>CM060890.1:24331264-26731264 GCA_030762935.1 Hymenopus coronatus | reverse complement strand
TCCCTGAATAAAAAAAAAACATTTTTAGAAAAATGTCCGTGTGTATGTCTGTCTGTCTGTCTGTCTGTTGTCTGTGTGTATGTGTGTGTGTGTGTGTGTCTGTGGGCAGCATAGCTCAAAAACGAAAAGACCGTTAAATACCATAGTTTGGTATCTTCCAAGGATGCGACACGAAGATTTTCAGAAAATCCCCTCACCCCAAACTACCCTTTACATGGAAGTTTTTCGAAAATTTTGATTTTCTCTAAAATGGCTAATGAGTTTGATTAAAATATCGTATATTAAAGACCTGACAAATAAAATGTATATCTTGAATTTTCTGAGAATAGCCCCTGAAGACTACTTTATTCTGAGGGAATTTTACGAAATTTTGCATAACTGCTAAACCGTAAGAGATAGGCAAAGACTTACCACACAAAAAATTGAAGAGCACGTTAAAACACACAATTTATGTTACATACTTTTTTTCGTGCAGTTGATGGTTTTTGAAATATTCCTTGTTATTGGTTTCCCCTTTGAAAAAGTTATACTTTTTTCATGCAGGAATTTGTCAACTCCTGTCCATACAAACAAAGGAACTTTAGTCATATAGCAACCAGCTTTTGACTATGACTTTAACCTATGGTACTCGCTTATTTCGCTTCTACTTACAAGAAAGCAAGTAATAAGACTATTTCTGCTAATTTTTTCTCCATTAACATGAAGTAAAATGAAGCATAAGCTTTTTAATAATATTTTTTGTAGAAATTCAGAGAAAGTAATGTGAATGGAACACATCAGATTTTTTTTTTTTTTTTTTTTTTTCGTCTTCAGTATCTGCTAAGTTCTTTGATTGTTTAGTAATTCGAACAATTTTCGAAACTTATTAAAATTCTCAAGGCTTTGTCAAGGCTGGGTGTCGAAGAGGGAGCGTCAAAACGAGATGAGAGTATGTTCAGGTCTATAAAAACGACTAGCAGGAGGGATCAGCGGCAGACGAGTCGGCGGGCGATTCAATTGCAGTACCTCTCCTCTCCTCTCCTCCATTGGGGAGGGGAGTGCAATGCGTCTGGCCGGCCAGCTAGTCTGAGAGTGCAAGGCCACACGGACAAAAGTGTGCTAAACGCATTTTCGGTCGGTGCTGCTGTCTGGCGCGAAGCTCAACTGTCTGGGCCGGGCCAACAGGATGCACGGAAGGGGCGGGGAAGGGGTTCCATGACGTAACCTTCAGCCTTCTTCCTTTATTTTTTATTCCTTCCGTCTGGTAGAATTTTTTGGACCACCAACTAACGTTTGTATTTTATGGTGTTGTTTAGGTCAGCACAATTATTGATGTTTGTGAATTCTCTGATTTAAAAGCAAAGTTTCATTATTTTCGTCTCCGTTACTTCCAGGATCTTATGAATGCATTCTTTATCATTAAACTACGCAGAATCTGAACACATGGTTTTGGACATTGCATAAGTTCGAAGGTCATTTCCGATACAGCGTTTCATATACGCCGAATTTCTTTGGAACGGCAATAATTATAGTAGCTCCTGTAAAATAAGGTCGTGTACCTATATGGTGGAATGTCGCTTTATTAACAGTTATTGCAGGATATTAAATTTTGGGAGATGAAAGTGCGCATTTTATTTGGATTGTATAACAAATGATTTTCAATTGTATTATAACTATTATATGTAAGCTGCGAACAATATCATAGCTATATTTGAATTACAGAGCTTCCGGTTTCCAACCGGTTGCTCTAACCATCTGAGCTACCAAGGCAACAGGCCGACACGCCATTAAATTCGCAACTAATTCTCATTTTTCCGGTAAACCACAATGTTTTCTCATCTCAAAATGAATTTCAGTTCTACTTAAACTTTAACAGAAATATGTACATTGACGGGTTTAATGTCGTGCCGGCAAAAAAATAACATAATTTATAACAAAGAAAATAGTTGAATGGTTTTGTAAGTTAATTGTTCTTTAATCACAAGGATCATATTTGACTATGAATCAATTAATGTATGAAATTTATGTTCAAATGAATCCGGATATATTACCAAAAATGTGTATGTTCGAACGATCTCCTCTGGAAAAGAAACTCTCATCCAGGAAAGTCGTCGTAACTGTGCTATAATAGTACACCATGAAAGAGGACAAATCGTCGAGATCACGGAAGTTATTTGGGTTATGATTAAGAGACTTGAGCCTTTGCAATTACTGTATAGTAAACAGTTATATTATGTATATACATTAACAAATAATGCGTAATTTTATGTAACACAGAAAATGTTTCATTTCTTGAAAAAAAAAAAAAACACATGTCTTTCTCTACCAATTCTTTAATAAACTATTCTTAAAACACCTTATTCTTCTGTTTATCGAAATTAATATTTATAGAATAGTTGTAGGTATTATATAGTGGAATACAGCCAGGTTAAACTTAGTCAAATTTTTTAAGCGCTGGTCGTTACATGGTGGTTTTGAAGTTTCATTTTTGACGTCTAACAAAAAAAAAAAAAAAAATAAGAGACAAAAGACTCTTGGCTTCCCTTTAGAGAATTGTGTACACATTTGAAAAAAAAAAAATAGGACTTCTCTGAAGTGAAAAACTGAAAAATAAAAGTAAGGACAAGTTTACGAGTTGTGCAAAGTTATTCACGATGACGAAGACTCAGGGGCTGTCAGGGGCTGTTCTCTGAATATGCATTTTTCATGTAAATAGCTTAAACTTATAAGAGAATTTTTGAGAAAATTAAAATGTTCGACAAATTTTATATAAAAACACTATTTGGACTGGGGACATTTTGTTGAAAAGGTTCGTATTGCACAAAATTGATAATGAAAATCGTTCATTCTTGTATAATTGTACATCTGTACTTCTATTCATCATCAAACACTCTGTTTTGTCATCACACCGTTTATTTCAAGGAGCTCTTAAGACAACCTCAATATTACCTCAGTTCTTCTTAATGTTGTTATTTTTTTTTTTACCCTGATGTGTAAAGCATTCATGCTGCTCGATTTACTAATAAATAACAATAAAAATAATACTAATAAAAATCAAAGTAATACATGCATCACTCACTATAACATTAACTCGTCTTTGAATTCCACAGCCGAACGTTACGAAGTTGAAGAGGAAAATTAATGCATAGACTATACGCGCATCTTTTCTTGGGGCGCTCGGATCCCCAGCCTTCTTCGGAGTATCAACAATTCCGGAAGTAGAGCAGAATGACAACATTGAGATATGTACTATCTGACTGACGAATGGGTGCAGTTGTTAGGGGAGGTCGCTGGTGTAGCATTGTACGGTTTAGAGCGTCAGAGAAGGCGGGAATGAATATAGTGCAATATAGTCTGACCATCACATCTACACAGCGTGAGTACACATTAATAAACTAAACGATCCACAACAGACTGAACTTTATCACTAATGAATATTGATTTTTTTATTTTGTGAGCGTATGACTACGCGCGGCGGTGTTTGCATTTTGACTTGATTCGAACCCGCCTGCCCTAAGAGACTCGAACTGTTTCATTCCAGTATTGCCGAACTGTACAGATCATGCACCGGGAGTGATGACGTAATACCGCTCATCTGTTTGTGTTTGTGCGAGCTTTCACTCGAGCCATCTGCAATCTTTCTCCAGACAGGTAATACATTATACATATTGATATCTAGTGACTTCGATGCTAAGGGTTCATTGCACCCCAGAGTTTACGCTGGTGCACGTGCGCCGGGTTTCGTTTAATAATTCAGATAGTTTGCGGTAAAATAGATAACCTATTCACCACAATGGCTAAGAGACTCAAAGCAAGAAACGTTTTTTGATATAAAATTTAAATATTAAACCATTCAGACCATTTTTCTTTGTATAATTATAGCGCTTAAAATGTTGGTTATACTTATTTTCTTTTTATTTAAAACCTTTTTTGGAAATAGCTATGTTTGTTTAGTTTTTATTAGATTATATTCCATTACACTTCACTTTCTCTACTAAATGTATAAAAAGAGGAAGTGTACATTCCACCTAAAAAATTCTATCGATAATTCACCGGAGATACATGTTTTGAGATTTTTGAAACGAAAAAGTCCGCCAAAGTGTGTCTGTGTGTGACTATGAAAAGCATAATTAAAAACGAAATACCCACACCTGGTTTAAGTTCACTATCTTCTAAAAATACAAATTGAATATTTTCAACAAACACCCGCACCCAAAACAACCCTTTATATGATAGATATTTCTGAATTTTCGATTTTCCTAAAAATGATTCTAACGATTTAGGTTAAGATATCACATACGTTACATAACAAATAAAACGCTTGTATTGAATTTTTATGGAATATCCGGAAAAGTCATCTTCCTTCTAAGAAGTTTTTTATTATCTTGTATAACTGATAAATATTAAGCGTTAGAAGAAAACACACTTCTTCACTATTCTCTTTGAGTCTAACATGAAATGATACTGCTACTATTTCCATAAAGGTTTACTTCGATTAACGTTAGAAAGAAATATAGGCGTTGCTAAGAATTGGAAAAGTAGAGTCAGACCGAAAAACTCAATTTAGATACGGATCTATTGGTTTTCGTGCAGTTGCTCTAACCAGTGAGCTACCATAGCAAAAGTTCCCAACTGACTTGCATGTTCCCCAATAAATCACAAGAACATATCGTTTCTTTTGAGATGACATACCACAATTTTTTACTTTCTGTATACGCATTATGTACATAGTGTATAGAGAAGGTATTGCACTCCACAAAAAATTCGATACCGAGATTTCACCGGAAATATATGTTTTAAGGACCCCAATATCCAAAAAAAGGTTCGTGTGTCCGTGTGTCAGTGTGTCCGTGTGTCCCTGTGACTGTGAACGCGATAACTCAAAAACGAAAAGTCGATAAAATACCAAACTTGGTATTTAAGTTTAGTATCTTCCAGGGATGCGACACAAAGATTTTGAGAAAAAGCCTCCCACCCTAAACTACCTTTACATGACAGGTTTTTCGAAAATTTTGATTTTCTCAAAAATGGCTCTAACGATTTTTATTAAAATATCGTACATTAAAGACATCTACCTGACAAATAAAATGTATATCTTGAATTTTCTGGGAATAGACTCTGAAGAGTAGTATTTTCTGGATGAATTTTACGGAGTTTTGAATAACCGCCAAACCGTAAGAGATGGACAAAAACTTACTACACAAAAATGTAGAGTACGTTAAAACACACAATTTATGTTATGTACACTTTTTTGTTTTTGAGACAATCCTTGTTTTTGGTTTCTGCTATGAAAGACATACTTTTCTCATACAGAAATTTGTCAACTGCTGTCCATACAAACAAAGGAACTTCAGTGACATAGCAATCAGCTTTTGATTATCACTTTAACCTATGGTATTCTCTTATTTCGCTTCTACTTACATGGAAGCAAGTAATATGGCTATTTCTGCAAATTTTTACTTTCTCTATAGGCACTATGTACATTGTGTATAGAGAATGTATTGCACTCCACCAAAAATTCAAAACGAGATTTCACCGGAAATATATGTTTTAGGGTCCCCTTTATCTAAAAAAAAAACATTTTCGGAAAAAGGTCCGTGTGTGTGTGTGTCTGTGTGTCCGTGTGTCCGTGTGTACGTGTGTCTGTGAACACGATAACTCAAAAACGAAAAGCAGGTAAAATACCAAACTTGGTATTCAAGTTTAGTTTCTTCCAGGGATGCGACACGAAGATTTTGAGAAAAATCCCCCCACCCCAACTACCCTTTACATGGAACTTTTTTAGAAAATTTTTATTTCCTCAAAAATGGCTCTAACGATTTTGATTAAAATTTCGAATATTAAAGATATTTATTTACCTGACCAATAAAAATTATATCTTGAATTTTCTGGGAATAGCCTCTGAAGAGTAGTTCATTCTGGATGAATTTTACTAAATTTTGAATAACTGCTAAACCGTAAGAGATGGACTAAAACTTACTTCACAAAAAATGTAGAGCACGTTAAAACACACAATTTATGTTATATACATTTTTTTCGTGGAGTTCGTCGATTTTGTGACATTCCTTATTTTTGGTTTCTGCTATGAAAAACTTATACATTTCTCATACAGGAATATGTCAACTGCTGTCCATACAAACAAAGGAACTTCTGTGACAAAGCAACCAGCTTTTGATAATCACTTTAACCTATGGTACTCCCTTATTTCACCTCTACTTACAAGGAAGCAAGTAATATGGCTATTTCTGCTAATGTTTTACTGATTAGCATGAAGTTAATAGAAGTATAGGTTTTTAAGAATAATTTGGTGCAGGGATATAGAGAAAGTCATGTGTATGGTACACATCAGATTTTTTACTGATTAGCATGAAGTAAATAGAAGTATAAGCTTTCTAAGAACAATTTGTTGCAGAGATGTAGAGAAAGTCATGTGAATGGTACACATAAGATTTTTTATAGTGTTTAATGCTCGCTTTTACCACTTGAGGCACCGCAGGCGATGACACTAATGATGTATGGAATGAAGATGGAGCACCGGTGGAATGCGATGGCGGGAGAAACCGGAGAACCAGGAGAAAACCCGACATTGCGCAGCTTTGTCCACCACAAGTGTCACATGATGTCGTTTGGGATATAACCCGGGCCGTCTAGGAGAGAGGCAAATGGTATAACCACTCGGCCACATATCACAATCGTAAATACTTGAAGTCCCACTCTTCATAGTTTAATAGTTGATTTTAGTATCTGCTTATACGAGGGCCGTTCAGAAAGTAGCCTCCGGTTGATTGCAAGAAATTCACCAAGTTAAATAAAAATATTTTAATATATACATCTTACAACTACATCTTTGTACTATTTTTCTACATAGTTTCCATAACTATTGAGGCACTTATCGTATCTGTTCACAAGCTTTGAAATTCCTTCTGCATAAAAATCACCCGCTTGTGCCTGGAGCCAGCCTGTGACCGCATCTTTGAGCTCTTCGTCGTCATCAAACCGCTGGGACCCGAGCCATTTCTTCATATGCATGAAGAGGTGATAATCGCTTGGCGCCAGATCTGGGCTGTAAGGTGGATGGTTGCCAACGTCCCACTTGAAGGACTCAAGAAGGGCTGTTGTTCTGCGAGCAGAGTGAGGACGGGCGTTATCGTGCAAAAAAACGATACCGGAAGTCAGCGTTTGTTCTGTATAGCCCGTCGTAATTGTTTTAGTGTTTCACAGTACACGTCGTGATTAATGGTCGTCCCACGTTCCATGAATTCAACCAACAACACCCCTTTTGCATCCCAAAACACCGTTGCCATCAATTTTCGGGCAGAAAAATCTTGCCGGGCTTTTATTGGTTTGGTAGGCGAATTTGAATGTGCCCACATCTTTGATTGTTCTTTTGCCTCAGGGTTCACGTACTTAATCCAGGTTTCGTCCCCGGTCACGATTCTGTTTAACAATGGTTCACCTTCGGCCTCATAACGTGACAGAAAGTCTAATGCAGAGGCCATTCTTTGAGTTTTGTGGTGGTCGGTAAGAATTTTGGGCACCCATCGTGCACAGAACTTACGGTAACCCAATCTTGCTGTCACTATCTCGTACAAGAGAGTCTTAGAAATCTGTGGAAAATCAGTAGACAACTCCGACATTGTGAAACGTCGGTTTTCACGAACTTTTGCATCAACTGTCTGAACGAGTTCGTCCGTGACCACTGATGGTCTACCACTCCTCTCTTCATCATGAACGTTTTCTCGTCCACTTTTAAATAAACGTACCCATTCACGGACCACTCCTTCACTCATAACTCTTGGTCCGTACACGGCACAAAGCTCACGATGAATAGCTGCTGCAGAATATCCTTTGGCTGTAAAAAACCTTATAACAGCACGCACTTCACATTTGGCGGGGTTTTCTATTGCAGTACACATTTCAAACGGCCACAAACACTAAACTAGCGCAGGTACAACTTTCACTCGACCACGGCTTGATGCCGACTGACCTGCTGAGTGCGTGAATGCACAGATGGCGTCGCTACTCCCCCCACTACCCGCACTGTGACCGATCGGAGGCTACTTTCTGAACGGCCCTCGTATATTAGACATTTATTGTGTGTATTTGTTTGGGTTTAATATTCTAACAACCAATACATTTTGTTTAATGTATACTTATGTAAGTCCTTATTTTTACTTTCTCTATATACTACAAGGTACATAAGTAAGGAGGGTGCTGCCTTACAAAACATCAATTTCGATACTTCACCGGAAACACATGATTTAGGGTCCCCTGGATCCATAAAAAGTACTTTTAGAAAAAATTTGTGTGTGGGTGTGTGTGTGTGTGAGAGAGAGAGAGAGAGAGAGAGAGAGAAAGACAGAGCGAGAGAGTGCATGTACGTGTGTCTGTGAACACGATAACTCAAAAACGAAAAATCAGTAAAATACCAAACTTGTTATTTTAAGTTTAGTATCTTTCAAGGATGCGACACGAAGATTTTGAGGAAAATTCCTCACCTCAAATTACCTCATGAAGACATTTTTGAAATTTTTGATTTTCTCAAAAATGACTCTAATGATGATTAAAATGCCGTATATTAAAAACATTTACATAGCAAATAAAATTACATTTTGAATTTTCTAGAAATAGCCTCTGAAGCTGAATTTTGCATAACTGGTAAACTGTAACAGATAGACAAAAAAAAAAAAACTTACAACACAAAAAAAGTAGATCTCATTAAAACTCACAATTTATGTCATATTGTTTTTTTAGAATTGGCTATTTCCAAAATATTTCTTGTTATTCGTTTCAATTTTAAGATACTTAATTTTCTCATACGGGAATTTATCAACTCTTTATCAAAATGGATTTTAGTCATATAGCAAGCGGCTCTTTCAATATTTGATTATCGCTTTAGCTAGTTTACTCCCTTATTTACCTTTCACTTACAAAGAAACAATAAATAAAACAATTTCTGCTGTTTTTCTCTGCACGAGATAGAAGAATAAGATTTTCAACAATAATTTGTTACAGAGATGTAGAAAAATTCATGTGACATAGGATGTTTCTTTACACGAGCCTTCCATTTTAGCTTAGTGTCAAGTGTATGCCGAAAAGCACTTATATGCAATGTGAAACTTGACTTTAAGTTCAGAAGAATTTGAAACATATTAAAAAGCTTAAAAACAAATCAAATATGCTTTTGCATCAAATCCGATGTTTGTTTATGAGCTCTCGTCCCATTCCAATTCTTATTTCAGTCTAATGTATGTCTGCGTGTTCTTTATTTTTGTGTCGCCTTCGGAGGTGGTCTTGACATTGCAGCGACCCTGACCCTCCCCCACCCCATTCAGGCATGTCAGTCATTCAACATGTGTTATCTTCCCGACAGGCAGCTGACCCCCGGCCTAATAACTGTAAGAAAAAGCAAGAAAAATGTATTTTCTGGTCACTAACAAGCCAGGGGCCACAGTTCGAAAAGATATATTTTATTCAACATTTGTACACGGACTCACCTGAGAATACTGAAGAATACCTCAGAGCTATTCCACGGCAGGAACACGTTAAAACTTGTAACAAAAGTTCTGATGGAGAAACTGTTACCCGCACTCAGTAATCGGAGCATTTCTTATATATATATATATATATATATATATATATATATATATATACACAGGTGTTTTTTTAAGAAAATCCCTCCCCCCAAACTACACTTCCCATGGAGATATGTTCGAAAATTTTGATTTTCTCAAAATCGTTCTAACGATATTCTTTAAAATGCCATACTTTATTGTATGGCATTTTAAACTTACTACACAAAAATCTGATGTGTTCCATTCACATGACTTTCTCTATACCTCTGCAACAAATTAATGTTAGAAAGTTTATGCTTCTATTTACTTCATTCTAATCAAGAAAAAAAAATAGTATAAATAGTCTTATTACTTGCTCCGTTGTCAGTAGAAGCGAAATAAGGAAGTACCATAGGTTAAAGTGATAGTCAAAGCTGGTTGCTATGTGACTGAAGTTCCTTTGATTGTATGTACAAGAGTTGACAAATTCCTGTATGGTAAAAGTATAAGTTTTTTTAAAGCTGAAACCAAAAACAAGGAATATCTCAAAAACGACCAACTCCGCGAAAAAGTGTATATAACTTAAATTGTGTTTTAAAGTGCTCTACATTTTTTGTATGGTAAGTTATTGTCCATCTCTTACGGTTTAGCAGTTATGTAAAATTCCGTAAAGTTCATCCAGAATAAAGAAGTCTTCAGAGGCTATTCCCAGAAAATTCAAGATATACATTTTATTCGTCAGGTAGATATATTTAATATGCGATATTTTAATCAAAGTCGTTAGAGCCATTTTTGAGAAAATCAAAATTTTCGAAAAAAGTTCAATGTAAAGGGTAGTTTGGAGTGGCGGAATTTTTCTCAAAATCTTCGTGTCGCATCCCTGGAAGACACTAAACTTAAATACTAAGTTTGGTATTTTACGGACTTTTCGTTTTTTGAGTTATTGTTTTCACAGACACATGGACACACTGACACACTGACATACTGATACACTGAAACACGGACACAAACAGGGACACGCACACACATGGAACTTTTTCTGAAAATGCTTTTTTTGGATACAGGGGACCCTAAAACATGTATTTCCGGTGAAATCTCAGTATCGAATTTTTGGGTGGGGTGCAATACCTTCCCTCTGCATAGTAGTAGAGAAAGTAAAAATGTAGATCCCATAAAACGCACAATTTTTCATATACATGTTTAGTTAATTTCTTTCGTGATATTCCTTGTTATTGCGTGTTATTCCTTTGTTCAGTACTTAGAAATTTTTGAAACGGGAAGTTCTTGAACACCTTTTTCATTTAGGTCATACAAAGAAAAAGGAATTTCAATTGTATTACACAGCGACTGGATTTTAAAAGATTTTACTATTGTGCTGCCTTATTTCCCTTCTACTTAGAAGGAGCTGAAGTAATAAAATCATTTTTGCTAATGTTTATCTCGATTAGCATGAAGTAGATAAAAGAATAAGCTTTTGTAAGAATAGTTTGTTGCAGAATAGATTCAGAAAGTTATGTAAATGGAACACATAAGTTTTTTAATTATGTTTAATACCCATTCTTAGTCAGCATCGATTGGCACTGATATTATATGAAATGACTGATAGTTAGGAAAGAGAATTTCGGAAGGAAACTTTTAGAGCTACTTCTCGCGACCAGTTGCAGCCACGAGGAAGTTAGAACCCCCATGGCGAAACAAAGTCTATAAAGTAGTAGCAAAATCTAACTTTAATTCCAATTTCTGCACCTTAATTTATGACCTAAAACCGTTTTAAACAATATTTCAACTTAGGATTAATTGTATTTATTATTTGACCTCATACAAATTGTTTAAAGATGGTTCACAATATATAAGCTTCCCCCTTAATATTTTTCTCGTTACGCTACTGCTCGCGATGTGCTGTTTCTTTGTAATAAGAAATACATTTCAGCAAGCCGGCCCCAGCAGCCGTGGTCGTTGGCGCATTTGGCGTTGACGCTCTGTTACGAAAAGTTCGAATACAGTTATGGGCATGGATGTTTAGTGTTGCGTGTTTCTGCGTTTGTGTTCTATGTAAGTCATTCTCTCTCACCTGATGGCCAATTACGTTACGACTGAAGGCCAAATATGTGTTCAAACGACGACGGCAAATCACAAGTTATGCCTTTGTTAGAGGCTATAAATGTGGACGTGTTTTTGTTGTACTGAAATTAAACTCTCATAAATTTATATGGGGAAAGAATGGCATCATTTGTCACTTCATTCAAGAGGCATTATCTTTTCAAACTTTTTTCTAAATTTTGCTGTAACTATATCTTACCGGCATATATCTATCTGTCTATATCTTAAGCTGGATTTAATAAAGCATTATTCAGGAAGGACGGACCTTGCGGGATTTATTTCACCGACCTCTGCAATATTCATATTTGTTCTACATAAGCTTCTATTTTCATACTCTAAATGAATATATTATAATATCTAGAAAAAAAATGAAAATATTTACACCATATTTCAGGGTACAACGAACTTAAAGCCTTGCAAGGGTATCTGAGAAATAGTCTAGGTTGTTAAGTCGCTACCCCTGAATTCAAAAGTGCCAGTGGATAATGACTCGATCCTCACCTCCCGTGTGATTGTTTTTTTGAAACGGATCATTAACAAACGTTTTTAATTCCTCGAGATTATCTAATGTCATCAGTATAATGTCACCGGTTAATAGGAGCATGGCAACATTGTACTCATATAGTGCTGGAAATAAACAAGATGGCAACGCTGCTAGGTGTAAAGGTTGCTTACCGTCCAAAAATCCACAATCCTACTGCGCTTATTTAATACACCATTTGTTAATTTATTCCCTGCATTTGCTACTTTCAGAATGCATTTTGTGACCTTTAATGCAATTTTATTCTATATTACATTCATTTGCTTTCGATACTTTTGAGTCCTATTCTCACATACCATTTGTGTCGCATTACTGCATAATGAACTATAAAGGAATGTAATCATACTGAGTTCAATCACATTTCTAAAGAAATTATTTTATTTTTTGTGCATGTAGCATTTTAATTTCCTTCATATCTAGCTAGACCTTCCAATCCAAATGCTTTCTTATATCCATTGTAAGCTAATATAAGTGTTAACAATGCATAGCCGAAATAAATCATTTAACCTGAGAATTATAGACAGATGTGTTTGTATGTGGGTGTTTAAAGGAACATATTGATTTTGAGAGGAATGTTTGCCAGTTGAATTAGGAGTAACTCTTTTATTTGCAGCATTTGCAATGTATATTTATAAAACATTTAGTTGTAAAATTTCAGTCGTATTACAGCGTTCCTAAAACGGCGGCAAATATTGTCAACTTAATATTTTACACAAGTCATAAAAATAAAGATTTTAAAGAAAAAAGTATCAACTTAATTGGATAGGTAGAGTAAGACTGAAAAATTCAATGCCATAGCCGGGATTTGAATCACGGATCTCCCGATGTCTGGCCGGTTGCTCTGCCACTGAGCTACCATGGCAACATGCCGGCATAGCATTGAATTTCTCAACTGACTCTTATGTCTCCCGGTAAACCACAAGGTGATGTCAAATTATTCTAAGATGACAACCACAATGGCGACTTGCAATTGTAAGTACTTAAGTCCCAGGGTCCATAGCAAAGCCAGCTATTATGGTCAATTTGTATTGATTTAATTGTTTTGTCACACAAGCCGTGTATAGGACAAGAGTTGGATAGGTAGAGTCAGACTGAAAAATTCAATGCCATAGCCGGGATTTGAACCACGGATCCCCCGATCTCTAGCCGGTTGCTCTGCCTCTGAGCTACCATGGTAACATGCCGGCATAGCATTGAATTTCTCAACTGACTCGTATATTTCCCGGTAAACCACAAGGTGATCTCAAATTATTTTGAGATGACAACCCCAATGGCGACTTACAATGTTGCAAGTACTTAAGACCCAGGATTCATAGTATAGCCAATTATTATGATCAATTGGCATTGGATAATTCCCTCTCGTTAACGCGCAACAATGCTTTTCTTCCGTAATGTAATAATTTCCTCTTCAGTGTACCTAGTGAGCGTTGCATTTGGCGCATTGTGATTTTGCCGATGGACTGTATAATAGTATTTGGTGGTAGACAACAGGTCTGCAACAGTTTAGGGAATTTCTGTTGCAGGAAACTGTTATTTCAAAACTGTTTCGTGGCTGCAACGGAAACAGATTAAACTGTTTCGCAAAAAGAACAACTTTTTCCCACTACTACTAAACAAATGGAGCAATAGATCTTTCTATTGCCTGTACCTTGCTTTTGAAATTTGCATGCACATCAGTAGCTGGGCTTAGAACCCGAGAACGTTGGCTTCGTAAGCAAGCGCGCCAGACAATCAATCGATAGCAAGAAAGAAAAGGAAACTAGACACGTGTGGTGTATTCGTTGCTAGCAGAGATTAGTGGCTGAATTTATGATAGACGTAGAGCGAGCGTTAGATATTGCTTCAGTTTTACTTCATAGTTATGTATAATGTTATGATTTACCTTTTGTCCAATATAAGCGCAGCCGAATGCAACACATGCTTGTAGAGAATGGAGTGAGCTACATGACGACAGTCAGAAGTTTCAGTAGTACTTTGCCACTGGTTGGTATCAATTAAATTAAAGTTCGTGCTTATCCACAAAATTACGAGGCAAAAGCTTCCAGATTTGGTTTGAGCTCACATTCAGGGGATCCCAGCCAAATGCTGGGTTTTATATAGTTTTCCCTAGTAGGTAGGCGAATGTTCACTGTGCAATGTGTCGTCTGTCGTCTGTACTATTTACGCCGTAAATGACAAATGTAGAGGAAATTTCCCAAATATGCCACAAGGATGGACCAACAAAGTTAACTTACTGATTAAATAACTTCACCTAGGGATGAAACCTTGATACCCTCGATATCTCGTTCAACAGAAATATACGATTTAGGGTCCCCTGAATCCAAAAAAGGTACTATAGAAAAAAGGTCCTATGTATATCCGTGTGTCTGTGAAAATTCGGTAAAATAGCAAACTTGGTATTTGAGTTTAGAATTTCCAAGGATATAACATAAAAATTTTGAGCAAAATTCCCCCACCAAAAACTACCTTTTACATAGAAAAATTTTCGAAAATTTTGATTTTCTCAAAAATGACTAACGATTTTGATTAAAATATCATATGTTAACATTTTTTACATCAAAAATAAAATGTATATCTTGAATTTTCTGTGAATAGCCTCTGAAGATATCTTTATTCTGGATACATTTTTCTGAAATATGTTTAAATAAGAGATAGACAAAAATGCACTACAGAAAAAAATGTAGATCTCCTTAAAGACACACAGCTATGCCAAATACATATTTTCGTGGAGTTTGCTATTTTTTTTTTAGATATTTCTTCTTATTAGTTTCAGTTTTAAAATACCCAAAACCTTTTTCATACGGGCACTTGTCAATTCCTGACAATGCATAGAAACGAATTTCATCCATATGGCAACCAGTATTTAAAACATTTGAGTATATTTAGCTTGTTTTATTCCTTTATTTCGCTTCTAATTACAAGAAAGAAAGTATGGTAAGACCATTTGTGCTACTAATGTTTATTTCAATTAGTATGAAGTAGGTAGAAGAATTAGCATTTTAACAGTAATTTGTTACCGAGACGTACAGAAAATAATGTGAATGAAACACATCAGATCTTTAGAAAAAGGTCCGTGAGTATGTGTATGTATGTGTGTCTGTCCGTGTGTCTGCGAACTCGATAACTCAAAAATGAAAAGTTTATAAAATACAAAACTTGGCATTTAAGTGTAGTATCTTCCATAGGTTTTGAGGAAAATCGCCCCACCCCAAACTGCCCTACCATAGAAACATTTAGAAAAGTTTAATCTTCTAAAAAATGGTCCTAAAGATGTTGATTAACTTCCCTATATTAAAGATATTTACATGACAAATAAAACATATATCTTGAATTTTCTGTAAATAGCATCTGAAGACCTCTTCATTCTTGGTGACTTTTGCATAAATGCTAACCGTAAGAGTTAGATGAAAACTTACTACATAAAAATGTAGATCTCGTTAAAGTACACGATTTATGCATTACACGCTTTTTTCGTGGAGATGACCATTTCCGAGCTATTCCTTGTTATTGGCTTCAGTTTTAAAATAATTAAACTACAGTAATTTGTAACATCCTGGCCATACAAAGAAACGGATTACAACCACATGGCATCCAGCTTTTAAAAGATTTGACTGTCGCTTTAGCCTAATGAATCCCCTTATTTCCATTCTACTTACAAGGAAGCAAGTAAGAAGACCATTTCTGCTAATGTATATCTCGATTACTATGAAGTTTAACAGTAACTTGTTACAGAGATGTACGAAAAACAATGTGAATGGATCTCATCAGATATTTTTATTAACATTTATATTTATTTATATTAATATTTATGCCCTTATTAAGGTGAACTTGACTGCGTATCCTGATTTAGTGTTCCATTAGCATGACTTTCTCTACATCTCTGCAACAAATTATTTTTTAAAACCTCATGCTTGTATCTACTTCATGCTAATCAAAAAAAAAAAAAAAAAAAAAAAAAAAAATAGCAGAAATACTCTTATTACTTGCTTCCCTGTAAGTAGAGCGAAATAGGGGAGTACCATAGGTTAAAGTGATAGTCAAAAGTTGGTTGCTATGTGGCTGAAGTTCCTTTATTTGTATGGACAGGAGTTGATACATTTCAGAATAGGAAAAGTATTTAAAGCTTAAATCAATAACAAGGAATATCTAAAAAACGACCAACTCCACGCAAAAATTTATATAACATAAATTGTGTGTTTTAACGTGCTCTACATTTTTGTGTGGTAAGTTTTTGTCCATCTCTTACGGTTTATAGTTATACAAAATTCCGTAAAATTCATCCTGAATAAAGTAGCCCTCAGAGGCCATTCCCAGAAAATTCAAGATATGCATTTTATTTGTCAGGTAAATATCTTTAATATACGATATTTTTATTAGAACCGTTGAAGCTATTTTTGAGAAAATCAAAATTTTCGAAAAAAGTTCTATGTAAAGAGTGGTTTGTAGTGGGGGATTTTTCTCAAAATATTCGTGTTGCATCCCTAGAAGCTACTAAATTTAAATACCAAGTTTGGTATTTTGGTATTTCGTTTTTAGGTTATCGTGCTCACAGACACACGGACTCACGGACACATGAACACACACGGACCTTTATCTGAAAATGCTTTTTTTTTTTTTTTTTTTGGATACAGGGGATCCTAAAATAAATATTTCCGGTGAAATCTCGGTATCGAATTTTTGAGTGGAGTGCAATACCTTCTCTATACATTATCTACATAGTATGTGTAGAGAAAGTAAACATCCGATGTGCATTTCTCTACCTAATCTGTACCCAACTATTCTTACAAAGGTCATAGTCAAATCCTTCAAAATCTAAACTCTGTATGATACAATTGAAATTCTACTCTGTGCATAACCATAGAGTAAAATAAAAGAGATATGAAGCGAATGGCGACTTTTCGTTTGAGAAAAGTTTTTCTAAAATTGAAATAAGTAATGTAGTAAGCTTTTGCCTTTCTCATACGGTTTACAGTTATGAAAAAATAATTCAGAGAGGTCTTTGAAAACTATTCCCAGAAAATTCAAGATATACATTTTGCCTATCATGCAAATATATTTAATGTATGGTGTTTTCATCAAAATTGTTAGATTCATTTTTGAGGAAATCGAGGTCTTCGAAAACATTTTCTATCTAAATGGCAGTTTCGGGTTAAGGGATTCTTTTGAAAATCTTCCCTACAAGATCCCTACAAGATACTAAACTTAAATACCAAGCTTGCAATTTACGGACTTTTCTTTTTTAACTATGCTTTTCCTATAAGATATTTTGTGGCTCACATTTTTTACGATACGAACTAAGTATACGGTGTGGCGGTATGAATGTCACAAATCTCGACGAGTAGTATGGAAACGTTTAGGAACAATTTTGTTCTAGCTCCATATACAGATATTCTCTCTCTCTCTTCCTCCCTCCTCCGTGGTGTTGTGGTTACTATTCTAGCCTTCAAACACAGCAGAAGACAATGAATTTTTTCGGCCATATAAACCCTTATCATGGCTTCCTTCGGAAAGGAAGTAAAGCCGTTAGACCCGTGTCGTAGATTTAATAAAACTTTTAAATGGACTAAAATGTGCGTTCTATTACTGATGCCAGTGCGATTAGATAGTTGCATAACTTGTAGTGATATTTAATTACATCACACGAAATATTCTTGGCTAATTTTGAATAAAGAAAAACATAAAATAAATATTTAATTTAAAAGTTTGCTACGTATTAAATAAAAACTATATAATCGAAGTATTGATTGTAAATATTCATATAAAAGAAAAACTGAAGTTTTTTAGTTTAAAAATCTGATTTGTTCCATTCACATGACTTTCAATATCCGTTCTACAAACAAACTTCTTAAAAACATTATTTTTTTCTACTCCATCTAATTGAGATAAGTATTAGTAGAATGGTCCTACTGCTTAATTGCTTGTAAAAATAAGGGAACTGAGGGAATATATACGCTAAAGCAACATACAAAGGTTTAAAATGTGTCGCTTCTTTGCATGGAGAGGAGTAAAACAAAAGAAACACGGACGACTTCCTGTTTGAGAAAAGTATAAATATTTTAAAATTAAGCCAATAACAAGGAATTTCTTGGAACAGTTAGCTGTACAGCAAAAAAAGTAAAGGACATAATTTGTTTGTTTGAAGAGATCTACATTTTTGTGTAGTAAGCTCTAGTGTTTCTCTTACGGTTTACAAGTTATGCAAAAGTCATTAAGAATGAAGAGGACTTCATAGGTTATTCCCTGGAAATTCAAGATGAACATTTTATTTGTCATGTAAATATCTTTAAATCTTATAATAGTTTAATCAAAATCATTAGAGTAATTTTTGAGAAAATAAAAGTTTTCGAAAAGATTAGATTGAGGGGGGGATTTTCTTGAAAAGCTTCGTGTCGTAGCCTTAGAAGATTCTAAACTTAAATACCAAGTTTGGTATTTAACGGACTTTTCGTTTTTGAGTTATGCTATACACAGACACACACACACATACGCAAAGACATATATATAATGACCTTTTCTAAAATTAAATATTTATGTTTTTATTTGTATTGATTTATTCTTATTTGATTCAGGGGCTTTCCAAACATATTTTTCTGGTGAAATCTCGGATTCGAATATTTGGGTGGAACGCAGTACCTTCTCTATATACTCTACATGCGTATTAGAGAAAGTAAAACTGTTAGTAATATAACAAAAATTGTATTAATACAACATTTTATAAATAATACTTAAGGCTAAACTATATTTATTTTTTATCACCTACATAATACTTAGCTGAGTCAAATAGCTGAGTTGGTTTCGTTTGAAATTGATATTCGGAAAGTCTTTGGCAGGCACCCGCGCACTCTTGTCCTGAGATTTTCCGTGGTTTTCCTGGGCCTCTAGGCGCATACTGAGGAGGTTTTCACCTACTACGGTTCCTCTCTCTCTCTCACACTTTTCTTTCATTTCCACCCCTTCTCTTCATCTTTAGTCATCTGATAGTTTGGTGTTAGTATTTGTTTTTATTATTTATTATTTATAATTAATCTGTAAACAATGAATGTAAATAAATTTACAAAATAGCATAGTAGCCCGGGGTTTAGAAATTAGGTATCAGGGCTTTTATACAGATTTTAATTTTACTTAACTAAATTTTATTTTTTTATAGTTCGATGACCTGTTGGCAGATGGCACGAATACATTCGCTTAGTAAAGAAGTCTTCGCTGGGGCTGCATGCTGGGACAATAAACCTCACTTTGTCGTCCTCTCTCAACGCTGTGGTTCCTCGCCAGTGTACAGGGGTGTTCAAGCTGGAATTTTTAGGGATTTCTGAGCGTCTCTGCCATTGGTTTCTAGATTCTGTAGTGTAGGCCTGTGTACTCCCCTTTGCCTTATTGCTTTTGCCCAGGGGGTATTAGTCATAATATACCTTTCAGGTCTAAGTGAGCAAGTTGCCTCCCTCCGTTTCTTGCCTACATCCTACAGATTAGGTATAGGAATGTCATTTTAGAAAATGTATGTATGGGTGTGAGAGAGAGAGAGAGAGAGAAAAAAAAAAGAAAGAGAGAGAGGCTGAGAGAGAGAGAATAGCAAAACTGATAAATAACAAATTTGGTGTTTTAGTTCAGTATCGTCCAAAGGCGGGACATGAAGATCCTCAAAAAAATGTCCCCATCCCGACAAATCATTACATTGAACGCTTTTTAAAAAAAATACTTTTTTGAGAAAAGGTCCTAATGATTTTAATGAAATATTGAGACCATTTGCCCAAACACACGTCAAAATTGTTGTATTGCTGTACCTAACTCCTCTGCATAGTCACAGGTTGCCTAATGAACGGACCATTTACATCAGAACTCTGAAGTGTTACACCTCCGTGAAGGAGCGTGTACATTAATAACTCCCAATTTCTTGCTGCATATTCGGGAGCTGCGGAAGCGGAGCCTGTAGTGCCGCAATGGACGGATTTCGCTTCGGAACTTCGAGGAGAATGGAGCTCTCTGCCTTGGGAAGGAGAAAGCATCGGGCAGCCGCATCTGATGGCCAACGAAGAAGAGCCAGCTAACGCTGATTGCACCACCTCAGCAGATGCTTGCAGCTCGACGACTGCGCCTTCCCCGCCGCCTAGCGACGCATCGCTACCGGTTTCTGCCGACAATGTAGCCCTTACCAGATCGCTGCTCCGGTGAATGACCAGCCCAGCCACTATAATCACTTTAGCGCCGCGATTGTGAGAGTCCACCAACAGCCACCAGCACAGCTTCTCGTTAGTGACGCCCAAAAATTATGTCCGTTTGTGACCATGGTCTCCAGGATCCAAGCGCGCAACGGGCCGACACCGCAGATGCGTCTTGTCTTTCAGGACAAAGTGCACTAAAACGCCGATCTATCTACAGGCCTGAACTTCTTAGCCCAGGCCCTAAGGATAGAGCCAAACTGCTGATTCCACCTTGCCACCGTTGCTCTCTATATGCTACACTCGGAACGATGATCTATGCCACCTCGCTGCCTCTACTGTGGTACACTCAATGTTTGTCTGTCAGAGGCAAGATCTGACTTGCTGCCACCACTTTTGTGCGACCGCTGTAGTTCTGCTGCTTCTTGTATCCGCGCGGTGTTGCACCACGACACCAGTCGCAACCACAGCACGCCAGCGATACTTGCATCTGCCGCGAGGCCGGGCATGTCTGTTCAACCTGCAGCCGGAGAGTCAAGCAATGAAGCTTCGCTATAGATTGAAGATCTACAGGAGGAAATAAGAAAGTAAGCAAGCTCGAGGAAGTACTGACGAGGCTCCACCAAGCTATATTCCTACAGCCAATTATTAGGATAGTCAACGTAAACAATTTAGCACATATACTCGATAGAAATCTACTTTCCGTAAGGAGGCCCGTCAAAAGGAAAGTAGCAGTTGGATAGCCAATTACTGTCAAGACCTCCAGACGATCTACCACCTCGCCTGGGACTGCTTTCAAGCATCCGAATCGCCGGAGATAGTGACACACAAGAACTCCTTCTATCCCACCACTTAATATTTCCTTTCCTCTCCAGAGAGTAGGAGACTGTATTTTCATAGTTACTCATCTCTGTTTCCTTCTTCGTTTCTCTTTCGGTAGAATTTTATTCATTTGAGATTTATTTAGTGGGTATGCCACGAGTGGAGAGTCCCACATTTCCTCACAGCCATTGCACATTGAATGAAATTATACATATCCCCTTCCTCTCGAGAAAAAAAAAAAAAAACGTAGAGGTCAGTTGCGACAGAAAGATCTAAGTTGGATTAGACAGAGCTAAACTGGCCATTAACTAAGAGTACGACAAGAGATAAAGAGATAAAGTTATTCAACAGCAGCTATTGAAAAGACATTTTATATTTGGTCTTTAGAAATCGCAATAAACACCGTGTTACAGTATCATAATCCTTGTTTCTTATGCAGTCCATTCGTATTCTTTTCGGCTAGGGCTTGTAGGCATGTGGGAAGCTTGCCGCTTGATGCAGGATCTTGTCTTTCATTTTAAATTATATATAATAGTAAATATACATCAGTTACCAATAATGAGTATCTAGAACTTTCTGGGAATATCCTTTGAAGACCTCTTCATTTGGAAAGAATTTTCCGTATCAAGATCGGTACCTTCTCTATACACTGTGTATATAGTACGTGTAGAAAAAGAAATAAGCTTTTTAACAATAATGTATTACAGAGATGTAGAGAAAGTCATGTGAACGGAACACGTAAATTTAGAAAGGGTCACCTCCTATATATTTTTGCAAGGAATTAACTTATATGGCAATTAATATGAATTTCTATATTAGCTCAAATGACTTATAAAGTATCTGCAACTAGCTAGGAATTGCTCAGTTTTAATGAAGGTTTTACTTCACGATTACTCATTATTTCACACCCGTATAACAGCGTTGTGTGTGTGTGTGAGTGTGTGTGTGTTTGCGTAAATGAGAAAGGGGGAAGGAGGACAGGAATGAGCAAAAATAAAAAGTAAATATCGTAGAAGCCTGTTTTGAAATTATCTGGCATCTTGTAAGTAAGCAAGACAAAGCTACCAGCCGCTTACAAGGACCAGTTCTGGTTTTATTTTCACGAAAATATGTCCCTAACGATTTGTTAAAATTTGAAACACAGGCATGTCAATATCATAAATCTGGTATATAATTTTTTCAACTAATGAAACAGACGAGATAGACAAAATTTATTACACGAAAACCTCAGAGCATATTTATTAATATATATATTTAAGCATTTGCCATTTCCCAAATATCGGTGTAGTTCGTCTAAATTTCTATTAATGTGTATAAGCAGGCGCTATTCTTCGCCTCTCTTTTCTTTCACGAGATCTCATTGGTAATAAAATCGTGATATCAATTAATTATTTATTCTAAATTATTAAGGTTTTCATTTAAAATCAAAAGTACTTAGATGATTGTTTTTTTTCACATTTAGCACATACGAAGGAAAATATAATCTAATTTGGGTTATATATTTATACTTTCTGCCAGCAAGAAAGGTGGCACCCTCACATCTCAGTCTCTTTGGTGATTGGCCAAACTGTCCTCAGATGTTTTTCTATGGTCTTGATGTGCCGCTTAACTATGCCGTCTGCCTGCAGGTGAAGAGGTGTTTTGCGCGTCTTGTGCACTCGAGTCGCTCCAGTGCTTCTCTCATGAGGTTGAATTCAAAATCGATGCCCTTACCACTATATAGCTCCATTGGTACCCCATAGCGACAAAACAGTTGCTCTACTAGACCTTCTGCGATTGTCTCGGCCACTTGGTTAGGGAAGGCATACACATTCGGCCACTTGGTGAAGCAATCCATGGCAACCAACAGACACATAATGCCTCTGTCGAACACAGGGAATTGTCCAGCTACTTGGCTGTACGTTCGAAGGGTGCTCTCACGTTATATTGCTGCATGCCGCACACACATGACATTAGCGACACTACCTCTCAGCACCTGTTCGTAGGCTCAACCAGTAGTAGTATTGTCGGAGCGTTTTGACGGTTCGGTGGGTCCCAAGTGTCCACCCAAAGTCCATATGCTTCCTCCAGGACTTCCGTGACCTTACTCCGAGGGAGGATCAGCTGCTCTCTCTGGATATTCCCATCAGATAACTCCCATATTCTCCGTCTTTGATCTTTAGTAGTTCCCATTGGGCCAGAGGACTTATACACAGTACTCTTTGGTGCTATGTCCTTCCAGCTGGGCTTAGTCCTTCCTTCCACTTCTTCCAGAAGCTATCCCAAGTCGGCGTCCAGCAGCTGCTCCCTCTGCAGCCCTGCGCTATCCCATCCAGCTGCAGGTACTACTGAGATAACACGAACAGCTGAGGTACGCCTTACAGCAGTTTTGAGTAGTGTTTAACGCCCGCTTTAACTACCGCAGGCGGTGTCACTGGTGATACATGAATGATGATGAAGCACCGGTAGAATGTAATGACGGGGGAAACTAGAGTACCCGGAGAAAACCCACCCAGTGCCGCTTTGTCCACTACAAATCTCACGTGCGGTCGCTTGGGATCGAACCCCGGCCGTCTAGGTCTTAGTGCAGTGGCCGCACTCCTCTGGATAGTGTCGTCTAGATATGACATTGATGTGACTCCTTTCTTTCCGATGTGCTGATGTAAAGGTGTACTCTTGCAGCATCTCGACCCAACCAGCTGTCTGGCCTTCAAGACTCTTGAAACTTAACAGCCAGCGAGGGCAGAGTGTTCAGTTCTCAGGTGGAATGGCTGACCATATAGGTTATTGTGGAAGTACTCCAGCGACTGGACTACTTCCAGGAGCTCTCGCCGATTAGCATTTTTTTTGCTTTAGAGCTTCTTGCGGTAGTAAGCAATTGCCCACTCCTGTCCATCTTAGATCTGTGAGAGAACGCCACCAATGACGGTGTCGCTGGCATCGTTTACACATTAAATTCGCCACCAGGTTGTGGAAATCCTAAAGTAGGAGCTCTAAAACGTGTGACTTTAGCGCCGAGAACGCGCGTTATAACTCTTCTAGCTATATTTAGGGCCAATGCTCTTCCGTCAGATGGATGAGAGGTTTCGCGATGCTGGAGTAATCTCTGCCGAACCGGCGGTAATAGCTGCATAGGCCCAAGAAACTTCAAAGATCCCGTTTGTTTTCGGGCTAGGCTAATCTCTCAACACCTGAGCTTTCTCCGGTCCCTTGGCCACTCCAGATGTTGAGACTAGGTGTCCAGGTAGTTCATTTCGTTGTAAAAGAGTTGGCACTTCTTCACCTTCAACTTCAAGTCAGTTACCTGCAGCCTTTGCATCATCTTGGCCAGGTTTCCGAGATGTTCTTTTAAGTTACTACCCACGATGATGCCAACCAAATAAAGCAAGCAGGCGTCATAGGTCACCCCTCTCATCACTGATTCAATGAGGCGTTAAAAGGTAGCTGAGGTATTACACAGGCCAAAGGGCATTACCTAAATTGTCAAAGCACTTCTTTATCGAGATTACAGGGGAGCAAAAATGCTGTTGGACTCTTCAATTGTGCCTCTAGATCTTATGGCATGTAGCATGTCCCTATATCCGCCTGTTTTGTCAAGAGAAACATGTGTTGGTGAATATCGGATAGGTTGGGCATTTGACCATTCGAAAATGTGGTCTTCTCCTTCTCTAGAGAAACGAAGGCCATTTGCCAGTATTCCAATTTCAAATCGAAAGATGAGAACCACTGGGAGCCATTTAAGTGTATCCAGAGAGTAATCAACCGAGGGTATGAGGAAACAGTCCTTTATGCCGACGGATTCAACTTTCTATAGTCAACACAGAAGCGTAGCGCTTTCTTCTTTTTCACAAAAAAAAAAAAAACGGGGGAACTTCAAGGGTTGTCAGACGTAGACCTTGTGTCCTCTAATATGCCCCGTATCTCTCCACATCTTAGTGTTTGACGGATAGATCGCGCGTCTCCGGTCTCGATGTAGTGAAGTACTTGGTTAGTGCAACCATATTCGTCATTCCTTACAGTGCAGACATATTGGTATCGGCGGAGAACACACCGTTCTACAGTTGTGAAGCGGACAGATGGTTAGCCGCCCTCTTCAGCAAGCCTTTCACCTGGGGCCCCAGGCCCCTCGACGGTGTTGGCTGTTCCAATTAGTCGCAAGAGGGCGTTGCATTGACAGTTGGCTTGTATTTCCCTACCTCCCTCCCTACCTGGATGTCCTCGTCACGCCGGTCCTTACTCGTTTTCGGCATGTTCATCTTTTTGTCTTTTTGGGGGGAGGGTGAAATCCTTCCCTAGGTAGCCTGAATCGCCATACACCTAGCACACACCACCTGAAGGTCGTCGTCATCGTCTCTAAATTGGTTTTCCTCCCTCGTAGCGAATACTCCAGGTGCTTGAAATGGAATGAAATGAAGTGGCGTTTTATTTATGGATGCTCTCAGCGTTCCATTCTATATTGGGCGTGAAAGACCGCTTAATTTTGCTCAGAGGCCTCTCTATCAGGCTTGAGGTTCCTTTACGTGCCGTAAATCTACGACACGGGACCAATGGCTTTACTTTCCCTCCGAAGGAAGTCATGCTAAGGATTTTTACGCCCGAAAAAACACATCGTCCTCCGCCGGATTTGAACCCGCGACCTTGGGTATATGAAGTGAGCATGGTGACCCAGGTCCTTGAAGTGGCCGCAGCTGTGGTCTTGTCAGCTTCCATTCTTCCATGGCGGTAACTCCTCGCGGATCGTCTTATGGTCGCCGATTAACAGGTTCTCTCTTACCTCGGCGTCACGCACCCCATCAAAGAAGGAGTAGGCCTCTTCTTGAGACCCGTAACAAGGTGTCAGATTCACAGAAGCTTGTTCTCAAGTTATTCGATAGGTAAGGCGAACTACTACATTGTTTCACCTGGCTGTTGCAGGTGTCTTAAGCTGACTGCGGTAGGCTGCAGCCAAACAATGGTTCCGAAAGCATCCAAGTAATGTCAAGTAATGATGCATAGTATGCATAGTATGCTCCTGTTTTTCCTTTTTGAAGATAATCAATTAAAATAACTCTATGACTATCCCAAAAAAGTAGTCGCCATCACTTCCTCAGAGCCAAAACTTGAATTTATTGCGCATAAACTGGAAATGTTCATTCGAACACATTTTTGGTTAAACGTGAGCAATCGCGGCACCCAAAACGTTCTTTTGACATGTTCATAGCCTCTGCTATCTCTCTCACTTTAATTCGGCCGTCGTCTAGCAACATTTGGTGAACTTTGGCGATGGTTTCGTCGATTGTTGCAGTTTTCGGACGTCCCGAACGTTCATCGTCTCCCAAGCTCTTACGGCCACGTTTAAACTCAGCAGCCCAAAATTTCACTGTGGTAAATGATAGTGCATAGTCCCCTTACACAGAATCCAACTCATCTTTGATTTTCGTAGGCGTATTGCCTTTCAAAAGCAAATATTTAATGACAACTCGATACTCGATTTTGTCCATTTTCATAAAAACACACATCATCTCACTCAAACGACTGTTACATAACAACTGAGCGTCCAAAATGGCTGAAACTTTGGTGAGTAACTGTCAACAGATGAACAACGAAAGTTACTAGCTTTTATTTACGAGTGCTGCCACCTTCATGTTGAGGTCGGGAACTTTTCAGACCACCCTCGTATATAGATATATGCTACATGTATGTGCTTATTTACAAGAGGTAGAAATCAGAAAATCTTATTTAGGTAGAAATAATAGAAGAAAAACATTAGGAACTTTTACTTTTCCTACCTCATATATAGTAGATGTGTATCCCAAAACTTTGATGTGGAAATTTTACTGGAAATGCATGCTTTGAGGCCTCCTGATTCCAAAAGAGTTTTAGAAACATGTCTGTGTATCTATCTGGCTGTGTGTGTAGGTAGGTAGGTAGGTAGGTAGGTAGGTAGGTAGGTAGGTACGTGGGTAGGTGGGTAGGTAGGTAGGTAGGTAGGCATGTGTACGTGTGTGTGTGTATCTATGAACAACATAACTCTAAAATGAAAAATCGGTGGTTAAATACCACTCTTGGTACTAGGAGCGTTCAGTAAATCCTTAGAAAATCCAATAAATTACACACGCAGGGTCGAAAAAGTTTATATTTAGTAATCGTTGTCTCTTACTAGATAGCAGTTTAAGTATCAACTATATTCATCACGTGGTTTCGTTGCCATAGGCGATTAAATCAACAAACTTATGTTTATTTAGAAAAATGGAAAAAAAAAACTATTTTCGTGCGGTGATTAAACACTTCTATTTAAAAGACTTAACATCGAAAGAGATAAAAACCGAGTTGGATGAAGTTCATGGTACATTTTCTCCTGCGTTTGAAACAATTTACAATTATATAAATAAATGAAATTAAACGTGGCCGTACATTCACAAATGATGAGCATTGTTCGGGACGTCCAGTAGGAGTGACTTCCTCCGAAATGATTGACAAAATCCAGGTTATGATTTGAGTGATCGGCGAATCAAAGTTCGCGACATAGTTAAGGACACATCAGGTCACTGTTCTCAACTTTGCACCAAGAATTAGGTATGACAAAGGTCTCGGCAGGATGGGTGCCACGCTTGCTCTCAATGGAGAATAAACGCAATCGTGTGATCAATTCGGAAGCTGGTTTGTAATTTTTGGCTATCCTGACAAGTTTCTCCGTCGATACACAACTGTGGATGAAACATGGATTCACTGCTACACTACTACACTCCAGAGACAAAAGTACAGTGGGTTTTAAAAGGCGAACCGGCTCCGAAGAAGGCAGAGGTGTGAAATCTGCAGACAAGGCGATGGCCTCGATTTTTTTGGGATACATGCGGAATCAACTACATTGATTACTTGCAGAAAGGAAGAACGGTAAATAGAGGGTATTATGCATTGTTATTCCACCCATTGAACGGAAAAAATCAAGAAAAAACGCCCTCATCTGGCAAAAAAAAAAAAAGATTCTCTTCCATCAAGACAATATAAAGATGCACACCTGCGCAGTTTCGATGGCGAAAGTCGTTGAAATAAGGTTCGAATTACAACATCCACCACATTCACCAGATTTTGCCCCCAGTGACCTTTTTTATTTCAAAACTTGAAAAAGTGGCTCGGCAAAAAAAATTCACGTCTAACGAAGAGTCATCTCCCAAACAGATGCCAATTTTGAAAACCTTCCGAAATCTCACTCTTTTGAAGACGAAACAGAGAAACGCTGGGAAAAGTATGTTACGCTAAAAGGAGATTATGTTGAAAAATAAAAAAGTATCTATTAAAATTATGTGATTTTCTTTTTATAAGGACTTACAGAACTCCCTTCGTATTTGGAATCAGGATTTTCAAGGATCAGACGTGATCATTTTTTAAGGAAAAACTCAAATCTAAATTTGCCGTTGCACGGGAAAAAAAAAACAACAAAAAAATAAAATAATGAACTTGGCTATATTCTATTTTCTCAAAAATATCTGAATTATTCCATTCATATGGCTTCCTCTAGCTGTTCCACTAACTAAATGATCTTATAACAGATTATTTGATCTACAATATGCTAATCGAGATAAACATTTGCAAAATTGGTCTATTACTTGCTTCCTTGTAATTAGAAGAGAAATCAAGGTAATACATTAGGTTAAATGTATACTAAGATATTTTAAAAGCTGGTCACTATGTGAAACAATTCCAATTTGATCCTCTTTTCAACACCAGGAGTAAAACAAAGGAGAGATGAAGTGAAATATGTTTGTTTCAAATAAAGTTGTTTCTATATTTTTTTACTATATTTAGAGGCTAACATTAAGTTGTCAAGAATTTTTCTTGAAATATGTGTCAGCCACAATTATTGCTCCTGCCAGTGGTTTTAATTTTGTTTTCTTGGAGTGCTCCATCAAATATCACAGTAATTTTTATAACCACACAACATGTGAGAATAATATATATATATATATATATATTAAATTTATAAAAACAATAAAATAAAACTGTTGTTTCAAATTAAAACATATGGTGTATAAAGAAATTAAATAAGCACGTTGCTATTAGTTTCAGAATAATTTAACTGGAATAAAAGTTATAAACCGATATAAATCAAATGCTCAAAAAATTGTCTGACACATATGACTAATTTGACAAGAGCACAAAACGTTGCTCTTAATATCTTATTACGCCACGGGGGTATTTGCTGATGGTCTGGCAATCAGTCCTAATGATGATAAGGGACAGTTAATACAGGTATTGAACATATTTCATGTACAATAAAGCACTTTTCCAAGCTAACAATTTTCTCTAAGTGTCCATAAAACTGAAAGTTTGGAGTTTTACAGATAAACCTGCGGGATTCATGGGCTCTATCTTGAATCTGGGCTGAGTTGGTGAACTTATTTGGCGTATTGCAAAGGAAATGTGCACTTGTATCTTCATGTTAAGAGTTCTATAACAATTATGAGTTTTATTACAGCATATTTTAACTATTCTTTTATGGGGAAACAACATATCATCACAGAAAACCTTTCCTTTGCCCCGCTCCCAAAATAGTATAGATAAGGAAAATTTATAGAGGCTTCCAACAGACAAATAATAAGCCAGTTTTGTTGAATCTAACATACATTATGTTGCTTATACATTTTAGTATGTAATTGGGATAATAAATGTATTCTAATCTATAAGTAAACAATATCTTAGCAATACTATTAAGCCCACCTCCGTAGTATGGGGTAGCGTGTCTGTTTCGCATTCAGAGGTCCGAGTTCGAATCTTACTTAGGGTAGTCCTACTCGAATAAGGTAATTTCGGGGTTTTCCCTTATCCTGAGAAGACAAATGTCTAGTAACTTTAAGCTCCATGGATTCCGAAATCATTTGGTCATCATTACATTGATTTCATTCATCGTCCGATATGCCAAACCAGATTAGAAGGAAGTTAAGCTACAGAAAAAAGGAGATTTTTAAGGACATTTAAGGAAACCCATATTGGATAAATCGGTGTTTGTCACAGAATATGATCGTTAGGATTATGCGTTTTAATGCAGTTTTAAAGAATTTATAAATTAGCACATCTTCTACTACCTCACATCATCAACGACAACAATAATAATACTAATTATATAATATATTATAATTGCACAATTTCATTTCTTTAGAATATACTATCTGTGGCCTCCCAGTAAATGTTTTACTTCCCAGAAGGCCCGTTTTGGAGAAACTATTGTATAGTCACCAACTGAAAATGCAGCCTACAAATGAGGCGCTTCAGCTTGATTAAGATATTTATAGCCAGTTTTGGATTTTCTTGTTTAACATTTTTTATGGTTAAAAATCGATCATTTTAGTAAATAATGAGTATTATTGATTGCTATGTAAACGCATCCTTACACGTGATTGGTTCATTTTGATGAAGCAATAATTTCAGAAAAGCTTTATAGAGTTACCAGTCTAATATATTTGTGTATTATTGGGAATGTTTGTCAAATGTCAATTGTTACTTCGTTTGTTTTCGTCACAACTGCCATTTACATTCCTTGAATTTTAATCACATATTCACTGTAGGCTATCGAATTACTGGCAGTATCTCAGATTGGGCGGACCCGCTCCAGACACTCCCAATTTGGTAACTTTTAGGTAACCTTGGTTGGAACGGAATTTCAGTTATATTAATTGTAAACAGGAAGAAGTGATCACAATAAACAAACAATAATTAGAGGAATTACGAAAATGTACATCGCATTTTTCAACGCCGTTAAACTGTACTTATATTTGCTGATATTCAGTAAATATAAGCTCTATTTATTTGAGATATGATTTCAGAGAAAGTGATGTATTAACAGAGTAGTAGACTTACATATTTATACATCTATAGCTTCTTACGTGTATAGCAATAGTGAAAAAGCAATAGAAAGAAGCTTGAAAGACATTCTCTTTTACGCAATAACTATAAGCTATGAGGAATCTCGTTCTTCAAGGATGGCAAATCGGTGCTGACAGGCATAATGGCCAAATCAGGGTGGTTGTTTCTTATTTTTTAAGAAAAGGAGGTACACAGTTTAGCCAGACCAAGGACAAAGTGTCACCAAATTGCTTTCCATCCCGCCACGTGTTTAAAATGCACATCATAAAGAAACAGGATTAGCAAGTAAGAATGTTGCCCCAAGAGCAACAGCCTCTCCCAAAATTTTGGCCACTTTGCTGATCAGATCTTTTAATGATTTACGTATGAATTGAAGACTAACTAGTTGATGAACAGTGTCTGTAATTTATGTTATGTTTATTAAAGTATCGAACAGATGTACTCCCTTTACTCTTACTTTACTCTATGTGCTCATTATGCTTAAACTTGCAAATATACGTTCAAAGGTGAGCTCTATAGACTGAGCTTTTTTAAAATATTTTAAAGGGCATCCAGTTTTGATCGTTTCTGAAAATATTTTTGGCTAAGAAAATTACAATAGCATGTACGCTTAAGTAGCTGCTATATCGCCAGCTTGTCACAAATTTACATTTTTAAACCTCTCGATATAAAAAAAAAAGTTTTAAAAATCTGAATTTGCCAGTCACACAAATACTAATTCAAACAGTAATTTATATAAACAGAGTTAATATTTTATATTAAAAAGTATTATTGCATTTACGAAATATGATTGTTGGATTTTGGGAACTTCGCAGAATGTTGCAGAACGAGGTATCAATCTAGGTAGTATTTTCATAGACTTTAAAAATCTGATGTGTTCCATTCTCATAGCTTTCTCTACCTGTTCGACAAACTATTTTTACACATAATTGTTTTATATACATCACGCTAATCGAAATAAACATTGCTTGCTTCCTTGTAAGAAGAAGGAAAGAAGGAAACAAGGAATATACTAGTCTAAAACAATAGTCAAATCTTTCAAGAGATGTCTCTATGTGATTTAATTTAATATTGATTTTCATTATATGGCCAGAAGTAAAACAAAAGAGAAATGAAATGAACGATGATTCTCATTTGAGAAAGATGTAAGTGTTTTACAGTTGAAACAAATAACAAACAATATTTCGGAAATTGTCAACTATACAACAACAATTTTATAAAATCTTATGTGTTCCATTCACATTACTTTCGCTACATCTCTGAAACAAATTGTTGTTAGTAAGTTTATTCTTCTATAAACTTCACGCTAATCGAGATAAGCATTACCAGAAACGGTCTTATTACTTATTTACTTATAATTAGAAAGCAAATAAGCGGATATACTAGACTAAATCAACAGTCAAATGCTTAAAAATGGGGTTGCTATGGGATTGAAATATGATTATTTGCGTGGTAGGAGTTGAAAAGTTCCCGTATGAAAAAGTATAAGTATTTTAAAACTGAAACCAATAGTAAAAAAAATATCTCAAAAATAGTCAACTCAACGAAAAAATGTATATAACATAAAATGTGTGTTTTAACGAGATCTGTGTCTTTTGTGTAGTAAGTTTTTGTCTACTCTTACGCTTTACCAGTTATGCCTAATTCCGTAAAATTCATCCAGAATAAAGGCGTCTTCAGAGGTTATTCTCAGGAAATTCAAGATATATATTTTAATTCTCATGTAAATATCTTTAATATACGATATTTTAATCAAAATCACTAGAGCATTTTTGAGAAAATAAAAATTTACGAAAAATGTTCCATGTAACGAAAGAGTAAATGGGGGCGGGGAGATTTCTTGAAAATCTTCGTGTCGTATCCTTGGGACATACTGAACTTAAACACCAAGTTCGGACGTTTTGTTTTTGGGCTATGCTGCCCACACACACGGGTACCTTTTTCTAAAAATTCTTTTTTTGGATTCAGTGGACCTTAAAACATGAATTTCCGGTGAAATCTGGACATCGAATACTTGGGTGCATATACCTTTCCTATAAACTATGTACATAGTACGTGCAGAGAAAGTAATAATATAAACTGTGTGTTTTATGTGCAGTAAGTTTTTGTTCTATCTTATACAGTTTACCGGTTAAATAAAACTTCATCCAGAATTGTAGCAGCAACAAGAATTATAATTGCAACAATTGGATTCATTAAATATGCCTATGAATTTAATGAAAAACTTATATTTACAGTCTTCAGAGGCTATTCCTGGATGCTCTGATCACTCAGCTACCTCAACTGACCCACACGTTTCTCGGTAAACCACAAGGTGATCTCAAATTATTTTGAAACGATACACCAGAATGGCGTAAGTACTTTCGGTCCCGGGCAACATAGTTAAACCACTATTTGGTCAATTAGTCTTAATTGTTTCTTCCACACTAGCTGTATGTAAGACAGGAGTTGGATAAGTAGAGCATAGTTGAGATTTGAACCGGGAGATCCGGATATTTCATTGTTATCCAAGTATTTGGATTTGCATCCGGTTTTAAAATGTTACAGTATTATTGGTTGCTTGACAATTAATAACTTTTCTAATCGCTTTTCTCTATGAACCAATGCAGATAGGATGTCGCCCCATTCCATATACTATAAAGTATTTACTATTTTATACATTAAAGTTTAGGCAATTTGTCATAAACATTACACTAAATAATGCTTTATAACAACTACCAAGTAGGAAATATACAGATGAAGTTGGTCCGCTAAAGCAAACAGTTTGTGTGTGCATTAATATTGGTAGTACAAATGGAGAGACCGCCAATTTGTGGCGAATGTAGCAGTCACCCAGTGGTGGGAGATGGAGATTATTGTGCTTGTAAATAAAAGCCTAAACTTTAACTACAAACTCCAACGCAGCCTCTTTGTTGCATAACAGAAGTTAAAGTTGTAGTAATGTAGCTGCTTTATGTTTCTTAGCTAGATAAAAGAAACAAAAACTACTGTAGCTTTTCCTGCTTGTAAATTAAAATAGAGAAGCACATGGAAATTAGAATTTTAGCAATGTCTTATATTCATTCAACCCAAAATATCAGTTAGCCAAATTTAGGACCGAGTATCACAAATACAGAATAAGAACTAATTACTAAATCATGGTCTCCTGCATATTAAGAGGGAATAATCTTTGGTTCATTCGTTTTAACCTCAAACAAAATAGTTGCGAAATAATAATATGATATAGCCTATATAAGCTGAAATTACGGAACCACAACCGCATAAAATTCTGAAACAGGTAGATAACAATAAAAAGGGAAATGCCTTATGTATCTTTATTAAAAATAATACGGAGTTTCATTTCAGAGCTATATGTGCTAGTCTGATAAAGAAACGGTATGCGTTCACAATCTCACATTCGTGGAAGTAACTATCGCTTTCAGTAGTCGTAAGCTTTCACGGCGGGAATCCAAAATACAACTAGAAGAATTTTCCGGGCTGAGAAGCCGTGGTCTGCTGGAATGTTCAGGTCCAGATGTTTCGTTCACGACTGCGGTGAACATCTTCAGTGACGTGGTCGTGAACGAAACGTCTGGACCACGGCGTCTCAGCCCGGAAAATTCTTCTAGTTATAATTATCGCTTTAATTACTGAGAATAATTGCAAATAATTATGTGATTTAATTCTGCTTGTACCTTAAAGTTTTTTTGTTTATATATATTACTCGAGGACTAAAAACGTATTACATCATACCTTTAAACCTGAATGTAAACCGATTACTTTAATGGACTTATTTGTGCTATTACTTCGCGTATTTTGCGAAAATAAATATCTTTTAAATTCGAATGAGAAACGGAATAATTCGAAGTCATTTCTCACTCTCGTAATATATTCGATTGTCGAAAACATTTGAAGCTGCCCATCACTAGTGTACCCTGACATTCTGCCGTCGGGGAAGCAATTCTTGCTCTAACAACCTAAATTACAACGGTTATCATGCAAACACTCCTCATGACTATATGCGGTTAAGCCCTAACAGAGTAGGTGCACTTCATACACCCCATCGGGATGCTCTCGTCCTGCCAGCTTCCGATTGGACTTGATCGGACTTTTAACAAATCCACACCATTTGACCAACCTGTACACATCACTAAACACTTACGCTTCAAGTCTCAGCAGCGAATATCAGCATACTAGCGGCTCTATAAAATACCCTTATTCCTGTTTACTGAAAACAATTTGCAATCCCGGCTGCAGATAAACTTCACTTTATTGTTTATTTTCCATTTAGCATAATGTTTTATGTGAAGAATTGAGATGAACTTAGGAGTTTTATATTGCGGTTAACAAATAATAAGTAAAAGAATAAGAAATACAGTGAAAAAGTAAAGCTGAGTTTTTTTGCCTCTAAAGATATTTGTCACGCAACGATAGTTTTGAAGCAATGCCTTTACCATGTCTTTAAAAGGAAAGCACCCACAGCTATTGAACCGTATATTAATATGTGTGTATGTGTGTGAGTGTGTGTGTAATTGAACTATTATAGGTATTAGATTTTCGGGAAACCACGTCAACATATTTACCATTTAGTGAAACACAGCAGAGTAATTTGTTTAAAGTAGTACAACATTGTGCATTGCTTATACAGAGGCTATTTAAAGTAGAAACATGACAACTTTTATATCTGCTAAATTCTCTTTAAATCCGTGTATTCTACGAGAACAAAACCGAAAATAGCTAGGACACAGTTGAGATGAGGATAGAATGATTAGATTTGTGTAATTGAAGAAAAAGGCGAATTTTATGGATAAAGCGTATAATAAATTTAGTGTATAGGTATATGATTTCTATCTGTGCGTATTATATGTGCATTCATGTAAAAATAAGGAATATGAGCACACAACTTTGGTGTAACGTCTCTTTTAGAGACCATCGTTCTGGTTTCTCAAACAAGCGGTCCAATGTTGGATTCCTACCGATGTCGAGATTTCACCGGAAAGATATATTTTTCAGGCCCCTGATCCCAAAAAAAGATCTATTTAGCAAAAGTTCTGAGTATGTGTGTGTGTGTGTGTGTGGGTGGGTGGCGGGTGGGTCTGTGTGTGACATTGAACAGCATAACTCAAGATCATAAAGTCACTGAGGTTCACCACTTTCAGATATGTGACAAGAAGATTTTTAGGAGAATCCCCCACCCCGCCCATTTCATGGACAATGGTTTTTCGAAAATTTAGTTTTCTCAAAAATGGTCCTGACAACTTTGGTTAAAATACTCTATGTGATGTCTGATACTTGTTTCAATTATGGGAGGCAACTTTTGGTCAAAATATCTTATGTTTTTCATTCACTTGACTTTTTCTACGGCTCTGCTACAAATTATAGATAAAAAAACTCGTTCTTCTATTTTCTTCATGCTAATACTTCATACCTGTCTCCATTTAAGTAGAAGAGAAATAAGGAAGTACCATAGGCTAAAGCGATAGTCAACAGCTGGTTGCTATGTACTTGAAGTTCCTTTGTTTGTGTGGACAGTAGTTGACAAGTTCCCGTATGAGAAAAGTATAAGCATTTTATGGCTGAAACCACTAACAAGGCAAATTTAAAAAATAATCAACTCTACGAGAAAAGTGTGTATAACATAAATTGTGTGTTTAACGAGATCTACATTTTCTATTAGGTAGGTTTTTTTCTATCTCTTATGGTTTACCAATTTCAAACAGCAACAATGGCAAAAAAAGCTTAAGTTTGAAGTTTGACGATTTTACATTGTTTAGCATTTGTTTGGCAGCTATCATTAGTGAATGCTCTCAGCAAATTTGTAAACATGCATAAAATTAGTCATCATTATGTGATGGAATTCTTTCATTTGAAAGGTCTAATATTAAAGCTGAGCTAGATTCTGCTTTGGGGGAGTTTGCTCCTTTGTTTACTACAGTGAAATATAGGGTGGAAGAGTTTAAATTTGGCCGTACGAGCTGCCGAGGTAAATATCGCATTGGTCGGCCAAATGAAATTACCAGTCCAGAAATTGTAAAGAAAATCCGCAAAATGGTATTAGATGACCATCGACTGAAAAGGGCACGAGCTAGCAGACATTACAGGCATTTCAAAAAGTTCTATACATCGCATACCTCCTGAAAATGTGGATATTAGAAAGTTGTGTGCAAGGTGGGTGCCGCGTTTGCTCACAATAGAATAAAAACAGTGTCGTTAGGACGTTTCAGGCGAGTGTTTGGTAATGTTTCGCTGCAATAAAACGGAGTTTTGTGTCGATGCATAACAATGGATGAAAACTGGGCCCATCACTTCACACCTGAGACGAAGAAACAATCAAACAGTGAATTGGAAGTGGAAAATCGGCTGCAAAGAAGAGGAAGGCAGTTCTATCTGTAGGCAATGTAATGGCGTAAGTTTTCTGGGCCGCCTACAGGATAATTTTCATTGATTATCTCAAGAAAGGGAATTTAGTCAATAGCAAATATCATGCAAACTTGTTACAACATTTGAATATTGAAATCGAGGAAAAACGGCCGCATTTAGCCAAAAGGAAAGTTTTGTTTCATCAAGGCAATGCCCCAGTTCACACATCCCTAAACGTCATGGCCAAAATCAATGAATTCAAGTTCGAATTGCATCCTCATTCACCATATTCACCAGATTTAGCCCTCTGGCTATGTTGTTTTCAAACTTGAAGAAATGGCTTGGTGGTAGAAGATTTGCCAACAATGAAGAGGTGGAGTCTACAGTTGATGGCTATTTTGCAGACCTCGATTGTTTTCACTATAAACAGGGTATCGACGCCATTGAATGAACATCGCTGGGAATAGTGTATCGAGCTGAAAGGAGACCATGTAGAGAAATAAAGATGTTTTTCCCCAAAACTTTTTGTGCTTTCTTTGTTAGGTCGGGTACTTCTGGGATAGACCTCGTAGTGCAGTATCAAGTGTGTCATTTTATTATTGGCATTTCATTTCATTACAATGTTCATTGCTAGATAGCTTGTTTGAAGTATAGAAGTACATGCACATAAAGAAATATTTTAGATTAGAAAGGGCGACTGGGTTAGTTTGTAGCGCAGACTAGGGAAATGTTGCTTTTCATAAATATTAATAGCGTAATGCTTTTTGATGCTGAAATTTAGTCACTTGATTTGTTTGTGGAACTTGCTAACTTGAAACAGTTGTTTATTAACAAAACAAGCCTTCTAGTTAGCAGAGTGCTGTGCTTTGCAATTGATATCCATAGGGAGGGGAAATTGCTATTTGGAGCATTTTCTGATAAATTATGGCTATCACTGTTTACGCAACGAGACTACGTCTTGTAATAGTATTATGTAAATGTTCAGCTAGGTTTTATTTACTCTACCTTAACTACTGCATAGTACAAAATATTAGCTGGTAAATGTTTCAATTTATTGGATTTGGTTTAATTTCAACAAGGAAAGTGGCAGCGTAATTTTAAGGATTGGCTGAAAGACAAGAATAATATTTTGCATTGGTTCGTAGCCAATGATCGCGATTCTTCCATACTGCAGCTATATTCCATGCAGAATGCGAACCACCAATTATCACTCATAAGCTGCCTTCCTGTTTAAAGTAATTGTGTTATACTTTAAGCCACAGATTGACCTAAAACAAAATGTTATCTTGTAATCGATTGTAAGAACTTTTATATTCTAATGTTTAACTTGTCGAAATATTTTAAGACAGTTTTGATATTAAAGATATTACATATAGTATATAGGTGGCGGTGGTGTTCTGGTTCAAGCTAACACTTGGACAGGCATTTACGACGCAGATGAGCATAAAACAAGTAATAAGGGCTCTAAAGCCCTGTGAGGCCTTTATAAGCCAAAAGTTTAAAAAAAAAAAAAAAAAAAAACTTCGGTTTTACATAAGAGGATAAACAATTCCCAGAATAAGCAAATCTTAGGCAATAATGTGTGTATTTCCAAACATTCAAAATCTGATGTGTACCATTCACATGATTTTCTCTATATCCCTGCAACAAATTCTTCTTAAAAAGCTTATACTTCTATTTACTTTATGCTAATCAGAAAAAAATTAGCAGAAATAGTCTTATTACTTGCTTCCTTGTAAGTAGGAGAGAAATAAGGGACTACCATAGGTTAAAGTGATAGTCAAAAGCTGTTTGCTATGTCAGTGAAGTTCCTTTGTTTATATGGATCGGAGTTGACAAGTTCCTGTATGAGAAAAATATAAGTTTTTCATAGCAGAAACCAAAAATAAGGAATGTCTCAAAAACGACGAACTCCACGAAAGAATTTTATATAACATAAATTGTGTGTTTTAACGTGCTCTACATTTTTGTGTAGTAAGTTTTTGTTCATCTCTTACAGTTTAGCAGTTATTCAAAATTCCGTAAAATGCATCCAGAATAAACTACTCTTCAGAGGCTATTCCCAGAAAATTCAAGATATACATTTTATCTGTCAGGTAAATATGTTTAATATACGAAATTTTAATCAAAATCGTTAGAACCATTTTTGAGAAAATCAAATTTTTCGAAAAAAAGTTCCATGTAAAGGGTAGTTAGGGGTGGGGGGATTTTTCTCAAAATCTTCGTGTCGCATCCCTGAAAGATACTAAACTTAAATACCACGTTTGGTATTTTACCGACTTTTCGTTTTTGAGTTATCGTGTTCACGGACATACGGACCTTTTTGTGAAAATGCTTTTTTGGATATTGGGGACCTTAAAACATATATTTCCGGTGAAATCTCGGTATCGAACTTTTGGGTGAAGTGCAATACCTTCTCTATACACTATGTACATAGTGCATATAGAGAAAATAAAAATTAAACTTTTCTCACGGTATATTTGGTTTACTTTTTTTTTTGTTTTTTTTTTTTTGTTTTTTTTTATAGAGATATTCTCTCTTCTTCGCTGTAGGTTAATGGAGCAAGAATTTTACTCTTATTTGAATCTCTTAGTTATAATCTGAACTTCTCATACCTCATTAGGTCAATAAGTCGGCCAAGAAAATAATATGGAAGATGAAAGATAATGATAGAGTGTATAATTAACATTAACGGTAGCAAGAACAGCAGCAGCAGCAGTAATAAAAACAATTTGGAGCTAAATGGACATAAAATATGCGCATGAATTGTACGCATAGATAGCTTAGAAACGCACTAGCACCTCACTATCACAGTTACCATTTAATTAGCATAGTGTTAATGATTATTGTTATTATAATCCCCGGAGATTACTGAGACTTCAACAAATGTAATGGAATTTCCCTTGGGGATAAACCTCTGGAGGGAACGTGCCTAGGACGCCCCCATCGTATGAAGAAAAATTAATAACACAAGAACTAAAAGCTCGGACTTCTTAATGATTACGTGTATTTTATACCTGTGAAGTCTGTGATATAAATAAATATTTTACAGGACTCGTTGGTTGGTAAAGGGCACCATTCGTTTATAACCTATGTCCAGAAACTTCTGTTTACGTGCTAAAACTTCGGAAATATGGATGTTGATAAAGCCAGTAACGATCACAAAAGTGGACAGTAATTAAAATACACAATTATTCAGGCTGTCATAGAATCATATGGAACTAGAAATAGAATATATAATAAAAAATCTGATGTGTATCATTCACATGACTTTCTCCGTATCCCTGCAGCAAATAATTCTTAAAAAGCCTATACTTCTATATACTTTATGCTAATCAGAAAAAAATAGCAGAAATAATCTTATTAATCACTTCCTTGTAAGTAGAAGCGAAATAAGGGACAACCATAGGTTAAAGTGATAGTCAAAAGCTGGTTGCCATGTCAATGAAGTTCCTTTGTTTATATGGATAGGAGTTGACAAGTTCCTGTATGAGAAAAGTATACGTTTTTCATAGCAGAAACCAAAAATAAGGAATGTCACAAAAAAGACCAACTCCACGAAAAAAATGTATATAACATAAATTGTGTGCTTTAATGTGCTCTACATTTCTGTGTAGTAAGTTCTTGTCCATCTCTTAGTAAAATTCATCCAGAATAAACTGCTCTTCAGAGGCTATACCCAGAAAATTCAAGATATACATTTTATTTGTCAGGTAAATATGTTTAATATATGAAATTGTAATCAAAATCGTTAGAGCCATTTTTGAGAAAATCAAAATTTTCGAAAAAAGTTCCATGTAAAAGGTAGTTGGGGGTGGGGGGATTTTTCTCAAAATCTTCGTGTCGCATCCCTGGAAGATACTAAACTTAAATGCCAAGTTTGGTATTTTACCGACTTTACGTTTTTGAGTTATCATGTTCTCAGACACACGGACACACGGACACACACACACACACGGACCTTTTTGTGAAAATGCTTTTTTTGGATATTGGGGACCCTAAAATATATATTTCCGGTGAAATCTCGGTATCGCATTTTTTGGTGGAGTGCAATACTTCCTCTATACACTATATACATAGTGCGTATGGAGAAAGTAAAAATATGAAATATTTCGAATAATATGACAAAATTTGTTAAAAGGATTGATGTGTTACACTTAAATGACCTTGTCTAGCTACTCCACAGACAAATTTCTTACGAAAGATAGTGAAATTCTTCTTTCAACACCACGCTAATCGAGATACACATTAGCAGAATGTTATTACTTAGTTCTTTATAAGTAGAATGGAAATAAGGGAATGCACTATGCTAGAGTGGTAGTCAAATGTTTTTAAAGGCTGTCGTTATGCGATTGTCATTGCAAATCTCTTCTTTGATGGGCCAGGAGTAGAACAAAGGAAAAACGGACACTTCCGTCTGAGAAAAGTATAGGTACGTACTTCAAAATTGAAACTAATAACAAGGAATACCTCGAAAACGGTAAGCTCTACAAAGAAAATACATATGTCATAATTTGTATATTTTAACAAGATCTACATTTTTTTGTATTGTAGGTTTTGTCTATCTCTTACGGTTTATTAGTTAAGCCAAATTAAGCAAACTTCATCCAGAATAAACAGGTCTTTAGAAGTTATTTCCAGAAAATTCAAGATATATATTTTATTTGTAATAGAAATGGCTTTAATATGTGATATTTTAATCAAAATCGTTAGAGTACATTTTAAGAAAAACAAACATTTCGAAAATGTTTCCATGTAAAGGGTAGTTAGGAGTGGGTGTCATATCTTCGGAAGAGACCAAACTTAAATACCAAGTTTTGTACTTAACCTCTTTTCGTTTTTGAGTTATGCTGTCCACAGACCCACACACACACAGACACACACACACACACACACACAGACCTGTTTCTGAAAATGTATTTTTTTGGATTCAAGGGGTCTTAAAACATGTATTTCCGGTGAAAACTCGACATCAAATTTTTGGGTGGAATACAATATCTCTCTATCCCTAAATACATTGTCCATACGGGCTTGAGAAAGTAAAAAGGATGTATAGCTAAAATATTTTAGTATGAAAACGTATTACTTTCTCTAGCACGAATGTATGTAAATACAATGTACATAGTAGCTACAGAACCTAAACCTAAAATTATAATGTATTCCCTTATTTCACTTATACTTACAATGAAATAAGTAATAAGACCAATTTTGCTAATGTTTATCTGGATTAGCAAAATATACAAATATCCGTAAATATAATGTACATAGTGGGCAGAGAAGGTTTATTCCAATAAAAAACTCACACGGAAACACCGGAAATACTTGTTTTAAGATCCCACAAATCCAAGAAAAGCATTTTTAGAAACATATCCGTGTATGTGTCTAACAGTCAGTTTGTGTGTGTATGTGTTCGTGTGTGTGCGTGTGTGTGTGTGTGTGTGTGTGTGTAGGCAACATAGCTCAAAAACGAAAAGTTGGATAAATGCCACTTGAAGTCCAAGGATGCGACAAGCAGATTTTCAAGAAAATCCCCCCATCCCTAACTACACTTTACATGGATGGATTTTCGAAAATGTTTTTTTCAAAAATGTCTCTAAGAATTTTGACTAAAATAGCAAATATCTAAGATATTTTCCTGTCAAACGAACTGTATATCTTTAATTTTCTGGGAGTAGCCTCTGATGACATCTTCATTCTGGATGCCTTTTGTACAACTTTTGTGAAACTGATAAAATTACCGCAAAAAATGTAGATCTCACTAAATCAGACCATTTATGCCATATACACTTTTATTGTAGAGATATCCGTTTTAGAGATATTCCGAGTTTATGGTTTCAGTTTTAAAGTACTTAAACTTTACTCAAACGGGAGACATATTTACTTTCATTTCTCGTTTGTTTACTCTTAGCAAGCAAAGAGAACGGAATTTTGATTGTTGCACTTAGCGACCGTCTTTTAAAAGATCTGGCTATCTTTTAACCTAATGTATTCCCTTATTTCCCTTCTACATACAAAGAATCAAATAATAAGACAATTTATGGCAATGTTTACTCTGATTGGCATGACGTATATAAAATAGTCTTTTATAAGGAAAGTTTTTCACGGAACAACTAGAAAAAGTCATGTGTGTGGAACACATCCGATTTTATAATTGTTTATTTTAACAGTTGATTATTTAGTTTCCCACTTTACAGACCAAGCAGAATATTACTTATAGAATATTACACAAAACAAAAGCAAATATAAAAAATCTGATGTGTTCCATTCAAATGACTTTCTCTACATCTTTGTAACAAATTATTGTTCAAAAGCTTATACTTCTATTTACTTCATGCTAATCGAGAAAAAATTTCCAGAAATAATCTTATTACTTGCTTCCTTGTAAGTAGAAGCGAAATAAGGGAGAACCATAGGTTAAAGTGATAGTCAAAAGCTGGTTGATATGTAAATGAAGTTCCTTTGTATGAGCAGGATTTGATTCATTCGTGTTGAGAAAAGTATAAGTTTTTCAAAGCTCAAACTAAAAACAAGGAATATCTAAAAAAAAACCATAAACTGCACGAAAGACATATATATTACATAAATTGAGCGTTTTAACGTGCTCTAAAATGTTTTGTGTGGTAAGTTTTTGTCCATCCCTTACGGTTTAGTAGATATGCAAAATTCCGTAAAATTCATCCAGAATAAACTACTATTCAGAGGCTATTCCCAGAAAATTCAAGATATACATTTTATTTGTCAGGTAAATGTCTCTAATATACGATATTTTAATTAAACTCGTTAGAGCCATTTTTAAGAAAATCAACATTTTCGAAAAAAGTTCCAAGCAAAGGGTAGTTAGTTTTGGGGGGGAAATTTTCTTGAAAATCTTCGTGTTGCATCCTTGGAAGATATCAAACTTAAATACCAAGTTTGGTATTCAACGGTTTTTGAGCTAAGCAGCCCATAGACATAGAGACTGACACACACACACGAACCTTTTTCTGAAAATATTTTTTTTTTAATTCAGGGGACCCAAAACATGTATTTTCAGTGAAATCTCGGTTTCAAATTTTGGGTGGGATGCAATACCTTCTCTATACACTATGTACATAGTAAGAAGAAAATTACAAAATTAGGTCAACCCTACACTGGCCCCTCTGTGGCGTAATGTGCATGATGACAAGAGTCCAAACAAATGGTAAACTTCCATATCCAGTGGGTTTTTGTCATAAGGCAAAATTGGATCTTGCAGCAGACGCAGGCGGATTCTCGTGGGTATGTTATCCGACTGTTGAGAAACGAAGGTAGTTGCGGATAATAGTTGCGCTTGGTGACGGATGAAATCTTCAATGATAAGCAGACGGAATTTCACTCTTAGGTAAGTTGTGTGGATACGGAAATTGATGAAGTTTTAGTTGGGTATTACAAACAAACAAAAGAAAAGTTTCTTTGTACGTTGAGCAATTCGTAAAATCAAAAGAAGTTCCTAGAAATATACATCAGCGACTTAGTATATGAGATGTATATTGTGGACAAGACAATACCTATAATATATTAAAGCATCTAAATAACCACAATAAACATAATTTAAATTGAATTTAATATCGGAGCATGGATATTTTATTTTACAGATATCTGACAGGACAAACATATGATGAATAAACAGTTGTGACATTAGTAAATTCAAATATAGATCTCATTTATTGCAAGGAATTAATCAATATTATTTATTATTTAAAACAAGATAATCCCTATTGATGATAATATGAATAAATAATTCATTATGGATGTATTCATTTAAAACAACGTCTCTTAGATCTGTTGGACGTCTTCTGGAAGATTAGTCATGTTCCTAAAAAAAAAATAGAAAATAACAATAATATATTCACTTTATAAAATGGGAGAGCACAAAGATGTGAAAATTAAAAGGCATGAGTGTTTTGAATACCCTCTATAAAATCTATACATCAGTATTAAAAGCTTATCTGAATGTAATAATATGGAATATGCAAGAAAGGTAGATCTTATTCACAGAGTATCTCCTGTGAGTCAAACAATTGAGAATCGATGGGAATATAATGTACAGCTCTCGTGCTATTTATAGGTTTTGAAATAACATCTGGCAGAGTTAACCGGAATCAATTTTGGAATATATTGAAACAGAAGGGTGTACCTCAACATATGACAACTTCAATAAGAAGTTTACAGCAAACAGGCTAGAAATATAAATTGGAATACAAAATAAAAATTATAAAACAGCAACCATATGCAAAACTCTAACACAGAGATGTGTTTTTCCGTCCTTTTTTTACTTTCTCTACTTACGTGAACTACTTACTATAAATAAAACAGTACAACCTCGGTGCGAAGTACAATTGGGCTATCGATCAGCTCATGCCATGGATCGGCTAACGACAGGTTTCTCTGAACAATAGCGTAACAAATACAATAACCGTTTAATATGCATATTATGTGCTACTTCCTTGTAAAAGATTCGGCCCAGAAGTTTCTTTTCGGCAGATTTCAGCAGTTTCCTTTACCAGAGCGCTCTTTCTATATAGGGAGGATCCTTATAAGGTGCTGACTCAGGCCAGTTGGGCAGTCAAAGAGTGAACTGCCGGTCCCCATGGCCGCGCTCGCCAAGGCGTCCCGCTTTGGTGCTTCGTAGCGCTGGGGATCGTGGGTTCGAGTCCCGCCTTGGGCATGGGTGTTATATGTTTGTGTATATGTGTGTGTGGTAAAAGTAAGAAAACAGTAATAATACAGCAAAACAAGGTAAAAAGAAAAAGGTAAAGTAGGGTATACAGTGCCGGAGTCCTGATCAGACTCCGATACTGTTTTAAATAAAAAAAAAAAAAAAAAAGGAGTACAGCTAAAGAATGCAAATATTTAAAGCGTTGATAGTGGACAGTACCGAGTGTAGTTCAGTTGTGAGTTGTTAGTGGTTCAGTTTTGATTGTGAATCCACAGACACGTTATGTAGTATTCTATGTGTAAGTCACAGAAGGCCTAGTCTAAATGTAACGCTTTTAAGGTGCGTTTGGATATATTACACAGAAAAATATAGCTTACAAAATACATGATTGGATTCATGATAGTTGGAAATTACTTCAGGAAAATGTAGTAAGTAATATACAGTTAGATAATATTACATGTTCTGCCTACATTAAATTACAACCGAAGCACTAGTACAGGAATTATTTGAGAAAACACGAGGTAAAGTTCCATTCGTATTTTTAAACGGAGAGTGTGCTAATGTTAAAATCGAGCATGCTGGTGACAGATACCTATCACCTCTCACCTGAGTTGTCTATTGAGACAACTAAAGAAAAGCTTAGTGCTTATCGAAGAAATTAGAATCGCTCGCACAAATATTGATAACTTTGCTGGTATTCGCTCTGTTAAGATGACTTTGCGAAAGCACATCCCTAGCTTTGTGGATTTTGATGGTTATAAAGAGTTAGTTGTATACCAAGGTCAACATCTGACCGACCTGCGTTTATTGTCCTGTAGCTGGACTCGTAATTGCGGCATTGTGCGAACTTCTCGAACTAATGACACGCCAGTGAGGAGTACATTTAATGACCATGATCCCAGTTTTGCGAACGGCAGTTTCTGTGTCTCATTCACCAGCGTACACTGCTGCCTCTGACGTTATGTCTGCCTATGTCTGTTTCAAAGCCATCTCAAATGACAAAACTGCAAACATGCCCTCTGGCATATGCCAGCAAACTCCAAACTGTATACTAGCTATTACCAACACTCTTAGAGAGAAAAAAAAAAAAACGAACAAAAACGGTAAAGCAGGCAAGCTTTGACTGTTGGTGCTTTTCAGCAAATACCAGATTGCGACATGCAAGTTGTTGTGATATCTGAAAAGAATGAAGGAGAAAAAATTGATGCTGTCCGTAGCACTATTCGATATTTAGCTCTCAAACTTACATATAGCACCTTAAATGCCAGAAACTGGTAGCAAACTGGCGCTCGGTGAATATACGGTTCTTATTGCTAGTGACGTAGGGAACGCATCTGTGGCAGGAGAAACTGAATCAACGGTATCGGCCAATGAGGAGGTTGAATTCAATATGAGGTACGCCTTTAATCAGTTTTCAATTGTCGCAAAGGCGGCTAAGCGTCGGAAGAATCAACGTACACAAGCAATAACACAGGATGGACGCAAATGCCTCAGTCACTATTTTTTGGGGCATTAGAAGACAAGACAGCGACTGAAGAAAGTATGAGTAGGGCTGAGCGTGTTTCTGACGATGTCAAATGGCACGATGAAACAGATCCTGATGTTTCACAATCTATTGTTTATGCAACGATATATAGTTAAGTTCACATAATTTGCAGGACCGAGTTAAATCCTGAAATTCATATGCCACTGACTTCAATCATGACTATACTTGATTTTTGTGGCAATTATTCACCTACGAAACTTCAGGCTTTAAATAGTTTTCTGCTCTTAACTGATTCAGATGTTCAGAAATTAAACCTCCCAAATTAAATTCTCAAAAACTTATAATTATTCAGCGTATGCGAACATTGGTACGGATCCATTAGGAACTGCAAGACTTGTTAAATCTGGAACTGAGTTGCATTCTGTGTAGAAGCTACTTTCAGGACGAGGCAACCGCTGCTTGTTCAATCATCGTGTCTTTACTAATGTGTATCTCATTCCGGCACAAACCCTACCCAGGAGCACAATGGAATCACCTGCCTTGCCTAGCGCCTTACGGCCAACTAATATTGTAGACTTCAACTGTGTTTTAAGACCAGAGGGCTGCTCTGACACATTTCGCCCATGAACACCACCAGCGAGCTATTTAGCAGTTTGATTTTCAGACGCCTGGATTAAAACGCCTAGTGATGTGAAATACACCTTTTACAGTGTAAATTCTGTCTTATGATACATCAGTTTATTTTTTAACTACATAAAAGCTTATTGATCTGCTTACAACTGCCTATATTGTTCATTACTATGTTCACATATCGTTATGCGGTCTCTATGCTATTTTTATTTTTATCGACAGATATTATTGGACTTTCAACCGTCTCTTCTATCGGATGTGACATGGGACAAAGATTTTAGGCAATTTTGGAACGAGTTCATTAGAAAACAGCACAGTTACACTGATTTGGCTGTGTGGAAGATCTTCATGTCAAATTCATTTTATTTTTCATGCATGTGTTGTCATTCAGATACAATGTCTTCCTTCACCCCATCGTCGACAGCATATACACCAGTATAAAAACCAAAATCCTTATATATATGGGAAACAACTTCATGATACTGTATCCGCAGCAAAGAGTCGCAGCAGAATGATATTAAAAATATGATGTGTTCCATGCACATGACTTTATCTAGCTATTCCATAAACAAATTTTCCTAGAAAAAATTATTTTATTTACGTGGTGCTAATTAAGATACTACTATAGAATTGGTCTTATTAATTGTTTCTTTGTGAGTAGAACGGAAATATGAGAATATACTACGCTAAAGCGATAGTCAGATGTTCTAAAAGTCGATTCTATTTGCTTGCTAGGAGTAAAAAAAAAGAGAAACCAAATGACAGATCTTTCCCGTTTGAAAAAGTGCCTTAAAACTGAAACTAATAACTCGGAATAACTTGAAAACAGTTAACTCTATAAAAATGTGAATGACATAAATAAACTGTATTTTATAATGAGATTTACCCTTTTGTTTAGTAAGTTTTTGCCTGCCTCTTATGATTTATCAATTATACAAAAGTCGTCCAGAAGGAAGAGGTCTTCAGAGGCTATTCCCGGAAAATTCAAGACATGCATTTGGTTTGTCATGAAAATATCTTAAAAATATGGCATTGTAATAAAAATCGTTAGAGCCATTTTTGAGGAAATTAAAATTTTCAAAAAAATGTTCTATGTAAAGGGTAGTCATTTGTGTCTGGGGCAATTTTCTTGAAAATCTTAGAGTTGCATTCTTAGAAAATACTGAACTTAAAAAACAAGTTTGGTATTTAACTTACTTTTTGTTATAGAGATATGCTACCCCATCCCCTCCAACACACACGGACATGTTTCTAAAATTTCTTTTTTGGGTTTCAAAACAAGAATTTCTGATAAATCAAAGTTTTAGGTGGAATCTACTAGGTATGTAAATTGTACATATGAACTGGAGAAAATAAAAATTAAAAACAGTAAGGAATGTATAATCGCTACACAGAGACACAGAGATAGTCAAAACCTTTAAGCTTTATTATCCTGAGCTTTTCTCTGAAAAGAATGTGCAGTCACATCGTTGGAGCCACCTCCGCTTCCACAACAACAAGCTATTACTGCTGAGGAAAGTCGTTTATTGGAACAACCCATTACACCGGGTGGGATATTCCTTATAATTCTTGGTTCCGAGTTCAATGTATCAGCAAGAAAATATAACAGGCCAAAAACTTACCAAGAAGTTTAACAAGTTCCTCCAGCGTAGATACCTATCCAAATTCCAAAAGCGAGGAATCGTTGCTCTACTGGTAAAGAAAGGCAACAAATATCCACTCAACTATGATTATAAATGATTAATTAGATTTTCAGTCAATCGACTCAAACCTCCGTTGCACGATAAGACATCCGATCCAAAGTTTTTCAGTCCAAGGAAAGTACATTTTTCAGTAACCTGCAACCTAAGAGATGCAGTTGCTGAAGGCTTCTAAACATTCGAGCACTCTTGTTATCCTTGGATTTTCGTCATGCTTTTGATAGCATCCGACACGGTTACTTGTGTGAAGCATTGATATGGATCACGATGGATCATTGGAATTTCCATGGACTTCGTACGTTGCTTTTATACAGGCATTGCTCCGTTCGTTACCAATAAATGGCTACATTACTTCTCAAATAGATGTAAGTAAACCCTTTCGACGCGTATGCCCAGCTTCTATGGTATATTTGCTCTGGCATTGAATTCTCTACTATACTTATTGGCAAATAAACTTGCTGGCGTTTCCCTGAGCTCTAATAGACTTGAGGCATTGGTCTATGCTGACCATACAAATGTGCTGATCTCCAAAACTTCTGCGGTGAACATTCAGCTCTTTTTGACAATTAGCCGGGTTTGTTTTAAACAATGAGAAATCCTCTGGGATCCTGGAACACAACGACGTCTTTAACTTTTACGTGTGAAAGATAAAGTGAAAATATTGGGTGTGTACTATCATTTATTATAGTACCCAAATGTCATGAACAACTTGAACTACGACACAGTAGTTCAGAGAGTAAATATCTTTCTGAAGACCTCTATTGTCGATCCTGTATGATCCTATATTTGTTGTTCACATGTACCTTCTTTGATAATTATGGTATATAGAGCAAATTTTCTAACACAAAACATACATACTCGTCAAATTACATCTGCGGTGAACTGGTATAACGATAAGACTGTTTGTTCAAAGTGTCAATGCCTACTCTGTATCTGCCTTCCACAAATGGCCTATGGATTGTGCGCTCTGAATGCCTCACATTATTTTTAACAGAGATTTAAAAATGTACAGCTTTTGGATATCAATAAATATGCATGTATTCCGGCGCTTCAGCAGCGCATAAGGACATACCTTTTAGAATGGAGCTACATTTTTAAAACTGTTTCAAAGCCGAATCGCTGTGTCTGTAACTACTACATAATTCAAGTTAATGCTACTGAGACCACGCGTATACACCTATATTCCCCAACCACCACAATTTTCACAAATTTGTTGAGAAACATCAGTTTGATGGCGATGCCTTGAAGATTGAAATCTATTTAGTTCTGTGTGTGCCAAAGTAGTCCCTTCGCATTTTTGGCTGCACAAAATCCATCTTGCTGCCAATGATAACTGGCTGCATTGCAATACTCTTCGTTACGACTTGGTAAATGTGTTGCCATTAAGGCCAAGGGCAGACATTTGGAAAGCGTATAGAGAGACTTAAAATTTCTACACACACGATTTATATCTATCCACTGATTTTAAGCCAACTCCTATTTTTCATTATGCGCTATTATATACATTCCCGCATTTACTCTGCATTATTTCCTTCTGTATGATCGAGTTTCTACAGAAGTTTTCCTTTCGTGAGTTTCAAAGGACTTTGTCGTATACCTAAAAGCATTTAGTGAACATCTAATCAGTTTCTGCGTCAAACTGTATCAGTTGTATAAAAACATGTTTTGTCTTGTTTTTACTTCTTTTTTTAACTTCTTGGTCACTTCGTGACGGTCGGTAAGGTCCCTCGTTGACGATATATGGTCATTAGACTTTCAGAACTATCCCCGTAACATTCCAATTTCGCTTTCTGCCAACCAGATGGGGATAGATGCCAAAATGTAGCAGTTTTCACATCCGTAGTCAGATGGCGTTTCGTGGAGTTGATCGTTTTAGAGTTATTCCTTGTTATTGGTTTCAGCTTTGAAAAACATACTTTTTTCACACAGGAATTTGTCAACTCCTGTTCATAGCAACAAAAGAACTTCAGTCACATAGCAACCAGCTTTTGACTATCACTTTAACCTAAGGTACTCCCTTATTTCGCTTCTACTTACAAGGAAGCAAGTAATAAGACTATTTCGGCTATTCTTTTTTATTTTTTCTCGATTAGAGTGAAGTAAACAGAAGCATATGCTTTTTAACAATAATTTGTTGTGGCGATGTAGAGAAAGTCATGTGAATGGAACACATCAGTTTTTTTAATTATTTCCTTATAAATACATATTCTATATCCCCTCCACCGAATGGTTACCACATACCAATGGTTATGTATGTCGATGTAGAAACAAAAATGTTTGAAGAAGCCTTCAAATTGCTTGCCAAGGAAGCCGGTTTTGAATGGATGCCTTGGGCGGGGATCAAACCTGGACTGTGGGAAGGCACGCATGTGCCACACACGTCATGTTCCGCGTTGTTTGTGACGGCCGTTACGTAACAAGTCTAGACACCAGCCAAAAATACTTTTGTATGCAAACCTTGAGCGCAACATCACCGCGTGGACCTTCGGATACATTAATAAGCATCATGCATTTTGTGCATTTAATTGCATGGTAGGAAATGATGAAGTACACTCAAACTAGTTTCAGTGGTCCTGAAAACACCGCAAGCAGTGCAGCATAATTCCGTTCTTCGTGCACGCAGTCCAGGACTGATCAGGTCCTATGGCGCAGCAAAAAAATCTTGGTCTTTATTTAGACCTTTGTTTATTTAAATTATTTTCATTGTATTTCTAAAACATGATCATCATTAGAGAAACGCGCATGAAAATGGAGTATACTTGTTCCCTAACTTTGGACGGTGCCGGTCAGGTTTCCCAGCCACAGAGAATTTAGAAAGGGAAACTAATCTAATGTTAATAATAATAATAATAATAGTAATAGTAATAGTAATAATATAAAAACACAAATAAAATTTTAAAAGCCAATGGTATACCAATGTATCTGTACAAATATTAAACATGGTCTCTAAAGAAATCGAATATAGTTAGCGGAAATGGAATTTCTTAGAATAGTAAAAAAACTGGATAAATATCAAAGCGAGTATACAAGAAATGAACTAAAATTGCTTTTAGTTATAGAAAATATTAGAGAATACAATAAACATTAGGCAGAGCATCTGAGTACAAGAATGAAACGATTATTCCGTCTAGGGGAGGGTCTGCCTCTACTTCGGAAACCAACCGAATATTATAGAAATTAATTATTTTTGCATTCGCTGTGGTGGCCTTCATCACAGTTTCTAGTTATCTTATGATCATAATTTAGAAAAACAAATTAAATGTGTGTAATTCATCTTTTATTTCTGTTCGTTGTTATCCAAAGTGGCCAAAGACATCTTATTTTGTCTGCCATGAATCTTATCCTATATTTTCTGTTTAGTACCAAATTTTCCAACACATGGAGTAGTACTGGGACAGCCATTACTTTATAAAACTTGGATTTGCTTTCTGTCTTAATTAGCATCCCAATGTTCTAATGATTCTAGATATTTTTGAAATTCCCTGGCCTGTATGTTAATGCCATTTTTTGTAGTATGGAGTATTGAAATCTGCGTAATTTAAATATTTAACTTGCTCTATAATTATTCCCTTGACGACTGTTTTACATCTAAGATAATTATACATCGAAGGCTAGTGCTTTGCTTCTAGTGACAGAGCTCTTCAATCTCTCCTTATGTTGTCAAGTTGATTAGTTGCTCTTTGGCTTTTTCTAGTGCTAAAAACTGCTTGATCATATTAAAATGTTTAATAATAACAACAATAATATTTAGGCATGGAAATTTCTAAGCATTAAATACTAAACGAAAGGAGATAGAATTGAACTGTTACTGGACTTTCTGCGGTGTGTCGCGGGATAAAAACCATCCCATCGCTTGTACACAGTTTACAGAAAGCACGCACCAGTACACGTTTGCTTGTGTATGGCTGTTGTTGTTTACAATCTTAGCAGTGGGAGTGATTTGAGTGGAGAAAAGTTTAGACCAACAGCTTAAGAATTTATATGCCTGAAAATAACGATGTAGTTTTCTGAGATTACTGATGCATAAATCACTAAAATTTAACAACATATGCGTAATTCTAGTGTCTATAATACATGGAATGCATAAAAATGTTCAAAATCCATTCGCAAAATAATCTCTTAAAATGCCCGCTTGTTTGGTTTTTAACTTTTTGTTAATTTATTGAATGCATGCACCTCCTTATTGCTTTGGTGTTAAAACATCCAATACGAGAATTATAATAATTTTATTTATAGTATATTAGAATCAATCGCAGATAATATTAGTTATTTGTATAAACTAATGCCAATCTTTACTGATTACGGCATCACAGCGATAGAAACTCATTACACAGGAAATGAAAATTGAGAAAATAAGTTTGTAAGAAAATTTCCAGGGCTATGTTTAGGATGCTTCCCCAATTTTTTATTTCCTCTACCATGTACAACATACGTTTTGGATTCAACCCAAAAATTCAATACTGAGATTTTGCCGGAATTATACTTTTTGAGGAACCGTGAAGTCAAAAAAAGGCATTTTTAGAAACCTTTCCTTGTGTGTGTGTGTGTGTGTGTGTGCGTGTGTGTGTGTGCCTGACTGTGAATAGCGTAACTCAAAAACGAAACGTTGATGAAAATCAAACTTATTTAAGTATTATTATTTAAGTTGAGTAGAAGGGACACGAAGATTTTAAGAGAAATCACCCACCCAAAACTACCCTTTACATGGAAGATTTTCTGTGTTATAGATTTCCTTCAAATGGCTGTAACAATTCTGATTTAAATACCACATGTTTAAATGTTTAAATCACAATAATATATAAAATGAATTAATCCTATGATAATTGCCTTTGAAATTCTCTTAATATTTGGATTATTTGTATTAGTATATGAAGTTTTATTTCCAGTATGCTTCTAATTCCAATGATTACGCTAAACGCTCAAAAGACAATTCTGCGAATAAGATCCGACATTCCCGGAACTCCAAAAAAAAAAAAATCCAAGAAGATTGTTCAAATGATAACCCATAGTTTTAAACACGCAAACAGTGTTTGGATGCTTCCATAAGCATTGGGTTGCAACAGGAATAAAATCAAGCAACAGCTTGGCAACTTGTTGCTTTGGACATGCAGCTTTCTGCCATCTAGCGGATACTAAGCTCAACTATGAGTAAAACTAACATGTGCCGGGGTTTCCAATTAATATGAAAGCATGCAAACAGGTTTCGAGATTAGTTCCATCAATGGGGTACGTAAACTTATTTTTCTTGTTAAACAGTGCACATAAATGGTTTCTGTTAGCTGATACTTGCAGGTACGACACGTGCTACTAAAAGTTTGTAAAAAATCTTATGTATTCCATTCACATGACTTTCTCTACATCTCTGTGACAAATTATTCTTGCTAAGATTATTCTTCTATACACTTAATGCCAATCTATAAACATTAGCAGAAACGATATTATTACTTAAATAGAAATACATTAGGAATACATTGGGCTAAACTGACAGCCAGGTGTTTTAAAAATGTGGTTACTATGGGATCGAAGTTCGATTTTTTTCGTGGCCTGGATTTGACAAGTTCCCGAATAAGAAAAGTTAAGTATTTTAAAACTGAAGGCAATAATAAGAAATATCCCGAAAACGGTCAACCCCACAATAAAAAATGTGTATGACATAAATTGTGTATTTAACGACATCTACATTTTTATGTAGTACGTTTTTGCCTGTCTCTTACGGTTTACAATAATGCAAAATTCATCCAGAATGAACAAGTTTTCAGAAGCTATTCCCAGAAAATTCAAGGTATACATTTTATTTGTGATGTAAATAGTTTTTTAATATACGGTATATTAATCAAAATCGTTAGAGCCCTTTGGAGAAAAATAAAACTTTCAAACATTTCTCCATGTAAAGGGTAGTTTGGAATGTGGGGGATTTTCTTAAAATCTTCGTGTCACATTCTTGGAAGATATCAAACTTAAACATCAAATTTGGTATTTAACGGTCTTTTCGTTTTTGAGCTATGCTGTCCACAGACACACGCAGACACACACATGCATACGCGGACTTTTTATAAAATCGATTTTTTGGATTCAGGGGGTGTCAAAACGTGTATTTCCGGTGAAATCTCGGTATCGAATTTTGGGTGCAATACAACACACACTATATACATACTGCATGTAGAGAAAGTAAATAGTTGATGTTTTTCATGCACATGAATTTCTCTACACATTCTTTAACAAACTAATGTTGCAAAAGTTAATTCTTATATCTACTTCGTGTTAATTGTAAAAATGATCTTATTACACATTATTGTAAGTAAATGGCAATAAGGGAATACACACGCTTAATTGATAATCAAATATTTTGAAGAGCTGATCACTATGTTATGTCACAAAAAGCGAATAACCACTTCCTATTTGAGAAAAGTATAATTTTTTGAAAACTCAAACAAATTTCAAGGAATGTCTTGCAAACAATAAACTACACAAAAATTACATAAATTGTGTGCCTTCTTTAACGAAATTTAAATGTTTTTTGAGGTAAGATTTTTGTCTATCTCTTACGGTTTACCTGCTATGCAAAAGTCATTTCTAGTCACGAGATCTACATTGATTTACATTTTTATGTAGCAAAACTTTGTCTATCTCTTACTGTTTACCAGTTATGCAAAAATCATCAGAATTGTGAAGACTTTAGAGCCTAGTTCCAGAAAATTCAAGTTATATATTTCATTTCATGAAAATTGTTAAAATAGAGAATTTTAAAAATCATTGGAATCAATTTTCAGAAAATTAAAAATTTCCAAAATGTTTCATATAAAGGATAATTTAGGATCATCGTATCGGATCCTTGGAAGATGGTGAACTAAAATATCATTTTGGTGTTTAACGGGCTTTTCGATTTTGACTTAGGCTGTTCACAGACACACACACACACACACACACACTCATCAATACACACAGAGAAGATAGAGAGAGAGAGACACATACATACATACATACATACATACATACATACATACATACATACATACATACATACATACATACATACATACATACATACATACATACATACATACATACATACATACATACATACATACATACATACATACATACATACATACATACATACATACATACATACATACATACATACATACATACATACATACATACATACATACATACATACATACATACATACATACATACATACATACATACATACATACATACATACATACATACATACATACATACATACATACATACAGACACACACACACACATACATACATACATACATACATACATACATACATACATACATACATACATACATACATACATTCATAGCTTTTTCTAAAAGTGCTTATTTTTATTCAGGGGATCTTATAACCGGCATTTCCGATATAATCCCCGGCTCGATGTTTGAATGGAATACTTCTCTATTTACTTATACATTGTACATTGGTAGAGCAGGTAAAAGCAAAAAAATCAAGGGCATTGTTAAAATATTGGAAAATTTAACCTCACAAAAGGAAACACTCATAAATAATAATGCTAACAATATTGCATTCACACACTTTCTCTCCACAGCATCGTTAATGTTTACATCTTTTCTGCAAAATATTATTAGAAAAGCTTATATTTGCATCTTATTCATATTAAAAGGATTTACGTTCACAGAAATGGCTTCGTTGTACAATTGGTAGACGTACAAAATTGCCGTAGGAAGCAGAAGGGATAATACGTAATATTGAAAAGTAAGAAATATTCCAAAATTCTTACCGATAATGAGAAATATTGGAATAATATAAGGAAAAATGGTTTACTTAAATATAATGTTTAATAGAGTATAGTATTTTTCTTAGTGGCATGTCGTGTACCATATATATCTATACACACACACACACAAACACATAAAATTAATTCAAAATCGTTTTGTAAATTTAAGATATGTATATATTATATATTTCATTCGTGGTTTAAATATGTTAAGTTAAATTAAATAATATAAATTAAATTAAATGATATAAGATCGCAAAGAAACAATCTGAAAATAAAATTTGACAATCTAATTAATTATTTATGGTCTGAAGTGTTTTGGAAACCTTCGTTTCATATCCTGGAATGATTCGATACTTATATAACAGTAGCATTTAACCGAGTTTTCGGTTTTTATTTACGGTTTCCACACATGCACACACATGCGTGCACGCATATACAAAACCTCAGAGAATGAGGAAGAAAGTGTGTGTGTGTGTGTGTGTGAGTGAGTGAAAGAGACTACGTACACGTACCTACATATCTTCATTTATTTTTTATTAGTACCTCAAAATTTATTTCCGGTAAAATCTTACTATAAAATTTACTTGCTTACTATATTCAAGTGCAAAGTAAAGCAACAAATAATGTAACACAAAGTTCATATTTAATGTTTTCTGTTTTACATTTTAGCAATTATGTTTGATGGTTATATAAAATGGCAGTAGCTATCCTGTTTTCTGTCGCTCAAATATAATGTGTGAAAGTTATGCTTTTAAAATTCGAAAGAGTAAACAAAAATAATGCCTTTCTGGGAAGAACACTATATTCAATCCAAAATCATTTTAGATAATCGTCCTGTAGAACAGATGATATAGTATATATTTGGATAAAAGCAAAAAAAAAATATATATATATATAATATTGTTACGGTGCTGTCTTCTGCATTAGTTCTCATGTTCGCCTTGGCATGTGAGTCGTCGCAGCTGGAGATCCTGGAATGCGTAACCAACACAGGAAGGATGGCGCGACGGTAATCGGAAATCTCGGGAACGCGACTCTCGATTCTTCAAGAAGCTACGGCTTACAGACGCTTCCAAGAAGTTCTGCAATGCCATTTAATGACTATAAAATCAGAAAAAATTTCAAGTCCAAATTGTAAATAATTCTGAGGGGTAAGTGACTGGAGTGTTGGCTTGCAGTGGTGCGTGATCTATGGTTGGCGTGCAGCCGTAAACTCTCTACGTCAAGTGAATTATTATATGCAGTAGTGAATTTAATGCTATATTTCTAAATAATTTTTGAGTCAAGAAATACTTTGCCACAATATATAAATTTAAAATTATCAAAATTTCAATCAATGTGAGGAAGAATTCCTAAAACCCCGAAAAAAGAGATACAAGTACTAATTTTTACAAAACAATAGCAGTGCTATTTGTACTGTATGCATACGAAACTTGAGTAACTACAAAAAAGGTTGAGGGTAGAATTCAAGGATGTTAAATGAAATCTGAGAAAAACCAAATGCTCTATAAGCTTAGATGAAATAAATAATACTACTACAAGCCCGAGCTTGGTGTAAATTACATAAATGATGAAGTACGCTACAGAAACAGCGGCTCTCACATTTAGAGATAGTGAATAGGCAGAGACTCCCAAACAGGTATGGAGTAAAAAGGAAGGACATGGTAAAATTCAGTGAAAGCAATGGGGACTTCACAGTTATTTACAGAAATTTCAAAATAAATATCTATCTGCATAGCGTTATCTCAAAACCATGCAATTTTCTTCAAAATAATTGAGTATCTTCTCCGATATAAAAAGATAGTTTTAGCCTGTTGGAGCTTTCGGATTTGGTAAATTCGATACAAATCATTCCCTTGCATATTTGAAATATTTTTTACTGAATCTAAATTATGATATAATATGTGTTCTTTTTTTTTCTTTTTTTGCTTTATCTAAAAGTACTATGTACTTTGCGTATATGAAGTATTGTATCCATCCAAAAATTCGATACCGAGATTTCACCGGAAATATATATTTTGAGGCCCCCGGTGTCCAAAAAAATCATCTTTAGAAAAAAGTCCGTGCGTGTCTGTGTATGTGTGTCTATGGATACCATAGCTCAAAAACGAAAAGACCGTCTAAACCCATACTTGGTATTTAAGTGTGATATTTTCAAGAAAATACCCCGACCCTAAACTATACTTTATATTGAAAATATTTTGAAAATGTTGCTTTTCTCAAAAATGACTGTAACGATTTTGATTAAACTATTACACATTAAAGCTATTTGCATCACAAATAAAATGTATATCTTGAATTTTCTGGGAATAACTTCGAAGGTCTGTTCATTCTGAATGAATTTTACTGGATTTTGCATAACTGGTAAATCGCAAGAGATAGACCAAAACTTACCTACTGCACAAAAAAATGTAGATTTTGTTAAAACACGCAATTTATATCATATATATTTTTGTTACAGCGTTGACGATTTCGAGATATTCCTTGTGATTGATTTCAATTTTAAACTAAGCATCTGCTCAAACGGGGTTACCTTTCGTTTCATTTCTCTTTCGTTTTTCTGTAAATGCAAACCGAAAGGAATTTCAATTGTTTGCATATCGATCAACTTTTAAGATTAGATTATCGCTTTAGCCTGGTATATTCCCTTATTTACCTTCTGGAAATAAGAAAGTAGAAATAAGAAATTAAGTAGTAAATGTATATATATATATATATATATATATATATATACTTATGTAAGTTATAATAAAGAAAAATATTCCAAAAATATAGTTTCAACGTGTTTTATCAAATTAACTAACGACAAAGGCTCACATTCACAAAACACACACACACACACACATACACTTTATTTTGAGGGTTCATGTCGAAAAGGAAGATTGTGACCTCGATGTTAGATTAAGAATTTCCGAGGTCGTCACTGTACGCATGATGATAAGGGATCAACTCGTCGCCCATGGATGTCACTATAGGACGAAATCACTACTTGCGGACGTGAAACATGGTGAATTTAACTCAGGGACTTTTTCTTTCAAAGCATGTGTCTCTTTGACGTATTAGTAAACGTTACACAGAACAAATATCTTTATATCCCTTCCAAAGAATACCCAATCTTGAGTATTAGAGGCTGACATTGTACCCACTACACCACAGAGGGCGGCACAATAAGTAAGGAAAGTAAATATTATTAAAGCAAACTAAACCAGACGTAATATTTTGCTCTCTATTCTAACTCAATAGATTGCTCGAAGATCTCTCTGGCACATGGAACATAGTGATATACACTAGCGCAACATTTCATTCTTAAAAGACCGAATGTTTGCATTTATATGATTTTTCTACTTACCCTTCTCAAACAATTTTTACAAAACCTTACTATTCTATGCACTCTTTATTGGTCCCGAAAATCCCACATAGGTTCACAAATATTTATAGCTCTATTCGATGGTTTTGAAAGACTATACCTTTTCCATGACCAAAAGAAAAGAAAGAGTACCTTCTTATATAGTAACATTTATCGTGGTTTGTTTAATCATGTCATTGTTGCACCAAAATTCCTTATGTATTTGTATAAATTTCTTATTGTGTTCCAAGCATTCGTACAAGAACTTATGTTAGTTATTTGATTGAGATTATTTGAGAAAATGCATTACGTTCAGTTCATTTACTATTTGGTGGTCACTTATTTGAAAAACAGTCGGTAATTATATGTTAGCCTTGGTATTAAAGTGTTCAAATAGTCATTTCAAGAGTTATTTCAGAGTCAAGAACCAGTTATTTCAGATTTCAAGAAAGAATCCTTCACTGTAAGCTAGTTTCCTTCACTCTTCACTCTTTTTTGTTTTTCTTTTCGTCTCCGTAAACAAATAATGTATGCCCGAATCATTTTGTGTTCACCACTCCTTGCATTGAATCCCTTAGCAACCAGTTTCTTTATTCAAAATCTTCTCGGGCTTCTAGCCAGGTAATAACTTGGCTTGACACCAACGTTTCGAAGAAGTGCATCTTCCTCGTCTTCAGGGTGAACTTCAGTGAAGACGAGGAAGATGCACTTCTTCGAAACGTTGGTGTCAAGCCAAGTTATTACCTGGCTAGAAGCCCGAGAAGATTTTGAATTAACACGTCGCCAGGAAAGCTATAGTTCTTATTTTAGTTTCTTTATTGTTCCAGCAGGTTTCTTTTAATCTTCCTATTTACTCATGCTTGTAGTACTACCTAATTACTTTCGCCCAGTACTTTCAGAATGCTTTTGCTATATTGTCGACCACATGCTCTATTCTTCCCCAGATTTACATTTTAAATGTTTCCAGTCCTTTTCCATCACTTAATCGGAAAGCTTAAGTTTTGCACACAGACCTAATAGCTACTTCTTAAATATATTTTTTCTGAATTAAAGATATTTATTTCCTTATTAAAATATGACGCATTCGTGTCTTCTGGGTGTCTCCCTGAGTGAAGGCCTGTTCACTTCTGACTGTGCACGCAGCTGTATTTCTTGAATGCCACCTTATGTACAGTCTGGTCAGCATTAGAAATATTGCACTGTTGAGGAAACTAATATAGAGAAAAATACCAGAAAACTGAGACCTAACAATTCGGATATTAGTGGAAAATATAATAAAAATAACGTTAGATTTATTTGTGTTTTGCTCAAACATTTATTAAAACAAATGTACATTTTCAACATTCACTTTAAAACTATGCATAGCGTTATCGGCCATATTTCCTGTTTCTTCGGTGTATGTTGATTACGGTGTATGTTAAGGAGCCCGGTGGCTCAGGCGTTTCATATGAGACTCGTAATTTTTTTTTTCTTTTTTTTTAACAGTAACGGAGTCTGATCAGGACTCCGGTACTGTATCCCTATTTACATTTCCCCCCGTAGGTTTTACTGATTACTGGTTTACTGGTTTTACTGTTTCTTTTACAAACATATACACATTGCACAAACATATAACACCCATGCCCAAGGCGGGACTCGAACCCACGATCCCCAGCCCACGAAGCACCAAAGCGAGACGCTTTAGCGAGCGTGGCCACGGAGACCGGCATATTCGGAGGGTCGTGGGTTCATTCCTGAGGCCGAACCTCTCTAGCCCATAGTATTTTCGAGAGCTTTCTCGGATTACACAAACACGCCGACAGAACCTCTTTTTAAATGCTTTTTTATGATTCCGAGAACTTCAAACCTTGTATTTCCGGTGAAATCTTGACATCGAACTTTTGGGTGGAGTACAATATCTTCTCCACACACTATATACATACTCTGAGATAGAGAAAGAAAAAATCAGAAGCAAAATGAATTGTATTTACTTCTGAATGTTTAATTTGGTAAGCTTTAGAGAGGAAAGGTAAATACGATCCTTCGCATCTAAAAAGTCATTTACAATACAGGGAGAAAGAAAGCTGTTTTATAGGGTATCTTTTTCCTCATTATATAACTGGGAAAGCAAATAATGTATAGAAACACTCTCTATTGCAAAATGTAAAACTCATTATATCATAGAATTTGGGTTAACTTTTGTCGAAACATTAACCTTGTGATTCAACTGAATTTTTCAAACCTTTAAGTAGAGCTGGAAAGTCATGGTGAAGGTCGAAAGCTCAAATCACGCCTGCGAATAAATATTTTTTTTTATTAATTTCTGCTCATGCTTCGAGGACGCTCTAGCAAATCACGGTTTCTTTCCGAATGCACTAGAAAGTTGATTTTCTTATAAATATTATGACAAAACCGTCTGTATACGTGACCGTTCTCAGCCTCGCTCTGGTATGCGGTGGTGAAGATGGAATGTGAGACATCGCAGTTCCATGGAAAACAATAACGTGATGCATAGAATCCTTCGGAACGCGAGAGTTCTCCCGGCATCATGAATCTTTCCGATATTCGAGATGTTTCTGCCAGCTGTGGTTTCTGCTATCTTCGAAAAGTTTCCAGAAAGTTTGTGACATCATTTTCTGCTATAAAATCAGGAAGAAGTGCATTGCGTTGTGATGTAAATTGTACTGAGTCGTGGGTGAACAGAGTGTTAACGCGCAGTGGCGCTTGAGCCAAGACGAGCAGCTGTAAACTGTCACTGTTAAATGAACTATTTGGAGCGATGAATTTGAAGCTTTATTTGTAACTAATTGTTGATCCAATAAAGACATTTGTTGCAATATGGAGGAACTCACTGTGGAACATGATTTCGAATAGAGAGTAGATATATGGGCATCCTGTTAGTGTGCTAGAAAGCGGAGGCACGTAGTCTATATCAACAGAGGTTTCCGCAGAAAACACTTCCTACAGATCACACGCCTTCTGGAATCAGTAATAGTGCACAAGACTCCTCATCATTAAAACATAAAGTGTTACTTTTTAGAATGTGCTTTAATGAACATCATAAACAAATGTATGCAACATTGAATTATAGCTTACAAACATAAGGCATCTTAAATATTTTACTATTTAAAACCATTTTTCATACAAAAGAAAGCTAATATGCAATACGTACCAACTAGATAACGTTTGTAGGCCCATATTATGATCCTTGTGAAGCTCTCTAGTTCTCAAAGTAGTACATTTAACAGTGGCTTTGGCATCACACAAATAAACCACCATGTGGTTATACTAGGTGTTCGAACTGGTCGGCAGATGCAAGATTCCAGACCAACAATCACCGCCAGACTAATCTGGCGCAACATGACCGGTGTGAGGTCACGGCAAGCTAGATGCGTTCCGTGAGACATTGAGGGATCATTGGCCACACCTGGTTTGCGATATCTGTAATATAACCCCATAAGAAGAAATCTATTGCTGGACATCCTATTGGTCCATTCCGTCCGACTCATTGCTCAGAGTAGGTCGCATCGAGATAAGCCATGAGCTGGCAACCCATCAAGCTGGCGCCACATATTTAGTTAGTTCTGCAATGGCACTTTATCCAGTAGAATAGACAGCTGTTTAGTAGAAGGTAGATATAGCGATTCACAGTAAGTTGGCCAAAATAAAAATACGGGTCTATTAGATGATCATCGAATACACCAGCTCAAACATTGAAACCCCATCGGACTTGTAAGGCCACCTCTCGCATCCAATGTCGGTTTATGCAATAATGTATATTGGAGCGATTTGCATGACTTGTGTTGTTTCCCTGCTTCGCCTATAAATAATACAGACATGTGCATCTTGTTCAGCTTGTTTGGTATTTCTAGCAACGGTCACTCTCCGTCAATGGTCCGGCTGCAGTAGCTCCTGGTGTATGATAAGGCCGAAACTTTGCATGATAAAGTATTCTCCTCGCGGAAGATTGGCTAATATTGAAATGCCTGTGAATGACCCTCGTACTACAATGCGGATGCTGAAAGACATAGCCAGTCTCACGATCCATCGTTACTTTGTCACAAACAGGGTGATCTCTTTGTGGATATGATGTCCTGTGCACTGTTCCTGATTCCAGAAGGCGGTTCACAACTCGCAAAAGCATGTAATATGTAAGAATTGCTCTCTGCGGAAACCTCTATTGGTATAGACGATGTGCCTCCGTTGCATTCTGCAGCACTTTCCAATATATTCATAGCATGTCCAGATATCTGCTCTCTATTCGAAAACATTGTTTCACATTGAGTTACTTCGTATTTATAGGCAAATCAACTTTATAATACATTCAGAAAGAAATCATGATTTGCTAGAACGTTCTCGAAATATGAACAGAAATGAATAAAAAAGAATGTATTCACAATTATAATTTGAACTTCCAACGTTTACTATGACATGTCAGCATATTAACCAATGTTCTACTGGAGTACGTTAGCAAAGAGCACTTCCGTAGCCCTAACAAGCGGGCTGGTGTTAGCGCCTGCATTTCACATCGTCGGTCACATGAAGGCTACCTAGTTAGAAGATTTATCCGGTATAATGTTAACACAATGTCCACTGCCAGAATCATATCAGTGTCACCGTGTGCCAGAATTTCGTCCCGCAGCAACACCTTTACATCCCAATAAATCTACTGATTGGATTTAGCACACTTTAAAGCATCGGTCTGGGCCGGGTTTGACCTTGAGATCAGAATGTCACCTAAAACTCCATTGTGTCCCGATGCCTAAAACAAAATTGAAACCATTTCCGGTGAATGTGAGTAACAATTAAAGATATGTACCTAATGCAATGGACGTTGGTATTAAATTCCCTAACAGTTTACCTAGTTTAAGTTTTCTACTGTATTAATCTTGTTGATATAAACCTTGTTGAGGAGTATGTTTTTTAATGTTCTTTCAAGACACTTCAGCGTATCCGGCTAGTTTTTTATTTCCTTCACGCACACCAGTCTCGTCAAACGATGTATGCGCACAATGGATGTAACAAGGCAGAGTACATCTCATTTGATAATATTAAGGTTGGTTTAAGTGAACTTTTTGCTTATTTTGCTTATCATCGGAATTTAATTTCGTAATTTTAACTTCTTGTGAACCTATTAGATTACAATATGCAGCATTTTGGATTGTGATTGTGAACGAACGCATAGAAAAAAATGTATTTGGCTTAGGTACACCTGCGTGCAACACCACTAGAAATGTCTTTGTAGACAGAATTCGCATAAACCAAGAGCACCGAATAGGTATGTAAGCCCATTGTTGTGCAATTTACAAACCGAAATCGGGAGAAGTTTTAGTTTTACTATAAAATCTAATATAATAATTAAAGCATGAGCTACTAAATTTAACATTAAACGTGTCTTAGACATATTAATGGTAAAGCATAGTGTATAAATGTGAATCGTGGCTCTGTAAGTGTCGGATCCTAAACATATTATTTTGTGATCATGTATTTTGTTTTCTAAGGAAAAGTCGGTTTGCACCGCAAGCGGTAGTGTTGAGGTGCAAGTCATTATAAACCAGTAAAAGAACAAATATTTCTATGACTATATTCTTTGTGAAAAAGAGCTAAAATGTTCGGTAAAAGCTGCGGAATTTATTTCGTAAACAATTAACTAAGTAGCCACTGAATAATAATCCAACATGAAGGTAAGGTAGAAAAACTGAGCACCGGGCCATTTCATGCAAGCTGTGTGTTTTGGGGCGGAAGACAAGGGCATGCATTTCGTGGCCACAATGAGAGTGCTGAATCATCCAAAAAGGGAATTTCACTGAATACGAAATATGATGTTTTCCCCTCAAAGACCAGCTGGAAAAGACCACTTCATTTCGTGCTACCTACCTGACATACCTACAGATTAACTTAATTTCCACATCAGCACAGTCACGACCAGCAGCTTTAGAAAAGAGGTTTTTGAAACATACTATGTTTCCCTGAAGTTAAGGTAGAAGTCGCAACTGTCAAAATTACCTTCCGTAATGTGACATCCTAGGGATCTAACTATTGACGATTCATCGGTTTTACGGATGTTATGCAGAACGCGGATAGAAAAACAAATGCATTTTTGAACACGATAACTCAAAAACGAAAAGTCGGTAAAATACCAAACTTGGTATTTAAGTTTGGTATCTTCCAGTGATGCGACACGAAGATTTTGAGAAAAGTCCCCCCAACCCCAACTACCCTTTACATGGAACTTTTTTTCGAAACTTTTGATTTTCTCAAAAATGGCTCTAACGATTTTGATTAAAATTTCGGATATTAAACATATTTACCTGACAAATGAAATGTATATCTTGAATTTTCTGGGAATAGCCTCTGAAGTGTAGTTTATTCTGGATGAATTTTACTAAATTTTGAATAACTGCTAAACCGTAAGAGATGGACAAAAACTTACTACACAAAAAATGTAGAACACATTAAAACACACAATTTATGTTATATACATTTTTTTCGTGGAGTTCGTCGTTTTTGTGACATTCTTTATTTTTGGTTTCTGCTATGAAAAACGTATACTTTTCTCATACTGGAACTTGTCAACTCCTATCCATATAAACAAAGGAACTTCAGTGACATAGCAACCAGCTTTTGACTATCACTTTAACCTACGGTTGTCCCTTATTTCGCTTCTACTTACAAGGATGCGAGTAATAAGACTATTTCTGCTAATTTTTTCTGATTAGCATAAAGTAAATAGAAGAATAAGCTTTTTAAGAATTATTTGTTGCAGGGATATGGAGAAAGTCATGAATGGTACACATCAGATTTTTAGTATATAAGGGGCCGTTAATACGAAAACATTTGATTTGATTGTCCTTTTTCTGGGTGTAATATTGAGAAAAACTTCGAAGAAAACTAAAAAAGAAAGAAAGAATTAGAACCTCTTGAAGGTGAGGCAGACACGCTATTCCCATACCTCAAAAGTGATTCATAAACATCTGATATGAATGTTTAATTTCATGTCAATGGCTGGTGGCTGTAACTTTGGAAAAAAATTGCGCATAAGAAATTAATTAATTTACCTCTAAGGGCAAAACAGGGAATTTAATTTTTGGAAATAAATGATGACGTTTATAAGGTTGACTGTAGTTTTGGGATAGAGTTGGCAATCATGACTTTCTGTGAGCTTTCGTGACACACCTGGTGTTTTCCGCACTATTTTGCATCCAAAATAACCTAATCATTTGTTTTGCTGTTTTAGCAGCCTATAGGCGGTACTTATTTCACAGTCATGAACTTTCAATGTTTTACTATCACAGAATGGAATGATAACATTTATAGTTAAATTTGTATCACTTCAGGTAGACTTACATCTTACTTTGCGACCAATGATGTCAAATATCTTCAAACAATTGAAGCGAGTATGTGGTTGTAAAGCATATACGACAGTTCATGAAGCAGGTCTTTGTTACGCAAACGTCTTTATGTGCAACATTTCTGCAGCAATCGAAGGGCGCCCACAGTAAATTTTAGAGATCGAACAAAGCACGGTGGGCTGATTCCCCTTCCCCCACTACTACCTTGTTCGGCGAATTGGAATTCTGGGTTTCTTTTCATTCACTGCGACGAAAAATAACGCTGAGCAATTAAGTATTGATCCGTCTGGGTTGGTCTTCCGTGCCCTCGCCCCCTCCCCTCCAGCCGCCCTCACCCTCTGATGTCTACAATAAATTTCCTCACCGTCCTAAGCAGTTTGGAAAAATGATTTGCACCTAAGATGTGAATGTAGTTCTCAACAAGTGGATGAGAAGTTGCTATCCTCCGAATATACACTTTGATAGCGTGATTGTAGCTAAAGTGTGTTGTAGCTGAAGTTCATTTGTTTTTGTTGAGCGATTGTCATTTGTTTGTGTATCTTTGTACTGAACGTGCAGATACGCTCAAATTATAAATTCCTCGGCTGCAAACTCAGTGGTATAAAAAAGCCCTAATGTATAGCACCCACAAGACTTGCTCTACATATAACGGCTTCACATAATCGCTTATACATTACAGAGCTGTATAAATAAAAATAATTTTTCTATTCATGTTACGCTTTTCGCGATAAAATTTTGGCTACAGATAACCTCATATTAAGCAACATGAATCTGGTAGCAAGCACAATACAAAAAAGCAAGACACATTTTCTACCTGATAAATGTATGCGGAGGAAACGAGAAATCGCGTAACGTACTTTAGGATAGTGGATGTCGCTTAATAATTCAACCTGATATAAATAAAATATATAGGTAACATCGAATATTTCGTAAGCTGTTAATGTTACGAAAAAAAAAAAAAATCCGCCTGGGTAGTGTAGTGGTAGCGTGTCTGCCTCACATTCAACAGGTCGCGACTTCCAATCTCGCTTACGGTGAGTTACCGGATAATATTTTCTTTCTCTGGGTTTTCCCTTATCCTGAGGATGCGAATGTCGAATAACTTTATGCTCCATGATCGTTTGAGCATCATTTCACCAATTTCATTCATCGCCCGTTATGTCATATCGTAACGTAAGCTTAAATAAATAAATAAATAAATAAATAAAAAGCAATCCAACAAACTTTTCATATATTTTAATGAACTCTACAAGTAATGCTCTACTTTTGTGGCTTACTAACTATATAAACGTGCGAAAAATTAATTTTGAATGAACAGGACTTTCCAAGCTATTCACAGAAAATTCATGGCACACTTTCTGCCGCTTATATAAATATCCTAAACATATAATTATAATCAAAATCGTTAGACATTTTTGAGTAAATATGAAATACTTTTCTTGGAGATCTTCATCACAAATACACAAGTGCAGATCTAACTCTGAAAACGGGATTTGCTACATTCACGTACTTTACTCTGTCAAATATCACTTATTTTTAAATCTCTTCTACAAAATGTCTTAAAAATCTGTGGTCTATTCACATGACTTTCTCAACTTGCTCTGCACACACATTAAAGATTATTCTTTTTTATACTCCATGCTAATGGAGATAAGCATTAGAGAAATGGTCTTATTACTTAGTTCCTTATAAGTAGAACAGAACCAGTAGAATACACTAGGCTAAAGTGATAAGTAATTTTTCAAAAGCGTAATTTTTACTTTCTCTAGCCCCGTATGTACAATGTACATAGAGATAGAGAAGTATTGTGTTCCACCCAAAAATTCGATACCGAGATTTTACCGGAAATACATGTATTAGGACCTCCTGAATACAAAAAAAAAAGCATTTTCAGAAAAAGGTCCGTGTGTCCGTGTGTCTGTGAACACGATAACTCAAAAACGAAAAGTTGCTAAAATACAAAACTTGGTATTTAAGTTTAGTATCTTCCAAGGATCTGACACGAAGATTTTGAGAAAAATCCTCCCACCCCAAACTACCCTTTACATGGAACTTTTTTCGATAATTTTGATTTTCTTAAAAATGGCTCTAACGATTTTAATTAAAATATCGTATATTAAAGATATTTACCTGACAAATAAAATGTATATCTTGAATTTTCTGGAAATATCTTCTAAAGACCTGTTTATTCTGGATGAATTTTGCTTAATTTGGCATAAGTAGTAAACCGTAAGAGATAGACATAAACTTACTATACAAAAAATGTAGGTCTTGTTAAAATACACAAGTCATGCCTATTAATTTTTTTTTTTTTTTTTTTTCGTGGAGCTTACCGTTTTCGAGGTATTCATTGTTTTTAGTTTCAGTTGTGAAGTACATATACTTTTCTCAGACGGGAGTGTCCGTTTTTCTTTTGTTCTACTCCTGGACAAGGAAAGAAGCGATTTGTAATGACAATCGCATGACAGCTTTTAAAACATTTGACTATTGGTTTAGCCTAGTGTATTCCCTAATTTTCTCCCTATTTATAAGGAACTAAGTAATAAGAACATTGTGCTAATGAGTACCTCGATTAGCAAGGTGCAGGAAAGAAGAAGAATCTTCTGTAAGAAGTTTGTAGAACAGCTAGAGACAGTCATGAGTGTAACACATCAGATTTTTTAAAATAAGATTATCACTTAAATTAGCTTCTTTGCATGGCCAGGAGTGAAACAAAAGAAACATGGAAGTCTTCCTGTTAGAGAAAAGTGTAAGTAATTCAAAATTAAAACCAATAACAAGAAATATTCGAAATCAGCCGCACAACAAGAATGACTAGACTGCCTTCGTGGTCGAGTGGTCAGCGAGCTAACTTCTCACACGGAGGTCCCGGGTTCTCTTCCAGGCTGGGGCAGGGAATTTTTCTTTAGCCAGATTTATTCCCTATCCCCCACAGAGTCTGGAAGTAAGTATGTGAGAGTGAATGTGTGTGTATTTGAGAAAAATAAAATGATTTAAACCAACGTAAAGAACCTGCAGACAACGAGTTGTTTCAAATGCAAAGCCCCCGATATGACCTTTGATGTTAAAGGGGTCTATATAAATGAAACAATAAAAAAAAAAAAAAATGACTAATTCGTAATTAGTGTTTTGGCGAGATCTATTTTCTTTCTTTTTTGTGGCAAGTTTTTTGTGTATCTATTATGGTTCACTAGTTATGCAAAAGTATCCAGAATAAAGAGGGCCTCAGCGGCTATTCTTAGGAAATTCAAGATGTACGATCATGTAATATATGGTGTTTAGGTAAATCAAAATCGTTAGTCGCCCTCCGTGGTGTAATGGTCACCATGCTAACTTCATATACCCAAGGTCGCGGGTAAAAATCCTTACCATGGCTTCCTTCGGAAGGGAACTAAAGCTGTGGGTCCCGTGTCGTAGATTTACGGCACGTAAAAGAACCTCAAGCCTGATAAGAGAGGCCTCTGAGCAAAATTAAGCGATCTTTCACGCCCAGTATAGAATGGGACGCTGAGAACCAAAGCAGTTAAAAGGGCGTCCATAAATAACAGGCCATTTCATTTTCAAAATCGTTTTGTGAAAATCAAAATTTTCGAAAATTTTTTGACGTAAAATATAGTTTGGATGAAGGGACTTTCTTGAAAATCTTCATGTTGCATCCTTGGGAGATACTTAAACTTAAATACCAAATTTGGTATTTAACGGATTTTTCGTTTTGAGTTATACTGCCCCCCCCTCACACACAGACCTTTTCTAAAAATCTTATGTGTTCCATTCACGTGACTTTCTCTACCTGTTGTACAAACAAATTTTTTACAAAAGAGTATTCCTCTTTCTACTCCATAGTAATTGAGATAAGCATTAGCAGAATGGCCTTATTATTTAGTTCCTTATAAGTAGAAGGGAACTAAGGGAATACTATGCTGACAAATGATTTAAACGCTGTCATTGTGCAATTGCTATTGAATGATCAGGATTAAAACAAAATAAATACCCATTTGAGAAATTGAAGCCAATAACAACGAATATCTCGGAAACTGTTAGCTCCATAGCAAAAATGTAAAGGGCAAAAATTGTGTCTTCACAGATCTATATTGTGTAGCAGGTTTTTACCTGTATGTTACGGTTGATCAGTTATTCAGAATGAAGACGGTTTCAGAGACTATTAACAGGAAATTCAAGATACATATACGTTTTAGTTTTCATATAAATATCTTTAATATGCGGTATTTTAATAAAAATAGCATGAATCGTTTTTGAGAAAATAAAAATGTTCGATCACTTTTTCATGAGAGAGCAGTTTGGAGAGGGGACATCTTCTTTAAAATTTTCGTGCCGCATTCTTGGGTGATGCAAAATTTAAATACCTATTTGGTATTTAAGGTGTTTTTGTTTTTGAGTTATACTGTGCATAGATACGCGCGCGCACACACACACACAAACACACACTCAGCTTTTTTCTATTTTTTCTTTTTTTTGGGGGGGGGGGAGGAGATTCGGTATCTCAATAAATATATTTCTGGTGAAATCTCGCTATCGAATTTTTGGGTGGAATATAACAATACCTTCTCTACCTTCTACGTACTTTATACCTACGTGCTGGAGAAAGTAAAACTGCTTCTTATGGATTCAGAGAACCTCAACGCATGTATTTCTAATGAAAGCACGGTATCTAATTTTTGGGCTGAATAAAATACTTCTCTTCCTACTGTGTACAGTGTAAATACGTGCTAGAGGAAGTAAAAAGCATTACTCTCTCAGCCACGTATATAGTACGCGAATAAAGTATTACATTCTACCCAGGCTCAAGTCCCAACTGTTGTGAAAAATTTGCCTTTAATTAGAATAATTCCCTACCCTTCGCATGAATGCGGCTGTGATTGTGTTTTCTAATGAAATTGTGAAAATTAAATTTATGTAACGATTATGTACGAGATAGTAACATCATCAGCCGTTTTATGACGGATCAGCCTTTTGATGGGATCAAATTACGTATTCTTTGTCAGGATAGAAAAAAATCAACGACTTCCCATATGAGAAAAGTGTGAGTGTTGAATGTTAAAATCCAATAACAAGGAAAACCTCGGAAATGGTTACAACAAAAAGTAAAAATATATTTGAGATAAATTCCGTGCCTTAATACGATCTGCATTTGTCTATCTCTTCTGGTTTACCTGTTGTATAATAGTCATACAGAAAGAAGACGATTTCAGAGGTTATCCCGGAAAAATTTAAAATATACATTTCATTTACCATGAAAATGTTGTGGCTACCTCTGTAATCGCCGAATGTGTTGCTTCGCAAGTCACAGCTGAATGTTAGCACACATTGTTACACGTGCTTAGTGGACACCTGTGCCGCGGCAAGTTCTTTTGACATTGCAGCTATGATTGCTACACCTGTGCGAGTGAACACATGTTCTGTCGGAAGGTTTTTTAATGTCGAAGTTGTACATTGTTAGCCTGAGTTAGTTTGTGACAGCTTCGGTTATTTGCGATGTGACCAACGGGTATAAAAATGGCAACGAAGCCCTGCCCAGAGATTAGTGTTCACTGAATGCATCGCGTGCAGCAGTTGAATGAGTTCGATGTGTGTTTCGTAGCGAGCATATAGTCGCTGCAGCGAACGTTGAAAAGAAGGTATACTGTAGAATTGTTACGAAATATAGTTATTTGTAAGCGGTTATGATTATAATCAATATGTGAAAGTAATAAAGATTTGCTATTAGAGAAAAAGTCAGGTTTTATTACAATATCTATACAAATTGTAATAAAAAGCGAAGAAAAAAACGAAATGTTCGGAGTTTCCATGTAAAGGGAGTTTTGTGATGAGGATTTTATTTTCTTGAGCAAGAAGTTTAAGGATACTATTAGAACAAAGAAAAAAAATCTTATGTGTACCATTCACATGACTTTCTCTACATCTCTACAACAAATTACTCTTAAAACGCTTATACTTCTATTTACTTCATGCTAACCAGACTAAAATAGCAGAAATAGTCTTATCACTTGGCTCCTTGTTGCTATGTTTGCTTTGTTCAATGCTGGTTGCTATGTCACTGAAGTTCCTTTGTTTGTATGGAAGCAGTTGTCAAATTCCTATATGAGAAAAGTATAAGTATAACAGAATCCAAAAACAAGGAATGACTCAAAAACAATGACTCCACGAAAAAATGTATATAACATAAATTGTGTGTTTTAACGTGCTCTACATTTTTAGTAAAGTAAGTTTTTGTCCATCTCATACGGTTTAGCAGTTATTCAAAATTCCGAAAAATGCATCAAGAATAAAGTAGTCTTCAGAGGCTATTCCCAGAAAATTCAAAATATACATTTTATCTTTAGTATACGAAATTTTAATCAAAATCGTTAAAGACATTTTTAAGAAAATCAACATTTCCGAAAAATGTTCCATGTAAAGGGTAGTTTGGTGTAGGGGGGATTTTTTTTCAAAATCTTCGTACCGCATCCCTGGAAGATACTAAACTTAAATACCAAGTTTGGTATTTTACCGACTTTTCGTTTTTGAGTTATCGTGTTCACAGACACACTGACATACGGACACACACACACACACACACACACACACACATACACACACGGACCTTTTTGTGAAAATGCTTTTTTGTTGTTTACAGGGGACCCTGAAATAAATATTTCCGTTGAAATCTCGGTATCGAATTTTTGGGTGGAGTGTAATACCTTCTCTATACACTATATACATAGTGCGTATAGAGAAAGTAAAAATGAAATGTTTTCATCAACTTCATTAAAACTGTTTTTGTCACTCTTAAGGTATTCTCGCCCTTTCAATGGCATTCGTGTAATCACAGGTACATTTCATCAAACTAATGTTTAAAATATACAAAATTCAATCAGTTTGGTTTTCGGTTTCTTAACGCTATCACTGAAGAAACTTTCGTGGGTTACAATAGTAGGGTAGTTCTCCAGCAAGAGACTGAAGAACTTTCAAGATCAGATTGTGAAACATGTCCACAGTGTCTCACAGATATTAGATGCCAGAAGATGCCTTTGTTTCTTTCCTTATGCAAATTTCAAGCAATTTTTGAAAAACTCTTCTTTTCGTTTACTTTCTCTACACGCACTGTATGCATAGTGTATAGAGAAGGTATTACACTCCACCCAAAAATTCGATACCGAGATTTCACCGGAAATACATGTTTTAGGGTCCCCTGTATCCAAAAAAAAGCATTTTCAGAAAAAGTGTCTGTGTATCTGTGAACACGATAATTCAAAAACCAAAAGTCGGTAAAATACCAAACTTAGTATTTAAGTTTAGTATCTTCCAGGAATGCGACATGAAGATTTTGAGCAAACTCCCCCACTCCAAACTACCATAACATGGAACATTTTTTAAAAGTTTTGATTTCCTCAAAATGGCTCTAACGATTTTGATTAAAATATCGTATATTAAAGATATTTACCTACAAATTAAATGTATGTCTTAAATTTTCTGGGAATAGCCTCTGAAGACTGCTTCATTCCTGATGAATTTTACAGAATTTTGCCTAACTGCTAAAGCGTAAGAGACGGACAAAAACTTGCCACACAAAAAATGCAGAGCACGTTAAAACACACAATATACGTTATATACATTTTTTTCGTGCCTTTGACCGTTTTTGAGATATGCCTTGTTTTTGGTTTCAGCTTTAAAAAAACATACTTTTCTCATACAGGAATTTGTCAACTCCTGTAATACAACCAAAGGACTTCAGTCACATAGCAACCGCTTTTGACTATCACTTTAACCTATAATACTCCCTTATTTCGCTTCTACTTACAAGGAGGCAAGTAATAATACTATTTCTGCTATTTTTTTTTTCGATTAGCATGAAGTAAATAGAAGCATAAGCTTTTTAACGATAATTTGATGCAGAGATGTAGATCTCTGCATCAAATTATCGTGAATGGAACACATCAGATTTGTTGTTGTTGTTGTTTTTTTTTACATAAAACATAACATCCTTCAACCTGGTTGATCATACCGGACAATGAATGCATTCGTTTAAATGATGTTCAAATGACCTCTGGGTCCATGGAGCTTAAGTTACTCGACATTCTTCCTCTCGGGATAAGAGAAAACTCCGAAAAAATCGTAACCGGGTAACTAAATCAACCTAAGCGAGGTACACTCGCTACTCCCACACTACGGAGACTGGCAAGAACGTTTCTTATTCAAACTACAGTTTGGCATTTGGGGCGCCTCATAAATATTAATTTTGGTGGTTCATAAAGTATAGGTAGCAGCATTTTCAATGTTAACAGAGTATTAAGATATGTACCGTAAATTTTGCATTAGTTATTAACGATCAAGATACTTCCAAATGACATCAGCATGTTCATTACACATTTATCTGCAGTTGTGCTATTTATAAGCTATACCTTTTGGGGGAATTTGTGAAGATGCAACAAATCAATCACATGTTTCATAAATGAATCTCCAGTACTTCCTCACCATCAAGTAACTCTAAAGGAAAGAAAAAAAGGCAGCTACCTATTTTTTGTGAACCACCAAAATTGTATGTAGCTCATACATATCGATCTTAGAGTTCCTGTTAAAACATCTTTTTTTTTTTTTTTTTTTTTTTTTTTTTTTTTTTTTTTTTCCCAACAGTTGAGTGACATTTAGTGATCTACCAAGAAGTTTAGCTTACTTTTACTTTCAGTTTAGTTGTGGTAAAATGACTGAACGGAATTTGTTTTTCGTATAGCATCATTTACCTCTACTTCACTCTGATTAGTCAAGTAAATATAGCAAACTTTATTATGAAACCAATAGATAACATTGTTTATGTAATGAAATGATAGCAATGGTAATATTTCTAAACTTACGGAAAATTTAATCCTGTCATTTAGCGACCTTGGAGAAAAGTAGAGTCACTGTGTAAAATTCAGAGACTGTAGATGAAAGAAAATACGATCATTCTATTTCGTACTCTCTGACTGTTAGATTAACCAACATTAAGACGCTTTGTCATGTCCTATACTTGCCCGTTACTCGTATATGATTGTGGATTGCACTCGGAAGTGGATTAATTGGCACCTACAAACAATATAGCGCTTGCAGAGGTCCACTACACAAGATCTGGACGAAATGTGTAATAAGTATACTTATTTATATTAAGGCTAAGCCATGATTATGGTTGTGTCACAAAGTACAATCATATGAAGAAAGGGTCTCTTGTTGCTAACATGTACATAAATCCTTACCATAGGTTCCAGATAGTGAAAATGGCTATTAATTAAAACGTTTTGGTCACTTTATGTTAATTTTTTTAATTTGAGATTTTTTTCTCGATTTTAAGGCATTGTTTTATCATTTTCTTACATTTTTATATTTCTGATATTTCACATAGGGATGGTTTATCAAAATTCAGACATTCCAATATTCAACTCAGAAATACATCCTTTACTCGCATAAAGATCTCATTCCTATAGAGAACGCGAACTATTGGATCACCAATAGTCAATTAGGACACATTTCCCTCATATTCTATTTACTTTCGGTGACACACCTTGGTGTTTAATAATGTTTCCTTCACACAAACCGTGTGTAGGGCAAGGTTAAAAGGAGTCCTTTTGTACGTTTTAGTTTTCTTTTTGATTGGCATAATATTGAAAACTGTCGATACTAATTCTTATCTTTATAGTAGAGTTTCAATTTTACTATTTTTTTAGATGATTAATTTAAAATATTTGGTTTACTCTGTAATTGTTGAGAGCTTATAAATATGGGGAGCTGTTATTATTTTAATAAATAAATACACTTAAAAATTCAAAGTCACACTTTTTAACCACGTTTGCTTTCGGCACTGCAAGTTGCTATTGAGATATGCCAACTCAAAAATAATTGCACGAGTTATTTTGTTACATATGCCGTTCTTCCTCTAATTCGCAACCTGGTATTTATCCCTTTCACTAGCACCACAACTGAAGCGACTTGAATAGCCGTGATCGCTAGTGCGGTACGAAGAGGATTGACAATCCAGTCAAATGTCACGAGTTCGAGTCCTAGCAACTGCAATAAAATGTGCATGTGGTAAAGGAAGGGGAGGGCTCAGGTAAGCTAACCGGTGTGATGGCACGCATAGATTTTTGAGTTGATTACATTTCACCACAGTTGTATGGATTTTGCTCTTTTTTATTAAAAAACACTACAATTTAATTGCAAAAATATTATTGTTTCTACAGTACTAGACAGCTATAACTAGCTTAATGTTATTGTTGAAGGTTAGTGTAACACGAAATTTGAAAACAAATCCACTAAAAATACTTAAGGTCTGATAAATTATCTTTGTTGCATATATGCAACATCATGCATTAAGGGTTAAATTTCTCCGCAGTTTATTGGGATTTGTGAACCTGAATATCCTGTCAGCGCGTTGCTGCTGGTTATTGCAACTGGACGGAAACGCGCAGATATGGTTCAAATCCCGACTATAGAAAAATGCATTTTCCAGTCTTATTCGACAATTCAACATTCTTTTTGTTCAGTTGACAACAATATAACAACGGATCCTAAAGTGTACGCATGGTAAAGAAATGACTGTGGTTGGAGTTGTTACGTTGACAGCATAGGCAAACGTCATTGTTGAGCTTAAACAGAAAATTCTAGTCGTTTCCAGTTTATTTGTAATTGTTTCAGTACTTATATAAGTGTTTTACACTTTTCAATTGTTTATTTTACTAGAGAGTTTCTGTTTAAATGCATTACGTTGCAGTGTTTATCGCTGGGTAGTGAGTGATTTATTTAACTTGTGTTGTTTTAAAACAAGGTTTGATTACTAACTGACTTAAAACTACTAATTTCGTTGTGAGGTCGACAGTAGGTACTATAGGTAATGAGTGTTAAATTGATGGGAAAGCCATTAAATTATTTTCCCCATGTTTAATGTGGTTTGGAAAAGGGATGTCTATTATCAGGGCAGCAGCTCTCATTACAGTATCATGCAGTCTCAACCTAGGGATGAAGCACATCATTTTTCAACTTCCGCATTAGAGTGCGCAGACGCAGAGTCATTCCTATTGTCATAGACTGTAAATTCCTCATTCCCCATTAATTCTGTATAATCTTAAAAATCAAAAGAGTTTATGCTATATTTCTTAATACGCATTTCAAAAGCAATATTCTTAATCTTCTTTCCAGATTCTTCAAACAAGAACATATACATTTTTAATTGAGTTTCTAAATTACCTAATAATTATTTTATACCCGCATTTTCTACATGTGTAGCTGTAGTATTCATGTATAAATTGGTGTATACATTTCTATACAGTAATTTTACTAACTTAAATCAATTTCAGTTTTAGGCCACCTCTACTTTCTACTGTGTACAGTAGAAGAAATTCAAATTCGAGATTTCACCGAATATTAACTTTGAGGTTTTTAAATCCAAAAAATGGAAATATATTTTGAAAAATATCCACGTATGTGTCCATATATGTCAGAGCATTTGTCAAAAAACTCAAAAACAAAAAGTCATTTATGTATCAAACCTGATATTTAAGCTCAGTATATTCCAAGAATGCAACCCTAAACTTCTCTTTACTTGGAAAAATTCTCGAAATTTTTAATTTTCTCAAAAATGATTCTAACGATTTTGATAAATATAGTATATGTTTAAGATATCCTCATGACGAATGATATCTATAGTTTAAATTTTCTGGGAATAGTCTCTGAAACCCTCTTCACTCTGGATGCGTTATGCAGAGCAATTTACGTCAAATTTATTTTGTATGGAGTTAATTATTTCGGAGATATTCCTTTGTTATTGGCTTTAATTTTCTCACACTTATACTTTTTCAAATGAAAAGTCATTATTTTTTTTTTTTTTTTTCTTTTTACGTCAAGAAAAGATGACGAAATTTTAAAGTTATCACTTAAGTGACCATCTTTTAAAAGATATCGTTTTAGCCTACCCTTGTTTCTCTTGTTTATAAAAGGAAATAAGTAATAGGACTATTTCTGAGAGGAGTGAAGAGATAATTCACAATTCATTAAAATGTGCAGCTTTATCACCCTCTGCAGTCTCTCTGCTTGCATTATTTTCAATATTTTTGGATAAACAGTTATTGTGACGTCAATCCGCGAGCGTCAGTGTCAGTATATAATTTTTACTTTCTCTACACGTACTATGTAAATTATGTATAAAAAAAGGTATTATATCGCACCCAAAAATTCTATACCAAGATTTCACCGGAAATACATGTTTTGGGACTCTCTGAGTTAAGAAAAAAGAGCAGTTTTACAAAAATGTCAGTATGCCTGTGTTTGTAGGCAGCATAGCTCAAAAACGAAAAGTCCGTTAAATACCAAACTTGATATTTAAGTTCAGTATCTTCCAAGGATGCGACAAGAAAAGTTTCAAGAAAATCCCCCATCTCCAACTACACTTTATATGGAAAACATCTCGAAAGTTTTGATTGCTTCCAAAATGGCTCTAAAGATTTTGCTTAAAATCTCTAATATTTAAGATATTTGCATGACAAATAAAATGTATATCTTGAATTTTCTGGGAATAGCCTCTGAAGACCTCTTTATTCTAGATGCTTTTCTGAATTTTGCGTAATTGGTACACGCAAGAGATAGACAAAACCTTACTACACAAGAAAATGTAAATCTACTTAAAACACACAATGTATGTTATATACATTTTTTTCGTGGAGTTCCTTGTTATTAGTTTCAGTTTTAAAATACTTCAATATTTCTCATACGAGAACTCCTGGCCACGTAAAGAAATGTATTTAAATCCTATAGCAATCATATTTTAAAACATTTGCCTGTCGTTTAACCTAGTGCATTCCCTTATTTCCCGTCTACATACAAGAAAGCAAGTAATAAGGTAATTGCTGCTAACGTTTATCTCGATTAGCAGGAAGCAGAGAGAAGAATGCGCTTATTAACAATACTTTGTTACAGTGATGTAGAAAAAGTCATGTGAATGGAACACGCCAGATGTTTATAACATTTATCTGTATAAGAGTGAGCTAATTGTCTTATATGGTGTTGTTGGCTATGTTATTCAATTTGAAACTTGCGTGTACGCAATTTTACAGATCTAGAAACCTGTGCCAACTTCTTGCGTTACACGTACGAATGAATTGGGTCTTCCCTCGCGCTTGCGCTTATGTTGCACTACGTCTGCGCTTACATCTAATTGTAAATGTGGCTTCAGCGGATCTACTAGGCTAAAGTGACAGTCAAATACTTTAAAAAACTATCGCTGTATGAAACAATTGAAATTCCGTTCTCTTTGCTTGCCAGGAGTAAACAAAACAGAAATAATTTTAAGAGCCTAAAATTTAAACAAATAACACGGAATATCTAAAAAATGGTTAACTCTACACACATACACACACACAAATGAATGTGTATATAAATTGTGTACTTCAACGAGATCTACATATTTTGTGCAATACGTTTATGTCTATCTCTTACGGTTTACCAGTTATATAAAAGTTATACAAAACTCAGTCAGATTAAAGAGGTCTTCGGAGGCTATTGCCAGAAAATTCAAGATAAGCATTTCGTTTGTCATAAAAATGTGACTAGTTTGAACCCAAGCGACTGCATGTGGTAGACAAAGCGGCGCAGGAGTGGGGTTTCTCCGTTTCTCCCGCCATCGCATTCCACCGGTGCTCCATCGTCATTCATGTGTCACCAGTGTCAACATCTGCGGTGCCACAAGTACTAAAAGCGGGTGCTAAACACTATCAAAAAATAAATATGTGATAAACACAGTATGGTATTTTAATTAATATCGTTAAAGTCATTTTTGAGAAAATATACATTTTCTAAAAATATTCTATGTAAATGGTGTTTACGGGTGGAGGGGATTTTCCTGAAAATATTTGTGTCGCATTCTGGGAACATACTGAAGATAAATATCAAATTTGGTATTTAACTGATTTTTCGTTTTTGATTTATGTTATCCGCACACACGCGCGCGCGGACCTTTTATTTATTTATTTTTTTTTTTCTTCAGAGGGTCCTAAACATGTATTTTCCGTGATATTTGCGTATAGAAAGTTTTGGTGGAATACAATACCTTCTCTGTCCTTTATGTGCATTGTACATACCTGCTAAGAAAAGTATAAAATATTTTTATGATATCAGAGTTCAGTCGTATCATTATTTCTCAATGAGAGTGCCAAAAATACGGTTAAGTTCTAGTTATCATACTACAGCAAGGCTCTTGTTACCGGCGAAGTTAAGAAAGCTTGTATCGTGGCCCACAAAAGAGAGCAATAAGTGATTGGTGCAATTACTTGCCTTGCTTGCAGCCCCTGTAAACTGGAGTAAACAGAACTCCTGTTCACTGCAGTGGGGGAACTACTACGGATAAAGAGGGGAACCCAAAATTCCAGAGAGTTTCAACACACCGACCACATTTACTTCAGCAAAATTTAACTAAATGAGCTCCCTGCATTAATGCAAAGCAGTAGAATATATAGTGTAAACAACTCGTAATGCTCTGGTTCATTGTAGTAATCACAAAGGTTTACTGCATCATAAGGGAATTGAAGTTACTAAGTGAAGTAATTATAATAATAATAATAATAATAATAATAACACGTTTTTTTTTTTTTTTAGATTTATATCTGATTTATATCCGAAAATTAAATACCCTCAAATATTCATCCACATCATTTATATAAATTTATAGTATTGTAAGAGTGCCGTCTTTTTCAGCAGTGATTCTTATCTTCGCTTGGCATGTGAGTCGTCGCAGTTGGATACCTTGAGTAAATAACACAAAAAGATAGGAACCTTTGGAACAGGAAACTACGCGATTCTTCTCGAGCGTCGAGATGCTTTCACAGATTTTCACAAGCCTCTGTGACGCAATTTTCTATTTATAAAAGGAGACAGAATTGTTAGCCGGTGTGTTATGTTGTGAATTGTACTGAATCGTGAGTATTAGCGTCCAGTGATGTGCGAGCCATGGATGGCGAGCAATCGTAAACGTGCCGAAACGTCGAGTGAATTATCTGTAGCAGTGAATTTAAGACTTTATTTGTAGACAATATTTGAGTCACATCGAAAATTAAACTATGTAATGATTTTCGTCAGTTACGAGATCATTCCTAATTCAAATTAAGCAAAATATCTGGGAATTACAATACATGCGAAACTGCTATGTAAAGTGCTTGTTAAAAGAAACGCAAGGAATTTGAACTGAAGTTGTGAAAAATGTATTGCCTAATGAGACTAAATCCAAACTTACCAGTTGAGAGCGTGCTTATGCTTTATTCGAAATGATGAAATATGCCATGATCTCAAGAAATACAGGCGCTCATCAACAACGGCTACAATGACAATTCCACATTGAAGTTGTCTGTCTTCTCGGTGTGATCAAACTAAAAGACTATGAAGAGCCAAACCTCATGAACTTGCTCGGCGAGCTCGTGAGTCCAGTATTCGTTTGTGATAATAAAATAATAATCTTATTAAAACTGTTCATGTTAGTATGTTTTACCAAAAGTATACAATTTATTGTACTAATATCACTAGAAATTACATCTCCACAAAGTTTTTGTCTCACTTCCAAAAACCGTTGTGTTGTACACGGTCTTCTGTGGTACAGATAACATTCATCATTAGTACAAACGTTTTCGATCGAGGGGTGACTGAGACATTATCATGATGAACCTCAAATCAGTCTGGCTTAGACGAGATGCGAGTTCAAAAAAGTCAGTAAATAATAATAATAATAATAATAATAATAATAATAATTTACGTTTGTGATATTGTCAGATTATAGCAGATTCAGTTAATTGTGTAAACATGCCATGTCCGCAATTCATACAATAAAACTAGAAAAAAACTGTGTGATGGATATCAGTGGTAAGAACGGCCTAGTTAGCATTTTAAAGAACGAGTTTATACTGTTGAGAACTTTGATAAAAATCTGATATGTTCCATTCACATGACTTTCTCTACACATCTACAACAAACTACTGTTAAAAAGCTTAGTCTTCTATTTCTTCATGCTAATCGAGAAAAAAATTAGCAGAAACAGTCTTATTACCTGCTTCCTTTAAGTAGAAGCGAAATAAGGGAGTACCACAGGTTAAAATGATAGTCAAAAGCTGGTTGCTATGTGATTGAAGTACCTTTGTTTCAATGGGCAGGAGTTCATAAAGTCCTGTGTGAGAAAAGTATAAGTTTTTTTTAAAACTAAAACCAAAAACAAGGAATATTAACTCCACGAAAAAAAATGCATATAATATAAATTTTGTGTTTTAAATTGCTCTACATATTTTGTGAGCTAAGTTTTTCTCCATCGCTTACGGTTTAGCAGTTATGTAAAATTCCGTAAAATTCATCCATAAGTTTTCAGAGGCTATTCCCAGAAAATTCAAGATATACATTTTATTTGTCAGGTAAATATCTTTAATATATGATATGTTAATCAAAATCGTTAGAGCTATTTTTGAAAAATCATAAATTTTGAAAAAGTTCCATGTAAAGGGTAGTTTGGGGTGGGGGGATTTTTCTCAAAATCTTCGTGTCGCATCTCTGGAAGATACTAAACTTAAATACCAAGTTTGGTATTTTACCGACTTTTCGTTTTTGAGTGTTAACAGACACACGGACACACGGACACACTGACACACGGACACACACACACACACGGACCTTTTTGTGAAAATGCTTTTTTTGGATACAGTTGACACTAAAACATATATTTCCGGTGAAATATCGGTATCGAATTTTTGGGTGGAGTGCAATACCTTCTCTATACACTATGTACATAGTACGCGTAGAGAAAGTAAAAACTACTAATTTAAGTTGTGTATTTATTATTTTCTTAAGCTTTACTGTGTATCTACCAGCTGGAAATACGCCCTTTCCTCTGAACGCACACTGAGTAGGTTGTGAACATATTGTTGCAAATTCAAACTTCCCTTTGTTTATTAAGCCGGATCCTACTAAGGGAAAAGTCTGATTTTCATTGACATGACTTTCTCTACCTGCTTCGTTTTATTTTTGTATAAACCATTCCTGTAGAAGTTTATTTTCTATTTATTACTTCCAACTAACTGAGGAAAACGTTAGCACAGTTTCATTACTCATGTTGTTATTATTACAAAAAGGTTAAGAGTAGTCAAATGTTTAAATATATACTGGCCTTGAAATCACATGCCTTTCCATGACAATCCGAGAAACAGCTAAGGTTAAAGTATCTCAAAATGAAATGACAAATATTGAAACATTCAAACCAATAATAATAGAAACTTGAAATTGCCAGATGCTATAAAAGAATTGTTTGAAATAAACGTTGTATTTTATTTTATGTGGTGAGATTTTATCTACCAGTTAGGTTAAACAAAACTCCTTTCAAATGAAGAGGACTTCAAAGGCCAATTTCGGAATATTCAAGGTATGTATACATTTTATTTCTTATGTAAATTTCTTAAATATGTAGAATTTTATAAAAAGAAACTACCTATAGAGTAGATTTTGAGAAAACAAAAATGCCCATCCCTGAAAGCTGAAGGAAGAAGAAGGAATTGAAATGAGAGGAAATGAGGAATGGGGTAATTTATGGTGTGGTCCGTCGCAGCCTTTGATTAGCGACTGGAGAATGTCACGAAAAATCATTGGGAGGAAAGTTGGTCACCTTGGAATTTTATTACGGGACATTTCAAATGTGAGCCTTACATTCTATCTTACTAGAGAAAGTTCCTATATCTTACTCGGTTGCCAATTTCTAATTTTCGACAGAGCTCTAGGTGGAGAGTGGTATTCTGAATGTTCAACAATATTGCAGGATAAGAGAACTATGAATCTGTCTCTGCTATGAGTGAATTACAATAACCCGACCTATCTATCCCTATTACATGTCACAAATATTCCGTAAGCTATGTGGGGTTAGAGTGGGTTCTTTTCAAAATTTTGCGAAATTTTTAACAAAAACTAGGGTATTAACTTGTTGCATGATTTCATGTTGATCGTATATTACATTTCAATTATAATTTTATCACTATATAAATACGAGAAACGATTAAACAATAACTTATTCACCCGATTAAGCGGGGACAGTTCTAACAAACCCTTTTTAATAAAAATTGTTTCTGTTTTCTTCCTCGTTTCTTGAGAAATTTCCTTTTAAGTTGGAGTAATTTTTTGTGTCGCATGGGAATGCCGTCGACAATATTTTGCGTGTGCGCGGTGGAATTCTGTTTCAATGAGTTTCACTGCTGGTCAAGTTTAGCAATTCTTAAAGGAACATTGCAATATGACATTTTAAATTCAAAGGCGGCTCCTCTGGGTAAGTATTAGGTTAAGTCTACCCCTATAGTTTCAAAAATGTTTTTAAAATCTATTTAATAATACTCGTAACGATATATTTGAGTATCGAAGATAAATTGAAATGTTTCCACTTAACAAACAAAACCTACATACAGTTAGAAGTACTTAAATGATAGGATTCTTGAAAATTCGACGGATCTGCTTTCTTCTGGAAGGAAAGAGCGATCTTTTAAACGAGAATATGCTAGACACTGAAATGATGTAAAAGCAATTGTCACTTATCTACCATCAGACGGTAAATTTGCCTGCCCTGTCGATTGTTGCCCGGCTCTACCCAAGATCTAGAACGTGTGCACGAAGTTTATTGTGTGGAAAAATGTATTGCTGCATTAATAATCGTGTGTTTGCAGAAACAGATAATTAGAAGTAAAATTCCTTTTGTAAGTGCCTATTAAGTAGAAATATACATTTTAGGTCCTAATAGTTACTGCATTACATTGTGAAGTAATATTCCCAGTACCTTTAGAAAATATTAAGGAAAATGCCAAGGAGCTAGTTTCATCATAGGTTTTTCACCATGTATTTTGACTTCATAAGATTGAGAAAAGAGCTCAGTTTGTCTACTTCTATGACCAGTTGCTGTCTCGAAGTGTAACTGAAGTTCAAAACTGTTTGTGGAAAGTGGTACTCAAAGTGTGTTGTCGGAAACTTACTAAATGTTTAGCTTGACTGAAACAATTCCTTCCACAAGTTGCAGTGTCAAGAGAAGCTTCTCTTGCTTGAACAGAGTGAAGTCTTACTTAAGGAGCACAATGGGACAGAACAGGGTTACAGCTTTAGCGACGACGTCTACTGAACGCAAACTTCCTCATTTACTAGAAAAACAGGAGACATGGTATTATGATGTTATCAAGCGATATTCCAACATGAAGGATCGACGCATTGATCTACTTTTACAAGTAAAGGCACCTAAGCAAAGGTTTTTACTATATCGTAATTTGCGTATTGCGGATATTCCGAAAAAGCATGCGAGCCACCACTGTATATTCTGTCATCTAACTTATGTACGCGTTTATCAACAGAGAATTCTATCCTCTTCTACCCTGTGAGACATAGTATTACATTGGAGAAATATACAATGGCTGTAGGAGGTTTTGGGCTCACAAAAACAGTAAATAGATATATACTAAATAAAATAATTACGCTATTTTGCCAGCCATTTTCTTGCTGTGCTAGCAGGATTGTTATATAGCTGCAATTAAAGTTATAAATTACTGGAAAGAAGAGTTTGCAACAACCATATCTTCAGGAGGCAGATAACAAGTCAGAAGCTACACTTGAACATATTAATAAACACAGGAATCAACTAAAGAATGAAGTATATTTAGACATCAGAAGAAAACATTTTACAAGGAAGTAAAATCTATAAGATATCCAGGGTCACAAATATTGGTGAATATATAAGAAAGAAAAATGTATGAGAACTACACACATAGAGAGATAAAAGAAGTTACAAAAACTAAATATACAACGAAGTAAGACGAGAACATGAAAAACGACAAGAAGAATAGTAGAAGTAGAAATGTCAATAGACAAATTCTCAACAGAAAAAAGTAATATATACCATTTTTTGAAAACTGGACAGAAGTATTTGGACCTAACAAAGAAGAACTGAAAAGTGTTTTGGTTAAGAGAAGCGTTGAAAATAAAGGGCTAAAAAGTTGGAAGAGTTGGTGTAGAACAGTTAGCCAGAATATCGTGTAAATCTCTGGTCGCAACTATTAAAATATGTACGTTAGGGTCATAAAAGGATTTATATTTAAGAAGAATCCTTAAGGTAATGGAATCCCATTGAGCTAAGGCATGTGAAACTATTGACTCTTTAAGTAAACCAGAGAGAGAAAATTTACTCGTTGTTCCTGCTGGCACGCCTATCTTCTATTGAGAGAAAAGCAGGATCTGATCATTCAGCGTGGTAGAGGTATACAACATTTTCCTATGAAATACGTAATCCATCGTTTATAAGTTATTGTAGGTTCGAGATTTGCAGAATAATTGCTTTATTATAATCGCTCTTACATAATGATATTTCTATACTGACCGTATAAATATTTTCTTAGGTTTGGTAGTCATAACATAAATAATTGCCAAAATAATGATAAAATGTAATATTAATTCAATCCCAGAAAATATGGTTACAGTATTATAAAGATTTATGGAATTTTAACCAACAAGAATAAATTAATACTGCACCTGAAAGTGATTTTAGCATTCACCCTATAACCCTAAAAGAATTAAGCAAAACAATAAGGAGTTTTAAAAACAATAAATTTGCTGGTGTAGAAAAGATAAATACGAGGCATATTCCAAAACTAAGGTGTATGATGAAAATATTATTGTTTTTGGATAAAAAAAATGTGGTCCGTTTGGTCATAATCAAAACAGTAATATGTGACTACATATCTAATTCATTTTTCCACATAATCGCCGTTCACACCTATGCACGTTCTGTAACGCTGTACCAGCTTCTTTAACTCCTCGGCATAGAAGTCTGCCGCCTGGGACCTGAACCATTTTAACGCTCGTCTTGAGTTCATCGTCGATTTGAAATCGTTGTCCACCAAGCCACCGTTTCAAATGTAGGGAGAGGAAATAGTCGCTTGGTGCAAGTTCGGTACTGTATGGAGGGTGGTCAAGGAGTTCCCAACGAAACTCTTGAATCTTCTCTTTGATTTGGGCAGCGGTATGCGGGCGTGCGTTGTCTTGCAGGAGAATGATGCCAGACGACAGTTTCCCCGGTGTCCATTTTGGATTGCACGTCTCAGTTTGGTGAGGTTGCACAGTACTCGTCAGCTGTAACGGTTGTTCCATGGTCCATAAAATCGATCAATAGGACGCCCTTTTCGTCCCAAAACATGGTAGCCATCATTTTGCGGTTCATATACGGCGATTACTTACACTTTTCTGGTTAGGGTGAACCAGAACCATTGATTGCGTTGGTGTACGCTATTCACGTCTCATCTCTCTTAACAATGTGGGAAAACAAACCATCTCCATCTTGTCTATAGCGCTCCAAAAACTGACGTGCACTATGTTTTCGTCGCTCTTTGTGCTAACCGGTGAGCAGTTTTGGCACCCACCTCCCACAAAGTTTCCAATATCCAAGCTCTTCAGAGTATTACAGCTCTTCAGCTGTAAAGTGGGTTCGAGCAACATTTGGGAATTGCATAGCCATAATCGTTAAACGCCGATCATTTGGAAGTGTTTGATTCACTTGATCAACGAATACTGGGTCTGCCACTCCGCTGTTCATCGTGCACATTTGAGCGGCCATTTCGAAATTCTCGACTCCGCTGTGGAACTTGTTTGTCACTCATTATGTCCGGTCCATGCACTAGACATAACTTACGATGGATGTCCGCAGCTGACGACCCTTTTACCAGCAAAAATCTAATTACACCGTGCACTTCACAACTGTCTGGAGCTACGATTGTTGTGGTCATTTCAATCTGCTCTCATCGACAAGCAAGCGCCAACAGCTGCACACCAACCCTGCTGTAGGTTCCCCAGAAATTGGTAGACAGCGCTGCAGGCGTGAAACGCCATTCAAGCCTATAATCTGAGGCATATTGTTCATTGGACCTTAGTTTTCGTATACACCTTGTATATAGCTTATTAAATGTGTATCTCAAGCACTTCTAAATAGGCTATTGAATTTCATAAACGTTTACTAACAATATGGAACGTACCGTAAGAATGGAGTGAAGCTGTTATAATACCAATATTTAAAAAGGGTGATCGACATAATCCTAATAATTATAGAGGAATAAGTTTATTGCTTACGTGGAGTAACATATATCTACGCCAAAATTCTAGCCAGGCGTATTGATATAATGTCTGAAAACCTTATTGGCAATGATGAACATGGATTTAGAAAAGGGTGCTTAACAATAGACTATTTTTTCACCCCAGGAATTAATAGAAAAAAGAGAGAGTTTAATTTAGAAACACACATGCTTTTCATCGATTATAAAAAAAGTATTTGATAGAGTAAATCCATGTAAATTGTGGAAATTTTGAAAACAAAAAGGCTGTCCAGCACATGTAATAAAGGCAATTAAAGTTTATACCAAAATATAAGAGTACGAATAGATAAAGGAAAGCGTATTGGAAAATTGTTTATAGATATTAATAATAGAGCTAGAGCTCTCACCATTACATTTTGATACATATTTAGACGACGCCATAAGAAGATGGGGAAAATTAGTGTAAATTATATGATAGACGAAAGAAAATTAATTGTATATTATATGAGATGTCCAGCTAATAATAGCCTCTTCAGAAAATCAATTGCAACTTAAGAATTGGACAGAATAATAAAAGAATACAATCTAAAAATATCGAATCAAAAGCCATAATCAATGGCTTTTCTTGAACATTATTATAAAGGAACAAAAATTGTAATTGGAACAGAAATAATTGAACAAATGAGCTGCTTTAAATATTGGGAAATATGATCACATATAAGCATAATGTGGAAATAGAAAATAATTAGAAGCATTTCAACATATTTGTGGTTCAATAAATAGATGTTTAAGAAATAAAGCAACAAAGGAATTAAAAGTGAAAGTTTATAAAACTATGGTAGTATGGTATTTATGGGTTAGAAATATGGCCTTTGATAAAATTGGAGGAGAGAAAAATAGAAACAGCAGAAATGTGGTTTCTTAGAGGAGTTGCAGGAGTAACGTAAAGAGACCAAAAGAATGGTGAAGATATCAGGAATGAATTATATATTTTTAGATTAAATGATAGGATAAAAAATTAAATATAATTGGTTTCAACATGTAACAAGAAAGGTGTTAAATTATACACCTTTAGGTCAAAGGAATATTGGAAGACCTAAAAAACGTTGGAAAGATCATCTGCCATAACTTCCACTGGGGAACGGAACGGGTCAATAGACCCAAGCCATGAAGTTGTTGATGTTGACGACGATATAGTAAAACACCAAGCTCCTTAACTTGGTCATTACCGTTGTAACGTTTTGTAACGTTAACAGTATGAAAATTAATTAATTAATAGCGAAAAATTTCAATTTAGAGCAGTGAATATGACAATTAATTGGTATCTAACACAATTTTAAAAACAGTCCTTCTCCTTGGAAGTTAACAGGTTGTTAATTTTCTGAGTGAGTCCAGAACTTTGGCGGAAACTAAACTCTCCATCACTCCGCCACTTTCTATGAATAGAAAGATTTCTCCTAGGCAACATCCACGTAGAAGTCGACGGCCTGGTTTATGGGTTGCTTTCTGTTCCTGACATAAACGAACACACTGTACAAGACACGAGAGACCCACCACTGCCGCCAGTAACCTTCTCTAACCGACATCACACGTTAACTCACTACAGTGCACGGAGGAAGCCTGTAATCCTCTAGTACAAAAATCAAACTAGGTGCTGTGTCCTAAACTATGTAGTTAATCAGTTAGTTGAATGAACTAAATAGGTTATTTGTGCAATTGCAATAAAAGAATAGAATAAATGTTTACAAAAGCAATGCCAAGCAATGGCATGATTTCAATACTGTTAGCGTGACATATAATATTCTCGACTGAGAATACTGAATTGACCTCTGCTTTCTAAGATGAAAGGTAAATTATATTAACATTTTGATTTCTGGAAGAGAAAAGGATAATTTCTGCAGTTGGGAAATCTGGTAATAAAAAAAATAAAATAAAAAAAATGAAAAAAAAAAAACCTTCTCTACCTATTTTATAATAAATTATTCATACAAAAAATACTCTTCTCTCTACTGCATGCTAATCAAGATAAACAGTAGCCAAAATTGTTTTTATTACTTAATTCCCTATACGTAGAAGGGAAATAAGAGAATATTCTAGCTAAAATGATAGTCAAATCTTTAAATATCCGGTCACTATGTCATTCAATTGAAATACCCTTCTCTTAGAAGACCAAAATAAAAAAATCTCTACATCTCTGCAATAAAGTATTGTTAAAAAGCTTATTCTTCTATTTACTTAATGCTAACCGAGAAAAAATTAGCAGAAAGGATCTTAACACTTGCTTCCTTGCAAGTAGACGGGAAATAAGGGAGTAACATAGGCTAAAGCGATACGCAAATCTTTTAAAATCTGATTACTATTGAAGTTCCTTTGTTTGTATGACAGAAGTTGACAAATTGCGGTCTGAGAAAAGTGTAGGTAAGTATTCAACTCCTGATCATACAAACAAAGGAACTCCAATCACATGGAAATCAACTTTTAAAAAAATTTGACAATCGCTTTAGCCCATGGTATTCCCTTATTTCCTTCTACTTACAAGGAAGCAAGTCTATTCTTTTTTCGATTATCATGAAGTAAATAAAAGAATAAGCTTTTAACAATAATTTGTTGCAGAGATGTAGAGAAAGTCATGTGAATGGAACACACCTGATTTGTTGGATGCAGGGGGTCCTAAAACATGTACGTCCTGTGAAATCTCGGTATGGAATTTTTGGGTGCATTACAATACTTTTGTTTATCTTTATAGTGTTTAACGCCCGCTTTTGCTATCATGGCACCGAAGGTGATGACACTAATGGTACATTGAATGGAGATGGAGTAGAATGCGATGGTGGGGGAAAACGGAGAACCCGGAGAAAACTCACCACTGCTCCGTTTTGTCCATCACAAATCTCACTTGCGGTCGCTTGAGATCGAACCCGGGCTGTCTAGATGAGAGGCGAATGGTCTGATCATTCGGCCAGGCGCGGTCCCATTAAAATACCTTCTCTATACACTATGTACGAGTATATGGTACGTGCAGAGAAAGTAAAAGGTGAACAACAGCTTTCCATTTGAGAAAGGTTTAAATATTGGACATTTTTAAATCAATAACCAGAAATATCTCGGAAATAGCTCTACAAAAAAGTGCATGTTACATAAAGTGTGTGTTTTAAGGAGATCCACAGTTTTTGTTCAGTAAGTTTTATCTATTTGGTTTACCAGCTAAGAAAAAGTAACTGAAAATGAAAGGACTTCAGAGACTATTCTCAAAAATTCAGGATATACATTGTATTTGCCATCTAAATGTCTTTAATATACGGTATTTTAATCAAAATCATTAGAGCCACTTTTGAGAAAATCGAAAATTTCGAAAAATGTTGCATGTAAAGTCTAGGTTTGAGTGGAGAATTTTCCTGAAAATCTTCGTGCTGCAGCCCTGGAAGATAATGAACTTAATCTTCCTGAGGCGTGTCGTTATAAAAAGTACACCAGCAGTAGATACTTATGATCCATTGATGTTTTAGCATTGAGTTATTACGCCACCGGTATGAGTTATTCTATTGTTGCAATGTGATGACTTGTTGTTTCTTTCCTTTGGCTTTCCTTTGGCTTAAGCAATGAGCTGTTAAATGTTGCAAAAATTTCACCAAGCGCTTGCTTCTGTGAAGCATACGTCCTTAGTTCTGCAGTCAGGAATATGCAGGGGTAAGAATATTAACCGTATAAATGCACTTTATCATTAGTTCTCCAAGTAGTATACTCTAACTTCTATATCAGGCTATTTATTTATTATTTTGATTATTTATTTCCATGTCAAATAGTTTATCTGAGAAAAATTAGCAAACTATTTGAGGAAAGTCATAATGAAACCTATATGGATTTTACAGAGCTGGAAGAAAGTGATGCAGATTTGAGTGACGAGAACATTGAATTTGAAATTCACAGCAGTGAATCTGAACAGGAAGGAATTAATGGCGATGTTTTCGAACAGCTAAAAGAAGTGCAGAAGTTCTTTAATGAAAGAGACGGTGTTACACATTGGTGTCAAAGTGAGTGTGCTAAAACTTCAAAAACAAATGGAAGAAGCATCATCAGAATGTTTCCAGGTCCAAAGAGGAGTGTAATGATTATTGTGATCAAGTCAGTGCTTTTCTGAAAATAATGGACTTTGGCATGATTGATTAGATCATCAACTATGCGAATATTATGTAAATAGCGAGCCGCACATTAGTTCTCACGTGAAAGAGATAATAATGTAATATTGAGACATGAAATAATAACTGTGCTCGGGATTCTTTTCTTGATTGGAACTCGAAAGGGTCATCATGCAATTGTACTGTAACTTTAGAAGGCAGATTGAACAAGAATACAATATTTAGGGCTGTAATGAGTTATAAAAGTTTCGTTTCTTGTACGTTGCATGTACATAGAAACAAGGGATGAGAGGTGACAGACTGATAAATTGGCTGCAATTCGTACTGTATTGAAAGTCATTCGTTCATGCTGTATGAACTCTTACAGAATGAGCGAATTTATCACAACAGAAGAAATACTTCACCCTTTCAGAGGCCGTTATATGGAGAATACATTACATGACCAGCAAAACAACCATGTATGGGCTAAAAATATTTGCATTATGTGATGCTAACACTTTTTATTGAAGTAACCTTAAGATTCATTTCGGAAATACAGAGTCTCAAATGCTCCTGATAACACGGTAAAAAGACTTGTATTGCCAACAGAAAAGTCTAACAGAAATCTCACAACTGAAAACTGATACACAAGCTACTCGCTTTCTGAATATTATTGCAGAAAAAAGTTCAGTTGCGTTGGAACAATGCGGAAGAATAGTCGAGAGATTCCCCAGAATTTCTGCCTAATAAGATAGAGGAATTGAAAACCACTGTTTGGATTTCAGAGGGATAAGACCCTATTTTCTTACCTGCCTCGTAAAAATCGAGTTGTCCTTCTGTCCACAATGCATGACAGCAGCAAAAAGAATCAAAAAAGCCTGAAGTATTATTGACTAAACTGTACGGAAAGTGGAGTTGATACTCTTGATAAAATATGATCCTCTTATTTTGTTTCAAGGATTACCACAAGATAACCACTGGCTATATTTTTTACATTTTTGAAAATTGCGGAATAAATTTACAAATAAATGTTTCTTTATGAAACCGGAATCAACTTCACGAAGACGTACTTGTCTCAAGCGGCTAGCAGAAGTTCTTATGAAGGAACAATTTTATTTAGATCACAAGCCAAATCGCTGCCAGCCGATCGTTGAACCTCCTGCAAAGAAACCAGGAATGCATCTAATGTGGATATCGAAGAAATTCATCCACTTCAGTAAAACGCATCAGATGCAAAAACTTTGCTTGCCGAAACACACACAAAAAACAAGTTTTCTGTGAAATATGTAACAAAGATGACGGTACAAAATGGTGTCTTTAAGAACTAAAGTTACTAAAAATGCTAATATAGTATTTAAAAATGGTGTTTGTAAACTATTTCTTTCAACTTAATTTCCAAATTCCCCAGAACAGCCTTGTAATTACTAAAAATATCGACGTTGTAAACTTAACAATGCGCACCTGTTTATGTAACAGAACTAAGTGTGCCTATGGAAAGGTTAAATACAAAATTCGTTTTTCATTTATGCTGTCCTTAGACAAATACACGGATCTTTTTCTAAAAATTCTTTTTCTGGATTCAGGGATCTTCAAAACAAGTATTTTCGGTGAAATTTCGGTATCCTATTATTAGGTGGAGCACAATACCATCTCTACTTACTATGTAGATTGTATATACGTGCTAGACAAAGTAAAATGCGGATTGGCAAGTGAGAAGATTCCTGTAATCGAGAAAGATAGATATATCACATCAATATGACACTGCTACCAGAGAAAAAGAAAATCCTAGGGAAATGCTGATTGATAAGATTGTGAAAATTGTGAAGAATAATGAAGATAAATACCAAACTCTTAAAGACTATGGTTATGGAAGAAAAGTACTACGGAATTCATGAGGAAATGGAGCAAGTAAGCAGCTTTAGATATTTGGGATAGACCATATAGAATAATATAAAATATTAAGAAGGAAAAGGAATGTTCTTAATAGTAAAAGTAAGAGCTTCTGCGAACCCTTGAAGAAAATATGTAATGTGTCCCATTCACGAAACTTCCTTCTGCAAACAAACTTCCTGCAAAAGATATTCTTCTATTTACTTCACGCTAATCGAGGGAAACCATAGCAGAAGAGCCTTATTACTTAATACCTTAATACTTATTAAGTAAAAGAGAAACAAAGGAATACACTAGGCTAAAGCGACATTCATATTTGTTAAAAACTGTCGCTATGTGATTGGCATTGAAATACGATTCTCTTTGCATGGCCTGAAGTAAAACAAAAGAAACACAGATGAAGTTTTCTTGTTTGAGAAAAGTATAAGTATTTCTAAACTGAAAAAGTAATAACAAGGAATATCTATGAAGAGATCTACATTTGTGTAGAAAGTTTCAATCTCTTACAATTTACCAATTATACAAGTCATCTAGAACGAAGATATCTTCAGAGGCTACTCCCAGAAAATTCAAGGTATACATTTAACTTTTCATGTAAATATCTTTAATATAAGATATTTTAATCAAAATATTTACAGGCATTTTTGAGAAAATCAAAATTCTCAAATATGTTTCCATGTTAGCGGTAGTCTGGGGTGGGGGATTTTCTTGAGTATCTTCGTTTCGCATTCATGGAATATACCGAACTTCATTATTGTTTTGGGGTTATGTTGTTCACAAACACGCACGCACACACACACACACACTCGGATACACACCGCGCGCGCACGTTTTTTTAAAAATACTTTTTTTAATACAAGGGATCATAAGACGAGCATTTCCAATAAAATCCCGGTATCGAATTTTTTAGTGAAATGCAATACCTTGTATTCCTATGTGTGTGAGTACGCGCGCGCGTTGCGAGGGGTATAAGCCGTGGGTTTATTGCACATAGACCCCTGGAGGAAGGATGAGATGAGTGTGATTTCAGTAGGCAGCCGACAGGGAAAGAGGCGTCATGGATGGTCCCAACAGTTCACAAGCAGTTGATCTCGCCTCAGCAAGCTCCGGAAGCCCGTGGCTCAGTGCCAGATAGACCACCTGAGTCCGCAGACTACCACTAACGCCATTTCGCCACCGAGAGATGTATTTCCCGAGCGCAGTCACCTCCACCATATGGCGCCTCTGCCGTAGTCCTCGTCAACACTTAAAACCCTGAAAGAGACCGGTAGGTACGAAATGAAGATGAAATGAAGGAATCGTAAGTTCGTGGGAATGAAGAATCCTCTGCAGAATTGGCCTAGTCACCCTGGAAAACAACCGTAAAACCCTTGGGTCTGAGAGGTCGGCCGCGCGGAACCGACGACCTCCTGAATGTCAGTCCCAGACGAAACACCATAGCCACCTAGTTCGGTTATCTTCCTATGTACTACGTATTGAGTAGAGAAAATAAAAATTAGCACAAGGTTAGTCTTTTATGTATACCGCAACATTGTATGTGCGGAAAGATACAGGCGAAAGAAATTGATAAAATGATCGGAAAAACTTTCAATGGAGAATGTAAAAGAATTAAAGTAGTAAGCACAAAATAAATAGGTTGGAACATTTGATAAAAAGAATGTGATTGATGTTATATGCACTGAAAAGAATAATGAATGCGAAAATAGTTCGGGGCAGAGATGATTAAGATGATGACGATTAATATTAAGATAAATGGTATAAATATCTTCGCCGAAAAGAGCGTTATAGTTAAACCTGGATTAAAAAGAAAATAATGATAATCAATGCTGTGTATATGAAAGCAAAGACAAAAGCATGAAAGGTACGAGTAGAATGGAGGAGAGGTTGGAAGCGAAAAACGAACCTGCTCTGAGTGATTAATATGCATTTTATATTCATTAGATTTATGAACCGCCGCTTTTGCTAATAAATTTTCCAGTTTTCACTGGTGAAAATTGAGGTAAATTCCGGAAAAGTCCATGTTTTTTATTTACAGATCTATTATTTAGTATGAATCGTTTAGTTTTACAATCTGTATTTAGTGTCTATTAAATAATTTACACAAGGTTTTAAAATAATATTCCTTGCGGACAAGGCTGAGTTTCAAAGCTGTTTCTTCTCGCTTTCTATTTTCATATATTTTTACACATTCTAAGTTTTCCACGCGATGCACTTTTTTTCAAATTTCTTCAAATGTTTCAAGGGCACATCTATCACTACAGGTATTAAAATATTGAGTGGATGTTTTTTTATTGGTTATCACTGGAGGAACATTAATTATATCTAAATAATACATTAATTGTAGTGAAAAATATTGTTTATCGTATGTTTGTAATGTTTGCTCAAAAACTAAAACATAAATAAAAGTATTTGTTCTAAAGTGTTTCTTAGACTCAAAGGCGATATTAATATCAGCAAAACTGTAATGCTTTCATCGTGTGGAGTATCTTTTGTTTACTATCAAAATAATCAATTAAACAATTAATAACTTATAAACTTTTAGAGATGCTGCAACGAAAATGTGTATTCAGACTTATCAATTGGTTTGGTGTGTTACTTGTGGTATAAATACCAAAATTATAGTTTCATTAATATAGAGTTTAGAAATTTCACCTATGAGTACCTTTAAATGGGGTTTTCACTTTCTACGTACTATATACATAGTGTATACAGAAGGAATTCTATTTCATCCAAAAATTCGACATCGAGATGTCCATGAATCCAAAAAAGCAATCTTTGTACGTGTGTATTTGTGTGCGTGTGTGCGCCTGTGAACAGCATAGCTAAAAAAGTAAAACATCGTTAAATACCAAACTTGGTATTTAAATTTGATATCCTCCAAGGATGGGTCACGAAGATTTTCAAGAAAATCCCCCCATCCCAGACTTCACTTTAAATGGAAACATTTTTGAAAATTTTGCTTTTCTCAAAAATGGCTCTAACGGTTTTGATTAAAATGCCGTATATGAAAGAGATTTCAAAGTATGAAAGAATGTAGGCTTTCACGGCCGGAGTCAGTGTAACTAAGAGATGTTTCCGGGCTGTTTTGCCGTGGTCTGCTGGCAAAACAGCCCGGAAACATCTCTTAGTTACATTTCAAAGTATATTTTGAATTTTCTGAGAATAGGTTTTGAAGTCCTGTTCATTCTGGATAAATTTTCCTGAATTTAGCGTAACTTGTAAACCCTAAGAAATAGACAACAACTTACAACACAAAAATGTAGATCTTGCTAAAACACAAAATATATGTCATATACATTTTTTTCGTGGAGTAGCCTTTTTTTAGACATTCCTTATTATTGGTTTCAGTTTTAAAATACTTTAATTCTTCAAATATGGGGAATTCATAAACTCCTCTAAATACAAAGAAATGGATTTGACTAATGCTTTATCCTAGTGTATCCCCTTGTTTCCCATCTACTTACAAGGAAGCAAATAATATGACCATTTTGCTAATATCTATCTCGATTAATATGAAATAGAAGAATAAATTGTTTTACAATAATTTGCTTCAGAAATGTAGAGAAGGTCATATGAATGAAATACTTATATTTTTTTCATTTGTATAACCCTCAGCTTTGACTTGAGAAATAACTGCTGCTGTTTTGCCCCTGAATGTAGGGTTTCTTTACTTTGGCTTTTCAGTATTACACTATTTAACAAATACACACATGCATTCCTACATTCATACTTCCAGACTCTATGAAGGTACTCGTTTGTGTGATTCCTACTAAATGGATATGGAAAGGGTAGTATAGACTGCGTGGTGCCTGAAAGATCATAACTGCAAAAGCGTAGAAAGGAAAAGTTTTTAATTTTTATTTTCTCTATACGCACTATGTACATTGTGTATAGAGAAGGTATTGCACTCCACCCAAAATTTTGATTCCGAAATTTCACCGGAAATATATGTTTCAGGGCCCCCTGAATCCAAAAAAAAGCATTTTCAGAAAAAGGTCCATGTGTGTCCGTGTGTCCATGTGCTGTGAACACGATAGCTCAAAAACGAAAAGTCGGTAAAATACCAATCTTGGTATCTTCCCCCAAACTACCCTTTATATGGAACATTTTTCGAAAATTTTGATTTTTTTAAAAAATGGCTCTAATGATTATGATTAAAATATCTATATTAAATATATTTGCCTGACAAATTAAATGTATATCTTGAATTTTCTGGGAATAGCCTCTGAAGACTACTTTATTCTGGATGAATTTTTCGGAATTTTATATAACTGCTAAACCGTATGAGATGGACAAAAACTTACTCACAAAACATGTAGAGCAATGTAAAACACACAATTTACGTTATATACATTTTTGTCGTGGAGTTTATCGTTTTTTAGTTATTCCTTGTTTTAGATTTTGCCTTTAAAAACATACTTTTCTCATACATGAATTTGTCAACTCCTTCCATACAAACAAAGGAACTTCAGTCACCTAGCAACCAGCTTTTCAATATCACTTTAGTCTATAGTACTCCCTTATTTCGCTTCTACTTACAAGGAAGCAAGTAATAAGACCTGTTCTGCTATTTTTTTCTCGGTTAGCATGAAGTAAATAGAAGCATAAGCTTTTTAACAGTACTTTGTTGCAAAGATGTAGAGAAAGTCATGTGAATGGAACACATCGATTTTTAAACTAAGAAGCCAGGTCTGTGAAGGCTGCAACAAGCAGAAACGATTCAATAATATGCACCTGCAAAGACAACAGAAACTGCATCAAAAGACTTGCCGCAGAAATCTTGTAGATGTATGCTACCTGGGTGTTTTTTCAGTGTCTCTGAGAAAGCGATGTCCCTGGGAGCAGGTGTAAGGAAAAGCAGGAACTGATCAGCAGATTATAACATGTCTGCGGATGTCATACATGTCTGCTTCATGCAAAAAGAGAAAAAGAATCCTCTTTACAGCGAGGTTACTAGAACCTTGCATCTCATTACAGGACAAACGAAATGCCTATGGAAGATAACAATAAACACACTTCTTTGATTACGTTCGTTATTAAATAACCCAATTAATTTGAAAATATTGGATAGGTAGAGTCAGACTGAAAAATTCAATGCCATAGCCGGTTGCTCTGCCACTGAGCTACCATGGCAACATGCCGGGATAGCACTGAACTTTTCAACCAACTCGCATGTTTCCTAGTAAACCACAAGGTGTTCTCAAATTATTTTGAGATGACAACTCCAAATGGCGACTTACAATGTTGTAAGTACTTAAGTCCCAGGATTCATAGTATAGCCAACTATTATGGCCAATTAGCATTGGATTAATTGTTTTTTTCACACAAGCCGTGTGTAGGACAGGAGTTGGGTAAGTAGAGTCAGACTAAAAATATTGATTTTCACTTTCTCTACACGTACTGTGTACGTAGTGTATAGAGAATGATTTGCATTCCACCCAACAATTCGATACCGAAATACGCGCTTTAGGGTCCCCTGTATCCAAAAAGGTATTTTCAGAAAAAAGGTCCGTGTGTGTGTCCGTGTGTCTGTGAACACGATAACTCGGTAAAATACCAAAATTGACATTTAAGTATAGTATCTTCCAGAGATGCGACACGAAGGCTTTGAGAAAAATGCCCCCCCCCAACTGTCCTTTACATGGAAATATCTTCGAACATTTTGATTTTATCATAAATAGCCCTAACGATTTTGATTAAAATACCGTACGTATATTAAAGATAAATAAACTGTATTTCTTGAATTTTCTGAGAATAGCCTCTGAAGACCTTTTTATTTCGAATGAATGTTGCTGAATTTTGCGTAACTGGTAAACGGTAAGAGATAGACAAAAACTTACTACACAAAAAATGTACATTACGTTAAAACACACAATTTATGTTATATACGTTTTTAAGTGGAATTGGCCATTTCTGAGATATTCCTTGTTATTTGTTTCAGGTTTAAAATACCTCAACTTTTCTCACACGGAAAGTTGTAATTTCCTGGTCCTGCATAGAAACGTATTTCAACCACATGAGAACCAGCTTTTAAAAGATTTTACCATCGTTTCAGTCTAGTGTATTCCTTTATTTTCTTTCTACTTACAAGAAAGCAAGTAATTAAGACAATTTCTGCTAATGATTATCTCGATTATCTGTAAATTAGGTAGAAAAATATTACTTTTAACAATAATTTGTTATAGCAATTTAGAGAAAGTCCTGTAAAGGAACACATCAGATTTTTATAAAAAGTTTCGTGTGTATCCGTGTGTCTGTGAACACGATAACTCAAGCACGAAAAGCTGGTAAAATACCAAACTTGGTATATAAGTTTAGTATCTTCCAAGGATGCGACACAAAGACTTCGAGAAACATCACTTCAAACTACTCTCTGTATGAAAAAATTAAAAAAAAAATTATTTTCTCAAAAATGGCAAAAATCGCATATTAAAGATATCTACACGACAAATAAAATGTATATTTTCAATTTTCTGGAAATACCTCTGAAGACCTCTTTATCCTGGATGAATTTTGCTGGATATTGACTGGTAACCGTAAGAGATAGACAAAACCTTACTACACAAAAATGTAGATCTCGTTGAAATACACAATCTATGTCATATACATTTTTGTCGTGGAGTTGACCATTTTTTAGATATTCCTTGTTATTGGTTTCAGTTTAACTTTTCACATTCGGGAATTTGTCAACTTCTGGCAATGCAAAAAAACGGATTTCATTTACATGGCAACAGCTTTTAAAATATTTGACTATCGTTTTATCTTAGTGTATTCCATGGTTTCCCTTCTACATACAAGAAAGTATTTCTGCTAATCGTTATCGTAGGAAAAGTCATGTGAATGGAGCACATCAGATTTTTACTTCCTCTATCGCGTTCTTATTAAAGAGAGAAAAATAGCATTCCACCCAAAAATTCGATACTGAGATTAACAGGGATATCTTTAGATCCCATGATTTAAACGATCTGATGTGTTCTATTCACATCTCTGCATCTCTGTAACAAATTATTGTTAGTAAGCTTATTCTTCTATCTATTTCATGCTAATCCAGATAAACATTAGTTGAAACACTCTTTTTACTTAGTTTTCCTTTAAGGCTGTTAAGGGATACACTAGACTAAACCGATAATCGAATGTTTTAAAATGGGGTTGCTATGGGATTGAAATGCGATTATTTGAGTGGCCATAGTTAACAAGGTCCCGTATTTTAAAACTCAAACTAATAACAAAGAATATCCTGATTACAATCAGGTCCACGAAAAACAATTCATATGACATAAATTGTTTTTTATCGAGAACTACATGCTTTTTGTAAGTTTTTATCTCTCTCTTCAGAGGCTGTTCCCAGAAAATGCAAGATATACATTTTATTTGTCGTGTAAATATCTTAAATATAATAGATTTTACTAAGGAAACCAAAATTTCCAAAAATGTTACTTTCTCTATACGTACATAGTGTATATAGAAGGTATTGTATTCCACCCAAAAATTCGATGCCAGATTTCACCAGAAATAAATGTTTTGGGTCCCCTGAATCCAAAAAAAAAAAAAAAAAAAAAAAGAGGTCTGTGTGTATATGTGTCTGTGTGCCTGTGTGTCTGTGGACAGAATAGCTCAAAAACGAAAATATCAAACTTGGTATTTAAGTGTGGTATCTTCCAAGGATACACACGAAGATTTTCAAGAAAAACCCCCACCCCAAACTACCCTGTACATGAACTTTTTTCGAAAATTTTGATTTTCTTAAAAATGGCTGTAACGATTTTGATTAAAATCTCTTATATATAATATATGTACATGCCAAATAAAATGTAGATCTTGAATCTTCTGGGAATAGCCTCTGAAGACCACTTTATTCTGGATAAATCTATCCTTTATTAGTAGCTATGCAAGCTATTTTTACCAAAACTTATTTTTCTATTTTATTTTATTTATACAAAGCTTTGCGGAAATAGCTACATGACACATTTCTTTACAGATACAAAGGGAACAGCGATAGCAAAATATTTAAGAACTTATCGGTATATGCAGGTCTTTATTTACAGATACAAAGGGAACAGCGATAGCAAAATATTTAAGAACTTATCGGTATATGCAGGTCTTTATTTACAGATACAAAGGGAACAGCGATAGCAAAATATTTAAGAACTTATCGGTATATGCAGGTCTTTATTTACAGATACAAAGGGAACAGCGATAGCAAAATATTTAAGAACTTATCGGTATATGCAGGTCTTTATTTACATGCTCTTTCCGAGCAATCACGTTAACAAGTGAACATCACCAGGATCTTAAAAGAATGACAGTATTGGACAACTCGAAGAAATAATATCGCAATATCTCGGAAATAGTTATGTCACAAAGAAGATTATTTACAGCAAATTGATTGTTTTAAAACAATCTCATTTATGCAAGATTATACAGAAATACTTCCGGATGAATTAGTCTGTTTCTCAAAATTTAGGATACACATCTTAATTGTTATAAAATGCTTTAAATACATGATATGTTAATCAAAATCGTTACAGCCATTTTTGAGAACATCATATGTTCGAAAAACGTTCAATGAAGAGGTGGCTCGGAGTGGGGGTATTTTCTTAAAACTATTCATGTCGAGTCCTTGGGAAAGGCCAAATTTAAAAATATCAAATTTAGTTTTTAACCAAATTTTCGTTTTTGAGTTTTACTGTTCATAGACAGAAAATTCACACACAAACACATATATACACGAGCCTTTTTCTAAAAATCTTATTGTTCCAATCAAATTAATTCCCTCTATCTTTTCTGCACCCAAACTATTCTTAAAGAGCTTTATTCTTATATTTACGTCGAGATAAACATTAGTAAAATGGTCTTATTAATTAACCCCTTCTAAGAAGAAGGTGAATAAGGGAATACACCAGGCTAAAGGGATAGTAAACACTTTAAAAGCTGGTTGCTATGTGATTGAAATTCGGTTCTCTTTGCAAGGCTAGGACTGGAAATAGGAACAAAATAGGAAATAGGACTGACAAATTTCCGTTTGAGAAAAATTTAAATAGTTTTAACATTGAAACAATTAACAAAGGATATCTCGGATATGGTTAATTCCACAAAAAAGTGTATATGAAGAATTGTATTTTAACGAGATCTACGTTTTTTTTTTTTTTTTTTTTTTTTTTTTTTTTTCTCCTGTATTAAGCTTTTCTCTATCGCTTACGGTTTACCAGTCATGCAAAATCACCCAGAATGAAGAGGTCTTTAGAGACTATTCTCTGAAAATTCAATATATCTATGTTATTGTCATAAAGTATCTCTAATAACTATACGGTATTTTAAGCAAAATCATTATTCCTGTTTTAGAAAATACAATTTTCGAATGTTTTTCCATACAAAAGGTAGTTTTGGATGTTGGAATTTTCCTGAAAATGTTCGTGACGCATCCTTATAACATACTGAACTTAAATATCAACTTTGGTATTTAACACTCGCAAGACTCATTAATATAGATTCATTTTATTTCGAATTTCAGAAAGGCTTGTTAACTACATGATATGGTGCAGGTATAAAGTGATCATAGGGAGCTATTTTGTGAATGATGCGGATAACATGTTTTAAAATAGAAATTGCTATGACCAAATATGAGTATTAAGTTTATCTTGGCAGAACGCAAGAAGGACGAGATACCTTAGTAGTTTAATGCCATAAAATCATAGAAAAGGTTGTTAAGATCATAATTTTATTTTTATTATTATTCTCTAACTAGTCTATACAAGATTTAACCCACAGTAGAGGTATTTTACTTGTCAAAATATTCCACCCTGGCGATCGCGCACCACAGTTTCAGATAAACTTAATCTGCTAATCCTCGCACGAGTACTACGGAAGCTGCAAATCAATTACAAATGAAAGCAGTGAGTGCATGGAATAAATAAACAAGAGCTTAGCTGGCACCTTTTAAACGGTATACCACCCAGGTGCTATGCTCTGGTGATTCAGTCCGTCGTGAATGAACTGCACAAAAAGATTAGCTCTGATAAAGATATTCATTAAGAGAAAGAGCTTACACGTTGTTCTTAACGAGCGAGATGGCTCTGTGGTAACGTGTGAGGCTCGCAATCGGGAGGTCCCGAGTTCGATTGTCGATGGCCACTCACTCTGACCAAGCCGTGTATACTTATCACATCCAAAATATATCAAACTCAAATTCATTGTAATACACAATTTGATATGTTGATACGTATACTTTTTGTATAAAATAATTAGAGAAATGTCATAGAAATGTATTCAGTGTATTAAAACAATAATGCATTACAATCACTAAAAGAATATCTCCACTAACATAGTGTAGGTCGTTAAATAAAACACAAACTAGTAAATAGATAAATGAATAATCTCCATGAATAAATCTTAAACAATTATTGTTCCGATACAAATATATCCATTGCTGTTTCGTTCGTACTCTTTTATTTTATTTATTTATTTTTTTTAATCTTTCTTTCTGTGTACTTAGTTCAATTTAAATCCTCAATTTAATTACGTAGAAACTTTTGCGTAATTAAAAGATATTCCGCAGCCTTTGCTTCCTCAATAAATTCATTTGAATTTCATCCAAAAGTCCAAGGTTTTGTCACCTTATTGATATCAACAAGTAAACAGATTCCATTGTAGATGCAATATTGGAAACAGGGACATGGATTGTAATATATTCCTTCACGACAGAGGCGTCAGACAATGAAGTCACACACATTTTCATTTTAGCCTATTTGTAAACATATATTGTAAATTATAATATATGATGATAGGGTTGCATAAAACATTGTATGGAACTCGTATTGTTTGTGATACTGATGAATATTAAGCGCATGACCGTTAGCGAATACACCTAAACATTCATTTGCGCCACAAACGCACAGTTGTGCAGAAATTAAATTTTGATAATTCTTCAAATGACGATGAATTAATGATTTTAACCACTCGGGTTCTATCCGGTTGCTCTAACCACTGATCTACCAGAATAACATTAAATTCCTTATATTATTTTAAGATTACACACCTAAACTATGAAGCTCGGGACTTATACGTACTTACCACATTGTAAGTCGCCATTGGCATCATTTTGAGATTAGGCATCACACAAAGGACTCTGGAGTGATGCCCACATTCACTTCGGAGGTTGTTCTTGGCAAGTACATATCAAGCATAATTTGTCTTGGGAAGCAGGTGTCATTAAAACAAACGGTTTCTTCTTGTTTGCTATTAACAATCTGTCCTAGCTTTTAGGTAAAGGAGCAAAGGGCAGTTACCTACTCAAAATACTACTATAAGTCAGAAAAGTTCAAGTTCGTTCTTGAATGCGAAACATACGTGTACCACGAGTACGTAAACTTTTTGTCATTATCATAATGTTGTGATTATCATAATAGCAATCTCCTAACAAACTGCTATAACAAAACATTGCAGAATTTACAATGTTTCGTTTAATATTATGAGTCACAGATAGTAAAAGACATTTTGTCTCATTTCAAAAGGAATTTAGTTTTATTTAATTATATCTACAATTCTTTGGTAGCATTCTGATAGTATTTTGCTTCTGTTGTCTTTAACCGTTTCTTGCCTCGATCCTCGAAATCGCTAACGTTAAACTGTCACTAAAAGATAGTACTAGCGACGTGTGTATCCCACCTTATTTTTCCAGTCATTTCCTTTTATTCACTTTATGATGAAATTGTATGTTGGATGAATAAATAAATAACTAAAGTATAGATTCCTTAGCGCGGCTTCTTAAGACAAGAATATCTTAATGTTCGTTAACCACTGTGCAGCATGTCGATGTGTTTACGAAAACTGTGCTAAAGCACGCATTGGAGATACCTACTTTACCTCCAATAGGGGGTCCAGGTGCTCGGCTTTGTTTCTGAGCAACTGCCTAATCCACACTGACCAAGGAACATTTTGTTGATATACGTTTATTGGTGTTGATAAATTTATTTTCATATCATATCATATATGATCTAAGCAACAGCGTACACATATTGGTTCGATGTCGTTTTGCAGCACTCTGTATACAGGAATTTGTATAAATTGTGTTAGCACTTTCAAAATTGGTTAACATCGGTAGAAATTTAAGGGTATTTAATATACTCAGTACCCTAAAAACATATGATTGGCAATTGTGTGTGTGTGTGAGAGAGAGAGAGAAATACATAAAGAGAAAGGAATTAAGGGCGGTGGGAGAAGGTTAGAAATTGTTTATCCATATAATTTGTGTTTAGTTGTAAAGTTGGTTAAGGGTAATTTATAAACACCCATCTAAAAAGGTACGAATTTTAGGAGTTGAAGTGTTGTATATTATAATCTCTTGAGAAACAGCTCCTAACTTATTTGAACGTTTATTCAAATTGGCACAAAATTAAGAGTATTGTTTCCTAAAATAGTTATAGTAATATTTATATATTATCAAAGTGAATACGCCTGAAATTTAAAGCTATACATATATATAGGAACTTGTTTAAAGCGCATTTATAGCTTATGCAAATACAACTAATTGTAACGGGCCAAGGCATAAAACCCTCTCTTCTACTAACGGAAATACGAACAGTAGATACATTTTTACTATCCGTCCCCGATGTTTGTAGCCTTGCCATTGACACCATTTTGAATACCTGTGCTTCACAACCCACGGGTATTGGCCACCCTAGTTGCCGATACAAAGAAAATTTGGGGGAGGGTGCACTCAATAATTGAAACTGGCATTTAGACAGCAGTAATCATTCTTCTCTCATATCACTTTAAGCAGAGTATTATTAGCTTCATCAAAGTTGGACCTCGTCAAACTTGAATAGGTGAAAGCTTTTCATTGGAGCAATGTGAAATAGGTTTCAGGGGATACTTTCAGACAAATTTGCCTTTATTTTGTTCGATATATTTTTTTTTCTGTGAAGCTCTGGGACGGAAGCTTAACCCTTTCGCTGTGACACTAATAAAAATAATTGTATTGTCACACGATATCATACTGTTGCCCTTTTTTCATTTCGAAGTTACAAACAGCATTAACGGATTACAGAACCCTTTGGATTTATGGCTGCTTCAGATGTTTTGTCCTGGAAGGTGCTAATAACAACGGCTAGAAACCGTTCTAAAAGGATAACTCATGATAACGACAGCTTAGTTGTTCAGGACAATTTTCTGGCAGTGATAAAGTAACGTCGCATGAAATGGAACACACTTGATTTTTGAAGCGCCGATTTTAAATGTAAGAGGTTTAAAATATCAGTAGAAGTAGTTTTTGGAAGTTTTAATTAAGATATTCTATCATTTTCGCTGAGTCCTATAGTTCAAACGCAAAAATCTGTGTACCGTTTTCTGTTTTCTGTTTTAAGCAGTTGAAAATTAGGTAAAAACCGATATTTATAGTCACATTATGTAAATCTTAATCTAAAAACTACTTAAATCTCTTATTTTACTGCAGATTCCGCCCAAATAAGCATTATTTTACACAAGTCCTCTAAAGGTACTTATTTATAAAATCTTACTTTAACCTGACTTTTTTGCTATTCATGAGCGTTTAAGTGCTACTTAATTCATAAACGAAGTTACACTTTACCAAGTCAACCTTCCCCTTAACTTGTTTTAGTTTCCAAAAATAAAAAGGACAACGATAATGACTTGGACAGATAGCGCCAGACTGAAAAATGCAATGCTATAGCAGGCATTTGAGGATCGTCTTGTGGTTTACCAAGAAAACCTCAAGTTAAATGGCGAAATTACTGTTGTATTGATATGTTTTCATAATAGCTCAGTGGTTAGAGCAACTGGGCGGGGTCAGGAAATCCGTGATTAAAATCTCGGCTATGGCACTGATTTTTACTTCCTCTAGCCCCGTATGTACAATGTACATAGGGATAGAGAAGTATTGTATTCCACCCAAAAATTCGATACCGAGATTTCACCGGAAATACATGTTTTAGGACCCCCTGTGTCCATAAAAAGCATTTTCAGAAAAAGGTCCATGTGTGTGTGTGTGTGTGTGTATCCGTGTGTCCGTGTGTCTGTGAATACGATAACTCAAAAACGAATAGTAGGTAACTTGGTATTTAAGTTTAGTATCTTCCAGGGATGCGACTCGAAGAATTTGAGAAAAATCCTCCCACCCCAAACTACCCTTTACATGGAGCTTTTTTCGAAAATTTTGATTTTCTTAAAAATGGCTCTAACGATTTTAATTAAAATATCGTATATACCTGATATTTATCTGACAAATAAAATGTATATCTTGAATTTTCTGGGAATTTTCTGAAGACCTGTTTATTCTGAATGAATTTTGCTTAATTTGGCATAACTAGTAAACCGTAAGAGATAGACAAAAACTTACTATACAAAAAATATAGATTTTTTTTAAAATACACAAAATATGTCATATACATTTTTCTCGTGGAGCCTACCGTTTTCGAGGTACTCGTTGTTATTAGTTTCAGTTGTGAAGTACTTATACTTTTCTCATACGGGAGTTCCGTTTTTCTTTTGTTCTACTCCTGACCAAGAAAAGAAGCGATTTGTAATGACAATCGCGTAACGACAGTTTTTAAAACATTTGACTATTGGTTTAGCCTAGTGTATTCCCGTATTTTCTTCCTACTTATAAGGAACTAAGTAATAAGAACATTGTGCTAATCAGTACCTCGATTAGCAAGGTGCAGAAAGAAGAATTATCTATCTTACGTAAGAAGTTTGTGAAACAGCTAGAGAAAGTCATGTGAGTGTAGCACATCAGATTTTTTTCAATCTGACTCTACTTTTCCAACAAGGCTAGTGTGGAAGAAAAAATTAATTGACGCTTATGAGGATCTAGCGAGGAAACAGAAGAAATTTGCGTCCCGAAGCGTTATTTGCGAGTCATAATAAATCTGTTTAAATTCTATAATGCAGTGAATTCAAAAAAAAATCTGATGTGTTTCATTCACATGAGTTTCTCTACATCTCTGCAACAAATTAGTTTTAAAAAGCTTATGCTTCTATTTACTTCGTGCTAATCGACAAAAAATTAGCAGAAATAGTCCTATTACTTGCTTCCTTGTATGTAGGAGGGAAATAAGGGAGAAGCATAGGTTAAAGCGATAATGAAAAGCTGGTTGCTATGCGACTGAAGTTCCTTTGTTTGTATGAACAGGAGTTGACAAATTCCTGTATGAGAAAAGCTAAGTTTTTCGTACCTGAAAACAAAAACAAGGAATATCTAAAAAACGATCAACTCCACGAAAAAAAATGTACACAACATAAATTGTGTGTTTTAATGTGCTCTACATTTTTTGTGTGGTAAGTTTTTGTCTATCTCTTACGGTTTAGCAGTTATGTAAAATTCCGTAAAATTCACTCAAAATAAAGTAGTCTTCATAGGCTATTCCCAGAAAATTCAAAATATACATTTTGTTTGTCAGATAAATATCTTTAATATACGATATTTTATCCAAATCGTTAGAGCCATTTTTTAAAAATCAAAATTTTAGAAAAAAGTTCCATGTAAAGGGAGTTTGGGGTGGGGGTATTTTTCTCTAAATCTTCGTGTCGCATCCCTGGAAGATACCCAACATAAATACCACGTTTGGTATTTTACCGACTTTTCGTTTTTGAGTTATCGTGTTCACGGACACACGGACACACTGAAACACGGACACACGGACACAAGGACACACGGACACACACACACACACGGGCCTTTTTCGGACAATACTTTTTTTGGATACAGGGGACCCTAAAACATATATTTCCGGTGAAATCTCGGCATCGAATTTTTTGGTGGAGTGCAATACCTTCTCTATACACTTTGTACATAGTGCGTATAGAGAAAGTAATAAATTTCGTTTTTGAACCAATTCTAGCTAAAATGAACTATCAAGACTTAACAGTTCTGTCGCTATTGTAACTTCTTGTTTAGCTGCTGATTTTATGCCACACATAACTTCCAGGTAGTTTATTACTATTAAAATATAACAATTAAGTACAATATAATTATATATATAATTATATTGCCAATATAAATATATTGGTATATTTTTATAAGGGTAGGTTTTTAATAAGAATGTAATTTATTGCCATAAAAATCAGATGTGTTACACTCACATGACTTTTTCTAGCTGTTCTACAAACTTCTTACATAAGATTATTTTTCTTTCTGAATCTTGCTAATCGAGATAATCATTAGCAGAATGTTATTATTACTTATTTCCTAATAAGTAGGAAGAAACTAAGGGAATACACTAGGCTAAACCGATAGTCAAATGTTTTAAAAGCTGTGGTTCTGCGACTGTCAATGCAAATCGCTTCTTTGCTAGGCTAGGGGTAGAACAAAAGAAAAACGGACACTTACTGTCAGAAAAATATAAGTACTTCACAACTGAAACCAATAACAAGGAATATCTCGGAAGCGGTTACCTCCACAACAAAAATGTAAAGGACATAAATTGTGTGTTTTTGACGAGATCTACATTTTCTGTGTAGTAAGTTTTTGTCTATCTCTTACGGTTTAGCAATTAAGCAAAATTCGGCCAAACTCATCCAGAATAAACAGGTCTTCATAGGCTATTCCCAGAAAATTCAAGATATACGTTTTATTTGGTATGTAAATATCTCTAACATACGGGGTTTTAATCAAAATCGTTAGAGCCATTTTTGAAAAAACTAAAAGTTCGAAAATGTTTCGAAATGGTTGTTGGAGGTGGGGGATCTTCTTGAAACTCTTCGTGTCGCATCCTTGGAAGATACCAAACCAAAATCCCAAGTTTGGTATTTAACGATCTTTTCGTTTTTTGAGCTATGCTGTCCACGGACAAACACATCATTTTCTGAAAATGATTTTTTTTTATTCAGGGGGTCCTAAAACCTGTATTTCCGTTGAAATCTCGGTATCGAATTTTTGGCTGAAATTATTCTATACATTATGTACATAGTAAGTGTAGAGAAAGTAAAAAGATATTTCTGATGCAGTCTTCTAACAATTAATGCAAAATAAAAGTTTAAAACAGTTATGAAGAAGAATAAAATAAATTGTCACGATGGAAAAAATGTACAAAAATATTAACCTAACGTTTTTCAAATGTAATAAAATGCTTACGTCTTCTTCACCTTGTTAGTATTCACACCGCCGTCCAGCTTTATACATATCTCATGATAGCGAAATGCATGCGGCTTTGTTATAAACAAAAAAAGGGGGAACTGAAATACGATTCATTGATGCAATTACTTTGGCAATGAACCTTCAATTTGTCACTCGTACTATTAAGTTCAACTTTATTGCGTAGATAACACATTGAAACTTAACAAAGCCCTACTTTAAAGACTAATATGATACCAAAGCATTTAAGTCGATCTTAATATTAATTACGAACTTAAAACCCTATTCTAATTGAATAAGTAAGTCACCTACAAGCGACTAGTTTTTAAAAAACACCAATCCTTTACATGATTGAAAATATGGGTTGGGGTAGTAGCAGAAAGTTTTAAGGTAATATATTATTTTGCCAGGTCCTATAGCAGGCCATCGAACAATAGAGTACTCAAGATTCACAGGATTGCTTGCAACATGCAATACAGCTCGGAATTGGGGACAAACTCTCGTCACGGCTGAATAAAGTGTTGGAATAATGTGGCAGGAAACGCAATGCTAAGACTTTCCCTAAGTTAGCTATCATGCTCCTCCTCCAACCGGGCTCCGAGAAGTTTTGCTAAGTATGCGAGAATGCTCTGACTCAGCCGAGCAGAGCTGGAACAGTCTATCCTGCAACGAGTTTTACAAAATATCCACCAAAAGAGTCAACAAATGCAGATTTCTGTGCAGTACATATTTACATATAGTTGGGATAGTTTTTTAGGGTTGCGAGATAATCTATAGTTCTTTTATGATTAATGTAATATCAAGACCTCAGTGCAAGGTTCCGAGACGCATGAATTAAGAAGCATGCGAATCACAAGGTTGTTAGTTCGAGTGGAATGGCACATTAGTGCCTCAAAATGTATACCCAATCACAGTATGGCATAAAATAAATAATCACATCTTCCACTGGAATCTAAAATGGAAACTAATCACCTAACATAGCAGTTTGCATAAGTGCACATGTTTTAACGTTCTGAAATAGGCATTCTCTCTGTCTGAGAAAAAACTAGCATGCTTACATATCACAAAATAGATTTCTTTACACATTCATTGTTTCGTACACATGACTATTTAAAATAAATATATACATAAATAAATACTAACCCAAAATACCTAAAGTGAACACAATGCACTTCTTTATATGTACTTACACTAAATTGCAAGATGCGCTCGCAATGTATCAAATGTAAAACATATCCTATTTTCACTTAAAATAAGTTTTGCGTCACATGTCGTGACAGCTGCATAACGAAAGAATGGGATATCACACGAATCAACTTTCATGAATTTGTATTCATTGTTTGAATCCAACAAATTGGCCTTTATGACGCAAATATCTGTAAAGCTAGCATTTTTCTCCTCATATTTTTAAATTTGACTCTGCAATAACAGAGTCTGCTTTTATACATGAAGTTTTAGACGAGTGCAATTACGAATTGAAGAGCTTTAAGCATTTCTATATCTGACGCCTACAGATATGTCAAGCAGCAGTATAAATAACGATAGTGGCCTTTTCCACCCAAGGGGCTAGGACAGGAGTCCAAATTGGTCTCATCGCGATTGCAGGAATAGTGATGTAGAGAATGCAACCCGGCACACATATGGCGCGCGGTTTGAAGGAGGGTTAACACAATGAAGCCCAGGCGGTTTTTGGTTAGGCCAAGAAACCCGGGGTTTTTACACCTATTTTGAATTACCATTTTCAGTAAATCAATTATATCTGCTAAAATGGCCTGGTACAATCTAAAATCATGGTTTTCAAGGTTTTCTCAACAAATATGAAAAAGTCGCAACTTCTGTATTAATATTCAGTTTACATTTATCAAATATGAGGTAGAAAAATATGTGTAAAGCAGCTTACACTCTATTTATTGAAAATTCTAAAATCCCTCCCTCAGAATCGGAATTTTCCAGAACTTCATTTCCATCTTGAATTTCAGCTTCAGTTCGCAGAAATCGTCGAAAACGCTGATTTTTAACATTTAAGAACGCCAAACATAACAAACAGAAGGTAGCAAAAGGAGCTTCTCTAAAGCACATTTGATTTGATTTATGCTTAATACATATATAGATTAGCCAGCTTTACATTAATTTGTAATCTTATCCTTCACTTCAACTGGAGCGTTTCAATTTCTCACATCCAACTTTAATTCAGGAGTATTAACATAGGACGTAAGTTTTCAACTGTTAATAGTGAACTGAAATCTAAAATCGTGAAATCTAAAAAGCTTTTGCAATCTTCAGTTTATAAAAAAAAAAAAAAAATACTCGCCCATATATGTTCAGCCAAAATGTTGGTTTATTCTTCTTTGAACAGAGAATGCTGATAACTGTTAAAACGTGAATACGGTTCAAGGTATACTACATTCGTCGCCTTATTAGACAAGCTTTAACAAACTGCTCATCAATATAAGCTTTGAGTGATATCCCTATTTATAAAGCATCGACATAGCTGCTTGCTGATTATTTTTGTTTCAACGTTGTTATTATTATTTTCTTTTTACTATTGTAGCCTAACGCCGTTTATCCTGGTTGGTTATATCGGACGATGAATGAACCATGAAATAAAGCTCAAATGATCCAGAGGTCAAAGGACTTAAGTTACTCGACATTCGTCTTCTCAGGATAAGGGAACATTCCAAAAAAAAAGAAAAAAAAAACTTATCCGGATAACTCACCATAAGCGGGATTCGAACTCGCGACCTGTTGAATGTGAGAAAGACACAAGCGGGCGTTTCAATGTTTTAATTTTATTTTCCGCAACAGATGTTTTACATGAACTTTAAAATTAAATTCGTAATATTATTTACCAGTGTCTACATTTATGGTCATAAAGGTTTTGTAAAATGAGTGTACTTTGCAATCTACTTCTTCGCTAGACTGTGAAGCTTTATTGATTATTTAATTTTTATTGTTACATTTACGGATAAAGATTTATCTTACAATATCGTTTTAAAATACTTATGGATGTCCTCATTGTGATTTGTTTGGGGTCTTTGTAATAACGCTCGTAATGTTGTTTAAGACTTGACAGAAGTATTTGTTGATAAACTGGAAACAAATTTAAGGGAAGGGCACGGAGACACAGCGGAGGAACTAACACATATAATAGCAACGGCTGCGGAGACAATGAAAGTCCAAATGCATGGTAAGATAAAACGTGTCAAAATTCAGAAGAGGAGATGACTTTAGGAAAATTTTTACAAAAAAGCGAAGGGAGTATAAACAGCTCTTACGGGAAAAGGGAACTACGTGGTAGACAAAATGACTCAGAAAATTAGTAATGTTTTAACACGGGGGAATAACGCTGAGATGCGGCAAGTAGTAAAGTATTTAAGAGGCAACCGTCAGGTGCCCAACGAAATTTCTCCCAGAAAATGGGCAATGCATTTTATGGGAATATTCGGGGAAGGTGAAGGGGAAGGGATTTTTATAAGGGAAGTGCAAAATTTGCGAAATCTTGAGATCCCAATATTGGACGAGGAAATATCAGCACGAAAAATAGCACAGGCGTTGAGGAACCTGAAGGGAGGCAAAGCTCCAGGGTTGGACGGGTTGCCCCCGGAAGTTTTCAAAGCTGCAGCCAATGTTAATGAGTTTGGTAGGAGTATGCTCCAGGTATGTAACAGATTGTTTATTGAGGGGAATTACCCTTCTTGTTGGGGAAAGGGTATTATTCATCCAATTTATAAAAGGAAGGGAACTATTGGGAATCCGGATAACTATAGGGGGGTTACTCTGTTGTCAATTATGGAGAAAATTTATTGTAGAGGGTTATATAGCCGGATAAAGGTCTGCGAATCTAAATTTAGCGAACTTTCAACTTTTCAAATGGGTTTCAGAGAAGGACACAGTACCATAGACGCCACTTTTATATTAGACACTTTAAGGACGAAACAAATGTTAATTAAGCGGGGAAAGCTTCATTGTGCATTTGTGGACTTTAAGAAGGCATTTGACTCTATTAATCGAAATGCATTATGGTATAAACTAGGCAGAAAGGGGCTATCAAGTAAACTGATTAGAGCATTGCAGGCAATCTATCAAAATTTCGAGTTCTGTGTAAAGTATGTCAGAAACAGAGGGTCGGAGAGCTGCCTAAGCTATAGGGTAGTGAGGCAGGGTGGTATTTTATCTCCCTTGCTATTTAATTTCTTTGCGGATGAAATTACTGGTGCAATGATAGCAGAGAATATCCAAGCACCAGTAGTAGCGCATTTGCAGATCCCAGCACTTTTAAACGCGGACGATTTAGTATTGTGCTCTACGACAGTTAACGGATTGCAACGAGGACTGGACAAACTTAAGAATTATTGCGATGAATGGCTACTTACAGTTAATGTGAATAAGGCTAAGGCAATGACTTTCAAAAATAGTTCTGTTTATAGCAGAGAGGAGACTTTTCATATGCATGACAGATACTGGACAATGTTAAATCTTTTGTGTACCTAGGACTCATATTTACAATGAACGGAAAATGGACAAAACACATTGACATCACGAAACACAAGGCATGGATGAAAGCGGCGGAAGCTCTCCGAATACGCTGCAGAATTCCGAATATATCCATAACCTTAATGGAAACTGTATACGGAGTGACAGATCCACGATGGCATATGGAGGAGAAATATGGGGGTGGGAACAAACAGGGAATCTGGACCAAGTGAGGACCCAATATTTTAAAGGAATTCTGGGTGTAGGAAGGGGTACGGCAAACTGCGGAATAATGAAGGAATTTGGGGCACATAGTGAAACGATAGAGTGCAAAATCAGAGCAGTTAAATATTGGATGAGAATCGTTCACGGAAACCAATCTCTAATTAGGGCAGTCTGCTACCGTGAACAGTTGCGAATGGAAGTTAATTCGACGTGGGCATCAAAATTAAAGAAAGTGTTGGAAACCATAGGAATGGGGTACATTTGGATGTCGGGACAGGCAAACAGGCGGAGTATTTGGAGGAAAATTAAGAACCGCCTCAATGATATTGACAGACAACAAATAATTGCGCAATGCACAGAGAAGGTTTCATTAGAAGTACAGTCTAGGCTAAAATCGTAGTGGAGCAATACATCAAAACAGGTACCCAATTCATTAGAGAGGGGCTTGCGTGGGCTAGACTAGGAGCACGGAGGATCACGAAAATTTCTGACGAGAATGGTACGAGAATCTGTCCCATTTGCGAGGAGGAAGAGTCGTGGACTCACATCTTGGCAAGATGTAGGGGTACGGAGGAATGCCAGGAAAAATATTTACCGCAATTCTTTACCACTGCGAATGTAGGGCTAGAAGCATGTTGAACGCTACTGGCAGGCACGGAAAACATGGACGGGCTAGGCAAATTTATACTTAGGGCAAGACAGCTGAGATCTGAGGAGGCTGCCAATAGAGAAGGGAGGAATAAGATCAACTAAACAAAAGTGACTACAATATTCTATATATATATATACATTATGTCATACTTAGGTCACTGTTGTATTATGGTTTTATATATTGTGTATATATTATGTGTATATATTTCTTTTAAGTGTAATTATCTAGTATAAGAGGGTGCAATTATGAAGGTGTACTCTTTGCTGTAAATTTAAATTGCTATAATTGAATATCTTTGTATTTTATTTTCGGATTTACTCTTAATTCTTTATTGTTGTTTTAATATTGCTTTTGATTGTGTATTGCCTTTATCTTTTTATTTTTGTGTTTACTCTTTTAATTATTTGTTGTTGTTTTAATATTGTTTTTAGTGTATTGTTTCAACATTCGCACGTACGGTCTGTGGATCCGTGCGAATTGAAATTCTATGTACATATGATATTGTTATGTCAATAAATACACTTATTCATTCATTCATAACACCAATCAAAAATGTTTAACGCAACAGACGTTTCACGTTTTCAGCCGTAGCGCAGCAAAATATTGTTCCTCCCACTCGTGTTGGAATTGTAAGATTCCTTTGCGCTTTCGTGGTTTGGAAAGAAACATATCTGTTGTTTTAAGGAGAGAGTGTGAAGCACGGCGTCCTGTTCTTTTACACCTGATGGTTTTATTAAGCCATATCATCAGCCGGGGCAGATTTGACGATCTCCTGGATTAGGACATCAAATCACCCCGTTTGTTCCCTCCGTGACATCCCACCAAACCGAAGGCCTGATAATAACATTGTACACATACAGACAGATTAAAGAGTATTCGTTTGCCCATAAGGGGTTTAAAATAAGTGTAGCAGAAATTTTTATAAGTTGCGTATTATAAAATACAAACATGACAAGGTTTGTGAAAATTGTACAAAAATATTCTTAACACAATATTTAACAAACTTAGAAAATTTAATGTTGTGAATATTATATACAATTTCCTCCTTCAGTAACCAACTTAAATGTTTGAAACTTCAATTTTTACCCGTTTGGGCTGAAAGTGTAATATTCATGTTCAACGAAATGGGATTGAAATTAGTCAACATACAATATGATTCTGGAGATTCCCCTTTACACCTACATAAATACTACACACACATACACACACACACAGAAATACACAAGTATAAATGGTCTCTGTGCATATTGTTAGTATATACCAGTCAACAGAAGTTGCATGCTCATTGAGTAAAGCAGAGAGAAAGAGAGAGTCACTTTGCTCGATGCTCCCACGAATTGCGCGCTGTGCACTGCGTTGACAGCTACGCAGAAAGCAGGAATAAATAATTCCCTCAGTGCAGTGGCAGTAAGCAACATTTTGCGTTCGAAATGCGTAATCCACCTTTAATAGGTTAACTCGACTTTACAATCGCAGTGAGAGAGTTATCACTGAATCTTCAGGGTTTGTTGTAATATCTCCTATCAATATTGTAAACTTAATTTAGAGACAGCAGATTGTCAACCAAATTTTCTTTAGGAAGATTATCATTTAGCCTCATTAAACCTTTTCATAGGTTAATATACCTATTGAGGCTTATTACTGGTAGAACAATTGCCCTATTATTTCTTTTATATCAGTGTTTTATTTATGATAGGTTGATAATGGTGTAATGGTTACCATTCTAACTTCATATACCCAAGGTCGCGGGTTCATACCCGGCGGAGGACGATGGAATTTTTCGGGTATAAAAATCCTTAGCATGGCTTCCTTCGGAAGGGAAGTAAAACCGTTAGTTCCGTGTCGTAGATTTACGGCACGTAAAAGAGCCCCAAGCCTGATAGAGAGGTCTCTGAGCAAAATTAAGCGGTCTTTCACGCCCAATTTATTCCATAAATCACGCCATTTTTATTTTGATAGTCGTATTAAATAATTCCAAAAATTAATTTTAATTATTACAGTATTAACGTAGTAAAACAACAAGCACTTTAACTACAGTCGCATTGTAAGTTAACAGTATAAGAATTAATATGTAATTGTAGCAATGAGTATATAGAGAATTTTGCTAATTAATTGGTATATGACACAATTGTAATGAAAGGTCTTCTCCTTGATAACTCGCTTGCATAGGTTACCTAATGATGCTAATTATTGTGCTGATTGAGTGATTTGCCGCAAACAAAACCCTTATTCCGCCACTTAAATAAATAAGAAAGATACCTACTAGGTACGCATAAACGAAGCTGACCTGTGTACTAGATTCTTTCTATTCCCAACATTATAAACTGACACGCAACATACAAGGAGAAACCTTCCACAATATACGGAGCAAGCGTGATTGTTCTGGAACAAAATGCGAGTGTTGGTGACACCTGGTTCAGACAAGGACGCCGGGGTAGCTCAGAGGTTTCAATCACGGGTTTCTTATTGAGAATCCACGGTTCAATCCCAAGTAACAGATTTTAAGTCAGCCTTATCCCGGCCTCTAATAATCTCGGGTAAAGTACCACAAGGTCTAACTTAATCGCAGTAAAAACAAATCTGACGTGTTCCATTCACATGACCGTCTCTACATCTCTGCAACAAATTGTTCTATCTACTTCATCTAATCGAGAAAAAATTAGTAGAAATAGTCTAATTACTTGCTTTCTTGTAAGTAGAAGAGAAATAAGGGAGTACCATAGGTTAAAATGATAGTTAAAGTAATAGTCAAAAGCTGGTTGCTATGTGACTGAAATTCCTTTGTTTGTATGGACAGGAGTTGACAAATTCCTGTATGAGCAAAATATATTTTTCAAAGCTGAAACCAAAAACAAGGAATATCTCAAAAATGATGAACTCCAAGAAAAAAAAATTGTATAACATAAATTGTGAGTTTTAAGGAGCTCTACATTTTTGTGGTTTAAGTTTTCGTCCATTTCTTACAGCTTAGCAGTTATGCAAAATTCCGTAAAACTCATCCAGAATAAAGTAGTCTTCAGAGGCTATTCTCAGAAAATTCAAGATATACATTTTATTTGTCAGGTAAGTAATAATAATAACGATAATAACGATATTTTAATTAATATCGTTAGAGCCATTTTTAAGAAAATCAAAATTTTCGAAAAAAGTTCCTTGTAAAGGGAAGTTTGGGGTGGGGGAATTTCTTGAAAAGTTTCTTGTCGCATCCTTGTAGATACCAAACTTAAATACCAAGTTTTGTTTTTAAAGGTCTTTTCGTTTTTGAGCTATGCTGCCCACAGACACACACACCTACACACAGACGACACACACGGACATTTTTCTAAATTTTTTTTTTTGGATTCAGGGGGTCTCAAAACATATATTTCCGGTGAAATCTCGGTATCGAATTTTTTGGTGCAATACAATACCTTCTCTATACACTATGAACATAGTACCACTCGTTCCATTCTCGCTCTCATCGTTGTCCTTTCACCCCCTCGACGCCTTCAGCTAGTAAACGCAACCAGTCATTGCCTGGTGTAACAAGACTCTCCCGAAAAGGTCATAGATCATATGGGGAGGGTTAGAAACAACAGTACAAATTCTGTACCTAAACATTTGTCGCCCTCCGTGTTGTAGTGGTTACCGTGACAGCCTCTAAAACCCAGATTGCGGGTTCAAACCTGGAAGAGGTCACAGATATTTTTGGACGCAAAAATCCTTAGTATGGCTTCCTCCGGAAGGATAGTAAAGCCGGTGGTCCAGAGTAATGCTTATTTGCACTCCACGCTTTGAAAGAAGCAGGTTTCTGGGAAAATTCCAATATTTCTCGTCCCTACAGTGATATATGTGGGCGACGAACTGATCCCTCGTCACCATAGAGCTCGGTGAACTCGAACTTGAAATTCAAGTCCAATAAGGAAACATCATAACAGTGACCTATGCTCCACTTGGGAGTTACAATAACTAACTAACCTATAAATTTGAAATGCATAATTACAACTTTTTTCAAGCTCTTTTGTGTAAAATTTCAACTCATGTGCAGCTATTGGCATAAAATAGTGAACTAGGTAGTTAATTTGATATGTTTTAATTGTTTTTAAAACTTCTGCATATACAATTTTAAACCTTATCTAAAAACTTTCATATTATATGACGCTCTCCGTGCAAACAAACCTAATTTCAGTCGATTTCAAATACCTCAAGCTCTTAAATACAAAAGTTTTTTCTAAGTATAGTGAATAGACCAGCAAACCGATTCTAACAGATTCTCCGCAGTAAGTAACACACCTAAAAACCTGTTATTTTAAGAAAGAAGGAATCAACTTATGGATATAGATGTACAAGGAAGCTGTAATTGTGAAAAGTTTGGGAAACTCTGTCGTAGAGCACAGTATCTAATACTACCCTTGCGTAATATGTTATGTGAGTGAATATATCAAAAAGTTAGAAAAAATCCGGTATGTTCCATTCATATGACTTTCTCTACATCACTGTTACAAATTATTGTTAAAAAGCTTGTTCTTCTATCTACTTCATGATAATCAGGATAAAATTAGCAGAAATGGTCTTATTACTTGCTTCCTTGTAAGTACAAGCGAAATAAGGTAGGACCATAAGCTAAAGTGATTGGCAATTTTTTAAAGCTGGTTGTTATGTGATTGAAATTCTGTTTGTATGGTCAGAAGATGACAAATTACAGCATGAGAAAGGCATAAGCATTTTAAAGCTGAAACCAATAAAAAGGAATATCTCAGAAATGATCAGTCTCTACAAACTATGTATTTTAACGAGATCTAATTTTATGTAGCAAGTTTTTGTTTATCTCTTACTGTTTGCCAATAATACAATATCCAGCAAAATACACCAAATAAAGGGGTCTTCAGAGGCGATTCCCAGAAAATTCAAGATAGGTATACTTTTTATTTGTCATGGAAATATATTTCATATATTTTAATCAAAAACGTTAGAATTATTTTTGAGAAAATCAAAATTTTCGAACATTTTTCAATGTAAAGAGTTGTTGGGGATGGGGGGATTTTTTTTTTTAAATCACCGTGTCTCAACCTTGGGAGATACTAAACTTAAATACCAAGTTGGTATTTAATGAACTTTTCGTTTGTTGAGTTGTTCTGTCTACAGACACACACACAAACACACACACAGAAACACACACACAAACACACACACAAGAAGACAGACAGACATACACACACCAACCTTTTTCTAAAAATGTTTTAATTGGATTCAGGAGGGCTCAGAGCATGTATTTCTAGTGATATCTCGGTATCGAATTTTTGGGTGAAATACAATACCTTCTACACATTAAGTACATAGTACATGTAGAGAAAATAAAAACATATAATTAATATGTACAGGAAAAGAGGTGAATAAGTGAAAATAATTTGATACTTAGTAAAGAACAATGTATATAATACATAAGTGTATCTCATTTTGTCCGCTTACTAATAGCATTGTCATAAAGGAAACACAAATTTCGGAGTTTATACTTTTGAACAGCCCTGCGTTGTCTCTCTTGTGTTTACATATATCACGCAACGGCCAGCTCCTGAGTTTAGTACAACTCGCACTGCATACATATGACTCACAGTGAGAAAACGACGGACCGATTCAGTCGCAAAGTTTCCTTTACATAACGAATGGTTTTAAGTATCCTTAATTAGTATATGTTCATTTAATTTATGCCGCTCCTGGGGAATCTGCCAATACTGCGAAGGACTGTATCAACGGCGATTTCTAAATCGCCATCTTCCTAAAAGACGAACATTAACTGCAGTATGTCAAAGAATCTGTGAAATAGGTTTTTTCAATCCCCGATTAGAAAGTTTTCTAATTATTTAGGATTAATTTTTGAATTTCATACCTTTGTAGGAGTAATGAGAGTGATTTTCTCATTTAAACAGCGGAAGTGTAAATGCTTACATGTTGGTTTAAGTTATGCATTTGTTCAGTAAAACCACATTTAAATAAAGCATAATAATGTCACTGTATTCAATACTTTTAAGTTGAACCCAGAATACATTGTGAATCCTAATCAGTAATGCTGTATGAAAATAAAAAATCGTGATTACGTAGATTGAAGTTTCAGTGCCGTCGATATTCTCCCCTCACATCACAACACCTACAGTCGGGAGGGCGAAGGAGGGTCAACCGTATAACCTGTTACGTAAACAATCACCGAGCGTTTGATATAGGGATTAATTCTCATCGTCCTCAAACGCAGATACAAATATTTACATTATTTACTCCCCACCCTATATATGTATATATTTTAGTTTTATTTATTTAACGTTGCTTTAACTGCTTCGTCATATCGCAACGATTTTGTTCGTGACACTTGTTTAATCTGTATAGTGAACAGTAGCCTTCATAGTATTTTCTCCGTGCTCATACCACTTTCGCTTCGCGTCAAGTCGATGGTATAAGGGAACCATCCTTTCTGGCAGCTTTTCACCATCTATATATTTAGAGGGTATATAGCCAGCTTTCTAGGAACATGGCTTATAGACTATACTTCTTTGCACAATGACAAGCAGATGTTGCAGGGGTATCGTTCGGTCTAGCTACTTTTACTATCCATGGATAGATGGCAGCTTAATCAAAATTACCATCTATGACGTTCACTATTGAGTACTATATATAGTAAGTTGAGGAAGTATTGTATTCCACCCAACAATTCTATATCAGATTTCACCGGAAATACATATTTTGAGAACCCCCGAATAAATGTTTATACAAAGATCCGTGCGTGTATCTGTCTGTGTGTGCCTGTGTACAGTATAATCCAAAAACGAAAAGTAGGTTAAATATCAAACTTGGTAGTTAAATTTAGATCTTACAAGAATGCGACACAAAAATGTTTAGGAAAATCCATCTCCCAAATTACACTTTTCATCGGAATTTTTTTTTAAATGTTTATTTTTCTCAAAAATAGCTCTAACGATTTTGAGTGAATACCATATATTAAAGGTATTTTTCAATGTCAAAGTGTTTATCTTGAACATTTTGGAAATAGTTTCTGAAGGCCTCTTCATTCTGGATGACTTTTGCATAGCTCCTAAGAGATAGACAAAAATTAACTACACAAAAAATGTAGATTTCGTTAAAATACACAATTTGTCATATACATTTTTTGTGAAGTTAACCATTTCCAAGAAACTCCTTGTTATTTGTTTCAATTTTAAAGTACAAAAACTTTTCTCAAACGGAAATTTGTCATTCATTTTTTTTTCCTTCTGACCATGCAAAACAAACCGAATTTTAATACATAGCAACCACCTTTTGAAAGATTTCGACTATCGCTTTAGCATAGTGTGTTCCCTTATTTCGCTTTTATTCAAAAGTAATAATACCGTTTCTGCTAAGGTGATCTTGATTAGCTTGAAACAAAAAGAAGAATAAGCTTTTTTAAGAATAGGAAAGATAGAGCCAGACTGAAAAATGCAATGGTAGCCGGGATTTGAGCCACGGATCTCCTGGTTTCCGCCTAGTTGCTCTAATCACTGAGGTACCATGGCAACATGCCGACATAGCATTAAGCTACCTAACTGACTCACCGAGTCAGGTGGTTCAGCCGTTTCGCCTGAGACTGGCATTCGGGAGGTCGTGGGATCGGATCCCCGTGGCCCACCTCTCTAAACCATGGGTTTTGGGGGGGGATTCCAGGGTCACTAGGCGAAGGCTGGGGAGCTTTCTACACTCCTCCAAACTTCCTTTCGCCTCATTTTTATCTTCATTTCATCCTAACCGGTTTCTTTCAGGGTTGTAAGTGTCGACGAGGGTTGCGGCAGAGGCGCTATTCTATGGAAGTGGCTGTGCTCTGGAAATACAGTTCTCGGTGGCGGGATGGCGCTAGTTGTTGTCTGCAGACTCATGTGGTCTATCCGGGACTCCTGGCGCTCCCCGCGTCCGGATGAAGAACTGCTTGTGAACGGTTAGGAACCCTCCACGGTGGCTCTCTCCCAGTACGGATGTAGGCCGCACCCTGAAATTACATCCACCTCATTCTCTCCTCCAAGGGTCGACTATAATAAGCCAGCGGTTGCAGTATGGAATACCCCTCCGCAATATTCACACACACACACACACGCACACGCACACACACACACTCTCGAACCCAACTGATTCGCGTTTTTCCTGACATATCTCAGTGGCGATTTACAATGTCGTAAGTACTTTAAGTGCCAGGCTTCCCAGTTTAACACTATTAGGTCAATTATTGTCAATTAATTGTTTTTTCCACACTATCCGTGCGTAGGACAGGAGCTGGAAGGGTAGAGCCAGGTTGAAAAATGCAATGTTATAGCTGGGATGTGAACAACGTTCTCCTGGTTTCCGTCCAGTTGCAGTAACTATGGCAGCATGCTGACACAGCATTAAACTCCTCTTCTGACTCGCGTTTTTTCTCTGGCTAACTACAAGGAGATCCCAAATTATATGCTTAAAGATATTGAATTATTATTTTAAAGAATAGTTTATGACAGACTGCCTCCGTGGTCGAGTGGTCAGCGAGCTCACTTCTCACCCGAAGATCCCGGGTTCGATTCCCGGCTGGGGCGGGGAATTTTTCTTTAACCGGAATTATTCCCTATCCCCCATAGAGTCTGGAAGTATGAATGTGAGAGTGAATGTGCGTGTGTTTAGTAATATAAAGTTTAACCTAATGTTCTGAACCTACAGTTTCACAAGTCAAAGCCCGCGATATGACCATTGATGTTAAAGGGGGCTATACAAATGAAGCAAAAAAAAACAAAAAAAAAAAAAGATAGTTTATAACAGAATAGGTTTCATATGAATGAAACGCATGACTTATTTTTTTAGTTGTACTGTTGTTTTAGACTGGAAATAGGGGCCTTAGATACTGAATTAAATATCTAATCGGTATTTACCTTGGTGACAGCACGAAAAACCTCTGCCATACTGGTCACCCCATGGGAGGACATCCCGAATGCGTGCTACAGACATTTCCGCTCGGTGAGTTAGAATATTGTGCCTTGTTTTTGCAGAGAAGCTATAATGAAGAGCATTATCAAGACTGTCGGATGATAATCACGTCCACTCATTGTGCGAAGGAAAACACCTGTCTGGAATTCAAAGAGGGCCAGGCGCGACGAGAGGGAAAGAGAAAAGTCTGGTCCATGTGGGCCAGGCAGCCAGACGTCTGGGAACGGGTCTTAATCGCGTCAGTGACGGATTTAAACATCCTTTTACATATGCCGCGTCAGTAAGCAAGGAGAATGGAAACATCAGCGACAGCATCGAACGGAGCATAACAATAACTCCCACCTTGACTTTGTGTGCTATGGAATACCGGCAGTAGGCGGAGAACTGTTGTTTCTGTTTCTCTGGACAGGTGTTTTTAAGAGCGTTCACTACTGCGGAGCACCTATTAGTACTGATTCCGTTCGTTGTGAGTATACATGCACCAATATGCAAATTATTGCTGTAACTGCGGAGTTATGCTTTTACGTGGGCCACACTGAACTTTTGGGTGATCAAACAGAGCTTCGCTTTAAAAATCTGATGTGTTTCATTCACATGACTTTCTCTATATCTCTGCCACAAATTATTGTTAAAATGATTATGCTTCTATTTATTTCACACTAATCGACAAAAAATTATCAGAAGTAGTCTTATTACTTTTTGCCTTGTAATTAGAAGGGAAATAAGGGAGTAGCATAGGTTAAAGTGATAGTCAAAAGCTAGTTGCTATGTAACTGAAGTTCCTTTATTTGTATGGACAGGAGTTGACAAATTTCTGTATGAGAAAAGTTAAGTTTTTCAAAGCTGAATCCTAAAACAAGGTATTACTCAAAACGATCAACTCCACAAAAAATGTATACAACATAAATTGTGTGTTTTAAAGTGCTCTACATTTTTTGTGTGGTAAGTTTTTGTCCGTCTCTTACGGTTTAGCAGTTATGCAAAATTCCGTAAAATTGACCCAGAATAAAGTGGTCTTCAGAGGCTATTCCCAGAAAACTCAAGATATACATTTTATTTGTCAGGTAAATATCTTTAATATACGATATTTTAATCAAAATCGTTAGAGCCATTTTTTAGAAAATCAAAATTTTCGAAAAAAGTTCCATGTAAAGGGTAGTTTGGGGTGCAGGGATATTTCTCAAAATCTTCGTGTCGCATCCCTGGACCAAGTTTGTTATTTTACCGACTTTTCGTTTTTGAGTTATCGTGTTCACGACACACGGACACACACATACACACACGGACCTTTTTCTGAAAATACTTTTTTTTTTTATACAGGGAACCCTAAAACATATATTTCCGGTGAAATCTCGGTATCGAATTTTTTGGTGGAGTACAATACCTTCTCTATACACTATGTGCATAGTACGTGCAGAGAAAGTAAAAATGTTGAATGATATGTTTGATACCAGGTGGTCTAACTGTACTGCATTTAACGTGTGAAGATATTCCTTCGAGTGTTTAAAGAGTTACAGAATTCAACGGGATTATTTTCAAGTTAAGGTGATGCATCTGTAAAATTGTACAAAATATCTGATGGTTCTATTCACACGACTTTCTCTACATCTCTGTAAAAAATTATTGAACAAAAACTAATTCTTCTATTTACTTCATGCCATTCGAGATAAACATTGGCAGAAATTGTCTTTATTATTTGTCTCCTGCCAAGTTAAAGCGAAATGAAGGAATGCTAAAGCAATAATCAAACCTGGTTGCCGTGTGGTTGAAATCCGTTTCTTTGCAAGGCCAGAATATACAAATCCCCGTATGAGAAAAGGTCTAAGTATTTTCAAACTGAAGCCAATAACAAGGAATATCTCAGACATGGTCAATTCCACGAAAAAATGTATATGACTTAAATTGTATGTTTTGACCAGATCTACTTTTTTGTTAAGTAAGCTTTTGTCTATCTCTTACGGTTTACGAGTTATGCAAAATTCAGCAAAATTCATCCAGAATTAAGAGGTCTTCAGGTGTTGTGTTTTCCCAGAAAATATAACATATACATGTTATTTTTCATATATTATACTTAATGTATGGCATTTTAATTAAAATCGTTAGAGTCATTTTTGAGAACATCAAAATTTTCTAATTTTTTTCCATGTAAAGGTTAGTTTTGGGTGGGGAGGATGTTTCTCATATGCTTCGTGCCGTATCCTTAGAAGATACTAAACTTAAGTATCAAGGTTGGTATTTTACCAACTTTTCGTTTTTGAGTTGTGTTCACAAATACGCGGACACACAGGCACAGGCGCACGCGCGGACCTTTTAATAAAATATTTTTATACACAGAGAACCCTAAAACGTGTATTTCCGGTGAAACATTTGGTATCGTATTTTGGATGGAGTGCAGTACCTTATCTATACACTATGTACACAGTAAGTTCAGAGAAAATAAAATTTGCGAACAATTTAGTTGGTTTATTTTCGTAATAACATAAAATGAATTCTATACTTTTTAAAAATACACTGGTTTTCTCTCTTGGCGCACTTTAACTACAAATTAACTGAAGCTTTAAATATGCAGATGTATGCTTATTAACAAATAATCCCAACTTTTTTTCCAGCACCTTTCTATACTCAAAATGCTCCACACGATGTAATGTTTTTACTGAATGGTTTATAGTTTATACTGTCTCTAAAAAGTGCTTTAAAGAAAACTCTTATATATATATATATATATATATATATTTAGAAGTGTGAAAAATAAAAAATGTTCAACAATAATTAGTTCTTCATTGGACGAAAAGCGCCTACCAGCGAGGAATTTCTTCAGTTTTGGAAAAAGATGAAAGTCAGAGGGAACCAGATTTAGGGACTAGGGTGGATGTTCCAGCACTTCATATTGGAGATCTGTCAATTGCCCCATTGCCAAAACTCTTTTGTGGGCAGGTGCATTGTACTGATGGAAAACAATTTTTTTTTCTCTCTTTTTTAACCCGGGTCTGTTTCTCACGAATGCTTGCATTCAGTTTGGTTAGAAGTTGAGAGTAGTATACTCCAGTAATAGTTTTATCTTTTTCGAAATAGTCAATCAAAAAATTTCCTTTGGCATCCCAAAACACTGACGACATGATCTTTCCCGCTATCTTTGGAGCTTCTGTCCACTGCCTCGATTGCTGCTTGAACTCGGGTGTGTAGTGTTGAATCCATTGTGACGTATCGGCGCAAAAAGTCACTTCTGTTCTTCTGAAAATGCGCCAAGCACTTTTCAGAAAGTGTCATGCGAATGCGTTTATTATCCACAGTGAGGATACGCAATACCTATCCTGCGCAAAGCTTTTTCATGTTTAATTCCTGATGCAAGATGTGACCAATACGTTCCTTTGAAATTCCAAGAGCATTAGCAATTTTGCGCAACTTTGTACGTCGATCTTCCAAAATCATGTCATGCACTTTTCAATGATTTCCGTTGTGGTTACAGTTTTTGGACGTCCTTCGCGGGGATCGTCTTAGACGCTTTCACGGCCACGTTTAAAATCAGCCGCCCATTTCTTCATAGTAGAAACTGAAGGTGAAGAGTCACCATACACATTTACAATCCACAAATGAATTTCTGTAGGGTTAAAGCTTCTTTTACGAAGAATTTTATCACAGCACGATACTCGAATTTGTCCATTTTCAAAGCAATGCGCACTTCCATTGCTTCAAACAACTGCCTACAGTCAACTATTGCCTGGAATGGCTTGTAATTTTACGTAGCGTCTATTAACATGTGTACCAACGCAAGGAAAAAAATCATTCAAGTAGTGTCGCGATCTCTGGGTGAGGCCGAGAACTTTTCAGACCACCCTCGTACATAACGATTTCGATCCTGATAAAGCAACTCAATTTATCACTTGTGAAGATGCAAATAATCAATATGGTTGGAGCTATGCAGCATCCTCTACCTTATGGAGGATTTCAGTGGGTTTTTCCTGACAGTATTAATGTAGGAACACTAAAAGAAGATGATCCTCTTGAATATATATTCGAAGTTGATCTGGATTATCCTACTGAGCTTGACAATCTTCATATGATTTGCATTTTTTCCTGAATATCTGAAACCTAAGAATTCAAGTGTAAAGAAACTAGTTGCACACCTTGGAAGTAGGAGGAAGTATGGTGTTCATTACATGACAAAACAGCACTCTCACATGGACTATGATTAACAAAAATCCATCGTGTGCTACAATTTCAACTATTGTGCTAGTTAAAACCTTACATAGCGTTAAATAACAAGCTGCGGCATGTGCTAGAATGACTTTGAAAATTACCTGTATAAGCTCTTCAACATGCTATCTAAGGAAAAATCAATGAAAAATATACTAAATTGAAAGGGTATAAGCCTTATGACAGACGACAAAACATTGGAAAAGCTGATTCCTAAGCGTACATTCATTGATAGAAGCATATATGGACTTAACCTGGGAGCTATTCATGTGGCATCACGACAGATTATATTCAACATCGCATTGAGTGTGCTGAATATTAAAAAAAAAAAAAAAAAAAAAAGCAACGAAATAATGGGAACACCAATGAATTTGATCATGTCATAACAGTATAATGTTTCGTCTGTTAAAGTCAACAAAATTGCTCTATCGCCCCATGATGATAAAAGAGTCATTGCTGATGGTAGAATATCAAGCTGTGCTTATAGTCATTACAAATGTGTGAACGTATAATGCGAAAATGCTACATCATCGGTATCTTGGTAGCAGCAAATTGAAACTTACACTACAAACACTCCCATGCACCTAACAAAGACATACGAAGAGAGAAGAATAAGAATTATAGGTGGCGGGAATCCTGTCATTAAAATAAATTTCTAGTCTCAAGCCCAGACAAAATAGAAGAGACGCCTAACCTTCCATACCGGTTATCATTTTATAAAAACCAGTAAATATAACAGCAGAAAATACTAACAATAACTCAAAAACTATGACGATCACTTCAACAACAAGCCAGGATCATTAATCAAGTGTTAGCATAGAGAAAGACATTCTTAGAGAAAAAGAACAAAAGAAAAACTCGAAAATCACACCATAAAACACGGAGAAACATTATGTTCTCTAAACAATAAACACCTAGGGCTGCGCCGTGGCCGAGTGGTTAGGCCGCTCACTTCTCACCTAGGTTGCCCAAGTTTGATCCCAAGCGACCGCATGTGAGAATTGTGGTGGAGAAAGCGGCACTAAGGCGAGGTTTCTCCGGGTTCTCAGGTTTTCCCGCCATCGCATTCAACCGGTGCTCCATCTTCTTTCCATGTATCATCAGTGTTATCACCTAAGGTGGAATAAGTACTAAAAGGCGGCGGTTAGCATTTGAACATGCAGAAGGTTGCATAAAGGATATAACATGACTCTTTAAGGACTGCAAAAGTCTATAAAACATAACAAATAACGTGAAGAATGTCCGAAATACTGAAGCAGTTACAGAAATTGCTGTATAAATGTAGAAGGTTGCATAAAGTACACAATATGGCTCTTAAAGGACTGCAAAATACTGAAACAGAATGAAGAAATGTCCTAATTAAGGCCCAAACTAGAGAAAATATATACCAAACTGTAAACTACTGAATAGCTTACAAAAGCAATCAGATCATTCGGGAGCATAAAGAAATGCTACAAAACGTATCATCCTCCAAATGAGCTGGCATGTCATTAAAAATATTCGAAACAACTGTGGCATCACTAAAATCACTTTTAAAATCCCGGAAAATGTATGTAAAAACACTTCAATCATTGAAAAATGGCCCCAAAATGTACAAAAATGCCTATAAAGTGCTAAAAGGCAATAGAAAACACCATATAATAATGTAAAATACGAGCAAAACACGTCTGAGAAAGCCTGAAATACCTGTTTTAGAGTCCCAAAAATGGCGAGGAATGAGTGGGAAAAGAGTTAAAATTCCTGATGAATACCCTATAACTAGCTGTTCTAGAGCTTTAAACACCCACCAATTGTCATGGAATGGCACTATAAAGTGCTAAAAAATTATTACATTGCATAACTAAAAAATTATACGAACTTAGTATTAAAAAAAATGCTAAAAATGTCTGTTGAATATCCTGAAACTAACTGTAGTAGAGCCTTAAACTCCCTCCGAATGGCACGGAATGCCTTTAAAAGCAATCTAAGCAACTGTAACAGCACTAAAATCACCTTAAAATCTCGAAAAATGTACGTGAACGCACTGCAATCACTGAAAAAGATACCCAAAACGTGCTAAAATGTCTGTAAAAGTGGTGAATAGGATTAACCCATTAACTGCCAATTTTTTCTTCAATCTGCATTTAGTATGTGTTAGTTGATTGACACAGAGAGTGAGAAAAGAAATGAAACATAAAAATATGAAATAAATGTCAAATAAACGGTTTATTTTATTCGATTCCCAAATGGGGATCATGGCAGATGCCACTCTATTTTTTTTTTTTTTTTTCATTTTTTGTGCCAGACAGCAAAACATTCAATATGACGTCCCACATTGCACACAGAGCACTGCTTCCTTACATTTTTCTTGCAAATCCCACATTTTCTTTGTTTCCCAAATGCCGTACTCTCAATCCAGTTCTGGAAGTTTGGGGTTCAGCAGGAACACGTGAGATGGAGGTCTTCGGGTAAGATGGATGTCCTGCTCTTTTTGGATCCTTAGAGTGAGCAAGATATGCCCTTGCCACCATCCTTCTGAATTGAAGAAGTGGAATATTTTCATTTGCGGTGCAGTAGATGACATGGTCATTGGCAATTGCTACATATATTGTATTGGTGAGCAATGGAAAGTACCACTTCTTACCTCGAATTCTCACACGGACTTCTGCACATTACAGTCTAATTTGCCCACGTCTCCCATATGCTTATTGTATTCTGCTCTCATCCTTGGCTATGCAATTTGTGCTTCTTTCTTCTCAGCTTTGCTCCATCACTGGATGAACTGTCTCATGGTTTTACAAGAGTTTTACGTAGTTGTTATCTTTCCACATTACTGCCATGACCTCTGTGTTCTCATCAAATCTGTGGTCATACGTACCTCTTTGTTCTTTTGTTGTTTTTTTTTTCATTTTTTTTTTTTTCTTCGTGCTATTCTCACTTTCTAAGGGACAGTTATTCATTCGGGTGGTACCAGTTGCTCTTATTCTCATTTCTGAGAGCTCCTTCGTCAAACGGAAACTCGTGAACAAGTTGTAGAGGTAAATTTTGTGAAGTTCAGGAGATTGTAGTGCTGAAATCATATTCAGTACAACTGAACCGCCAAGTCCCAAAACTGAAACATCACTTGTGTTTTGATTTTCCTTCGTAGACTGACATACAATAACAGTAACCACTTCGGAAACAGCACATGGCCCTGTTTGAATATGAATCTCACTGGTTTTCCTTGAACAAAATGTTTTAGAAAATGGTGTCCATAAAATCGAACCATTTGCTCATCAATGCTCAGCCTCTCAGAAAAAACATCAAATTTCATGAAATGCTTGTTCAATAATTCCATCAAGGGACGAATTTTGAAAAGTTTATCTCTTTCATGAGCTGGGATTCCCTTCAGACGTGTGTTATCATTGAAGTGAAGGTAGCATTTGATTTTCAGATATCTGTTGCGGCTCATACATTGTCATACGCACCTTATATAAAAGTCTTGATCTCCATTTCAATATAACTGTTCCTGAGGGAGAGCATGGTATCCAGTGAACCTAAGAACCTCTTGATGCATTCATTAGATAACTCGAAGCCGTGATTGTATTTTTGGTCATACTGGACAGTTTTATTGACAATCAAGATCAGCATTTGTTCATCAAAATATTTGTCAGAACATTCAACTGCGGATTTTCGTTTTAGTGATGCTATCAAATTACATTTGCGCTGTTCAATTTCTAATAAATCCGGGTAGATTTTACTGTAAATGGTTCTTTTGTTGTCCACCTAGAAGTGACATTAGCTTTCATTTTCTCCTTGCGATGGCCTGCATATACCTCCTCCCGTTTTCTTCAGTAGTATGAACTTCCTAAGTACCTGTTGCATCACCCGGAAGCGAATTTCACATATGTAATGCAGAATCGCAACCGTGGGAGGAGTCACGGAGGAGTCAACTGCAACGTCCAATAGCAGACGCGTAATGAAATATACAATTATATACAATTAGAAAGAAAGGTGTACATATAATTTCAATTTAACTAATAATGTGCTTATAATGTAATAATTAAAATATGTATAATGTGAACTGTAAATGCTTTAACCATTTTTTTTAATTAGTGATCAAAATGTTGTAACAGTAATGGTTTTACAGGCCTCATGCTTTTAAAGAAATTCATTCTCTTAATGTGTACTTAAAAGCATTTTCTGCAATAACGTCGACACTTTTTTTTATTGTTTTTATATGTGATAGATGGTAAATAGCTATTTCTTCTTGTATCGACATGTCTTCAATTGCTGAAGTTATTGTGCACACAACTGATTTGCGACAGTGGCCGCAAGCAAGTTCCCTCTGAAAAGCTGAACAGCGAGACCTTCTTCCGCGTCGGTCAGCGTTTCTTCTAATTGGAAGTAGAGTTTGACTCCTCCTACGGTTGCAATTCTGCATGACATACGTGAAATTCGCCACCCGGAAGCGTATCTTCCAATATACTTTCGTCGATATCATCACAGTCTGACATCTCATCTACGCAGTCTGGAGGAAGCTCAACGATATCAATGGTCTCATTCACTTCACCCTCATCCTCAGAAGCCATGAAAGTTGGAATCATTTACAATTTCTTCAATTTCCCTAATAGAAAGTGCTTTATAGTGACTCATTGTGCCTGGAGAGAGAGAGAGAGAGAGAGAGAGAGAGAGAGAGAGAGAGAGAGAGAAACCAAAATGTTGTTTTAAGCGGAACCTGCCATGAGTCCCAAATGGGGATCAGTTTTCAGATTGCTCTCATGAGAAAATATAATAAACCTGGCATATAAATAGTCAATAAACATGTTCTAAAGCAATTGCAGGACACATCAATTCAGAGATACTGGAAGTTATTTACATTATAATATTACTTACTCTGTTTTGAAAATGTGCAGATGTTGTAACTCTGAAAATCTTTACCTCTTCTTACAAACAGTTCAGTACATCTCAGTCGGTTAACAACATCTGACTAGCAATCAATGCACAAGCTTGAAAAAGGTCTAGACAATAATGTAACATTATAACAGTTGCGGTCAACACTGTTACAAACACAAAATAACCGTTACAATCCCAAAATGGGGATCATGGCAGTTAATGGGTTAAAACACTGCAAAAATAATGTAAAAAGGTTTTCAAACATCGCCCACATTCCAAAAAATTGTTAAAACATGTCAGAATTTTGGAAAAACGATAAAAATAACTGTAAAACAGCAAACGACCCTGAAAAGGACTTTAAAAGGCTGGAAAATACACCTAATACTCTGAGCCTAGATTAGATACCCCCTCCTCATATCATGGTTCTTTGAATTCCCTATCTTTCCCATGCACACGCATTAGCCCTGCGCCAGCTCTCTCCTGTCTTAACTGCTAACAGCCAGAGAGCCGTCGCTGTCATATGCATAGCGGCATCAAACGAAATCAAATCAAATGTATCGCCATACGATTTCAGTATAGAAATATTAGCTTCGTTAATTATAAACAACTGAAAATTACAAAGTTATGCTTAAAATAACGTGATATGTATAAACATTAGCACAATTAGTAAACATCAATTTGTAGAATAGCTCACATTCAGCCTGCGAGAGGCACTACTACAACCATGGCAACTTATAGAAGTAACCACGTTCAGAACAAACGGTGCTGAAGTATCCATGATAACGCATAGAAGTAAGCTTTAGACTACCAAAGGCACTGATATATCCATACCGGACTCTCCTGCTATCGCCTGCGGTGCCACAAGTAGTGAAAGCGGGCGTTAAACACTACCCAAAAAACTCTCCTGCTCTCTATCACCACTTTGCGCACTCCTCAAAACGTTTCGGATATGGTAAAGATTCGCTCTGTAACAATGTCGTGTAAATGCCGAATAAAGTTGATCACTTGGTATAAAATCTAGCGAGCTAGATTATAAAGTTGCGCATATTCTGTATTTAGATGTAGTCATCAAGTCAAACTTTACAGCGCGTCATATTAAAAGCAGTTTAAGGCAGAGAACTATATAGCATTATCATTTGTAACAAAAAGATAATCTACACAACAATCAAAGTTAATCCCACAATATGTAACTATCAACAACACTTTAACTGTGCTAGATTGATTGATTGATTTCATCCAACTGAACAAGTACATGTTATGAGACAGATCAGGTACATACATATAAATTTTCAAAATTAGAAAGTGAGTAGTAGAAGTTACAAGTAGTTCTTCTTCTTCTTCCGCTTCAGGGATAGGCTATATTGCCTGTTCTGGCTCAAAGTCATCTTCTCATATGATTCTAGGATTCCTATCGAGCACCGTCCTTTAAGTCTATAATTTAGTGCCTGTTTTCTTATTCTATTGTCATGCATTCTCATTATGTGTTGAAGCCATTAGTACTTAATAATCATTTATCTTCTCCTCTAATTTATATATGTTTATCTCTTCCCGCATTTGTATATTTGGTATGTGATCTTTTAATGTGTAACCGGATATTCGTCTATGAAATTGCATCTCAGCTGTTTCTAATCTTATATATATATATATACACGGGATATATTTTAAGGATATGTTCAAACTCTTGTGTTGGAAAATTGTTTGACTTAGTATAATCTGATAACTTATTTTCATTAACAAGTTCAGTAAAGTCTATTTCTTGAAAGTCCTTGAATATAGTTTCTATGCTAATTACTACTGTGTCAATTGTTTTGCATGCTAGCCTTCTTCACTTCTGAATACATATTTTTGTTTCATTAAAATTAATTTCAGATACTCCTGCTAAAGTTATAATGCTCTTAGTTTCCACTATGCATTTCAGAATCATTTCTTTACATCTGAGTCTTTCAATAGCCTTAATGCAGTTTTCAATTTCAAGCTTACAGCATCTTATATCTATAGTTTTACTTTGTAGGATGTCAAACAAGATACTTGTGTGCTGAAAAATTGAATTATACAGCTGAATAGAAAAACAAAAAGTTTGATCATACAATAAATTATTCAATGAAATTGCTTGATGTAAAAAACTTTCATCCCACCCATTGTTGTTTATCATATAATTAAATGCTGCTTTCAGGTCTGCATAGTGAAGAAGTATGATTTGTACAGCGCGTGAATGAATATTCCATCTTGTTTCATAAGGACTTGGCAGTTTAAATTCATTTTCCTTCAGAAATTCACTTCTTTAACTGGAATGCCTAAAAATGTGTGAAATCCTGATATATATGCCACAAAAATCTTTACTTGCATTATGTTTTTACAAGCATAGGGGAGGACTAGGTTTAACTAGTGTGCGTAGCAGTGGATAAAGAGAGCATGAGGATATGTTTGCTTCACAATAAAATGGACACAGTTTTTCCTTGCTATTACACTGCAGCCATGTATGTTAGCGATACTAATTTATTTTATTAACATTCCAAATGTTAGCATGTGCAACAAAATGGTGGCTATGCCTTGTGACCTTGGTTTTTGGTATGTCATAAAATCCAATAAATCTCTCTTGTATTTCTCCTGATTCATTATTTGCATAACGAAAAATTACACTCATCTGACTTCTAGTTGAGACATCTGATGTTTCATCAATTTGTTCTGATATGAAAGGGCTATTTTCAATTTCACTAGAAATTTGCTCTTTAACAGCATCCATAATACAAGCTATTAATTCATTCTGAATGTCAGAGGAAGTGCCTTTAAATACTCCATCGGATGTTAAATGATCGTTATATGGTTCTTCTTTGCCAAGAAATCCAAAAATTCTAGATAGTTTCCCTTATTTATTGATGTCTCAGATTCATCATGCCCTCAAAGAGCTAACTCTTGCTGTGCTAAAAACAGATAATCAAAATAAGTCTCTTCAATATACTTCTGTTTCGATCAACCTTCTTATTATGTTTCAAAGCTGCCAAGCACATTGCTTCCGAAAGAGCATGGTCAATTCTAACTGTGCCCAGTTGATTGTGTTGAACGGTTGATGTGATATGTGAAATTGAACATTCATGCTTTTTAGCTTTCAAAAGAAAATTTTTTAAGACTCTTTTTGTCTATCTCCGATTTGCACCATTCAAAATCATCATTACCCACACCAAATAGTACACAATAATAACAAAACAATTTGTTTCTTGTAACACTGCCACTTAACCATGTTTCCAGCTGTACCATTGGGTTTGGAAACTCCTTACAAACTTTCCATCAGAGTTTTGAATGCTCAGACTTAGCATCAGGTTTCGCTCTTTCACCAGGAGTTTAACTTTCAAAGGAAAATGAGAGAAGAATGTAGGGTTTTCAATTAAAAGAATCAATGTGCCTTGTGTAGAATTAAACACGTCCATGACAGTTGGAATTTGTCAACAATCACCATACCACACAACATATATATTTAAATATTAGATTAGGCTACTTACAGTTTTTCTTTTGACAACACGACATAAATGACGACCTCACACATGACACCACACACGGAATATACTTCACTTAATCCTATTCACTAGAAATTAATTACAAATTCATGTTTCAGGTTCCAACATAAGCATGTGATGAATAGCTTCTGTGACATGCTTCGTAACTACCAACATTTGAAATAAATAAGGCTACTAAATTTTAATTTGAGAAACAAATAGCAATGAAAATGCATAGACTATCTTCTATCATCTTCTTATATCCAATGATGCATTTAAATTTATTTTGTATGAATTATGTATGTCTTCTTTTTCTGTGTGTTCAAAATAAACACTTAAATTAAAAGTTAATTCTGTTTCTCACACTGCCCAACTATTCAATTCGAAGTGGCACTCTCTGTTAGAGAACAGAAAAATTTATCATTACACATGATTCATGTATCCATCTGCTGGTAAAACATAGAAACAAATCAAATGCCGGCTTTTATAACTCCTATCAGTCACACTGGAATCCTGTCCTCTATGCAAAAGAAATGGGCAGTAACAGGCTTACTACACATGCCCCTAAGAGGCACAGAAATCCAAGCAGCTATTAGTTGCAGAAGAGTGATGCATTATACTGTTGGGCGCATAATCAAAGTTCATGTAAAGCATTTGAAAATATTTATACTTTAAGAGCATACAGAATCAGATGGGATTAAAATAAGTTTGATCAGGCTATTTTAGAATTTTTTTTTTGAGTAAGCTCAGCCATAGAGCCTTAATGGACGCTTCACCACTGATTAAGGCACTGTGTTGCTTCATGACAAAGCACATTCCCATGTTGCTAATGTCACACAAAACAATTTTGTTGGGAGCAATGCAATCACCCATGGTACAGCCCAGATCTTGCATCTTCTGATTACCATTTGTTCTTGAACCTGAAGCTGAGTTTGGAGGAAAACACTTTGACAGAGATGATGATGCAAAATAAACATTTAGCAGTGGCTGTCTTCACTGGGAGCAGCTTTCTTTGAAGAGGGCATAACAAGTATATTAATTGCTATGAAAAATGCCTGAACAATAGTAGTAACTATGTTCAAAAATATGATGTGTTTCATTCACATACTTTCTCTATACCTCAGTTACAAATTATTGTTAAAAAGCTTACTTCTCTATCTGCTTCATCCTGAGATACTCATTATTAGGATGGTCTTATTTCTTGTTTTCTTGTTATTTGAAGGGAAATATAAGAGAATACACTAGCCAAAACTTTTAAAAGGTGGTTGCCATGTGGTTAAAATCCATTTCTTTGCATTCCAAGGACTTGATAAATTCCCCATATGAGAAAAGTTTTAAGTATTTTAAAACTGAAACTATAACAAGGATTATCTCAACAATGGTCGACTCCACAGACAAAAATGTGTATAACATAAATTGTGTTTTAGCAACATCTACAGTCTTTGTGTAGTAATTTTTTCCTATCTCTTATGGTTTACCAGTTATGCAAAAGTTATCCAGAGGCTATTCTCAGAAAATTTAAGATGTATATTTTATGGATCATGTACAAAACTTTAATATATGGTACTTTGATCAAAATTGTTAGAGGTATTTTTGAGAAAATAACATTTTTTTAACATTTCTCCATGTAAAGGGTAGTTTGGGGTGGGGAGATTTTCTTCAAATCTTTGTCGCATTCTTGGAAGATACTAAATGTAAATCCCAAGCTTAGTATTTTACCAACATCTTATTTTGGGCTATTGTGTTCTTCCACCCACCCACACCCACAGACCTTTTTCTAAAAATGTCTTTTTTGGATACAGGGGAACATAAAGCATGTATCTCCAGTGAAATTGCAGTATCAAATTTTTGGATGAACTGCAATACCCTCTCTAACTATGTACTGTGTACTATGTAGAAAGTAAAAATAGGTTAAGGGATGCTCTTTCATGTACAAATAAATGTTGTGAAGACAAATTTTATGCCTTTTCTTTTAACCGATACTTATTTTCTGAACACACCTTGTAGTATTAAAGTTCATCATCCTCCAACTATGTGACTCAAATATTTGAGAAAATCCCCTATCCCCAAGTACTATTTACATGGAAAATTGCCCATAGTTATTTAAATATACCTCCAACAAGTTTTATTAAATTCTGTATGTTCAAAATATGTGCATAACAAATAAATGTATATATTGAATTTTCTGGGAATAGGCTGAAGCTGACTTCATTCTGAATGAATTTTTTATAAGAACTGGACAAAACCTACTACACTAAAAGTGTAGATCTATTAAACTGGACTATTTATATTAAATAAAATCTTTTATAACATTAACCTTTCTAAATATTCTTTATTATAAATATGAATTGTGAAATAATATATACTTTTTCAATTGCAAAATTGCTATTAATTTTCTTCATGATCATGCAAAGAGAATAGAATTTTAAAACCATCATAAGATGCACTTAAAAGACTTGGCTATCACTGAACCTTACTGTATTCCCTTTATACCTACAAGGAAATATGTAATAAAACCATTTCTGTGAATGTTTATCTCAATTAAATTAATTAAAAGAACACACTTTTGGAAGAATAGTTAATTGAAAAATGAGCAGAGAAAGCCACATAAATGTAACAGATCAGCTTTTTCCTAACAGCATGCTTCCTTTTCAATAACAACCATGGGATCAAAATGTCAAAAAGAAGAACATTCCTTTTTTGAACACCTTTTTAATTATCAATGAAAAATCATGAAATATCAGAAACTAATGAAAATTTTAAGAAAGTCTTAATAACGAACTTGGCAGAAATAAATAAACAGTAAATATAGAACAGAGAAAGTGATAATATAACAAAATACATTTTAATACTCTTAATAGCAAAATTCTCTTCATTGAAAGGAAGAGCCTTTGTTTTATTTTACTCAATCCACCCCTCACAAACGAAACTAAATAAATATGATAAACAAAATCAATGTTTCCTGAGAGGAAAATACAATTGTTAAAGTGTATCTTAAAATTCAACCACTAAAAGATATAGTAACTATTATGTATAAAATTTTATGAAAGAACATTTTATTTGATAATGTAAATTTAAATAAAAATGTATATTACATAATTTTCTAAGATTATACAAATTATCAGTTAATATTTTTCCAATACAAATAACAAATTTTCTCTATAAAAATGGAATCTGTAAATATAAAAATATATTAAAAGTATTATTCATGGAATCAATGTTTTGTTCTTAAAAGTTTGAATTTTGGGCAAAAATTCTTTTTTTTTTTTTTTTTTTTTTTTTTTTTTTTTTTTTTTTTTTTGGGAGGAAAGGCCTTCATTTGTTTTACTCAATTCACCCCCCATCAACCAATCGGCACATTTATGGCAGACACATTACTTATATTAATCTTTAACTAAAAGTCATTGAGAGATGTGTAAAATTCCAGGTTTGTACTACTGAAATATAAACCCCATATTTAATATATTTTAAACAAAAGATAAGCTGAAGTTATGCTAGGAAATAGAAATTTGATTCTCTTCACACATATTTACCAAAATAACTCTGTGTGTGTGTGTGCATGTATGTACTCACATGTAGATGCTTGCACATAAAGTGCACATTCGGCAGGTGGGGGAGAATTTTAAATTAATAAGTTAAAAATGTCATTGATACTGTTAGGACTCAAATCATATCAATGCACTTGCATTGTACTACTGTAATGAGTTACCCAAATGCTTATTTAATATTTCTCCTCTGGTTTCAGGACGATCTCTATCTCATGTTTGTATATGCTATTAATTTTCAATTATAAGGTTTCTATGTCATTTTGATAAGTTTTATATATCAAATTTAATATGGATTTCTTTTTACAATTTGTTTTTTGTATAAATAATCCATAACTACTTGCAGCTGCAGAGATTACAAACATTATGAAATAAAAGTATGCGCAATTGCAAGTAGGTACAGGCAGAATGCAATAATTTACACTACTAGAGGATAAAGTAAAATTTTAATATAAATATATCATTTTGAAGCTGCTTACAGTGAAGGCATAATCAAATTGAATTAATTAAAGAGGTACTGTTAACACACACTTCACTTACTTTTTATTTGAAACACACATTACCAAAGCCTTTCCAAAAATTTTCAAAATTTGGTATAGATATGTAGACGACATTTTTGCCATAATCTCAGGAAAACTAGCACAAGACTCCTTAAAACTCCTCAACCTACAGGAACCCAAAATAAAATTTACCATAGAAAGAGAAAATGACAACTGCATCCCATTTCTGGATATTTAAACACATTCAAAAAGAATAACAAAATAGAATTTGGAATACACACAACAACTACATAAAAAGAAATAGCTTCAACCCCATTCCACACCAATTTGCAGTGTTCAATAGTCTAGCTCTCAGACTAGTTAATGTCCCAGTCAATCCCACTGAATATAAAAAAGAATATAAACACATTCTGAGCACAGCAGTAGACAATGGTTTCAATACCTCCACCATCATCAAAAAGATCAATAAATACAAAAGACAAAAACACATCAAAGAAATTACCACCTTAACCCATAAAGAAAAACCTCCCAAATTTCACAAAATCACATACAATCCACAAGAAGTTTAAGAAATTATTAAAAAAATTCAACGTCAAACTAATACAGATTAATAAATACAGTTTAAAAAAACCTCTTGGGCTCCTCTCTGAAGGACAAAATACCCATGGAGAAAAAATCAGGAATATCTGCCATTGAATGTCAAGACTGCAACAGGAAATACATTGGAAAGACGATAAGAAACCTTGAAACATGCAATAAAGAACACAGAAGACACATCAAATCAAAACAGCCGGACAAATCTGCAGTAGCACATCACTTTTGGGAAGCACACCACGAAATTAATCCGAACATCAAACTATTGAAAGAACTTTCGAATCTGTTTCAATTATCAGCATGGGAATAAATCTACTTCATAAATACTGCCACACATTGATGAACATGGAGTTCCCACCTAAGGTTTGCTTAACAAGTCTCATCGCCCGCCCAACAGATGTCACCACAACCAACACATTCACAACCACAACTTGGAATCCAAACCCAAAGTGGTTCAACAGCTGAGGATGTGGGCATGGTCCGCGAAACAATTGTCCTGCTCAATAATTGGTGCTTCGTGGGCAGGGGATCGTGGGTTCGAGTCCCCCTTGGGCATGGGTGTTAAATGTTTGTCCTGACCAGACTCCGGTACTGTTTAAAAGAAAATAAATAAAAAGTAAGTGAAGTGTATGTTAACAGTACCACTTTAATTAAGTCAATTTCAAATTTTAATGCTTGGAGGGTTCATTTAGGTTAAAAGCCAAAAGCGAATAACATGACAGCTATGAATGATATAGCAGAGAAAACTGCATTCTGTAATCAATAAAATGCCAATGTTGATGGAATATTGTGATATGAAGCATTCAATTTTGGCAATACAAATATTGTTAACGTGGTTGGTGGTTCATATCTAATGTTGAGCAATTGGCAGTGAAGCCATTCCAGTATTTTGATGTTAGATTATCATGTTGACTAAAGGTTGGGCAGCAGAGTAGGTGGTTTCCATCTATATCTTCTTTAAGGGTGCAGAAAGGACACAGAGGAGATCTCACTATATTAATCTTGAATAAATATTTATTGAGACAGTTGTGGCCTGTTAGGAGTCTAAAATTTGCTGTAGGATTTTCTTGGTAATGTAGTGATTCTGGTCGTGTTATTACATAAATTTTCCCATAGTTTTCCTTTTGTTTGTGATACATTTATTCTTTATTTTTTTTATTATATGTTGATATGATTTCTTTGAAGGAGTGATAACTTATTGGATCTCATGAATTTGATGTAATTTTACTACCTTTATTGGCTAGAAAGTCAGCTGTTTCATTGCGCTGTATTCCACAATGTGCTGGTATCCATTTAAGTATTAAACTTTTATTTAAATTAATTAGTTGTTTTATGATTTTGCGGCATTCTGCCATATTTACATTATTAGGTGTTACAACAGATGTAATGGGTATTATTATATCTGCTTTAAAGTCAGATAATAGTAAAAATTTTTCAAATTTATTTATGTGATAAAGAAGGTTTTGTAAGTTCTTAAGTATTGCCAAAATCTCTCCATCAACATTTGTGATATTTAAAATTAATCTTTTGTAGAAAGAGAAGAGAGTGCATATTGCAACTGTGGCAGATCACTGTTATTTGGTAAGCTGGAACCCTCAGTATAAATATACATGTAGCCATTCATGGTAGGTATCTTAAATTTATTATTTCTATTTTTTAAATAAATAAATTAATAATAATAATAATAATAATAATAATAATAATAATAAAATATTGTTAATGTATCAAGCAGTATAATCCATAAAGAACAACAATTGTGTGTTTTTATGTTTGTTGGTGGTATATTTACTTATTAGTTTCAAAATAGAATACTTTATTCCATTTTTATAGGAAAAGGTTCTCTTTAGTCTAATAAAACTAGTCTGCATGATAACAGAAGATTGCAAATTTATAAGTGATTCTGACTCATTTTTTTTATGTTGATTTCAGAACAGATTTTAGTTTTTTTCTATCACATACAGTTTTACACAATTTCATTTCAAAGATATAGGATTGAACAGTAGATGATGAGTATTGTTGAAGGGAAATTTCTCAATACAGACTTGTAAGTCTTTGGGTTGTTACACCTGTAGATGCTGGTTGTTATTTGTAATTTAGGCAGTGTTGCTATAAATGCAGACTGGTGTTGGTAATATCGGAGGCTTGCATTTACCAATGCTATTGCATGATTGAAGTTATAAATACATTATGTCTACATGCAAGTGTGTGAACAATCCAATGTTTTTTGTTAAATTTATGGAAATTATACAGTGTTTTAGCAGAGAACAGATATAGCAGACGTGCCATGCTTATTTTAAAATGAAACTTTGTGACCAAGACAAGGCCTGTGCTCCAAAAACAGTTAGTCACATTGTGTTGGGAGGTTAAGATTGTGGATAAAAGTAAAGAAATCATGCAAGCTATTTGCAATTCCTATGGTATGGAGAGCCTAAAGATCTTAATGACTATTATTTCTGTTTAGTTAATGTTCAGGGGTGCATTTGGAAAAATAAGAAACACATTGTGTATCCAGCCATTCAGTCAGTTCCACACGGAGAAGACCTGCCTGCTCCTCTTCCTCCAGCTGTTTTAGAGAACTTTGGAAGATGATGTTAATAGTGAACTTCATGCAATCACCAAGTTCTGATGATGTCTACCGCCCTGAATACAACTTGATTCCACAACTGTTCTCTCAGAGTGAACTAAATGATCTAGTATGTGATTTGAATTTGCCTAAGGAATCTGAAGAATTACTAGGTCCTGTGTTAAAAATAATGATCTTCTGGAACCAGGAACACATTACTCATGATACAGACACAGAGAGAAAGAATTAGTTCCAATATGAGTTTATTATTAGTGCCTCATATTAGTTATCCAATATGAGGCACACAAAAAACTTATTTGCGGTGATTTCAATGTTATTGGAATACTATTTGGACAACAAGTTGTGTTCACAAAAATGCCTTGTTTTCTATGCGAATGGGACATTTGGGCAAAACAAAGACATTGGAGTGTGGAAGTGTACCCTGGAATTAAAATCATCCTGAACGAACTACTTGTAGGCATACAAAAGATATTGCTTCTGCCACTACACATAAAATTGGGCTTGATGAAGCAATTTCTAAGGGCTCTACCACAGAATGGAACCTCTTCGGTACCTTTCCAAGAAATTTCCCTTCATTACACAAGACAAATTAAAGGCTGGAATTTTCGTTGGTCCTCAAATAAAGAAATTGATGAAGGATGAAGTTTTTGAGAAGACAATGAATGAGAGAGAAAAAGAAGCATGGACCACCTTCCAATCAGTTACTGAAAACTTCTTAGGCAACAACCAAGATTCTAATTAAAGGTTATTGTTGAAAAAATGTTGGAAAATTTCAAGAAAATGGGTTGTAACATGAATATAAAAGCATATTTTCTGCATTCACATATCGACCACTTTCCAGAAAATTTGGGACATTATAGTGAAGAACAGGATGAACATTTTCACCAAGATATTAAGGAAATGGAGAGGAGGTACCAGGGGAGATGGAATGAAACTATGATGACTAACTACTGTGGAAGTTGAGGGGGATGGTCATCTTCAAGGATCTGCAAGGAAGTCAAAGAAGAGAAAGTTTGAAAAAAATTACACGAAAGACTTTGGCTGCTTGTTTTGTCAAAATGTGATGAAATAAATTAGGGAAGTTCTTGAGTATTATTAAAATGTTTCTAGAATAGAATCTTACCTTGTGTGAAATGGTATTTAAATACTTTTCTACGCTCATAAGTAAAATTGTCAAAACATTACTTTTTATTTTGTATAAAAACCTGACATCATCGACAAAAATGGAAGTTATTTCTAGAATCAGCATAAAAACTTGATTCAAGAAATTTTAAGAAGTTATCTGACAAAAAATTTTAAAATGCAGACTAGTGTAATTAATTGACTAGAGCCCAAAAGGACTCGACAACAGAAGAGCTCATTTTGTGGAAAAACTAATGTGTATTGCCACAATTTCATAGTTTGTGTAACGCTTGCCAGCTATGCACTGAAATTTGGTAATGTTTGGAAAAATGTCTAAATATTCCATTATTAATCTATAGAGAATCAAAGGAAATTGTCAGGTAGCTAAAGCAACATTAGTACTATAATCCCTTATTTCTAAATTCAAAATCTTTTATTTAATTTATATACTACATAAATATGCATTAATTTCATACTATCTTTCAGGCAGAATTAATGAGTATTAATATGGCTGTAATGAAAATTGTCAGGTAGCTAAAGCAACATTAGTACTATAACCCCTTATTTCTAAATTCAAAATCTTTTATTTAAATCAGTATTGTGACAATGCCGTCTACATATGCAACCTTTCTTATTTTGCAGCGGAACTGAATGAGAGACATCGCAGTCGGGTGCAAAAGCAACAGCATGATGAAACAGGAGACTTTGGAATGTGACACATTGACATCATGATTCTTTCTCAATATTCAAGATGTTTCTGTGAACTTTGGTTTCTACTACCTTTGAGGAGTTTCCAAAAAATCTGTAACATTATTTTCTTGCTACAAAAAGGAGGAAGAATTGGAGTGGAGTTGTGTTGTGAATTGGAATGAGTTGTGAGTGACTGGAGTGTTAGCACATAATGGTGCACGAGCCATGGACAGCATGCAGCTGTAAAAGTCAACTGTCTAACATTTAGTGAATTATTTGGAGCAATAATTTAAAGAATTTATTTCTAATTAATTGTTGAGCCAATAAAGTCATTTGTTACAATATCATAATGTAATCAAATCAGACACCACTAAATTGCAACATACAATAAGTTATGAAATCTTTGTTTTTCAATGTGGTTTTTAGTTGTTACAACTATTATATGTACAGACAAATCTGCCATTGTGTATTTTATATCACTAGCTGAAAATTTTGAAGGGACTTCTCACAGAAAATGCGGTAAGACTCACCTTTTGCTTTCAATGCCAAGACTGCTCTTACTACACCTAATTTGTTACTGTAACAGCCTTGACTTAGCTGTTTAAGAATAGCACAAAGTTCTTTGCAACAAAGAAGCAAATCAAAATTAGTGTAACTAGTTTTAAATGCATTTAGTTGTTTAAATGCTGCCATGAAATTATTTAAATCACCAAAATTTGATTTAGTAATTAGCCTTAAGGCTCAAACAAATTGTCTAAAACTTTTATAGTTATTATATCATCAGTTTCTTTTGCCATAATGGTGTCCAATTTGGATAAAGTCATACAGCAGCAAACTCTTAAATTGCCTTCTACTTTATCTCTAACATGCATTCTGCAAGATATCTGCTTCCAAAATGACCACTAGCTAATATTTCACATTTGGTTCTCAATGAGTGGATTTGTGCTAAAACAAGATGCAGTACAGTTTCTTCTTTGAATTGAAATTTTAATACCGGTTCTACAATTAATACCTGCAATTTTCAGATGACATCCTTATAGAAAGAAGCAGGACGTGTGCGGAGCCAGTAGTGTACGAATTCTTCTACACTTGCATCATCATTAAACCGCTGTCCTCCTAGATCTTGTTCGAGTGGTCCAAACAAATCGTAGTTACAAGGCGATAAATCTGGAATGTAAGGAGGGTGTTTCAGAGGTGTCTAATGCATTTTCTCCAGTTTTTCCTGTGTAAAAGCGGCAGTATGTGGCCTCACATTGTCATGGAGAAAAATTATGTTTCGGATCGGTTGCCGGTGTCGCTTGTCACAATATGCACTTTTGCTTCATCCAAAATGCGACAGTAATACGCTGCATTAATTGTCCTTTGTTCATGAAGAAAACCACCAGCAAAATGCCCGCAGAGTCCCAGAAAATGGTCGCAAGCACCTTTCCAGCAGATGGGCATGTTCTGACCTTGACCGGAACTGCTTCGTCTCCTCGCCACCACTCCATGCTTGCTTGCTTGCTTTGACTCTGGGATGTACTGATGCACCCATGTTTCATCACAAGTCACAATACAATTTAAGAAATGTTCTCCTTCTTCCTTGTAGCAATGCAGGTGTCTCTGATAGACTTCCTGGCGTAATGTTTTTTGCTTCTGGTTCAGAAGATGAGGAACCCACCTGGCAGACAATTTTCGGTAATGGAGTTCATCTTGGAATATTTGTTAGAACACTTCCATAATTTATTCCTAGGGCAAAAACAATATCGGATATTTTTATGTGCCATCTTTTTCAATAATATCACGAATGGCAACAATGTTGTCTGCAGCAATGCTTGTCCGCAGTCTCCTCCTATGAGGGTCATTTTGCACAGCTTCTCTTCCCGCCAAAAAAATGTTAGCCCACTCATACACTCGAGTCTTCAAAAGTGTTTCTTCCCCAAACAAATTGTACAAATGGCACGGAGCTGTCTCAAAATTTCCAAAGATTTGGTGCCCTCTTTTGCAAGAAATCTGAAGTTGATGCCTTGCGCAACAGATGTGTGTACCTCTTGCTCACTCGTGGTGTATTGATGCAGTTCCATTCTCCACGGTGTGCGCATGCAATATCCCCACCAACATACTGACAAAGTCTTTCCTCAAAATTATGACCAACAGCAGCATTACATTAAAATTCTTGTTTATATTTGATCTGCCCTCTTATATTTATTTCCAAAAACAAGACAAATAGCAAGTGGAATATTAGTAGGAGTTAAAAGTACCTTAACATCAGACTTCAACATAATTAAAGACATGGATGTAAATGATAAAAATGAAATACTTAAAGCTGATGTATGGAAAAATAATGAACACTATACAGTATATAACCTGTACAACCCCCCCCCCCAAAAAAAAATATACCAAGTCTGAATCATTTAAATATAAAACAGAAAACAATAATTGTTGGCAACTTCAATGGACATTCAAAATTATGGGGATACTCCAAAACTGATAGCAGTGGAAAAAGTATTGCAGAATTTTTCAATACAAATGCAGTATAATTAATATTTAATAATATAGACATGCAACATATCTTCATCACACAGGAACTACTACAAATCCTGATTTAGCATTTGTGTCTTCTGATATTGCTGAAAAAACAAATAGACAAGCCAGTGATGATTTTGGTGGTACAAGTCATAGAGCTGTAATTTTAAACATTGATATTTCATCACATCAAACTAAAGTCCAAATTGAAAATACTACTTGAATTTTAAAAAAGGAAACTGTAAAAAATACACAGAAATATTAAAAAAACACATTATCAAATAAAATAACTATAATCATCAAATCACTTGAACAAAAGACTTTGCAAAATGTTAATAATTGCAGCTCAGAAATACATCCTTAAAGGCAAAATCGATGTATATAAACCTTTCTGAAATAAAGAGTTAGGTACATTAAAGAAAGATCGTGATGAAGCTAGAAAAATTTCTCAAAATAAAGAAAGCTTGATAAACTGGAAGAAGAAGTATGCAAGTTTTGAAAAACACATTTTTGAATAAAAAAGAAAAATATATAATAATTTTGCAGAACAGCATGATAGGTGGAACTAAAGCTTACAGGTATATTTCAGGAAATAGTAGGAATAGTAAGAAACAACCCATTATTCACAACAATAAAAAAATCACATATGATTACAAAATGGCATCAGTTTTTAATATTTAATATACAGCATCAAGAGCTCCTAGTATGTATAAAAAAAGACAAAAAACAATTAAATCAAGTATAAAAGTTCTAAATCAAACTGAAAAAGCTTTGCCAAAATCAACAGTAGATATCTTCTCTAAAGTTTTCAATTTAACAGAACTCAATGCAGCACTCAAACATCTTAAAACTAGGAAAACACCTGCATCATATAAAATTCAACCTGAATTTCTACATTTTGGACTCAAAGCTAAAGAATACTTATTAAATTTCTATAATCATGCTTGGAAAACTTCTGTATCCACAGACTGGAAAAAAGCAAGTATCATTCCAATTCTAAAACCAGGAAAAAATGCTGCAGAAACTATAAACTATAGACCCATATCACTAACCAGTCATATAGCAAAAGTCATGGAACAAACAACACTAGCAAGGCTTAACTGGTACCTAGAATCCAATAATTCCTCTCCTCAACTCAGGCTGGTTTTAGAAAAAATCATTCTACAAATGAACAAGTGGTCCTACTAAGCGAAGAAATAAAAGAAGCATTTCATAAAAAAAATCATACACTTGCCACATTTGGAGACTTTAAATCAGCGTATGATTCAATTTGGAGATACAACCTAATTAAAAAGTTACAAAACAACGGAGTAAAATGTAACATGGATCTCTGAATTTTTAATACAAAGATTCTGTGCCACATCCCATGGTACAGTAACATCCAAATTTAAACAGGTACATTTAGGACTTCCTCAAGGAGCTGTTCTTAGTACCACTCTTTTCAACATACATATATGAGGGTGGTCTAGAAAGAATCTGCCATTTGTGCGTAGCATAAGAAGTGGTGGGGGTAACGCCATCATCTACACATCAGAGTGCTCAGTGTGCTTCTAGCTGTCTAAGGGAGAGCATAGTAATGTCGTGCGTTTGAGAAATATAACCTCAAAACATGAGCACCACAATAGAAAATCCTACCAAATGTGAGGTGCGCAGAGTTATAAGATTTCTTTTGGCAAAACATCACTCAGCAGCTGAAATGCATCGTGAATTGTGCGCAGTATATGGTCCTAACATTATGAGTGAAGGTGGTGTTCGTCAATGGGTACGATTTTTTAAAAATGGAAGAACAAACATTCATGAAGAATACAGGAGTGGTACGCCTACTCTTGTCAATGATGACCTAGTGAACAAAGTGGATGGAAAAGTTTGTGAGTACCATCGGTTCATGATAACGGAACTTTCCAATCAATTTCTGAAATTTAACGGAGTCTTTTACATGAGATAGTAACCAAACACCTAGGCTATTGCAAGTTTTGTGCTCATTGGGTACCAAAACTGCTGACTGATGACAAAACCAAAAGAATAAGTTCTGCCATAAAGTTTCTTTCTTGGTATGCCACTGAAGGAGAAGCATTTTTTAACCAAATTGTTACTAGCAATGAAACTTGGGTGGCCTATGTAAATGTTGAGACAAAACGGCAGTCGATGCAATGGGGACAAACTGCTTCTCCAAGCAAGCCAAACTTTATCTGTGAGGAAAGTCATGGCTATAGCTTTTTGGGATGCCAAGGGCTTCTTACTTGTTGAATTTATGGAACGTGGCATGACTGTCAATTCTGAAGCCTACTGTGAAATGTTGAAAAGACTAAGAAGGGCAATTCAAAATAAGCATCATGGTCTTCTGTCATGTGTTTCTGCATGAAGAAGCTCACCCGCACACAATTTGAACAAATGAACTTTAGGCCAGTTTCAAATGGGACGTTTTTGACCATTCCACCTACAGCCCGGACTAGCTCCCAGTGATTTTCATCTGTTCCCATACATGAAATAGCGGTTTGCATTTCAGCGCTAAGGCAATGACAAAAAGCTTCATCATGCCTTGACGGGTTGGCTACATTCACAGGTGGCACAGTTTTATGCAGAGGGTACTTAAAAAACTGTTAAAAGGTATGACAAGTGCTTGAATTTGTTCAGAGAATATGTAGAAAAATAGAAAAAAATGTTTTGTTATTTTCAGATATAATAATACATTTTTTATATCTCAACTGGCTTAATTTTTATTAATAATAATAATAATAATAATATTTATTTCGTCCAGTTTATCAATACATTGATTTTAGACACGTCATTTCATATATACATTTGTACAAAATCATAATTTATAGCTCATCCAAATCATATAAACATCTATTTAACAGATATGCCTTCAATTTTAAGTTAAATTGTCGTTTTGACACCTCTGCGATTGCTTTAATTTTTGGGGGTAACTTGTTAAAAAGCTTAATTCCTAGATATTGTACATCTTTCACTGATGCAGTTTTATTTACATTACATCTATAATAGTTCATGTTGCCTCTTGTATTGTATTCATACATTTGTTTATTTTTTATTTGTTCACACTTGTCAATTACAAACATTATTGCTCTATAAGCATATAGAGAGTAGATGGTTAGTATCCTTTTATTAATAAATGTCTCCCTGCATGATTCCCTGAATTTTAAATTAAACATGATTCTAACACTTTTTTTTTGATATAAAAGTAATTTGTCCATATGTGTTTTTGCAGCAGCGCCCCATATTTCAATCCCATAGATTAAATGTGGGTAAATACATCCATAATAAATGAGTTTTAAAATGTTAGAATTTTTATAACTGCTAAAATATCTTATTAAGTATACTGACTTGCTGATTTTATTACATATAGACTCAATATGTTGTGCCCACGTTAACCGGTTATCTACAATAATACCTAAAAATTTTTGTATTTTCACTTCTTGTACAATGTTGTTATTAACTTTTAGAGTTAGATTGCTACTTTTATTCAACATACTATAATGCATTACAGTAGTTTTACGCATGTTACACTGTAGATTTATGGATTTAAAATCATTTAACAGCACAGAAGTCGTTTTATTGAGGGTTGCATTTAGGCCCTCTATGGTTTTATTCCAGCACACTGCAGTAGTGTCATCTGCATATGTCATAACAGAAGTGTTTTGCAAACATTTTATATCATTGATGTACATAATAAATAACAGTGGACCTAATACTGAACCTTGTGGTACACCATACTTCACAATTTCCAATTTTGATTTTACCCATTGAATTTTATTCCCCTTTTTACATGATATTTCTGTATACTGTCGTCTTCCAATCAAGTAACTACAAATTAATTCTTGTGGTAGTCCCCTAATGCCATAATTTTCAAGCTTACTAATTAGGATATTGTGGTCAACACAATCAAAAGCTTTAGATAAATCTAAGAATAGAGTGCTGACCTTCTCATTGTTTTCTAGTTTACCAATTACTTCATGTATATATTGATTAATGGCAGTAATAGTGGATCGTCCTTCTCTAAAACCGTGTTGAAAATTTTTTAGCATATTGTATTTATTTAGATAACTATTTAGCCTTGACAATAAAACTCTTTCAAATAGTTTGGCAATTTCAGATGTTAGAGTAATAGGTCTATAGTTATCAGTATGTTGTTCATCTCCCCCTTTTAATATTGGTCTTACCACACCCAATTTTAGAATTTCTGGAAATCGACCCTGTTCCACTGAATTATTAATTAAATATGTTATTGGCTTTAGGATAGCACTTTTACACCTTTTTAACAACTTAGGACTAATTTCATCCCATCCACTGCCTGTTTTATTGGGTAGATTATCAATTATTTGACCTATTTCATTTTCTGTTGTCGGCTTGATAAAAAACGAAGAAACTGCTGAGGAACTGGTATTCATATAATTTGTCAAGTTTGGTATTTGAGAGGGGACACTTAGAAAGAAATCATTGAATTTTTGACTGACAATAATAGGATCATCTGTAATTACCCCATTTATTTTTAGTGTAATATTTTGATATGATGGAGATTGCTTTCTGGTTTCATTAATCAGGCTCCATGCAGTTTTGCAAACATTTTCAGTATTACCCATTTTCTCTCTGAATTCATTAATTTTTGTATTACGTAAGCTATTTAAGTAATTTCTTTTTACGTTCTTATATTTGTTTTTATAATATTCCAGAGAAGTACTTTTATACAAAGCATACATGTCTCTCATTTGCTCTTTTAGTTTGATTGTCTCTGTTGGTAATTTTGTTTTTTTATTATTATTTACAACTATACTTTTCTGTGGACATGAGGCATTAAAATTTGTTTTGAATATCTTATAAAATTCATTCCATTTATCATCTACATTGTTGCTATTACAGAAAACAGTTTCCCAATCTACATCAGCTAAGTTATTTATTAAATTGTTTATATTTTCATTGCTCAAGTCCCTTATGATTCTAGTTTCTCTATTTTCATTCTTACACCCAACAACAACAAAGTCAACCAATTGTGCATAATGATCAGAAATGTATGTTTCAAATACAGTATATGAAATGTTTTTAATATTAGATGCAACATGATCTATAATGGAGGAAGTTTGATTTGTCACTCTAGTTGGTTCCTGAATTATATCTTCAATATTATAGGAACTAAATATTTCCTTTAGATTTTTGTACGATCTGTCACAGAGATCAGCATTAACATTAAAATCCCCAGCAATAATCACTTTTGAATCAGTACTTAGATGATGATCTAAAATAGTTTCCAGTTGTAGAAGGAATTCATTAACAGCTGTAGAGGGTGATCGATAAATCCCAAGTATGAGTATGTTGCCCATGTTTGTTGCCACTTTAATTGCAGCTGCCTCTAGGACCTTTTCTGTGCAATAGCTATTTACATCAATTTTCTTGACTTTAATTCCATCCCTGATATATATAATAACCCCCCCTCCCCGATAGGTTGATCTAGAATACTTGGAACCAACTAGGTAATTATCAATTTTACATATTTCATCATCCCTTGTCCCATGTTCAGTTATGACACAAATATCTGCATTTACATCATTTAATATTTGAGTTAATGCCAATAGCTTAGTTTTTATATACTGAATGTTCAAATGTATCACCCTGAGCTTGTTACAAGTATCACTATTTGTAACTGTTGGCATTACCTTAGGGGTGATATCCAAGCCTACCACATTAAAATTAGCATCCACACTGACCGGTATCAGTTTCCCTTGCACAGTATAGAGGATACCACATTACATAACAGATTACCCAATATAAACGACCCTCTTCTGTTCAAATGCACCCCATCTCGGCCATAGTCTTTTAGGCTCAGCCAACAATTGCCATCAACCATCACACAATTTTTCACCTTGCACATCCAGTCGAGTTCACTATTTATCAATGATATACGCCGATCACTAACATCGCATCTTCGTAGAATGCTGCTGACGGCCACTTGTGTTTCTGGCACTTGTTCCTGGATATATTGAACTAGATCCATGGTGTCCCCCATGATCTCCTCGGCAAGAGTTCCCTGGTTAATATTATTTGTACCCACGTGCAGAACCACAACTTCCGGATTGAGTTCTTTTAGATTTAACTGCTCCACTTTGTGTTTGAGTTCTGTAGCTTTAATCCCTGGGAAGCATCGAACATCATAGCCTTTATTCCTGCATACTTCACCCGAGAATTTCAATAGAGAATCGCCAATTATCATAACATTCCGTGTTTTATCTGATTTTTTCACTTCTTGCTTTTTAAACTGTACAGGGTTTTCATGCTTAGGACTAGTAGATATTTCCAGAATATCTTCTTGATCTTGTAGCGCTTCATATCTATTAGATAGCGGTACATCACACTGATGGAGTCTAGTTATGTTTGGTTCAGAATGCCTTCGCAGCTTTTTACCTTTTCTGCCTACCACCGTAAAAACATCGCGGCATTTCTGTAATGATGTTGGAGTCGGTTCCGAATCAGATTTTGTTGTTAGCTGTATTTTCAATGCTTCGTTTTCTTTTCTCAGAGCAATCACTTCTTCCTGCACACGCTTTAGATCTTTATTTAAAATATCAACTATAACGTGAAGCGACGCTACCACCTCACAGTCATGCATTTCCCGCCTTTTTTTCGTTGCCGCTGTAGCCACGAACACTTGTTCTAATTCTTTTCGAACTTCTGATTCTCTCAATACCCTATCTTCATTTCCGTCATCTTCTCTCCTATTTCTAACTACTTTACTGCAGTTAGAAAGCACAGCATTGTATTTATTTCCACGATTTTCACTACTTTTATGAAGCTGACTTCTTGTTACAACACCACGCGCCGCCATCTTCTAGTCCTATTTCCAAACGGAGGTTACTTTCTGGACCACCCTCATATATAAATGATCTGCCTCACACAATTCAAAATACTGACATGAAAACCGCCCTATTTGCAGATGATTTGGTTACATTGCACTCCCACAAAACACAAAATATTAAACAATTAGAAGTAACAGCTCAATATTCTTTATTAATTTTGGTACTCAACAAATCTCATGACAGTAAATACAGAGAAAACTAAGTATCAATTATTTTCACTAGCCAGAAAACAATTTGAATTAAACTTACAATATGATAATACTATTTTAGAAAGAACATATAAAGGAAAATATCTTGGAGTAGTTTTTGATAACAAACTAACCTGGAAAAAACCATGTAGATTATGTATCTGAAAAGGCTACAAAAAGATTTAAACTACTGAAAAGTAGCAGGCTGTAAATGGGGCAGTTGGAAAATATCAAATACAATTTACAATATTCTAAATTGTACAAAGGAAAATATCTTGCGAGTAGTTTTTGATAACAAACCTACCTGGAAAAACCATGTGGTTTATGTATCTGAAAAGGCTACAAAAACATTTAAACTACTGAAAAGGAGCAGGCTGTAAATGGGGCAGTTGGGAAATATCAAATACAATTTACAATATTTACATTAAACCGGTAATAAAATATTGCAGAGAAGTATAAATAACATCATTAAATAATAAAGGAAAACTAGAATGCACATAAAATCAAGCGCTTAGATTAATAACTGGGGAAATTAAAACAACCCCAATAGAAGCACTGCAGACTGCTACTTCTAACAAACCACTGAATTTAGAACTTGAAGCCCAAGCTATTTTACAATATGAAAAATGATAAGAGTTCCAAATTTCAATAAATGGAACAAAAATTCAAGTGTATATAATTTAAAAACACAATCTGGATTCATACAAGAAGTCAATAAAGTAGAAAAAAAGTTCAAAATACCAACTAAAAGAGAAAATCTCATTGATTGTATCAACCCTACTGAGACTATTACGATTGAACATCAGCTTAATCTGAAATATGAACCCCACAAAAAATAGATAAAGCCCTTATACTAGAAACCTTAAATAGAAATTATCCAATTCACGAATGGATACATGTAAACACAGATGGTTCCCTCTCTGATACCAATGATGGGGCTGGAGCAGGTGGTATATGCCAGTTCTTTTTCTTTTATAGAAATGTTGGAAAAAATACCATAAATTTTGAAGGTGAAATAGAAGCTATTTATGTAACATTGCAAAATTTATTTCCCTGGCTGCATCAATGCAAAAATATAGTTATTCTTTCAGACTCACAGGTTATGCAAGCAATAGTAAGACTCCCTAAAATGGAAAAAATGAAAGAAATCCAAAAGATGATTCAACTGGGGAAAAAAGTTGTATTACAATGGATTCCATCTCATTGTGGAGTGGATGGTAATGAAAAAGCAGATTTTTTGGCAAAGAAAGGCAGCCAAATTAAACAAAAAAACTATGATAAAATTTCCTTATGAATCAATCAAACTCATTGCAAAAAGAAAAGAAGATACAAATTATATAAATAAAATAACACAGGAAAATAAAAATTCAAAGTGGCTACAAATTGTGCAAAATCCTAATTTAATTACAAAATCAGTTGTTGCCAACTTTCGTCTCATAACTGGATATGATTGTCTGAATAGCCATCTTTATAGGATTAGTCTTTCAACCTCACCAAACTGCCCACTATGTACCAAAGAAGAAGTTATGAATATGGAACATCTAAAATCATGCCAAGCTTTGAAGATGTATCCTAACATTGTCGCCAAACCCTGGGAAGCTAGAAGGAGAATGACTTCATTGTCAATTCCTGTGCATTAATATCTCTCTCTCCCTCTCTCTCTCTCTGTCTCTCTCTCTCTCTCTCTCTCTCTCACACACACACACACACACAACCCACCCCCACATCCACCCACCCCCACATCTACCCACCCCACCAACATCCACGCACCCACACACAAATTTCATTTAAATGTTTAGAACAGTATGAAGATGCAAATGTTCAATTAGTTTTATTTTTGTAAATTAAAATAAATGCACATTTTTCTATGCAAAATAAAAAAATATATTTCCCATTTATTGCTAATTTATGATAAATTCTCAAATAATTGCGAAAAAAAATGTAGCTGTAATTTCAAAATTATGTCAAATACATGTAAAACATTTTGTTTTTTAAATTCAACAACTTTCTCACTTACTGTCAAGACCAAAAACTCTTGCCTATATTGATGTGAAATAAATACTGTATTTGAACACGATATCCATTTAAATATTCATGTACCCTGAATCAATTGTTTCTAATATAACTCCATATAACCTTTAGGAAATCTCAGGAAGCATTTGATTTTAGTAACTAGGCATGGTGATACAGTTGTTTTAAAACACTACTAAGATACCAATACAATATTCCAACATATAGCCCAGAAGTTACTGGAATTACAACCTATATTAACAAAGTAGATATAAATGAGCACTTCTGTTGTTTTAGTCCTTTTAGTAAACTTTATTATTTATAGGTAGTGTAAAACATACATTATAGTATTTTCTACATTTGATCAACTGAATGTGGTTATCACACCAGTTTAAGATTTGGTGTATCAAACTTACATTTTGTCCATTACTTTACTTTAATCTGCTGAGTTATTAGTTAAACAAGATTGGTGTTCTCAACCTTCAGTGCTTATTTAAGTTATTCTCGGTGTAAAACATAAGCTTAACTAAAATATATTGGCTATCATTGCAATTTTTCACAAATATAACATGCAAAGCATTTCCTAATGAACATGTAACAGTATATTCAATATATTAATATTCAATAAAATTAATCTAAAGAATGCTGTCACTATCTTCCATTAGAATTCCTGTGCTCCAGCTTTCACAGTATATCTTTGATACTTTCCCTCTCGGAGTGTCTATTTTCTGCATTTTGTCACTGCTTTCCATTAAACATGGCAATTCTCCAAGTTGTCCATAAGCATTCCAGCCACAGCCCCAAACAGTATTATCACCTGATAAACGACAAACAAAATAAATATTAACAAGATGAACATGGATAAATATTTTAATATCTTGGAAATAGTCAACTTCACACAAAAATGTTATTTAATATAATTGTACAGTTTTACTTTCTCTGCCAAGTACCTTGTAGGTAGGTAGTATTATAATCAACATAAAATTGCATTTAAGATTTCACCAGGAATGCATATTTTGAGGCCCCTGAATTAAGAAAAATATTTTTAGATAAATGTTATGTGTGAATGTGTGCATAAATCTGCAAACAGAATATTCAAAACTAAAATATTGGATAAATACCAAACTTGGTATTTAAGCTCAGTATCTTCAAAAGATGGACACAAAGATTTTCAAAAAAACCTCACACCAAAACTAATATTTAAAACCCAAATTTGTATCTTTGTGTAATGCAGCTACCTATAACATAAGGTTTATCTTTATTAAAATGAATTAGATGGATAAATAATCATATACACACAAAAGCATAGAAAATGCTTCTTTTTGAATTTAGGGAGTCTCAAAACATGTATTTCCAGTGAAATCCCCACATAGAACAAAAATTATTTTATATATTTGTCTTTGTGAAGAATGTGCTGCATCGAGTTTTGGACTATATGAGTTTTGAATGTCTATGATATGAAACATGTTTCAAGGGCAACTTTTAGGAGAAGTAGTGATGTGTTACTTTGCCTATTTGAGTAACAAATACTATTTCTAATTGTAGAGCTTATTAATTTTAATAACCATTGTATAAAATTATAAGACTAATGTTTAGGTCAGTAATATATTTCAGGAATGTGAAGAATGTGTATCAAATGTAGCATGTTTGCTATATGCTATAGTTGTGAAAACATTGCGTGCAGGAGTCATTTTTAAAAGCATAGTGAGAGCAATACTTCCTGAATCAAAGAGAAAATTATTAGTTTTTGTTTTGCAAGAAGAGTTTGGTTTCTAAGATAATGAATACTATGTCATGTCACAAAACAGTATTTACTATTCTGAGTTAGTTTAATTTCTTTTTAACCAAGAGCAACAATAGGGGAATGGGAGCAAGAATTTAATTTGATTCACATGAGCAAACTTAATTGAACTGGGGGGGGGGGGAGAAGTAAGACCTGGCAAGGTCAAAACAAGATATTTCTATGGAAATGACGTCAGTTTTCTTCTTGTAGTATTACTGCACAAAATTTTATGTGCATACAATCTTATTAATTTAGCATTTTGGTTATTATAAGCAGATATAAAGTATTCATCAATGACATTTTGTGTTATTTAATGTAACAGAACCCAGTACATTAAATGCATAAAAAGCATTTCAGCTGAACAGTGAGGCATGTATGTCCATTATGTTGTCTGTAATTTCCTTGCATTGACAGAATTGCTATTATAAACGCTGTACTATAGAAACAAATAGATTTATTGAATGAATATGTAATCTTAGCTAGCTGAAAATACTTATAAATGCCTGATAAATTAACCCCAATTACTAAATAATTATTAATTATAGTTTAATAACTTCAGATGAAATAGTTTTCTATTAAAATAAAATTCTCTTAACAGTAATCTTCTTACCAATATCTTTAGACTTATTTGTTATTTTAATTTTAATTATTCCATACAAAAGAGGGTCTTTCAAAAGTCACTTCAAACTTTAAACCACTATAAATATTATAATGTTTGAGATAGGATAAAAACAAAGAGAGTCACATACTTTACAAACAATCAGGTTTGGTTATCTTTTGTTTTTTTCAAGTCACGGTTACCATGGGTACAGTTTTGTTGAATAAAACATTAGTAGTTCTATTCATACCGCCATAAAAATGTGTTAGTTACAAATCATGGATTTATCTCTAAATGATAAGAATACAGCTGATTCAGTGCAATTATGAAAGAGAAATTTTTCTCGAGGTTTGAAAAGATTTAGAACAATTTAAAATCAGGCCTATGTTCCATTCATAAAGTTCTAACAAGTGGCTGCTGCGATTTCCAGATCTCAATCCAACCGACTTTTGGTTGTGGGATTACATTAAAGAATGAGTTTTCCTGGCACATCCAACAACCTTTCAGCAACTGATAGATGCTATGTTGTAAGAAATTGCTAAAATTCCAAGACATCATCTGCAAAATGCTTAGAGTCGCAGAAAGAATGGTGATGTTGAACAAGAGAATGGAGGATATCTTCCCATTGTTTTACAAACCCTATTATTTGCCCAGTATGTGACTTCTTATGTTTTTTTCATATCTCAAATATTTAAAATTTGAAATGATTTTGAAAGACAACATATATATATATATGAAAATGTGTAAGGATGACAAGATATTGTAATAAAAACCCATTATTACAATTTCTGTTGACTACAATAAATGCTATTAATTAAATACTGCAGTACAATTTTATTACTTATTACTGTAATGGACATCAAGTGCTTTATCTGGCTCTCTATATTAAGTGTATGGTCCAAGTCGCAGTCAAAACTAAACTCCTGCACGCCTGCCAGTGTTGCTCCGCTTAATATACCTCCCAACAAATGAGTAAGAAATTTCCAAAAGTAGAAGTCACAATTACACTTGATCTCTATACTCAGGTGTGATCATGTTATACACAGGTGTGGTGATATAGTCGAGCTATGGAAAGGAAGGTGTTTGCATATGTGGAAGAATTCCGAGTGGCAAGATATAGGTACCGTTCCTTCTTCAGGGCTAGTCATCCCAACAAGCACCATCATAGTGGACTAAACAATCTACTGCACCACCAGCCTCTCTAGGGTAGCCTCTAGCACATCTTGAGCACTCCAAACTACTCCAGGTTTCCATCATCAAGTATGACTTGAAGTTGGTACCCTGATTGCTTACAGCTCCAATGGGGCCTAAAGTGGCAGAACAGTTCTTCTATGAGGCAATTCATAATAGTATTGGCTCTGGTTAGGAATTGCATACACCTTCAGCCACTTGATGAAACCACAAACAAACCTGTTCAGTTATGTCAATGGCTATGCATTTGAAGGGTGCTCCCATGTTATACCCTGCATGCGATCCCAGCTCCTGGTCTATAGCTGTTGACTTGCCACAGTCATGACATTTACAGCATCACCTCTCAGAATCTGTCCCTAGTCTCTTTCAGAGTACCATTGTCAGACCTAGTCAATTGTTTTCAGTTGAGTCCCAAATGTCCGCCCAAAGCTCCTGCATGTACTTCCTCCAAGACTTCCATGATCCTTCTCCGAGAGGATCAACTGCTCAGGAGTGGCCCCAAGTTAGAATCTGCCAGTTGCTCCCTCCTCATATCCCATCCATAAGCATACATCACCTAAATTACTTGGACAGGTGCGGCATGCTCCTTCTCCTCCACCTTAAAGCAGTGGCCACAATCCTTTGGGATTAAGGTCTTCTTGATATGACATTCACAATGAAGTGGTTCCAATATTCTGATGTATAGTTGTATTCTTGGAGCCTCTGGACCCAAAGGCCAGTCCTCAGGTGGAGTAACTGACCATTCACATATTTCTGGAAGTGTTCCAGTACCTTTACTAATGTCAGGAACTCTCGCCAGGTAATGCAGTATTTTGTTTCTGCCTTGGAAAGTGTATTACTGTAGTAATGTGCTCTTGGCCATCCTGGACCTGGGATAGCAAGCCTCCAATATTGGCATCAGTGTCCATAACAGAATCGTGGCCAGGTTGTGGAAATCTTAATATCTTGGTCTTCTTAAAATAGTCTTTCAAGCTGCTGCCCATGATGAAGTCTTTCAAATATAGCAAACAGGCAGCATATGTCAACTCTCTCATCACTGATTTCATGAGATGGTGGAAGGTGGCTGGCATATTGTAGAGGGCCAAAAGGCATAACCGTAATTGCCAAAGCCCTTGGCCTGTAGAGAATGCAGTTTTCTCTTTAGCTCCGGATCCAGGACCACTTCCCAGTATCCTGATTTCAAGTCCAATATTGAGACTGCTAGGCACCAGCAAGTGTGTCCAGGATGTTGTCAATTTGGGCGTAATGGGAGACAGTCCTTTCTGATGAGGCATTCAGCTTCCTGTAGTCCATGCAAAAACGTAGCTCACCACCCTTCTTCACCAAGACTACAGGGGTGCACCAAGGGCTGTTAGACTTCAAAAATATCTCTGGACCTCATACCTTTCAGAATGTCCTGCACCTCTACTTGTTTCATCAGAGGAAAAATACTTATGCCTGATAAGTTGGGCATTTCGGTATCACTGTAATGGTGTACTCAATCAGTATTGCTGCAATCATGTTCCCATGGCTAAAGACAGATTGGTATTGTCTAAATAGATGTTGAACCCTCTCCAGCTGTGAGGCAGTTGCCCTCTTCAACAAGTCTTTCAACCAGAGGCCTAGATCTTGCAATGGTACCAGCTCTTTAACCAGTATGATGATATACTCATTACTAGCTTGCACTTTCCAACTCATCCCCGGTTTGGATGTCTGATCAGTGTCCAATGGGTTCAGCAGCCTCATGGGCACTTCATCCTGGCAAGGCAACAATGCCCAGGCAATGTATAATCCGTTTGATGGTGTCTCCCGAATCCAAAACCAGGTTCCTTGACCATTGGCCCTCCAAGTGTCCCTTCACTACCATTGTCACCTCCACCACCTCATTTTTTATGGGAACAACTACATCATACTTCAGGGTCCCTGCAGATCCCTGAATGTTCATGAGAGCTTCGGAGCAATACCTCATCTTGGCTAAGTCAAAGACCTCTGGTCAACGTTGACCGTCATCTTGTTGCTCCTGAGAGCAGCCTGTCTGTCCTAGTATCCCATCTTCATCCACCCTTGCAGTGAACACTCACAGTGTCGCCGTGTTCCATCCCAGTGTCAACTTCAGCAGTCTCCTTCTACAGAGCCAAGATATCTCCAATGCCATCACTAGTTAGTGATGGGAAAGCCCTTTGTTGAGTCAGATCTGATTAGTCACGACTGCACCAGTGTCTACTGGTATTTGTCACAGCTTTCCTTGTATCCAACCATCTACGGTAAACTTGTCTTTCACTTTTCGGCCCAAAGACCAACTGTCACTCAAGGGGTTGACAATGATGCTTCTGTAGTACCCTTCACCATGTTAGTCCTCAATTGTTTCCTGCCTAATGGTTGGCTTTGTTTTAGACACTCTTTTGCTAGGTGTCCATTGGTTCCACCCCAGTGATTGCACTTGAAGGTTGCTCTCATCATCTCGGGTTGTTTCTCCTTGTTGTAGCAAATGTTCCTTGTCCTTGAAGATATCATCTCGGTTACCTGTTATCTTGGCTGCCTACATCCTCAATGTGGTCATTTTCTTTTAATGATTTATCTTATAATCCCTGGGCATCAGGCATTGTTGTATCTCAGTGTCATGCACCTAGACGATGGAGTAGTGCGCTTCCTAGGATACATAACTGGGTGGGAGAATCACCAAAGTTTTATTCAATTGCTAGGGCAAACTCCCACATCATCTCCTCTGGCTGTTGCAGCCTTGATTGGCTAACTGTGGTCAAGCAATGGTCCCGAATCGTTTTCAAGGGCCTCCCATATGTCACCATATATTTCCAATGTCAGGATCACAATTAGTACTTCTGCCACCCATTCCCAAAGGCTGGCTATGAGACGTGCGGCTTCCCCTTCTGTTGACCTCAGTTGTGGGAGGTGACAACAGCAGCGAATTATTACTTGGGTGTCCTGAAGCATGGAGATGTTTCTGATCAGCCTTCCATACAGCAAATTTTGATTTATAGTATTCAGTTCATAGTGCTGCCATCAACTCTTTCCACCAGAGTGTTTTTTGTTTTTTTTTAAGCATTAGCCAAGGATGAAGATCCTTCCACAAACTCTTTCATCTTTCCTCCAGGCTCTTCCATTTCCTGCTTCACACCAGCAGATTATTTGTTCATTTTATTTGAAAGCTTCATCATGGAAATTTCCACCTTCATTTCTGCTTGAATCTTATTCATAGTAGATTTTATTCCTGATTTCATTTTATCTTCCATCTTCTCCGTTCCTGACTTCATTTCTTTCATCTTCTCCATTCCAAATTCCATTTCTTTCTTCATTTCCAATATTCCAGATTTCATGGTCTTAATTTTGGCTAATAATGCTTTCCTTATTTCCTCTATTTTGGCATTCAATCCTGTTCCTGACACCACTGTAACAATATCTCTCTATTTCAAACGTTATGTTACTAATTTTTTTATTCCAATGATGTAAACAATTTTATTCCTTATCACTATGGGACTCAACTGCTTTGGCTGTCTCTCTAATCTAAGAGTAAACTCCAAAAATGCAGTCGAAACTGAACTTTTGCAGACTTACTAGTGCCACTTATATACATCCTGAAGAACGGTCAAGAAACTTCCAGAAGTAGAAGTGCGACTATGTAGTCCAGCTATGGAACAAAAGTCACTAGCTTTGGTGTATGGTCGCAATATTTTTCTAACTATTCTACTTGATTCTGGCTTTATATGAACTGAAATATAAACCCAGAGGAAAATGGGGGAAAAAGAGTATCTGGAGGGCTTTGAAAAGCAGTGCTGGAGGAAACTGTAGAAGATTCAGTGAAAAGATAACGAACAAGAAGTTTTAAGAAAAGTGGACAAAAAGAGACATATTTTGCATGCTATACAGAAAAGAAAAACTATCTAACGAGAAGGAGAGAACTATGTATAGATGCTATTGAAGGAAAAAAAAATCTGATGAGTATCATTCACATCTCTACATCTCTGCAATAAATTACTGTTAAAAAGTTTATTCTTCTATTTACTTGATGCTAATAGAGAAACAATTAGTAGAAAGGGTCTTATTACTTGCTTCCTAGAAGTGAAATAAGGGAATACCATAGGTTAAAGTGATTGTCAAAAGCTGGTTGCTATGTAACTGAAGTTCCTTTGTTTATATGGACAGGAGTTGATTAAATTCTGTATGAGAATATAAGTATTTTAAAGCTGAAACAAATAATAAGGACAATCTTGAAAATGGTCAACTCCAGGAAAAAAATTCATATAATATAAACTGTATATTTTAATGAGCTCTACATTTTTTGTGTAGTAACTTTTTGCCTATCCCTTATGGTTTACCAATTATGCAAAATTCATCCAGAATAAAGTAGTCTTTAGAGGCTATTCCCAGAACATTGAAGACATACATTTAATTTGTCACATAAATATCTTAAATATTAGGTACTTTAATCAAAATGCTAGAGCCATTTTTGAGAAAATCAACATTTTTGAATAATGTCCCAGGTGAAGGGTAGTTGGGGGTGCAGGGATTTTCTTGAAAATCTTTGTGTCGCATCCTTGAAAGATACCAAACTTAAATACTTTTCGTTTTTGAGCTATGCTGCCCACAGACACACACACACAGACACATACACATAGACATTTTTCTAAAAATGCTTTTTCTTGGACTCAGGGGGCCTCAAACCATTTATTTCTGGTGAAATCTCGGTATCAAACTTTTGGGTGCATTACAATACCTTCTCTATACACTATGGGCCGCGCCGTGGCCGAGTGGTTAGACCACTCGACTCTCACCTAGATGGCCGGGGTTCGATCCCAAGCGACCACATGTGAAATTTGTGGTGGACAAAACGGTGCTGGGGTGGGTTTTCTCCAGGTACTCCAGTTTCCCCCGCCATCGCACTCCACCAGTGCTCCATCATCATTCATGTATCATCAGTGTCACTGCCTGCGGTGCCATTAGTAGTTAAAGCGGGCGTTAAACACTGCCAAAAAAAAAAAAAAAAATTATACACTATATACATAGTACATGTAGAGAAAGTAATTAAAGGATTGAAAAAACTGGATAGAGAGTTGAGATACTACCATTTGCTAGGAGAGTTGCTTACATGAGTGCAAAGAGGACAGACAGGTGAAATAAACGCTCGCTAAACTAGACACATAGGTATAGCACTTCAGCTGTACAGAGTTCGTACCAGGCTGTTTAATAGAAGGAAAATGATTACAGAGAACATGTGTTAAGATGCTAAGCTGTTGGATTGAGCTAGTGCTGGCAGTCCTAGTAATAGGAGGCTTAGAACTAAACCCAGGACTGGCAATGCATGAAGGGTGGAAATTTTACAAAATATAGCAGATGACATAAAGAACATCAAACTAAGAGAGAAGAGTGTGGAAGAAAAAAATGGAAAGGAACATGGAAGAAATAAAAAGGAACATATACCAGATAGAACACAAAACAAGAAAAGAATTAGGAGAATTTAATAATAGGATATCTAAATTGAAGAAATCTGCACATGCTAATTGGAAATTGAATGTAGTGATATTTGGAGTAGAAGAACAAAGAGGAAGAAACATGGAAGAAATGGAAGAAACCATGGAAGCTAAACTCGGCATTAAGCTTATAGGTTGGGAAATTGTTGACTCCTTTAATTCTCACACATGCACAAGCTCTGTGTGTTGCTTAATAATACAGCTAGTTCATGGTAAATTAGACAACCTATTCAACATAATGGCTGAATACCTTAAATAAAAAAGCTTCCTTGAATAGGTGTGCACATAGTATATATGCAAATATTCTCAGAATTTTTTTTCTCTCTCCAAAAAACAAATAGTTGGAGTGCAGATATTATTTGCATGTTACTATCACTACTAATGTAGCAAAATCAGGAAGTTGGAACTTTTTCATTACAAGTGACAAGTCTGTGTAAAGTTATTGCATAGCAGAAGCACATTTTCAGGATGGCTGATGTGAAACATCAATGTGGGCCATTCATGGCAAAAGATAACCCACATAATTCTAGAGGCAGAACAAATAGACACCACACAGCTGGATACAACTATAACATGATACAGCTGTATTTGTAACTGGCAAAAAATAAAGCTCATCTTGAGCAAATGAATACTAGTAATAGACAGACATTTCATGGACAAAAAAACAAAGTCTCCAAAAGTGGAGGACAGATTATGTATGAACTGAAAGGAGGCAATATTGTGACTGAAATGTGTCAATTGAAAGTCATGGCAATAGCAGAGACTTAAGATAATCCATACTAATTTTAGGCTTGTTGAGAATGACACACATTTTTTAATGTAATGCCACTACTTTGAAATGCCCCAAGGCTACTAAATATATAAGAGGATTAAACCCAGTATGTGATTAGAACTGGTGGAGTGAAAATCAAAAGTACATGTTACTGCATAGCAGTATATAAATGCAGATCAAAGAAGACTAATGCAGAATATAATCTTCAAATGAAAAATTCCTAATGCAAGTGTTAATGACATCATTGTACTATCACCCTAAAGGGGTAGAAGCAAGGGGTAGATAGCCAACCAGTTTCATGATGAGAATTTGGCAACATTGCCCAGGAGTGCTGATAACTCAAAGAACTTACATTGATTCTCCAAATATTGGATGACTGTCAAGCAACCATTTAAAGTGGCATTAAAAAAAAAAAAAGAAGTAAAATTAAGCACCTGGAAGAAGCACAAATTTGAAAAATGGTGAAAATGCATGCAACTAAATTTCTGCACTTTGGAGGAAAGAAGTTTCAAGAAGTGCAGAATTTTGAATTTCCTCAAATGAAACAGAGGATAGAATTCATTAAATTGGCAATGAAAATGATTCTCCTTGCAATGATGACAAAAGTAATGATGTGCTGTAGTCTTTCTCTCAATATAAATATTTAATACAGCTCTACAAACAATGCTTTTTCCAAATCTCCTTTCCTAAAATCTGGGAGTAGTGATTATTCACATATGTACGATAATGCCTGGAATAGACAGTTGTTTGGGATTTTCTAAATATAAGGTTCATTCCATAAACATGAGGATTTGAGGAAATACTAAAAATGTAAATTGCAATACCAATGAACAATTGATCCCTGATTTACTACAAAACTGAGAGGCTGTGTACCATAAAATTTAATGAAAATGTTTGCTTGAATAGACAAGTTAGATGAGTCTTTAACTTCCCACCAAGGACATTCTCTTAAATCATCCAACAGAGGATATTGGGGATACAAAAACACAAACCAGCAACAATTCTGGCAGTCAATCATATTATGCATGCAACTTTTCTTGGACGCTAGTTATACAGGGAAGTGAGGACCAGAGGGAAGATGAGAGAGTTTGCCTGCCTGTCTTTCCGCAGCATTGTCAAGCAATGTTTCTTTCTTTGAGGTCCTCAGCCATTATGGTGAATAAATTATCCAATTTACCATGAACTAACTGAATTTTAAACAAAACACAGTGTATGTGCATGTGCATGAACCTCTGGGATCTACAAACAAAATGAAACTTTAACATTGAAGCCACTAGATATCAGGGTGTATAATATGCCATGTTTCAATGTTGTCACTCTGCCCTGCTTTCGAAATTGTTGAAACCTACCGAATGAAGATTAGGCAGCCAAGAGCCCAAGAAAAGGTGTGCACATAGTGCCTGACAATGCAGATAACATGTCTGAAAAATATGCTCTATAGTAATAATGATTTGTGAAACTAGTTAGCATATAAATTTGACTCAACATAGTATTTTAGTTCAATTATTAAAAAATACTTAAGACTACTAACTAAGCAGTGCAGCTGTGTGTCTTGCTCCACAAGCCACATCTTTCACTTCAACATCTGTACCCCCAGGCCAGTCCACTAGAGTAGGTACACTCAGTATTGTCACCTCCTGCCAATCTCCCTCGGTATCTATTTTACATTTTTTACTAGATGGCATTTTTGCATTAGAACTGCTTTCAACAGAACAAATATTTTCATTATGTGGTGTATCAGAATGTCCTGTTCTCTTCTGTTCATTGGGGCTTTGTGACCTGGACTGATGTTTCTCTGCAGAATTACCAGACATTTCTCTATCTTCAGTAGTGACAGCAGTACACTGAAATACAAAAAAATATATAAGCTAACATCATAAATATTCCAAAGAAAAATAATATCATCTTGAGGTTGACCAAAAGCTCAGACATTTTAAGGGGAGTTAGGCAGCTGAAGTATTAAACTCAGTTTGTTTTATTTTTGACAAAAAGGAATTCTGTAAATCTAGCTGAACAAAATAATATATAGGCTTAGTTGGTTGATATTATTTATGAATTTGAATGGCTATTTAAGAGGTAGTGCACACTTTAAATGCCTCACACATTTCCATTTTAAATTGGTTTTCTCAAAACTACATTTTCTTTTCTTTATGTACGGTTTTCTCTAAAGGTAGCAAGCCAGTCATAGTGAAACTATGTAAGGACGTGTAAATATAATGCATACTTATTTTGAGCTACAATCACCTATGTATCCTGAATAATAAGGACATTAGTGAATATTATTAGTAAAGAAATATGCATTTTTTTTTCAAGCATATTTTTTTAATGAACTATAATTTTCGAGAAAGCTATACTGGATTCATTTTAATCTGCTTTAAAGAAATTGCTTCTGAGAGTCTCTGTACCGAATTTCAAAGTTGTATTATGATAGTTTCTGCAAAAAAAGAACATAAATCTTAGGTAACAAAAATATATAACCTCAGAATAAAAATAGCTGATTCATAAAGTACTCTTATTCGATATACATCAAATTTATATTGCATATGTAGCAGTCACTAGTGTATATGCATATAAAAATTGGTGAACTTATTTGCAATAGCAGACACTAGTGTATATGCATTTGAAATTTGGTGAACTTATCTGCAATAGCATAAGAGAAATTGTTGTTTAACTAGTATACTGTGTCTAGCAAGGCGATTTTAGATAATGTGTTTTCTCTTGTTTCCAGTGGTGAAGTGTGCATAGAAACACTGGAGGCACCCTTCCCCTTAAATTCCAAATGAAGAAGAAGAAAAGAAAATTCATGGAAAACAATATTGTATTTACTCTGGATACACTTTTTAAATTTATTTACATACATTTGTGTACTGCAGAAGTCCGACTGACAGCCAAGAGCTCCTTGAACACTGAACATTTCCATATTCATGCATTCATAACTTTTTGCCACTCTTTACTGAAATTATACTTTGTACACTTCCAGAAGCAATTGGAGCTCTCGTAACTGTTAAGAAGCATTGTCAGAAATTGTCACATGAAAGATCTGTAGTGTGCACAGAAAAGTGTAATTAATGGACTTGTTTCAAATTAAAAGAAAAGTTTATTGTTTTATTTGATGTGGTGCTTTAAATAGAATTGTGAGTATATTTCATTAACAATAATTCTTGTATTGTGTGTAGATTGTTATTTAGTAGTAAAGAACTAGATCCCATGACCAGCTAGCAGCAATCATTTCATTTAGTGGCATGCATAGGGAATTTAAATAGCAGGCTCTTACATCTCAGATATCAAAACTTACAGATGTCATAAGGTACTACCTATCTATCTGTTCATTGTAAGAATTACCTAACAACTTGATATGATTCTCATTTTCATGTATTTTAGTTCTCCCATCTCTGGTTGAGTATACTTCTTCACTTTTCATATACTAGCCTTTCCCACTTCTTTTGGTCCTTGTCCATTCATCTCTTATTCTTACTAAAAAATATTGCTATCATTTTAACCCTTACTCCCAGTGTAGCATATTTTATATAGGTATTTTGAAGGATTTAGGTTCTTTTAATTCCTTTGTTTTCAATTTCATATTATACTGATCTTCAATAATAAAATACAGGCATTTGCACTGCAGACAAATGTAAATCAATCAACAACCAAGTGTGCCATTACACCAGTTATTTTACTTGGACCCTTCCTATCTGTGACGGGTACTAGTAATTCAAACTTGTAACATCAGGCTTTGAATGAATGGTCAGTTAATTTCATCCTGCCTTAATATACAAGGCCTTTCAAATCACTTTGGTTGTGGTATCTGTGAAAGGGATATGAAAGTCAATTTAGGAATTACAGGAGGAGTGGCATATCCAGGAAAATAATTCTGGCATTAAAAGGTTAATTTTTTTGTCCTTGTAATTCATTTTAATTGCTACTATATCTTAGTCAAAATATGTCATTTTTCATTTTATCTCATATCATCCCTACACCTTTTACCTATTTCACATTACATAAAAATGGGAAATATATCTAAGTTTTTCATACATATTTAAAAGTAATACAATGTATGCTAAACCTATTATGTCAAAGATCATTGATATCTACATATTTCTGCTATCTTTTAACAGTTTTATATAAAATTAAGAGTTTTTATGCTCATAGCTTGCTCATTTATATGTATTCTTTCTCCACATTTTCCATCTTGTATATTGCTTCTTTATCAGGACTAATAAAATGTATATTCTAAATTTTCTGTGAATGGCCTTGACATTATCTTAATTCTGAATAAATATATAATATTTTGTAACAGGTAAATCACAAAAAATAGAAACATTACTGTATGAAAAATTTACGTCTCATCATACAATTTATATTAAATTAATTCCTTTGGGTCATTAACCATTTCAGAGAAATTTTTTGCTAATAGTTTGACTTTTCCAATACTGTAGCACATTTTGTGAGGTACCATTCTTTTCTTTCTCTTTATGCCATGCAAAGAGTGAACTTCAAACTCAAATATTGCGTTCCACCTTTTAAAGATTTGAATAATGTTTAACCTGATTAATATGAAGCAGTCAGAAGAATAAACTTTTGTAAGATTATTGTGTAAAAGAAACATAAAAATAAATGAAGATGGGTGGAAAAATTGCATAAGTGTAAGAATCAGATTTCTCTTTCTATAACTTCTTTTAATCAATGATAAATATTTGGGTGAAATGTTTTCAACATAAATTTTATTTTATATGCTCTTTGTATGCATTAATGAGATACCAGATAGCAGACATAATATTTCAGAGTGCAGATACTCTTTAAAATATTAGAAAATGCTAACTATTTTATAACTGTAAAGATAACAAAAACTATAGTTGAACATAGTTGTCTATTTTAAAAAGAATTTACTTTTACAGCAGCTGTATTATGCATCCCATAACATTTACTGGTTCAAGTGGATAAAATAACTCAATCAATCAAATTTAGCAGTTACATAAAATGCACTGAAAATTGAGAGAACTGCAGTCTATTCACAGAACATTAAAGCTAACAATTAGCATAGGAACTTTTGTTTAAAAAATATTTGTGATGTATTTTTAAGGTACCTCCATGAGATAGTATGATTTCAGGCATTACCTTCTTCTTGGAAGTAGTTTCAGGTGAAGGAAAAGCAAGCTGTCCTGAATTATTCCAGCCCCAAGTATACATGTCACCACATTCAGTGATAGCTGCAGAATGCCATCCTCCAGCTGCTATATGTGTTACTCTCACACCAGCCAGTGCATTTACTTCTCTAGGAGTTTCTTCACCTTCTAATTCACCATGTCCTAACTGCCCTCGGCTGTAACAATTGTAGGTCTCACTAATTCACCTTCGAAATTAAGCACTTTTTACAAAAGGCAGTATAAATAACTGAAAACTATTTGTTGAAGACTAGCTTCATTTAATTACATTGCAAGACATCTTTACAAAATGACATTCTGGAGTAATGCAAAAAATTGGGAATTATGTATGAATCAGATGTTAGAAGAGAGACCCATTCATATTCAGGGGCCTTGTCATGGTAACATTAGCAGTAAAATGATACAAAATAAGACAGCCTACTCTAATACATAAATATTCTAATATATAATGTAAGTAAAAAACAATCTGATGTGTTCCATTAACATGACTTCTATATCTCTGCAACAAATTATAGTTAGAAAGCTTATGCTTCTATTTACCTCATGCTAATTGAGAAAAAATTAGTAGAAATAGTCTTATTACTTGATTCCATAAAAGTAGAAGGGAAATAAGGGAGTACAATAGACTAAATTGATAGTCAAAAGCTGGTTGCTATGTGACTGCAGTTCATTTGTTTGTATGGACAGGAGTTGACAAATTCCTGTATGAGAAAAGTGTAAGTTTTTTAAAGGTGAAACCAATAACAAGCAATATCTCAAAAAGGACCAACTTCACGAAAAAAATGTATATAATATAAATTGTGTGTTTTAATGCGCTCTACATTTTTTGTGTAGTAAGCTTTTGTCCATCTCTTACGGGTTAGCAGTTATGCAAAATTCCGAAAATTCATCCAGAGTAAATTCATCCAGATAAATATCTTTAATATACGATATTTTAATCAAAATTGTTAGAGCCATTTTTGAGAAAATCAAAATTTTCGAAAAAAGTTCCATGGATGGGGGATTTTCTTGAAAATCTTTGTGTTGCATCCTTGGAAGATACCAAACTTAAATGCCAAGTTTGGTATTCAACATTCTTTTCGTTTTTGAGCTATGCTGCCCACAGACACACACACAGACATATTTCTAAAAATGTTTTTTTTGGATTCAGGGAGTCTCAAAACATGTATTTCCATTGAAATCTCAGTATCAAATTTTTGGGTGAAATACAACACCTTCTCTGTACACTATGTACATAGTACATTTAGAAAAAGTAATAAATAATACAGGAACTAAATGCTATGAGAGAAGTAAACCAGGGAGGGAAATGGATGTGAATGTTGCAACATGTCAGCTTCCCCTAGCATGTGCCACGGCACTGGATGGACAACTATGGTTTGTTTTCAAGAGGGTGCAAAATGCACATGATACTGAGGAAAGTAGATGAACATCTTGCATACTCTTGTCCACTTTAGTTATTATACTTATTATTTGATCACCTTCTTTGCATTAATATTCCCCTTATTCCAAATTTAATATGAGCAGCATAGCAAAAGCATAATAATCAGCTGTTTCATGGTTTTATAAGCATTATCTTTCTACTCTGCCTCATTATACAAATATCTTTGTTTACTATTCTGATGTTATATTTCATTTATGCTTGTCAAAAGGTACGCTTGTTGATTATTATGCTAGAAAGTTTGTATGGTAGGCCTCTAGAATACTTCACCATCAGTGTGTGTTTATTACTCAAGATGGCAGTTCAGTAGTTTTTTCTTCTAGCCTACCAATATTTGGAGACATTTAGATTCATGTTCAAAGTTTGGCAAGATGTTAGGTGTACCATATGATGATTTATTTTTCCTATACACAGCAGACTATTCTTCTATTGTTTCATATAATGATCATTTTTATTAGATTTCACAATCCTTAGCCTAGTAAATTTCCTTATTTCCCTTCTACTCACAAAGAAGCAAGAAATAATATCAATTCTACTCATGTTTATCTTGATTAGCATGTTGTAGATAAAAGAATAATTTTTTATAAGAATAGTTTATATGTGGAACACACTAGAGAAAGAAATGTAAATGGAACACATCAGATTTTTCTGTTTACGATACATTTGATTGATACATATGGTTTAATTTGGGTTTCTTTCTTTGCCAATAAACCAGTCTTTTCATTCACATTCGCTCAATAATGATCCAAAGTCACCTGTTATAAAACCTTTTCTTATTCTTTTGGAGTCATTATGGAAAGCCTTCAGTTGCTTCACCATGCATTTAGTAAATTTCAGGTGAGAATTACATTCCTTCCACAAATATTAAATTAAACTGAGTTTTATTTATGGATGCTCTTTAACTGTTGTGGTTCTTGCTACAGACATTCAGGTATAATCTAGGTCCAAGATAGCGGCGGTTGGTATGATCACGAGAAGTAGGTCTCAAAATTTGTGTAAAAATGATAGTAAATCAAACAAGGTGGTGTGCAATATAAGCAAAAATCTACTCGAGGACGTCGTAGATACCGGTGGTAATAAAGGTAATGAGGGGGCTTGCAATGAAATGGTTAAGAATCGACATAAACAATTGCCGGAGTGCAGAAGCCCAGCGATGCACGAGGCAGAAGTAATATCGTCCCTACAGGTCATAATAGGGATGTTAAACAAAGACCTACAAAGTGCCCAGTCAGAAATTATTAGGCTTAAAACTGAGAACGCAGATTCCAATCCAAATTATCAATGGAGCAAGAAAAAATCAGTTATGCTGAAGTAGTACAGCACAAAATCAGAGAAAGGCGACCGGAAGGGAGAGCTCAACACGTGCTGGAGAAGAACAATATTCAACTTCACAATAGGTTTGAAATATTAGGCAATGAATTAAATGATAATGTTGGTTTAAAGAACCTAACAAGTGGCGCAAGGAAAAAAGTGATGGTGTTTAGTGATTCGTTATTGAAGTTTTCTGGTGACCGCTGCAGGAAAAGAGGTTATAAGGTGCTTTGTTATCCAGGAATAAAGGTTTGTGAACTGAAATCTAAGGTGGAACACTTGGTGGCGATTGATAAGCCAGATATGGTGGTGTTGCATGCTGGTTCTAACGATATTAACAGAGGTGTATATGCAGAAGATATAATGGGAGATACTATGGACTTGCTAAATTCCATCAGAAAGGAAGTCCCCGGTGCCAAAATAGTTATTAGTGGAGTGCTTCACAGATATGACGTGACCCAAAGAAAAATAGTTCACATAAACAGTGCTTTGAATTGGTTAGGTAAAGTGAGAGATTGCACGATGCTAGATGGCAATTTTTGGTTGGACAACAGTGATTATGCTAGAGATGGAGTTCATCTAAATCGCAAAGGTTCACATAGACTTGGGGAAATGCTGTGGGAGGCTATTGATGTTGTTCTGGTGGGAAACTAGGGACAGGTAGGGTGGATGATATCTGCAACATGGGAATTGACTCGGTGGGTGCTCATCCTATAAAACATCATATTCTAAATTCTTTCTCTATTTTTCACCAAAATGTACAGAGCATCAGAAACAAGGTTGCTAACTTCGAGGTTTTGCTAAATGATAAATTACAAAGTATTGATATTTTAGCACTTACCGAACACTGGCTAAAAGATAATCAGATTGAGATGCTAAATTTTCAGGGTTATGTTAGGGAAAGCGCCTACTGCAGAAAAAACAAAAACAATGGGGGATCTTGTATCTTTGTAAAGGAAAACATCAAGGTCAAAAGAATATCAATCTTTGATTGTTTAATGTGTTATGAGCATTTTGAAGGCAGTATAGTCAAACTTTGTGATTTTAAAATTATAATAATTTGTTTGTATAGAAATCCCAGCTGTAACTTAAGTGTGTTTATTACTAAATTAGACAGGATTTTAAACTATTGTTTCAATGTGAAAAGAAATGTAATTATTATAGGTGATCTTAACATAAATTTCTTGGGAGAAAATCAAATGAAAAGTCTCACTACTGATCTTCTTAATATGTAAGGCCTAAAAGCAGTGGTTAATACACCTACTAGAGTAACCCAGGGGACGATGAGTGCTATATTTTGAACATCTCTAATTTTAATTTTGAATTTGAAAATTTTGAATCTGGCATCTCAGACCACTATGGTCAAATAATAAAAATTGGGCTCAAAAATGAATATGTTAATTGTAGACAACTGCCTTACAAAAAGTGTAGAATATATAGTGATAATAACATTCAATACTTTAACTATCTACTCTCCAAAGAAAATTGGTCAGATATTTACTGTCAGAGTGTGGATGAAAGTTTCAATGAATTTAGTAAGATACTCAATTTTAATTTGAATATTGCCATGCCTTTAACAGTTGTAAAAAAGGAAACCTTACAAAGCCAAATGGATTACAAAGGGTATTAGGATATCTAGTGAAAGGCTCCGGTATTTAAGTAAAGTAATCAAAGAAAATCAAGTCTCAGAGGACATTAAACAATATTATTCACGTTACAAAAAAATATACAATAAAGTAGTTAGGATGACAAAGAAGGGTTCTAACAGTAACATGGTGAAGAATTCAATAAATAAATCGAAAACCATATGGAACATCATTAAGAATGAGACTACAGGGCAAAAAAGTAAAGCTGAAGGTTTTAGTAAAAATGTAAATGGTGAGCTAGTATCTAATCCTGAAATTATTGCTCAAGAATTTAACCAATATTTCTCTTCTGTTGCCAATACTATTAGGAGGAAAGCCAATATAGAAAGTAACCCACCGATACTTAATTTACACAATATAATTTGTGAGTCTCTATATTTTTTACCAACAACTGAAGATGAGCTTCTCACAGTAATAAAAAATATGAAACCCAAAAGGTCTCTCGGTTTGAACGAGTTCTCGAATACACTTCTCAAAAAATGCTCTATTTATCTGGTAAAACCGTTATGCTACATAATAAACTTGTCTCTTAATGAAGGTTATTTCCTTCAGAGTTTAAAGACTTCTAAAATTAAGCCCTTGTTTAAAAAGGGTTCTAAAGTGGAGCTGGAAAACTACCGGCCTATATCTATCCTATCTGTATTTTCTAAGATAATTGAAAAGGTGGTGTATAACAGGGTATTATCGATTCTTAATAAACATAATATTATATCTAAAGGTCAGTATGGGTTTCAACAAAAGAAATCAACAAATTTAGCTTTGCAGAACTTAATTGAAGAAGTGCATAAAAATCTAGATCGTGGAATTCAATGTTTGGGATTATTTCTAGATCAATCTAAGGCTTTTGACCTAGTTGATCATGATATACTTTTACATAAATTGTATAATTATGGCATAAGAGGAATTCCTTTCAACTGGTTCGAATCATATTTAAGTAACAGAAAGCACTTAACTGAGATCGAATATGTTGAAAATAATTAAATAACTCAGAAGTTTGAGACAAGTGAAGTTTTAATCAATGTGATGTTGAAAATGAGTCGGAATAGTAACACTCACCTCACTTATATAAGTGATGTTGAAAATGAGTCAGAATAGTAACACTCACCTCACTTATATAAGTGAGGTGAGTGTTACTATTCCGACTCATTTTCAACATCATGTTGAAAATAGTTTAAATGAAATTAAAGTGGTCAGCTCTAACATAGTTGACACAAAGTTTGGGGTACCCCAGGGTTTGATTTTGGGTCCCCTATTATTTTTACTATACATTAACAACTTAGCCGAAAATAGTCACCTTAGTAATACTAAATTTACGCTCTTTGCAGATGATACTAGCCTAATTTCTGGGGAAAATGAATTTGATCTTAAATCAAACTCTGATACGGCAGCTGAGTATGTTGTTAATTGGTTTAAAGACAATAGGCTTGTTATTAATAAAAATAAAAGTTTAGTAGTAAGATTCCATCATAAAGTGAATAAAAATGTAAATTTTTCTGAAGTTTACTTAGATAATGAATCAGTAACTATCAGAGAAAAAATTAAATTTCTTGGGGTGTGGGTTGATAGTAATCTCAATTGGGGAATTCATGTTGAATCGTTATCAAAAAAACTAAGCCAAATTTGTTTTGCTTTATACACTCTAAGAACATCGGTGAATCTTGATGTACTTAAAATAGCCTATTTTGCTTATTTTCACCCTCACTTAACCTATGGTATAATTTTTGGGGGAAAATCAAGCCATTGTAACCGAGTCTTTCTAATCCAAAAAAAGGCAATTAGGCTAATGCATAACCTTTCTAGTACTACTAGCTGTAAACCTTATTTTAAATCGCTAAATATCTTAACAGTTCCATCAATTTATCTTTATGAAATGCTTGTATTAACCCACAAGCAGGTAAACAGTTTTATTACTAATGCGGACATCCATGACCATAATACAAGAAGTAAATTAAACCTTCACAAAATAGGGTAAGAGATATATGAGAAAAGTTTTTATCATAGTGGTATTCAATTTATAATAAACTCCCTACCACCTTTAAGCTGTTATCCTCTATGGCAATATTCAAAAGGAAATTAAAGAGATTCTTAATTCTAAAATGCTTTTATTCAGTGAATGAATATGTGGAAATGGCTTAGTTTACTAATTTTATTTCAAGTTTGTACTAGAACTCTAATATTGTAAATATCTGTAAGTAGTAACTAGTATAAGTATATTTTGTGATTATTATGTAATTCCTATTGATGAAACCGATATTTCTGTAATGAAATCATATGGTGAATAAAATTGATTTGATTTGGTATCCCATTTTATATTGGGCATGAAAGACCAGTAAGTTTTAGAGCTTCTTTATCAGGCTTTAGGTACTTTTACGTGCTGTATACTTACGACATGGCACCAATGGCTTTTTTTCCTTTCTTTTTTTTACTGTTCAGTAAATAACTTTATTTAGGGGACTGATCTGTGAATTTCTCAAAATGTCCACTACTCATCTGCTCCTTTTCAAAATTTTACATATATTTAATCAAGATATTTCTGTAATGTTTGGTAGATAAATATTGAATGGTTTCTGAACTATGCACCTTTTAAGAAAAGATAATAGATATGTTACGTAAATATCTTATATTGCAATTTTATACTTCTTTAAAAAATTGCACATTAATGTTCTTTATTGAGCTATAAAACAAGTTTGCTTACAAAAAATTTTCTTAAATAAATTTTACATTTGAAGGGTATGGAGGAAAACCATGACAACTGCTTTTTTCAGTTCTAAGTTTACAGCATTATCTTTTAAATCATAACATGTAGTTTGATAGGATGTGTTTATTTTGGATAAATGCTTATCGGTTCTGAGTTATTTGCTGAGAATGAATTGATATACACGGGAACATATCTTGTCCATACCAACAAGGGTAAACTTAACAAGTCCATGATAAATTGAAGCAAAATAGTGTGGCAAATGTATTTTTAATAGAGTGCAAAAGCTTGTATTTTGTAACATTTGTAATTGAGACGAAATCAATTAGCCACAGGCAAAGTTTAATTTTAATGTAGCAGCAAAATGTTCAATTTCATCATGCCAACAATGTTTGATTTGTGTATGTAGAAAGAAAGAGGTACAATTGTGGGGGAAAAGATGCTGCATCTCATAAAGCCACTCCAAAAACTATAACCTAGTTTAGATAGCAAAAAGTTAAAAAAAGGAATACTTGTGAAAATTTATAATGTAGATAGATGGAATATTTTTGTGCATATTGTTTGTGTAAGTTTAATAGTGAAAAAGAAATGAATGTTCTGTTAAACAATTGAAATGAAAAAGATGCTCATATATTTTAAAGGTAAAGAATGCTGGGTAAAGTAATGATATGATGATATGATGATTCTTCATCTGAATTGTAAGTGTCGGAGTATTGCACTCATGTAAGCACATCATATTGACATTATTTTCACATGGGTAAGGAATAAGCATAAGAATAATGGTTTCAGTGATTAGTGTATGTAAAATATGCCATTCATGTGAAAAATGATATAAAAGAAAATATAGTTCATTCTTGAAAAGAGGAAATTGTGTGTTATCATATGCATTATACGATCTTTCCTTAGCATCCTCTCCAAGACTAATCCACTGAGATTAAGAGTCTACAATGTATCTCCGACTGGCTAACCCCGGCATCAAAGTGCAAAAAACTACAAACCTGCATCCAGCATAAAGGCCATAAAATAATAATGTTGCAGAATTGATGACCAACTAAGGAGCAAACGGAAAAGCATTCCCAAACACATTTCATAATAATAGCATTAATTTAGTCATCGTTGTCAATATTCTCTTTATTAGTAGTGATATCATTAGAATAATTTTTTGCTTTTATTGTAAATTTTTAAATTAGTTTATTTTGTTGCATAGTGTTAGTGCCCTAATGCCATTAGAGGAAGAAAGTTTCTCATCCCCCAAAAATTTCAGCGCGCCATTTGCTTTGCTTCTTAATTTTAAATTCAATTGCCCTTTGGCGCCCAAAATACCTCTCGTAAGACAGCAATGTGTGTTGTATTGATTCCAGTTACTGTTACTTTGATTGTTTACGCAGTGTGAGTGTGACCTTTAGATGTGCTAGACGTTATGTTCGATACATGTTTTTTATTTACTCTCCAAGGAAAGCTGGTTATTGTGAAGCTTAAAGGTGAGTTAAAGAATGAAGTTTCAGGTGGTATTTATCTTCAAGTATCTCTGATCTGCATTCAATTAAAAAATGTTTTCACAGCTGTTGATTTGCACATCACAGCATGGGTTAAAATAAACTATAAATTTCTCACCTGGGTGAGAAACTTTCGCACCCTTTAGAGTTCTTTTGTCTTTATTATTGTTAATTAATTTATCAACAGGTATAGGGAATATTTACGCACAAAAATTCAAGTTCTTACTGCACAAGGGATGTCAATAAAAGACATTACACATCTGAAGGTTGACAGAAACACTGTGAGAAAGTGGGCTAGAAAAGAGGAGGGTGATGTCGAGGACGAAAAACATAGTGGTAGACCATTTAAAGTTCCTCCAAATACATAAAGGAGGATCAGAGGGATCTGTAAGAATAAAATTGTGGGCATACGAAGCGTTGTCAAGAAATTGAATTTTTCGACTGAATTGCAAGACAGTGGGAAGAAAATTGGGGTCACAACAGTGAGGCACTATGTAAGGTCCACTGATTGGGGTAAAACTGCACATAAGGAACCAGTCAAGCCTTTGCTTAGTGAAAAAAATATCAATGATCAAAAGAAATTTTGTGAAAGATTAATCCGGAAAGGTTTTGTTGACGACACTCCGGAAGGATGTGTAAAAAGGGCACATATCCTTTTTACAGATGAACTCAACCCCAAACCAAACAGGCAAAATTGTAAAATCCGTACGAATGATGCTTGCAGTATTTCACCAGTCCTTGTTCCAAAATTTTCCCTGAAATTCATGGTTGCAGGTGGCATATCACAGTATGAGAAAACAGAGTTGTACATTATCCCACAAAATCAAACTGTCAATGGTGAACATTACAGATTGTCAATTTTGCCAATATTCAAGAAGACTATGGATGACCCTTCCCAGTTTCCCAAGGGTAATATGGGTGTTTTGATGCAAGAAGGAGCAACAGCTCATACTGCGAAGACAACCATGAAGGTGATAAAGGAACACTTCAACAATGTTTGGACTGACTGGCCAGGAAATTCGCCTGATCCCAATGTCATTGAGAACTTGTGGGCCAAACTTCAAGATAGTGTTTCTAGACAACCCAGACCACGAAACAGGGATCAATTAATCACCAGCAAGGATTTGGTGGAAAATTTCGCTCAACACATTATTGCATGCCATGCCAACAATGGCAGACATACAAAGTTCTAAATTTGGTGTGTGTTAGACAGATACTTGATGTTTATGATGTTGAAAAAATAAATTGCCTAATTATTATTTAAAGGATGTTATTTCTTACAGCTGGGGGGGTGAGAAACTTTCGGTCCATCCTGTAGTATAGAGAAGCACCTTACAAGAAAGCAAAAGAGAGATGGACAGTGGCCAAAAAATTCAAACTGCAGAGTACTGAATTTGGATCACCATGTGTTTGTCCATGTAAATGTTTTGATCAACAGAGGAAATGTTAAGTAACTTTATATTCTTTCCCTTTCACCAGTGGAGTACATAAATCTGCATATGAGAAGTGTTCAATAAGTCCTTAGAAAAATATAGAAAAATAAATTATTTTGAGTAGATTTTTTTTACTTTCTCTATACTCACTATGTACATAGTGAATAGAGAATGTATTGCACTCCACCAAAAAATTCGATACCGAGATTTCACCGGAAATATATGTTTTAGGGTCCCCTGTATCCAAAAAAAAAGTATTTTCAAAAAAAGGTCCGTGTGTGTGTCCGTGTGTCTGTGAACACAATAACTCAAAAACGAAAAGTCGGTAAAATACTAAACTTGGTATTTAGGTTTAGTATCTTCCAGGGATGCGACACGAAGATTTTGAGAAAAATTCCCCCACCCCAAACTACCCTTTACATGGAACTTTTTTCGAAAATTTTGATTTTCTAAAAAATGGCTCTAACGATTTTGATTAAAATATTGTATATTAAAGTTATTTACCTGACAAATAAAATGTATATTCTGAAATTTCTGGGAATAGCCTCTGAAGACTACTTTATTCTGGGTGAATTTTTCATAACTACTAAACCGTAAGAGATGGACAAAAACTTAACCCATAAAAAATGTAGAGCACGTTAAAACACACAATTTATGTAATATACATTTTTTTCGTGGAGTTAATCGTTTTTGAGATATTCCTTTTTATTGGTTTCAGCTTTGAAAAACTTACACTTTTCTCATACAGGAATTTGTCAACTCCTGTCAACACAAACAAAGGAACATCAGTCACATATCAACCAGCTTTTGGCTTTCACTTTAACCTATGGTACTCCCTTATTTCGGTTCTACTTACTATAAAGCAAGAAATAAGATTATTTCTGCTAATTTTTCTCGATTAGTATGAAATAAATAAAAGATAAGCTTATTAACAATAATAATTTACAGAGATATAGAGAAAGTCATGTGAGTGTAACACATCAGATTTTTTATTTTTCAACATAATCTCCTTTTAAACACTTTTCCCACTGTTTCTCCAACTGTTTTAAACCTTCCAAAAAGCAGGATTTTGAAAGGTCCTCAAAATAGGCATTTATTTGGGATAGATGACCTCTTTGTTAGATGTGAATTGTTTTCCACCGAGCCACTATTCCTAGTTTGGAAATAAAAATAAAGTCACTGGGGCCAATCTGGTGAATAAAGTGCGTATTGCAGTAATTTAAACCTTAATTCTACAAGTTTTGCTATTGTAACTGCACAGGTGTGCACTCTTGCATTGTCCTGATGGAAGAGAACCTTTCTCTGTGCCAGATGAGGGCATTTTTTCTTGATTTTTCCATTCAACAGGTGCAATAACCATGTATAATGCTCTCCATTTATCGTTCTTCCTTTCTGCAAGTAATCAATGTAGATGATTATGCATACATCCCAATAAATTGAGGCCATCACCTTTTCTGCAGATTTGCCTTCTTCGGAGGCTTTAAAAATTCACTGTTTTAACTGTACTTTTATCTTGGAGTAGTAGTGTATCCATGTTTCATCTGCAGTTATGTATCGATGCAGAAACTTGTCAGAATTGTGAGGAAAAGTGCCAAACCAGCTTCCAAATCGATCACATGATTGTGTTTACTCTCCATTGAGAGCAAAAATAAATAACATAGTCCCTTATATAACTGTACTGTGACTTGAAACTTTAACATTCATCTCCTGAAAATTTTAGTTTGGTATTGTAATGCTTATCCCAGGTGATGCTCATTTGTTAACTCCATTTTTTTTAAAAAAAAATGTATGCTTAGCTAACTTTGCCGGCCTTGGTAGTATATCATATGATTTTTATAAGTAATTATTGTTTAGCATGTTTTATTAAGTATTTATAGTGGAATCTAAACCAAAATTATATTGTTATAAGTTCAAAATTGCATTGTAAAGAGAATTTCAAGTGCTGAAAAATACTAAAATACAGAAAACACCTTTTAAAATTGGTCACATATATTCCTCTCTGTTAATGGGCATTTCATTTTGGGATATTTCTCACTCAGTTTAATGCAATAGAAATAATTTTTGGATGAAACTGACACTAAAGAATTAGTATTATGGGTGAGCTAAATAATAAAAAAATTCCTTTTTGACAACTTTTGTGCAATTTTCACTGATTGGTCCCCTTAAATCGATGGTGAACAGCGCATATTTTAATGAAACTGTAAATATTTTAGTTATCAGTTATTACTCCATCATTTAATCTAATTTAATGAAGATTGGTGAACATGGCTATAAGAATAAGACAAGTTTAAATGCTTAGCTAATGTTGCTTTTCCTGGAATTTTAGTTACGTTATTTTTACACGATATATTTTGTTTAAAAGAGAGAAAACTTATAACAACTTTTAAACATATACCTTCCTGCTCCCCAAGAATAAATAAGGCCACTATCAGTGAGCAAAAGACTATGTTCCAGACCACAAGCTACATCTATAGCTCTAGTCTCAGGTATATACAGTGGAGAAGGAATGGCATAAGCTATACCTGGAAAGAAAGAAACACAAATTTTACAGTTACCAGTCATTATTCTTAACCATTACGGCACACATAAAAGTACCTTATTTATAAAAGCATATACAAACAAAGCTGATTTTATATCAGGATGTCCTGCTTAAATTTACCAATTGAAGATATGCCTATAACTGTTAAATAAAAAAAACAAAAAAACATTTAAACAAATTAATGCTTGCAATTTTAATCTTCAACACCTACTTTTCAAATAACTATCATATGTAGCATAGCAGATGTTATATCTGTTGTCAACCTCTATACTGATATTCCTCAACATGTCAATTGTGACTTTTTTTAAATTCCAAAACTGATTGTGTGCTTCAATAAGAGAAAGTCCTGATCATCCTGACACATTATTTTCATTCCAAAATCCAAAGTAACATAAATGTATGTTTTCTTTTTACTTTCTTGACTACGTAAAAGGGCTATACTGAAAGTTGTGAGCAACTCAATGTTAAAATTCAAATTCCAGCAATGTAACAAAAAGGACTGGAGGTTATGTACAGATTTTACACCACATGTTGCCATATTGTAATGTCATTACTTTCTATCACAAGACCATAGGCAGAATTTCCAAAACTATAGACACTGGTGTTTTGTTTCCATGGCATGTTTTCTTAGAAGTCCTTACTAAAGAGGGGAAGTCTGCTGCTGAAACTCACCTCAGATTTCAACATACCTATGGAGATGACTGCATGGGTGCTAACAGTGTTAGGAGATGAATGAAGCATTTCAAAGATTGGAAAACGAGTATCCACAAGCCCCTACACGTCTAGCTGTGCAGACCAGATAAAGTGTCGTAATATGAGGAAGTACAGTGGAGGCCAAAGGCTCTCTAGGTTGTGTGCAATACATTGGTTGTAATGGGAAAACAGTGAAATTTAAAACAGCTATAATTGCATCATAAGGATATCTGAGCAGGAAATAATTGCGACAATATCTTCTTTATGATTGTCAGCATCTATGCACAGGGATTAGACCTTGAATGTCCTGTTGAAAGTTGAATAAAATCACTTCATTGACTAGATGGGATTTCATCTCACAACTGAACAAAACAGAAGTAAATATTATCATTGCACTTGAATATCACATACCTGCATTTAAAGTGTTTTACGAACAGGATGTAAGCATCATAGAGAGCATAATTCACCTTTAATTCCATTTTCTCAGTTTCTTCTCAGTGATTACATGTATACTTTATCCTTTTTACTTTAATGCACAAAGCCATCAACAAGAATTAAAAAGACGGTTTGTTAAGAGTGTCTCTGCAGTAAAGTGACCAAAATGCTGAATTAAAAATATGCTGGGGCCCATTCTAGGCTGATGAAGCTATTCTTATTCCCCACCTTCAAGAGCCTGAAAATATGAATGAGATACTTAATGTGTGTTAAGTTAATCGAAAAGTACAGTTTTAATGTGCACCTCAAATTTAAGCAGTCGCTATAGAAGGTCAAAGTGGTAGTGATTAATATTACCTAAGGCAGTATGTAAATAAATAAAATCAAACAAATAAATAAAATGATTTAGCAGAAAAAAAATATGCAATACTGGATTTTCAGAGATGGTATGTACAGTACAAAAATAAAATAAACGTGAAATTAGGTACCTGATTTCTCTTCAGTCTATTCAAGATGTTAAGTAAACATTTTCTATCAGTATTTGTGATATATTTGAGTTAGATAAATAAGATAGGTATATTAATATGTGCACAACAGGAGAATATGGTCTGTGCTTCCTGAAATAATTTATAAACAAATCTAAAATTAGAATTGATTATTACTTAATATTCTTTATATTTTAACACTTTTGCAAAATTCCTTTTTGCACCCTGTGGGATTGTGTTTCAGTCTGAAATTACACATTTGAAAGATTAACTTAATCGAGATTTCGGTTATTATTTTTTTTTTTTTTTATTTAGGACAAATTATAATATTGAATCTAATATTTTAGCACTGCCTTCTAATGCTAATAAAACATACACAAAATAGTTATAAGAATTAAATTAGCATTCTCATTACCTTTGTCAGAATAAAAAGGGAAACTAAATACTGAAGAAACTGTGTGAGGGTTTAGCATCATCTTGCCTTTATTCTCATGGAAACAATTTTTTACAAAATGCACTGAGTATAGCCTGTGACATTTCGAAGGCACAAATTTGTTACGTCTCGGAGCAGCTGACGACTTACTCAATAATTCTAGTTTATGTATTAGGAAACTAAAATAAATTATCATTCGCTTAGTGACCGAGGAAACCCACGAGAATAAATTAGAATGAATTTGGAACACAAATGTTACAATTTATTCTTACTGATGGAAAGGATCTTGGAATCATTTTTTCAGTGGCTGGTACAGTTATGCATTATAGAAGTGCACCATGTTAATTATTAAACCCTAATACCCTTGAACCACATGACATAAGCAGATGGCATGCAGTTCTGACGGGAATGTGGGGTTTGCAGGATGGTGGGTGAGAATGAGGTTGGGGAGTGACAGGAGGAGGCAAGTTTTGCTCCTAAATGGTTGCCAGTCATGGTGCACTGCTGGTGTAATCATTTTGCAAACATTTATTATTTTTGGGGTTGTAAATTTTGATGTCCAAGTAACTCTTGAAGGATTGTAAGGAGCTTAGCTGTAGCAGCTGTTGGAGGTGCTCCTTCGTTACCGGGGATGCCCTCAAGCCATACAGGGAAGCTGGTATCATCTGATGTGGCGGTTCCTGGGATTATAATCCCCAGGAGACCTAATGAGGGTGCTCCGATGGAATGGTAACCCTTCGTTGAATTTTGTTGCCCAATGCATAATCTCGTCCTCCAGGTCCTTAAACCACCTCACTTTCAAAACCTTTTAAACGTACTGAACATATGGCAAAAAGCATGTTTGCCCTTCACCTACCGATGTACAAGAAGTTTCAATTAGTGACAGCACAGCAGCGACAGCGGTGAGTCTAGGTAATATATTCCAAGGTCTTTGAGTATCCAAGATGAGCTTTGTAGCGGTCACCCACAAATTGCCTTCACACAACAAGAAAAGAGTTGAGCTCATTAGAGCAGATAGACATATAACAGTGGATGCAATTGATGCACAACTTGCAGTAGGACATAATGCAGTGCAAGAAATGATATAAAGCTTAGGTTATTGAAAAAGTTTGTGCCTGTTGGGTCCCACGTTTACTGTCTGAAGACCACAAAATTCACAGAAGAACCATCAGTCAAAACTATTATCAGAGATTTCAAAATGATGATGATGAGTATTGTGACAGGCAGGCAAAGAAAGCTGGTTCCATCATTACGAGCCTGAGACAAAACACCAAAGCATGGAATGGCCCCGTTTGGATTTGCCGTTGAAGAAGATAGTGAAGACAGTGTCATCTGCTGGAAAGGCTATGGGTTTCATCTTCTGGAGGCACAGGGTTGTATTGATTGATTTTCTTGAACAAACCATAAATGCTGCCTTTCCAGGCACATTGAAGGCTTCGTTGCACATTATGCAATTAGTGTCCTGGAAAGAAATTCATCCTGCAACAAGATAATGCACACCCTCACACTGCCCATGTCACAATTAAGATCAGAACATTTGGGTGGGAAGCTCTTCGACATCATCCCTACAGTCCCAACTTGGCATCCTGCGACTACCATACTTTAGGTTCCATTAAGGAACAGATGTGAGGGCAACAATATGAGAAGGTGGAGGATATTAAGAAAGCAGTGTGCCAATATCTTCATGCAGCTGGAATGGAGTTCTATCATAACAGTATTTTAAAACTTGCAGAATAACAGGAAAAACATGTGCAAAGAAATGGAGACTTGTTGAAAAGTGAGAGGTGAGGTCTGTAGATTAAGATGATGCATCTGCTTTCTATAAAATATAAATATTAAGAGGTTTAAAAAGTGTTGCTCACTACTTTCAGTATGAACCTATATACATGTTCATAGAAGTTAGAGAAGATTATTGTATTCTACCAACAATTTTATATCAAGATTTCAATAGAAACATGTATTTTGAGAGCCCCTGAATATTAAAAGTGTATTTTTAAAAAAACATATGTGTATGTGTGTCTGTGAACACCATAGCTCAGAATTGAAAAGTCTGTTATCAAATTTGGTATCAAAGCTTAGCATCTTCCAAGAATGCAACAAAATGTTTTCAGGAAAATCCCCCTACCCCCAACTACCTTTTACATGGAACTTTTTCAATATTATTGATTTTCTAAAAAATGGCTCTAATGATTTTAATTAAAATAGCATATGTTTAAGATATTTTCATGACAAATGAAATGTATATCTTGAATTTTCTGGGAGTAGCCTTAGAAGACCTCTACTTTTGTATAACTGGTAAATATAAGATTTAATCTCTCCTGTTATACTCCATGCAAACAGAACTGAGATTCAATTGTTTCATATAGCATTCAGGTTTTAAAAGATTTGTCTACACTTTAACCTAACACACTAATGTATATCTCGATTAGCATGACATAAATAAAAGAGTGGTCTTTTGTAAGAGTGTTTGCAGAACAGATAGAGAAAATCATATGAATGGAATACATCAGATGTTTTAAATAGTTGTTAAGGCCTATCTTTGTATATTTAATTTCCCAACTTCTTTAAAGATTCTATTAAAAAAAACTCTCATTTTTATTCTCTCTACTATGTACTTAGAGTAACTAGATTAAGTAGAGGAAGTACTATATTCCACCCGAAAATCAAAGGTGAAATTTCACTGATAATAAATGTTTTGAAACACCCGACCATAATTTTTTAAAGGTCTCTCTCTCTCCTTCTCCCCTCCCCTTCTCCTCTCTCACTAAGAGATTTAAGTTTATGTATGTGTGCCTGTGCATGTGCACACACCCATGCGAATAGCATAACTCAAAAACAGAAAGTGTGATAAATACCAAGTTTCAGCATCTTCCAAGCATGCAAAAGGAAAAATCTCAAGAAACCCCCACTATTCCGAAGTAATCTTTACATGGAAAATTTTGATTTTCTTAAAAATGGATCTTACAAGTTTGATTAAAATACTACATGTTTAAAATATGGTCGTCTCTAGCGCGGTGGTAGCGCAGCTGCTTACCAAGCGGGAGACCTGGGTTCGATCCCCAGTACCGGCGTGGGGATTTTTCCCCCGCTGGGAGACCTGGCCCGGGGTGCACTCAGCCTCGTAAGGTCCCTGGGGGGCCAATTGAGGAGCTACTTGATGGAGAAGTAGCGGCTCCAGGTCATGAGAACCGCATTAACCGGCCGGGAGGGACTCGAGGCGCTGACCACGTCTCACCCTCCAATACTGCACCCCATCCATGACGTCTGTAGTGGACCGAGATGGGGGACGCAGCGGCCGGGCGGTAGGCCAAGGTTCCCCGTGAGCTGTCGTGCCATGGAGTTATGTTTAAAATATTTACAGACAAATTAAATGTATTTTATTTTCTGAGGTCCTCTTCATTCTGAATGATTTTTACATAACTGGTAAACATAAGAGACAGACAAAATCTTGCCACATTAAAAATACAGATCTTATTACAGCACACAATTTACGTAAAATAAAATATTTTGTGGCATTATTCATTTCTGGGATATTTCTTGTAATTGGTTTGAATTTTCAAACACTTTTAAGCTTTTCTCATCTGCAAATACTTTTCTTTCTTTTTTGTGTTCATACAAAGAGAACAGAATTTCAAAACCATCACATAATGACCAGTATTGAAAGTGAATATATTTTTAGCTTTATTCTGCTTACAGTTACAGTTACAAAAACATATATAAATGCATAATGAAGATTTCTCTATATTTAATAAGTATAATAAGTTTCTGAGAAAATAAGAAGGAGTTAAATAGAATGTAGAAGAGTATGAATGCAACATATCATATTTTTTCTCCTATAAATTACAATATAAAGATATGGAAGTGATCTACAAGTTTATCAGCACTAGTTCACTTACTGTTTACACTTAAGCTTAAATGTGGTTCATAATTTAAATTTTAAGTTATTTAAATTCCACAGAATTCGTTGTTGTTTCTTCATATTTTTCACATGAACTGGATTCAAATTCACATGTTTTAATTTCCTGAGTTAGGAAGAGCTAATTAAATATACCCCCACCGCTGAATCCTTGCACTTGACAGTTAGGAGTTAAGTTGGTACATCCACAGAAAACAGATGAAAAAGATTTACCTGTTTGACTTTCTGAACCAATCACAAAGGAGCATTTTGGTCAGTCGGTCGGTCAGACAATGGAAACGCATCTAGATGCCGCACCATTGAATATCTGGCTATTTCCAACCATGTGCTCAGTTTGTTAACTCCTAGCACATGCGTTGAGCTGTTCTGTACAAGATAAGTATTATTCATAAAAAAAAAAAAAAAAAAAAAAAAAAAAAAAAAATGTAAATGGCGTGTTATTTATGGACGCTCTTTAACTTCTGTGTTCTCAGCATCCCATTCTAAACTGGGCGTGAAATACCGCTTAATTTTGCTCAGAAGCCTCTCTATCAGGCTTGAGGTTCTTTTATGTGCCATATTATTCATTGTTATTTATTGATAGTGTTTTGGTGTTTGTGCGCGAGTTAACATAACAAGACTTTCACAATTATACAGGGTGTATATAAATTAATATTGGGGTTTTAACTCTTTATAATATTTATTACATTCAACTTATAGTTATGAATGATATGTCAAATGAAAAAGCAACTCAAACAGTTTTACCAAGAAGCTTATAAATGTTCAATGTGGCTACCCTTTGTCACACGTCACACATCAATTCTATAGCCGAGTTCTTCCCAAATGTTGATAAGTGTGTATTCAGTAATTGTAGCAACAGCTGCTTCAATCCAGTTTCTTAATTCAGGGAGGTCAGCTGATAGCGGAGGCACATACACACAATCCTTGATGAAGCCCCAAAGGTAAAAATTGCATGTCATTAGGTCAGGAGAATGTGGAGGCCATGCATAGCAAGCCCTATCATTCGGGCCCTTGCGGCCTATCCAGCGCTCAGGTACAATGATGTTCAACCAATCGCGTACTTCGTTATGCCAGTGAGGTGGCGCAATCCTGCTGGAAAATGAAGTTCTCTGACTCATTTTCTTCCAACTGAGGGAAGAGCCATTGCTCTCTCACTCGCTCAACAGTCTCTTCACTTACTCCTGGTCGTCCTGTACTCTTCCCTTTACAAAGGCAGCTGGTATTTTCAAACTGATTGTACCATCTATGAATGTTTTTATCACTAGGAGGATCACAACCGAACTTACTACGGAACGCACGTTGCACAGTAACTACAGATTCGGTCTTTGCAAACTGCAAAACACAAAACGCTTTCTGTTTACTAGTCGCCAACTTTGCTACTACCGCTGTCTAGCGGATTGCGGCAGAAACATTGCATGCACATACACACTTGTGCCAACAAACAAAACTGTTTGAGTTGCTTTTTCATTTGACATATCATTTATAACTGTAAGTTGAATATAATAAATATTATAAAGAGTTAAAACCCTGATATTCATTTATGTACACCCTGTAGAGGTGGATACCCTTTTGCTGGGAGATGTGGCGAGGATGGACGCAGCTTCATGGAAGAAGAAAGTGAATCATGTTCACAAAATAATAGAAAAAGCACAGGAATTAGACGGAATCATCAGTGAATGTGAACCACTAATGATAATGTCTTGATGTTGATGATTACAATGATAATGATGCTTTAGAGAATGATGACGATGGAGACTTGGATGGAATTGAGCCATTAAAATTCTAAACCTGTGAAAATCACTTTGTTATACCTTTCTCTCACTGTAATAAGTTATTTTGCATTTTTGTTCAATATCGTCATAAATACGTATGTATTCTACATGTGTTACAGTATCACTGTTATTTTCAGTTAACATCAATAATAACTAATTAGTTTCATTATTCATCGGCATTCAGTTACTATGTATACTGTTTATATTCGTTGTTATACTTGATAGAGACATTTGTAATCAGCTGTTGTTGTTTACTAATTACTCTGGCAATGCTGCAAAGGCAGCATAGCCAATTTTATGCGAAACCACCTGAACTGTCAAGTGCAAGGATTCAGCAGTGAGGGTATAATTATTCTGCTTTGCTGTTTATGCTTATTTGAAAAAGAAAAAAGAAATGCATACATGCTCCATATAGTGTAAATAGTGCAAATCTAATTTTTGTGTAGGTGGGCAGGCGTTTGTGCGTGCGTGTGTATGTGCGCTATATACATTATGAAAACCATTAAGAAAGAACACCCACCCCACCCCCACCCACACATACACACACACACACAAAATAAATGTGGTGATTAGAGAACATAAGTCTTTATACAATAGCAAAAAAATACAATCAGTTTTAAACATAATTGGGAGCATAAGTAAGGCTTACAATTTATATATATATACAGATTACAAATTAATTATATTAGTTTCTAAAATAATCAGAAAACGTCTGCACCCTATAGAAGCACTGATCAATTAAAAAGGCTTTACTTCTTTCCTAAACTTTGTTTAGTTACTGTTATTAATTTTATTTGTGATTTGGTTATACATATGTATGCCCTTGTGAGTATAGAATTTACCATTTTGGTTGTTCTAGCGGTCTGTATGTGTGTTTTATTACTGTTTCTGGTACTATGTTTATGAGCAGTGTTATTTGTACTAAAGAAGCATGTATTGTTCCTTATAAAGCAGACAGTTTCAAAAATATAGAGACTTGGAAATTTAAGAACATTATTTTGTTGAAAGTGTGGTTTAAATATGTTGTTCTAAGTAGATGTAACCATTAACCTAAGTATTTTCTTTTGCATTATAAATAGTGTGCTTATTTTATTACTGGACCCCCAAATAAATATACCATATGCAAGTGCAGTTTGCACATAGGAGAAGTAATCATTTTTAGTGTTTGCAGATTACTGATTCTTTTTAAGACATATGTTATATAATGGGCCTTAATTATTCTGGATGTGACATTCTTAATATAGCTTTTCCAGTCTAAGTGTTGATCAATTAATATTCCAAGAAATTTTGCTTCAGCAACATACTGTATGGTTTCTTTATTACATACAATTTTTGGCCCTATTATTTTATTACTTCTATTGGAGTGCGTGATATGCATGCATTGAAATTTTTTTTCATTTAGTACTAGTTTATTTGCTATTAACCATTTCTCCATACTTAACATTGTATTATCTGCTTGAATTTGTAGCTCAATGGAATTACTGCCCCTGAGAATAAAATTAGTATCATTTGCATATGGTACAGTCTCGACATATGGTGTGAGAGCAAGCAAATCGTTGATGTATACTAAAAAAAGTAAAGGACCAAGATTCAAGCCTTGAGGAACCCCATGTCTTATTGCCTTTATATCTGATTTTGAAGTTATTGTATCAGTAGTTACTACTGTAAATTGTTGTCTGTCAGTTAGACAAGACTTAAACCACTCATAAGCTATCCCACTCACTTCATAGGCTTCCAGTTTTGTCAACTAAATCAAAGGCTTTACTTAGGTCCATAAATATACCAACTGTTGTATCATTTACATCAATTCCCTCCAATGTTCCCTTAGTGAATGCATAAAAGGCATTTAATATAGATTTGTTTTTGTGAAATCCATTTTGTTTATCACTAAATACATACTTTTCCATGAAAGGTGCAATTCTATTATACATAACTGATTCCATAATTTTAAAAAAACCTGATTGAATGGCAATGGGCCTATAATTATCAACCATATTTACACTGTCTTTTTTATATGTAGGAACAATTTTTGCCAGTTTCATCTTATCTGGAAATATCCCAGATAACAGGGAAGTATTACATATTTCCAATATGGGATTTAATATACTGCCCTTACATGACGTAATTACACACTTGGGTATCTCATCAAATCCTGCTGATAAGTTATTTTTCTTTGAATTAATTATTTTACTTATTTCATCTGTAGTAACTGGCTTTAAAAAAATAGATTTTTTATTTCTTTTTAATTTAATATATGAATTACTATTATTTGAGTGTGGAATTGTTACTTTATCAGCAATATTGATGAAATAGTCATTGAAAATATTGGCAACTTTGACTGAATTTTTGACAATATCATTATTTACCTTTAATGAGATTTTTTTACTATCATGGGATACTTTATTAATGACAGTTTCTTTTTTTATTATGCTCCACAGCGTCCTATTTTTGTTTGTTGACTTACTGATACATGAATCAATATAAGTTTTTTTGCAGCCTTTAAAAAGATATCAAAGATTTTCTTTCATTTTTAACGTAGTTAGTGAACTGTTCCGTTTTGTTGGTTTTGCTTCATTCTAAAAGATAACGTTTCCTTTCACTTGAGACTATAATTCTTTTAGTAATCCAAGTTTTCTTAACATTCCTCTTGTTATTTTTTATTGCACTATATGGAAAGGCTATGTTAATGTAATGAGTAAAAGATGTAGTGAAATTGTGGTATTTCATATCCACTATGGACACTTTGTACACATGTGACCAGTCTTCATTGCTTTTCAGTTTATTAAAGTATGATTGGTTAAAATATGTTTATATTGTGCTTGTAGCTTGGGGTCATCATTGCTGTTTGGTGAGTTTGTCAGGCTTAATATTATACCAATGTGACCAGAGTAGCCTGCATTGATATTACTGTAATTAAAGACCATACCTGCTTTATCAAGTATCATGACATCAATTAATGTACTTGTGCTTTCTGTTTCTCTGGTGGGACTCTCAATAACATTTTCAAGGTTATAGAACTATGTAGATTTTTTATTTTTTGTAATGGTATGATTGTTTAAAATCTAAGTTAAAATAGTCACATATTAAAATCCTGTTTGCATGCTTTTTAAAGTTATTAATTATATATTCTAATTTGTCTAAAAATGCTGTAAAATCTCCATTAGGTGACTGATACATACATGCAATAAGGAGTTTTAAATCACTAATTTCTACTATGGTGTGTTCAAACACCTTCTCCACATTAAAATCAGCTGTAATGCTAAGTCTTTTATATTTGATGCCCCTTTTGATTGCAATCATAGTGCCCTCATGATTATGCTTCCCCCTACAATATATGTCTGCTACTACAAAATTTGAAAGAATGATTGAATCTATACTCATGCAGTTATTCTTGAGCCAGTGCTCAGCAAAGCAGCAAACTTGTATGTTTGCATTATTATTTACAAATATAACTACTTCTAAAATCTTATTACCAAAACATTGAGTTTATGGTACAATATATTAAAGTTAGTATCATCTTTTCTTGCTATCAAAGGAGTATGTTTATTATCAGAGTTCTCAGATGCAGCAATGTGTTTAGTTTACTGGAATACAGCTCCACGGCATGAGTTGTTAGTTTCCTGCTTTTAACATATTTTACTGATGCTCTCACACAGGAGTCTCCCAAATTTGTCTGCTCCTCTTCTATTAAGATGAACTCTACCCCTGGCCAGGTTCGTATCCTGTATACACCAGTTAACATCTAGTAAAACACACTTCCGAGTACAGCACAGCCAGTCTAGTTCTGCATTAATTTTTCTCGCTTTTTTCTTGGTCACATCACGTCTGTACATTATTCCACTGATTACAATTTTGGTCTCTGGGCTTTGCGTTTTAATTTTACTGATTATATCCATAGTATCACCTTTAATTTCTTCTGCCATATTCCTCTTCTGATATCATTAGTTCCCACATGGATGGCTACCACATCTGGTTTTATTTCTCTATTTCACATGTTCAATTTCACTGCCTAAATCTTTTGCACGTATTCCCGTACTTAATAGCTTACCATTTACCAACAGGTTGGTAAGATACTCATAAACAAAGAAGAAAATATTAGATAATTGCAAACATTATTGGTGGATTTTTACTGGCACATGAATCATTTGGTGTGGATCATATGTTTTCCTGATCTGTTCAGGTATCTGGTATGGTATAGATTTATGACACTTATTTTGTAATTGTTTATGGAAATACAATCTAATGCATCCTCCCTCACAACAAAAGGGCTGACTGCTTATTGACCTTCAATATCTGAGTTAGAGTATAAGCAGCAGCAGACCATTGCTATAAAATCAAAAGTTTGCTCATAATGTGTATAGCACAAACACTATCCCAAGCGACCGCATGTGAGATTTGTGGTGGACAAAGTGGCGTTGGGGCGGGTTTTCTCCGGGTTCTCCGGTTTCCCCTGCATTGCATTCCACCGGTGCTCCATCTTCATTCATGTATCATCAGTGTCACCGCCTGCGGTGCCATAAGTAGTTAAAGCTACCCAAAAAAAACCAAAAAAAAAAAAAACACTTATTTGGAAAACTTTTGTTTGTTTGTTTGTTTAATTATTTTATTTATTTAGCTCCCTATAACCTCTATGGTCATACTGAGGCCTTTGATTTAAGAAATAACTCAGTCAAGGTTCTTGAACTTTGGGCTTTTAATCTTTTTCTTTTCTTCAAACACACGCACATTCATTCTCACATACATATTTCCAGACTCTGTGGGGATAGGGAATGATTTCAGTTACAGAAAACTTTCCTCGTCCAGCTAGGAATCAAATCCGGGACCTACAGGAGAGAAGTCAGCTCACTGATCACTTGACCGAGGAGGCAGTCTGGTAAACTTGTTTCCATAAAACTAGGGACTTCTGTAATCCAAATTACTTTCAGTCCATATTAGGTTGAATTATTGGAAATTCTAGTGTATTCACATATCTGTATTCAAGATTCAGGAATACAGATATGTGGCAACTTATAAGAAATAAAAATAAGAGTCAGAGTTTCAAATTTAAATAAAAAAAAAGGATGATTATGTTTTTCTTCCTTTAGGTCATAACATTTTACAGTATGTGTCCCCCACAATTACCCACAGATGCAACAAAACCAAGTGATATCTTCACACTATTGTATTGAGAATACACATCATCTAGATGCATTATATAAATACTGCTAAGTTTCTATTGATGATTTTCAATATTTATATTCTATTTACCATTAGCACTTAATGCTGCTGTGATTCTTTCTCCACAAGAAACCTTCACAACATGATCATTAGGTGCCTGGTCTTCTTCGGGTTTGGTATTTGTCTGTGTCTCCACTGTTGTGAATTTATGTAGTTTCTTCCAGGAATCTTTCAAAGGTATGTATTGCCAGCATTCACCAGATGCTGTTGTAAGAAGTGCAAGATGTTCAGAAGCTGAAACCTGAGGAGTATACAGAGTTATGCTTAAATTACTCTCACAGATTAAACACAAAGGAAATTAAGAATACAGCTTAATTTCTGATTTTCATTTTTATTTCATTTTTACATCATGAAGAAATAGATCTGAGGCAGGTGCATTGAAATTATAGCTATAATAAACAGAAAGAGTGTCTAGAAAGAGTAATGGCTATGTCAGTGTACAGGCAACATGTTTTTCATTCTTTTGTTTCTGGAACATTTAAGATTCTAGAAAACATAAGCTAGTAAATACAATTTACAATTTCATATAAAGTATAAGACAAGAAAGGTCATTCAGGTAGGCAAGATGTGGAAGGAGGAATTAGTTGATTTCTTAAGAATTAGAGGATATTGTTTCTACATCTTCTGCTCCTCCTCTCCCCTCAGCATCAGTGGTAGCTGAGACTCAGCTGCTATCTTGACATGGTTCATTAAAGGAGCAATATACATAGAATATTAATATTAATTTTCCTTCTGAATTCATAAATGACCTAACTACCATTATCTAGTACACAGTGATCATGGTATTAAGGTTAGCCATTATCTTGTAATCCAATTACAGAAAAACATTTTGTAGAGTCAAGGGCTGTTAAGGCACTTCCTATTCCTCCGAACAATTCATTAAACAGGTCACATATTGTTCTTTGATAGCCCAAAGACTTTATGGCGTTGCATTTCTAGCTAACTGTGAATGCACAAATTCTGTTGTTTTGTGTGTGTCACACTTGGCTAAAATGCTTTTACCAATAATAACAAGGTATTAATGATTGCTATATTAGGCGTGCTAATAACAACATATAACTGGTATCAAATATTGATCATTACTATAATCCATTGTATTATTTGTCCCTAAGTGAACTTGTTCTTATCATATTGCTAAGGTTATATGAACAGCTACACAGCATACAATATCTTATTAATATAATTAATAATTTGTAATAACTCTTCGCTTATCTGTTTTAAATCCATATTTATCTTGAGCTAAGGAGGAGCACTTTAGAAATATAAATAAAAACAAATTGATAAATCAGTTGTGGCAGAACATTTTAGGGTCACCTTCCGTAGTGTAATGGTTACCATGCTAACTTCATATACCCAAGGTCGCAGGTTCAAACCCGGTGGAGGATGATGGACTTTTTGGGTGTAAACATCCTTAGCATGGCTTCCTTCAGAAGGGAAGTAAAGTTGTAGGTCCCATGTCATAGATTTATGGCACATAAAAGAACCTCAAGCCTGATAGAGAGACCTCTGAGCAAAATTAAGCGGTCTTTCATGCCCAATTTAGAATAGGATACTGAGAACCACAGTAGTTAAAGAGCATCCATAAATAATGCACCATTTACATTTTAGAACATTTTTGGAAATTTAATCATGAAATAAATCCAGATGTTAAATTATTAAAACACTAAAATGAACCCACAGATTTAATGGTTTTGGCAGAAAATATTTATATTAAAGAATAAAACTCATGCAACAAATTTTGATATACCACCAACTGATTCTCTCACCAAATTTGTTTTTATTTTAATTAGCTGTGCCTTGATACACAATTCACCTAGAAGCAGTAACCATAAAAATGTAAATAAACAAGAGCAAAGAAAAATTTGGCTGATGATGCAATAAATCTTTTGATTGAGAAGTTAGTTTGTATGGATTTAAAACAGATAAGTAAAGAATTGTTACAAATTATTAATTGTTATATTAATAGTTTCTATTACTTCACTGTTACTAGCTCATACCATATCTACATAATTCAAGGAAATTAGAAACATTATAGCAGTAATAAAATGTAAATAATTAAAAAAAATATATATAGTGAACAAAAACAATCATAACAATAAATTTCAGGTGAGAACATTTTACAGTACATACCTATATGTGACAGGCTTGACAAATGTGGTATATGGGTGGTGATAATTTTAAAAATTGTAACATTTTAGGAGGTACATCTAAATTACTGCTAATTTTGAACAATTTAACTTTCCCTGTGAATGCTGCTAAAAATCCATTTCACAATCCATTTGGAGCCATACACAGCTCCATGGCCTTCCTCAGAGTACCCTTAAACTATTGATTCTAATTAAGTGTGAAATGGGTCAACATTTTTTGTATACAAAATCCCCCCCCTCCCCCAAAACCTTTTTATGAGGTTCCATTAAACTACCTTCAATTTTATACCAATTTTCACCAAATCTGAAATGAATGTCTCTGAATATTTCTACAGCATTTAAATATATTTAAATTTGAAATGTATACATGCAATGGTTTGACTAAAATTTATAAATAGAAATAAAAATAAAAAATAAAATAGAATTTTGGAGGTTCATCTAAACCACCAAATAAGAACTAAGTCACAAGTTTTGTCAAAACTCTTACAAGTAAACCTATTATTGTATACTCAAATTTAAAAAATTTTAATCAAATTTGAAAAATTAAATGTGATGGCCAAGATTTGAAAATTGGATCTTTGGCTTTTCACTTGCACTATGCTGCCATCCTTTGGTTAATGTTTTAAAGCAAGCAATTCTATTATTGCAAATTACAATTAAAAAAATATAAGGGACTACTGAAAAATTATTTTACCTGAATTACTTCTTCCTGATTTGGTAATTTCAGTTCTTTTAACTGACTGGACTTGCCATCCACAAATCCAGAGATATATAACCCATCTTCTGAAATAAGTATAATAATATGATTTATAAGATACTACTAGCCTCTTAATCTATATTAACTTGCAATTTATACAGCTGCTCAGAGCTTTTCTAAATTAGACCAAAAACTTTGGGACGAATCTCATATGAGATAAATAGCCCCCTTTGAATCAATTTATCCAGGCACCAATAGACTGCAACACTTCTTTCAGTGCAAGAGGGGTTTATGTGATTAAATTGTTTGGTCTTACAAGAGGCAATTTAATTAATTAGATGTGTGAAACCTGAATATACAAGCCATTACAGATATTTTGTTTATTGATCCAAAATACAAAGGTTCACACACAGAACATGCAAAAGGAAGAGAGAAAACATTTGCAGTACAAAAGGGATTTTTTATTAATGCTACTAACTAGCATTCTTTTAACCCAGTTTGCTTACTTCTGGAACTTGGTACTATTTATTCAATATTTTTAATAGCTGTCGAGTGCAAATGTTTAATCATACTTATTTTTGAGCATCCTCTATTACAATGCAATAATACTGCATGCTATGCTCTTCTCCTTGTTAATAGGTATGTTTACTTCCATTTGTTGACATATACCTTAGTTTCCCCCATTGTGTCGGCTACTTGTCCTCAGTAGATTACAATTCTTCCTTGCTTATGTGCAGAACAGAAAATTGAACAAAGACAAATAGACAGAAATTAATAATCATAACCACAAGCAAGCAAAAGTTTGCTAAAATATAATTTTTTTTATGAAAATATGAAGAAAGAATTCCCAACATACTATGAAATATACGTTAAAAGCCAAAACTTCTTATACCTTAAGGGTTTGGAGCAGGTTCACTTCATTATATTAAAAAAAAACTGACTTTGCGGATTTTGTCCATGTTTAAAGATAAAAATATCAAATGAAATACAACAAATTAAATGCAAATTTAAAATAAGAACTGAAGCTTTCCTGGCGACGTATTAATTCAAAATCTTCTCGGGCTTCTAACCAGGTAAAAACTTGGCTTGGCTTGACACCGGTGTCAAGCCAAGTTTTTACTTGGTTAGAAGCCCGAGAAGATTTTGAATTAAATTAAATGCAGTCCGTAGACTTTTAATAATTGTGAAACTTTAAGCTTAGAAAAAAGAGGCAATATTTGCTTTGTCCTTGCTTAGCACTTACAATATGCCACTAAATACTGGTTTGCAAAAATAATAAAAACTCTTCAAGAATAGAGAGCAATTAATTTCACATATAACACAGAATGTCAATTGTTCCCGGCTTTTTGGAAAGCGGGATATGGGTTTTTATTAGATTGATTTGTAATGGTAGCCATGTTACAAGAAGATCTATTTTATTTTAAGGCATAATTAAAAATTAAAATGTTAACATTAGAACACAATTGTATTGCAGCTTTATTGCATTTTCTGTAACCAACTTATTCTGTTGTTTTCTTCACATTGGCACACAATGTTGACTTTTATATCTCTACACATTGTACGCTTTGATCATACACTGTGCATTTACTGGAAAGAGTGGCATGAATTTTCTAATTATATTTCATGGAAAACTAGAAGAGCCAATTCATTGCTAGCACAAAAAAAAAAAAAAAAAACTGTATATGTTACAAAATATGAGGAATTATGAAGTTATTTGCAAAATATGAAGAATTTATCAAAACATTATGATATATAATTTTTTTTATTACAGGCGGCGAATTTTTCACACTGAAAAAGTTAAAAATACTTGTTACCAAAAATATATAACAAATGTGGAATTTAGAATATAACATTTCATTAAATAGGAGTAAAAACATAGATTACACTCAACTTCACTCTTGAAATAAAGTAACTTACTCTCTGTTGAAAATGGTGGCAAAAGCTACCGAAACATGTCTGAAGTAAGTTACTTTATTTCAAGAGTGAAGTTTGAGTATAAATTATGTTTTTACTCCTATTTAATTAGTTACTTCATTGTGCATTCCCATTAATGTTTTAATTAAATAATATTTCATATTTTGTTGTTGCTAAGTCTTTAGGTCAAGTGGTTGACCGTAGAATAGCTATGGTGTTAAAGCTTTCCAGGTTACAGGACTAGTTAGGAGCTGTCTCTTAGATTTAGCAACTTGTGTCTAGAATATAACTAAATATTAGGTACATTATAACATATTGTTTTTATTCAACTTTTTGTAACAGTTTAAAATTAGGCACCATAAATGGCGGTTACATCACCTAAGAAAAGAAAGGTATGGACAGGAAAGAAAATGAAATGATCCCCTAGACCTTGAATACTCTAATACCATCGGGGTCGAAGAAAACAAGAGTTGAGTCAAGCAAGACTGGATAGGAAAGATAAAAGAGGGGATCTGTTATGTGGAAAGGAAGAAATATCAGTGCAGGTCAATAACTCATCAAGCTGACCAAGAATATATACTTAAAGAAGATATAGATGGAAACCATTTACTGTGCTGCCCAACCTTTAGTCAACATGATAGTATGACATCAAAATACTGGAATGCAAGAGAGCGAATGGTTTCACTGCCAACTGCTCAACACCACCAACCAACATTATAACATAGGGTGTTAGGGGGATGAGTGCATAGGTTTTGTGTGCTGGGAGATCCAAATGTGATGAATAATAAAGTCCAATAGCAATATAAAGATAACTGAACATTATTGAACACATTATCTGTACAGTCTGGCAATAGAGTAACACTTAAGAGTCGAATGTTTGTTTTGGTTTGTGTTTGAAATCCAGTTTGCCACATGCCTGTGTGTTTATTATCAGCTGCTGTCACCAATGAGGGTGGGGTGGTTATTTTTTAAGTTATCTGATCGTACTCACGAGACTTGAACCAAAAGCAGTATAAGAGGTTGCGCATAAGATTTGGTCTGATAATCAAATATAAAACAAATTCAAATGTGAATAATGGAAATACCTCATCAGATATATCATGGAATAATTAAATCAAAGCCACATCTTTGCTAAAAAGAAATTTATTAATGGGCAATAACTGCAACATCAACAATAAATGTTCATTTACAATAGATGTCGAAAATGTGCTCCACCAGAATCCATGCAGGCATCGAGTCTTCTTAGCCAATTTTGCCGTATCCTCGTTAGAGCTTCTGCATCCTGGCCAATCTCTAGGGCTGCTTCAAGCTCATGTGTGCAAAGATCACTTTACTCTTTAAATGTCCCCAGAAATAATAATTTAAAGGATTTAGCTTTGCCATAAGCAAGAAGCATATCTAGATACTCTTGATTTGTAAAGACTGCCATAGTCCTGAATGCATTTAATGCATATGAGCACCGACAGAAGCAACTGTTGTGCAAGGTGTTGAGGCACAACATTACTGTCAATATACCTGACCTTCTGCTTATGTAATTGCCAAGTATATGACCATAACTTAATTCCAGCAGACACGCTGAAATCTAAATCTCTGATATCATTTTGTGACTAAACAACCCATTTTAGTAACAAATGGTAAAAAACCTGCATAACTCATATTTTACAGCACTACCTCAGTATTCTAATTCCAGAAGTAAATGATGAAGGAGTGGTGACATATTTACAATCAAACATTTTACTAATTTTTATTTTTTTATTTATGTAACTATGCAATAGAGGAAAATGGACAGGAACTGTGTTTTGGCTTAACGTCAGGAAGTTGCCATTGAAAGCCTATGCACTCATACCCCTAAGTGTATACTGTATAACTGACCCCTTAAGGTTCAGAGTTTCTTACCGATCACTCTTTAAAACTTTAAAAATCCTGACCCAACCATGTGTAATCTTGCTATAAATGTTGCATAATAGATACATGACAGTCTACTAAACAATAAGCACAAACATAATTAAAACACAAGAAATTATAAGGACATTAAATACCCTACATATACGCTTGCAATGCTTGAAAAAATTCTGCATTATATGGGGATTAAAATATATAATAAATGACACAAACTCTTATGGAAATACAAAACCAAAATGACTAAAAAATCTATAAAAAATTCACTCTACAATAAAGCATATAACTCAATTAAGGAGTATATGGAAGATGAACTGTGATCTCCTAAATGTTGGATAGCTTCATATTGTACGAGAATTTTTTTTAACAATTTGTTTATCATACAATTGTCATTTCATATCTGATGAGTTGAAAATTTATTAGCATTAGCTCAAAATCATCATCATTGTTATTCTTGTTCTTGTTACCATCATCATCATCATCACCATCATCATCATTATTATAGAAATTTTCAAACTAAGCCAAACATAAAACACTAAACATGAAATGAATGGAGTCAAGCACATTGCAACTCAGAGGCTTTATACCAGGAATGATTTTCCAAAACGACGGGTTCCTCATTTTTTCCAGCATTTACTGCAGACCATGCAGTCGAGTAATAGGTAAAGGATGCAAAATTCTGTGTAAATTCCTAAGGTTGAGGAAGCTAGAATGTGCAGCTATTGCTCACTAACTAAGCAATAGCTATTAGTAAAGTGTGGCATTTTAAAACTTCTTAGTGTAGCTTGTGGAGGAAAAAAAACTGAGTTTTATTTATAGATGCTCTTTGACTGCTGTGGCTCTCAGCATCACATTCAATATTGGGCATGAAAAGATCACTTAATTTTGCTCAAAGGCATCTTTATTAGGCTTGAGGCTCTTTTATGTGCTGTAAATCTACAACACGAGACCAATGGCTTTACTTCCACCACCCTGCAGGTTTGAACCCAAGGCTAACATATTGTTACTCCTAGACTGCAGAGGACGGCACCACCTTATAAGTTGAAACTTCAGGGCCACTTGGTTACACAGCAACTTGGGAGAATTCACTAGTATTTTAGAAATTTATTGTATTATTAACTATAAATTCAATTCATAACATCAGCTTGTGTCAGTTCCTGATGTCTAAATACTTAAAAAGTTATTGAAGAGTGCCACCTGTGGCAGTAAAAAAAAAAAAAAAAAAAAAATAAATAAATAAATAACAGTTCCAGTCAGACTTATCAAATGTTTTGTATTATATGGGATTTTCTTATTTGAGGAGAAAGAATTGCCTCTTATTATTGTTAACAGTATATCAAGAATCGTATATTTCATTCTAAGCTTAAAGTTTGCATTTTGAAATGGCACATGTTAATTTGGTATATCGGCTGGTCACTTGTCACACTGTAGCACTATAGAGTAGCTGCTAGTATACATTGCCATGTGATAGGTTCATTGTTTCAAGTCATGTTGTTAAATGACTGCGAAGAGTTTATGGATTTTAGTAGTTGCAGTTTTGTTATTTCCTACTTATAGAAACAAAATATATTATTTCTACTTGAAGAAAAGGAAACTTTGGGGAAAAAGTATTCGTGGTTTTGCCCGAGAAAAATAAGTTTCAAAGCACAGTGTAACACTTGTAATTTTGAGGTTTTTGTTGCACATAGCGGCAAATGTAATTTGAAACATACCTCTATACTCTATCATGAAAGTAAACACAGTCTTCTTCTAAGTAGAAAACAACACATTTGTTTATTTGTTTATATATTAAAGAACAGTCAGTTACAGCCAATGAAATCCCAATGACAATACAATATGTAGCAAACTAATAACCCTGATTTTAAAGTGTAATTTGTGTGGCACATGTTTGGTAATGGTTCTAGTAGAACTAAAATAACCTGTGGCATAACCAAAGTAGAAGCTTTAGTAGAGAATGCATTGTGAAGAATGTAAGAGATTTTCTTTTAAAAAAAATTTATATTTCTATAGTTTAAAGACATTTAACAGCCCAAAATTTGAGAATCTAAAAAAACAATGGCTAAATGTTAATGCCATATATACTTAATAGCTTGGTTCATATGTCTCTATAGATAGGATTTTCAATTTCAAACAAAATATGGAACATTGAAAACAGTATAAATATTGTGAATTAATTGTTTCTTTAACACTAGCCGTGTGTAGGACAGGAATTGGAAAGGCATGGCCAGACTGAAAAATTCAATGTCAAAACTGGTATTTGAACCATGGATCACATGGTTTCCATCCAGTTGTCCTAACCACTGTGTTACAATGACAACATGCCAACACAGCATTTAATTCCGTAACTGACTCGTATTTTCCTGGTAAACTACAAGGAGATCTCAAATTACTTGAGATCACATACCCCAATGGGGGACTTATAATACCGTAAGTACTTTAAGACCCAAGTTCAGTGTAGCTCTACCTTTCTAACTCCTGTCCTAAACAGGCTAGTATGGAATAAACAATTAATTCACAATATTGACCTAATATTGATTACATTATGAAGCCTGTATAGATAGAAAGCATGGAGCTCAGGAGGAAATAGTCTGGGCTGGTGTAACTGCTGTCCCAATTGAGAAGATCAAAAAATGCAATGCTATACAGAAAGGGAATCAACCCAAGGACAATGACAACAACCTTCTAGTGATATGTGCTGGGGATGTAGCCAACTTGGGTACCTGGTGAAGGACTGTATGCATTTAGGATGACAAGCATCAGATATGTATGTGGGGATGCAGCCTCCCAGGTTACCTGGTGTAATGGTGTCCGCAATCTAGCAACTGGCAGGTGGGACACAAAGAACCCCCGACATGGCAAGGGGAACACCAAGCCATCATTACTATGTCCTTCCTTGATGTTATGTCCCTTAGACAGAGGGAAGGAAGACAGCCTCATTGTTGATGGCTGAATATGTGGTAAACTGTACCGGATATTAGTGAACATCGGTACATCCATGGCTATAATCCGACCAGACATGGCAGAGGAATTGCTGACAAGGGAACCGAATCGGCCCTATGAAATTATGATAGCATCGGGCAAAACCTTGACAGTGTAGGAGGAGGTTTTGCTGGAGTTGAACCTGGGACGGAGCACCATAGGTCTGTGGGTATTCATCTTGAGGGTGGCTGAAGATGTAATATTGGGACTGGATGTTTTCAGGAGCCATGATGTGACAGTCAACATCAGTAGATGTGTCCTTCGACTCGGCAAAGATGATGATACTCTGGCTGTTAGAGCATGTCTGGTAGACCAGCTGTTGAAGGATCTCATAACCATCCAATCTATCAACACACCCATGGTGTAAGCAACCAGGTGGAGAGGTTACAATTGACAAGGCAACAGGGGAGGTCCCTGGCAGGAAATTCAGGTGTGATTGTGACGCCAAACCCAGACCAAGGGATGTAGGCCCAAGTAACAACACCCATGAGCAGGACCGTGCTGTGCCATGGAGAGGGTCAATGAGCTGCTCGCTGGTAGTATGTTTGGATTGTCTAGCCTGCTGTGATAGTGCTGGTCAGGAAAACCAGCCCTGAGGACCGAGATCTCACATGCATGTTGGTATGTGAATCAGAGGAGCTAGAGACCTTGGAATGCGAAACATAGAAAGTGTAGCATGCCGATGATCAGAGGCTTTGGAACACGACATGCCAGATTCTTCCAGAAGTTTCGGCTTCCACAATTTTCCAGAAAGTTCTTTGAGGTGATTTTTAGGTATTAAAAGAGGGAAGAATTGCAAGTCAAGGAATGAGTTGCTGTGAGTCATGAGTGATTGGAGTTTTGGTGGTTAGCTGCCAACTGTCTAAGCATTGAAGTGTTGAGTGAACTATTTGTAGCAGTGAATTAAATACTTTCTTTGTAACCAATTTTAGAGTCAATAAAAACATTTGTTACAATACTGATTTAGACAAAAACCAATTAATTACCTTTCTTGCATAATGCATAATAGTTTATTGTGTTAATAAAATTAATATAATTAAGAAAAATAAAAATAATATAGTAAAATTTGTCTTAAGTGCTGACCACTCTTATGTAATCTTATTAGATTACTGGTCCTGATTCCTAGAATATTTTTTTAAAAATATTTTGTTTGTTAATGATGCTGACAATTGCTAGCATTATATCAGTGCCACCATGGTGCCACAATTTCATCTTATAGGAGCTCCTTTGCATTCCAGTACATTTACTGATGTTGCTGTTGCTTTAAAACTCATTTAGAAACTATCTGCCTGGGCCAGACTTATCACCAGGGGCGGCTCGTCCTTACGTGCTGAAGAGCTGCAGCACGCTACTTTTTTTTCTTCTAAATTACATACAAGACATGCTGAAGGACCATGTAACAAACATAACACATTATGGTAGTAATAAGAAAGGCAGCACTGCCAATGACGAACTCTCGAAGCAAGGTAAACATGCAAGTTTAGCTAATGGAATGCATCCACGTGCTCAAAGCGATCAAGCACGGTAGGTGAATATTGCGCTTGCGTAGAACCTTCCCCTCTTACCCCCCCTGACGGTCGCTGTCCCATCGTTTTCGCACTGCTACGTGCTGCGTTTGGCTAAAGCACGGAATCAATGAAATCGCTACGAGTGTTAGTTCTTTTCCTTATAATCGTTTTGGCAGCAGACGAAACAGCCCTGCCACACTCACCTAAGTGCCACACTAAACATCAGAATTTAGTGAAATTAATTAAAGCGTATTACAACGTTTTATTTTAGTTATAATAACTAATTATATCTTTGTGATACAAACTGAGCCATAAAAGGACTATTATCTCCATACCTTATTCACATTGGAACGTACAGAACATTGTTTGTTATATTGTTTGTTAACATTGGTAACCATAAGTTCATATTGGCGCAATGTGTTACTTCCGCAAATGTGAAATCTAACAGGCCCACGTGTATCACATTGAAACAAAGTGTTCTGTTGTGTAAATGTTATTCAGTGTCAGTTTTCAGTTTATTTCCAACTGTGATCGCACTTTATTATATTTCAGTATCATTCAGTGTAGGTTTGTGTTACTTTCATAGGTAAGAAAACTTTAGTCATACATAATGAATATAGTTGATGAGCTGTTAAAAACTCCCTTTTCAAGGCGATCGTTAGATGAAAAGATCAGGATAAAAAATTTAGGGCGACCTACTCCTGATCTAAAAATTGAACAGAAAGCAAAAAGAAGTAAAAATTCTATTTACACAAGAAAGTTTAACACAAATATATATGACAACAGTGACTGGATCTGTGGTTGTGAAATCAGAAACGCGCTCTTTTGCTTTCCTTGCCTCTTGTTTGGAAGTACAGATTCGTGGTCTACGACTGGTGTTAAAGATCTAGGTCATGTTAATGAATATATAAAAAAACATTCAAATAGCAAGAAGCATATGAAAAACTCGCTTGACTTCTCAATGCTTGGAGGTGTAAATATTGCAACGCAGCTAAGCAGGGCATATCAAGATGCTACACAAAAACATAATGAACAGGTTGAGAAAAATAGATACATATTATCCAGGATAATAGACTGCATCAAATTTTGTGGGGCCTTTGAGCTTGCTTTGCGTGGACATGATGAGACGGAAACGTCAGATAATCCTGGCGTGTTTTTAGGCCTTATAAATCTATTGGGCAGTATAGACAGTGCGATGAAAGAGCATACCGAAAGCAATAAGGTGTTCAAAGGATTATCTAAGACCATCCAGAATGAACTACTTGATTGCATGTTGGAAGTGTGCCACGAAGAAATTGAAAGAGAAATGAAGGAGGCAGCCTATGTTGCTATCATGGCAGACGAAACCACTGATATCACTGAAAAAATTCAGTTGGCATTAATTTTTAGATATGAAAGGAACGGCTTTATTTATGAACGGTTTTGGGGATTTTTTAATCCATCTGATCAGACCGCTAATTCTATTGCCGGTTGTATTTTGAAAGAAGTGGACACCCTTTTTAAGGATGATCGCCATAAAATCATCGCCCAGACTTATGACGGTGCGTCTGTAATGAGCGGCAACACAGGAGACGTGCAGATCAAGGTGACAGAACACTATCCTCTCGCACAGTATGTACATTGTTACGCCCATCAATTAAATCTGGTTATGGAGAAAGCAGCTTCTCAAAATCAGTCCGCCAGAATATTCTTCTGCAGTCTCTCAGCTTTTCCAGCATTTTTTTCAAGATCTCCACAGCGTTTAGCAGCATTGGAAGCAACTGTTGCTCGAAGAGTTCCTCGAGGATCTGCAACAAGATGGAATTTCAAGTCTAGGACTGTTAACACCGTATATGAACACAGAGAATCTCTGATCGATTGTTTTGACGAATTAGAACAATCTTTATCAGATAGGACAGTGCAAGAAGCTCGTGGCCTGCGGCATAATTTGGAGGATGGAGAATTTAATTTCTGGCTTGCTTTTTTTCAAAAAATAATGCCACATGTAGACATTTTGTATAATCAGCTACAAGCAAGACAGATGGATGCAGTGAAGGCAAAAAATGCAGTCCAATCTTTTGCCAAAGCAATTGATGCCGTGCGAAGTAGAACGGATGATATAGCACACCAGATTCAGACATCTAACGTCCACGTTACAAAAAGACGTCGTAGGGAAACTAACTTAGGAGTAGATGCCAAGGAAGTATGTGACCGAATAATATCGGAGGTACACAGCCGCTTTGAGTCCACAGAACATCTTGATGCTGCAAAACTATTGGATGCAAAAAACTTTGAATTATTTTCTCAAGTTTTTCCTGAAACAGAACTCGGCATTGTCTGTGATCGATACAAAGATCTCGACAAAAACAAGCTCCGAACCGAACTTAGCATTTTATATGAGCATCCGGAATTCAGGAAAGTAGAAGGTGCTCTTCCACTCTTGCAGTTGACACTAAAAAATAATCTGCAAAAAACTTTTAGTGAAGTGACAAAGGTTTTAAGAATTGTTGTGACTATTCCCATGTCAACTGCAGAACCAGAACGATGTTTCTCCTCTTTGAAGAGGATAAAAACCTTTCTGAGGAACACCATGTGTCAGGATCGCCTTACCTCTCTGGCCATGCTATCCATAGAGAAGAAATTCGTTACAAATATCAGGGATTTCAACGTCAGAGTGATGGACAAATTCTGCATGAAGAAACATCGGCGTATGGACTTCATTTTTCGAAACTAGGTGAGTTGCATGCATTTTTTTTCCCCCGTGCAGCACGCTACTTGTTTTAGGCACGAGCCGCCACTGCTTATCACCATCGGCATATGAAAATTATTTTTGTGTGGTTAGTTAAATCATTCTTGGGACACCATTTGCTTGTTTAAAATGCTCTACATTTTTAAAATCAGGTGCATTTTACTTTGGTGTGTCTATGTTGGAAAAATATCATAGTACTTTTGGGCCATTCCTTACACTGTACATAAATGCAACTTTGAATTTAATTTGAAATTATATCTAATAGATACATTAATATATGCAATGAGTAAATCGGATATGTGTAATGAACAATGCAACTCTTACTTTGTTCTTACAATACTGGTTTTACTTTTAAAATATGTATAATGTATGCAGCAAAACATTTTGGAACAGCTATTTCATTGCTATCAAAGTGCATGCATGCCATGCAAAGGCAGAATTCTCTATATGTTTGCACACATTATGTAATGAAGAGTAATATAAATTAAAATGGAAAAAGGAAGTAGGGACAATGCTTAGCAGATGACAGAGCAATTAGTAATGCAAAAATTATCTCACCATGTTAGAAAACAAATGAATGCTACTGACACGTATTTCTTAACATGCTATAATGTTATTTCCATAGGGTCTGTACTATTTTCTCAATGTTGTCTATTCCATAAATTTAGGAAAGCTACATACCTGATATAATAATGATATAGCTCCAAGAGAATGCCACATCTTTTATTTTTCCAATTGAATGTGCTTGAAGTTTGCATACAGTGAGTCTTGAAGAGTCTGAAGAAAAATCTTTGGCAGGGTGTTGACCAAATGCATTGAAGCCACAGTAATACAACTTCATTCTATGCTAAGGTTATCCTGAAATAATGACGTGTTGTGTTATATTAACAAAATGATTTCAATAAACTTAGTTCTTTTAGTATAAACACAACATGTTTGTACTTATAACAAACTAATTATATTAAACTTATGTATGACTTTTTTGTTAAAAGAAAGACATTTTTATCCATAAAAAATTTCTTGAGAGTTTTGTATGGAAATATAAACCAGTTTTAAGTGTGCTTGTTAATTTTTTTTTATTTTGATTATTTGTTTTATTTATTTTAGAAAACATCCTGATGAGCAAACTAACTTTAAAAGAATGTATACAAATTGAGATGTGATATTAATAAATAAAAAATCATACATTTTTTGTATATATAAAAGATAGGAAGAAATTAAATCTACTATGCACATAACCAAAGGAGAGAAATGATTACCATATAATATAAAGGAGAGCAATAAAAAAAAATTGACACATTATAAAATTGGAGCTATATTCTTCAATAGCTAACTTTTTTTGTGAATATTTGTGTCATGGGACAAATTATTTAATGTCATTATATCAGGGAGGTGAGTGCTTCAAATGATATTCACATAAATATGGATCTATTCAACTTAGGATTACAAGGCATTTATTTGCCTTCTGAGCATAAGAGAAACTTTTAGGGGGGGGGGGGGGAAGAAGAAAAAAAAACCTCTAAACCTCACCCAGGTAACTCATTCCAACAAGGATTTTGATTTGAAATATCACGTTATGTGTCAGGCATGCTTCTCCACACCAAAGTGTGCATTACAGTATTCTTTGCTTCCTTTTCTCTATCCCTCTCCATCTTAGTATAAGGTGTAAATGGAAAGTAAATACTGTTTATTCTACTGCCACCGAAGCACTAATGTTGCAGTTTCATGTATGCGCACTTGTCCCTCTGGTTCATTGTCTGTCCCCTGATAGCATTATAGCTGGAGCATTTGTGTTTGCAGTTGTAGTGATTGTTCAAAAGATATTTAACACAATTTCTGATCCTGCCGACTATGAAGTACATTCCGTAATGCAGTTTTTCAATGTAAGGAATGTTAAGTCAGCTGAAATTTATAGTCAATTTGTAGAGATTTACAATGAAAATGTAATGACAGATGGAATGGCGAGAAAGTGGGTTAGGCAATTCAATGTTGGGCAATCTAATGTTCAGGATGAAGCACAGATTGGGCAGTCTTCTGTTGTCACTGGTGGTTTGGTTGAACAAGTGAAAACAGTTCACAGTTCACAATAAGAATGCTTAATAAATGTTTCCACAAAACATGGTGTTCAGCAGTGGCTGTCTTCAATGGTGGCAGAAGAGGGCATACAGAAGTTGATTCTCTGCCATGACAAATTTGTGAACAATGGTGGCAACTAGATCAAAAAATAGGTTAAGGAATGCTTTTTCATGTACAAATAAATGTTGTAAAAGCAAATTATTTCATGCAGTTTTCTCCAAACCAGCACTTCCTTTCCAGATGCACCTCATAGTTCTCTCCCCTGCACCCTTCCTATATTCCTTTACCTTTCTTTCTCTCTCCCCCATTGTCCTCATATCCATCTTTCTGTGTAAATCACATATAATAATATGATGTTTTAAAATTCTGTAATAGAACTGTTTTTTCTGGGGTATTATTAAAAAATAAAATGTGACAAATATTTAAAAGTAAACAAACATACTGTATGAAAATCTATTTATTTAAAAAGCTGTTTACAATAAATATCTTTATGCCAATGCTGCAGAACTGTTTTATTTCTTGTCGCTATGATGGTTGATTGACTGTAATGGCTGTCTCTCTAATCCAAATGTGCCCTCCAAAGTCACTGCCTAAACTGGCTCAATACAGGCTTCTCTGCCCTTCTTTTATAACTGCTGATTATGTAGCAAGAAATTTTCTGAAGTAGAAGACATTATTGCACATGTTTTCTACACACTGGTGTGACCAACTTGCATACAGGTGTAGCAATTCAGTGCTGTGATGTTATCTGGCCACTAGAGCCTGTGTAAAATGTATGCATACCTGCAACAATCCTATAGAAAGCAAGTTGCCAGACAGTGAACAACTCAGGGAGGGAAGATATAGGTATTTGAGGAATAGTCACACTGATCCCTCCTCAGGGCTGGTCATCCCAACCAACACCATCACATAGACAGTCTAAATGTACCTCAGCCTCTTTCCTTGGGGCAGTTGTTGAATGCAGTAGATTGCATAATTAATCTTCTTCATCATGTGATATGGTCCTTCCCATGCTTGTTGAAATTTGGGACAGTGGCCCTTGGTCCATATAGGGCAATCAATATAGCCACAGCAAATCAGTCTGCTGTTTTATCTTGCAGATGTGTTGACGGACCGTCTCATGTAGTTGGTCTATGAGGTTCTCCATGAAGTCAACTGCCGGCTGCTCTGACCCCGGGGAACTCCCAAACATTAGGTCATATGGAAGCTACACCTCACTCCTACAGACCAAGCTGGCTGGAGTAAACACAGTGGAGTTGTGGATTGAAGAGCAATAGGACAACAAGAAAAGTGGTACCTGGCATGCCATTGCTTTCCTCAAATGTTCTACTAGAGTGTTGATATACTGCTCAATTGTGACATCTGACTGAGGATGGAGAGTTGTTATGCTCATCTTGTGCAATCCAAGTGGCTCTAATGTTTTCTTTATCAAGTTTGACTTGAAGTTGGTATCCTGTTCACAGTACCCCAAAGTGACAGAACAGTTCTTCTACAAGGCAGTTACGATGGTCTTGGTTAGAGGTGGCATACACCTTCAGCTATCTGGTGAAGTAATCCATGGCAAAGAACAGATACTTGTAGCTCCAGTCTGTACAAGAAATGATTCAGTTATCTCAATGGCTGTACATTCGAAAGGTGCTCCCAGGTTATACTGCAGCACATCCACATGACATAGGTAGGATCACTTCACAGCCAGAGCTTGTCAATTGTTTGGTTGGGTGCCAAATGTACTCCTGAAGTCCCCATATGTAACTCCTTCACGACTTCAAACATCTTACTCCAAGGGAGAATTAACTGCTCTTTCTGGGTCTTTCTCACAGGTAATTCCCAAACTCTAAACAGTACATGGTCTTCAGTGAATTCTATTGGGCCCAATAAAATTTAAATATGCTACTTCTGGGTGCAATGTCTTCTGTCAGAAGTGGTCCCTGGTTTTGAAGATGGTCTTTGAAGAATTTGTCTACCGTGCTGATGTCCAGATATAGCAGACAGGCATTGTAAATCAGTCCTCTTGTCCATGAGATGCTGGGAAGTTGGTGCATTGCAGAGCTCAACTGGTATAACTATAAACTGCCAAAGCCCTTGGCCTGTCGAGAATGCAGTCTTCTCCTTGTCTCTAGGATGTAGGGGCCATTTGCCAGTATCCTGACTTCAAGTCTAAAGTTGAGAACATTATTGACCATTGTCATCCACATAGTTTTGTTGGTCAGGATTCTCAACTTACCTAGATGTTGTGTATTGTCAAATTTGAAACCAACATACAAGGTCTAATCAAGGCTAAAGAGTGTCAACTGCCTGAGATAATAATAATGAGTTAATTATTAAACTGCTTCATTGTGACTTAATTAATAATTACTTTCACTAGTTAATTTAATATAAAGTTTGTAAAAATGTGTGTTTATTTAAACATGTGCTTATTATTGTCTTAGTTTACATTTTCCCCTTCAAAATATTGAAAAATGGTAGGGGGCCATAATGACTTGCCATATTTCAAAAAAGGGGCATCAGAAAAATATGGCTGGGAACCCCCACTACAAGGGAATAGAATTAAGTATCAAGATTAAATGTAATAGTGAGAGAATTGACCAAACCATGCTACTAACTAGGTAAGTTCCGAGACTTTTATGTGATTTAGTCTCTCTTCATTATGTTTTAATGTTATTATATAATGATAATGAACAAGTGTATAGCATCAATACATGCAGTTATAATGATAGTAGGTGTTTAAGGGCTTTCAACTACTAGCGCATCAGTGCCCTAATACATGCAGGTTAGCCCATATGTGGTTAATTACCTGTTATATGGCATATTAAAAAATTCCTCTAGAATACGAGGAGTGAATATATAGAATGTTTTAAATCTTTCTTGAAAATGTTATGTTGCTTGGGTTTGCCTAATAGTTTTAGGTAACATGGACATTTATTATAAATTTGTATTACAGCATAATAAACATCCTTTTTGGAACAGTTTTAGCTATTTGCTGGTTATCAACTACATGCAATTTTATTGTGGTCATGCACAGCAAGATATATGTGAAGTTACCGTAATTATCTGCAAGATAAACAAGAGAGAAAATATATACTCACCAGCAAGAGTAAGAAAAGAATATTTTGGGTTTTAATAAGGCCCTACATGTATGAGACCCAATGCCACTGACAATGTGTATGATCTTTTCTGTAGTATAAAAAATATATTACTCTGTGCTGAACTGCCCCAGAAGATTACCCATATTATCAAAGGGAGTGAAGTTAGGCCAAATATTTTGTTCTAAGTCATTTGGGCTAAGGAGATTTTTTAGGTTTCTGACGACAAAGCAAGCAGAGTTAAGTTTTGGTAGCATAAGTTTTATCCATTTTTGCCAGCTGAGTTCACCTATTTGAGGTCTAACAAAGTTTGCTTTTCTTTACTAATGGTAAATTGTGTCGTTAAATCATTTATTTGCCTATGCTTTGTTTTGATTTCAATAAAATTTGTTTTATCACAATTATTTGCTTATTGGCTGCAAACTAGATGTTGAATTGTATGAATACTTTATTGACTGAATCTGTTACTTGCTGATGTGTTTTTCTGATATAAGACACTAGTATTATCTACAAAAGGCATCGCTATTGACTCTCTGCTAAGATTATATGACAAGTCATTTATAAACATTAAAAACAACAAAGGGCCAAGCATAAAACCCTATGGGAAACCTAATCACTGCTGGGGGTAAACTACTTTACTTGTTGCACTTTTTGATGCACACTTAAGTGTAGCCCAATGTTGAAAAGCTGCAAGGTGTGGTTGAGGGATGTGAGAGAAGTGGAACACTTGCAGCCAAAGACTATGAATGCAGATTAATGACACGGCATAGCCGAGAGATCAGCCTTTCTAAAATTCCAATCATCTATGTGACAAGTAAAGCTGAAATTCTACTCCTGATTCAGAATCACAACCCTTGACTCTAATTATCTGCATTCTATTTTTTAAGTAAGATGTGATCCAACTTATAGGATCACATTGAAGCCATAAAACTTTAACTGTTGTGCCAAGATGTGATCTATGCTGTCAAATGCTTTAGCTAAGTCAACAACGTATTTGTCATGGTAGTGTCTTTTTATTCAAGGATGTTAAAAATTCAGAAATTAGCACATATGTAGCATTTTTGTTGACATGTTCTTCCTAAATCCAAACTGGGATGCCGAGAGAAAGTTGTTAATTCCATATAGTTTATAGCGATTATATTCTTCAGTTTACTCCATTACTTTAGAAAAGGCTGCCAAGAAAAAAATGGGGAGTAATAATTGTGGGTCTTTTTTTTTTATCTCTCCCTTTTTATATAAAGGTATAATAATGGAGCATTCAAGCAGCTTAAGGGACAAATACTTCGTGCTTTGAGGTTACATTTTCATATTTGATTATAAATGTAATAATTATGACTACTCATTTTTATTTGTCTCCTACAACCATCTACGTCAAAAGATTTTGGATATACTAAATTATGATCAAATGAAGAAATATACGGTATAAATGCTAATTGCAAAACTGGGAAGTCTAAGTGGGGGAGTAAATTTTTATGTCGAATGAAAGAAAAATAAAGGGAACCGCAGAAACTTTTCTTGGTTGTGTTTATACGTCATCTGGAAAAGAAATATACTAATTACAGGATTAAGTATAGCCATTGTACATTTATTCTACATTAATCTCTGCATGCACATTGAAACATCCCCACTGTTTGCAATAGATAGATCAATTGTTAAAGGATACAGTTTAATGTATAATTCTGTTCCTTAACATAACCTATACTTCATCTGTCATTTGATATTTTATTCCCCCGACGAAAGCAGCGCTTATGGTGATAGTGTAAAGAACCAGTAGAAAGTAGTTGATTTGTTGCATTTTTGCGGTAAAAAGAAAGTGGCGTGCAATAACAAAACCTGTAACAAAATGGAGTGTAGGAAACACTGCTGATGTGTTTTCTTAGCGGGAATCCAGTTCAATTATAAATTAGAGTTTTCCGGAACTGCGAAGGGGTACGAGTTTCAGGTAAGTGTACATTACCACGTGGGTCGCATTTAACCTCATTTTACTTGATGCTGACATCCAGATCCATTACCAGGAATTAGTTTATGTTAAGACATCTCCTATAATAGCAGGTTAAGCAAACGTCACAACAGTTTCTCTAGCAGCAGCAGTTTGAAACTGTAAACTCTTAAGAGTTTTTAGTTTAAGGAAAAGTCTTTTATACGCTTAAGTTTCAGTGTGTATGTACATTCTAATCTTTGACGACTATTCATGCTTGCATTAACGTTTGAATCCGCGATAAATAGAGAAAAAATTATTTCTATACGATGATACCACAACTTGGAATTACTTTAATACGTGGCAGCTTTTGTTATTTCATCATTAGAGCCACTTTGTAGTTACTTACTGGCCTGTTATAAACGTTTAGGACACTAAGCCGCAAAGTGTTGCCGAGGGATCTGTAGAGCTAAAACCCCAATGATCCCAAGAAGAAGTAAAAAATTCGGCAATCTGGAGACTTTCACATCTGAAGAACTATATGAATCGGCAGTAAAAGTCCTTAAACTGGTTCTTATGACCGTTTTGTGTGTGTGTGCGCGCGTGCGTGTTGCAACCATTGTATAGTTTTACCATTTGGGCAATTTTCCGCATGGGAAGCCCATTTCAATGTGCAAACACAAAATATACGTACACTTACACCGGGTATAAGGCGCTGACTCCGCTGGTGAGGTTAACAATAGAGTTACCAATATATCTTACAAATATCGCCGGGTGGCGGGGGTGCCAACAAAAGCTGCAAGGAATGTAATTTAAAAAGAGAGGAGTGGAGCAGTTTAGGCGATACAGAGCAAGTCAAGGGATTTGTTAGGAGCAAACCCCAATGAACTCTGCATAGCTGAGGGATCTGTTAATTTCAAACCTTTCAATATGTTTTGCCAGAGTATGGCTGTACCAGTGTGAGGAGTGAACATTCCCTGAAAATGCTCAGCAAAGTCTTTAATGAAACTTTGGGCTAATTTTCATGTGAATGGCGGCTGTGAAAGGCTTAGTATTTTTTTTATTGTTATTGGTGTTGGCATAAATATTGTGAATGTTGTAGTATTCTAGTCTTAGTTTCAAATTTCAGTAGTAGAGCCAAAATTCCTCAGTGTTAGATCCGTTAAGGGTACCCAATAATGGAGGTGAAGTGTTAAAATAAATTTAAAAAAAATGTTTTGGTACTCCAAATATACCAGTATGCTCAACTTTCACATATCATGCCTTAGACCATGTCATCGCACCGCTTGCTTTAGTTGGACCCTCCCCATCCTTTTCCACAGTTCTCTTGAATCAGAACATATATTTTGACTGGATTCAATCCTACAATCTTTGGTTTGATAGGTTAGCTATTCCCATCTTGTCTTACACCATATGACCATAAATCCAGATATGAAGATTTTTACTATTTCATGAATTTATCCTATGTTATTGATTGGTAAAATGAGTTAATTAACAGCCAGCACATAATATCATATCACATCCATATCACTGAATGGATGGTTAACAAAATGGAATTGTATAGTGTAACTAATTATATGATTCATTTCCATTTCTTGCACCCAAGGCAATCTTCAAGCAAGCAGGTTATCCATCTATTCGCTTCGTAAGTGTATTGCTTTCTTAGCTAAAACTGGGTCATTTGTGCTCTGTTTTGGAATCGTGTAGTTAATATTGGTTGCTAAAATGTTTAATAATCACAGTGTCTATGATCCATACTTTCTGTATTTCTAAAAGTACAAAAATAAATTTCAGCTTGAAAATGCTGATTATTTCCTTGTATGGGATGTTTTTGCCAGTTAAAAGTTCTTGGAACTCACAAGGTTTCGAACATTCTATAAGTTGATGCAAACTTTGGAAGTAGCAGAATAAAATTATTGTTCTTTAACATTGCACTTAAAGGAAGATATGACAACTATAAAAATTACTTTTGTATTTTGCCACTGCAATTTCATTTGAATATTAAGGTGTCATTCAAATGTCATAACTTTTCACAGAATAAACACAATTTGCCTATAGATTTGGATGGTATGGCCAAGATTAAATAAGTAGTGGTACAGCATGACGTAAGATGTCATATAGAAGTAGTGTAACCATATCTCATGGGCAGAAAAATGGGACACTTCCACTAAAAGCCTGGTCAAATCATTCCAAAGAACTTTCTGAGACCATGAATTTCATGTATTAAGAATTTATACATTTTACAGTATATTCTATTCAGTATTCTATTTACCTCAAAATGTTGTGCTATTTCATCAATGGGTTTTCATTTTTCAAATATCACTTCACTTTTTCATAACTTTATTTTTACACAAACATTTTGTATTTGTTTATTTAAAGTATTATACAGAAATTAGTAGAAATTTCACTCTCTTTTATTGTTTTATTATCTTGTTTTGATATTTTCTGTTCCTGTTTATACAATCTAAGCTTCTTAAACTTTATTGCTCTTTTCCTTCACCAAAGGAATTGCATATTACCAGAGAATAATTATTTCAGTTTTAACACAGCTGTGTTCTGCAGTAGTGTGAATAGTGTTGCTTGCCACAGTGCTATACCAGTCTTATTGTTTTCTATTACGTGTTGTTGAACTTTTTGTTTTCCAATATGAATAAGTTCCTTGTACAGAGATTTGTTCTCAAGGGCAAGTAGTGAAACCATTCGAGACTGAAAAAAAGTAACAGAAGGTTGTTCACCAGCAATATAATGATAATTATTTATCTTATGGATGTTTTTAGTGTGGTGACAAAATTTGCACAACCCCCAAGTGTGTTGTGTGGTGAAAAACTTGGGAATGCTGCTATGGTTTCCAACAGATTGAACTGTTTGTTAATAAAACATACCCATCTAATTAAGCAAAGATATGAATTATTTTCATTGATTGTTGGAATGTAATGAAAAACAAGCGACACTCATGAGAATGTTGGTATATGCTTTACAAAAGCAGAATCGTTGTTAATGCTTTTGTGTAAAGCGATGGTAAAAATAGTCCTGGGTTTAAAAGCTTGTACTGAAATTTAAAAAAGCTCTGTCAGCTGCTGAGTTGTTGACGTCCAAAAGTGTAGCAGGATTCTTAAGTTTTAAATAGAGACTAATATTTTCAAAATTATAATTGAACAACATTATATTATGATAAATGACAGAACCAGAAGTGTACACAGTGAAGTGAAATGATAACTTTTGAAAGTAATATTGCATCAAACTTAACACTTGAAACTTCCACTGGTTTTTACTAACTCTGTAATACATACCTATGTTTTGCAGACTTTTGTATTCTCAACGTTTACAAAACATAGGTATGCACTACACAGTAAGTAAAAATCAGTGAAGTTTCAATGTTAAGTCTGACTCAATGTTACTTTCAAAAGTTTATAGTAAGTAAAAAAAAAAAAAAAATTAAGTGATGGAAATGCCGCCATCCACTGGAAGTGTTTCCTCTCTGTATTACAATCCCTATCACCCTCTGTGGTGTAGTGGTTACCATACTAGCCTTTAAAACCCAAGATTGCAGGTTCAAACCTGACAGAGGCTGGATTTTTTCAGATGCAAAAATTCTTGCATGGCTTCCATTGGAATGGAAGTAATGTTTATTTGCATATGTAATGTTTATTTGCACATAAAAGAACCCCATACCTTGAAAGAAGAAGGTTTCTGGACAAAATTCTGACATTTTCCATTCGAAAGTCGTGATTTCGTCCTATGGTGCTAGTGTAGCAAATTCACGAACTAGAAATTCAAATCCATCAAGGAAAAATTGTAACGATACTCTTTGCTCTACTTAGGAGATACAAAAAATTAAGTAATACAGTCCCTATTTGCTGCCTAAGGTATGTGGTTGATCAGGGATTACCAGTGATGAGCTGCAACTTTTGGCCCAAATCAACAATTGATGCCTTAGCTTCTGTATACCAAGGATCCATCGTTTCCACTAAAATAAAAATATACTTTATATTTTCTCTGTACTTACTAAGTTGAACTGATGATAATCTTCAGGACCAGCTTGGACAGTTCTTGCCAATTGAGAGGGAGCTAGTGTATGCACAACTTGTGTCCCACAGTAGAGCTTTTTGTTTGGTCCATGTGATAAAGGTAAGGTCATCCAGCCTCTTTTCATCCATTCTACTAATGTCAATAGGCTCTGAGATGATAGGAAAACCGAAACCGAATCTCTTCCCAGGAAATAATTTATTGTGGCATGCATGGAAAATCTTCCTGTGTACTTTTGGTAAAATAAACCCTAAAAATGATATACTCTTGGTCCACACACATTATCATTAGGTTGACAGCATTTAAAACCAAGATAAAAAGCAACAACAATGTCTGTTAAAATGATATCACTCAAATAGAAAAAAAAATTTAGTACTATTTATTTAAAATAATTGAATGCAATTCTAATGTAAATAATTTTAAATATTTAGACTGTGGGATTGGCAATACAGAATGACTAGACCAACAAAGAAAATTACATGTTAATCAAATATGTGGGACAGTAAGAGGAATTCTAATAAATAAAACTTGGAAAAATATTGTTTTGAAATTCTTTAAAGTTTAGTAGTACCACCTCTTTTACATCACTCAAAGTGATATTGAAAGCAAAAAAATAGAAACATCAGAAATGAGAGCAGTAGCTGGTATAGGGGGACAGACAAAGAATACAGCAATGAAATAAGGAACGAATTGAATATATTTAAACTAAATAAAAAAAAAATAAAAGGATATCAAGAGAAATATGCACATGTCTGACGAATGCCAGAATCCTGCATTCCCAAGATCATCCTTGAAAATGGAAAGGGGGGGAGAGAGAGAGAGAGGAAAAGAAGAAGAAGACCCGTAAAGAGATGGATAGATGAGTTTCTTTGAGGGGACAGAATAGATCGAAAGGTCTAATCCCTAATGCTGATGATTGAATGTACTGTAAGGCTGAAAAAGCATGGGTCCAATAGATCACCTTGCATGCCAGTCTGGAAAGATATGATTTAGACTGGATGGATATCTATGTGCTAAGCAAATGAAACAATATAAAATTTTGGTATTGTATTTTTTTATGATTTGAACAGTATCCCTCTTGATGCAATTACATTTTGAAAAATCAGTCTTAAAAGGAACATTCTTTTTACTTTCATTTGGTCTGAAAAAAGTGCAGACAGAATGAAAAATGGCTTTGCAACATTTAGGGGTACCAAATCCAATTTAAGAGTTAACTAATGTATAAATAAATTTGTGACTAGAGCTCAGATGTTCAGGCATTTATTTTGGTTAAAGAGCCAAAAGATGTATGTTTATTATTATTATTATTATTATTATTAATAATAATTTGCCCAAATTACCTAAAATCTTAATCATAAAGGTAAAGCAAGAGTTAAAAGTTATTACAATTGTTAGGAAAAAGACCTTAAAATACCCAAAATAGACAGTAGATAATATAATTAAAATAGGCATTTATTAAAAGTGAAAACAAAGAGTAAACCCACTCTTTATTAATGAAAATACTCATATAAGATACTTAATTTATTTTTTCACTTGAATCTCTTTCCTGGTATTCAGTATGTCCAGGCCTACCCTGGATTCCTTTCATAGGCTCTGCTATTTAAAGAGCTTAATTGGATCATTTGAGAAGATAAGTTTTCGACAGCTTGAAAATATATAAATACACCAATTTATAGGGAGCTAGATCTCACTCACTAAATATGTTTGTAACATGAATGTGTTATTTCATTATTTGAGATTTTTTTTTTTCATTATCACATAAACATTATCTATGTGTCTTTTAAAGTGTATAAATAATAATCACAGAACAAGAGATAATAGCCCAAAAAAAGGTAACAAAAAATTGTCAGCACAGAAATTAAAATTGGTAACAGAAACCAAGGAAACTCCAGGGACTTGAATTTTTCAAATTGACTCACATTTTCATCTCGCTGCTAGTATGAAAGAAAATAAAGGGATGCATTGAAATTTTCAAGAATGGAAACCAGCAATAATGGACTGTCACGCCACTATATAACATATCAGAGTAAATATAAATGTAATATTACAAGTAATGCGTATTAGAACGAAAATAAAGCTTTTCTCTATCAGTACATCAACGGAGCCCTACTCTCTCCTTTTCGGGTAAATGTCTTAAACACATGATCATAAAAATGTCTTTGGCTTTGAAATTTGTTAAACGATTATAAAGAACATCCGGTATAGTTTCGAGCATATTTTTCTGAATATTTAATATAGTCCTGTGTTCAGTTATTGTACTTCTTCTGTAACATCTGGTTTTTAATGTAACTTTGAGACTGTCATGAAGTTGTCTCTATTACCGTTTGTGCCTCTGAGGATGTTTGTGTCAAATCTTTAAAATTATATTTGTTGTTGAACCTTACAAAATTATTGTAAATTAATAACAAGCTAGGAATTTTATAAACGCCGTGGCTACTTATACTTTTCATGCTCCACTTCTGCATTGCCGCCATCGTTTGACGTCAATACTAGGCAGCGAGTTTATCACATATTGCTTCTTGCAGAAGGGATATTTACAGTTTCGAGATCACCTTAGTGAAATGGGACTTGTATCGTGACTTTCCAATATTTACATTTGGAACATTCGCTTGCGTCTCGTAAACTCGCAATTGTAGCATTTATGCTGATAGGTAACTCGAACAATTGGACGGTTATGGTAAGTAGAGGGTTTTAATAGCACAACTTCTCCATTATAACAAACACCTGTTCATAATACTCTTTCCAGCAGTAAATGAAAACTGACACAGAATAAACACGCGCACACACACAATAAACACACACGCACACACACACACACACACACACACACACACACACACACACACACACAAACAAACTAAAGACGCACAAAATTTCCCGGTTAAAAACAGTTCTGCACCAGTTCATCAGGCTGTTACGAAGTCGGCAATGCATTCAGTCCAATGCTCAATTCCGCACCTCCTCTTTGAAACAAGGGACTCACTGAACTAATTACGACGTCATGCTATTAAACCCACTTGCGCTAAAGGCCTAATAAACCTGAAGACCCAGTATAACTTCATAGCTTGTCTTGATCACCTAACTTAATGCCAAAGTAGGTGAAATATTTGATCTCTCACGAAAACCATAACTGCTTTACTGGGGTAAGAAAAGTAAAGTATTTTCATAAGTAATATAACGAGAGCTCCAATTTTCTAGAGAAAAGTTGTAGCTCGAGTTGTATTTCCATAAGACTATTTCGTAATTAAAATAACAAAGATTAGCCTATATGGACACGAAGAATAATATCCTTAAAATCCCACTTGTCTTGACGTATATTTGCACCGAAATCACTGCACACTGATACTATTATTATGAGACGAACATTAGTTCAGAGAGAAAACAAATGCAGTGGGTGCAATAAATGTAGAAAAACGATTGCACGTGAGTGTGATAAAAACGATTAAAATGCATAAATAATGAGTTCGATTGGTTGGAATTTTACGCGCCAATATACTGGATTGGTCACTTCCTACGATCGCGTGTCATGAACGAAGTAGCTTAAAACTTCCCAGTTTGAATAATTATTTAAGTTTTTATGTAAACAAAGCCAAAAATAAATTTTAAAAATCTGACGTGTTCCATTCACATAACATTCTCTAGCTGTTCCACAAGTAAATATTTCTTACAAAAGAGTATTCCTTTACCTTCATCAAGCTAATCTAGATATCAACAGCAGAATTTGTTCTATCACTTGCTTCCTTATAAGTAGAAAAGAAATAAGGGAATACATTAAGCTAAAGCGATAGTCAAATGTTTTAAAATCTGGTCGCTATGTGAAACAATTGAGGTTCGCTTTGCATGGTCCCGTTGAGAAAAGTCAATTACATAGTTTAAAATTGAAACCAATAACAACAAATATCTCGAAAACGCTCGACTCTACAAGATACACTATATGACATAACGAGATATACGTTTTTTGTAGTAAATTTTAGTCTATCTCTTACAGTTTAGCAGTTATGCAAAATTCTGCAAAACTCAACCAGAATAAAAGAGCGCTTCAGAGGCTATTCCCATAAAATTCTAGTATACATTTTATTTGTCATGTAAAATATCTTAAATATAAGAGATTTTAATCAAAGTCGTGAGAGCCATTTTTGAGAAAACCAAAATTTTCTAATGTTTTTCCATGTAAAGGGTAGTTGGGGTGGGGTTTCTTGGAAATCCTTGTGTCGCATCCTTGGAAGATATTGAATTTCAATATGAAGTTTGGACTTTTCGTTTTTGAGTTATGCGGGCCCACAGACGCACATACAAACAGACACACCCACGGACATTTTTCTAATTTTTCTTATTCAGGGGGTCCACAACATCTATTTCCGGTGAAGTCTCGGTATCGAATTTTTTGGTGCAATACAATACCTACTCTATACTCTCTGTACATAGTATGTGTAGAGAAAGTAATAAAAGACGTGAACTAATATTTATTGAGGGAGAAGTTTAAAAATCAGCTTTAATTTCATTTTAGCTTTTATTCTGTCATCCCCTCTGTGAAAACTTAAATTGCCGCCTTATCTTTTGATACTTTATACTTTTTAAGCAGCATCAATTTTAGTGCATCTTGCTCATTTGTACCACAATTTTTTGTCTTATCTCTTTGGCAGCCTCAAACAATTTGAGTTTAAACGAAGGATGAATAAATCGACTGCTTCTGTGCTCGAGCAGACAACATTCTAACTTCTCAACTCAAAGTTCCCGAATTTGTTTCCCCGCTGCGTGGAGTAAATTTCCTCCTTTATTTGCCAGTTAATACTGTTCCTTTATACTACATAACTAACTCTTCGCGAACAATTTGGAGTGTTCTTGACAACTTGTTTTTATTATGTTCAGCTCAGATCAACAATATAATCAGGGATGGAATTTAATGGAGATTGGAGGAAGGGTGAAGCCTAAAATGCAGTAAACCCCGTTAATTAAGCTTTAAATATGTAAATGGACTGTATTTTAATTAATGAAGTTAAAAGTCCAATATATTAGAGAGGACTACAAGATTGCAAATGCACCCACTTGATTGAACAAGACCAGCAGCATGCAAACTGATTTTCATTGCCAACAAGGGAGTGAAAATGGCGTAAACATGTTTTCAGCACTTCGAACCAAGCTGAGAATAACCATTCCAATAAAGGCCAGCCAAGCTTTCCCTTCCAAGTCATCATCCCATCAATAGCTTATAAGGATTAAGTGTTCAACGCAGAGCTTAAAGAGGTCGAGAGGATAGAGGCATGTAGGCATACTATTCCAGATTGAGTAAGATTTTTTTTTTTAAATTTTCATAAGCTGACCTATTAAATTATTCTAAAAACTTGCTGGCTTACCTATCGTAGCATGGATGGCTTTTTAAACTTCAGTGACGATTAATTTCAACGATAAAGGATCTATATGGAATTATTGTACAATGATCTAGAGGATTGTTATAGAGAGAATCCTCTCCTTTACTCCTTATAATCGTAATGTTATACAGCCCCAACAATTCCAAATAAGAAATGAAAACTCCCCATATTCACGCAAAAGATAGTGAAAATCTCCCGAACACCAAGTACCCTTTACATGGAAAAATGTTTGAAAATTCTGATTTTCTCAAACATAGCTCTAATAATTTTGATTAAAATAGTGTATGGGTATTAGAGTTATTTACATGACAAATACAATGTATATCTTAAATTTTCTGGGAACAGCCCCTGAAGACATCTTCATTCTGGATGAATTGTGCATAATTTTCAAGCTGTAAGCTATAGACAAAAGCTTACTTAACATAAAATGTGGAGCTTGTTAAAACACACAATTTATGTTATATGCATGTTTTTCGTGGAGTTGACCGTTTAGGGGTCATTCCTTTTATTGTTTTCAGCTCTAAAATACTTATAGTTTTCCCATACGGGAATTTATCCACTCATGTCCACACAAACAAAGGAACTTCAATCACATAGCAACCAACTTTTAAGATTAGACACACGCTTTAGCCTATGGTACTCCCTTATGTCCCTTCTGCTTACTGGAAACAGGAATATTACCATTTCTGCTTATTTTTTCTCGATTAGCATGAAGTAAACAGAAGAATAAGCATTTTAGTAATACTTTCCTGCAGAGATGTAGAGAAAGCCAAATAAATGGAACATATTAGATTTTTTATTGCTTAGAATCGCAATATCAACTGCCTATGGACAGCATGTGGCTCTCGTACTCATGCCGTCAGATTTAGATTCTCAGCTGTACCGGATATTTTGTACTTTTGTGAAGGCATGTGCAGTTTAGTGTGGAAGAATTCGTTGTTGAAAAAGTAAGGCATAAAGCTGTTTTGTGTGGGATAAAAATCAATAACGGTTTTAGGAATAAGTTACTTCCAATATTGCCACAAGGAGAAATATGAAGCAGAAATGACTCTTTTGCACTTTTGTAGTCAATTACCTTAAATAGTACAATAGCAAAAACTGCTAATTTTTCTTAATTGCATTTCATGATTAAGTTATTTTCTTTCTTTCCATTTATATGCCACATTTAAGCTAAGATCATATCGCGGTTTTACCTTTGAAACAATTGCTCATCGGCAGCGATCATTCGTTGGAGCTTTTTACGTTGAAATTTCTTTATAAACTTATTCACATTTATTAACAATGGCTCATAGTTCCAGACTCTAGGAAGGACAGGAAATAATACTGGTTTAAGACGAATTGCCAACCTCTAGCCGGGACATCAGGAGTTGGAAGCTAGCACTAACTACCAGATCACAGGGGTAATCTTGGTTCTGCTTTTGTATTTTCTCTTTTATCAGCTGAGTCAATGAGAAAATTATAAGTTAAGGATTCACATTCAGCGAGGATACCTAACGGGGCTTTCTAGGTTCCTGAAGAAGGAGAAGGTAAAGAAACAGTGATGTTTTATTCCGAATTGCAACAACGTGTAACAAGAAAAAGTAAGATAACTAATTATAGCTGGGTACTTTTAATGCTCGAATTGGAAATTAACCTGTAAAGGATATTATAATAGAGCCATAGGGAGAAATAGTTTAAAATCATAATGGAAAGGCGCTAAACAACTTCAGTGCCTATAATGAATTGAGAATATCAAACTACTATTTCAATCATCGAAATATACACGGTATACTTGGACTCCAAGAGGATTTCAAAGAATAACACTGTAATTTTTTAATAGAAAACTATATGTCCAATACAGGCCTCGCGAGTGTACCAAGGAAGCGACGTTGGATCCGATCATTATCTCATTGTTTTTGTTTTCTTTAAAAAGTTATAGAAAATAAAAGAAAAGGATAATCGTACAATAATATATAAAGTTAATTGACTTCGGGAGGAAGACATACGAAATTTGTTTAGTAAAAGAATGAAACAGTATACAAAAGACGTTGAGTTCAGTGACAATATAAACCAGGATTGAGATAAGCGGGAAAATGGCTTGTAGAACACAGCAGCAGTATTATTAGGCAAAAGGGAAAAAAGGACTGAGAGTATAGAATGATGATAGAGAATAATAAATACATAAAAAGAGACAAGAATTTTATACGTATTTACGCACTAAATTGGTGGAAGGCCGAGCTAATTATAAACTAAAATGCACGATCGTTAAAAGGGAAGTAAGGAAAATAAATAGACAACATGGGGAAAAATATGGAACAGATATAGAGTACAATGTATATGGACCTAAAAATAAGGAATGCAGGCCCATGACATGTTTCAATAAAACTGAAACAGACATATTTAAATTTAACACAATAGGTCTAATCTAGACGAATGGAAACTACATTGCACAAAAGTATAGAGAAATACAAACGACCCGCCTTGGATATTAGCAGAAAATGATTTACAAATAGATCCTATCGCACTCGATGAATCGAAAAAAGCCCGCTAAACAATTAGAAATAAAGTGTCTCCAATTACGAATGGAATAGGTAAATGAGTTACTCAAATATGCAAGTAAAACATTTGTAGAATAAAAATTAGAATTGATAAATATGTGTTGAAGAAATGGGTTTGTACCAGATAAATGGAAAGAAGCCATAATAATACCACTATAAAAAGGTGTCGGGAAAACTGTTCAAAACACAGTGAAATAAATCTTGAATTCCTCTTAAAAAGTTTATGCTAACATTTTAACAAACCGTCTAAACCCAATTTCAGAAGACATTTTACTTGCTCAGTAATATGACTATAGAAAAGAGCGTTCATGTACAGAGGTGTATTTGTAGCCTCTGAGCTAATTGAAAAGAGGAGAGAATACGATCTTACAATATATTTTTTTATTATTCAGAGGTCCCTCAAAACAGCTATTTCCGTTGAAAACATCGACTTTTAGGTTGGAATAAAATACGTTTTGTAACTACTAAGTAGTAAAGCAAGTGAGGATGGTTGTCAGTCGAGTTACGACTTGATTTGAAACCTGGAACAGTATAGGGTCGTTAAATTATAAGGTGACTTCTGTCGCGGCCTCTCTCCACTGCTCGAGACCCGAGAGTCACCGGGAAAGTGGTGCCGGCAAAGGCGCACTAAATGCGTATCTTAGGATAAATTACGGAAATGTTGACCTTCTGCTCACATACGGGAACTACAATTTGCGAAAAGATTCTCGCTCACTAGTCTAAACTTGCAGCAGGAATCCTTATGACTTCTTCCATGATGTTATCACCAAGTTTCTGTAGATTGCACAGGGATTTCTGATGCTGAGCTTAGGTGAATGAGCGAGAACATCTTTAACTTGTTAAACTGCCTGTCTGGCAGCAAATGGTCAATATTTTTAGCATTTGTTTAAAGTAAGGAAGAACTCCAGTGCGCCTTTGTCGGCACCACTTTCCCAGCGACTCTCAGATCTCTCGCCAGTGGAGAGAGGCTGCGAGAGGGATTACTTTATACTTTAATGATCCTATGTATAAATTAAGGCCGCTTGCTAGTTTTATTTATTTAGAGTAAGAAAAATGATGGATATCAGTGAAAGTCTGATAAATGTTCCAGTTTTGGTGGTAATGGTGTTCTTCTGTTTCAATAAATTAAACAATCCTAGTGCGCTGAAATAATCATCTGAAAGTTGAAGGAGGTATCGGTGACAGTGGGATTTGAACTGGAGAACTTGCCATTCAGTTGATATACAAGAATAACTGAGCGTGGGTTCTGTAGACATGAATTATTGAGTTGATTCCCCAATGTGGAATCCAGGGATGAGATTAGAAATTCAAATTGGTGTATTACTGCTCTTGACATTGAAGAAGTCGAGGAAATTGGTGTTTTCCTTCCAAATTGTGTATGTTAGTGAACCGGATGTAATGCAGAAGCAATCTTCCCAATGAATCCAGCTGTCGCCAAACCACTGGGACGCGAAGGGAGTACTACTATTGTTTTTCTCTCACAGTCACTCGTTTACGTAACTTGACAAATAGATTGCACAACACGCTACGGTGACCATTTTATCCAATTTTTCACGTATAAAGTAAAAAATAAAGTTTTACTTTATCTACACGTACATAATAGGTAGAGAAGGTATTGCATTCCACCCAACAATTCGAGACAATGCATTTAAAAAAATAGTAAAAGATCAGCGCGCGCGCGCCCGTGTGTGTGAGTGTGTGTGTGTAATCAGCATTACTTATAATGAATAAATACCAAACTTGTTATTTTGAGTTCAGCATCTTCCAAAGATGCGACACGAAGATATTCAAGAAAATCCCATCACTCCAAACTTTACATGGAAAAATGTTCAAACATTTTGATTATCCAAAAAAAAAAAATATGTTCTATTTGATTAAAGTGCTATATGTCATTCTAACGATGAATAAGATGTGTTGTAGATTTTCTGTGAATAGCTGTTGTGTTGAAGTTTCAGTGTTAAAATACTTATACTATTCTCAAATTGGAATCATTCCTTTTTCTTTCCTGAGAGAGCGGAGTTTCATTTGGCCTCCAGCCCTTAAGATTGACTATTACCAGCCTACTACATTCAGCTGTCCCCATGCGCCCACAAAAAATGTTTTAAATAACTATTTAATATGAAACTTGAAAGGTCGGTTATGACCATGCTGTTAAAGCGATCCAAAATAAATAATATTAAGAGAGAGAGAGATGGATGGATGGATGGATGGATGGATGGATGGATGGATGGATGGATGGATGGAGAGAGGAAATGTGCAATAAAATATGTAAATGTTTATCTCAGTTATCATGAAGTAGATAGAATAATACGCTTTTGTAAGAAAACGTTGCTGAAGACTGGGTAGAGGAGGTCGTGTTAATGTTCCCCCCTATTTCAATATTACTGAATTTTAAACGTTCACAGTCTCAACGTGGATTTTATTCCGTCCAAATGAAAACATTGGTTTTAAAAGTTAGGTACCATTTGTCGTTCCTCAAATGTACAATCTACTTTCAGTATTGCAAAATGAGTTGCAGATAATTGGTGTGGAAACTATACAGAAAACCTCTTAATAAAGTTAGACTTGTAAACTTTGAAATGATTTGTAATTTGCTGATCTCTGACCTGTTGTATTCAGCTGTACTGAGTGATTCGTAATCTCCCTATCTTTTTAGCAGCTATCAAAGGCATGGATCATCAGCTGATGCTCTGGTGTCAGCCGTGATATACGCGTGGCGGCATTCATATTTTATTTGGGCAACTGCCTAATAATGGTGTTGAAAGCGTTTATAAATTGCTCTTAATATATCTACAACTTCATATATTTACTGAAACAGGTTTTAAAGCTATAATAGGACCATATTAGTCTGGTAATGCTAATTTTACCACATTAATGCAAGCACCGAATAATTGAGGGATACGGGGAGTGAAATTTTCATTAGAATCGGTCAAAAATAGAAAATTGCTTTTTATACAAAAAATTGTTGGAACCTTCGGGCATCATAGAAAATAAAAATTTAGCCCACTCTCTTTGGTCACAGTCATTTAGTGATCTACAAAACATATGTTTCGTAGCATACTATTTCACAAAGCAGCGTTTTTCTCAAAACTACATTTTCACACGCGTGAAAATACTACAGTATTCCATGCGTCTCAATTTTTGTTAAATACTACAGTTAAAAATTCCTAGAACGTGCAGAAGTACCTATTGTAATATTAGAAATGACAAAATTATCGTAACACCAATAGTAATTAAGAATATATTAAGAGAATAAAATGTCTTAACTTTTTAAAAAAAAAATATATATATATATATATATATATATATATATATAATAAATCAATAATCAAAGTCAATGAAAAATCACCGTTTAATTTTTGTGTGTGTTTCTAAGTTCCAATTCAGAAAATGCCTACCAATTTTATGTCCAAATTGAATGACATTTGGTACTCAATTAATATGACAGCAATAGTCATCTCGGGATCCGCTAATTGAAAAGTCTGGTCCAGTCTCATTTGAAAATGCACTTCTTTTTTGTTTTATTAGTTTTGTACCTTTGTCAGCTGTTATGTATTTAACAGTATTGTGTCTTCAAGACAATGTTGATGGTTTTCTTACGTTTTATTAATTTACCGTATTAATTGTTGATATTCGTGACCACTCTGCTACCATTGATGTTTGGAGCGTTCACAGTTTTCAGTACTTCAACTGTAATGTCCCTATTTATTATCCGCTCATTTCACTTTTTCGTCAGCTTTCCGTTTCAACTTTTTGGATTTCATTGGAAGCACACCAATCTTATTGTTAATTTTTGACGGTAGCTACATGATACATGTTGGCCATGAAAGTAAGAAATAGAGTAGTATATTACTGAATGAAGATAAACCAATTCTACCTAATATATCATTTTAGTAGTGATAAAATGTTATCTCTTTGGTTAAAGCAGAATGTTGCTTTTTCTACTGACTGGAACGCCTATCTCACAAGTGACGTTCAAATTTATGCCTAAAAATACATACAAGTACCAAAGCACATATCAACACAGCTCTTTTTTACTTTATATAGCAGGTGTGTACAATATACATAGAAAGAGAATATATCGTTTTCCTGCCAAAAATTCGATTCGGAAATTTCATCGAAAATACTTGTTTTAGGAACCTTTGAACGAACAAAAAAAAAAAAAAAAAAAAAAAAAAGGGTCCGTCTGAGTGAATATGTATGTGGACAGCATAATTAAAAAACTAAAAGTCGGTTAAATACTAAACTTGGTATTTAAGTTCAGATCTTCCAAGAGTGCGACACGAAGATTTTTAGGAAAATCCTCCCCCCCCCCCACTGTCAACTACCACTTATTACATGGAATGTTGTTCGAAAACTTTTATTTTCTAAAAAATGGCTAACTATTTTCATTAAAATAATATATGTTTAAAATATGTTTATGACAAATGAAATATATATCCTGAATTTTCTGAGAATAGCCTCCGAAGACCTCTGTATTACTTTTGTGTAACTGATAAACGGCATGAGATAGACAAAAACCTACTACAGAAAAAATGTAGGCCTCGTAAATGACACAGAATATGTTACATGCGTTTTTATTTTATTTTTATTTATTTATTTTTATAGAGTTAACCGTTTCTGATATACAGGGTGTACATAAATGAATATCGGGGTTTTAACTCTCTATAATATTTATTACATTCAACTTACAGTTATAAATGATATGTCAAATGAAAAAGCAACTCAGTTTTGTTTGTTGGCACAAGTGCGCATGTGCGTGCAATGTTTCTGCCGCAATCCGCTAGAGAGCGGTAGTAGCAAAGATGGCGACTAGTAAACAGAAAGCGCTTTGTGTTTTGCAGTTTGCAAAGCCCGAATCTATAGTTACTGTGCAACGTGCGTTCCCTAGAAGTTCGGTTGTGATCCTCCTAGTGATAAAAACATTCGTAGATGGTGTAATCAGTTTGAAGATACCGGCTGCCTTTGTAAATGGACGTGACGACCAGGAGTAAGTGAAGAGACTGTTCACCCGTAGCCCAAAGAAATCAGTCCGGAAGGCTAGTCGTGAATTACAAGTTCCTGTGTCGACTGTTTGGAAAGTTGTAAGAAATCGCTTACAGCTACGTCCTTACCGTTTACAGTTATTACAGGCTCTAAAGCCGAAAGACCACGGATTACGTGCCAAATTCGCAAACGACATGTTTCATGACGATTTTGTGGATCGTGTTGTCTTCAGTGATGAATCGACCTTTCACCTTAGTGGACATGTTAACACTCATAATGTGCTCATCTGGAGCTCAGAAAATCCTCACGAGATGGTCCAAATGCAACGAGATTCCCTTAAAGTGGATGTTTTTGTGCCGTATCCCGGCGAAATGTTTATGGGTCTTTGGTGAACCTACTGTAACTGGCACTTCTTACCTTGATACACTAGAGCAGTAGCTCTTCCCTCAGTTGAAAGAAAATGAGCCAGAGAACTTCATTTTCCAGCAGGATGGTGCGCCACCTCACTGGCATAACGAAGTACGCGATTGGTTAAAGGTCACTGTACACGAGCGCTGGATAGGCCGCAAGGGTCCCAATGACAGGGCTTGCTATGCATGGCCTCCACGTTCTCCTGACGTAACGCCATGCGATTTTTACTTTTGGGGCTTCATCAAGGTTCGTGTGTACGTGCCTCCGCTACCAGCTGACCTCCCTGAATTAAGAAACCGGATTGAAGCAGCTGTTGCTACAATTACTGAATACACACTTATCAACGTTTGGGAAGAACTCTGCTATAGACTTGATGTGTGCCGTGTGACAAAGGGTAGTCACATTGAGCATTTATAAGCTCTTTGGTAAAACTGTTTGAGTTGCTTTTTCATTTGACATATCATTCATAACTGTAAGTTGAATGTAATAAATATTATGAAGAGTTAAAACCCCGATATTCATTATATACACTCTGTATTTCGTGTTATTGGTTTCAATTTTAAGCTACTTTAAGCTTTTCTCAAATGGAAGTCGTCTTTCTTTTTATTTCTTTTTTGTTTGACTCCTGGCAAGTAAGGGGTACCAAATTTCAATTGTTTCGCATGACGACCGGCTTTAAAAAGATTTGACTATCGTTTTAGTCTAGTACATTCCCTTATTTCACTTCTACTTACACAGAAGCAAGTAAAAATACGAATTCTGCTAATATTTATTTCGATTAGCATGATATAGATAAAAGAATAATTATTTCTAAAGGCTTTTTTTTTTTTTGCGAAATAACTAGAAGAAGTAATGTGAATGAAACATCAGATTTTTTTCAAGTTAACCAGGCAACTTTCATCTATCGAGATTGGAACTGTGACCTACAAGATTGAGTAATGGCCCAAAATAACAAAATAATAACAATATAATTCAAATGAAGTTGAATGTTATCAAACTTGACGATGCTAACATAACGCATCTGTGAAATTTGGAAAATTTACATTTTTTAAGTTTATACCAGATATACAAGCAACAGCAGATATTATTGTCATATTTCAAACTCTAGCTTGCATGGTTATTTAAATAATAATTTTTACTGCATACATTCAATGTGTTAATAAAAATGTTCCACACAATCGATTTTTTAAAATATTGACTGTAAGCTTCATATTTTATAGTAAATGTGTGAGTAACTAGGTGCGTCATATCAACTTTTTTATATGAATCCCTTATTGTTGTAGAAAAAGTATTACGTTTTATACTCTCCAAAACGCTTTAGTTTGCTAAAGTTAATTATTTATTTTTCAAAATAGGAGCATTATTCCGAAAAATATGGTTATTTTGTTTTAATGTACGTTTGAGAGGCAGTACAGTTTTTGAAACAAATAAATCAAACATTGCATCGTTTGAGGTTTTTGAGTATAGAAAAATGAGGTAAAGTTGCGTGATAACAGATGCTTAATGCTGGGCGTGTCTATTAATAAACATGTGGTGGTCTTGATAGCTTCAGTTAATTGGTAGTGATAGAATGAAAGGAGAAAAAAAAAGACATATATTTTCTTAAAGTGTAAAATTCATGTTATTTTTATGAAAAAATCTGATTGTTCCATTCACATGACTTTCTCTACATCTCTACAACGAATTATTGTTAAAAAGCATGTGCTTCTATTTACTTCATGCTAATCGAAAAAACATTAGCAGAAATAGCCTTATTACTTGCTTCCTTGTAAGTAGAAGCGAAATAAGGGAGTACCATAGGTTAAAGTGATAGTCAAACGCTGGTTGCTGTGTGTCTGAAGTTCCTTTGTTTGTATGGACACAGTTGACAAATTTCTGTATGAGAAAATTATAAGTTTTTCCAAGCTGAAACCAAAAACAAGGAATATTTAAAAAACGATCAACTCCACGAAAAAAATGTATATAACATAAATTGTGTGTATTACAGTTCTCTACATTTTTGTATGGTGAGTTTTTGTCCATCTCTTAGGACTATGCAGTTATGCAAAATTCCGTAAAATGCATCCAGAATAAAGTAGTCTTCAGAAGCTATTCCCAGAAAATTCAAGATATACATTTTATTTGTCAGGTAAATATCTTTAATATATGATATTTTAATCAAAATCGTTAGAGCCATTTTTAAGTAAATCAAAAATTTTGAAAAAAGTTCCTTGTTAAGGGTAGTTGGGGGCGGGGAGGATTTTCTTGAAAATCTTCTTGTCGCATCCTTGGAAGATACCAATCTTAAATACCAAGTTGGGTGTTTAACGGTCTTTTCGTTTTTGATCTATGCTGTCCAAAGACACACACACACGCATACACACGCGGGCCTTTTTCTGAAACTGCTTTTTAGGGATTCAGGGGCACCCAAAACATGTATTTCCGATGAAAACTCGGTATCGAATTTTTGGTTGGAATGCAATACCTATGTACATAGTACGTGTAGAGAAAATAAAACATATGTTTTCCAATTTTTGGTTGAATTTCGCAGATGTATCACATTAAGGTCTTTAGTTTGCATTAATGTTTTATCTCATATTGTTTGATTAAATGGAGATTGGGAGATGACATACTTTCCAAAACAGTAAACATCACATTAATTCAAATAATGGCATTTGCTCTGAGAAGAGTTTTTGCATTTCAAACATGATGCACAGTGACCGTAGGTGGGCTATTAAGAAACATTTACCTTGCTACATGTTAAACTAGCGCTGATTGAGCGAGTGAACGTGTGGGAAAGTTTCTTCCGGAGAATAGTGTGCATCACTAATGTTAAACATTGGTCGTTATGTCGAAACTTGGTGTCTTTCCGCTATCACAAAAAATTTTCCATACCTCGAGTCAGTGTGCGTTCTTTATATCTGGATTCCGACGGAGTGAGCTCAAGATATTCCCTTTTCTTCTATGCATGAAAGTGGATTTTTCCAGTCATCACAGAAGACTTTGATGCCTAATGATTTAACCGTTTGATGAACTTGACTATAAAAATTATGCGTTTCATTCATATCACTTTATCCAATTTCAACTACCATTCTTTAAAAAGCTTATTGTTTTGTGTACTTGAGAAATACTTTTCTTGTATTTTTCTTTGTTGATACAATGGGAATAGGGAAATACAGCAGGCTTAAGCGCAAATTAAATATTAAGAGTTGGTGGCTGTGTGATGACTGAAATCCCATTCTAAATGCTTGACCAACAAAAAGAAAAACGAATAGACCTCGCATTTGAGAATATTATATTTTTAAAATTGAAATCAGTTACAAGGAATATCTCGAAAAATATTAATCCTACAAAAAATAGCAATTTTTTAAGTAGTTTAACGTCCTTTAACCTGGTTGGCCATATCGGACGATGAATGAAATTGGTGAATTGATGCTCAGATGATCTCGACATTCCTCTTCTCAGGATAAAGGAAAACCGCGAAAAAAGCCTTCTCCGGGTAACTCACTCTAAGGGAGATTCAAACTCCCGACCTATTGAATGTGAGGCAGACACGCGCTAGCCAGACGGGCTAAAAATCGCATTTATATGCTTTAACGAAATCTACATTTTTGTGTACTAAAATTTTGGTTATCTCTTGCGGCTTACCACTTATGCAACAGTCATTCAGAAGCCATTCTCGGAAAATTCAACATTTTTATTTTGTCATGTAAAAGTCTTTGCGGTATTTTAGGCGAAATCGTTTAAGCTATTTTTCATAAAATACAATTTTAGAATAAAGGGTAGTTTGGAGTGGGGATTTTCTTTACACACACACACACACACAAACACACACACACACACACTAATGCTTGGCTCTAAGGTTTGGGTGGAATGCTGTATATTTTACCTACTGTGTACATGGTAGAGAAAGTAAAAAAAAATGCCAACCAAGTTACCCCATTGAAGTGGAAAGTTTTATAGATATTTGATATGTTTGTAATCTTTTCTCCATGCGTTCCGCAAAAGAAATCTGTGTTACATTAATGTACCTTTCTCTTGCCATTCTTCAGCAAAATATTCTTACAAAAGTTTATTACTCTATGTATTTTATTTTAGTCGAGATAAACATTTGTACAAATGATTTTATTACTTATTTCTTTGTGGCTACGATGAGAATAGGAGGATTCATTAGACGTAGTGTTAGTCAAATGTTTTGAGAGCTGGTCGCAATGTGATATTTCTGAAATTCAGTTTTCGTTGCATGACTAGGAGGGAGAAACACAATTCCGTTGTGTTTTTATGACCGGGAGAGAGATAAAATAAATTGGTTCCCAGTTGAGAAAACGATGTCAAAATAATCAAAGGTTTAAAAGCCTTAACATCCCATGCTCCTTTGTGACATAGCGAGATACAAATGAGTGGTGATAGCAGTTCAAAAATAATAAATGTATTGTAAAATAAAAACAATAGCAACGGGTATCTCAGAAATGGTCGATGCCACAGAAAAAAAAAATAGTTCTCTAAGTGTGTATTTTGAAGGTATAAACATATTTTTATGTAAGATTTAATATATCCCTTATGTTTGCCAGTTGCCTATAAAATTCATACAGCGTACTTGCCGAATGAAGAGGGCTTCATAAGCTATTCTCAGAATGTTCAAGATACTGATCTTACTGTCACGTAAATACCTCAAATTAAAATCCATATGCATAAAATAAACAATTATGAAACAACCCCATTGTGATTGGAAGTTTTTGATTGGGGACTTTCTTGAATACGTTTTGACATCCTTGTAAGGTTCTAAACTTTAAAAAAAGATGTATTTACATTATTCTGTTTGGATGGATGCAGTACTCCATCTTCCTACTGAATACGTGGCAGAGAAAGTTAAAAGTCCAAATGCATTGTTTTATTTCGAAATTAACTTCATTTCTATGCGCAAAATATGAGCAATGTGACCAAAAATTACAGCAGTCCTTCGGTCTCCCCCCCCCCTTTTGTTTGTTTTTCTGCCATGTTGATTAATTTATATCGTGATTTGTTCTGATATGACAAACACTCCTGAATAATATTTTGTTTCATTTTATTATGTAATTTCCTTTAACAACACAAAATAACGTGTCTTCACGTCGCTGTCATCATTGACAGCATCCGCTTGAAAACGTACTATCCAACTTTAGAACTATTTTTACCACGATGATATTATAGAAAATTTGAGCTAAATCGTGCAATAACACTTTTAGTTAACACCTGATATCTGAAGTCTTGCTTCAGAATATAGTATCGTGTGCAGATATGCACTGAAAGTTGCATGTGACACGACTGTCCTGACAGGCCTGGCGACTAACTCGAATGCCGACCTAATACACATTATGCTCCCCGACAGGTGTGGACGATCATCTAACCAATTTGAAGAGGTGATATAATCAGCACAATGGCTAAAAAAAAAGAAACTATAAAATGATCTATTTATGACCTAGTTTTGGTAGTAGCTCTGTGGTATCGTACAGGGTTTTTGAAGAATTAGTCCTTTTCCGAATACCGTTTTGCAGTGATAGGTATTGCTGTTGGAATATGTCTATCAACGTTGATAGGTATCTAAAGATGTGTGTGATAACCGGCTCCAATGCTTAAACAAAACAGCACACCTAAACCGGGAGTTGGGGGACGCGATTTCGTTTTCTACTCGACCCTAAATCCAAACAAATACGATGAAAGAGTGGTATAATGTTTCGGCGAACTTACAACTGCAACTTAGCAGCCATAGGCCTACACTAATAGAATGGAAGTATGACCTCCTCGTCAAATAAACCTTTCGCGGTCTCTAAAGCACACCGTATTTAGTCAGCAACAAATCGTGTTAATCATTTATGTTCTATTGTTCATATTAAACGTACCATTAAATAAGCTAAGAATGTATTTATTTTTGTGTTTACACATCAGGAAATGGTTTTGTACATTAAATTAGCAGTAACAGTAGTAGAACGTTTTTAAGTTCAATGCTAAACGAGCTGATTTTCCGTAGATTCTGAGTGCAGATGCAATTATTAGAAGGTTACAGACACGAAAAGGTTATCTATACATAGGAGCGACGCGTTATACAGTGAAAGTGAATCCTGTTTACACGCTGACCTCATTCGGGTTTTGATAGGGAGAGTGCCATCGTCGCTACCAGTCGACAACAGCTGCAACGTTGCCAGCGTGTTCGTTTTATGTCCTCGAAAACCTAAAGTATCTCCGCAGAAAATAAACTGAAAAAATTTACAGATACAGAATTTATTCTAAATAATCAGATGCGTAACTGGTTTAAATTAATGTAATAATCTCCTTTCCACCCGGTATAAGGGCTGAAAAATCCGCATCTCTAGGTGTGGGTTCGAACGCAAGCACATTCCGTGCCTGAGAACCGGAACAGCTCTAGCCTTCTATGCCACAGCATAAGATTGCAGGGGTAAATAAAAAAGAAACTGGTTTGAAATATATGTAATATGATAGATACAGACTTGCTTTCTCTGTCATAAACTATTAACGAATCAGAAGTCTGCTGAATGCTTCAAGTATTCGAAAATAAAAGATGGAAGTGGAACGGTTAACGAGGCATGTATACTGTCACTACGTTTCTGATTTTTTTTTTTTTTTCTCCTCCGCCCTGCCCCCTTCAGCGTTCAAACCCCCCTTGTAACGGAAATCTACAGTTGGTAGCATCGACCGCGAAGATGATATTCATATTAAAGGAAAACTGATCATGACCAAATATTTACTTTCGTAGTTGAATGTCCCTTGTCGTTGATGGTAGAACTAAATAATTACTAATGCATAACTCGCTTTCATTATCAGCTTAATACTTTTTTTTTCTTTTTCCCTTTGTGACGTTCCAATTCGTCCTTGTTCTTATGTTATCAGTCTTAATTACTTCCGTGTTTATGAACTAAAAGGAATGGACAAAGTTTGTTTGGCAGATATCGTATGCTTGGACAGCAACATCACAATTGTGCATTTTCTATGTTGGAGCTGGAATTTAATACATATGGGTATAAAACTGATTATTTGAACTTTATTGCCGAGAATGATTTTGTCTTTGACAGATATGTTCACATCCTTAAAATTTACCTAAGGAGTTTAATGGATATTTTGGACATGTAAATACGTTTATATAAGAAAAGTATATTTGGTGTGGAAAATAATGGAAATAACTCAATTTATCTTCTAAGTCCTGTGCATCGACAATTGCAGTTCCTCTTGTTCATAAAATAAATTGTTACTCACTCCCACATTATTCCAGGGATTAATCATCTAAACGTTTTCATGATATAAAGAGCAACACAAATTTAGTTCGCTTGCCAAATAGGGAGAAATAAAATCTGCACATGTCACACTAAAAGATAATTTTGTATTATATGAAGGCTTCCAGTTCATTAAAAGAAAGTAATGTATATGGTGTACACTCACACGACTTTCTTTAACCATTCTTCAGCAAACTGGTCTTAAAAAACTTAATTTTTTTGTCTACTTCACATAAATCGAGATGGACTTCTGAGGAAACACTTATTATACGTCTCCTTGTAGGTACAATAAAATTAGAGGAATGCAGTGGGCTTAAGCTATAGCAAAATCTTCAAAGAGCTAGTCTCTATATGATGGCTTTGAATTTCCGTTCTTTTTGCTTGATCAGAAGAAAGAAGAAGAAAAATAAGAAGGGAATAACGACTTCTATTTGAGAAAAGTTTAAGTATGGGAACATTGAAACCAATAACAGGAAATATTTTGGAAATATTTAGCTCCAAAAAGAACAAAATGGAAAGAAAATAGTCCACATGAATTGAGTGTTTTGACGAAATATATATCTTTTGTACAGTAAGATTTTTGTCTATCTCTTACGGTTTGCCAGTTATGGAAGGGTTACTCAGAATGAAGATAACTGCAGAGGCTATTCCCAGTAAATTCAATATATACATTCCATTTGTAATGAATGTATTTTAAACATGTATTTTAATTAAAATCATTAAACAATTTTTGAGAAAATCAAAACTTTCGAAAAATGTTCCATTTAAAGGGTAAATGGGGATGAGAGAATTTTCTTGAAAATGTTCGTGTGACATCCTTTAAGGATGCAGAACTTAAATTTCAAGTTTGGATATAATCAACTTTGCGTTTTTGAGTTATATTGAACACACACACACACACGCGCGCGCGCGCGCGCGCGAAGACCCTTTTCTTAATTTTTTTTTTTTTTTATTCAGGGATTCAAAACGCATATTTCCAGTGAAATGCAATAACTTTTCTATCTACTATGTAGATTGTACATGATAGAGAAAATAATACAAACTCTTGCATTTTACGGACAGAAGCATAAATAACTCAGAACTAGAACTGACACAAAAACTGATAGATTAATTCAGAGCCAGAATACGTTTATAAACCTCTATAGTTTTGCAATATGTATTAATTTATTAACATAACGTTTTGTCCTGCGTCATGGTGTGGAATTGGAGCATAGAGCTACGGTTACAGCGCATGGGTTCGAGCCCATCCTTTTGACCCATATATACGACCAAAGCCCAATCCTTCGGCATCTATATCAATAATTTGTGTGGCGATAGATAGCGATCTGTAGGTCATGAAAATCAACATCCTGGCGGGAGAAGCATTGTACTGACCGCATAATCGTCCATCCCTGCAGAGGTATGGAGCATACAGCCGGCAGTCAATTTAGTTGGCCCAGGTCATCAGGGTTGTCATACAGTGGATAACATAGATAGCATCCACTTTTACTGTTAATCTGCTCTTTTGTATATTAATGTTTTTGTTAACTTTACCACTTTTCCTAACTATCCTGCCTTCAACTTGAATTCAAGGGATCACTTCCCTCTCAACTGCTTCTCTATAAATAGTTTGTTGTTGTTGTTTTTTTGTGTAAAAAGGGATGTGCTCATTTGAGGTATTACAATGCTTAATTATTTATTTCTGTTGTAAGCGTCTTATTTGAACCAATATTACTTTATTTGCTCAGTTAAACACAGATATTCGTGTGAAGAAATTAATTACTGGAGATTTGTGGATGATGATAAACTAAAATGTATTAGAGCAGGCATGCCCACGTTAAAGGAGCAGATGGGAAGACGCCAGTAACTTATTCCAGTCCGTGTGAAGCTTTAGGGCATATTGCTATGCGACATAATGGAATTTAAATGGGATATCTGTCTCTTTCTAACGCATACATGTTGCCATTAGCTTCGTACTTTTCTAATCTTAATATACGCTGTTACCAATTTACTAATATATTGTATAAATATTCAATTCTTATAATATTTAACGTTGAAGGCATCCTATGCCTATTTTTTCCCCTATCCGATTACATCTTTTTAGAGACTTTTAGATTTCTGTGTGTCCAAATCTATAAAGAAAACATATTTTTCAGTTCGATATTTACTGTTTGTTGCTTCTATGATTATCACGCAGTAACTAATAAACTAAAGGCCAGAATGCAATAATATTTGTTCATAGAGAAAAATATAATGCTGATGTGTGGAATGTCTATCTTTAGTAAGATGAGTGTTATGATATTTTAAAATCAAAGATTTACGTAGAAAAATCAGGCAAGGAGAATCACTTTGGAGTGACAGGAGTGACCAAGTTAGAGAGAATGTTTACAAGGGTTGGATAAAGTTTCTAAAACAAGCCGATATCCTAGCACATTATAACAATAAATAGGCTCCATTCAGCTCACAGGCACTAGGCAGCAAGCAGATAGCGTGCTACGGTAAAAGTTAGCATAATTTTAAAAGGAAGTGTTTATAACATGTGGGACACTATGAAATAATGTGCAATATATATTTTCTTATATCAATGTTTATAGTCATACAAGGAGAAGCTTGGAAGAGATGCGATATTTGTAAACGAAGAAGAAACAAAGAATAATAATGAAAGTGTTAGATTATTCAAGTGAAATGAGGTTAGTAAGGGAATAAATGAAACAGCTAAAGCTTCAGAAACAGCAGTGTATAGGATAAAAAAGAATTGAATGAAAGGGTCGGTAAGGACGCCATTAAATAGAAAGCAAAAAGGGCGACACAAAACAAAAACACGTAGGTTAAAGTAAATGCTTTATTATAATGGAATAGCGCAAAACTCAGTGCGGCGCATTGTTCAATCTTTGCTGTTTTGACAGATTCTACCCTACTGAATGTAATTTTGTTAAGAGTCAAAAACGATGATGCCCTAAAACATTAAAGAGTTTTATAATTTTGCATCTCCTTATTTGATATTTTTATGTCTATGAAAACGTATTTCGAAATAAAATTATAAAGAGAAGAGATAAAATGCAGGTGAAAAATAATAAAATAATTAACCAGAATATATGAACTAAATGATCGTCGCGCAGTCTAAGGCGATGCTGACTTTTAATATACGTAATTCATTTTAGAGAAGGTTGCTACCAAATGTATGTAGAACCAAATATTGCGATTAAATCCGATGCAAATTATTGCAATTTGGAAAATGAATTCTTAGACAATGATTTAATTAACTACAAATCTCATTCTTTCAAACATTTTATGTTCGAACAATTTTGTTGAGCAAGTAGTTCCAATTTGAAAATGTTATGAAAATGCTTACTTCCGGCTTTTCAAAGTTGGTATTCTGTTTATGTTTGTTTAAAAACAATACATTTGCCACCGAGCACTTGTGGCAGTATGTGTAACTCACCAACATTTTTCCACCTTGATTGGAGTCGGGGGAAAGAAGTTCTGACGTAACTCGTAAGAGTTACTTTTGGACATGAAGGTACAAAATTATAGAAATACGTATTGAAAATAATGCCGATGTTTAGTTCTTGCAGTGAAGTTCCCTTCTTTTCACTATTGCATAGTCAATCACATTTGTGCATATGTGTTAAATTCGCCGACGACTAATGATTGAGCCATTGTGCGAATCATTCAGAGTTTGGGGAATAGCATTTGTGAAATAAAAATAACTTTTTTTTATTCCTCGATTGCTTTATAAAATTTACAGATCCAAATTTGCATCTCTCGATCGTTGAACATAAATGTAATTCCGACACAGTTCTTCGCTACTGGCAGCTTATTGGTTTGTGTAGAATTTGAGGCCGATGTCTAAGAATCCTCATTAATATGAATTGCTTAAATCTAAAGGTGAAATTTCCATTTACACTGAAATTATATATCCTGCGTTCTATATAATGAAGTTTGTTTTTTATTACACAATCCGTGTATTAAGTAGGGGTTGGACAGATAGACACATTGAAAGCTTCAATCCCACAGCCGAGATTTGAACCGGATCTCTGGGTCTCCATCTGATTGCTCTTAACAACTGAGTTACCATGGCAGCATGTCTACCCGACATTAAATTTCCCAATTGATCACATTGTTCCCGACGAACCTCAAGGAAATATCAAATTATGACATATCTCATGGCGAGTTAAAATTTGGTAAGTACTTCGTCCCGGGATTTGTGTTTAAACAATTGTTAAGCAAATTAGTGCAATCGTTTGTTCATACAATTCGTGTGTAGTATAGGAATCGGATAGTCGAGAAAGACTGAAAAATTAATACCACAGCCGGTATTTAATCTACCGGACTCCCTCCGGTTGTTTAAATTATATTTTATATTGGTATATAAATTAAATACATTTCAATTATTTTAGAATCAGTTGATAAAATTGTTTTTACTATCAGCTGAAATGAATCTGAACTAGAAAAGATAAATGAAAAGGTGCACACGCAATTTTCATTAAAAGGGGAATTATAATAAGATTATTTCATGTATATAATCAACCTATTAATATAATTATAATTTTAATTGCATCATATCTATTTTAACTTTAATTGCAGTTGTTAAAATTATTAATATTTATAAAGTCCCTCGGCTTCTGCCAGAATTATTTTTGCATCTGGCTTTTGTGCTCTCAGGATGGATTACGACCATCAGAGAAAAAGTGAAACCACGTGTTACTCATTCGGAAGAAGAAAACATCTCCGGAGATGCCACTTATTTTATGCATATGCCACTTTATCTTTCAGAGCATGCCAAATAAGCACTATCATGTCAACCCTGACCGTGGATTACAAAAGTTTGACCTAAGAACTGATTATTCAGTATAAAACAATAGTTACGCAAAAAAATATAATTTTAGATCAGAACTTAACGGATCCTTTGTACAAGCAACTGGAGAACAACATATCACGCAGAAGAACACAATCTTAACTTTGCTGTTCGGAGTAAATGAATTCCAATCCTTTCCCTCTTAAAGCTTCTGTCACATATATTTCAATAAGGATATTGAAAGAAACGAATTATTATGTTGATTGACAGTCTCGACTTCCTTGAGTTCCAGATTTATTAATCGTTAGTTAGCATTTTTCATTATTGTTTGCAGCTATAAAGAAGCATTTTCGGAACTATCAAAATATGTCTTTAAAGATGGGATCATCTTATAAAAATAAATATTTGCTTTGGGGAAGATAAGAGGACAATAGAATATAATTATTAATTTCAAAACTCGGATCATCTTGTTAGATTCGAGAACTTTTTCAAATCGACCTTGCGTATCGGCACATTTTTGCACAGATGCCTTGAAATCAGCTGTACTCGAGGACCCAACAGATCATGGTCCACGGGATGATAATTGTGATAAGGAGCAACTGAAGTGTACTTAGAAGTTGACCGTTGTCCTCTTTTTACCTGTACACACCTCAGGAGTGCAAGGTACATCACCGATGTAGCACGAGTGTTTTCCAACCTTTGTTGCTCTCACTTTGAACCTTTGGTTGAGTAAACATTTTGGTTATTTGAATAACCCTCAATGCAAAGAGCAGGGAGTTATCGTTTCCCTTTGTTCCTTTATTTAGTTTATTTCCTTGGAAGAAGCCTGTGGTTTAACTGTGGTGGCTAAATTTGTTGCACCCCATGTTAAGCAGAGCTTTCATTGAAGATTAAATTCTCACATTTGCACAATTAAGCTAGTGCTTTTGCATGAAACGTCAGTTAATTTATTTTGAAATCAACACCAAGTTGATATAATATGAAATTTTACTTACTTTACTTCCATTTTTCGATTTATCATCTCTTACATATACTCTTTACTCACCTCTTAATCTACATTTTTTGTATAGGTCGTTTTTGTGTATTTCACAGTTTACCATTATGCAAAATTCATCCAGAAAGCAGAGGACTTCAGAGGCTGTTCCCAACAAATTGAAGATGCAATGTAAAGATCTTTCATATATGGTATTTTAAACAAAATCATTACAATCATTTTTGAACAAATTGCAAATTTCGAAAAATCTTCCATGTAAAAGGTAGTTCGGGAGTGGGAGGATTTTCCTAAACATCCTCGTGTCGTATTCTTGATAGATATTAATTTTAATGCCAAGTTTAGTATTTATCTGGCTTTTCGTTGTTGAGTTATTCTGTCCACAGACACGCACGCATACCCAGGCACGCGCGCAAGCGCGCGCGCACACACACACACACACACACACACACACACACGTTGACCTTTTCCTAAAAGTGTATTTTTTTGGAATCAGAGGACAACAAAACACATATTTCTGGTGAAATCACGACATAGACCTGCTATGCACTTACATAGTACATGTAGAGAAAGTAAAAACGAATCCTGTGCCAGGAACACGGAGGAGTAGTTTAAATGCGCGACTAAGGAATAGTAAATAATCTCTGGATTTGTTTTGATTGGAAACTTCAAATGCATCTCTGGCTATATGAGAATGAGTTCAAAGTTACTGATTAATTACAATTGATTTGAGATGCAATCATCTTGAAATCACTTATTTAAGGATCGTTCTATGAATAACACTTTTATCAGATGCTATGGAATTAATGGGGAAAAGTTTGCCTCTTAGATACTGATATTTTTTAAAATTGTGTGAAGTAATCACCTAAAGTAGCTTTGGATTATTCTGTAAGTATTTAAACTACACGTAACATAAAATTTGAAATGGTTAGAGGCAGCTAACACATCTTAAAGAAAAGGATATATAGTACAGAGGCCTTACATGGATTTCTGGAAACATTAAACTCAGCATATTTGGCAACAATTGAATTTGTAGAAGGAACTTCTAGAGTTAAGGATGTAATTCATTGGTAGGCTAATTTAGCGGGCGATGATAATATTTGTTTTTTACTTTCTCTACACGTACTATGTACATAGTGTATAGAGAGGGCATTGCATTCCACCCAAAAATTCGATACCGAGATTTCACCGGATTCGATAGCTCAAAAACGAAAAGTCGGTAAAATACCAAAGTTGGTATTTAAGTTTAGTATCTTCCAGGGATGCGACATGAAGATTTTGAGGAAAATCCCACCACCCCAAACTACCCTTTACATGGAACTTTTTTCGAAAAGTTTGATTTTCTCAAAATGGCTCTAGCGATTTTGATTAAAATTTCGTATATTAAATATATTTACCTGACAAATAACATTTGTATCTTGAATTTTCTGGGAATAGCCTCTGATGACTATTGTATTTTGGATGAATTTTACGGAATTTTGCATAACTGCTAAACCGTAAGAAATTGACAAAAATTTGCCACACAAAAATATAAAGCACGTTAAAACACACAATTTATGGTATATACTTTTTTTCGTGGATTTGATCGTTTTTGAGGTATTCCTTGTTTTTTGTTTCAGCTTCGAGAAACTTATACTTTTCTCATACAGGAATTCGTCAACTCTTGTCCATACAGACTAAGGAACTTCAGTCACATAGCAATAAGCTTTTGCCTATCACTTAACCTATGGTACGCTTTTATTTCGCTTCTACTTACAAGGAAGCAAGTAATAAGACTAATTTTTTCACGATTAGCATGAAGTAAATAGAAGCCTAAGCATTTTAACAATAATTTGTTGCAGAGATGTAGAGAAATTCATGTGAATGGAACACAGATTTTTGAGATTACAGTTGGTTAGGCGTGTAATTATATGAAAAGCATATTGCTTTCGCATTCGCATGTGAAAGTGTTGAAGCAAAAGGTTAAGCACGATTAAGCCTATCACGAGTATTCAGTATTTGTATCTTACGAGTTTCCGTATATCTTAAAATGATAGATAAATGCTGCAGACTTGAAGAACTTCTATATCTTAATTTCGCTCCTTTTATTGAAGGTGGCCGCAATTGATTAAGACTGACCTACAATAATTTTAATGCTGCTTTATGGATTCATGAAAAGTCTTTGAACTTGAAAAACATTTAGTGTTCGCATAAAAGTTTGAAATACACAAATAATAAATGTTGGCAAATCATGGAACTCGTGCAAAAACAAACAGTATTTTGAAGTTCTGTGTACTTCGAGGCAAACGTAAACAAATTAAAATGTTTGCATAAAAGTAGAGTAAAATCCCGTTTTAAACGTTGTCAGTTTGTACGCTTTACGCACTTCCGAATGTGTTATATTTTGAACTTCCTTACAGTTTTCTATGTACAATAAAGGTAAAACTGTGTCACTTAAGATTTTCGTTCATAGTGCACAGAAATAACCTTGGCCTCAGATTGCTAATGCATTTCTATTACAGATTGACAAGTACCGTAGGTTTGGAGGAGTGCGCTTGTTCTTTCTTTGTCGACCCTTCAGTAATTGGGATTGCGTCTCAATCAATTGTACAGTGCATACCATCCTTTCAGAAAAAAAATCTGATGTGTTCCATTCACATGACTTTTTCTACATCTCTGTAACAGATGATTGTTAAAAAGCTTATGCTACTATTTACTTCATACCAATTGAGAAAATATTAGCAGAAATAGTTTATTACTTACTTCCTTGTAAGTACAAGCGAAATAAGGGAGTACCATAGGTTAAAGTGAAAGTTAAAAGCTGGTTACTAAGTGACTGAAGTTCCTTTGTTTGTATGGACAGGAGTTGACACATTCCTGTATGAGAAAAGTTTTTCAAAGGTGAAACCAAAAACAAGGAATATCTCAAAAAGGATGAACTCCACGAAAAAAATGTATTTAGTATAAATTGTGTGGTTTAATGTGCTCAACATTTTGTATTGGTAAGTTTTTGTCCACCTCTTACGGTTTAGCAATTATGCAAAACTCCGTAAAATTCATCCAGAATAAAGTAGTCTTCAGAGGCTATTCCCAGAAAATTCAAGATATACATTTTATTTGGCAAGTAAATATCTTAAACATAAGAGAATTTAATCAAAATCGTTAGTCATTTTTAAGAAAATCAACATTTTCGAAATTTTTTCCATATAAAGGGTAGTTTGGGGTGGGGGATTTTCCTGAAAATCTTCGTGTCGCATCCTTGGAAGATACCAAATTTAAATACGAAGTTTCGTTTTTAACGGTCTTTTCGTGTTTGAGCTATGCTGCCCACAGACACACACACGTACGTTCTTCTAAAAATGCTTTTTTTTTGGATTCAGGGGGTCTCAAAAAATATATTTCCGGTGAAATCTCGGTATCGAATTTTTGGGTACGATACAATACCTCCTCTATACACTATGTACATAGTATGTGTAGAGAAAGTAAAAATACTGAATGAGTTTATTAATCCCTACTCAACGACAGTGGCCATTAAAATACATTTAAGTAAAAATACACATTTTGTAGCAGTAACAGATTGACCATTGTTGTAGATTGGTATGTAACAACATATTGTAATGTAGTCAGCACACCGTATAACACAGGTATATAATTGCTGTGTTTTTATTACTTTCTCTATATGAATTATGTACATAGTGTATAGAGAAGGTATTGTATTCCACCCAAAAATTCGATATCGAGATTTCACCGGAAATACATGTTTTGGGTCCCTCTGAATCCAAAAAAAAAAAAAAAAAAAAAAAAAAAACATTTTTACAAAAAGGTCCGTGTGCGTGTGTGTGTCTGTGGACAGTATAGCTCAAAAACGAAAAGTCCATTAAAAACCAAATTTCGTATTTAGGTTTGGTATCTTCTAAGGATACGACACGAACATTTTCAAGAAAATCCCCCCACCCCCAATTACCCTTTACATGGAACTTTTTTCGAAAATTTTGATTTTCTAAAAAATGGCTTTAACGATTTTGATTAAAATATCGTATATTACAGATATTTACCTGACAAATAAAATATAGATATATCTTGAATTTTCTTGGAATAGCCTCTGAAGACTACTTTATTCTTGAGGAATTTTGCATAACTGCTAAACCGTAAGAGATAGACGGAAACTTACCACACAAAAAGTAAAACACATTAAAACACACAATTTATGCTATACCTATTTTTCGAATTTCAGACGTATTTAGTACAAAGTCATTTTTCACTTAATTTCCCAGTATGGTCATAATAGTTTATCAATCATGAGGGTGTTTTCCTTTGAATGGAAACTTGAGTGTTTTCATCCACGGATATTATTAAGCGTCATCTAGTTCATTCGTTGTTTGGAGATGAGCATGCTGAAGATTTACTGTATCCCGAGAATGCAAATGCCAGATAGGTAATCTTTCTGTTCTCTCTTGCTTTATGTCATCCTCCATTGTTTCTTAGATCTAGTTATGAGGTATTCAGATTTTTTTCTATAGGTACTGTAGCGTTTTCTTCTCCCGTGGTTTGTTTTCTATTTTAGCACTTAGCTTACCATAAGAATTTTTGCTACAGTTTAGTATGTGTTAATCCATACCAAGGCTCGTCGCCATGGACAATTGCAAATTTCTAGGTGTGGCATGTTGTAACTTGACCTCCACACCTCGAAACTTCGCAAGTATCAGGGAGGGGTTTTTCACTTTGACTACGACGTGAAACGTTTAGAAATCAAGAGGAGAATTTAGTAGAAATGCAGTTCAGATACTATGAATGATACTCCAGGTGCATTGTGAATAGTTTTGATATCGATGTTTCTTCTGTTCATCTCATTAGTTTCAGTGGAGGATAGCAGGACGCTGGTAATAGTACTTTACGGTACCGTGCAGTGGAAAAGTACTCATTAAATGACCATTTAAGCGTTTTTAAAGCGCCAAAAATTTAAATGGTGAGTAGTCATGTTTTTATTGGCTAGTATTAGCAATTGTTTATTTAATTTATCGTATTTCAAATATTAATAAGTTTCTGTTTCATCGCTCAGAAAATTGCAACTTATTTTTTGTCTTTTTCAACTATTAACTTATTCGCACTCTGAAACTCAACTCTATGCAATAGTATTTAAGCTGACGCTAAATTGCAGCTGGAAAATTATTATTATGCCAGAAATGTTCTTATCTATTAAAATGTATTTTTGTAGCTTTAGAGCTTAGCTCAAGATGTTGATGGACATGGTTATTGCTGTTGCCAATCTTGCATCAAAATTTCGTTCTTCAAACGTTCCCCACACCCCCAAAGTGCGCAAGAATGAGACTTGTGGGCTCTGATGCTTTTGCTTCGACCACTAAAAGTCAGCTTTTAAACGACTTCAGGCCTAAATTAACAATGACAATTATTTTCCTGTACCTATTTTTTATTATTATAATTTTTATTTTATTATTATTATTATTATTATTATTAATCCATTCATGTTTATTTACATTTTATAAAATAGTTTAATTTCATACAATTTTTTTAGTATTTCATTCTACTTGGACCTTTGTGGCAGCCCATAAATATGGGTGGTTGTTTTTAAATAATAAAAAACGAATTAGCGTAAATATGATGCTTAGCGTATTTTGCATGAATTCCTTGCTATATGTTCTTGCTGCCTATTAGGTTATCATCAAACCATTGCTGAGCATAAGAAGAGTATTGCATCAAAATAGCAAGACGTAATTGGAGGCGTTCGGACGTTGGAAAAAGTCAAAGTGATAAAGAATGATAGCACAAAACCTTCGATGGCAATGTCGTATGCTAGTCTGGTCAGCGTGCTTATGTAGCTGTGTTTAGGACAAGGGTGCTCTCGGAATTCCAGGTAGTGAAAGGCCGTCTCTATCTTGAGAGATGCTATTAGACTTGCCAAAATTTTAGAATGACAATAAGGGACACTCCCATCTACTCCAGTTTTTGAACGGTCAGAGGCCGATATTTACAGTTGAAAGCCCAGGATGAATTTAACCTGAGGTATATGCAGTGTAGGAATACCTTTACACTCTTTTTATTTATTTCCGTGTATAAAATTGTCTTTAATGTACGTAATAGTCAGCTGTCTATTTTATGAACTATTTTCATTGCAATATTAAAAAAAACCTTTAATTTTAATGGGTTATAAAATCTTGATGAGCCACTTTATATTTCAGTGTGAGTTTAATGTCACACGTTACCAAATTCAAACAAGATTTACCCTAGTGTAAAATTTCCTGTTCGAAATTTAAAGTATATAGTTATACAGGCCAGAAACACTCAATATATGACACCACTATACCCAAATTAATCTTATCACTGAAAAAAAGTTAATTTCCTTTCATATTTTGGACTATTTAATGACCTTAATATATCTCTAAAACACTGCATTCTTCGTAAAATAAAATCCCGTATAGTTTTCGACGCCAAGAAAATTATCTACTAAAGTTTCTGCTTTGATTCTGACACATGCAGTTTGCTTATGATGGGATCGTCGTCAAACACGTACCGAATAAGTTAAGAGATTACAACCCAAACTAGTATAACTGATGGCGGTTCTTCATTATAGTTCTTCCTAACAAAGTAAGCAATTTTCTGCTTAGAAGACTCTAAACTTTAATGCTAGATTGAACAGATGCGCTTCAAAATGCAACAGGAAACTCGAGCGCTTTGAAACTTTTTTTTATCACGAGCGATAACCACAGATATTTTTCATTTTCCTCATCATGTTAAATTAACGCATCGTTTCCTTTCCTTAGGGGAGAAATCATTTATATTTTTCAATAAATTGATAATAATTAAAAATACAACCACCACAAGCCCCATTTCCCTCTTCGATGTCTTCCGGCAGTGTGGTTTGATCAGATCCTGTGTGTCCATGACATGGCTATGCACACAAACAGCTAATACTCGTATGCAGTAGTATACAGCATTACAACCTGATTATGTGGCCAGTAGTTACCAATGTCAATGTATCGAATTGAACATGCGGGCATTTCAAAATAAAATCCTAGATGCTGCTGTCTTAAAAGCCCGTCCTGATAACCGATTAAACGGGCTTTATAACTTCTAGCAGTACATTTGGCACTCCGGACAGAAAACAACAGTGTAGTAAAGAATAAACCTTGAATAACGCTTGAGCGGTAATAAGCGAACAAGAAATATCATATCATGGTTTCTGAAGGGAAGATAGTAGATTTATAGCCCTATTGTTGCCCACTCTTTCTAAGACTTTATTAAATGCCTGGTAAAGACTTCGAATAATCCTTATATTGAGTTTTTTTTTTAAAGATAGAGTGGCAGTGGAGTGGTAGTGTTTCTCCAATGGCGTTCCTCGTATAACCCTTTATGAGTCAGCTGTGCTTCGACTCCTTGTGAACGGGACTCAACTACCGTTTCAGAAGTAGTGCGGAAAGTAAGGGGAAAGCTTCAGCGATCTTAATTAGTGTTTTCCCATTGGCATTCCTCTTGTAACCAACGGTAGCGTATACTTAATATATAGAGAAAGCTGGGTTCCAACTCCATGAGTGAAGATGATGATGATGATAGTAATAATAAAATAGTATAATTTTAACAATGTGTACTATTTTGGATGATTTTGGTTTATATTTATTTAATAGGAAGACCACCAACTTTGATGTTCAATGGCCTGATTTAGTCTCATTAATGATGATGATGATAATAATAATAATAGTTAATAATGCAAAATATTTTAGGTGACTTCGGCTTAATTAGGAAGACCACCTGTTGATGTTCAATGACCTATGTCTCAGAGGTACTGAGAAAACTAATGATTATTATTATTATTATTATTATTATTATTATTATTTTTATCATCATCTTCATCATCACACGCACACACACACACACACACACACACACACACACACACACACACACACACACGATGACCCATATTTGTAAGAGTAATTTTCCGCAGAACAGATACACTCATGTGACTGTATTATCACATATTTTTTTAAATATACAATTAAACAATCTCTACTTATGTTTATCTCGATTAATATGAAGTGCACAGAAGTATACAGAATATTAGAATAGTTTGCACAAGAGTGAAAGTCATTGGTATCTTCCAAGGATGCGACACGAAGATTTTCAAGAAAATCCCCCCACCCCCAACTAGCCTTTACATGGAACTTTTTTCGAAAATTTGTATTTTCTCAAAAATGGCTCTAACGATGTTGATTAAAATATCGATATTAAAGATATTTACCTGACAAATAAAATTTATATCTTGAATTTTCTGGGAATAGCCTATGAAGACTACTTTACTCTGGATGAATTTTATGGAATTTTGCGTAACTGCTAAACCTTAAGAGATGGACAAAAGCTTACAACACAAAAAATGTAGAGCACGTTAAAACACACAATTTATGTTCTATACTTTTTTTTTCGTGGATTTAATCGATTTTGAGATATTCCTTATATAACTTATAGTATTTTCATACAGGAATTTGCCAATTCTTATCCATACAAACTAAGGAATTTCAGTCACATAGCAACCAGTTTTTGACTATCACTTTAACCTATGGTACTCCCTTATTTCCCTTCTACTTACATGGAAGCAAGTAATAAGATTATTTCTGCTAATTTTTTCTCGATTTGCATGAAGTAAATAGAAGCATAGACTTTCTAAAATAATTTGTTGCAGAGATATAGAGGAAATTATGTGAATGGAACACATCAGGTTTCTTATTTGGGTTCTTATGTGAGTGGAATGAAGTTCAGTTGAAATGGACAGATAAGTCCATGTGCCTAAGTGTTGTAATCAAAGTGATTTTATACGGATCAACACTTATAATGGGAGTTCAAATACATCTGGCAATTTGAGTATATTTGAAATTATGTTATAATAATGATGAATTATAAGAAAATATATAACACATGCGGTCAATTAAAACAAAGTGATAGAGAAGGAAAACGATCAATTGTTTGTTTTACGACTATTCGATTGAGTTGCATAAGCTTTTGCGGGAAGATCCCTTGCTTTTCGGTGCGTAACAGTAGATCTTAACTTCCATTCTCTTGCGACATAAAAGCCATATTTGACCGGCCTTGACCACTTCTTTTGTGGCATGCTTCAACGTGCTGTTTTGTTCATTTGGTGATCCTATAAAAATTAAGTTCAGTTGGTAGAGCACCTGTAAGTTGTGCTAAAGGTTTCCCGGCTGGAGGGTGGGACTTTTTCTCTAGCCTAGACTATTTTCCATCCTCCCCAGAGTCTGGAAGTATGAATGAGAGTGTGAATGTTAAAGATAATTCACCAACGATTAGCACCAAAAATAAACGAGTGAACATCATTGCCATGAGCAATTGTTCCAAAGGAAAAACTGCCCATATGGCCTCAAATGTTGAAAGAGGCACCTAAATAGAATAACAACTGAAGTTAATATCGTGGTTTTCCTAACATTCTGAAAACATTTGCTCCCCGTTTCATTCAACAATAAATTAAAACCAGCAAATATTATTTTTCACTGAGTTTAGCGTAATAGAGAGAGAGAGAGAGAGAGAGAGAGAGAGAGAGAGTCAATTTGTTTTGTGTAGTTTTAAAATAGCAATTTGTACCTGAGCTCTAATTACTGTCCTAATGTTTTCTGTCGGTAAAATATTTTTACAAAATTAAACCATGGAAACACTAAAGAGAAGTGGGGACCCTTTAAAAGTAGCACAATGTGTTCCTTAAACATTTGACTGTCGCTATTCTTTTTATATAAGGAAATATATAAGTGGATATTTCTGCAAAGTTTTTGTTTCGATTAATTTTAAATAGGTAGAAAAATAAGTTTTTATTGATTTCATAACAAAGCTTATTGTATATATCTATTAATAAACGATAGAGGTTAAACAATACAGGTGCATGTAACAGTCGGATATTTTAATAAAAACGTCCATGATGTGCCTATGAACAGTATAACTCAAAAATGGAAAATAAGTTAAGTACGAACTGCGTATATAAATTCAGCATCTTCCATGGATACGACACGAAGATTTTCGAAAATCGACCCACCCCAAACTATCCCTTGTTTGAAAAGTTTTCGAAAATGTTAATGTTTCCAAAAATGTCTTTTGCGATTTAGAATTGGAATGCCACAGTTTAGGATATTTTTATAATGAAATGTAAATATTAAATTCTCTGAGAATATCCTCTTAATCCTCTATATTCTGATTGACTACATAAGTGTTAAATCATAAAATACAGACAAAATATTACTACAAAAATCTGACGTGTTCCATTCACATGACTTTCTGTATAGCTCTGCAACAAATTGTTAAAAAGCTTATGCTTCTATTTACTTCATACTAATAGAGAAAAAATTAGCAGAAATAGTCTTATTGCTTGCTTCCTTGTAAGTAGAAGCGAAATAAAGGAGTACCATAGGTTAAAGTGATAGTCAAAAGCTGGTTGCTATGAGGCTCCTTTGTTTGTATGGACAGGAGTTGACACGTTCTTGTGTGAGAAAAGCATAAGCTTTTTAAAGGTGAAATCAAAAACATGGAATAACTCAAAAACGACCAACTCTACGACAAAAATGTATGCAACATAAATTGTGTGTTTTAACGTGATCTACATCTTTGTTGGCGTAATTCTTTGTCTATCTCTTACGGATTAGCAGCTATGCAAAATTCCGTAAAATTCATCCAGAATAGTGTAGTCTTCAGAGGTTATTCCCAGAAAATTCAAGATATACATTTTATTTGTCAGATAAATATCTTTAATATACGACATTTTAATCAAAATCGTTAGAGCCATTTTTTAGAAAGTTAAAATTTTCGAAAAAAGCTCCAAAACCTTCGTGTCCCATCCCTGGAAGATACTAAACTTAAATACCAAGTTTGGTACTTTACCAACTTTTCGTTTTTGAGTTGTCGTGTTCACAGACACACGGACACACACACTCACACACGGACCTTTTTCTGAAAATGCTTTTTTTGGACATAGGGAACCCTAAAACTTATATTTCCGGTGAAATCTCGGTATCGAATTTTTGGGTGGAGTGCAATACCTTCTCTGTGCGTATAGAGAAAATAAAAAACATATCTGTTGTGCTAATCACATCCGGATTTCGGATTTCGAAGTCCACAACGGCTATGTGAGTGAGTAATCATAAATTTGCACCATTATATTATAAATAATATATTAACTCACTTAAGCAAGGGTTTTGAAAAAATTTTTAAAAAAATCTGATGTGTTCCATTCACATGACTTTCTCTACAACTCTGCTTCTATTTACTTCCTGCTAATCGAGAAAATATTAGCAGAAATAGTCTTATTACTTGCTTCCTTGTAAGTTGAAGCGAAATAAGGTTAAAATGATAGTCAAAAGCTGGTTGCTATGTGACTGAAGTTTGCATGCACACGAGTTCACAAAGTCCTGTATAAGAAGTATGTTTTTTATAGGTGAAACCAAAAACAAGGAATATTTAAAAAACAATCAACTCCACGAAAAAAAATGTAAACATAAATGGTGTGTTTTAAAGTGCTCTACATTTGTTGTGCTGTAAGTTTTTGTCCATCTCTTATGGTTTAGCAGTTATGCAGAATTCCGTAAAATTGACACAGAATAAAGTAGTCTTCAGAGGCTATTCCCAGAAAATATACATTTTATTTGTTAGGTAAATATCTTTAATATACGATATTTGAATCAAAATCGTTAGACCCATTTTTTAGAAAATCAAAATTTTCGAATTAAGTTCCATGTAAAGGGTAAGTTTGGTATTTTACCGACTTTTCGTTTTTGAGTATCGTGATGACAGACACACGGACACACACATGCGGACCTTTTTCTGGAAATACTTTTCTTAGGATACAGGGGACACTAAAACATATATTTCCGGTGAAATCTCGGTATCGAATTTTTTGGTGGATTGCAATATCTTCTCTATACACTATGTACATAGTACGAATAGAGAAAATAAATATAATTAAAGGGCTTATTCTTCTATTTACTTCATGATAATTGGCCTTATTACTTGGTTCCTTGTAAGTAGGAGGGAAAAAATCTAATGTGCTCCGTTCACATGATGTTCTCTAGCTGTTCGGCAAACAGCCTTTTATTCGAAAATTAAATATGTCATCTATATCATGCTAAACAAGACAAACGTAAGCAGAATTAGTCTTATTACTAGCCTCCTTCTAAGTAGAAGGAGAATAAGAAAATGCACAGGCTAAAGCAATAGTCTCGTCCTTTAAAACCGGTCGCTGTGTGAAACAATTTAAATTCCAATCTTTCTACCAGGAGTAAACAAACGAGAAACGAGAAGAAAGATGTCTTGCCTTTTGAGACAAGTTTAAGTGGCTAAAATTGAAACCAATAATCCGGAATATCTCGAAAACTTAACTTTACAAAAAAAACAAAAACAAACTATAACATAAATAGTGTGTTTTAATGAGATCTTCATTTTTGTGTGGTAAGTTTTTGTATATCTGTTACGGTTTGCCAGTTATAGAAAAGGCATCGGAAGGTCTTCAGAAGCTATTCCCAGAAAGCTCAAGATATACATTTCGTTTGTCATAAAAAATATCTTTAACATAAGGTATTTTAATCAAAATGTTAGCCATTTTTAAGAAAAACAAAAATTTCGAAAAATACTCCATGTAAAGGGTAGTTTGGGGTGGGGGGAATTGTTTTTAATATCTTTGTGTCGTATCCTTGGATTGTGCAACACTAAAATACCAAGTTTGGTATTTAACGGACTTTTCGATTTTTACTTCGTTTTCACTTACACAGACACACACGGACCTTTTCTTAAAAAATGGACTAAAGGGACCTCAAAACATACATTTCCGATGAAATCTCAGTATCGATTTTTGGGTGCATTACAATACCTTCTCAATACATAGTACATGTGGAGAAAGTAAAAATGTAGATCTCTGTAAACACACATTTTATTCCAAATCACGTTTATTGTGAGTGTGGGATTAACAATTTTCAAGATATCTATTTGACTGTCTCCGTCGTGGAATGGTTAGAGAGTAGGTCCCCGGTTTGGTTCACAGCTGGGGCGGTGAAGCTTTTTTGACCAGAATTATCCCTAATCCCCCCCCCCCTAATTGAGTCTATACAAATGAAGCAGATACATAGAAAAATGATTTGTATCCGTTATCACTTCCTCTTCAATGATTAGGCTTATAATCTCAGTTTTCCTACATTCTCTTCATTAGTCAACAATCATTGCTTTTTCCTGTATTATATCTAAACGACAAGCTTCGGAATTTATTGCCCCCCATTCTACAAGTGAGGTCTTTCCAATTTCTCTTGATTTGCAAAGTTCTGTCATTCAACGAGAACATATTTAGTTGCTACCTTATCTCTTCATTGCATTTTCTATCTTTTAGGGAGAATCCTGTCACTGATGAGGAACCGCATGTCAGATTTTTACTTTCTCTAGTCCCGTATGTACAATGTATTGTATTCCACCCAAAAATTCGATGTCGAGATTTCACCGGAAATACATGTTTTAGTACCCCCCTGAATTCAAAAAAAGAATTTTCAGAAACAGGTCCGTGTGTGTGCGAGAGAGAGAGAGAGAGAGAGAGAGAGAGAGAGAGAGAGAGAGAGAGAGAGAGAGAGAGAGAGAGAGAGAGCGCGCTCAAAAACGAAAAGACGGTTAAATACCAAACTTAGTATTTAAGTTGGTATCTTCCAAGGATGCGACACGAAGATTTTCAAGTAAATCTCCCCACCCCTAACTACCCTTTATATGGAAAATTTTTCGAAATTTTGTTTTTCTTAAAATTTTCTCGAAGGATTTTGATTAAAATACCACATATTAAAGCCATTTCTATGACAAATAAAATGTATATCTTGAATTTGTTCTACTCCTGGCCAAGCAAAGAAGCGATTTGCAATGATAATCGCATGACAGATTTTAAAACATTTAACTTTCACTTTAGCCTAGTGCATTCCCTTTCCAGTCCCTTATAATGAACTAAGTAATAAAATTCTGCTAATGTTTATCTCGATTAGCATGGTGTCGAAAGAAGAATAATCTTTTGTAAGAAGTTAGTAGGGTAGCTAGAGAAAGTCATGTGAGTGTAACACATCAGCTTTTTGTATTTTGTTTGGATAATTTGCTTTATTCACTCATGTCTCGCTCCCACACATCAATATTAGTTTATTGTAACATATAAGTTGAGTCTTTGCTACCCTTAACGTTCGCCGAATTGTTCGGCACATTAATTGAAATCGAAGAAGCGTGTTCACATAATAATCGTTAAACGCTAAATCAAGGCCACATAAATAAAGCTTGAAACTTGCTCAATTGGTTGATCGTCTGTTATTATGGTGCTGTAATTGGGTATTTTTCATGCCATGCCATAACTTTTGTTTTTGTCCTAGACATTTGTTAAAAATGATTCTTGACATATGTAATGATTTCTGAAGTTTCTCTTCATCGTTCTATAGGATGAATTGATTATCTGTGAAAAGTATAGTATTTATGTAGATATAGTTATTCAATTTTATTCCAGAGCGGTCCATTATTAATGTCCAGAATTGTTCTATACTTCTGTTATTTTATTAAAGTACACTCAATTTTAATTGTTTCTCACACTTGTATGAAAAACGAATGAAATGTTAGTCAAATTAGAGCGTTCAGTTCTCCCTTATTATAACGAAACACGTAATGTACCTGTTTCTGCAAACCTTTATATCTCGATTATAACAAAATAGTAAAATTAGTTTTCGTAAGAATAGTTTGTATACAGGGTAGAAAAAGTCATATGACTGTAACACAACCCTTAGTATACTTTCGCTACCTTCAAAATTCTATAAAAAAAGTCGATACCGATATTACACAGGAAATACACGTTTTGATGTCTCTGGGTAAAATCTCCATTCACATGACTTTCTCTACCTGTTCTGCAAACAAGCTATTCTTGCAAAAGATTATTTATCTCCATATACATCATGCTAGTCGAGAAAAACATTAGCCGAAATTGTCTTATTACTTGTTTCCTTATAAGTAGAAGAGGAAATAAGGGAATGCACTAAACTAAAACGATTGTATAATCTTTTAAAACCGGCCGCTATGTGAACAACTGAAGTTCGGTTTTCTTTGCATGGCCGGGAGTAAAAAAAAAAAAAAGATAGAGACGAAACGAAAGTTGACTTTTTGTTGAGAAAAGTTTAAGTAGTTTAAATTGAAACCAGTAACAAGGAATATTTCGGAAACGATGTACCCCCACTCCCAAAAAAGGTATACAACATACATTGTTTGAACGAGATGTTCGTTTTTTATGTAGTAAGATTTTGTCTATCTCTTCCTGTGTACCAGTTATGCCAAATTCATCCAGAATGTCATGTATGAATGTCGGTGTCATGAAAATTCAAGATATACATTTTAATTGTCGTGTATTTTAATCAAAAGCGTTAGGTATTTTTGAGAAAAACAACATTTTCAAAAATATTTCCATCTAGAGAGTAGTTTGGGATAGGAATTTACTTGGAAGTCTTCATGTCGCAACCTTGGAAGACACTAAACGTAAATATCAAATATTGTATATAACGGTATTTTCGGTTTTGAGTTATGTTCGCACACAAACACACACATTTACCTTTTGCTTAAGCGAGTATCATTGAAGTTCGGATGACTTCTGTTTGAGAAAGGTATTTTAAAACTAAATCCAGTAATAAAGAATATCTCAGAAACAGTCTGCTCCACGGGAAAGATATTAGAACATAAATGTGTGTTTTGACGATATCTACATTTTTGTACAACAAGCCTTTTTACTTTTTCATACACTATGCAAAACTCATCCAGAATGCAGAAGACGTTTAGAAACTATTCTCAGAAAATTAAAAAGCAAGCATTTTATTTGCCATGTAAAGTTCTTTACTATACGGAATTTTTATCAAAATCGTTAGCCATTTTTTAAAAAATCGAACATTTTGATAAACTTCCTTGTATTTAAGCGGTAATTTGGGGTCGGGAGATTTTCTTAAATCTCTCCTGATGAATCCTTGGGAGATGCCTATTAGACTTAAAAACAAAATGTTGCATTTAACCGGCCTTTGGTTTTACTTTCTCTATACGTACTATGCACATAGTGTATAGAGAAGGTATTGCACTCCACCCATCGTCCTCCGCCGGGTTTGAACCCAGGACCTTGGGTATATGAAGTTAGCATGGTAACCATTACACCACGGAGGGCGACCCAAATACTTGCTGCTATTAGTTTGAATTTTTAAATGCTATAAATGTTTTGAAGTACTAAGTCTCCATTTCATAGTCTTATCCATTTGTGCTCATGCAATGAGTGGAATTTAAAAAACAGCAGTCAGGTAGATTCATTGTCGCTTCAGCCTCTGTGCGAGTGTGTACTCGCTTTTGTAACTACATTGAAATGTGTACTAAAACTGTTTCTGCATATGTTTCTGCTAGTCATCATAAATTGATAGAAAAAGAATGTGGGGCATTCCATTCATATGACTTTCTCTAGCTGTCCCACATACGAGGGGGACACTGAAAGTCACGAGCAACCCATTGTAAAAATTTAAATTTCAACAATGTAACGAAACGAATTGCAGGATCGTAATCTACAGACTTTAAGCCACATGTTGACATATTGTGACGTCATTAGCTTCTATCACGTGACCACAGACGGTGTTTGAAAAATGGCTGACATTGATGTTTCGTTTCGACAGCGTGCTGTCATTGAATTCCTTGTGAAAGAAGGAAAATCTGCTCCTGAAATTCATCTCAGACTTCAACGTGCGTATGGAGGTGTCTGCATGGGTGCCAGCAGTGTTAGAAGATGGGTGAAACATTTCAAAGATGGAAACACGAGTCTGCAAAATGCGCCTCTTAGCGGGCGTCCTCGAACTGCCTCTACAGAACGCAACAAGGAAAGAGTTGATGAGCTCATTACAGGAGATAGGCGATTCACTGTGAATGAAATAGCTGCGAAACTTGGAATAGGACATAGTGCAGTGCAAGAAATGATCCACAGCTTGGGTTATCGAAAGGTCTGTGTCCGTTGGGTCCCTCGTTTATTGACTGAAGACCACAAACTTCAGAGAAGAACCTTTGCACAAAACCTTCTTCAGAGATTTCATAATGAAGGTGATGAATTTTTGACGTGTATTGTGACTGGAGATGAGAGCTGGTTCCATCACTATGAGCCAGAAACGAAACGTCAGAGTATGGAATGGCACCACTTGAACTCACCATCGAAGAAGAAAGCGAAGACAGTGCAGTCTGTAGGAAAAGTTATGGGAAGTGTATTTTAGGGATGCACAAGGTTGCATTCTGGTTGACTTTCTTGAACCTGGACAAACCATAAATTCTGCCCGCTACATCAAGACACTTCTGAAGCTCCGTCGGGCTTTGCGTGATAAACGCCCTGGAAAGACGATCATCCTTCAACAGGATGTGTGCATTCTGGTTGACTTTCTTGAACCTGGACAAACCATAAATTCTGCCCGCTACATCAAGACACTTCTGAAGCTCCGTCGGGCTTTGCGTGATAAACGCCCTGGAAAGACGATCATCCTTCAACAGGATAATGCGCGTCCGCATACTGCCCGTGCCACTATGGAGATCAGGGCATTAGGGTGGGAAACTCTTCCACATCCTCCCTACAGTCCCGACTTGGCACCCTCCGACTACCATCTTTTCGGTTCTGTGAAGGAGCAGAAGCGTGGCCAACTCTACGAGACGCTGGAGGATATTCGGAAAGCAGTGCGTCAGGGTCTGCGGGCAGCTGGAACGAAGTTCTGTCACAAGGGCATTTTCAAACTTGTAGAACGATGGGAAAAATGTGTGCAAAACAATGGAGACTATGTCGAAAAGTGAAAGAAAGTCTGTAGATTATGATGGGTTGGCTTAAAAATAAATATTAAGATTGTAAAACAGTGTTGCTCATGACTTTCAGTATGCCCCTCGTACAATCTTTCTTACAAAAGATTATTCTTTTATCTACATCATAATAACCGAGATAAACATTAGCAGAAGTTGCATTATTACTTGCTTCCTTATTAGTAGAAGGGAAAATGTTCATAGACTAAAGCGATTGTCAAATCTTTTAAAAGGTGGTCGCTATGTGGAACAATTGCAGTAGTTGGCTTTGGATGGGCAGCAGTAGAACAAAAGAGATTAAACAAAATGTGATTTCCCGTTTAAGAAACGTTACATATTTTAACATTGAAACCAATAACAAGGAATATCTGGAAACGGCAACTCTACAAAGAAAACGTAAATGACAAATTATGTGTTGTAGTTTTTATCTATATCTTACGGTTTACCAGTTATGCAAAATTCAGCCAGAATAAAGAGGGTTTCAAAGGCTATTCCCAGAAAATTCAGATATAGGTGTCTTATTTCTATTTGAGATGTACATATCTTTAATACGTAAGGTATTTTAATCAAATTCGTTAGAGTGATTTCCGAGGAAAACAAACATTTTAAAAAAGGTTTCAATGTAAACAGTAGTTTGGTGTGGGAGTATTTTCTTGAAAATCTTCATATCGTATCCTTAGAAGATACTAAACATAAATGCCAAGTTTGGTATTTAATTGTCTTTTCGTCTTTGAGCTATGATGTACACACACACTCACAGGGACCTGTTTTTTAAAAATGTGTTTTTTGGACTTTAGGGGGCCTCAAAACTTTCCGGTAAACTCTGGGCATCAGATTTTAGTTGCAATACAATATTTTCTCTTATCTACTATGGTTATTGTACATACGTGCTAGATAAAGTAATAAGCTTTTGTAAGAATAGTTTGTAAAAGAGTGTTTAGAGAAAATCATATGAGTGTATCTTTTTTATGATGCTTTTCTCTACTAGCTGTGTAAAATTTCAGGTCGAAGTTTCACCAGAAATATTAGTTTTGATGCCCTCTGAATCCAAAACATAGCATTTTGAGAGAAAGGTCCGTGAGTGTGTGTACGATATCTGTGTGTGTGTGTGTGTGTGTGTGTGCGCGCGCGCGCGTCTGTGTCTATGAAAGCAGAACCCAAAAACGAAAAATCGGTTATATACCAAATGATATGTAAGTCCTGCACCTTCCAAGGATGGGACACGATCTTCAAGAAAATCCACCACCCCCAAACAATTCTACACATGAAGCAATTTTTGAACATTTTTACTTTCTTAAAATCGCTGTAGTTACGTATTTTGATTATGCCACATATTTAGATATTTTCATGATAAATACCTTGAATTTTATGGGAACATCATCTAAAATCCTATTCATTCTGGATGATTTGTGCATAACTGGCTAAAAAGATAGGCAAAATCTTACCACACTAAGCATGTAGAATTCTTTAAAGAATATCATTTATATGTATATATGTGCAAATATATGCTTGCAATGTTTATTTTAAGAAGTTGATTTAGGTTTAAGGAGTTTTTCAGAGAAACTATTTGCTCTAGAAATAAGAAATTTAGTACACTCATAAATGAGTGCTTTCTGATTGTTCTGACTTTATATATTACATAGATATGATTTCCGTATTTTTAAAAACATTTACAATTAATACACTATTTTTACTTTCTCTACACGCACTACGTATGCATATGGTGTACAGAGAAGGTATTGCATTCCAAAAATTCGATACCGAGATTTCACTGGAAATAGACGTTTTAGGGTCCCCTGTATCAAAAAAAAAAAAAAGTATTTTGAGAAAAAGGTCCGTATGTGTGTACGTGAACACGATAACTCAAAAACGAAAAGTCGGTAAAATACCAAGCTTGGTATTGAAGTTTACTATTTTCCAGGGATGCGACATAAAGAGTTTGAGGAAATTCTCCCCACCCCAAACTACCCTTTACATGGAAAAAATACCGAAAATTTTTATTTTCTCAAAAATGACTAACCATTTAGGTTAAAACACCGTATATTAAAGATATTTATATGACAAATAAAATGTATATCTTGAATTTTCTGGGAATAGCCTCTAAAGCCTCTTTATTCTGAATGAATTTTGCTGAATTTTGCTTAACTAATAAATCGTAAGAGATAGACAAAAACTTACTACACAAAAAAGATGTGGGTCACATTAAAACACACATTTATGTTATATACGTTTTTTTCGTTGAATTGGCCATTTATGAGATATTCCTTGTTATTGTTTCAGATTTAGAATAAACATTTTCATACGGAAAGTTGTCAACTGCTGATCCTGCATAGAAATGGATTTCATCCACACGGCAACCGACTTTTAAAAGCTTAAACTCGTTTTAGCGTAGTGTATTTCCTTATTTTTCTTCTATCTACAAGGAAGCAAGAATTAAGACAATTTCTGTTATTTTTATCTTGATTATCGTAAAGTAGATAGAAGAATATGCTTTTTAACAGTAATTTGTTATAGAAATGTAGAGAAAGTCATGTGAATGGAACACATAAGATTTTTTCACTCTGTCATTACACAGCGACCCATTCTTAAGGGGAGATTGTAAGCCCTATGCTTGCAATGTTTATTTTAAGAAGTTGCTTTAGCTTTAAGAAGTTTTTCAGAGAAACTATTTGCTCTAGAAATGTGAAATTCAGTATACATATAAATCAGTACTTTGATTTTTCTGACTTTTTATAATACATAGATTTGATTTCCGTATTTTTAAAAACATTTATAATACACTATTTTTTCACCCTTTTTTACTTTCTCTATACGCACTATGTATATAGTGTATAGAGAAGGCATTGCACTCCACCAAAAAATTCGATACCGAGATTTCACCGGAAATATATGTTCTAGGGTCCCCTGTATCCAAAAAAAGTATTTTCAGAAAAAGGTCTGTGTGTGTGTGTGTGTGTCCGTGTGTCTGTGAACACGATAACTCAAAAACGAAAAGTCGGTAAAATACCAAACTTGGTATTTAAGTTTAATATCTTCCAAGGATGCGCCAAGATTTTGAGAAAAATCCCCCCACCCCAAACTATCCTTTACATGGAACTTATTTCGAAAATTTTGATTTTCTAAAAAATATCTAACGATTTTAATTAAAATATCGTATATTAAAGATATTTACCGGACAAATAAAATGTATATTTTGAATTTTCTGGGAATAGCCTCTGAAGACTACTTTATTCTGGGTCAATTTTACGCAATTTTGCCTAACTGCTAAACCGTAAGAGATGGACAAAAACTTACCTCACAACAAATGTAGAGCACTTTAAAACACACAATTTATGTTATACACATTTTTTTCGTGGAGTTGATTGTTTTTGAGATATTCCTTGTTTTTGGATTTAGCTATAAAAACATACTTTTCTCATGCAGGATTCGTGTCCATACAAAGGAACTTCAGTCACATAGCAACCAGCTTTTGACCATCACTTTAACCTATGGTACTCCCATATTTTGCTTCTACTTACAAGGAAGCAAGTAATAAGACTATTTCTGCTATTTTTTTCTCGATTAGCAGGGAGTAAATAGAAGCATAAGCTTTTTAACAATAATTTATTGCAGAGTTGTAGAGAAAGTCATGTGAATGGATTACATCAGATTTTTCATATGTTGATTGGCCTAAATTTAAGTGATCCGCAAACTTTTAGATCTAGAGGTTTCGTCTCGACTGCGGAAGCCATTTCAGTATGTGATCTAAGTCTGTAGAGTCACTGTAATGGCGGAATGGGTAAAACTATTAACTAATCTATAATTAATTTCTTTTCGCTAAAGGAGCAAGCATCCTCACGGGTTAGAAAGAGTCGTTCTCTATCATAATTTAATGCTTGAACATATATACTACTGTACCCATTTATAATGTTATTGTGTATTTGTTGAGCTTCAGTGAGATTCGGTATATGAAAATAGTTTAGCATAATTTATATCATGATGAGTGTATTGTAGTTGTTAGCGCTCTCTCTCTCTCTCTCTCTCTCTCTCTCTCTCTCTCGCTCTCTCTCTCTCGTATTTTTATGTTCTTTGTTTTTTGTGATTTCACAGTTATGCACTCATTTGCGTAGATTAATCTTTCCCAACTACCTTAGCGTTTCTTGTTACTGCTGAATAGCCTTTGATGACATTAAATTTGTATGTGGTTAGGCCAGTCTTTGACATACGTTTCTCATTGCGCAGCGTTGTTCAATTGACTAAAATTGAGAAGAATTGACAGTATATTACGGAAATTTGTAAATGTCCGCGAATTTGAAACTGAGCAAGGAAACTAGATTTAGAAAAGTATGAAAGCCTGGGAAATGTTAAAAAAAAAAAGCCATATGTATGTTTAAAATATTTTACAAGTTGATCAGTTCTACATTCTTTATTTATGCTGGTAGTTCTGGAACTGATAGTAGCTGAATAGACCCCCGCAAAAATTAAACAAATAAATAAAATAAACGGCTCGCAAAATGTGATTATGAATGTTATGCATATATAATCTTTCATTGGATCTGCAAATAATCTCGAGCGGAGTAAGAATCTCTTTTTCAAGTGGAAACGCTTCTGAGAAAATTGATTTTCAAGCAGCAAATTTCTACTTAGAGAAAACATATTTGAAAGCCCTTTTTACGAGAAAGTTGTTCAAGAAGCTGTGCAAAGTGCAGGAGTAATGAAGCAACTCTAATTATATATTATATTGTGCAGAATAGAGTTGAGAAATAGTATTAATGAATCTTTAAAGAACTGGAGGGTAAATGAGTCATGAAAATAATAGAACACTCAAGTTCTGCAGTTTTGAGTCTTCATTTTGTATTATGTGTTTATCTGTGATTGTGTTTGTACTTTTAATTCGGAAACAACCTTTAAGCCTTAGTTATTTTAAAATATGTAAATATATTAATATCAGTTGGAAATTTTGGAAAACATTTATTTACAAATATAAATATCAGTTTTGGTAGGCATTTTATAAATATTTCCAGATATTCGTCATGGAGAGTTAAAGAAAACAAGGCTCATATTGAATACACTTATCCTGTAAATCTCGGATGAATTCATCCTGCGTTACTTCTCTACATAAATCACTGATCTATAGATCGTCCTTCAAGATTCTGTGGATCAAGGCTGATTTAGTGCATACATGTATGACAAATGAGTCTATAATCGGTGCCTGGAATCCAAATATCATCCCATTGCCATTATTTCTGTTTTCTTTTTTTCTTTCTTTCATGGATACCTCTGTCGCAACCTCTGCAAAAGTTACAAATGCATTATTATAAAATAGTGTTTTAGTTTTAGACAGGATACAACGTTGCAATGACTCCTTTAAAGACGAAGGAACACTAAGGCAGATATGCAACAAAGCTTTTTGGTGCACGTTAACGTTGCAAATGATGCCGAATGGCGCATGCTACAAAGTTGGTATTTAATTTTTTCCAGAATAACTCATGAGGTTTTGATAAAAGTGCACATTTGACACGAACTAGAAAACCATAGGAGAATGACAAACAATGAATTCCACAAGTTATGTGGATTTTTTCATAGCATTATCCGTTTGTGAAGTATTCCATCTACAAATATGTATTTACGCTTTCGCAAGTGTGATTGACTGATCAAGTTTGTTTTACTTTCTCTTGCACGTATTGTCAATGTCATAATAAATAGAGAGGGTATGGTATTCCACCCAAAAATTCAATACCAATACTTCTGACTGATCAAGTTTGTTTTACTTTCTCTTGCACGCATTGTCAATGTCATAATAAATAGAGAGGGTATGGTATTCCACCCAAAAATTCAATACCAATACTTCACTGGTCATATATGTTTTGAAACTCCCTGAAAAGGATCTGCATGTCTGTGTGTGTGTGTGTGTGTGTGTGTGCGTGGGGCAAAACTCAAAAATGAAAGTCAGTATTGTTATTTAAGTTAAGCATCTTCCAAGGATGCGACAAGAAGGTTTTCCGGAAAATCCCCCACCCTAACAACCCCTTACATGAAAATGTTTCGAGATAATTTTGTTTTTCTCAAAAATGACTAAAGAATTTTGATTGAAATATATTATGTTTAAGATATTTTCATGACACATGAAATATAAATCTTTAATTTTTTGGGAATAGCCTCTAAAGACTTCTTCATTCTGGATGAATTTTGCATAACTGGTAAACCCTAGAAGATACACAAAGGATTCCTACACAAAAATGTAGAATTTTAAAACACACAATTTATGTCATGCATTTTTTTTGTAAAGTTAACAGTTTCCGACATATTCCTTTTTATTGGTTTCAATTTTAAATTTTCGAAACTTTTCTCAATCAGGAAGTCGTCAATGTGTCTTTTCTTTTACTTCTGGCCATGCAAAGAAGCGAATCACAATGAAAATTGCATAGCGACAGTTTTTAAAACATTTGACTATCGCTTTAGCCTAGTGTATTCCCGTAGTTCCCTTCTACTGATAGAGTACTAAGCAATACGACCATTATGTTATTGCTTTAAATGTTTTGCAATTATAAAAAAAACAATGTTTTGTAGTAGGTTTGTACAGAGCAAGTAGAAAAAGTCACGTGATTGAAAAACACATCAAATTTTTACTTTGCGTTCGCAAGAACTCGTTACTATGAATTTTGATTTTATTCCTATCTGAATGGTATTTATGTATATTACAAGTATTTTCTAATACGATAGATTTATGTGATTATAATTTCTGAAGTTTTATAAATGATAATATAATAATGATAATTATTATTATTATTAAATTTAAAATCATTTCTAGGCAAACCTGTATATTGAGAAACATAACAAGGCAGAAATCTGACTTAGGGTCGGTTGTACGAACTCGGAATAAATCATTGAATAGTTATTCTTGGAATACTCTATTCATGGTATAAATGTGGTGACGAGTTGTACGATACAATTTTATTCCTTAGATACCTATTCGACTGTTTGTAGATTTAAAACTAATGTTGGCTATGCTGTGAGTCATTCGTGGCCAACTTGATACGTAATTACTGCTTTGTTTTGCTGAAAACTTCATAGTTTTCACAATCAGCTGTTCCTAAACTATGTATTATTTCTTATTTTAACTACTTACGGTACTATGAAATCATTATGAATGTTCATAAGCGTGTTCGGATGTAGAATTGCTATACATTTTACAAAACATAAACACATATGTATACTGTGACTTCTTGCGATAAGTGAGGAGTATGGGAATATAACCTTACCGTATGTGCAAAGCTGTATCTTGTGCTGATATATGATATCTTTCCGTTTCGGTGATCAAAACGTACTTAGCCTCATTTCTGTATTTTATTTATTAAAATGCTTAGTAAGTGAATTTTGAAAATTATATTTTAGTGTTGCCAATGCCACTATCAACTTAAGATATGTATAATTGAATCGTTGCACCAAGAAAAATAGAAAACAATTTGCTATATAAGTATTATTAACCAACAGAAATATTAGTAGTTATGTCGAATAGTACATTAAACCGTTCCCATTACAGTTCGCACTTTGCTGATGGCAATATTTAATACAAGAGCTAGAACTTATCAACCAAACCAATAAAACTGAGAACATTATATTTTAGGGAAAGTAATTCTCTATTCAATCAAAATTGTCTCTAATGTGTTAAACGTACAGCATATAATACGAAAAATTATGAATTTATTGTAAAATAATATATTTAGATTTACGAGCTCTGATGGCGTCTTTTAATCTGGGCATCTCCTCCCTACATCACAAAGCTTGTAGTGTTATAGTTTTTAAACTTGCACATAACTTCCAAAATCTGATTATAGTACAGAATGTCGCTAACATTAATACTTGTTTTTATTAAAATCTGGACATCTATTACCAACACGTGCTTCACTTGGTCATGGTATAGATGGAGTACAGCAGGGTACTCCATCTACACCATGACCAAGTGAAGCACGTGTTGGAAGTAGATATCCAGATTTTAATAAAATTGACAGCTTCACTGTATGTAATGGCTTTTTTAACATTTTAAAATTAATACTTGTGGTTATCTTACGTTTTGAAGCATATTGCCGTAGAAGTAACCTATCCTTTGTATTTCGTCGATAAAACGTAACCTCACTCTTTACAACGCTATGCATTGTGCTGGTGAAATGCTACACTACACTATTTTATATTTATCTTGGGTTGGATTAAATGTAATTGTTTCCATAAAATAGAGGTATTTTGATGATAATATTGTAGGTAGATTTTCTTTTTTTATAAATGAAACTTTATTTTAACTATCTTCTTGTCCTATTTATCTTATAACCATCAAGTTGTCTGTGTGATATCATTTCTCAACTTTAATTTCATTATAGCCGTGTTCATTTATCAGACTATCTCTACAAAATATTGTATTTAGGTATGATATGTCCTTAAAACATATTATAAGGAAATGAATCGTTTATATCGGTCAAATATGGGTCAAAATTGTGCCGAGTACCCAAGCGGCCATTTTCCTTTTTATACTCTATTCTCGGAATATCGGCTTATCCCCGCAAGGAATCACGGAATAAGTTATTCCATGTTTATTCCCTTGATAGTCTCTATTCCGTTGTCGTACAACACAATTTTGCACATAACCATGGAATAACGACTAACAGAGGTTTATTCCAAGTTGGTACAACTGGCCCTTAGTATTTGTAAGGTATAGCCACATCCATGTGTGTGTCTTACCATGCTACTTCATATACCCAAGGTCGCGGGTTCAAACCCGGCGGAGGAGCATGGCTTCCTTCGGAAAGGAAGTAAATACGTGGGTCCTGTGTCATAGATTTACGGCACCTAAAAGAACCTCAAGCCTGATAGGCCTCTGAGCAAAATTAAGCGGTCTTTCACGTCCAGTACAGAATGAGACGCTGAGAACCACAATAGTTAAAGAGCGTCCATAAATAAGACATTTCATTTCCACATCCATGTATGTTTATAGAGAACATCATGTGAGGGTGTACGCAAAAACTTTCTATGTCTTTCCTATTCTAGATAGAGGAAGGATAGTATTTCATGCAAAAAGTTGAATTAGACATTTCAGGATCTTCTGAACTACAAACTGCCCGCCAAGGAAAAACGTTTTTCGTGCGAACGTAGACGTATTCTGTTTATTTATGTGCGCACGTGTGTGTGTGTGTGTGTGTGTGTGTGTGTGTGTGTGTGTGTGTGTGTGTGTAATAGCTCTAGATGTGTGATCCACATAGGATGGAAGAGGTAAACGAACATCAGGTAGACGTATTCTGTTTATTTATGTGCGCACGTGTGTGTGTGTGATAGCTCTAGATGTGAGATCCACTTAGAAAGGAAGAGGTAAACGAACATCAGGTAAATATACTAAACTTGACATTCAAATCCATCATATTTAAAAAAAAATCTGATGTGTTACACTCACATGACTTTCTCTAGCTGTTTTACAAATTTCTTACATAAGATTATTCTTCTTTCTGCACCTTGCTAATCGAGGTACTCATTAGCACAATGTTCTTATTACTTAGTTCCTTATAAGTAGGAAAAAATAAGGGAATACACTAGGCTAAAGCCATAGTCAAATGTAAAAGCTGTCGTCATGCGATTGTCATTACAAATCCCTTCTTTTCTTGGCCAGGAGTAGAACAAAAGAAAACCGCACACTCCCGTCTGAAAAAGCATAAGTACTTCACAACTGAAACTAAGAACAATGAATACCTCGAAAACTGTAAGCTCCACGAGAAAAATGTATATGACATAACTTGTGTATTTTAACAATACCTACGTTTTTTGTATAGTAAGTTTTTGTCTCTCTCTTACGGTTTTCTAGTTATGCCAAATTAAGCGAAAGTCATCCAGAATAAACAGGTCTTTAGAAGCTATTCCCAGAAAATTCAAGATATACATATTATTTGTCAGCTAAATATCTTTAATATACGATATTTTAATCAAAATCGTTACAGCCATTTTTAAGAAAATCAACATTTTCGAAAAAAAGTTCCATGTAAAGAGTAGTTTTGGGTGGGGGAATTTTTCTCAAAATCTTCGTGTCGCATCCCTAAAAGATACTAAACTTAAATACCAAGTTTGGTGCTTTACCGACTTTTCGTTTTTGTGTTATTGTGTTCACGGACACACACGCGCGCGCGGACCTTTTTGTCAAAATGCTTTTTTTTGGATACAGGGGACCCTAAAACATATATTTCCGGTGAAATCTCGGTATCGAATTTTTGGGTGGAATACAATACTTCTCTATCCCTATGTACATTGTACATATGGGGCTAGAGAAAGTAATGCCAAACATGTTACGAATCCTCCTACACCTTACGGATCTTGAAATTGGGAAGGGAGACTACTTTCTATAAGCTGCAAAGCGTAGTTCATGTAAAAAAAAAAAGAAAAAGAAAAAAAAAGCCCAGTTCACGTCCTGTGCATTTGTTCAGGCATTTGCCATTTCCCTGATATTGTATTCACTTTTCAAATATTTCTTTTGAAGTTAAGCTTAGTGGCTTTTATAGTTTTCTTCTCATGCAAGTAGTGGAATTTCAATATATATGTATATATTTTTTTGTGTGTGTGAGAAAGAGAGAGATCTATGTATGAATGTATACATATATGGATTGTAAAATTCATGTGAATAAGTGATCTAACCTCGTTGTTATAAACAGATGACAATGTTTCTGTATCTTAAATGTAACCGTGAGGAATAGATGTTAGCTATGTTATCGTTTTGGGAAAAAGGGGTTTGAAGAATAGTTTTTTTATCTGAATATTAGAATATTTAAGGGAATATTTAATGTGAAATAAAAGTTTATAGGGAAACTGTATAAATGTACCCCGTTGATAGATATGTATTATTGTTTTTCTTATTTCAAACACAATTAAAAATACAATACCCATTGCTGTTATTATAACATATTTTAATGTGATTCACATATGCCAAGTAGTAATTTTGTTCGACAACATTTGTATATTTGTTTTGAAACTCCGCATTTAAGTCTAATGCAGTAACGTTTCTTGAGGAGGTTAATCAGCCTTTTTTGCTGGACGTACCGTGACTTCAGAAAGAATTCGCCCTTACTTTTTTTTTTTTTTTTTTTTGGTAGTGTTTAACGCCCGCTTTTACTGCTCTGGCACCACGATGACACTGTTGATACTGATACATGAAGATGGAGCCCCAGTGGAATGAGATGGCGGGGGAAACCGGAGAACCCGGAGAGAACCCGCCCCTGCGCCGCTTTGACCACCACAAATCTCACATGAGGTCGCTTGGGATCGAACTTTAGGTGAGAGGCGAGTGGTCTGACCACTCGGCCACGGCGAGGCCACCCCTTCACTTTAAAAACTACTAACAGTATTATCGGAAAGAAAATAATGTTTGATAATGGGAAAGGCGAAATAATATTAATAGTTTGGATTATTTGGTTCTTAAAGAATTAATTTTATTAGTTTATTTAATATATATATATATATATATGTTTATTTAATATTTTCGAGTGTGGTATTTTAATAGTACATATTCTCGAGTACGTTTATGAAACGAGCGGCAGTGAGTTTCATAATTTTCTTACGACCTCGTAATTACCATTAGAGCCAAGTTCATATGATTGTGGCTGGTCGATCACACAGTAATTTCAAATGAGTTCTTACAAAAATACGTTACTTTTTGAATTGTGTATAATTAAATGCAGATCGGTTGGCTGAATTAATGTCAGGACCGTGAGCGTGTTTACGAGTGTGTTGAGCCCACGCCATATTGATATTTTTCAGGTAGCGTGAAAGCACCACCCATTGAGGTAAAGGAAATGCCCTCCAATTATTAGAATACTTAAATTAACAATGAACACATTTTATTGTACTTTAATTAGTCAGTTTTTATTGTTTACCTTGGGAATGGATCCCAGCGGAATGATTGAAGTTCAGTCGATTCCAACACTTTATTTGAAATACACATCGCTTGATTTTGCAGTAACTGCACAGTTTTTTTTTTTTTTTTTTTTTCTGTCATACTACTACTTTGTTTTGTGTGGCAATAAACTGTTGTAAACATTCAAAGTGTGTGTTTCAATTTCCGGTGGTGTTATTTTATTGTTTTCTAGTGTTTAACGCCCGCTTTTAGTATGGCACCGCAGGCGATAACCTGATAATACATGGAATGAAGATGGAGTACCGGCGGAACGGATGTCGAGGGAAACCGGACAAAACCCGCCCCTTCACCGCTTTGTCCACCACAAATCCCACATTGGGTCATTTGGAATCGAACCCGTGCCTCATGGGTGAGAGGCGAGTGGTGTAACCGCCTGCCATTTCTGCCATCTTGGACTTCTGATTTGAAGAAGTTAAAAGGTTTAGGGACAAAAGAGAAACGCACTATCGAGTTAGATCATACTGAGTCCTGAAGTATTACGGATGTCATAACAGTTCAGTTACGCAACACATAATCAGCTTATTATTGTGTGATCAACTATATATAAACATTTATAGCTTACTTCAGGGCATTCATAGTTTGTAGAAGCTATGAAGTTTTACAAAAAATGCTGTTCTCTCTTGTCATATATTGCAGCTCATTTAAGTTTGGCAGGTAGACTAAGCTCTCCCAAAATATAGCGTAGAATTGAATTGGTTTTGTCATTGACATTATTATGGCATAGTGCTAGAAGATATCAGAACAGTTTAAATATTACAGTTTATTTTGTGCTGTTTATTCAATCAGTCAAACCAATGAACGATAATTTTCTTCTCACAAACCCAACTTATGAAATGTTTCATTTTTTCCACTTTCCTCTTCACGTAGCGTATGAACCATTTCGTCATACTTATTTTTTTCCTGTATACTTTTCTATTGCGAACTTTATTTATTTATTTTTTATAAAGTCCTTTCGATGCACTTCTCGCTATGCTCCAGCCAATACTCTGCTTGATCAGTTTAAGCTTTTTTATTTTGTTCCAGGCTATTTGAGTTTTTATCCTTCTTATCGAAGCATTATGAAGGCTTTGGTCTGCACATCTATAACTCAGTTATTTTTCCCCATTTTGTGGAACTTCGAAGCTTACATAGCCCGTATAAAGAACGTTACTTATGCCTTCCTTGTTCATTATTATTATTATTATTAAAATTATCATTATCATCACAGTTCATCATAATCATTATCGTCATCGCTTCGAGAAAGGGTCTTTGCGAACGACATTGTCTTTTCTATTTGTGTAGAGCTTAATTTCTATCAGTTTGCAGTTAGGGCTTTAGAACCTTAAGTGAAACTAGTCATGCGTTTTTATGGCGTTGAAATTGTTACACAAGATTTAATCTTTTTTTTTTTTTTTTTTTTTTTTTTTTTAGATATAGAAACAAAACGTTGGCTTAAATTAACACTGGCGTGATATGATAAACATCTTGGCAATAAAGAAAGATAGCTGCTCTCCGGCTAGAGTTCAAGTGACACACGTGTTTTAGAATTACAGTACAGTGTTTATATAGGTTACTGTTGAAACCTTAATAAATGATCAGAGAATGTCACTGATCTGTAACTAAGGATTTGATTTACAATCTATGCAAAGGAGAACTGTAGATATATTTCTTTTATATCCTACAATAAAAGATTTGCGTATACACGAGGTTCAGAGATACATATTACTTTATCAGTAGCTTCCCTTGAGAAGTGATATGTAGAGGAATTATCTATTATGCATCCAAAAGTTTGTGGACGTAACTCTTTTACGTCTATATAAATAAATATTATCTCTATTAATATGTTTATGCATGTATACAATTATACATTACTAGCTGCCCGCCCTGGCTTCGCACGGGTGGTGCATCTAATGAAAAAAAAAAAACTCGGACAAAATCTTCCGTTTACAGTACGACTATACAATGAAGTAAAATTACAATTACATAATTTGACAATACTTTATTGTAATGCCTTGTAATGTATTATTTTCCTTTCGGAGAGAAAACAAATAGCGCCGATGGTTTGCCGACTCTCGAGCACGCAACGTACAACTATCAATGCGAAAAACACGACACTTCAAGGTATATTCTACACGTTTCTAACAATTGTTATAGTAGCTTAAATCATATTTTTTTCATAATTTTTTTAACAGTGAGTTTTGTTCCGCTGCATAATTTTGGCTAATTGAGATTGCGAAGCATAATTATCACCGAGTCAACCTTGAGCTGTAAATTGTGTGGCGGTATTCCTGGCAAATCCAATGAATTTAGGAATTCAGTAAGATCATTGACGACTTCATTTGGATTGGTAATGGAATCGAGCGACTTAAATGAATACATTTGTCCATCAATTGCCACCTGAATTCCTATATTCAAATAATCTACATTCTTATTAGTTCTGCTAAAATGCCTCGCTCGCTCAACCAAACATAGTTTTTATAATTTGCACAAATATTTGGAAACACTTTCCATATTAATTCTTCCTTTGACGTTTTGAAGTGACAAAAATGAAATGGAAACGAAATGAGGCCAGTAGAAGTATCAACAGAAATTTACCATTGCCAATGTCTAATAATGCCTTTGCATCTGAAAAGCGCAATGAAGCGCTATGATCTTCGCAATGTAGCATATATAGTTGGTATTGCGAAAAGGACGAACTCAGCGCACCCATAAGGTATTGTGGAAAGGATGATACGTGGTTAACAGCGAGGGTAAGCAAGGGTGTCATGCATAGCAGTAATGGCAGCCCTTTTACAGTGGATGGGTAAATGCTGATATAGGTAATGATTTACATTAAGGAGACAGTCACAATAACATTCATGCTTCTTCCGAATCTCTTTCTTTCCTTACTCCTAATGTTTCCCACCTCTTTCTTTATTTTCTCCTATATCAAAACAGCCGTTTTTAAGACTAACAATGACATAACTAAAGAGCAAATAGATCCGGTAGGGCAATTGATACGTTTTTATTAGACGACAGCTTTGTGTAATTTCTCCATTTAACCCAAAATATTACTTGATCAAATGTATTAAGAGCACCACAATTGCAGTGTGATGGTGATGCGGGTATCTTCATGTTCTTTAGCTAGCACGTGTACCACATAACGTCAAATAACCAACATTTGCAATAGGAAGTTAAACCTAAAACGGGTCCCGTCATTTCTCCGCCATTTTCAGATTCCAAGAAGGGTTAATGGTTATGTGCATAGTTTATAGCCTGTTCATTTAAAGAATTATAACAAAAATATACTTATTTCTATATTTAAACGATGTGACCAAGGAAACCATAGTTAATACATAAGAAATATATTTGATTGTCACAGTTATCTTGCGTCATTGTCTCCATAACCGGGTGCATTCCCTTAGCATTGAAGAAGAAAAATAAAGCAGTAAGTACTACGGTCATCTGGTGGCAAATAAGTAGGTACCTATTTTAGCTGTTCGTCGCCAGGAAAGAAATATATTTGATTTTCACAGTTATCTTGCGTCATTATCTCCATAAGCGGGTGCATTCCCTTAGCACTGAATATGGAAGAAAAATAAAGCAGTAGGTACTACGGCCCTCTGGTGGCAAATAAGCACGTATTTTTGATGTTCGTCGAAGAGTAAGTAGATCTGGGTGGGCAGTTGATAAGCTTTTATTTGATGATAGGTTTATATATTAAATTTCTCCATTTAACCCAAAATATTACTTGATCAAATGTATTAGAGCACCGCAAATGTAGTGTGATGGTGACGCGAGTATCTCCATGTTCTTTAGCCTGCTCATGTACCACATAACTAAAAAAACCAACATCTGCAATAGGGAGTTATTTCTCCGCCATTTTAAGATTCCAAGAAGGGTTAATGGTTATGTGTATTGTTTATAACTTGTTCATTTTAAAGAATTACAACAAAAATATACTTATTTCTTTATTAAACGATGTGACCAAGGGAACGATAGTTAATACATAAGAAATTTATTTGATTTTCACAGTTATCTTGTGTTCATTGTCTCCATAATCGGATGCATTCCCTTAGCATTAAAGAAGAAAAGTAGAGCAGTAGGAAATACGTCCATCTGATGGCAAATAATAAGTACGTATTTTAGGTGTTCGTCGCCAGAAAAGCTTCTTTATTTTAAACGATAGGAATACGGAAAGGACAGTTAGTACATAAAAATGTATTTGAATTTCACTGCTGCGTTGTGTCATCTCGATAAACTGTTGCTTTACCTTAACATTGAATGGGGAGGGAAAATACCACTATGGCCATCTGTTGGACAATAAATAAGTACTTACTCTAGCTGTTAGTTGCCAGGAAAGCTTCTTTGCTTCTTTATTTTAAACAATAGTAAGGAAAGGACAGTTAATATATAAAATATATTTGAATTTCACTGCTGCGTTGCGTCATTGTGTCGATAAACTGGTGCGTTACCTTAACATTGAATGGGTAGGGAAAAGTATAGCAGTACTACGACCATTTAGCAACAAATAGCCGTGATACCACTGCCATCTGGTGGCTCTAATCGAAATGCGTTCGCTTGGCACGCCTTTTATTCATATTATGAGATTTTAAATACTTTCGAATGTTATTTTTAATCATTTTCTTTTCCACAAACTTTGTCGTGGTAATAACAAATACAACGATAAAATAACTTCAATTTGATGCAGTCGTTCGGAAGTGATACGCGTATATACATTTCAGCGATTCATTTATATATATATATATATATATATATATATATATATATACATATATATATATCACTGAATACCGTAACACACTAATTTATTACTGTAGTATACAGGACAATATGGCCTTCACGGTGCAAAAGAATTACAACACAGTACACATACAGTTGACATAACAAACCTGGGCCTAAAGACCATCAAAGTAGTCCCCTGCTACTGTCACCACACGCTACCAACGATGTGGGAGGCGCTGAATGTCATCTGCCGCAGCATTTGCCGCAATATGTGTGAATCGGGTCATCTGTTCGCGCACAGCATTAACGATGTTCTCTCGTGTTGCAAACCTCCTACCACGTAGTGGTTCCTTAATCTTTCGAATGAGATCAAAGTCACAGGGCGAAATGTCGGGAGAGTATGGTAGGTGATCCAATTCTTCCCATCACGAACATCGCAGTAGCTGCCCTACACACTCTGCTTTATGCAGTTTTGCATCATCGTGCAGGATTATTGCACTGTCCACAAGATCCGGACGTTTCTCCCGAATGCAACGTCGTACCTGACGCACCAGGAAGCCCCTATAGTACTGTGCAGTCACTGTTCTGCCATGTGGAATAAAGTGGCAAACAATGACACCCCTGACGACATACGCGACGATCACCATCAATTTGACTGGGAAAGGATTCTGGCGGAACTTCTGCCTTCTTGGTGATTCAGCATGTCACCATTTCGCGGTCTGACGTTTCAGTTTGGTTCGTATGCCCTGGCCCAAAATTCATCGATGGCGATTATTCGTGACAAGAACTGATCGCCGTCCTGTTGCCAGCGTGCAACATAGTGCGCCCACCTTTGAACTTCCGTCAGTGCATGCGGTACCCACTGCGATGCGATTTTGCGTAGTTGTAGCTCATTACGCAATATCCTGTGGACGGTGCGTTTCTCGATGCCACTTGCCTCTAACTCCAGTAGCGTCCATCGTCTGTCTTCATCCTGGAGCTGCTCGATGACGGCACGTGCTACGTCGGTCCGCACACTGACAGATCGTCCCGAACGTTGCTCATCATTGATCGACACACGTCCTTACTGAAACTTTCCTACCCCCGTGCTACTGCACAGTATGGTAGGGCATTATTCCCAAGGGCTTCCACTAATTCCATCACATTTCTCCCTCGGAGAACAGCTATTTTAATGTAAGCGTGCTGCTCAATATGGGTTACTTCCATCTCGCACGACACTAACCAACTGACAGATTACACAGCCCTCGCTGCGCTACTACCAGCTATCACAGAGCCATCTGTTGTTCTGCATACACACTATGCCTGCAGAACTTCCACTCACGTTTGTGATCCATTCGCATATCTACAAGAAAAAAACTAGTTGCCATGCTCCAATCCTCGTACATATACAGAGTGTTTCTAAATTAGACCGACAAACTTTGGGGGCAGGCAGATACCCTTCTCTTAAGCATGTTTGGTTAAGGAACCATGGGCTGCGGCGCTTCGTTTCGGTACAAGAAGGATGCTAGTGGACGTAAGTAGGCTTGTGCAAAGAATAAGCCATTCAGTTTTACATACATTTGTGTGCAGCCAAGAAGAAACTAAACATAACGAAAAAACGAAAGTTCAGCTACACACTGAATTTTTCTACTCTTTCAACGAACATGCAATACCAAACTACACATTAATTATGTAAGTTGTAAACCTAAGTAATTTTAATCGTAATTGTTTGAAATACTATTGGAACGACTCATGTTTGTTGTGTACAAAAAGTAGTTGCGATGGTGGTGGTGCCCACATCTCATTGTGTATGAGTTAAATGCGCCCGAGCAACACTGACTTACAATATTATTACATTCAAAGCAATAATTAACCTACAGTTATAGAAAAAAGTATTCATACAGTAGTACAACTAAAATTGGTTACCAGTAAACATTCAGTAAAATGTAATGTTTGTTGAACATTAAATAAACAGGCTTCAAGAAAATAAACGATATCGCGATTCTGGTGGCATTTAACGGGGAAAAATATATTCATACATCACTAGAAATATGAACATAGAAAGCCACCAACCGAACCCTTACAGCAAGGTACGCCTTCAGTGTGAACCTGCACGTGCAGCAAGGTGGTTCGAAAGTGGTAAGTGCAGTGCAAAGACAAATGAGCCGCAATAGCAAAGAAACAACTTTTAGGTAAGGAAAATTATCTCCCAGTATGAAAAGGGAACATCGTTTTCACAAATTGCTGATATTATTGGAAGAAGCCGTGCAACGGTACAGTCCATAATATTACGATCTAGAGAAAGCAATACTCTCATGAATCGTGAAAGAAGAGGGCGAATACATTTGCTAACGCAAGGAGAGCAAAATTGTTAATAAAGATGGTTAAAAAAGATCCTAAATTGGCAGCTTCTGCAATGTCCGCGCATGTTAATAATAAGTTCGGGAAGGAAATCACACCAAAGACTGTTCGATATATTCTAAGAAGAACCGTTTATGGAGCTAGGGTACCGGTACCTGGAATAAAACCATACATAAGCAAGAAGAACAAGAAATTGAAACTTGAGTTTGCTCTTGAGTAGGTAAGCAAGAACACATGAATTTGTTTTCTTTTACCAGAATTATTCCTTATCCTTCACAGAGTCTGGAAGTATGTATGTGAGAGTGAATGTGTTTTTGTGCTTGAGGAAAATAAAACGGTTTAAACCCAACGTAAAGAACCAACGGACAATGTTTCTAATGCAAAGCCTCCGATATGACCTTAAATTTTAAAGGGGGTGATATATATACTAAAAAAAAAGGGGGAAAAAAGAGGAACACAGGTTTCTGGGATAAGGTTCTGTTAACAAGTGAAAGTAAATTTAATGTGTTCGTAAATTATAGCAGAATTTTGGTCTGGAGCTTGATCCCAAACATATTTAACCCACAATGAAACATGGAGGTGGAGGAATTATAGTATGGGGTTGTATGGCTACATCTGGTGTGGGCAACTTGTTTTTGTTGACGGCAACATGGATAGATTTCATGTATTTAACTCTTCTGAAGGAAAATCTGCCAAAAAATGTTGATAGCTTCCATTTAGACTTGCATTTAGTACTTTCAACATGACAATGTTTTCCTTAACATGCAGCGGAAATTGTTCATATGTGGTTCCTGTATCATACTCCCCATATTCTCAAGTTTTCAGCACAGAGTCTAGACCTTTAGAATACACTTGAAATAATGGTCAGAAAACAGAACATACGAAGTAAGACAGCTCTGAAACAATGTTTACAACAATAATGGCAAAATATTACATCAGAGACAAACAAACAACTGATTAATTCCATACTAATGAGATTAACAGAAATGATACATTGAAGAGAAATGTCTATAAAGTACAGGGTTACTACAAAAGAAATAGACAACTTCAATTGCCTGTAAAACAAAAACTATTAGAGATAGCAACCTAATTATTTTGGAGGTATGTTGAGAAACTCTCAAAGTTTTGTTTGTTGCTATAGGTAACGCTGTAGTGTTTTGTTTGTTTTTGCAGAAGCTGAAATGGCGGAAAATCCTGTGGAAAAGGCATATTGCGTGTTGGAATTTGCTAGAACGCAATCAGCAACTGTTGTCCAACGACATTTTAGAACACGTTACCACAAAACGCCACCGACTAGACAGTCAATCTACGACTGGTATAGAAAATTCGAGACAGCGAGATGTTTGTGCAAAGGGAAGAGCTCGGGAAGACCAAGAGTTTCGGAAGTAAACGTTGAACGTGTTCGTTCTGCCTACATAAGAAGCCCACAGAAATTAACATCTAGGGCAAGCATGCAATTACAAATTCCACAGCAAAGTGTATGGAAAATCTTGCGGAAGCGACTGCACATGATGCCTTACAGATTACAGATGTTGGAGTTTCTGAGTGAAGAAGATAAGGTCATACGGCGTGACTTTTGCATCGACATGTTGCGACATGATGAAGACGATGCTGGTTTTTGTGAGCGCATCATTTCATTTTTGTGGTAACGTGTTCTAAAATGTCGTTGGACAACAGTTGCTGATTGCGTTCTAGCAAATTCCAACACGCAATATGCCTTTTCCACAGGATTTCCCGCCATTTCAGCTTCTGTAACAACAAACAAAACACTACAGCGTTACCAATAGTAATAAACGAAACTTTGAGAGTTTCTCAACATACCTCCAAAATAATTAGGTTACTATCTCTAATAGTTTTTGTTTACAGGCAGTTGAAGTTGTCTATTTCTTTTGTAGTAATCCTGTATCAAAATTGCATTTGCATAAACTGCATTTTTTAATGTATAAATATTTTTTCCACACTGTGTGAAGCAAGTTGGTGCATATTTTTTATTTTATTTTTGTGGAAAACAAAGTTAGTAAATATTTTTGTATATACAGATTCGGAAGGAAATGCCACACCGTTAGTTTACTACATTAAGATCTCTGGTTCTTAACTTAGTGAAGTTTTTAAAGATAATCACATTTTATGTGCAGTGGGGTTTTACCTATTCTAATGGTGTACCAATTATGCAAACTTATACAAATGCATTCGATTAAGGAAGACGTTTTAGGTTGTTTTATAGAAAATTCAAGTTATCCATTTTTTTATTCACGCAAATGATATATATTGAGGTTTTCTATTTTTGAGTTAAACTGTTTACATACACACATACAGAACATTTTGTAAAATATTTGTATGGATTCAGTAGATCTCAAAACCTATATTTCCGGTAACATTTCGATATTTAATTTTTATATGGAATGCCAGGTGCAGAGAAAGGATAACTTAATATCAGCGTATGCATACAAATACGCCATAGAAACATTTTACGATTAAGCGGTTGACATTCTTTTCTTTTAGTTTTTAGAGGTGCTACAGGTCAATCCCCCCTCCCATTTATATGCATTTTTTAACGTGAAAGTCATATCGGGGGATTTACCTTTGAAGCAAGTATCTACTCGTGGCAATGGTGTTCGCGCTTGACTGTTTGGATTATTATTTTTTGAGAACTACAAGTCTAGGCACAAGGCTCTAGGCACAAGGCATCATATGGTAAGCGATTATAGTTAATCTCGAAACTATTAAAGTTACTGAGAATTGATACAAGATCTTTTTTTTTTTTTTTTTTTTTTTTTAACTGATTATATATTTAAAAATACTTTTAAGTATTTTTATCTTATATAAGACTAATCGTGAAACCTAAACATTAAGTTAATTTGGTCGATGTGTTGCATATGCCAAAGGAATTACTGCAGCTTTGAAAGCAAAACACATAAATGCCAAGAATCGATTTATACAAGTCCTCTTTTTATCACATTCGTCACCCATGAATCTCTTCCGCACAAGGTAGAGGCAATTGTGCGTGTTCGCTCCAAGTATAAGATGCAAAAATAACAACTTCCACAGTTTCCCTAATAAGTGGTAAAGCTTTAGGTACGATGCAGAATCTCCCAAGAAGAACGACTTGAAAATAATTGGAAACTGCTAAGAACCCTCCCACCAACGATGGGCATAACATAAAATATTTTGCTCGTTAGGGAGTCGTGTTAATGGCGATATAAAACTTACGATTTAGGACACCGATGGAAAATCCTAAAAAATGTTGAAGGTGTCCCTAACTAGGGTTGATCGGTAGAATATAAGATTTTTCTTGGTGGAGAATTGAACTATTTGTCTCAAAAGTGTTGCGCAACCAAGAAAACTACGGATGACAAATTGGTAAAACTCATTTGAATTCTATTTCATTTTGCTTAGAGCGTTATGGTTAACAATAGTTGTGTAACATTTTATTAAATTGCTTCAAATTTGGCTATTCCATGTTTACATCTATTACTGTCACGGAAATGAAACTTTGGGAATATGGCTCCCAATAAGCAATTCAGAAAAACAGTCAATGAAATGAAAAGTGGACAGAAGAGAGAAATTACCAAGAAAAAACTGTGCTTAAGTATTTTTAGTTTTTGTCATTACTCTTGTTATTTCGATGTGGTGTCGAATAACAACTACAAAGTTTTCATACACATCTTTAAACAAATGTAATCATTAAACATTTCAAAATATTTCTCCAACGAGGGGCACAATTTATCAATTTCTGATCAGATTAACCATGCGGGACCCCTTTTTTAATTAACTTGTTTTCCTTTCACTCTAGAACAGGCTTGACAAAGTACTCAGCAGCCTTATGGTGGGTGCTAGCCTTTAGCTGGAGCTCAGGGCTTTATGAAAACAGAGCATACGATACATAGATGTACTACATATGAATGCAATGGATTGATTGATGCATGAGGCGAACAGAGTGCGCCCAAAAGGAAAGCGAATCTGCATCAGGTTCAGTCAGCGTCGGAGTATGGTAGATAAGGAAAGTTTTGGGGATACCCAGTGTTTAACATGTAAGCAATATAAATAAGAAAAAAATTAACATTTCGAAACCGGGAGCATTTAATCCTTATAGGGAAACTATTACTGTTGTGCAACAGTTACAAGTTTTAATGTATTCAAAATTCCAGTGAATTAAGACAAATATTTCACAAATAAATTTATAAAAAAAAATGTATATAAGAGAGTCCTATAATTGGATTTTCGCTAATTATACTTCGATGTATAAACGTTTCAATTTTCAACATACAACCATTTAAAAAATACGTCATTTACGCTGCTTTTCGCAAGCAGTGGCCACTTGAACAGTTGATTATACACACTGCTACTTGTATTGGCATCACATCGGCCGACAAGCACCGATTTTCTTAAACAGCATAAGTTATTTACATTTAAATATGCATTTTATGATCAAAGCGTGCTTTGACAAGATTAGAAAGAGAAGCCCTCTTAAAGACACGTTTTTTGGATGTTTTATGCGTTTATTGTAATAATTATAATTACTGCTCACTTGCCTGATTTAAGAAAGTCGCATCCACCGCCATGGTCTGTTTGTGATACAAAATATAACAAAACTGTAGAGAATCTTAAATATAACAACACATTTGGAACACGCAAAAGGAGGCAAGCGCATCGCGCGAACTCAACTGCGTAGTGAATGGCCAGAAGACAACTACTGGGCATTACTTGCGACTATGCATCGAAGGCCATCGGTCTTGTGTAAAATATATTTTAGTAACGTTAAATTTGCGTTACAAAAGATGCAGTCTATCAGATTAAAATTATCGTATAGAAGACACCGGCATACCCTGCCGGTTGAAGAGATAGGGAGAAATAAAGGAAGAGTAGCACACCATAGTAAACACCAAACCGCGAACATTCTAGAAGTTTCTAAAAACTTCCAGCTCCTTGAAGTGAGCGTACTCGTCAGTGAGCACTGAATGAATGAGATAGTCTATTTCTGATGCGACGTCAAGTGCTTTCTAGGCGTGTCGTGATCATAGTGTGACGTTCAGTGAGTGAGTGATGCTACTGAGATTAGATAAGTCTTGTGTTCGATTCCCCAGAAGGTTAAGCAGGCGGAAGAAGAGGCAATTCGCGCGTTTAATTACATCGCGAAGAAAAGAAGTGAAATTGAACCAAGTCACACTATGAAATGGTTGTAATAACCGAACTAAATTACATTAGTGAAGGAGCAATATAAGTAAATGGCGTTAGTAAATTGACAATGAAAACTGAACAGTCAAATAGTTTATGGCATGAACAAATCAATGATTATGTACAAAATACATGGCGGTTGACACATGAGATACTCAGATTTTAAAGCGAGTTTCTAATTACAGAACAGAAAGAAAGAAGCGGGGAAAAAATAGTTACGCAGAATTAATCTGAAGAATGAAGACGGACAACGAATGAAAACTATTAATACAAACCATCTTCAGAAGGAAGATAGCTAACAGAAGTTATAATAAATTTAAGAACATATATGAACACAGCTAATATTTAAAAAGTAACCCATTTTAACACGACCACTCAAATACGTTTGTATTATCAAATAATGTTTTTCTTAGTGCTAATTCGGCACTTCCTCTCAGTCTGCACGTACTGCCCCTATCACTCACAATGAAAACGTAGTGAATGATGTTTGTTTACCTACTTGTATCCCCACCAAATATCAAGAGCCCGCACATAAAGTGAGTGTCGAAAAACAGCACTAAAACCATCACTCTAAATAAAGAGAAAGGACATAGGAAAGGGAAGTAATTGAAGATTCCATATGATCATAAGAATTTCCTTATATATTTTTATTGTAATGAGATTGTAACATATTATAAAACGTTAATGCTGATAAAAAAGGAATGAAATTCAGAAATTACAAAAGCGAAAGTTCACTCATTGCTATTGTGTTATTGAAATATTAAGTGTTCACTTGTAAATTGGCATACATTAACACTCCTTCTTTTCTGTGCTGTTTGCAGAATGCGATTACTGATTCAAATCGTCACATTAACCATTGCAAATGCTGTCACCCAACGAAATCCTTCATGAAAGGAAAAACTTGTCTCACATGCCTTTTGTGTTGTACAAAAAAGTGTTACTTTGAACATAGTGTTATAATGCTCTTGGTTGAACAATCTATAGGAAAAATGTTGCAATTATTTGCAGTACCAATTCCAATGCGAGGTTCCCGCAAAGGTCTCGAAGCGAATAGTACTCCACTGCCAAAACAGGCGAACTAACCAACAGCTATGCTTTTGTCACAAGGACCATCATTCCGTTTACGTAACAGACACCTCTGCAGACAGCGGAGGATGCACAACTTAACAACACAACATGTATACAACAAACTCTACTCCACCACATTCATACCTGTTAGATGAGTATACAGCTTATTATCTTATGATAATAAATTTGCCTTAAAATATGTCTGTTGAGCTGCCGCTAGGCTGAGCATTTTACGGCTTTGAAGGTTGCATTGTTCATCTTTCGAGATGCGTCCGCAACAATACACAATGTAGTATCCCTCAACGTTTTGCATGAAGCACGGCTGTTTATTTTCAAACTGACATCAAGCTTCCCAATAATAATAATAATAATAATAATAATTTATTAACAAGTGCTGAGTTTTTAAAAAATACATGCCTCTGTACTTAGTAAACAAACTAAGTGCATTACTGCACTAATTCGAGAATGGATGAAGAAATGTTACAAAATAGATTGTATAAATTTTCACTGCATAAAGCACTTTATGTATGGTGGGGTTTCATCGTTGACAAAAAGCTATGCACCCTGGGGTGTCTACCATTTTGCCTAAAGCACTGCAATTTTCTTTTTCAGGATTTTTACAATTCCCGTCTCCTTCATTTCTCGTCGTGAAAACAACATTTTTAATACACCAATTCCTTCCGGTGTTAATTTAATGACGTCCCTAGTCGCAAGAGATCATAATGCTCAAACAAACAGTGTATTAAAAACTGTCATTTTTAGAATAATTTTAACGTGACGTATTTGTGAAATTTGACCAAAAAATGTGAAAATTTTAATTTTAAAATAAAATAATAATAAATTGTTTGAATAATTTGTAATAATCAGACTTCTAAACTTTAAGAAAATATCTAGTTTCCTCCATTTGGCGCAGTTTAACAATTAACCGAAGCTATAGATGGGGAGACGCATACTTATTAATACCCACTCCCAACTTTAAAGCTTATTTTCTCGCAAACTTTTTTCTAATACTTTTCCATACTCAAAATGTTCCACGCGATGCACTTTTTCACTGATTTGTTTCATAATTGTTATACTGCCTCTCAAAAGCACAGTAAGAAAGTGATGATATACTTTTTCGAAATAATGGTTCAATTTTGAGAAATACATTATTAATTTTGAAAAAGCAATAGTTTTGGAGAGTACGAAAAGTAATTCTTCTACTCTAATTAGAGATAGTATAAAAAATATATCACAGATCTGTTTACAAACTCAATTCTTGAAACTGGATCTTCTTATATGTATGTTTTTAAAAATGCATCACTTGGTTCATTTTTATTAGAACAGTGAATTGACTATACAATTGTTATTTAAATAATAGACTTTTGATACATGACAAACATATCACCATTATTATGTTTAATAATTGGTATATAAATTTCAATAAGATACCCTAAATATACTGTAGCTTTAGCCAATCCACTTCGTATCGCACTAACGGCTATTCAAGTCGTTTGAGTTGTGGTGCCGGTAAAAGGGATATAAAACTGGTTTGCAAAGTTTGTTACATATGTAACAAAATAATTAATGCAATAGAGGGTAAGCTATTCAAGTCGTTTGAGTTGTGGTGCCGGTAAAAGGGATATAAAACTGGTTTGCAAAGTTTGTTACATATGTAACAAAATAATTAATGCAATAGAGGGTAAATTACGAACACTGTACACTCTGGCGTACGGTACTCTGGCTTACTCTCACCATGACTGCAATATACTAATATTGAGCACTACCGTTTCACTCCACTAAACATCGCGGAAATACCGATGGCTGCATGACCATGATACTAAATAGAATATAATTATTTAAATGGAACGATTATTGAAATACATGCTTCTTCGACGTCTTTATGATTTGAAATACAAAAAGGATAATACATCTAATGTAGTAACCACTATTTTTGTCCGCGCGAAAGGTGTGCTGCGTCAAAATCCTTCTTAACATTCTGTATGCGCAAGAGAGGAGAAACGAGAAGTGGTGAGAGTGTTGGGGGAGCAAGGTAAGTTACTCAGGGGCAGTAACATACTCAACGAATGCATTGTGAGCAATTAGAAAATGCACAGTAGTTAATTATATTAAATAAATTTAATAGGGTTAAGAAAAAGTAAATAATATAATTGATTTAAAAGTATTATTTGAGAGATAAAAAGGTAGTCATTTATTAATAATTTTTACCCTGCAAAAAAGTATAAGCACTAACAAATAGCTCTGGAAGTAATCAACACTCATAGTAGGTGAACTTCCACCTCACATATGAAAGTCTTGGCTATTCTGCATCTATTTATCCATCACGATTTGGATGGGCTTCACATGTGTTTGTTTACATAAGAAAGCTTTCTTAGGCTGGATTGAGTATAGAAATCATATTGAGTTTCAAGTTCCATAGCCATATCTAGCTAGTTTGATATTTTATTATGCCTTTACATGTTGATATTTCCTCGCTAAACAGAGTACTTTGGACACGGATATTGCACAATATAGCGTCCTTTATTAAATAAGTCACTGTTGTATAATGCGTTGAATTTTGCATTTAACAGCGACCTAGGTACATTCGCAAAAATTTGTTGTCTATTTTTTGTTTTCTTACACTTGTTGTTCGGTAGAATTGGTTGTTTTTAATTTAATTTCACTTAATTCTTGAAAATTACAATCCGAGTTCAAGAAAAGCAAACAAATACATCTTCTATGTAAGATTTAAGTAGGCTCTCTTTAAATATTGAGGTATACATTTTGTATGAAACATATTTCAAATATATATATATATATGTTTTGTATTTTTTTTTAATATAAGTAAATTGTTGTATAGTATGCGCTAATTTGTCATATGTGTGTATAGTTTCACGAGTTTTGTGTTTGCATTGTATAAGCCCCGATATTTTGCAATAAGCTAGCAATGTTCACGAATGTACTCTTTCGAACAAGCTGTACGTACGACGATTTTGTTTGCGATTCTTCCTTTAGGGGATACGAAACATTCGAGGTACGTCCAGAAAGTAAGTTCCGTTTCAATTTATCTCCGCTGCAGTGCTGCGATCGCAGTTCCGCGGTAGACGCTCTGTATCAAGGAGAAGAAACGTGCGCCATTTTGAGATCGCTGTCAGCCACATACGCTGAAAATCCCGCCGCTTGTGAAATCAGATCTGTGATTCGTTTTCTGAATGCTAGGAAAGTGAAACCAATTGAAATTTATCGGCAAATTTGCGAAGTTTACGGACAAAATGCGATGAGTGATTCAATGGTCAGAAGATGGGTCCGACAGTTCAATGAAGGACGTAGTGAAGTGCACGATGAAGAACGAAGTGGGCGTCCATCTTTGGTTACAGAAGAACTGGTTCACGCGATTGATGACAAGATCCAGGAACACCGCAAGTTTACAATTAGTGCTCTCGCTATGGAATTTCCGCAAAGCTCACGCCCACTAATTCATGAAATTGTTACCGAAAAACTGAAATTTCGTAAACTTTACTCACGTTGGGTACCAAAGATTCTTACTGAGCAACACAAAACAAAACGGATGGGTAGTGCACTTCAGTTTTTAACCCGTTATGATGAAGACGGCGAAGAATTTCTGACACAGATAGTCACAGCAGATGAGACTTGGGTTTCTTACGACACCCCTGAAAGTAAGCGACAATCAATGGAATGGAGACACACTTCATCCCCAGCAAAGGATAAGCCGAAACAAATCTTGACACTTCGAAAAATGATGTGCAGTGTTCTGGGACTGGAAAGGCATCTTACTCATTGATTTCTTACCGCGTGGTCAAACAATCAAAGCAGATGTTTATTGCGAGACTCTTAGGAAATTGCGCCGCGCAATACAGAATAAGCGCCGAGGATTGCTGTCAAAAGTGTTGTTTTTCTTCACGACAACGCACAACCACACACTGCAAATGTGACGAAAAACTTCCTACAGGGATTTGGCTGGGACGTGTTTGACCATCCTCCGTACAGCCCTGACCTCGCTCCTAGCGACTTTCATCTGTTCTTACATCTCAAGTCTTTCCTTGGCGGTCAACACTTCCACAATGACGAAGAGCTGAAAGAAAATGTTTCCAACTGTTTGAAGACACAGGCGGCAAACTTATCAAGCCGTCTCTTCTATTATAGTGAATTATATCTAATTATATCTAATATTAATCAGAGACACTTTCACCAACCGAACCTGTGTCTTCTATACCATATAAAATTCACAAGTCGTCTCTCCTATTATAGTGAAAACTCCTCATCAATCATAGACACTTTCATCAACCGAACCTGTGTCTTCTACACCATATTAAATTCACAAGTCGTCTCTCCTATTATAGTGAAAACTCCTTATCAATCATAGATACTTTCATCAACTGAACTGTGTCTTCTACACCATATTAAATTCACAAGTCGTCTCTTCTATTATAGTGAAAACTCCTCATCAATCAGAGACACTTTCATCAACCGAACCTGTGTATTCTATACCATATTAAAATCACTAGTCGCCTCTTCTATTATAGTGAAAACTCCTCATCAATCATAGATACTTTCATCAACCGAACTGTGTCTTCTACACCATATTAAATTCACAAGTCGTCTCTTCTATTTTAGTGAAAACTCCTCATCAATCAGAGACACTTTCATCAACCGAACCTGTGTATTCTATACCATATTAAATTCACAAGTCGTCTCTCCTATTATAGTGAAAACTCCGCATCAATCATAGATACTTTCATCAACCGAACTGTGTCTTCTACACCATATTAAATTCACAAGTCGTCTCTTCTATTATAGTGAAAACTCCTCATCAATCATAGACACTTTCATAAACGGGACCTCTGTCTTCTACACCATATTAAAATCACTAGTCTCCTGTTCTATTATAGTGAAAACTCCTCATCAATCAGAGACACTTTCATCAACCGAACCTGTGTATTCTATACCATATTAAAATCACTAGTCGCCTCTTCTATTATAGTGAAAACTCCTTATCAATCATAGATACTTTCATCAACCGAACTGTCTTTTCTACACCATATTAAATTCACAAGTCGTCTCTTCTATTATAGTGAAAACTCCTCATCAATCAGAGACACTTTCATCAACCGAACCTGTGTATTCTATACCATATTAAAATCACTAGTCGCCTCTTCTATTATAGTGAAAACTCCTCATCAATCATAGATACTTTCATCAACCGAACTGTGTCTTCTACACCATATTAAATTCACAAGTCGTCTCTTCTATTATAGTGAAAACTCCTCATCAATCATAGACACTTTCATCAATCATAGACACTTTCATAAACGGGACCTCTGTCTTCTACACCATATTAAAATCACTAGTCGCCTGTTCTATTATAGTGAAAACTCCTCATCAATCAGAGACACTTTCAGCAACGGGACCTCTGTCTTCTACACCATATCAAATTCACAAGTTGTCTCTTATTATAACCTCTGTTATCAAATTCATGTCATTATAGTGAAAATTCCGTATCAATCAGACACATTTTATATCATAAAAATGCATTAATCGGCTCTTCTACTGTGATAAAAACTCGCTTCTTATTAATCAGAAATATTTTCATAATTTTTTTTTTACAAGTTGTTGCTTTCTTCAGTGGTGTACTAAAAATACCACGACCTTATTCGGAGCTTAAGAGTTCTTTTAATAGTTTATTTTGATAAAAGCTTCCGATTTTCACTTCATGGACTTTTGAACCTTGCTTCGAAAATTCACTTATAGTATTTTTACCACCACCATCTTCTTAGCATCGACCTACAGTAAGCTGAGAGAAAGTGCTTTAGCCAACTCTCCAAATTAAATCAGAAGTACTCTTCCTTTAAGACTGTACATTCCATCTCAACGAGCTTTCAAAATTAGTTCAGGCGTTTATACACCAAGAGATAGATTTCACTACCATTTCAGGTCAGAGGTTGTAATCATAGTCATTAGTATCAAATCCACGTTTCAGACCTTTTTTTAAATGAATAAATGCAGTTTAAGCATTCTTTAAAACATCCATGAACATGGTGTTCGGTACGTTTGTTACAATTTCAATATACTTAGATATATACATTATCATGAGAAGTGATACGGATTTGCGTAAGCATTGAAAATGATTGGATAACTTCCCATACACACACAAAGTAGAAGATAATCGGTGTAAATACCGCTGTACATTCAAATTTAAGACTTAAATGGTAATATCATTTGAAATATTAAATGTTGTTTTCCAATCGCCACACGAACCCTTAAGTTTTGTGCTAAATTAGGGAGTTCGAAGAAAGTTCTGATTGTTCTCTAAGTCAGGTTGTTAACTTCACATGTTAAGAGATCGTTTATAGTTAACCTTGAGGTGGTAAAGGAGTAAATATTTTTCAGTTTCTCCATTCCTTTCAAGTGTTTTCCTGTAAACCGAATGAGTTGCAAGACTAAGCAGTTCCTTTTATATCTATAAGGCTTGCTCAAGTTGGGGATCTTAATACTTGAAAAATTGCTTTGGGTGGCCAAATTGGTAATGTAATGACCTAAGGATATGTAACAATTATCTTTACCCTCTATATTGATTTTCGTATTTACACATATATGCGAATATTACGTTTTATTCACAGGGAAATAAATAAATCGAATCACAGACAATGGTTTTAAAAGAGGTGGATTATTGTGTTACAAATTATTTACTTCAGCTCATGAAAAGCAAAATAACATCTCACCCGGATGTCCCGGGTTCGATGCCCGCCTGGAGTTGAGAATTGTTGTTTAACCAGAATTATTCCCTATCCCCCATAGCGTCTGGAAGTGTGTAGGCAAGAGTGAATATATGTGTGTGTGTGTTTGAGGAAAATAAAACTTTTTAAAACCCAACGTAAAGAACGTATAGACGAGTTGTTTCTAATGCAAAGCCCCGATATGACCTTAGATGTTAAAGGGGGGGGTGCTAAATAAAGAAACCATAATAAAAATAAATAAAAATAACAAAATGTAACATTTCAAAGTGTACTAACAAAGAAGTTACTGCTGGAAAATTCAAAAGGAACAGCTAGTATTTTAGAAATTAGTATTAGTGCCTGCATTTCTTTAAATTCAGAAATAACATTTAACCAAAGCTATCTCAAGAGACCAAAGGCTTTGTATGTTATATGGTTTGTGACTTTAAAACAATTGGTGAGACTTAGCAAGACGTGTATGTATGTATAAAAACAAAATTATCAATTTTTCTTTTAGAAAATCACAACCTAATTTTTCCATAAATAGCAGTTCCCTCGTTCTCTCGCTGTTGAGTTATGTGGTATACAGGTGATTCTCCGACCTCAAAACGTGTATTTTAGGTAAAGGTATAAATATATTTTTTGTGTCCAGTGTATAAATGTAAGTCCAAGTAATATATTTAGTAATATTCATGGTAGAGAAAATATAAATGATGGCGATTGACAGCCTATTATTAACATTAACGTTAAAAAAGTAATTGAAAATAATTAACAATTACGCTGAGTAATTGTTATTTACATCGAATGATTTCTTCCTTCTTTCTTAGAAAACAATACTCAAATGTAATGACTAACAGGAGCATTTGCACGTAAACGCTTTGCAAGTGCAACTTTCTTGTCGCTTCCACTACTGTAATCTCATTTGAACAATTATTTGTTTCTATGTTTTTCCTTAGTGGTAGGCACTTTGTCAGTGTCCGTCTGCGGCCACTCAGTGTACATTTATTTTAACATTTATTTAAACATCAATTAATTTACATATTAAAATCCCACTGCACAGATGTTTTGTACGTATTATCATTTCGTAGAAATATCAAGTTCTCAGGGTTAAAATTCTTGTGAAAAGTGAATACTACCGTAATGACAGTTGATTTTATTAAAAGACATTGAAATAAACCTTTCCAAACAATAATTCAATAACCGAATCTGGACACAGTCTACTGGCGGCCTGAAGCCCACGGTCTGCGAAGTTGTAGGTATTCAGAGTTTCAAGGTGAGTGGGTCCAATACTTTTGGCTATTTGCATGAATTTGAAGATGTCACCTTGATAAAGTTTCTGTCTTCCGCACAGACTTCACCACAAGCGATTGCCCTTAAGAAATAACTACACAAACGACTACCCATCACAAAAGTAATAAAAATGGTTTGAGATTTATCGTTTTTTAGGTAGAGAAAAGTTCAATGCCATGATTTCACCGGAAATCGTTTTTGAGGACCTCGAATAAAAAAAAAAAAAAGGTTATTCTTAGAAAAAGGTTCGTGTGCAGATGTGTATGTAAGTGTGTGTGTGTGTGACAGAGAGACCGCACATAGATGTCGGACCCCCCCCCCCTCCAAACATTTTGAGTCCATAGGAGTTTAATTATTTAGTAAAGTACACATTATTTCTACAATACCCTAAAGGTGCTTGTTGGTAAATGTTACGTGCAAGTAATATATAAATACATTGGAAAATAATGAGTTAAATGTATTTATGTTTATGCATACTAAATAATATAAAAGTCTAACTTGCTGAAATAAACAAACTTTACATTTCAAGTGAAGTGATTACGACATTCCTTATCAACTTGATTTAAAAAGGCAGGCTGAAACTGTCAGTATCAGCTGAGCACTTTTGACCAACAATAAGAATACTGAATCATGTATTCTTGCTGCTAATAAAGTTATTAATCATTCTATGAAACGTATTTTGGAGGCAGTTAATGCTCGATTGTTAATATTGCTAAACTATTCAGTTTCTCATGGCTTAAATTTGATCTCAAATGTTCTTGATTAACAATAATTTACTAAATCCTCTCTCATCTGAAGCTACAGTAAGGAAGAGTAAGGTAATGAAAATTCTGAGTGCAACGCAAATAGCAGGAAGTATTGATTATAATTTCAATTCATAAATGTCATTGGAAAGAAGAAATGGACCCCTGTCTTTTTTTTGTTTCTTTGTTTGTTTTTTGTTTAGATCTGGAAAAGTAGCTGCATACACTAATTTACACAAATTTGATGTTTCTTTGATAACATTATCGCACAGATCACCAAGAAAATGTCCTCATCACATCACTGTTATCAAATGTAGAGTTTATTCTGAGAATGGATTTAGAAGTTGAAAAACTGTTGTATTTCTTCATAACCCATCAGAGATACAGTCTTGTCTTTGACTGCAACCAATTTTTAAAAAAAATTGTATTTTTTTTTCTTTTCTGAAAGCCTTTCAGATAATCAGAAAATCTTATTCCTTTCATTTTTTGGAGAAAAAAAGAAAACTTCTTCAACTCCAATATCCTGACGCTACATAATTAGAGAAAGTAACTATTGCATTCCACCAAAAATTTGACACCGGGATTTCACTGAGAATACACGTTTTAGGATCCCTGTATCCCCCCCCTAAAAAAAAAATTTCAGAAAAAATTCATATGTGTCTGTGAACAACATAACTCAAAAACAAAAAGTGAAGTTAAATACCAAACTTGTAATTAAGTTAAGCATCTTCCAAGGTTGCGACACGATGGTTTCTAAGAAAATACCCCTCCCTAAACTACTCTTTACGCGTTTTCGAAAGTTTTGATTTATTCAGTAATAGCTCTAACGATTTTGATTAAAATTCGTTTAAAAGATATTCGTGGTAAATGAAATGTAAATCTTAAATAGGTCATAATATATTTTAAAAAAAAATGTAGTGTTAAATGAATACCTTGTCTTATGTATAATTTCACCAATAATTAAGCATTGCTAATCTTGCTATTATTTTATTCAATACAACTATGTAAACTTTGCTAACAACCAGGCCTCGATACACCGAGCAATCTGAATTTGAAACAAAGAATTAAAAAAAAAAACATTCGCTATATTAATTATGGATACTTTTCAAGCAATACAATGAACAAATGTATACTTTCAATAGATTGGATGCAAATCTTTATCCTACGTAAACAAACAAGTGATGAATTAAAAACTCTCTGAATTACACATCCGTTCACCGGGGTTTTCAGAGGCAATGAGTGACGTCAGCTGGCTTCTACTTACAACTGTTCTACTTACGGCTTACCTTACAACTGTATCCTTTGACCGGGTATCTATTCAGCGTGTCTGATTTAATAAAATGCTAAAAACCATAAAAATGAAACAGAAAAGAATAAAAAAAGAACTAAAATTACAGCCTGCTGACTACTCCGAGATTATTCATAAGAAAAAACTTATGCCATAATAAACAAAGAAAAAATGTAAGAAGAAAGAAAAAAAAATAGTTTTTAGTGCAGCGGAAGCGTGATGAGAATTAATAAATTATAAACAGTAAAATCAAACAAATTAATAAACAGTACTTAAAATTAAAATAAAATAACTAGAACCACATGGATGTGGATTTAACGTATGGAAAACACGGACGTCCGCAATGGTGTAATCCAACCTGTGAGTATTTGTAACTAAAGGGAATTGCTTTAATTCTGTAGGCGAGTTTACTTTGCTAGCCTTGTACATCATTTAATATTTTCGAACGCTGGTAACCAATTTTATGTTGCATGAGCAAAAGAAGAAACTGAAGAAGACCTTGCGCATTACGCAATGCATGGCATTACCCATATTTTGGAATACTTCTCTGTAAATAGGCAACTCTTATCACTAAATTTTATTGATATTGGGTAAATTACGAAACATAACGAACAGGATTGTTCGGGGACCATTTCACTAAGTATTATTTTTTCTGTAAAATTAAAATAAAGTAGTTGCTAACGTCGTTTACTTTGGATAACACTCTCTTACCTAGACAAGAGGTTGTTAAAAAATACTGGAAACTAAAGTCTCAAACATTTTTTACTTTCTCTACACATATTGGAATATAGAGAAGGTATTGTAATGCACCAAAAATTCAATACCGAGATTTCACGGGAAATACATGTTTTGGGACCCCTGAATCTAATAACATTTTTAGAAAAAAGTCCGTCGGTGTGTTTCTGTGGGCAGCTCAAAAACGAAAGGTCAGTTAAGTACCAAACTTGGTATTTAAGTTGAGTATTTTCCAAGGATAGAGCACGAAGGCTTTCAAGAAAATCCCCCCCACGCCCAACTACCCTTTACTTGGAACATTTTTCGAAAATTTTGATTTTGTCAAAAATGGCTCTAACGATTTTGATTACAATACTACTGTGTCAAGAACGTTCCGGGAATTTGCCAATAAAACAAAAAATGAATTATTCATCCAATTTTATTTTACCGCCTTCAAAGTAGGCCCCTTCTGAAATTATACATTTATGCCAACGAATAATCCAAACATTAAAACATTTTTGTGGGCACTTTTAGGAATCGATGTCAATTGTCGCCGCAAATTTTCCTTTATGTCTTCTATTGACTTCGGTGCCTCGAAGTGGTAACTTGAGTTTTGGAAAGAGAAAGAAATCAGCAGGAGCCAGATCAGGTGAATAAGGTGGTTCGATGAAATTTGTTGAGTTTTTGGCCAGTAATTCGTTCACAATAATAGCCTTGTGAGCTGGTGCTTATCGTGGTGCAGAATCCATGAATTTTCGTTCCACAAATCCGGCCTTTTTCGCCGTATTTGTTTTCTCTCAAACGCCGCACAACGCTCAGATAATAGTCTTTATTTACCATCTGACTTGGCAAGAACTCTCGAGTGCACGACATCGCGATAATCGAGAAAAAAAAAAACTGTCAACATGACCTTCAGTTTTGATCGAGTTTGACGTGCCCTTTTAGGTTTCGGTTCAGTTGGAAGGCGCCATTCGGAAGCTTGTTGACTGGTTTGAGTGTCAAACTCATAAACCCAGGTCTCATCGCCAGTTACAATGCGTTTCATGAATGTGAGGTCGGAATGGTTCGTTCTAGCATGTCTTCAGCATTCCTTACGCGATTGAGTTTCTGTAGAAAATTCAAGTCTTTCGGAGCTAACCGAGCTGCAACGCGTGTAATGCCCAAACAATCGTTTAAAATGGTACGAATCGATTCGTGAGACACAGAAAGCTCAGCGGCAATCTCTCTCAGACCTAAATGACAATTTTCAGACACCATTTTCTTCACTTTAGCGTTGTTCAGTTCAGTTGAAAACGTTGATGGCCGACCAGAGCGAGGCAGATCTTCCACTATATCTCGACCACTTTTGAATGCACTGTACCACTCATATGCACGTGTTTTTGATAAAGTCGATTCACCGTAAGCCCTCTGTAACATTTTCAGCGATTCGGCACTCGAAATACCATTTGCAATGCAAAATTTGAGACAGATTCTATTTGTATCCATCGTAAAATCGAAAATCACGTTTGAGATGGACTAACAAAATGGCGTACTGTAAACAAACTAGATGACAGATGACGATCAAGCTCCGCGTGGGTATAGAGGAAAGTTGTACCAACTTAGCGACAACAATAATTTCGAATCCCCTTTTAAACAGGATGTTAAAATTATCAATTCCCGGTACTTTCTTGACAGAATGTATATAAAATATTTTATGAGAGACGAAATGTTTATCTTGAATTTTCTGGGAATAGCCTCTGAAGACCTCTTCATTCTGGATGTCTTTTATATAATTGGCATACCGTAAGAGATATACAAAAACTTACTACACAAAATTGTAGATCTCATTAAAATACACAATTTATGTCAAATATTTTTTGTGGAGTTGAAGCGTTTTCGAGATATTCCGAATCATTGGTTTCAATTTTAAGCCACTCAAAATGTTCTCGAATGGGAAGACATCTTTCTTCTCGTTTCTCATTTGTTTATTCCTGACAATCAAAGAGATTGGAATTTCAATTTTATTGTTTCACATAGCGACCGGTGTTTAAAGGATGAGACTATCGCTTTAGCCTGTGTATTTTATTTCCCTTCTGCTTACAAGGAAGCTAGTAATAAGGCTAATTCTGCTTATGTTTATCTTGATTAGCATGATCTAGATAACAGGTTAATGTTTTGAATAAAAGGGTTGTTTACCGAATATCTAGAAGACATCATGGGAATGGAACACATTAGATTTTTTCTTCTACTTACAATGAACTAAGTAATAAGGATAATTCCTGCTAATGTTTATCTTGACTATCATGAAATAGATACAAGAATAAGCTTTTTGACAATAATTTGTTACAGAGATGTAGAGAAAGTCATGTGAATGGAGCACATCAGATATTTTTAATCCACCCACATGGTCTTCAGGCGGGACCTAATTAGCCATAGTGTGTATACAGAAGGGATTGTATTGCACCCAAAAATTCGATACCGGGATTTCAACTAAAATATGTTTTGAGACCCTCTGAAGAAAAAAAAAATTAGAAAAATATCCGTGTGTGTGTGTCTGTGTCTGGGTAGCATAGCTCAAAAACTTGACATTTTAGTTCAATATCTTCCAAGAATGCGACACGAAGATTTTAAGAAAATCCACCCAACTGCCTTTACGTGGAAACATTTTGATTTTTTTCAAAATGGCTCTAACAATTTTGATTAAAATATCATATATTAAAGCTATATACAGCAAATAAAATGTATATTTGAATGTTCTGGGAATAACCTTAAGACATTTATTCTGGATGAATTTTTCGAAATGTTACATAACTGATAAACTGTAAGAGAGAGACAAAAACTTATTTGTGACAAAACGTAATGCTCGTTAACAGACAAAATTTATGTTGTATACATTTTTTCATGGAGTCGACCGTTTTTTAGATATTCCTTGTTATTGGTTTCAGTTTTAAAATACTTTACTTATACGGTAATTTGTACACTTCTGGCCGTGCATAGAAACGGCTTTCTATATCATAGCAAATATTTGATGTCGGGTTAGCCTAGTGTATTCCCTTATTTCCTTTCTACTTATAAGGAACTACGTAATAAAACTGTTTCTGCTAATGTTTATCTCGATTAGCATGAAGTAGATGAATAAGCTTATTAACAATAATTTATTACATAGATGTAGAGAAAGTCATAAATATTTTAGTCTGACTGCACCTTTCAAATTCCTTGGTAAGATCTTAATATCATTAAAATAAATATATGGAATTAAGTTGTTATTATGAGTGCCTTTTTTACTTAAATTAATTAACATTACACTACATTTTAAATTTATTCCAATGAATAAAAATGTTATTTAAAAAAATCTGATATGTTCCATTCACATAACTTTCTCTACATTTCTGCAAAAATTATTGTTAAAAAGCCAATGCCTCTATTTACTACATACTCGCCGAGAAAAAAATTAGCAGAAATATCTTATTACTTGCTTCCTTGTAAGTAGAAGCGAAATAAGGGAGTATCATAGGTTAAAATGATAGTCAAAAGTTGGCTGCTATGTGACTGAAGTTCCTTTGTTTGTATGGACACGAGTTGACAAATTCCTATAGGAGAAAAGTACAAGTTTTTCAAAGCTGAAACCAAAAAGGAATATCTCAAAATCGAGCAACTCCACGAAAACAATGCATATAACATAAATTACGTGTTTTAACGTGCTGTACATTTTTTTTTTTTTTTTTTTTTTTTTTTACGGGTTTAGCAGTTATGCAAAATTCCTTAAAATTCATCCAGAATAAAGTAGTCTTTAGTGGTTATTCCCAGAGCATTCAAGATATATGTTTAATTTGTCAGGTAAGTATCTTTAATATATGATATTTTAATCAAAATCGTTAGAGCCATTTTTGAGAAAACCAAAATGTTGGAAAAAGGTCCATGTAAACGGGGGGAGGGAGATTTTTCTCAAAATCTACGTGTCACATCCCTGGAAGATACTGAAGTATTCCAGTTTGGTATTTTACTGACTTTTCGTTTTTGAGTTATCGTGTTCACAGATACACGGATACACACAAGGACCTTTTTCTGAAAGTGCTTTTGTTTTTTTTTGGATACAGGGGATCCTAAAACATATATTTCCGGTGAAATCTGGGTATCGAATTTTTGGCGGAGTGCAATACCTTTTCTATACAATATGTGCATAGTACGCATAGAGTAAGTAAAAACAGTTAGTGTGGAAGAAATAACTATTTCACAAAGCTCATATTAAAACTAGGAAGTCATATTTTCAGCACATTACTCAGAGTGATCTTCATTTTACGATAGCAGTCACTATACGTCTCATATATCGCTATTCTCTGCGAGGAAGAATCCTCTAAAGGCTGGTATTTGTGTAGGACATCATCTAGCAGCTTATTTATTTGATAGCACTCATCCAGCTGCGTTATCTAAGTGTTAATACCTACCCATATTACGAGGTGTGTACCCGTATGTACATGTCTCTAGCACATATGTACATAGACAGAGAAGGTATTGTATTCCTTCCAACATTTCGACACCAAGGTTTCATCGGAAATACGTTTTAGGGTTCTCTGAAATCAAACAAAGCATTTTTACTTTCTCTATACGCACTATGTACATGGTGTATAGAGAAGGTATTGTAATGCACCCAAAAATTCGATACCGAGATTTCACTGGAAATACATGTTTTGGGTGCCCCTGTATCAAAAAAAAAACATTTTTAGAAATGTGTCCGTGTGTGTCTGTGTGTATGTATGTGTGTGTGTGTGTCTGGATAGCATAGCTCAAAAACGAAAAGACCATTAAATACCAAACTTGGTATTTAGGTTTGGTATCTTCCAAGGATGCGACACGAAGATTTTCAAGAAAATCCCCGCACCCCAAACTACCCTTTACATGGACTTTTTTTCGAAAATTTTTACTATCGAAAAAATGGCTCAAACGGTTATGATTAAAATATCGTATATTAAAAACATTTACCTGACAAATAAAATGTATATCTTGAAATTTCTGGGAATAGCCTCTAAAGAGTACTTTATTCTGGATGAATTTTACGAAGAGATAGACAAAACCTAGCACACAAAAAATGTAGAGCACATTAAAACACACAATTTATGTTATATACATTTTTTCGTGGAGTCGATAGTTTTTTTTAGGTATTCCTTGTTTTTGGTTTAAGCTTTGAAAAACATACTTTTCTCATATAGAAATTGGTCAACTCCTGTCCTCACAAACAAAGGAACTTCAGTCACATAGCAACCAGATTTTAACTATCACTTTAACCTATGGTACTCCCTTATTTCGCTTCTACTTACAAGGAAGCAAGTAATAAGACTATTTGTGCCAATTTCTTTCTCGATTAGCATGAAGTAAATAGAAGTATAAGCTTTTTAACAATAATTTGTTGGAGAGAGGTAGAACACATCAGGTTTTTAGAACAAGGAGTCCTTGTGTATGGGTGTGTGTGTATCTGTAGACAGCATAACTCAAAAACAAAAAAGTCGGTTAAATACGATTCAGTATCTTCCAAGGACGCAACAAATGATTTTCAGGAAAATCCCCTCACTCCCAACTATCCTTTACATAAAACATTTTTCGAAAATTGGCTCTAACAATGTTGTTTAAAATACAAATATCGTGTATTATATATATTGACAAACGAAATGTATATCCTGAATTTTCTTTGAATTGCCTCTGAAGACCTCTTCATTCTGGATGACTATAGTAACATTTTGTATAACTGGTAAACTGTAAGAGATAGATAAAAATTACTACACAAAAAATGTAGATCTGTTAAACCACACAATCTATGACTTTTTTTTTTTTTTTTTTATTGCAGAGTTAACATTTTTCGAGATATTCCGTGTTATTGGTTTGAGCTTTAGGCTACTTGAACTTTTCTCAAACGGCAAGTCATCTTTCTTTTTGTCTCTCTTTCGTTTATTCCTGGCAAGCAAAGAGAACAAAGCTCCAATTGTTTCAGATAGCAACCGGCTATGAATTTGACTATCGCTTTAGCCCAGTATATTCTCTTGCTTCCCTTCGACTTATAAAGAAGCAGGTAATAAAAGCAATTCTTCTAATATTTATCTGGATTAGCATGATGTAGATAAAAGAATAATCTGTGTAAGAAAAGTTTGTTTGCGGAAGAGAGAATGGAGATCAGTTTTTTTTCTTTTCTTTTTTTCTTTTTCTTAACCTCAATTACGCATTTGTGATGAGTGGCTTACCTCACTAAACTACGTTGCCTGAGTTTAGGTTAGGTTACCTATTTAATTCCTAATACCACGAGGGAATAAACTATAAAAGCATGAGTAACAAGCCAAATATAAATTTCTTAAATGAATATTCTTATATGCATTGACTTTTGAAATATTATTGTGTAATGTATGATTGATTGATAACGTTAATAAATTCTTTCCATTTTCTTCTTTCAGGGATCAGAAATACTTGCAACAGAAGCAACTGCTGAAAAGGTATGTTTTAATTTCTTATATATGTTAAATTAGTAATGTCTCAGGTATTGATTGTTTGATATAACAATTATATACTCAGCTACTACTCTTTACTAGACAACAAACTTTAGTGAGAGAAATTTTCTTTAATGAGATAATTCCATATCATCCACAGACTGAAACTATGAATGAATATGTCTATGAATCTGTTTCATCGCAAGAATAATTTTAATCATAGTAAACAACTTTCAGTGCAACGAGTAACAACCGTCAGTTGTTTCTCAATTACAAATTATACAATAGAAAAAGAAAGAGAGAAAGAATGAAGGAAGGTTGGAAGCAAAAGAGAATTGTTCTAATCCAACGAAGAGGGACTTTCAAAAGCAAACATCGATATTGTACATTTAGTTTGTATTTTGAGAGAGAGAGAGAGAGAGAGAGAGAGAGAGAGAGTGTAAACTGAAAATGATAACCTAATGGAAATTTTCAAAATAAATTTAGTAGAAGCTGCTCATTAAAAACGAGCATTTATAGGCCTTACACTCAAATGCATTGATGGAGTAACCAATTGTTTTAAAATACTTCAGCGTGTAGCTAAGTGGATTCCTATCACCTAATTATTCAGAAAGGTATATTTGAGACTACCGCCTGTATTCCATAACTGCGTATGAGAATAATACAATTTAGGTATTTGATCAAAGCGTATTTAAATGGCAAACATTGTTTGTATGTGTTACAAATGTTTGCAAATTACATTTCGCTGACAAATTTGTTTAGCCCCTCCTTATAGAGAACATTACAATTAGTATTGAAATAGCCTATGTAATAATTATTATAAAGTATTGTAAAATTTCTGGTTCTCTTTTAAGTATAGATACAATTATTAAAACCAAATATCTGCAATTTTTGTTGGATTAAAAGTAATTCCAATTTCTGAGTTATCCTCCGGGACTGTGCATGTAGCGGAAACATTGAAAGTCGGTCTTGGTTAGACGCTGGCCTCAGATACCAAAATGTGGCTTCAAACCCAGCCCAGACTATTGATTTTTAAGTGTGCTTAAAAGTGAAAACCCCATGTCAGTAAATTTACTGGCATGCAAAAGAACTACTGTGGGACAAAATTCAGGCCCACTGGGCACTAATATAATCCTGGCATTTGACAGCATCATTAACAATACATTTTTAAAAAATCTGATGTGTTCCATTCACATGTCTTTCTCTAACTGTTCTGTAACGAACTATTCTTACAAAAATTATTCTTCTATCTAGTACTTTATGCTAATCAAACATTAACAAAAATCGTCTTACTAGTTAGTGCTTATGAGTAGAAAGAAATTAAGGGAATACACTAGGCTAAAGCTATAGTCAACTCTTTTAAAAGCTGGTTGTTAAGTGATTGAAAAAAAAAAGCAGGAATGATAAATTCCCGGTGGAGAAACATTTAAACAAATAACAAGAAATGTCTTGGAAATGGTTAACTAAAAAAATTACAAATTGTTTGTTTTAACGAAATCTGCATTCTTTATATAGTAACATGTGTCTATTTCTTAGGGTTTGCCAGTTGTGTAAAAGTAATTCAGAATGAATAGGACTTCAGAGGCTATTCCCAGATAATCCAACATATACATCTAATTTTATTTGCTATGTAAAATATAGTTAATATACTGTAATGCATATACTTAAAATCGTTAGAACCATCCAGAAAATCAAAGTTTCCGAAATTGTTTCCGTGTAAGGGGCATGAGTTTGATACGAGAGGATTTTCCTTAAAGTCTTGTTTTACACGCTTGGAAAGCACTAAACTTAAATACCACATTTGGTATTTTAGTGATTTTTCGGTTTTTAGTTATTGTTTTCTCTCTCTCTCTCTCTCTCTCTCTCACACACACACACACACACACACACACACACACACACACTTACACCTTTTTCCAATTGCTATTTACAGGAGACTCTATAAATGTATTTCCGGTGAAATCTGGTATCGAATTTTTGGGTGGAATGCAAATATCTTATTTACCTACAATGTACATTGTATCTACGTATGTGCTAGAGAAAGTAAATCGCTTTTAAAAGGCACTTTATTTTATTTGTTTTCCATATCATGTACGTATCTTCTACATTATTACAGTAAACAGATGACTAATATTCAGCTTATTCAGTAAATAATAAATGGAAGTATTGTCCTGTAGACTTCACTTTTGCCATAGGTGAACACATCATGGAACTCAACAGCACTTTAAGACAGACTTCAGATCGTTCACCTTCAACCAAGGGCTAAGACATACATACTTCACTCTTGACTTCTAAGGTTTGTATTGTGCTTTTACCCTTGTGAAACATGGCACTTCTGTGACTTCTCTTCAAATAAGGACAGGGAAGACATCCTTGCCTCTTAAACTGCACTTTTCATTGGACGTGAAGCATCATCCAAAGTCACGTAGATTAAGCATGTGGGATATATTTGCATGTTAACGAGTACAAGTGATCCTACCGACATGTATTGTTAAATTCAAGGTTTCATTAGATCTCTAGAGTTGTTTCTGTGGTTTGCTGACTATTAGCATGCTAGCTTCCAAATCCAATTTAACCAAGATATCTCCCCTCCTCCCTTGAGTCCTGAGGCATTAGCGTGAGTGTAAATGCATATGTAAAATAACTATTTAAGGTGATGCACCAGACATTTAATCAAACATTGAGAAAAAATAAACACACATTGTTTTTCATAATAAAATTAAGTGAATTCTGAGCTTTAAGAAAATATAGTTTTTTTTTGTTTTTTTGTTTTTTTTGTTTCCCCCCCCCACTTGGAGCATTTTAATCAGTAATGCACTGACACTATAAATGAATAGAAACATGGTTTCTAATATACACACCCAAATGCAAACCTTGCTTTTATAGATACTTTTCTCAGCATTTTTCCATACTCAAAATACTCCACCATACAATGCAATTATGTGTTAATTTGTTTCAAAATGTTCCTACCGTCTTTTTTAAAAGTAACATAAGCAAAATAGCCTTGTAGATACCTTTTCGAAATATTGCTCCAATTTTGAGAAATAAACTATGAGCTATTGAAAAACCAGAGTATTGGGATTGACTTCAAATGTTAAAAAGAAAGAACAAAAATCTACAAAAACCTGCCTCAAATAGCTTACTTGTCGTTTTTCAGTCTTCGACAGCTGCACAAAGCGTTTTTACTTTCCTACTTCTGTTCAAATGCACCATGTTCCAATTTGCGATGTGACAATTTATCAAAAAAGTATACAGCGTGTTTGCTTCCAGTGGAAACAAATCCTATAGCATTAAGTGCAATTTTCACCTTTGTTTGAAATTTACCATTTGACCGTTGACACCGCTTTTCGTCTTTTTCCATAGTATCCTTTTTCTTAGTATTATTTAATTTAAACTAGCACATTCATTTTTGCGAGCGCTTAGATAAAATATGTTAATTAGCATTAAATGAAGGGAAATGCTGTAAAATATTATCTTAAGGCCAAACTAATTTTGTATTACACAAAATGTTATTCTAATCGAATTTTCAATAATCTGATGCGCACACGTATGTAAAATTATGAAAAAAATAAGCACTTATCTAATTTGGATCCTAAATACTAATATATATATTATTAAGTGCAGGCATAGAGATGGTTCAGATATATTAACGTAATACTTTAATTAATAACTTTCAGAAAATGCCAAATTCCATTTAACTATGATGAATATAAAAGAGGTTGCTTTCAACTATTTGGTCAATAGCCGTCTTCTTTAGTAAAAAGCGCATATTAAGAGCAATGTAATAACTAGAGCGACATTTTGAAAATGTACATTAAGTTTTATTGTAATGTGACACGGCCTTTATCCTTTCCCGAATTAAAACATTAAATAGGCGTTTCTAACGTGTTTATTACATTTGCATTATTTAGTAACACATATTAACTTACTAAATATATGTAGGTTGAAGAAAAACGTAATAGTTTCATATTTTCCCCATAGAAAAAATGACAATGTGAGTTCAATACTCAAGTAAAATTTTGATTTTTACCACAACCTTGTTGGGTGTAATGCTCATGGGATGATATGTAGGCACGTATTTTGGAGAACATTGCCATAAAAGATTTTAAAACAACTTTGCAAAACTCTATTTTAAGTCTTTTTCCTATAATTCATAACACTTAACTCTTCATTAGATAATCCATTCAAAAACTATTTATTTAATAATTTCCATGTATCATTTAGGCAAGAAACCTGATCTTCAAGGGGGAAAATGGCATGAAGATGCGCTTAATGCCTTTGCAGAAGTTTCCGTTAAATTTAAAGCATAACAATTTTAAATGTTAAAGAATGTACTCAAGTCAAAACTAAGCATTTGCATGTGCCTTAAACTCATCGTCCTTTAATAACTGATTAAAGAAAACAAAATATTGTTCTAATAGTGCAAAATGATCTAACAAACACATTAAGATGATTTTGGACATCCCTTACGGTATGAAACTGTGTCGTTAAATAAATTATTTGTGAAGCTGCTTCGTCGAAATATTCCCATACTAAGCAGCAATTGTGGAATCAAATCATTACATAAACCTGTCATGTAGATGCGGATCGAATCAGAAGCACCATTAGGAAGACCTCGAGGAAATAGCGATCTCAACAATAAATAATAGTCCCTGAAAACAAAGAACTGAAAGAAGTTCTTTGAGTTGATATTGCTTCTCCTTGTACGCAATTTCATGTTTCAGTTTAATGATTTTCTCATGAAATTTACCAGAATAATGTTCCTGTATTTGAAGACTGCCTTCCAATTTTGAAGTTACATCATGAATGAAGACATTCCTTTGTAATTTCAAAGGGAATGTTTCCGCCGAAAGTGGAATTTAAATCGTTATGTCATAAAGTTTTTGTGGAGAATTGTATAAGGTCAGTCATTTAAAAGCGAAAACCTCACTGATTCTGCTAATTTTGCTCTACGGGGAAGAAGTTAGTGTAGTCTTGTCTTTGCGAGGAATATCATTCATCGTATAGGCTGCCAACCATCAATGGTACTAGTAGATGTAATCTTTACTTGGGACCATACCTCCAAATTAATAACGCAGCGATGGTGGCATGCTATACATTTCCCTTAGTGGTTGTGTGATAAAACCGGGGGCTTAAAATATTTCCCTTTCTTTGTGTATCCAAATTATACTGTCGAGTTCTTCTAATGAAATTATGACTCTTCAGCTGCCTTCCTCCACCCTCACTTGAAAGCTTAATTAGGAATATAATCATATTACCCCAAACTTTAAAGCTCACATTTCACTTTCACTGTGCTTCTGAGGAGCTGAACAGCGCCATTTATAAGTATCATGGAGTCTTCAAAGTTCTTTCTCTGTACCATGAGGTGAATCCTGACCATACGCAATGGGTGGTAATGATTAACAGTTCTTAAGCGAGTCTGACCCATCGAGTTGAATTGTATCCATCATCGCATTGCAAGAAAAAGAAACCACCATGGAATAGGGAGGGGCTCTTGTCCATAGAACTCAGCCCAAACTCCGAGGCCAACTGGAATATTGGATGTAAACTGTAATTATTCATTAAGATATGTTTATACCAGCACATTTGTGTAATGGGACTGTGTTTGACCAATAATCCGAAGGAAATAGCTCTAATATCATTAGGAATGTTATTTTAATAAAGGTACCCGGGGTTTTATTCTTTATCTTGACAAGAGAAGCAGCTCGCGTTCTTCTTTAATTCAGCGTTCAAATATTATAAGTTATATATGCTATTTATCTGAAATGTATGATTTATAAAATGTGTGCTAAAATACATTTTAAAAATCTGATGTGTTCCATTCACATGACTTTCTCTATATCTCTGCAACAAATTGTTAGAAGGTTTATGCTTCTATTTATTTCATGCTAATCGAGAAAAAAATAGCAGAAATAGTTTTATTGTTTCCTTGTAAGTAAAAGCGAAATAAGGGAGTATCATAAGTTAAAGTGATAGTCAAAAGCTGGTTGCTATGTGACTGATGTGCCTTCGTTTCAATGGACAGGAGTTGACAAATCCCTGTATGAGAAAAGTTAGTTTTATAAAACTGAAACCAAAAACAAGGAATATCTAAAAAGCGATCAACTCCATGAACAAAAATGTATATAACATCAATTGTGTGTTTTAACGTACTCTACCGTTTTTGCGTAGTACGTTTTTATATATCTCTTACGGTTTAGCAGTTAATGCAAAACTCCGTAAATTTCATCCAGAATAAAGTAAGCTTCAGAAGCTATTCCCAGAAAATTGAAGATATACATTTTATTTGTCAAGTAAATATCTTTAATATACAATATTTCAATCAAAATCGTTAGAGCCATTATTGAGAAAATAAAAATTTTCGAAAAGAGTTCCATGTAAAGGGTAGTTTGGGGTGGGGGATTTTTTCTCAAAATCTTCGTGTCGCATCCCTGGAAGATACTAAGCTTAAATACCAAGTTTGGTATTTTACCGACTTATTGTTTCGAGTTATCGTGTTCACAGACATACGGACATACGGACACACACACATACACACACGGACCTTTTTCTGAAAATTCTTTTTTAATTTTATACAGGGGACCCTAAAACATGGTGAAATCTCGGTATCGAATTTTTGGATGGAGTGCAATACCTTCTCTATACACTATGTACATAGTACGTATAGAGAAAGTAAAAGTTATAAAATCAACTAACACATGAAAATACTAATTGAAACTTCTTAGAATTGGTAACTCTTGCAAATGGGCAGGGGAAATTTATTGTTAAGGTGCGTTAAACAATAAATGGAATGACACAAAAGGACACAAGTATAAAATAGAACCGAAGCCGAAAGGTCTCTGCAATATCTAACGTTTCAGAAGGCGATGGATAAATTAATAATTTTTTGCTAATACTCTCAAGTATTATGTGATAATGTGGATTGATTGCTGCAATTGCAGTCAGCTATAGAACTCTTATGTTGGAGTTGCACGTACAAAGCTCTCTAAATAAATGTATCCTTTCGTGTCAGTTTAAACAAACAGGGGAAAAAAAAACAGGGATGTGGAAAAATTATACCAACAAACTTGTAGGGAAGACAAAGATAATGGTGGCTAATACCTCCCCCCCCCCTCGGAACTCGCATACAGTTTCGCTGAAACAAGTCGCTACGCCTAGAATGAAGCAATTCATGAGAGTCCTCAACTACTGAAGGTAACCATCAATGAAAAGGTGCACAAGCAATTGTTATTAAAATGGAATTATAATTAAGTTATTTCAGGTTCTGCTCTTTGTGAAATAAAAAAAATCATGTCTTAGATATAGCTGTTTCTGTGATCACTTTGAGGTGCCGAATTTAGTTTCTATGAATGAGTTTGATATGTTTGATGCTTTTCTATATTGGAACCCAATTAAGCGCTACATCCGAATTTTTGTTTCCGTTTGGGAACATTGACGGTTGGAATAAACATTTTAGGCCAACTTGTTTTCAATATAGAATTTAGTTAATTACTAAAAGTTTATACAAACATTAGATTTCTCGATATAGCCTAGTATGAAATGAAACAAGTATATTTTGGAACTGTGTATTTATATATCTGTCTGTATATAGATCTGTCTATATATATAGATGTATATATAAATGTATATGCATACATATTAAACAACTCTTAACATTTTAACAGTCCCTGGTGTTCTTACACATATATGACACTATAGTTAAGCATTGCTCTTGCATACTGCATATCTGTCATGTTTGGATTCAGTAAATAATGACTACCGGCCATTCCAATTGACTTGGGTGTTTTGCCAGCCACTGACTAAGGCACTCTTGGTTAAGTTTTCAGCAGAGAAATGGTTACTTCTTTCCTCCAGATGTTCTTTATCTTTCCTGTCATGTAGTTCAGGATGGATTTGCTGAATATTAGCAACTGACATGTTTAAATCGTTTTGCAAACAAATTCCTTCGTAGTTGCGAATGATAGCTTGATGAGTGGCCTACCAATTCCACATCGTAATTCAAGTTTTTTGCGTCTGAGCATCAGTTTCCTTTTTAGATTTTCCAGGAAAGCACTTTGCATTGCCCATCGGCATATGTGTTTGGTGGTTTGAGGCCAGAGTAGCAACAGCATTATCATTCCACTTAAATACAGCAGAAATCACATTGATGACCTTCTCCTTCAGGATACTTGATGATTAAGTCAAACTCCTTTTCTGATCCTTTCATCCTGTACAGTACCTGTAACTGAAATTCTTTCCTTTCAATTCCATCAGCAAAGCATAATGTGAAGAAACCATCAATGTATATTTCAATTTGTAGGTTAGAATGTATTTGTAGAAAATACATTCACAACTTTGGTTCCAGAGGGAAGCTGGCATCAGAAACGCTCCTCTATAAACTTTTAGCTTATAAGGCTGTCAAGTACTTGAATCCACAATCCATACTTCCAAAGTAAACTGTAGATAGACGATTTAGATATTCCTTAACGCCGAGTTCCCATTTGGTATCGCAAAACTATTACCCGTTCTCCAAAGTTTGACATAAAAAGTATTTACCTGGCAAACGGATTTAACATCTTTATTATAATACACACAGATATTATTAAATAAAAATCCATGCTACGACGATTGCATTAGTTTGACCGAAGACTGCATATACCTCTGTAAGTGGTAAACTTACTTACTCTATTTTTTTCATTCTTAGAAGACTTTAAAATGTTTTGAAAATATATTTGGATCTTAATAAAACACAATTGCAGAAGACTGTATGATGTAAGTTGTTGCATAAGTGTATTTATATACACTTTATAACATTAATTATAACAATGGTTAGCAAAATATTTTAATTCTCATTGCAGATTCATGTGTTAATTTTTTGGATTTAATAAAACCACCGTGATCTGGTGGATGAGTGCCCTCTGATCTGAAGTGCTCGAGGGTAAATCTCGATTTAGTTAGTTATCTGGGAAATTGGGAAAGGGAACCAAAATGAACCACTTAAAGTAGATGGATTACAAATTAATATCCATAATAATTATTAACGAGAACCTAACCAATCCCAGGAATACGGGAGACTTGAAGTTGCAACTTGTAGGTTCCTGGGAACAACATATACAATACATATAGATACAATACATATAGTCAGTACTTGTCTTCATGGGAGAAATTGTTCCAGAAGGCCGGGATCTAAAGCCAACACTGGGGTTCTTTATAATCGCATGTTTGTCAAACAAGACCGGAACAGGAAACAAATGAAAACTACGTGAAACAATAGCCTTTAATAAAATCTATTTATTAAAAAGCAAGAGAATGATGCTTTTACACGAGGGATAAAAAATTGTAAGTGCGAGGCTTATAAAGAATGTATAATTTGCATCGATTTTCGAAGATGTTAACCTGCATTGTGTTGCTGAATTACAGATAGTAGACTTTTCCACATTTCTATCGGCATATTTCTCATTTTCATTAGCGATTATTATGTACCACTTAAATCTCTCTGATTTCTGTTTTCGTTCTCGCATTATTATGAATCAATCAGTCCCCCTCCCGTAGAGGTTTCCCTGTCCATTAAAGGCAAACTTCTGTGTTAGCTGTGGGGGAAGTGTGTTCTATCTCACATTCAAGAAGTCCCGTGTTCTAATCTCTATTAGTGAGTTTCCAAGATTAGGGTTTTTCGGGGTTTTCCCCTAACCTGAGAAGACGAATATGGGTTAACTCCAAGGTCTAGCGACCCCTGGCATTTGAGCATCATTTCTACCATTCTGTCCATTCACAAAAGTAGAATCTAAGCTTATGTGTCTCGGACCCCAAGTTGAATATCGTTTTGCCAATGCTCGTTTATTGTCTCTACAGATCTGATTTATAGGGAGTGATAAACACTGAAGGAACACTGGGAGTGAAATTTCAAACTTCTTTATTTCTCTATAGATTTTCTGAAAATGTTACCGTGAAAGCGTTGTTATGCTAATCAATAATCAAAATGTTCCACGTGCCTAAAATTTTTAAAAAAATTGATTAGTCTGTTCTGAATTAGACCTTTGAACCACTCACGAGAACTTTAAGTGAAGACAATTCAATAATTTTCATTGCTGAATAATAATGTTTAAAACAATTTAAAAATTTTAATCTCTAAAATTAATAACTTTTCATTAATTATATATATATTAAATTACTGTTGATGTTAGTATAATTTAGTCGTTTATAATATCACAATATATACTTCTGCACATTCTAGAAAATTGTAGTTATATTTAAACAAGAGACGCGTGGAAGATTTTGAAGGTGTGAAAATGTAGTTTTGAGAAAAACGCTGTTATATGAAATAATATGCTTGTTGTAAGAACTTTAAAGGCTGTAGAGAAGTGTTATGACGCGAGGAAAAATTATGATTGCACTGAAACTTCAACCTACATAACCATACGTTTTTGTTTTCATAACCACTCGCCTCTCACCACCCGAATGTGGGATTTGTGGTGAACAAAGCGGCGCAGGAGCGGGTTTACTCCGGGTTCTCCGGTTTCCCCCGCCAACGCATTCCACCGGTGTTCTACATTTTTTCAATGTGTCATAGTGTCATCGTCTGCTGTGACATAAGTAATAAAAGCGTCTGTTAAAAACTATAGAAATAAATAAAACATAATCTAATTAGGATTCAGAATATATTTAGAGTTCAACTTAAAAATATTAGACATAACGAAATTATTGTGCTTTATTTAGATATTATTATTATTATTATTATTATTATTATTATTATTATTATTATTATTATTATTATTATTATTAACATCATCATCATCATTATTCACAATGTATTTAGAGTTCAACTTAAAACGTTTGAACATAACGATATTATTGTGCTTTATTTAGATTTTGTTTCATTGAACGAATACGATATAACTTCAGCCAACATCCTAAGCATTTATTTGCACTTCCATTCTTTAAATCATAAAGTCACCCTTATTGCTCCTTCAAAGATCAAAAGTAAAAATTAAACCTCGAAATTTAAAAACACAAACAAACAAACCTTAATTCGGGACAGAAAATCTGTGTGAAATTCCTTTGAGGCTCTGCAGTTAACGTTCGTCTTTTGGGAAGGTGACGACTTAGATGGATTCCGCAGTTGCGGCGTGAATTAAATGAACATCTACTAATTCAGTTTATGCAAAACCAGTCATTGTGTAAAGAAAGGTTTGCAACAGAATGGGTCCCTGTTCCCTCACTGTGAGTCACGTGAATGCAGGTCAGCGGTGTGCGAATTGTAATAAACACCAGAGCTGCCGTTGCGTGATATATGTAAACACAAGAGAGACAACGCAGGACCGCTCAAAACACGTTAGACCCTGAAGTTTGTGCTTCATGTAAATATAATGCTATTAGCAAGCGGACAAAATGAGATGCAGTTACATATTTGTTATATTGTTCTCCTAAATATCAAATTATTTTCATTATACCTCTCTCACCTGAGGGGGATATTTCAAGGATTCCAACAACTATTGACTGTAAATAGTTATTTATAATACAAGTGTGTAATCGAATGTAGATTTTATGAAACAAGGCGCCTGGCTTACGCCGGTTCAGATCGTGTAGCAGAGTTACCATTTTCACGACATGTCCAATAGCTATTATCTATGTAACCACATGTATTTAAATAAAATTTGGAAATTATTGAATTAAAATGGCAATGAGAATTCTACGGCCTGAGAACAAGTGCTTTGCTTAGTTATTTTATTATAATAAACGTTAAATAATTTAAAAAACTTTGCTCTTTTAGAAAATGTTGCAACGTACAGTTATAATTGAGCTAAGATAACGGAACTTGCTAAATTAGATGTATGGTTACAGAATTTCACGTTACGCTTTGACAGCAATCGCATTATCTTGCAAAAAATGAATTTTCGATTTTTTCACCATTTGTTTTCAAAACCACTCCCTTATCCCTTAAAAGAAATATATAAACAAACAAAATTCTATACATAGGGAAACAGAGCACTAGCAGCTTCTGTCGTTCAGAAATTAAAAAGTACGGCTCAATAGCACTGCATATTATAAGAAGTTTTGTCTTCATTTCTCTAACTTTCTTACTGGTCCAATTTTTGTGCACTCTACAGTATTACCTGTGTCGTCTTTTAGATATGCATAACAATTCGTGGGCTGCAGTATATAATGATAGGGCTGTGTTTATCGGCTACTGAAAAAATATCAAGTTGGCGATAAGTAAATTGGCTTTATCTTATGAAAGATATTTACAAATGCGAAGATCAGGTACATGATCTATAAACGAGGCTTTCTGGCAACCAGAAAAGCTGCTGTACCACTTTGATACAGAATTGAATCATGAAGATACGTAGAAGCGCCCTTTCCTATTTACTATGGGAACCTAGTAGAGTGAGAATTCCACCCATACTATAAAAATCGGTATAATCTAGTTTACTACAAAAGAAAGCATCAATCAGATTTAAGTTTTGATTGTCGGCGCTTTCTGATTAGTTATTTGTTTATGAACGTCACAAAATATTTTTCAAAGAGAAAAGATATTGGAAACGAAAGCAAACAACAAAGGATCGGCGCCGCTACCAAATATGCATGGTACGCTAATGAAGTTTTTTGCAGAAGTCGTAGGAGTCGGACTCGTGAACGGGACATCCGCGGTTCAAATTCCGCCAGAACCGTCCTTCCAGGTTTTCCTCTAGTTCCTCCCTTTAATTCTTCATAGTACGGGTTCAAACCCGGCAGTGGGTGATGAATTTTTCTTTTCGGGCGTAAAATTCCTTAGCATGACTTCGTATTTTAAAATGAGTGATTTCCTTCTTCCCCTTCCCTCCCTTGGTTCTTACTGGGATGGGAGCCCTGTGTTCTAGGGCTGTCATGCTATCCTCTAGTTCTCGAAGCACGGGCTCAAACCTGGCAGAGGGCGATGGATTTTTCTTTTCGGGCGTAAAAATCCTTGGCATGACTTGAAAGCTAAGTAAAGCCGATGGTTCCATGTCATAGATTTATACCACTAAAAGTTTCAAGCTTCATAGGGGCCTCTGAGCTAAGTTCCCGTATTTCATGCCCGATATAGAATGGTACGCTAAGAACCATGGAGGTTAAAAGCGTTCATAAGTCAAGCTCATTTTCATACTGGGAAGGGGAGAAAAGTAGGCTTGTGCGCCAATGATGCGGCTGTTACTAACAGTGTCGGATTGTTGACTGGTCGAATCGTCATGACCTATGGCGGTGCAATTATTAGAATAAGAAACTGGAAACAAAGGCAAAATATTATGTGTGATACCCTAATGCAGCCAGTAACACGTAAAAATGGAGAGTGTATCCAAAATGTCTTGAGTGCCTGGAAGATTGTTTGAAACCACATGCTCGAAACGAAGTTTGCTCTGACATGAATAGATGTGCTTCTCTGTTCGAGTCTGAGTGACGTTTGCACCTCAAGGAGTAAGCCGCAGAAATCATATTTGGACTTCTGTTGACGCTGGACGTTCCTGGTAGCTCTGTTGTAAGCAGTCCTCGTTTGGAAGGATGGTAGTGGATATTCTGTATGAAGTCAATCCGACCCATATGCTAGGCCAAGGATGGCAACCACCTCTGAGCAAGGTGACATTGCGGTTGTGTGTCATGCCCTCCAGAGTGGAAATGAAATGACATCACGCACTCAGCCTTTAATTGACCCAAGGTGTATTTTTAAAGTATGTGTACATACTTAAATTGAACCCCTCAATCGGCCGTCTTATTTTCTATTTAAGAAGTTACAGCGTCTCATAATTTCAGACTTGATTTTCGTGGTATTCTTTGTGGTGATTTTATGAACATAAAGTTTGAGAAACAGTTTTGCTTAATACAGTTCATAAAAGCATGCTTGTTTCATTCGAGTCATATTTAAACTGAGATAAATTATTCATGTTTTCGTAAGGCTTATGGGGCCGGTGTGGGTGCTTAGAGATTTAAAGAGTTTAACATTAAAACTGTTCACTTGCTTTTGTTGATATCTTCTTATTTTGTAGTCAATGAATAAACATTTGTAGAAGATAATAGTTCTAAACATTTAGTAGACTACGAATTCAACCCTCGCGAATCTGTTTAAAGAAATTGCTGGAAAATGTCAAGGAAATCATATATTTAGATAATGAACACTTTAATGAATGTGCGTAGGTAATGTCTATGTGACTTTTACTTTTAAATATAATAATAATAATAATAATAATAATAATAATAAGGGCACTGAGAGACCAAATAAACAAAACAAACATTCTGAACTATGCAAGAATTACTTTATTTCCTCGATTTTAAGTTTTTTTTTATTGTTCTGTTTATAGATTTGTATCTGCCGGTCCTATTTGCTACATATTCAATTTTAATATACGAAACATTACAGGCTAAATAGTTGTTCTATCATGTTTTCTTCCAAAATGATATTTGCACTAATAGCATAGGTCCCTTTAAATGCGAAAACTTTTATTTAGCAAAAACATCTTATGTATTCCATTCACTTGACTTTCTCTACATCTCTGCAACAAATTATTGTTTAAAAGCCTATTCTTCTATTTACTTTATACTAATCGAGAAAAAAATTAGCAGAACTTGTCTTATTACTTGCTTCTGTGTAAGTAGAACGGAAATAAGGGAGTATCATAGGCTAAAGTTAATAGTCAATTCTGTTAAAAGCTGATTGCTATGTGATTGAAGTTCCTTTGTTTGTATAGCCAGGAGTTGATAAATTCCCATGTGAGAAAAGTATAAGTATTTTAACACTGAAACCAATAACAAGGTATATCTCAAAAACGGTCAACTCCACGAAAAAATGTGAATGTCATAAATTGTGTGTTTTAACGAGCTCTGCGTTTTCTGTTAAGTACGTTTTTGTCAATCTCTTACGGTTTACCAGTTATGTAAAATTCCGCAAAATTAAAACAGAATAAAGATGTCTTGAGAGGCTATTCCCGGAAAATTCAAGATATACATTTTATTTGTCATTTAAATATGTTTAATAACACACACGCGGACATTTTTCTAAAAATGTTTTTTTCTTTCTTTTTTTTTTTTTTTATTCAGGGAGTCTCAAAACATATATTTCCGGTGAAACCTCGGTATTGAATTTTGGGTGCAATACAATACCTTCTCTATACACTATGTACATAGTACGTGTAGAGAAAGTAAAAATTTAGTGCGTGTGTTTTTACATACATTGTTTAACTGGTTAGTTTTGTAAAATTTATTTTAATTACATGCTAGAAGAACCTAGTCATTTGGAAAGGACAAATGGATAGAATGGAAGTTTTTCGCATCCCAAGATTGCTGCTAAACTTTTAACATAGGTAAGATATACATTAGCAGACCAAAGAAAATATGGACTCTGCAAACATTTATATTATGAGCCCGGAATGAGGCTTTTGAGGCTTAATCCTTGGCGGTGATGATGATGAGCGGTAAAATTGCCACTTAGGTATCCTTGACCATGCTATCAGCTGAGAACACGTGAAAGCCCACATCGTTTGCATTGCGAAGGAAACAGAAGCAGTTTTTCATGCGAGTAGTTCACTACGACCTTGATGGTGGGGATCGAACCCAGTGGTTGAGCGAAATGACCCTTTGCCCAAATCTTCTCTTCTCTCCTCTCCCCACCACTGAAATTTGCATGGCGATCACGTCGTGTATACATCACGCCACTACCACTAGCAACAGGTTGGTACTCTCAGTCACATGGCGGACATGCGAGCCTACTGTCATCCGCGCTAACTGGACGGCGATATGCCACGGCTTTGAGTAGTAGTGTTGCTGCGAACAATATAAGATGGCTGGATTTGTGGAGCTCTTCATCCTGGTTGCCCTCCTCTATTGGCTTTTCTATCCGAGGTATGTACTTGCATATTTCCGATGTCACTTGTTTCTTCGGGCAGATTATTCCAATTCAGCATGCGCCAAATGTAGGCGTTGGATTTCAGATAGTTAAAAAAAAAAGTCGAGCATAACATCACACGACTTTCTATTTCCGCTATATTGTCATAATTGCTGTGCAGATAGGTCAAACGCGTACAAAGCGGTGACCAGAGCATTTAAAAAAGAAAAACAATTTCGGAAAACACCAAATGTTATATTTAAGTTATGTTATATCCCTTTTAGGATGCAAGGCAAAGATATGGCAAAATCCTCTTCTCACTGAATTTAGTATATTTTGGAAATTAACGAGAGACAGTAACTTACTACAGTAAGTCTAGATCTCCTTGACGTACACGATTTATGTGAGGAAAAGCAATTAGTACCATTAATTTTAAAGTATTCTTTATTGTTTTTGTTTCGTGTTTTTTTTTTTTTTTTTTTTTTTTTTTTTTTTTTTTTTTAATTTTTCAATATTTTAAACAGTGCACTTTGAATCGTTAAGTTGTTATTTTGTTTCCCACAAGCACGTGCAAGCATTATATAATATCAAGGCTAGCATTTATCGATTCGCTTTTTGAAAAACTGATTCTCTCCTCAGATTGCTGTTTCCTTCTTTGTATCTACAACAAAAACTGTAATGAAAAAATGTTATTATCTCTGTCTTATTCAAAAAGTACCTAATTCGAATTTCGGCTAGGATGAGTTATACGGATAAGGTATTTTTTCCCGTTATTTCCCTTATTTCAAGTAGAGAATATCGAGCAACTTTAAGCTCCTTGGACCCCGGGCTCACTTGAGTATCATTACACCCATTTCACTCATCGATATAACCTACCAGGTTAAAGGCCGTTAAACTGGCGGGGCGGGGGGAGAAATTAAAAATCTAGCAAATAGTTAACAGAGAAGAATGTGTGATAGCAGGAGAAAAAAAATCGTGGAACATCACATATTTATTTTCACTATTACGTATAGTATGTAGGGGAAGTATTGTATTTCATCCAATAATTCGAAGTAAGATTTCACCGGAAATATGTTTTAAAGTCAACTGAATAAAAAAGTGTGATGTGCTCCATTCACATGATGTTCTCTACATCTTTGTTACAAATTATTGTTAAAACGCTTATTCTTCTATGTACTTCATGCTAATCGAGACAAAATTAGCGGAAATGGTCTTATTACTTCCTTTCTTATAAGTAGAAAGAAAATAAAGGAGTGCCATTGGCTAAAACTATGCTATGTGGTTGAAATTCCTTTGTATCTCTCGGAGTTGACAAATGAGAAAAGTATAAGTGTTTTAATGCTGAGACCAATAACAAGGAATATGTAAAAAACGGTCAACTCCACCAAAAATGTATGTAACATCTTTATACTGAACGAGTTTTGAGGAATTTTGTATAACTGGTAAACTTACTTAACAAAAAATTCAGAGCTCGTTAAAACACAATTTATATCTTCAGAGGCTATTCCCAGAAAATGCAAGACATGTATTTTATTTGTCATATAATCTTTAATATACATATTTTAATCAAATCGTTAGAGCCATTTTTGAGAAAATCAAAATTTTCGAAAATGTTTCCATGTAAAGGGTAGTTTGAGGTTGGGGGATATTCTTGAAAATCTTCGTGTCGCATCTTTGATAGATATTGAAAATACCAAGCTTGGTAATTTCGTTTTTGAGCTATGAAGGTGAGCTATGAACAGACATACACGCTCGAAGACACACGGACATTTTTCTAAAAATCTTTCTTTTTGGATTCAGAAGGTCTCAAAATATATATTTCCGGTGAAATCTCGGTACCAAATTTTTGGGTGCAATACAACTTCTTTAGCTACTAAGTACATTTGTATGTACACCCGTCGCCACAAAAAAATTAGTCATATCCGTGTCGATCGAAGATCTTCGGGTTTCATAAAAGCTGTGTTCACAGCCCACACGAAATAACTGTACAATGGTTCTGTGACTGACAACGCAATGGTTAAATTCTAAGCACTGAAAACAGATCACGGAACAAGGTTACGGTGGCCGAAAGGTTAAAAAGGCCTCGCTTCCACTCAAAATTTCTTAGGTTCATATCTCGCGCTTTACATTTTTTATGTTAATATTATGACTGGATATGTAGATCATAATATTGCATTAATATAACTTTAGCATTTGAAGTTACGGGTCCATCTATGCACACAAAAACATAATTGTACTATCACTTGTGTTAAATAACTAAAAAAAAATCTTATGTGTTGCATTCATATGACTTTCTCTACATCTCTGTGACAAATTATTATTAAAAAGCTTATGCTTCTATCTACTTCATACTAATCCAGATAAGCATTAGAAAAAAGTGTCTTTAAGTAGAAGATAAAGGAAGGAATACACTAGGCTAAAATGATGGTCAAATCTTTTAAAAGCTGGTTGCCATGTGGATGAAATTAGTTTCTTTGCATTGCCAGGAGTTGACAAAGTCCCACATGTGAAAAGTTTAAAGTACTTTGAAACTGAATCGAATAACAAGGAATATCTCAAAGCTGCTCAGCTCCAAGAAGAAAATGTATATGACCTAAATTGTGTGTTTTAACGAGATCTACATTTTTGTGTTTAAGTTTTTACTAGTTATACAAAATCCAGCAAAATTCATCCTGAATAAAGAGACTATTCCCAGGAAATACAAGATATATATTTTATTTGACATATAAATATCTTTAATATACAGTATTTTAATCAAAATCGTTAGAGCCATTTTTGAGAAAATCAAAATGTTCGAAAAAGGTTTCATGTTAAGGGTAGTTTGGAGTGGGAAGGGGATTTTCCTCAAAATCTTCGTGACGCATCCTTGGAATATACTTGAACTTAAATACCAAGTTTGATATTTTACCGATTTTCGTTTTTGAGTTATGTTCACAGACTCACGTACACTCGAGCCTTTTTCTAAAAATGCTTTTTTAAATACAGGGGATCCTAAAATGTGTATTTCCGGTGATATCTCGGTATCGAATCTTTGGGTGAACTGCAGAACCGGCTCCACGCGTACATGATACCTATAGAGAACGTAAAAATATGTGTAAGTAAACGTATCTTCTAAAACTAAAACAAAAATTAAACATAATTAATATCGGGTGTGTGAACCCAGAGCCGTATAACAATCCTTAATCTTCGTGGCATAGACAAAATAAATGGCTACAGCAATGTGGACGAGAGCCTACAAGAGCAGACTTCTTGAATTTGTGCGCAGAAACCATTTTTTTTTTTCTTTCGCTCGTTTATAGGTAATTGAAGCGCAACTCCCTTTTTACCTCAGCCCACATATTCTCAAAAGAGAACACATTCTCACAGAGGCAATCAAAATATTATCGAGTATTACCGTATATTGCTCATCGTTCATTGAATCGTCAAGCTGACATAGCACACCCAGACCATTTCTTGATATTCAACCTCAACGATACAGATACGGGATCATTATGGAATTGTGAAGCAACGCTTTATGAAGGGTGTGTTAGGTAAAAAAAAAATGTATCTTAAAAATGTTTTAAAACATTGGTTTTCTTAACAACACTTTTAGTATTTCTGCGCACCAAATAGTTTCGTGTGCAGCATATTGATTTTCGGTAGAATAAACCCTTAATGAAGCATCATAATAACTATCATATTATTAACTATAGTGAATGTCATGTATGAAATAAGTATGCCAAATAAATAGGCGCTATGTGTCGATTCAAGATCTTTAAGAGAAGGGGAAAAAACAGTTTGCTACATGCGAGAAGTAACCTACGTTTTGTCACAGCGCTACAGTGGAAAGTGGCAAGTTTAACAACCCAAACTGTATTATGTTTTGTGTCGTTAATATTTTTAGTTAATTCGATAGTTTGTTGAAGAAACTAAGCTATGTATCTGATTATGATTATTGATCATATGAGTTAGTGATATTAAGATTTGGAACTAGTGACAACTTGTGCTGCCGCTACACACTGTATCGCGGATGGTGTGTACAAGGCGCTTTGCCGTTAGGGACATACGAATTTGCCATTCCAGACATGACTCATTTTATTGGCGACGTGCTGAAGAAAACACACACACACACTTTTATAGTATCAATTTTTTAGGCCAACTCAAGAAACCCAACGCATTTTAATTTGCTGTTTTTTACATTCTTTTCGTATGACAACCTTTATAATCGTGCAATTAAATTATGTAAAAAACTATTCAAACTGTCAAAATTAATTATATTGGTTACTTATTTATTAAACATTTCCAGAATGTTTGTTAAAGATTGTGAAAGATGAAATTGCATCATTTGCGCGTCTCAAAATAGTGAAAATTGGTTATATTGTTAATCATCATACATTAAACATATCCAGAATTTTGATTAAAGATTCTGGAAGATGAAATTGTATTATTTCCTCGTTCTCAAAGCCTAGATTTTCGATAAAATGGTTGGCTTTTAGCCAACGATTTTAATTTCTAAAACTTATCCGCATTAATTTCATGTGCTAGCCCGCCTCGGTGGTGTAGGGGTAGCATGTCTACCTCACATTCAACATATCGCGAATTTGATTCCCGCTCAATTTTTTTTAGGAGTTTTCCCTTATTCTGAGATTACGAAGATCTAGTAACTTTAAGTTCCATAGATCCCCGAGATCATTAGAGCATAATTTCACCAATTTCATTCATCGTTCGATATGATCAACCAAGTTAAATGACTCTAAGCTAAAAAAATGTTCTCTCTTACTATTTGCAGCTTAACCATTGAATTGCAATTCATTTTGGGTGCGTAGGATGGTCCATTCATTCTCACTTCTGTTCGAAAATGGCTTTCAAAATATACGAGCAGTACTACTTGATGCAAGGAAATTTCACTCTTTTTGAAACAACAGAACAAGAAGCTGCAGCAGCAGCAGCAGCAATAACCATAAGCTGAGGTGAAGCACTTGAACTAACACCAAAATAAGAGTAATAATATGAAATCATTCAGGAGAAGAGAGCTTCTCGAAAGAATTATAAGAACAAAATAATTCAAATAAATAAATAATATCTTCTTTATGCTTTGAACTCCCAAGGTGGAATGTTTTCAAACTTACTCGAAAACGAAAAGTCGGTAAAATACCAAACTTGGTATTTAAATTTAGTATCCTTCTCTTAACAGAGTAGAAGCAGAAGACTGCTAATCAGTATACTCTAATCGGAGACAAGGAGGTGCCTAAACTATCTGTCCGTGTGTTTTATTCCACGAGAAGCATAACATATCCATTGGAGATATTTCCCGAAATCATCTAGCAAACAAACTCTTCGTGTAACATTATTGTCAGACAAGCTTTTATCGCTTTCTGTCCACTCCTTGTAATTGTATTGTAATTATCATGGTAATAGGTGTACTATGACCAGATTAGTCATAACACATTTTAACTTTGGTTAGGGAAAGGGCATGTCTGATATTCTTTATTCGAATGCACTCACTATTACCTAAAAGCGGTATTTGATGTTTGTACACGTACTATATAGTAGGCATAAAATGCACTGTCTGTCTTCCACTCGTAATTTCGAAATGGAGCTTTCACAGGAAATACGTGTTTTAATGTCTCCCGAGTCGAAAAAAGTGTGCCTGCTTGCGAACGTTCCAAAACGATATTAAATACCAAACTTACCATTTAAGTTCAGCATCTTTTAAATATGCGGCACGAAGATTTTTAGGATATTCCCCACCCAAAACTATACCTTACATGGAACATTTTTCGAAAATGTTGTTTTTCTCAAAAATGGCCTAACGAGTTCGATTAAATGCCTTATACTGAAGAGATTTACTTGGCAAATAAAATTTGTCGTAATTTTCTGAGAATAACCTCTAAAGATCTCTTCATTCTGGATGACTTTGACATAAGTGGTAAACTGTAAGAGATAGACAAAAAGTTACTTATTATAAACAAAATGTAGATCTCGTTAAAACACACAATTTATGTCTTACATTTTGTTTTAGAATTTCAGAAATATTCCTTGTTACTGGTCGATTTTAAAATAATTAAACTTTTCTCAAACGGGAAGTCGTCATCAGTTTCATATATCTTTTGTTTTACTCTTGGCCATGGAAGGAGAACCGAATTTCAATGACTATCGCTTCGCTTAGTATATTCCTTTATTTCCCTTCTACTTGTAGGAGGTAAAATAATTAAGATCATTTCTGTAATGCTTGTCTTGATTAGCATGATGCAGATAACAAAATGATCTTTTGTAAGAGTAGTTTGTTTGCAGAACATATAGAGAAATTCATATGAATGGAACACAAGATGTTTTGTTTTTGCTCTTTGTAAAGTTTAATTATGTTTTGTCTTGCTGAAAGAAATAGGCAATCTTTTTTGCTGGAAAGTAAATCGGAAGTCAATTTCCCAAGGATGTACTGTAATCATATATTATTTCGTTTATAAGAAATTCTGTAGTCGCAAAGTCAATCAACGCTGCCGTCGTCGTTATGGATTTTTTTTGTTTGTTTTGTTTACAAATGTTCATCCAGCGGCTTGCATTTGTGTGAGTTTTGATCATCAAGTGGGCGCTTTTTCACAGTTTGTTTAGACAGGTCACTCAATATTTGCCTGCTAGTGTTAGGTTATACAGCGGTCCTGTGAAAATTATGGAAATTATTGAAGATATCGATTTGTTCCAATTCATAAACTTAGTTCGTATAGATTAATATAACGAAAGTGGCCAGATTTCAAACAATAAAAGGTTTTGTCTCATAAGCATTTTTTCAACGCAGTGCTTGTTCAAAATGTTTCTTGCGGTGCAAATCTCTTCGTCAGTTGATTCTAGTACCAGATATCCTAAAACTCATAATAAATTGAAATGTATGGACATTTTCCCAAGTAAATTAAATACGTATGTGTATATATAATATATACAAATAAAACTATGTTTTCTTCTAAAACAAAACAAAATGAATAATTTTTCTGCAGTAATGCATATCACAATTAAAATCATCCAATAACTTTAAATTGTATTCCTAGAAAATAAATGGGAAGTTTTGTTCCATAGTTTGCAAAATTCAACAGCAGGGAGTTTTTCAACAAATTGTTTCTCTCAAAAGCTCTTTCATAATGTATCTAAAAGTCTGTAAGTGCATGATATTAGTATATGCTAAATAAATGAAAATATCTATATTTGCTTGAGCAACACAATTTGAATTGCTCTCAGATTGCTTCCTTTATTTCTTTGTTTATTTATTGTTTTCTCTCTTGCGTATTTGGTGAGTTTATACATTTGTTTTGGTATTGTCACAGGCATCTGCAAATAATGTTTACAGGCAGAACGATTAATATTTGCGAAGTCTTTTGCGCAAATAAAATATCGTCAGCAAACAGTAAGAGTGTCCTTATTTTAGTAATAAAGTTAGAGGGGCCCTTAAAGGCAAGAGGTGGCCAGATAGACTATGGTTGATGGAAGAGTAAAAATAGGGCGGAAACACCACTTAGGTGCCATGATTGCTTGTATGGTAGTCGGAAGACGCAGACAAGCTGGCATAATTGCCGCCAATTGATAGTACTTGCCAGAAGAAACTCCCAGCAACCACCAGATGTCGAGAACGGGAAATGTCATTGTCAATGCCGGGCTCTACAGGTTAGCCTTGAGCACAAAATAACTTCATTATCACCTTATACCTGGAAAACAATAAGCGGAAAATGTGAAGTGGATGTAGATTGCTTGCTTGACTTAGGCTTCTTGAAGAAACAAAAGAAAACTATATGTGTTGCATTCACATTACCTTCTCAACTCAGTCCTCTACTGTTAGAAAAGCTTGTTTTTCTATTTCTTATTTGTTGACATAAGTATAGTTCTGCCCATGCCTTGACGGCCACATTCCATGAGGTTGTAAAGTTCACTCGCCCCTTTCTAGCGGTCCTAATGATAGAAGACATAAACCCTCCCTATTATGTTTTAGTCATTAGAACTATAGGAAGGGAAAGGCCGAGTTCACAACCTAATGGAATGTGGTCGTTAAAGCCTGGATACGAATATATTTTTTTTGGTAGTGTTTAACGCCCGCTTTAACTACTTATGGCACCGCAGGCGGTGACACTGACGATACATACATGAAGATGGAGCACCGGTGGAATGCGATGGCGGGGGAAACCGGAGGAAACCCGCCCCAGCGCCACTTTATCCACCACAAATCTCACATGCGGTCGCTTGGGATCGAACCCGGGCCGTCTAGGTGAGAGGCGAATGGTCTAACCACTCGGCCACGGCGCGGATACGAATATAAACCTATATTACACATTTACCCACCTCATATAGGTATACGAAGAATACAGAAAGCTAAAGCGATAGTCTTTTCAAAGAGGTTCGCTATATGATGGGTTTTAAATTCTGGTCTCTTTGTATTAAAAAGAAAAAGACAGAAAAAAGGGGAAAGGCCAATTTGAAATTGAGAAAGATACTTATAAAGTCTCGGTAAATTGAAACGAATATCACAAAATACCTCGGAAATGGTTAACGCCACAAAATATTTTCACATAGAGTGTGCTTTGATGAGATCTATATTTTCTGCAGAGTGAGTGTCTTTATTTCTTGCAAAAGTGATTCAGAATAGAGGGGACTGCAGAATCTAATCCCAGAAAATGCAATGCCCATTTTATTTTCATAGAAGTAGCTTAACTTGTGTCATATTAATAAACATTGTTAGAGGCTTTTTTGAGCAAATCAAAAAAAAAGTGTGTTCCATGTAAACGGTAATTTGGGTTGGGGTTTTCTTGGAAATTTTCGATTAATACATATACGTAGTTGCACTGCGACCAAAAATTCTATACCAAGATTTCACCAGAAATACACGTTTTAATCCCCTCTATGAAACAAATCAGTTTTAGAAAAAGGCCCGCGCGCCTATGTGTGTGTACTTCTGTGAACACGATAATTCAAAAACGAAGTCAGTAAAATACCAAACTTGGTATTTAAGTTAATGTCTTTCAAGGGATGCGACATGAGCATTTTGAGGAAAATACCCCCACCTAAAATTACCCTTTATACGGAAAAAATATTTTCTCGAAAATGGCTGTAACGATTTTGATTAAAATACTGTACACTAAAGATATTTACATGACCAGTAAAATGTATATCTTGAATTTTCTGGGAATAATCTCTGAAAACCTTTTATTCTTGATGAGGTTTGCTGAATTTTGCATAACTGGTAAACCGTAACAAAAACTTGTACAAAAAATGTAGATCTCGTTAAAACACACAATTCATGTATACATTTTTTCGTGGTTTTGACCATTTCCGATATATTCCATGTTAGTGGTTTCAGTGTTAAAATAGTTTAACGTTTCGCATATGGGAATTAGTCAATTCTTGGTAATGAAAATACATGTATTTTAATTACATAGCAACCGGCTTTTAAAAGATCAGACTCGCTTTAACTTAGTGTATTCCTAAAAAAGGAAATTGAGGTTTTATATATGGACGCTTTTAATTACTGTGGTTCTCAGTTTCCATTCCGCTGGGCGTGAAAGATAGCTTTAGTTAGCTTAGAGGTCTCTTTATTAGACTTGTTCTTATACATGCCGTAAACCTATGACACGGCACCAACGTCTTTACTCCTTTCAAAGGAAGCCATTTTAAGGATTTTTACGCCCGAAAAAATCCATGGTCCTCTGCCGGGTTTGAACCCACGATCTTGGGCTTATGAAGCTTGTGGTGACCATTACACTACGGAGGGCAACAGTTTATTCCCTTATTTCCCTTCTGCTTACAAGGTAGCAAGTAATAAGACCATTTCTGCTAATGTTTATCTTGATTAGCATGAAGTAGATAGAAGAATAAGCTTTTCAACAATTTTTTTAGAAATATGTAGAGAAAGTCAGGTGAATAGAAAACATCAGACTTTTTAAGTTATGCTAATCACAGATACACAGATAAACATATGCATTTTTATGTATTACATTCACATTACTTTCTCTATCCTCTGTCGTTTGTTAGTGGTTATACAAATTGCTCCCATGAATGTTTATTACTTTCTCTACCATGTGCATTCCATCCAAAAATTCGATACCGAGATTTCACTGGAGATATACCTACTTTTTTAAGCCCACTGATTTAAAAAATGTATTTTTAGAGAAAGGTCCGCACGCGCGCATAGTCGGTTAAATACCAAACTTTATATATATATATATATATATATATATATATATATATAAGTTCAGCATCACTCAAGAATGCGAAACGACTGGAAAATGTCCCCAAGCTACCCATTGGAACAATTTTTCAAAATGTTCATTTTTTCAAAATTACTCTTAATGATTTTGATTAAAGCAGCATATATTCTAGACAATTTTATGGCATATAAAATATATATATATATATATATATATATTGAATCTTCTGGAAATAGCCTCTGAAGTCTTCTACACTCTGAATGGTTTTTGCATAACTGGTAAACCGTAAGATTTAGTCAAAAGCATGCTAAACAAAAATGCGGAACTTGTTAAAACCACAATTTATGGCTCCCCCCCGACTACTTTTACGAGATAAATCTTTGCAGAAATAACTACTTTGAAAGGGGAAGGTAGAGAACAGCCTATGCCTGACGCCTGTTCATTCTTATATCCCTCTTCCACTGTCTCAAAAGACTGACCAAAACATATTCTTTGGTTAGACTTTTGAGAGAATGAGTGCGCAAAAATAAGCAAGCGGTTGCTTGCCCCGGTAGGTTTTGTTTGTCAGGACAAACAGCAATAGATTCTTGAAAATTGATGGCTTGAAACTAATACAGGGGCTAGATTTTTTCCTTCAAATTTGCTAAATCATGTTTCAATGACCCCCTCGCCTTATAAAACCTTCGGGTGCACCTGCCTTAGGCAATTTTCACCTTTGGAGCTGTTGTTCCAGAAAGAAAGTAGTTTGTTCTCCAATTAGCACTGTCTCTCAAAAAGTTTTAATGCCTATCCTAAACAGCACTGTGACAATTTACAGCTCAAAGGTTAGCATATTTCATACCACGCAGTGGCGCGACGTTAAATTAAGGTTCATGGAGGGATCAAATACGCTAATGCCTGTCAATCGCTTCTGCCCGCCTGCCAACGTGAGATTAATGATAATGCCAGCGCACATGACCCAAGAAAATGCTCTGAAGAAACGGGTTTTAATTTAGGTGACAATACAATGTGATCTGGAGGAATTTGGCCGTTTCAACAGGAGTGGAAAATGAAAAAAAAATCTTTGTGTTACATTCACATGACTTTCTCTACATCTCTCCAACAAATTATTGTTAAAAAAACTTATTGTTCTATTTCCTTAATGCTAATCGAAAAAAAAAAATTAGGAGAAATAGTCTTATTACTTGCTTTCTTGTAAGTAGAAATAAGGGAATACAATAAGTTAAAGTGATAATCAAAAGCTGGTTGCTATGTGACTCAACTTCCTTTGTTTGTATGGACAGGAGTTGACAAAGTCCTGTGTGAGAAAAGTATACTTTTTTAAAACTGAAACCAAAAACAAGGAATATCTCAAAAACGATCAACTCCATGAAAAAAAAAATGGATATAACATAATTGTGTGTTTTAAAGTGCTCTACATTTTTTGTGTGATAAGTTTTTTTTTCATCTCTTACGGTTCAGCAGTTATGCTAAATTCCGTAAAATTCGCCCAGAGTAAAGTTAGTTCTTCAGAGGCTATTCCCAGGAAATTCAAGATATACATTTAATTAGTCAGGTAAATATCTTTACTATATGATATTTTAATCAAAATCGTTAGATGCATTTTTGAGATATTCAAAATTTTCGAAAAAAGTTCCATGTAGTTTGGGGTAGGGGGATTTTTCTCAATATCTTCGTCTCGCATCCCTGGAAGATACTAAACTTAAATACCAAGTTTGGCATTTTAGCGACTTTTCGTTTTTGAGTTACCTATCGTTCTCACTGACACACGGAAACACACACGGAGCTTTTTGTGAAAATGCTTTTTTTGGATACAGGAGACCCTAAAGCATATATTTCCGGTGAAATCGCAGTATCGAATTTTTGGGTGGAGTGCAATACCTTCCTTATACACTATGTACATAATATCTGTAGAGAAAGTAAAAATCTGTGGTGTTCCATTCACATCACTTTCTCTATACCTCTGCAACAAATTATTGTTAAAAAGCATATGCTTCTATTTACTTCATACTAATCGAGAAAAAATCAGCAGAAATAGTCCTATTACTTGCTGCCTTGTGAGTAGAAGCGAAATAACGAAGTACTATTGGTTAAAGTGATAGAAGTTGGTTCCTTTGTTTGTATGGACAGGAATTGTTAAATTCCTGTGTGGAAAAGTATAAGTTTTTTTAAAGCTGAAACCAAAGATAAGAAGTATCTCGAAAACGATCTACTCCACGAAAAAATGTGTTTAGGATAAATTGTGTGTTTTAAGATGCCCCTCATTTATTGTGTTGTAAGTTATTGTCCATCTCTTACGGTTTAGCAGTTATATAAAATTCCGTAAAATTGATCCAGAATAAAGTAGCCTTCAAGGCTATTCCCAGAAAATTCAAGATATATATTTTATTTGTGAGGTAGATATCTTTAATACACATTTTAATCAAAATCGTTAGAGCCATTTTTGAGTAAATCAAAATTTTCGAAAAAAATTCCATTTAAAGGGTAGTTTGGGGTGGGGGGATTTTTCTCAAAATCTTCGTGTCGAATCTCTGGAAGATACTAAAGTATTCCGTATTCCAGTTTGGTATTTTACCGACTTTTCGTTTTTGAGTTTCGTGTTCACAGACACACGGACACACACGGACCTTTTTCTGAAAATGCTGTTTTGGACACAGGGAATCCTAAAACATATATTTCCGGTGAAATCTCGGTATCGAATTTTTGTGTTGAGTGCAATACCGTCTCTATACCTTATGTACATAGTACGCGTAGAGAAAGTAAAAAGGGTCTATGTGGCTATATAATGACACCAGAAGATTTTGCCAGCACTTGATAATATCCCACCAGCAAAGTTAACCAGCAAAATTAAATGGTCTGTGATTCGTCTCAGCAAGACAAGAAAGGAATCAAACATTACATAAAGGCAAGCATAAAAATCAAAATCAAATAGCTGATTATAAAAAAAAAAACAAAAAAAAAAAACAGTAAAGGATATCTTCTAATCAAAAGAATGTTCTGCTTTTTAATACCAAAGCAATATTACAGTTGACATTCAAGTATTTCATGTTATCTGTTTTATAGTTTCCTTGAAAATTAATTTTCATATAAGGCAGTTATACAATTATTTTATATATGTTTAATGAAGCAGATTTTTGTTTTTGTTATACCTGACAGTGTATCGACGGAAAAATACATTTGTGAAGTGTAAAAGGTTGGTATTAATCGGTAAGTTAGTAAAAACTTTGAAAGTTCTGATTTCCGCACTTTTACTGCTTCAGACCATCGCTTTTCACCGCTTTTGCATATTTAAATCTAATGCGTTACACTCGCATGACATTCTCTGCCTATTTTGCAACAAACTATGTTTACAAAAGCTTATTTTTATCTACTTCGTGTTAATCAAAATAAACATTAGTAGAAATGGTCTTATTACTTTCTTCCTTGTAGGTACAAAACTATAGTTAAATCTTTTAAGAGCTGGTTGGTTGCAATGTGATGGTTTCGAAATTAGGTTCTCTTTACATGACCAGGAGAAAAAAAAATCTGATGTGTTCCATTGAATACCTTTATCTATTACTTAAAATTATTCTCACAAAGGTATATATATTCCATGCTAAAGAGCTAAAATTAACAATAGTCTTAGTAGTAATTTACAATTAAGTACAAGAGAAACAAGAAAATAGAGGAGGCTAAAGTGATAGGCAAATCTTTTAAAGTCTGCCTCTGCCGATTAGTGTTCAGCGTTTTGGCTTCACACCTAGAGGTCCTGAATTCGATTCCCGGCGGGTGCGGTGGATGTTTATTTAATTAGAATCATTCCGTATTCCCACAAAATCTGGAAGTATGAATGAGAGAGTGAATGTGTGTATGTTTAATAGAATAAATCGGAAAAAACAGCGCTAACAAACCATAGGTATATTTCAACGGGAAAAACACCAGCATTTGTTTCTTAAGTCGAAGTCGCTGATATGACCATTGAAGTTAAACGGATTACTCAAATGAAACAATAATAAACAAACACTTAGAAATTGGTTGCTAACTAATGCTATTATAATTCTATTCTCTTTGCATGGTCAGATTGAAAAAAAATCTGGTGTGTTCCAGTCACATGACTTTCTCTACATATCTGTAAAACTTAGTGTTAAAAAAGCTTATTTTTCTATCTACTTAATGGTAATCGAGATAAACGTTAGCAGAAATTGTCCTTATTACTTGTTCCTTTTAAGTAGAAAGGAAAAATCTGTCTTCCATTCATATGATATCCTCTAGCTGTCCGGTAAACAAACCTTTTATTCAAAACATTAATCTGTTGTCTGCATCATGCTAATCAAGAAGAACATAAGCAGAATTAGCCTTATTACTAACTTCTTTGCAAGTAGAAGAGAAATAAGAAAATGCACTGACTAAAACGATAGTCTCATTCTTTAAAAGCCGGTCGCTATATGAAACAGTCGAAATTCCAATCTCATTGCTTGTCAGTAGTAAACAAACGAGAAGCGAGAAGAATGTCTTCCCGTTCGAGAAATGTGGAAGTGGCTTAAAATTGAAACCAATAATCCGGAATATCTCGAAAACGGTTAACTCTACGAAATAAATGTATATCACATGAATGGTGTGTTTTAATGATATCTGCACTTTTGTGCAATAAGTTTTTGTACATTTCTTACGGTTTGCCAATTATATAAAAGTCATCCAGAATGAAGAGGACTTTATAGGCTATTCTCAGACAATTCAAGATATGCATTTCGCTTGTCATAAAAATATCTTATACATAAGGTATTTTATAAAAAATTGCTAGAGCCATTTTTGAGAAACTCAAAGTTTTCGAAAAATATTCCATGTAAAGGGTAATTGGGGTGGGCGGATTTTCTTGAAAATCTTCGTGTCGCATTCTTGGAAGATATTCAACTTAAATACCAAGTTTGTTGTTTAAACGACTTTTCATTTTTGAGCTCTGCTGCCCCCCCCACACACGGTCCTTTTTCTATTTTTTTTTCTTTTTATATTCATAGGGTTCCAAAAATGTATATCCGGTGAAATCTCGTTATCGAATTTTTCGGTGCATTACAATACCTTCTCTATATATTATGTATATAGCACGTGTAGGGAAAGCAACAATTTTTTGATGTGTTACGTTCACATAACTTTCTCTATATTTTCTACAAAAAAACTACTTTACGTAAACGATCTGGACTTTATACTTCTTTCTACACTATCTAATCAAAAAAGTACTAACCGAATCGTCTTATTACTTAGTCCCTTTAGTAGAAGAGAAATAAGGGAATACACTATGCTAAAGCGATATTCAAATGTTTCAAAAGCTATCGCTAAACGATTTTCATTGAAATTCTCTTCTTTGCATGGGCAGGAGTAAAACAAAAGACAGACGGACGACCGTCTGTTTGCGAAAAATGTAAGTATTTTAATATTGAAATAAAAATGCATATCTTAGAAACGGTTAGCTCTGCAACAAAAATGTAAAGGACATAAATGATGTGTTTTGACAAGATCTATATTTTTTTGTGTAGTAAGTTTTGTCTCACTTTAAGGTTTATTAGTTATGTAAAAGTCATTCTGAATAAAGAGGACTTCAGAGGTCATTCAATATATACATTTTGTTTGCCATATAAATATCGTTTATATCCTTAGAACCATTTTAGAGAAAATCAAAATTTTCAGATTTTTTTTTCTGTCTAAAGGGTAGTAGGGGTGGGAGATTTCATTAAAGTCTTCGTGTCGCATCCTTGGGAGTTACTTAACTTAAATGCCAAGTTTGGTATTTAACGGACTTTTCGTTCTTAAGTTATGCCGTCCACACACACACACACACACACACACACACACACACACACACACACACACACACACACACTTTTTTTCTAATAATGTTTTGTTTTGCTTTTATTCGAGGGATCTCAAAACATATATTTCCGGTGCGATTTCTGTATCGAATCCTTGGGCGTACTCTCTACAATGCACGTTAGAGATGGTAAAAGAGAAAACAATTTACGACCTCGCATTTATGAAACGTGCAAGTATTGGAAGGAGCCAATAAGAAGAAAAATCTCTTAAATCGTTAACTTCATAAAATGTATTGGACATTCAGTTGTGTGTTTTAACGATTTGTGTTTGTTGCTATGGTTTATCGCTATGCAAATGTAATCCAGAATGAAGAGAGCTGAAGAGATATTCTCAGGAAATTAAATATTTGCATTTTATTTGTCATGTAAATATATTTAATGTATGTTATTTTAATAAAATTGTTTGAGCCATTTTTGAGTAAATCGAAAATCCAGAAAAATGTTCCATGTAAAAGAAAGTTTGGTGTGGGGCGATTTTGCTGAAAACCTTCGTGTCGCATTCTTGGAAGATATTGAATTTAAATACCAAATTTGGTATTGAACCAACTTTGTTTTGAGTTGTATGTTCAAACACACACGGACCTTTTTCTAAAAGCATTTTATTGAGGGGCCTTAAAACATTTATCTCCAGTGACATCTCGGTATCGAATTTTTGGGTGAAATACAACACCTTCTCTGTATAATATGTACATTGATATGGTAGAGAAAGTAAAAATAAAAAGGAAATATTACTTCCCATTTGAGAAAACATAAAAATTGGAATATGTAAACCAACAACAAGGAATATCTCAGTGTTTAATTCTACAAAAAAGTATTTGACATGGATTGTGTTTTGACAAGATCTGTAATTTTTTGTATAAGTTTTTGTCTGTTTCTTTGGTTTATCAGTTATCAAAAGTCAACCAGAATGAATAGGAATTCAGAGACTATTCTCAGAATATGCAAGATATACATTTCATTTGTCTTGAAAATATCTTAAAATATATGATGTTGTAATCGTAAGAGTCATTAACAGAAAATCTATATTTTCAAAAAATGTTTAACGTAAAGGTATGTGGGGGGTGGGGGCATTTTCTAGAATATTCGTGTCGCTTCCTTAAAAGATGCAGAACTTAATATCAAAAATTGTATTCAACGGCGTTTGAAATCTCGATATAAAATTTGTTGGTAAAATGCAAAATTTTTCCTGTTTACTATGCTAGTAGAGAAAACCTTCTGATGTGTTCCATTCTGAGTTTCTCTAGTGGTCCACAAATAAACTATTCTTACAAAAGATTATCATTCTTTCGTCTACTTCATGCATGCTAATCGAAATAAACATTAACCGAATTGGTCTTATTACTTGCTTCTTTATAAGTAGAAGGGAAATCAGGGAATATAGCAGGCAAAGCGATAGTCAAATATTTTAAAAACTGGTCACTATGTGAAACAATTTAGTTTTGCATGGCCAGCAGTAAAATAAGAGAGAAGAAACGAAAGGTGTATTTCCGTTTGAAAAAGTAAACTATTTTAAAATTGAAACCAATAACAAGGAATATTTTGAACATGGTCCACTCTACAAGAAAAACGCATATGACATAGATATGTTTCTTAATGAGATTTACATTTTTTGTATACTAAACGGTTTTCCAGCTATGCAAAATTCAGCAAAATTCATCCAGAATAAAGAGCACTTAAGAGGCTATTCTCAGAAAATTCAAAATATACATTTTATGTGTCATATAAATATCTTTAATATACGGTTTTTTAATCAAAATCGTTAGAGCCATTTTTGGGAGAATCAACATTTTCGAAAATGTTTCCATGTAAAGGGTAGTTATGGTGAGGGAAAGGATTCTTTGTGTCGCATCCTCGGGAGATTCTAAATTTCAATAAAATTTGGTATTTAACTGTCTTTTCGTTTTTGAGCTTTGCTGTTCACAGATAGACACACGCATACATACTCACGCGCGCATGCACTGACCTTTTTCTAAAATTCTCTTTTTGGATTATGGGGGTCTCTAAAAGTGTATTTCCGGTGAAATATCGGTATCGAATTTTGTGGTGATATACACAACATGTACATACGTTGTACATGTGAGCTGGAGAAAGTAAAAAGTTGGAACGAATACTTTCTGAAGCCGTTATAAGCATACCTTCACTAGCCGATCTATCAGGAAAAGCCAACATTGTTTATTTCCTCACTTCTTTCAAAAGCTTCATTTTGCTGAACATAAACGTTAGCAGAAGTAATTTCATCATTTAGCTGTAGGTATAAGGTGATAGAAGCCTTAGAGAAATCTTTTCTTTGCGGGTCACTAAAAGCTGGCTTTGAAATGTATGACACTCAGACAAATAAATAGATTGATGACAGCACTTTAAAAAGTATTGAAAAAGCGAATAGCCAAACTAAACAAAGAATAACTCGGGAGAAAAAAGCTGATGTGTTCCATTTATAGGACTTTCTCTATCTGTTCTGGAAACAGACTATTCATTCTAATCTCTTATCTACATTATGCTAATAAAGATAAACATTAACAGAAATTGTCTTATTACTTAGTTTCTTATAAATAGAATGAAAATAAGGAAGTACACTGACATTTAATTCTTTCCACGATCAGATGAAATAAAAGATATGAAACGAACGAGGACTTACCGTTTGAGAAAAGTTTTAAGTATTTAAAATTGAAATCAATTACAGGGAATATTTCGGAAAGGGTTAGCTTTAAAAAAACATATATGATATAAATTATGTGTTTTAGTGACACTTTTTAGTAGTAAACTTTTGTTTGTCTGTCTCTCTCTCTCGCGCTCTCGCTCTCTCTCTCTCTCTCTCTCTCTCTCTCTCTCTCTCTCTCTCTCTCTCTCTCTCTCTCTCACGGTTTACGGTTATGCAAAGTCAATCACATAGAAGACGACTTCAACGGCTATTCCCAAGAAATGCAAGTTATACATTTTATTTATCAAGTACATATCTTTAATATACAATTTTAATCAAAATGGGTAAAACCATTTTTGTAAAAATCGATCATTTCGAAAAATGTTCCAAATAAAGGGTAGTTTAGGATGTGGGTATTTTCCCTATAATGTTGTATCGCTTCGTTGGAAGCTACTGAACTTAAATACCAAGTTTGCAGGTGGACTTTAGTAATGTGTGATACTCATGTATCGCAAATAAACCGGTTTCTTCTGAAGCTATTAAGATAATGAGAAAACACGAAGTCAAACTTGGAAAGAAAACTCTAGTTTATACTTTCTCTAGCTCGTATGCAGATAGTAGGCAGAGAAGGTATTGTAGTCCACCCAAAAATTTGATATCAAATTTCACCGGAAATATATGTTTTTAAACCCCTGAATTCCCCTCAAAAGCATTTATAAAAAGGTGTATGTGTGTGTGTGTGTGTGTGTGTGTGTGTGTGTGTGTGTGTAGGTGGGTGGTTGGACAGCATAACTCAAAAATGCAAAGTCCGTAAAACAACAAACTTGGTATTTAACTTTAATATCTCCCAAGGATGCAGCACAAAGATTTTCAAGTAAATCCTCCACTCCAAACTAACCTTTCCATGGAAACTCTTTCGAAAGTATTTATTTTCTCAAAAATGGTTCTAACGATTTTGGTTAAAATACCGTATGTTAAAGATATTTACATGATAAATAAAGTGCATATCTTGAATTTCCTGGGAAAAGTCTCTGAAGCACTCTTCATTCTGGATGAGTTTTGCATAACTAGTAAACCGCAAGAGAGACAAAATCTTACTACACAAAAAAATCTGATGTGTATCATTCACATGACTTTCTCCATATCCTTGCAACAAATAACTCTTAAAAAGCTCATACTTCTATTTACTTTAGGCTAATCAGAAAATAGCAGAAATAGTCTTATTACTCGCTTCCTTGTAAGTAGAATCGAAATAAGGGACAACCGTAGGTTAAAGTGATAGTCAAAAGCTGGTTGCTATGTCAATGAAATTCCTTTGTTTATATGGATAGGAGTTGACAAGTTCCTGTATGAGAAAGGTATACGTTTTTCATAGCAGAAACCAAAAATAAGGAATGTCACAAAAACGACGAACTCCACGAAAAAAATGTATATAACATAAATTGTGTGTTTTAATGTGCTCTCCATTTTTTGTGTAGTAAGTTTTTGTCCATCTCTTACGGTTTAGCAGTTATTCAAAATTTAATAAAATTCATCCAGAATAAACTACTCTTCAGAGGCTATTCCCAGAAAATTCAAGATATATATTTTATTTGTCACGTAAATATCTTTAATATACGAAATTTTAATCAGAATCGTTAGAGCCATTTTTAAGAAAATCAAAATTTTCGAATAAAGTTCCATGTAAAGGGTAGTTGGGGGTGGGGGAACTTTTCTCAAAATCTTCGTGTCGCATCCCTGGAAGATACTAAACTTAAATACCAAGTTTGGTATTGTACCGACTTTTCGTTTTTGAGTTATCGTGTTCACAGACACACGGACACACACACACACACACACTCACACACACACACACACACACACACACACACACACACACACACACACAGACCTTTTTGTGAAAATGCTTTTTTACTTTCTCCATACGCATTATGTACATAGTGTATAGAGAAAGTATTGCACTCCACCCAAAAATCCGATACCGAGATTTTACCGGAAATATATGTTTTAGGGTCCCCAATATCCAAAAAAAAATCTGATGTGTACCATTCACATGACTTTCTCCATATCCCTGCAACAAATAATTCTTAAAAAGCTTATACTTCTATTTACGTTATGCTAATCAGACAAAAATAGCAGAAATAGTCTAATTACTCGCTTCCTTGTAAGTAGAAGCGAAATAAGGGACAACTGTAGGTTAAAGTGATAGTCAAAAGCTGGTTGCTTTGTCAATGAAGTTCCTTTGTCTATATGGATAGGAGTTGACAAGTTCCTGTATGAGAAAAGTATACGTTTTTCATAGCAGAAACCAAAAATAAGGAATGTGACAAAAACGACGAACTCCACGAAAAAAATGTATATAACATAAATTGTGTGTTTTAATGTGCTTTACATTTTTTGTGCAGTAAATTTTTGTCCATCTCTTACGGTTTAGAAGTTATTCAAAATTTAGTAAAATTCATCCAGAATAAACTACTCTTCGGAGGCTATTCCCAGAAAATTCAAGATATACATTTTATTTGTCAGGTAAATATGTTTAATATACGAAATTTTAATCAAAATCGTTAAAGCCATTTTTGAGAAAATCAAAATTTTCGAAAAAAGTTCCATGTAAAGGGTAGTTGGGGGTGGGGGATTTTTCTCAAAATCTTCGTGGCGCATCCCTGGAAGATACTAAACTTAAATACCAAGTTTGGTATTTTACCGACTTTTCGTTTTTGAGTTATCGTGTTCACGGACACACACACATACACACACGGACCTTTTTGTGAAAATGCTTTTTTTGGATATTGGGGACCCTAAAACATATATTACCGGTGAAATCTCGGTATCGAATTTTTGGTGGAGTGCAATACTTTCTCTATACACTATGTACATAGTGCGTATGGAAAAAAGTAAAAATGTAAATCTCGTTAAAACGCACTATGGTACGAATCGTTTCCGAGATATTCCTTGTTATTGGTTTCAATTTTATAACACTCATACCTTTCTCCAACAAAATCCGGTCGTTTTACTCTTGGCCATGCAAAGAAGCTAATTTCAATGGCAATCGTATAGCGGCAGCTTTTAAAACATTTGACTAGCGTTTTAGCCTAGTATATTCCTTTTACTTAGTTCCTTCTACTTATAAGGGACTAAGTAATAAGACATTCTGCTAATTCTTATCTGGATTAGCAAGAAGTAGAAAGAAGAAGAATCTTTTATATGAACTTTGTAAAACAGATAAAATCATGTAAATGAAACGCATAAGATTTTTTTTTTTTTTTTTTTTTTTTTTTTTTTTTTTTTTTTTTCCCCAAGTATTACGGCAGCAGGGTACTGTTGTTGATTCTCCATGTTATCTATCATATTGACTGCCTGCACTTCAGGTGCCCATCTTGAAGAATCAAAAACTGTAAGCAGCACTAGTTAAGAGCTTAATACAACTATAAACACGTGCCTACATTTTCCCCTCTCAGCAAAGTAGAATAGAACATTTAACTTCTGCTGATATTCGTTGGTTTTCAGGTAAGTGCTTCACTTTGTGTTTCTATTACTACCTACTCATATTATGTATGCATTTCGAGTTTTCCTTTAAGAGTATGTTCTTTCCTTTTATTTTCCATTATTTTCATTATCTTGTGTTCCTAGTAATATTTTTGTTTCTTCTCTTTCTACCATGTAACGTTCATAGGTAGATGGTACGGTCTTAAATTTTGATCCCGGTTCAGGCATAGTAAACTAATATTTTGTAATTTTTACTTTCTCTAGCCCCGTATGTACAATGAGAATTATTGCATTCCACCCAAAAATTCGATGTCGTGATTTCACCGGAAATACATGTTTTAGGGCCCCTTGAATGCAAAAAAAAAAAAGCATTTCCAGAAAAAGGTCCGTGTGTGTGTGTGTGTCCGTGTGTCTGTGAACACGATAACTCAAAAACGAAAAGTAGCTAAAATACCAAACTTGGTATTTAAGTTCAGTATCTTCCAGGGATGCGACACGAAGATATTGAGAAAAATCCCTCCACCCCAAACTACCCTTTACATGGATTTTTTTTCGAAAATTTTTATTTTCTTAAAAATGGCTCTAACGATTTTGATTAAAATATCATATATTAAAGATATTTACCTGACAAATAAAATGTATATCTTGAATTTTCTGGGAATAGCTTCTAAAGACCTGTTTATTCTGGATGAATTTTTCTTAATTTGGCAGAACTAATAAACCGTAAAAAATAGACAAAAACTTACTATACAAAAAATGTAGGCCTTGTTAAAATACACAATTTATGTCATATACATTTTTTTCGTGGAGTTTACCGTTTTCGAGGCATTCATTGTTATTAGTTTCAGTTGTGAAGTACTTATACTTTTCTCAGACGGGAATGTCCGTTTTTTCTTTTGTTTTACTCCTGGCCAAAAAAAGAAGCGATTTGTAATGACAATCGCATAACGACAGCTTTTAAAATATTTGACGATCGATTTAGCCTAGTGTATTCCCTTATTTTCTTCCTATTTATAAGGAACTAAGTAATAAGAACATTGTGCTGAATACCTCGATTAACAAGGTGCAGAAAGAAGAATAATCTTATGTAAGAAGTTTGTAGAACGGCTAGAGAAAGTCATGTGAGTGTAACACATCAGATATATATATATATATATATTTTTTTACGATCTCTGGCCCGTATGTACAATGCAAGAAGGTATTATATTCCACCCAAAAATTCCATGTCGAGAATTCACCGGAAATATATATTTAGGGATCCCTGGAGTCCGGAAAAAAAGTATTAGAAAAAGATCCGCGCGCGCGCGCGCGCGTGTGTGTGCGTCTGTCTGTGGACAGCATAGCTCAAAAAGGAAAAGACCGTTAAATACTAAACTTGGTATTTAGGTTTGATTTCAAGAAAGATTTTCAAGAAAATCTACCCACCCCAAACTACCCTTTACATGGAAAAATTTTCGAAAATTGCATATTGTCAAAAATGGCTCTAATGATTTTGATTTAAATTTCGTATATTATAGATATTTACATACCAAATAAAATGTGTATATTGAATTTTCTTGATATAGCCTCTGATGACCTCTTTATTCTGGATGAATTTTACCGAATTTTGCTTAACTGTTAAACCGTAAGAGATAGACAAAAACTTACTGCACAAAAAATATAGATATCGTCAAAACTCACTATTTATGTCCTTTGCGTTTTTGTTGTGGAGGTAACCGTTTCCGAGATATTTCTTTTTATTTGTTTCAAGTATAAAGTACTTATACCTTTCTCAGACAGGAAGTATCCGTTTTTCTTTTGTTCTCCTGGCCACGCAAAGAAGCGATTTGCAATGACAATCGCATAACGACAGTTTTTAAAACATTTGACCATCACTTTAGCACATCGCACATTCCTTTAGTTCCCTTCTACTTATAAGGAACTAAGTAGTAAGATTATCTGCTAATGTTTATCGCTATTGATGTATAAAGAAGAGTAATTTGAGTAAGAAGTTTGTTTGTGGAGCAGCTAGAGAAAATCATGCGAGTGTAACACATCTGATTTTGTTTAAGCGCTCAGCTTTACCCGTAATTTAAGAACAGGAAAGAACAGATTTTTTTTTTACCTATTAGGAGAGCGATAGAGAATTACCAACGCAACTATTTAGATCCCAATGCGTGTGCACCAATAGAGAAAGTAATATTTTTATTGATCACGTATTTAATTGCGTTGCCTAATCTTGAGTTCTACTAGTGACACAATGGTGTAGACCAACGGTTCCCAACCGGTGTGCCCCGGCACCCTAGGGTGCCGTGTGATTGGCTAAGGGGTGCCGCGAGATATTGAGATAAACAAACAAAAAAATACCTTCTACTGAAGCCTTGAGTCTTGTAAGGTCTTGAAATAAAATAAGTCAAATCAATTACTCTCATGCACGGCAGATGGTAATAGTGGTCGATTCATTTCAATAATTCATTTATACTAGTATCCCACAGATGGCATTACAGCTATACGCTGCCGAACATTCCCGAGACTACTCGCTTCCTCACGAACATTCCCGAGACTTCGACAGATGAATATATAAAAGTGTACGCCGCTTGGCGCTTTCAGTTGTCTTCCTCGCGTTGATTCACAGTGTTTAGCTATGGATAAGTTCATTGTTAAACGTAAACGCCAGGACAGTGAAAGTGAACAGTCGGCTCCTACTGCTTGCTTTAAGAAGCCAAATCTTACAGTTTCTCCCGGACCGTCGAATTCACCACATAAAGAAGACAAACGAAAGAAAAGAACATACCAGGACAGTTACTTAGCGTATGGATTTAAGTGGAATAACAACGAGGAAAACCCTATCCCTGTGTGTTTAGTTTGTGGCGAAACACTTAGCAACGAGGCCATGGTACCTAGCAAACTGAAGCGGCATCTTACAACAAAGCATCCTAGTGTGTCACAGAAAAGTGTAATGCATTTTTCACATATATTAGCAGGGGAGAAGAAAACAGCTGTGCGAATGATAAAGAGAATGGCCATAGGTGATACTGCTCTTGAAGCCTCATTTAAAGTAGTAGAACTGATAGCTAAAAAAAAAAAAAGAAACCTCATACTCTTGGAGAGGAAATCGTTGGCCCTGCATGTCAAGTTATAGTTTCAACAATTCTTGGCGAAGGAGCAGCTAATCAAATTTCGAAAGTTCCTCTGTCCAACAACACATTCAGCCGCAGGATATCTGAAATGTCATGCAATATCAACGAACAAGTCACGGAGAAAATAAAAATTATGGAACATTTGCTTTGCAAGTAGATGAGAGCCGCGATATTGGTGACAAACCGCAACTCCTTGGTTTTATCAGATATATTGATGAAAACGATATTAGGAACAGTTTCTGTTCTGTAGACCGCTGGAGACTACAACCACAGGCCATGATATTTTCGTTTCTATTAATTCCTATCTCAATGACCATGATCTTTCATGGAAAGACTGTTGTGGTATATGTACAGATGGTGCACCATCTATATCTGGGAAAATTAAAGGTTTTACTGCCAGAGCTCTCAATGAAAATCCATCCATTATTATAACTCACTGTTTTCTGCATAGAGAGGCATTAATCGTGAAAGCGTGTAATGAAGATTTTGCTGAAGTGTTTAACCAAGTTGTGAAAATGGTGAACTATATGAAGTCTCGACCTTTAAAGTGCAGAATTTTTGAACAGTTATGTCGCGCAACGGATGCAGCTCATACCTCTTTGTTGCTTCACACAGAAGTAAGGTGGTTGTCGCGGGGTCGTGTATTGAACCGGTTTCTCGAACTTAAAGAACAGCTAAAAACTTTTTTTAAGGATGAAAATCAAGACACATTTCTTGCTAAGTGATTCTTGGTGTTTTGAACTGTCGTATCTGGCAGATATTTTTCATAAGCTGAATGAACTGAATGTTTAGATGCAGGGTCGACATGAAACAATAATCTCCTCAACCAATAAAATGAAAGGTTTTAAAAGAAAACTTAGTTCTTGGAAGTCTGCAGTTCAAAAAGGAGATTTGTCGAACTTTCCATCTCTTCTTAATGTGGCAGGAGATAAAGATCTGGGTAAACTGAAAGACCGCATTTGTGTTCACTTATCAAGATTGCAAGATGCAATAGATGCGTACTTTCCAACTATTTCCACTACGAATCTCGACTGGGTTGTCTCTCCATTTGATTTCGTAGATAGTGCAGAGGAAATAGATTTCACTGCTTGCGAACGATATGAATTTATTGATCTTTGCGCTGATTCCACACTCAAAGGTAAGTTCACCAAGAGTGAGGCGTCGGTGGCTAGTTTTTGGCTTCAACGGAGAGAGGAGTACCCTAACCTAATGAAGAAAGCAGTTAACGCACTTTTGCCCTTTTCAACATCCTATCTATGCGAGCAAGCCTTCTCTGCTATGGTGACAATAAAATGCAAAGCAAGAAATAGACTGAATAACCTTGAGGATGATTTGTGTGTTTCACTGTCAACTGTAAGACCCGACATCACATATCTGTGCTCTAAGCATCAATCACAAGTTTCACATTAATCATTAATCGAACAAAATTTATTGATGTATTTTTACTCAGTGATTGTAGTAAAGTTTACTGTATTATGTTATGGTGTACGTTGTTATTATTATATAATATTTCAATAAATTAACATATTAAGCTTAATTTTCTTTTAATTCAAGGAAGGGTGCCCCTGGTGTTTAATGTTATTCCCAAGGGTGCCGTGAACTTCAAAAGGTTGGGAAACACTGGTGTAGACACTAGTGACCTCTCTTTATTCCTTAAACCAAACACGTAACCGTGCTTAACCTATATTTGCTTTCAGCGGATTGTGTAGATAAATACCTCAACTTTTACTTTCTCTACTATACAAATTAAGTAGGGGAACTATTGTATTACATCCAAAATGTCGATGTTGAAAGTCGCCGAAAATAGGTATGTCTTGAGGCTCCTGAATAAAGAAAAATAGAAAAATGTTGTGCCTATGATCAGCATAACTCAAAATTCAAAATTCTGTTAAATACCAAACTTTGATATTTAAGTTCAGCGCATTCCATTGATGCAACCCGAATACATTAAAGAAATCTTTCCATCCCAAAGTACCCTTTACATGGAACATTTTTCCAAAATTTCAATTTTCTCAAAAATAACTCTTAATGATTTTGATTAAAATGCCAATGTTTAAGATATTTGCGTGACAATTTAAATGTATCATTTGCATTTTTTTGGGAATAGATTCTGAAGCCCTCTTTCTAGATGGCTTTTGCGTAACTGGTAAACCGTGAGAGAGAGAGAGAGAGAGAGAGAGAGAGAGACAGAGAGAGATGTAGATTTCGTTAAAACATACAATTTATGTCACATGCTCTTATTTTATGGAGTTAACCATTTCCGAGGTATTCCTTGTTATTGTTTAAACTTTCCAATATGTACTTGCACTTTGCCAAAGCTCACATGGTCAGGTAAGGCCAGGTAAATTATTTTCAGTATTATAGAAACAGGGAAATTAATTCAGATTGGTACACAAATCTGAACTTATAGCTGCCCAAGTTGCCCAATGGTTGCTGGAGAAAGATAAGTTCAACAAGCCTTAGCTTTTGGACTGAAATCCCCTTGTATTCATTCCTATTGCTTTATACATATCTTAGTGCTAAAAACATTCTTATACCAATAGTTTTTAAATATTTTTATAACTTTCTTGTTTGTATAATAATAATAATAATAATAATAATAATAATAATAATAATTCTAAAATAATAAAATATGAAATCAAGAGTTAAAGGAGATCATTGGGTGGCTAGGGGAATAGTGCAGAGCGATAAAGAAAATTGCAAATATATTTTAAAATCTGTGCTGTCAATTAAAAGCTATCAGAAACAGAAGGTACCAATGTTCGCATTAGCATGCATGGTTGTTCATAGAAACTTTCTTAAATGAGTTGGATAAATTAATATAAAAATTTAGGAAAGTTCGGAAAGTAGATGTAAACATTTTTATGTGACCCTGTTTTCTCAAATGAGAATAGGAATAGGATACAGACGAATGGGATCGGCACTGAACCTTATATTGGTTATTGTGCCTATTGCCCACGAGGGGGCGCCCGCGGAAGGAGGGATAAGATGAGAAGGTACACCGGACAGCCGGAACCAGGAGCGACGGCATAGCAATGATGGTCCCTACGGTTTCCACATAGAAGCACTCCGAGAGCCGGGCATACCGGGCCAACGCACTCAATAGTGGAGACCTCATTCCTGCAATCAATTGAAGTTGGGGGGCGGAGATTCACAAAGAGCATTATTTTTTCTTGACACGCTGCACCGAGCACTATCGCCGGCACTTCCAACCCTGAAAGAAACTAAAGGGATGAAGGATGAATAAAGTGACAACGGAAACAACATGGAAGAACAGGAAGTTTGAGGGATGGAAGAAACTTACTCAACATTCGCCTGTCGACCCGAGGAAACCTCCGGAGAAACTTGTGGGTGAGATGGGCCGACCACGGGGATTGAACACGCGATCTCCTGAATGCGGGCAATAGATGAAACCGCCTAGGCCATCCCGCTCTGTTTTCTCAAATGGGAAGTGTCATTCGTCTTTCTTTCTTTTACTTGCTCCTGGTCATACAGAGAGAACTGTACTTTATTGACATCGTTCTTAAACGATTCGACTATCACTTTAGCCTAGTTTCCTTGTATTTACAAGGACATAAGCAACAGGAGAACTTCAATTAAAAGTAGTCAGCGATCCGAATAATCTGAGGTGGATATGCCGCTGAGAATACTGGAGCGCATTCAGACGTCGATGGATCTTACGAGTCCGAAACCTTTCGAAGGCGTGTCAAGGTGCGACGAGCGATCAACCGTATAAACTAAAGAAGAGGAAGTAAACTAAGTTCGTGATGAGGCTGTTGTTCCAAACCAAGGGCCGTTACTAGCGATGCTTAAGCCTCAGCTTTATGCAACCTGGAGACCTCGAAGATGGAATACCCCACCCCGAGAAACATAGGCCGAATAAGATTTGTGAAGGGAAAATTCGAATTAAGGGAAGTATATTTGTGGAACAAAGTATATTCTTTTAAAATTCGTCTTGGTGCTAGAGATATGTGATCAGAATGGGAAACCTAATATCCAGTAGCACATGGAGGCAGTCCACAGGATTTTAATAAGAAAATAAACTGAAAATATTTAACTCGGGTATAAAAGCAATCCGTGAGATGATTAAAACTAGCCTTGAGAACGTTTATCTTGAAGTTTTGAATGAGGGAGGTAGAGAATTGTATAATGTCGAAAAGCAATCAACATAAGTAGGTGTGAGATCTTGCAGATCCTGAATATTGGTACACTACAGCTTATTAATTTCAGTAAATGCGTTATAATAAAAATTAAAGCGAAGGTTAATTAAACTAATTGTCTTATTTTAGTAACATTTATTATTGCCTGATAAGTGCAATTGATTGCAAACAAACTTGCAATAGGATAATACTCCTAAACTTGTGTTCTTCCCGAGCTTTAATTACTGCAGTATCCATACATTCTAGAGATTCTATTTATGAAGTTATCTGAAATATCGGCATTGATTTTATTCAATTTTTATTGTAACACTCACCATAAGTTATATATGCTTGTAATTCAACTGCAGGTCTAGATCAGGCTGTTCTAGGTTGGGTGTGCGCCAAAAGAGCAGCAAGTTATTAATGATTCATAGAGATTCGCCTGTAATGTGCAAAAAGCGCAGAATTGAGGACAGTAGTTGTCTCGAATGAATTAAGTGTTGGTACTGAAGTGACAGTACGCAAGCCTTGTGGTATAACCTTCGCCCAATGACATAGTTATGGATATCACGCCACCCTTCCAGCCTAGCTTCGATATCCCGGTTGAGCATGCGCGAGTACTGTGACTCAGATGAATTGAGTTAGGACTGGATTAGATGACCCCGTAATAACTCAATGGGGTTGCAGTCTGTAAAATTTGAGGTGGTCAAATCATGCTTTTAAAACATTCTACTTCTCCTTATGTCCGTACGCACCTTTTGCAATATTTATTTATTAACCTCTCGTCCTTTAAGGGCTAAGACCTGCTTACCTGTTGGCAGGGTAGCCTCAAAAAGAGTCATTAGGGGACTAATCCTAAGGAGTACATTTCACTAAACAGCACACAGCTTTACATTAAGGCCATTTAAGTTCTTCCCTATTATTCTATGTCCCTTCTACATCGTATTTTACATTAAAATATTAAGAGCTCTTCGATGACTTGCCCGCCTAGACCACAGATGTCCCATTTCTATGGAAAGAAGTCCGCTCATCTGATCCTTTGCCTGCCCTCCTACTCATCTTCCTGTTCTGGTGTCTGACAAGTTTGTTGTATAGTCAAATCTGTTATTACCTTTTTACAACATGGCCTCCCAATTTCCATTTGAGACGCTCTTATTCTACTGCAAGAGAAAGCCACTCCCATACATGTGCCCCACTTGGTGTGGTATGGTAAAGATTTGAAGATCTTCAACGGAACCACAATCGAAAAGCACCTCCAATAAGGAACCTTCTCTATATTTAATGACTTGATTCACTGGGAAATTACACGCTCCCTGCACAGTGACGAACGCTTTGAACAAAGTATCTCGAACTGACATTCATGTGTAAAACAGAAGCATTTTCCACTCTACAAATGTGAAATAAAAGTTTTTATTTTGCCCAGACAGACGTTTGTTATTGTTAATAGGACGCAACAGTGGCTCTTAGCTGCCACATGTCCATTTAGGCCCAGAATGTAGTCATCGCTTAATGGTTGCAACCGATATTTGTATTCCATTAATTCAGAGCGGATTTCAAAGCTGTTTTGAATCTGTCTCGCTTAGTATTGATGAGTGTTAAATATGCATCTGTGTGAACTGAGGTTTTTTTTTCTGAGCAGCCTAGGTGTTGCTGTGGTTGAACTATTTCAATCATGGGTGTTCTGCATGTTGTAGTCTGCAATAGCAGAACTTTTGCCATTGATGTTTCTTTCCATGGAACCTTCTACTGTACAATTTCTGCACTATTTACACTGTAATTTCAGGCAACCTCTGTGAACGTTTCATTGATCGTTATTTGGATCATATCACATGTAGTTAACATTAACTCACCCATAATGCCCTCTAAACAGCCAGGACCATACATATATTAGTTACGCAGTGACTGAAAGCGAGTTCGTCTTCCTTGTTTTACTCTATAAAAAATAAAGTGCTCTTCAGAGGCTACGCCCAGAAAATTCAAGATACACATTTTGTGTGATGTAAATAATTTTAATATACGGTATTTTAATTAAAATCGTTAGACATTTTTTAGAAAATCGAAATTTTCAAAAACTTTCCATGTAAAAGTAGTTTGAGATGGGGGGATTTTCTTGAAAATCTTTGTCGCATCCTTGGTAGAAACCAAACTTAAATACCAAGTTTGGTATTTAACGGTCTTTTAGTTTTTGAGCATACACACTCTCCACATACACACGGACCTTTTTCTAAAAATGCTTCTTTTTTTTTTTTTACTCAGTGGACCCCAAAACATATTTGAAAACTCGGCATCGACAAAAAACACCTAATTTGTTCAATTCCCATGATTTTTCTACCTATTTTCCAACAAATTATTCTTGAACAGGCTATTCTTCTATCTATTCCATGCTAATATTGTCTATCATTAACAGAATCATTCTTATTACGAGGGAAATAAGGTAAAAGCACTAAGGGCTAAAGCGATAATCAAATCTTATAAAAGCTGGTCGCTAAGTGATGACAATTTTTAGTATAGAGGAAGCTCCTGCAATTTGCTCGGAAGAACGTGTGTCTCCTATATAGACCACAAAAAATGCAAAACTACGAATAGTGCGCCCCTGTAGTGTGGAGTTATCTTGTCTGCCTCACATTCACGAGGCTCCGAATTCGAATCTTGATTAGGGTGAGTTAACCGAATAAGGTTTTTTCCCCGGCCTGCCCCGTTATCCTGAGAAGATGAATATGGAAAAGTTTTAACCTCCATAGACCGTGGTTCATTTGAGCATCATTTCACCGATTTCATTCATCGTTTGATACGACCTACCAAGTTAAAAGACGTTAAGTGTAAGAGGTAACGAGGAAAGCTTTGTGATAAAATTAAGAGTTACAACTCATCCCACCTGCCTTAAAACAAGTGGAGTTTTTTAAAATATCTGATGTGTACCATTCACATGACTTTCTCCATATCCCTGCAACAAATAATTCTTAAAAAGCTTATACTTCTATTTACTTTATGCTATCAGACAAAAATAGCAGAAATAGTCTAATTACTCGCTTCCTTGTAAGTAGAAGCGAAATAAGGGACAACCGTAGGTTAAAGTGATAGTCAAAAGCTGGTTGCTATGTCAATGAAGTTCCTATGTCTATATGGATAGGAGTTGACAAGTTCCTGTACGAGAAAAGTATACGTTTTTCATTGCAGAAACCAAAAATAAGGAATGTCACAAAAACGACGAACTCCACGAAAAAATGTATATAACATAAATTGTGTGTTTTAATGTGCTCTACATTTTTTGTGTAGTAAAGTTTTGTCCATCTCTTACGGTTTAGCAGTTATTCAAAATTTAGTAAAATTCATCCAGAATAAACTACTCTTCAGAGGCTATTCCCAGAAAATTGAAGATATACAGTTTTTTCTCGGGTAAATATGTTTAATATACGAAATTTTAATCAAAATCGTTAGAGCCATTTTTGAGAAAATCAAACTTTTCGAAAAAAGTTCCATGTAAAGGGTAGTTGGGGGTGGGGGGAGTTCTCTGAAAATCGTGTCGCATCCCTGGAAGATACTAAACTTAAATACCAAGTTTGGTATTTTACCGACTTTTCGTTTTTGAGTTATCGTGTTCACAGACACACGGGGAAACACACACACACACACACACACACACACACACACACACACACACACACACGCACGCACGCACACGGACCTTTTTGTGAAAATGCTTTTTTTGGATATTGGGGACCCTAAAACATATATTTCCGGTGAAATCTCGGTATCGAATTTTTCGGTGGAGTGCAATACTTTCTCTATACACTATGTACATAATGCGTATGGAGAAAGTAAAAAAACTTATTCAGTGATTGCAATTGCGTAGATGCTTGCGAATCGTGATGACCTCGGCTTTTATTTATTATTTTTGGATACTAAAACTTTTAGTAACGTAGTTAGATAATTTTTGTTCTATTTCCTTATGTATGTTGTATTCCATTTTTACTTTCTCTACCAAGTACTATGTAGTACATACTAGGTAGAGAAGATATATTCTACCCATTCGATACCGAGATTTGACAAAACAAAATGTGAGTGTGTGCGCGCCTGTGTCTGTGGGCAGTATAACTCAAAAACGAAAAATCCGTTAAATACAATACTTGGTATCTAAGTTTGGAGTGGCTTCCAAGGATGTCACATGAAGATGTTAAAAAAAATCATCCCAACCCAAAATACAGGTTTTTTTTTTTTTTTTTTTTTTCTTCTCAAGAATGGTTCAAACGATCTTGAGTAAAATGCCATATATTAAAGATATTTGCATTGTAAATAAAATGTATATATTGAATTTGCTGGGAATGGCCTCTGAAATTCTCTTCATTCTGAATGACTTTTGCATATGTGTTAAACCGTAAGAGTTAGGCAAAAACTTACTGCACAAAAAATATAGATATCGTTAAAACACACAACTCATTGCCGAGATATTCCTTGTTATTGGTTTTAAAATTTTCAATACTGAGATTTTTCTCAAATGGGAAATTCGTTATTCCCTTTTTTCATCCTGGTCATGCAAAGATAAGGGAATTGGAATTTAATCAAATTAGGATGGTCTTTTAAAGGATTTGATTATCGCTTTAGCCTAGTGTATTCCCTTATTTCCCTTCTTCATAGAAGGAACTAAGTAACACAATGACCACGTTGTGGGCTAGTGCTAAGACCATAGAGAGAATAACAGCTTTCGTAAGAATAATTTGTTGCAGATTAGGTAGAGAAAATCAAGTGAATGGAACATATCAGATTTATACACACTTCAATGTATACTAAATTATGTAGTGTAATATTAGAAACCATTCGACCAGTATTATAATTAGCTGATAATGATGTTTAAGGGAGATAGGGAATTTACATGTCTGCTATTTTCGCCTCTACTTATTTGAACATTTATTTATTATGGCGTTACGTGCCCAATGTGTCAACTGTGAAACTTATATGATATTAAGTGACTACGCGGCCAAAGAAACTGCAAAACTTTAAAATTACGTGCATGGTCTGTTTAAAAAGTATCCCATCATTTGGACTGGTTTTTCTAACATACACAAAAGTCAAATTTTCAGAATTTGGAAGGTTATCAGGAGGAGGAAAATATTATACTTACGACCACCGTTTCCTTGAGTATCAGGAGATTTCTAGTTCGTTGTTATCAGCATCTAGACTTTACAAAATTACGTTTTAAGGTGTAAAGAGAAGCATTCATTATAAGAGAATCCTCATGCATTAATTGCATAAACTAATTCGGAGGGGGTTAAATTAAATTGTCACTCGAGAATTGAGGTTACCTGTGTAACACTGGGTAAGCTAACTAATCTCATTATAAAGAAATATCTCACAAAAAGAAATACTGAGGCTTAAGAAACTCATTATAAATTACAATAAAGAAATAAGTAGTACCTATGAGTGAGTTATCTCCGTTTTTAGGGTTTAAACATAAAGGTTCTCTCGTGAAATTTGCCGGGACTTGAGGTATAGGTCCTCAGTTTACTTCTGTAACAAAGGCGAGCCTGAAGGAAATTTTTCTTCAGTTAATACCGATAAATGCTCGCTGTTTTTTTGTTAATTAACGAAGTTTGCTTGAATATTCCAGTCTTATTTGATTTCGTGTACGACTAATTTCGACACTGGAGACCAAGTGAAGTGAAACGTGTGCGTGGCAGACACACTTTCTAGCGCGTGAAGCGAGGTAACAGGAATGCAACAAGTTCGCCAAATGCTGCCGGAGCTAGGAAGTTCCAAATAACAGACTTTCACGATAATAACAGATTTGCGTTGCAAGGTTGTTGAGTCGTACACCATTGAACAGACGTGTGGTTTCCGCTGAAAACACGTAATATTTCTGTCAAGTGCATGTACGTTTATTCATTAAGGAATTTCATAACGCAGCAGAATTACGTGGCAATACAAGAAATGTATCATTAGAAGAATATACCGAAGCACGTTGAGTTTGTTTCAGGCAGTTTGAAAGAGTGGTTTCTCTTAAGATTTAGAGGAATACAGCTTGTTACTTTTCCTTTGCAAGTTTTATAGACCGCTTTCCACTTGTGTCTGCGAATAAGGAATTTGGATTTATACAAGGGATAGGAATGCCATCAGAATGGCTATAGACATCAAGTGAAACAGTGATGAGCAGAACGTTTTGCCCTCGAATCACTTAAGAAAAAATCCACAAAGTTATTAATTGCAAACTATAGGCACATTTTTGGATAGTTGGCAGTACATGGAAATAGTACATGCGGGCGATAGATTGCTATTTGTAGCTCCAAAGAATGATACTGATTGTTGTTAAATTGACATATAGACGGCGTAATAATTTTTTTTTTCCCCAGTTGCATGGAAGAAAACATTAATTGAGGTTGTAGATGATTGTAACACAATTTTCATCAACAATCAACTTATGTTTATTCAACATATATTTTATTCTATTAAAGTGTCTTAAATGCGGAGTATGTACTTAACTAAGGTGTAACAATAACTAAACATGGACAAAGTTTATCGCAATGCATTAAGTTGGTTTCCCTTGATTAGAAGTTTAGTGTTTGAATGTTTCCTTTCAAAGTCGGTACTGAAATCAAAGACGAATTAGTCATGTGGTAATAGATTGCTGTTTCTAGTTCCAAAGAATACTATCATTATAAGCTGATATATAGACGACGTATTTCAAGCTTTTACGAATTGCATGGGTGTAAAACGGTAATTCAGGTTGTAGACGATTGTGATAACACAATTTCCACAATCAACTTTGTTTTATTAATTGGCAATTTAGTTACTAAAATGTTGTTACATGCTAAAATACGGTTACACCACTCCTCTCTCACATAGCGGCACAGGGGGCGGGTTTTCTCCGGTTTCCCCCGCCATCGCATTCCACAGGTGCTCCATCTTCATTCCATGTATCACCAGTGTCATCGCCTGCGATGCTATAAGTAGTAAAAGAGGGTGTTAAACAGTGCAAAAAAAAAGTGCTTTTCTTTGAAAGTTGGTCCTGAAATTAAAGGCGACTTAGTCTTCTCTGTTTAGATAGGGAAATTTATGACATTAATTTTTGCCCTAAAAAGAGAATTTTCGCTGTTGTGTGCTTCATCATTATCTCCGAGCTTTTCTATGGTTTTAAATTCTCTTAGTTTTGCAAGGTGAAGCAGAATTAAAATCAACCCGTTGATTGTTAAAACGTACAAGTGCAATGTATTTTATGAGGTCTCGAGTAAAGAATACTTGTCAATTCCCTTTTCAGTTTTGATAACTGCCATGGCTTTCGGATCACTTTTCAAAAATAACGCTAATATTTCATTTTGTCTTTTCCAGGATTTCTTTATTAAATTGGAAAGGATGCATTTAAAGTGAACCGATGTTACGAGAGTGATTCAAATATAAAGGTGTGTGTGTGTGTGTGTGTGTGTGTGTGTGTGTGTGTGTGTGTGTGTGTACACAGATAAAATCTGAAAGAGAAAGGAAAGAAAAAAATATATACATATCCCAATATATAATAGGATACGGCACCGTATCCGAGTGATTAGATCGCTCGCCTCCCACGTAGGCGGCCCGGGTTCGATACTAAGCGTCCGCATATGGGATTTGCGGTGGACGGAGCGGCGTCTTTGGGAGTTTTCTCTGGGTCCTCTGGTTTCCTCTGCCACTCATCCCATCAACTTCCCCATTTTCATATTTCCTATATCCATTTCGCTTGCATTTAATGTCATCCTCTTCCTCTACGGGCCGACCACTTGTTCCAGGTACCCCATTTTGTGGTTTCGTGCCGTTGGCTGCCCGTCAGGCTTCTGACCCCTAGGCATCAGCTTGTAAGTCCTAGGGGAGGGGTGTCATTCCTAAATACGGAGAGAGTAAGCGATTGCGTAAAAAAAAATAAAATAGCTAGGTTGGATCATTCTAATTTTAGACTATACAATATCTCATTGTGTTCTTCGTACATATCATTCAAAATGTTCGTTGATATTTACGTTAGTGTAGCAGGAATTGTTAAGTGCTTTACACAAATGCTGTTTAATTTTTATGAGGAGCGAGAACATAATAAGGGAGGTTTCAATTAATTCTAAAATGATCATCACTACGTCCTCCAAATAAAACACAACTAATGATATTTAGTGTCCCTTTTACTCAAGACGTTTATTTCTATAACGTATAGTTTTGAAGATATTGTACAGCCTCAGCTTAAATGGTCCACTCTGTATGTATACGTCAAGGCCAAAGTTCCATTCACAAAATAAAAGAAATAGAAATAACTTATATGGTACAGGAACTTAACCACACAACTAAGGCGTTCTTTTCAGCATCATGTGTGCAGATATGCATGCACATTGTAGTAATTCTACTATCGTAAATATCCACATATCAATAACAACTTAGGCAACTCATGTCATCTGTCAGCTACATGCTCAAGCGATGGTACAAAAGATGCCAATTCTCAGACACACTGAATCATGGGATCAAATAGACGGGATGTGGCTTACATGTCTAGAATACTCGGCACTGAATTTTGACAGTTTTAAAAACGTAGAATTTTTTAAAATGTTGCGGAAATAGAATCAAATATTAGGGAAATATAACGAATCCGATTGTTGTTTTTTCCAATTAAATCTTAAGCGTAAGCGTTAAATGAATAAGCATGCAATTAGCGAATGAATTTATAAAACTTAATTCCCATGTTTTCTTATTTGTCATTTTAAAATGTTCCCCACGATGCAGCTATTGTAAATGTTCTTTCAAGTTTTTAACATTTCTTCTTTCAAGATCTAAAGACCTTTAGTTTGTGTTAAACATGATTTTAGATTTAACATTACACAGCATTTATGCTTTGATTGTAAAGAACTGTATTCAAGAAATAGTACACAGAATATAAAGCTGAAAGTTTTCAAAATATTATATGGGACCTTTTACATTACCAATTTTCATTTTTTAAAAATATTTCCTTGGAAAGTCTTACATGAGTATTACATGAGCAAGAATATAATTTTTGTGCATCTGTTACGTAGTTATAAAGTAGTAAGTAGTGTGTATACTATATAAAGTGTGTTTCAAAAATCCCGAATATTTTCTGCTGCAGCTGAATGCTTAAAAATAAATAGTTTAAAGAGAACGTTTTTTATGCGTCTGCCGAACAATAATACCAGGAAGTTGTGCATTTATTTATTTATATATTTAAGTTACCATAGGAGCGTTTATTGTATCATACAATTTATAGCATGTACAATCATTCACGATAGTAACACCATTGAGAGGGCACACAAACTATATAGGCTGTCATTCAGAAATGTGCCCGATGACGTCATAAGTTGTGCAACAAGGATATTAACGATTCCCGTGAAAAAAGTTGTTTTCTTTTAAATACGGTTTGACGCGACCAAACCTTTTTTTGACCAAATTCCATTTAGCAGTAGCAGAAAATATGCCGAACGTGTGAAACGCACTTATAGAAAATCAGTTCATCTTTACAAAATACTTAAAAGTTGACTTAGGAATCTTAGCAGCGTATTCCCCTACTGTACTTTCCCATGCGTCCGTAGAGATTAGTAGATAACTCGGCAAGTTGCAATAACATTTTTGAACTCATTGCTCGAGAGAACTTTCTCTTTGACATGGCAGGAAGTAAAAATAGAGGGCTATAATTACAAGATTATGTATTGCAAAACATTTAGTCGAAAGGATCATATGCTATTATTTTTTGCAACTTATTCTTGCAAAAAACTTCGTAAAGTTCAGAGGGCCTTTGAAAGATTTCTTAAACAAAATACACCATACGATCAAATTCTACATTCTTTTAAATGTGCCCAGCAGTTACATCAGTGTCTCAAATGACGTCCTCCTATGTTATAATGCCGAATATGTAGAAAATGGTGATAAAAACCGAGGAAAAATGTCCAAATTAAGTATCGCAATGTAAATAGAGTACATTATGTTGTCATTTATTAATTCCATAGATGAAGACAGTTTTATTGCTTAGCTTTTTGCCCATCGTGAATTTATTGTTATGTTTTTTGTGTCTATAGATAACTTTACTGCTTACAAAAGTTTGTGTACTAATTCACCTTACATTGACATATGAGTCATTTTAAAAGGCTTGCAAACAGCTGAGGTAATATATTAACAGAGGAAATCCCTTGCAGTTCATTCCTGCATCACTATACAGCATACTAGAGAAAGAGGTACTCGGTTTCTTAAGATACCGTAATCAGTGGGAAAGCTAAACAAAACGCAATTACAATAAATCTGATGTATTTTCCATTCACATGACTTTCTCTACATTTCTGACAAATTATTGTTAAAAAGCTTGGGCTTATATATACTCCATGCTAATTGAGAAAAGATTAGCAAAAATAGTCTTATTACTTGCTTCCTTGTAAGTAGAAGTGAAATAAGGGAGTACCATAGGTTAAAGTGATAGTTAAAAGCTAGTTGCTATGTGACTGAAGTTGCTTTGTTTGTATGGACCGGAGTTGACAAATCCCTTTATGAGAAAAGTATAAATTTTTCAAAGCTAAAACCAAAAACAAGGAATATCTTAAAAACGACCAACTCCACGAAAAAAAAAATGTATATAACATAAATTGTGTGTTTCAAAGTGCTCTACATTTTCTGTGTGGTAAGTTTTTGTTCATCTCTTACGGTTTAGCTGTTATGCAAAATTTTGTAAAAATCACCCAGAATAAAGTAGTCTTCAGAGGCTATTCTCAGAAAATTCAAGATATACATTTTATTTAGCAAGTAAATATCTTAAATATACGAGATTTTAATCAAAATCGTTAGAGCCATTTTTAAGAAAATCAAAATTTTCGAAATTTTTTACATATAAAGGGTAGTTTGGGGTGGAGGGATTTTCTTGAAAAACTTTGTGTCAGATTTTTAACGGTCTTTTCATTTTTGAGCTATGCTGCCCACAGACACACAAACGTACACACACACGGACATTTTTCTAAAAAAAAATTGGATTCAGGGGTTCTCAAAACATATTTTTGGTGAAATCTCGGTATCGAATTTTTGGGTGCAATACAATATCTCCTCTATACACTATATACATAGTACGTGTAGAGAAAGTAAAAATGTTGCATGGAAAATGCAATTAACAGTACTAAGCATATGGCCCCTAGCTAAGTCGGAGAAGCTTCTGCATGCTGTGCGAGGGATTCTAGGCTCAACTGGGAGGTGGGAATATTTCCCTAGTCAAGATAATTCCCTATTTCCCCCAGAGCCTGGGAGTATGAAAGATAGCACGAAGGCGCGGTATACCACATAAAGCGAAAATAGCATGACGATTTTTTTTTTCTAAATTCATAATAACGAAGTACAATTTCTCCAATTAGACGAACTTCCCTTTATCCCACATGCGATGTTAATTATGACACACGTAGCCTATTTAGGAAACATTGTCAAAAAGCTTTAGTTCAATCGGGAACCTCTTTTCAGGACTGTATGTTGTTAAAAAAAGTATTCTCATTTGTTTGTATGTGTACCACTAAATTAACAGGTTTTATAGAAACATTTTCCCTCCATTATCTGAAATATTTACATGTTCTTTAGTATTAATTGCAACCGAGCCTTCAAATACCTTAGTGTAAATATTGACGCGATATAATTTAGTATATTTCGCGAGAGCAATTTTAATTTTGATGCAATTTGTAACGGGACTTAACGTTGTAATATACAAATTAAATAATAATCCAAAAAAGATTAAATTTTAATATCCTTAAATTAATAACACAAGGCCGACTACACTACCCTGCATATGCTGACATGTAGGACATGACAGGGGCATTCAAAAAGTTTTGTAACCAGCCTGTCCAGTATTGGACAGTAATGGTTACAACATCGTAACTAATGGGGCTAGCAGCAATTGACTTTACGCTATAAAAATATGCATTAAGTGTAATTTTAAACATTAATATTCATAGTCGTACAGTCTGTTGAGTCTAGTTCTTTGTTAATAAGTAGTATAATATCATAGATATTTCTAAATAGAAAATAAGATTCTACATTTTCACATGCTACAAGCTAGGTGAAAGAAACAAAAAATCATGAGGACTTGTTAGCTGTTTATGGTGATCGAGTGTGTTCATTTGTTACCATTGCAAGATGTATTCGATCATTTGAAAAGGGTGATAGACTTCGAAAGGCAACCCTCGTTCTGATCGGCCTCGGAAAGTTGAAGGAAAGAATAATTCGGAGAGAGGAATTTTTTGGAGGAAAATCGACATACATATCACTGCTCAAATGCTAAGTATGTAAGTTGATATCATTGTTGGCAGCATTGGCTGTACATTCCATGAACATTTCAAGCTGCGAAAAATCTGTACAAGGTGAATTTCGCTTTCTCTAACAGAGAAGAGAAGAAAGGAATGTACAAGGAAACTGCTGAGCATGTTTCCACCTAATGACCCTGTGAAAGTTAGTTTTATTAATGCACTATATCAAATAAAGCTCGGAATTGTTGTAGGTAAATGAGAAAGATCCAAGACCAGTCGCTCTTGGACAACATTTTCGTTCTCGGAAGCGAATGTTCAGAGTGTTCTTCAGCTATGAAGGACTTAATGGATGGACTGCATTCTAGGACGAATGGCAACAAATGAAGAATCCTGTGACTGTTATGTTTTGAATCCTTTATTTGAAGAGATAGGTTCCGGCGGCGTCCAAAGTCTGGAACTACAAGGCTTGCTTTTGTATGACAATGCACCAGCTCACAGAGCAGCGGCAAATTTAAGGAAACTGGAAACCCCCGAAATCCCCGAAATCCAGTTGCTTGATCATCCACCCAACAGTCCTGACCGTGCAGTTTTTAGCTGTTTCCTCGCGTGAAATCTTTCACTGACCTTTTAACTGAGTGCAGGATCTTGCTCTGGCTATAAATTCAGCTCAGTTTGCAATACCTAGTCTGAGCACCATAGTGTTTTTTATAAGTGGTTGCACCGACTACAACTATGTATGAAGAGAGATACAGACCACTTTGAAGGATTGTGAAGTAATTTTTTTAAATTTTTCTCCTTAGTTTGGACTTTAAGATGACGCTTGCAAAACCTTTCGGATGTCCCTCCCATTTTTGGAATTACTACTTTTCTTATGGTACCGACGATCTCATCGAAGCCGAGTACTTCACATGCCGGACCTCCTATATAGGAAAAATCCCCAAAGGCGGGTTTCCTCGTTTAAATGTGCTATCAAATACCCAATTCCTAGTAGGAGTAGTAATTGTGTATTAAACTAACCTATATGACGTTCTACCCGTATCGCTTTTGTAGGCGTTTTAAACATGACAGGTGTATATGATACATCTTACCGATCATGTTACCGCGACTGGAATGAGGCAGTCTAACGGTATTCATATGTAGTGGGTGTGTCCCGTGACGTACAATGGGCTACATGGTCCGAGAGTCTTTGACTGCTCCTGTCCTGCAGAGTTAAAGGAATTGCCACTTAAAGCTCAATTTAATAATTACACACCACATGATCCACAAGTGGATCTCAACTGTTTACAGATCTAAACCAGAGACTGGGAAGGGTATTCGCTGAGTGTTCGCGGTTGCAACACAACTTTTTTGATTCCATTTTCTGTTCTTTCGAGACCTATTTGGTTACCTGCTGGTACTTTTACGTGTTTCCAATAGAATTTGCTACTGCTTTTGCAAACGATGCCTTGAAATTAAGAGTATTAGTGGTGCAAAGGGGAAGTTTTTACCTTAGTTTTCGAAATAGAAGATAATGAAAACATTTGCAGTTTATATTTCTTATAAGTCTTGTCTAGTAAAATGCTAGTGTCAAACAAGAGACATATAACAAATATATGATATGTCTCTATGATATATAACGTATGTTCCAGTCATATGATTGCACCTATTCTGCAACAAATTATTCTTACAGACGCTTATCCTTCTCTATACTTCATGCTAATCGAGATAAATATAGCAGAATTGTTTTTGCTTAGTTCCTTCTAAGTACAAGGGAAAAACGATAATCAAATTTTTAAAAAGCTGGTCACTATGTGATGTAATAGAAATCCCCTTCCTGTTTGAGGAAAGTCTGGGTATTGGACATTTTAAAACCAATAGCAAGGAACTGTCGGAAATGGTGAACTCCACCAATAAATAAGAAAATAAGTATATATAGTGCGCGTGTGTGAATGTGAGTGCATAACATAAGATGTGTGCTTTAACGAGATCAATATTTTTGTGCGATAAGTTTTTTTGTCTCTCGCAGTTTACCAGTTATGCAAAGGTCATTCAGAAAGAAGAAGATTTCGGAGGCTATTCCCAGGAAATTCAAGGAGTTCAGTTTATCTGTGGTAAAAAAAAAAAAAAAAAAAAAAAATTAATTGCGTGTTATTTACGGATGCTCTTTAACTGTTGTGGTTCTCAGCGTCCCATTCTAAAGTGGGTGTGAAAGACCGCTTAATTTTGCTCAGAGGCCTCTCTTATCAGGCTTGAGGTTCATTTATGTGCCGTAAATCTACGACACGGGACCCACGGCTTTACTTCCCTTCCGAAGGAAGCCATGCTCAGGATTTTTACACCCGAAAAAATCCATCGTCCTCCGCCGGGTTTCAACCCACGACCTTGGGTATAAGAAGTTAGCATGGTAACCATTACACCACGGAGGGCGACTTATCTGTGATGCAAATATATTTAGTATATGGTATTTTGATGAAAATAGAGCCATTTTTAAAAAAAAATTGACATTTTTATGATTTTATTCAGGGGACCTCAAAACATTATTTCCTGTGAACTTTCGAAATCGAACTTTAGGCTGGAGTATAATACCTTCTCTACTTACTATGTACGTACGTAGTACTTGACAGAGAAAGTAATTTTTTTTTTAATTCAGATGGCCTTAAAGCTTATTTCCAGTGAAATTTTGAATCGATTGTATGGATGAAATGTAACGTATACTTTCTCTGCCTACTGTGTACATAATACGTGGTAGAGAAAGTAATAAACACTCCACACTTCAGACTGACAAACTGTTGACAAAAATAAGTAGTGAAGAGAGAGGAACTCGATGATTCATAAGCTCGAGCAGCATTTGCAAGGACTGTCCCGTCTAGTGTAGAAAATCCTTCTAACAGCTTCTTATGACATGTTAATGATTACATGTAAAATTCTTCGGTTTTGTGTTAGGCGCCAAATATTGCTGGAAAATATCCATGAAATTTGTCACAACATTTTCCCGAAGATGTGAATACCTGTTAGCAGTGTAAACTAAGGAACTCCAAAACGTCATTTACCTTAGGTTGCACGAGGAGTTGGCGTTCATAACCACAACTTGTTTAGTTCCAGTTCCAAATAAGATATAATATTTTTGTACATTTTCTTATGTAGCGTGAGGATATGTGATAAGGCTGAGCTTTTAAATAGGTACAGTTAGTTATCTTACATGCTGTTCTTGCTAACATACACTCCATTTGTTGTTGGCACTTTACTTTGGGGCCACCAACCATTTTGAATTAGGTTATAAGGTAAAATCCAGGTTTTGATCGATTTTTAGAAAATATGAAAAGTATGCATAATTTTAGCACTTAACATATTTTAATGTAACATAGATATACACTATCTCTTGAAATAAAGAACAAAATTTTCATATTTTTATCAGTACAGTTAATTAAGAAAAACAACCTTCTTATAGATTACCGGGAATAGTGCCCTGAAATTGATACTCAAAATATTTGAAAAAATCTCAGATTTCTGTTAATTCTCTACCACGTATTAATTCTTTAATTTTCATACTCGGACTTTGCGGAGAAATGTATATATTGTATATGAGTGAATCTTTATTTTCTCTGCACGTACTATGTGCATAGTGTATTGAGAAGGTATTGTATTCCACCCAAAAATTCGATACCGAGATTTCACCAGAAATATCTAAATAAAAAAAGCAGCTTTAGAAAACTGCCCATGTGTATCTATCTATGGACGGCATAGCTCAAAAACGAAAAGTCCGTTAAATACCAAACTTGGTATTTAAGTTCAGTATCTTCCAAGGATGCGGATCCCCTCAGACGGGTTTCACATGGAATTTTTTTTTTTTTTTTTTAATATATTAACTTGCTCAAAAATTGCTCTAACAATTTTGGAAATATCCATGGATTTTTAAAAAATATGAAAACTATGCATAATTTTAGCATTTAACATATTTTAATGTAACATAGATATACAATATCTTTTTAAAAAAGAACAAATTTTTCATATTTTTATTAGTACAGTTAATTAAGAAAAACAGCCTTCTTATAGATTACCGGGAATAGTGCCCTGAAATTGATACTGAAAATATTTGAAAAAATCTCAGATTTCTGTTAATTCTCTACCACGTATTAATTCTTTAATGGCTCTAACAATTTTGAAAATATCCATGGAAACACACACACACACACACATATATATATATATATATATATATATATATATATATATATATATATATATCGTGGAGTTGACAGTTTCCGAGGTATTCCTTTTATTGGTTCAGCTTTAAAATACTTATGCTTTTCTCATATAGGAATTTGTCAACTCCTGGTCATGAAAAAAAAAAAAAAAATTCAAAGCAACCGGTTTTTAAAAGATTTTCTGTAGCTAAGTGTACTCCCGCATTCCCCTTCTACTTACAAAGAAGCAAGTAATATGAAATTTTTGCTAATGTTTATCTCGATTAATATAAAGTAGATTGAAGAATGAGTTTTTTACAATAATTTGTTACAGAGATGTAGAGAAAGTCATGTGAATGAAACACACAAGATTGTTTATGTTAAGCGACCGAGTTGGTGAGTTTGGTAAGTTCTGGTAACCAAACTGTACACTTCTGACAAAAAATCTTCGATTCTCCACGGCAGTCATCGTTGAAACTTCACGGGAATTAAATGGCGACTTCTTTTAATCTTTTTGTGCAGTCATACATCTTTAATTTTGGTTTCAATTGTGGAAAAATATGAACGCGCGCGATTCACTATGTCTTAGTGCTCTGGTGCGGCAGGCAAAGTGCCCGCCTCGCCTGCGGTGCCACGGTAGTAAAAGAGGGCGTTAAACAAAACAAAAAAGAAACCCCTTGTGTCGCAGTTCCACTAATGCGCACTCTTCTCTCTGGTTCATTGTTTGTCCACTGACACCAGTTGAATCGTGTTGTGTTTACAGTTGTAGGTTCTGCTATGCTAATTTTATTATTGCCCCCTCCCCCCCAAAAAAAACTCATGACTTGTTTACTTTCGTCCTTTGAGCTGGTTCCTTTTACTTTGTGGACAACGATGAATCTTAAATCACCTGTCACCGAACACACGTGTACCTACTCTTTCTCTAAATCCTACACATGATTGATCTTTAGAGACAATCAATTATTTAGAGAAATATTACTATCGAAAAGAGGGTATAGAATTAAGATGGGATATTGTGAGAACCAAATAGATAAAGGCGATGCCAGGCTATGGCATGCTAAGCGAACATTCTTACAGCTACAGGCGGGTATGACGTGACCAGCATAGCACCCGGAACATGTTTGGTCCAAGCACACACCTGCAAATTTTACCAAGCCTTCTCTTTATGAATGTCCTCTGTTGTGAATAAATGCTGCATGTATTTTTTATAACTTATAAAACAGGATAAATACGACGGTTTATATTAAGAACGTTGACCATATATCTAATGAGCGTGCTATTTCGATTTGTAACTGTGGTTGTAACACTTCTATTTAAAACTGAATGGTCGAAATAAAAATAAAAAAAAAACAAAAAAAAAAAAAACAAGGAAACTCAGGGTCTTGCTTAAATAACACTTCAAGGTATTCGGTGTAGGATGACCATGCGTCCTTATTTTCCCGGACACGTCGTCTCTTCTAATAAAGAAACAGTCAATCAAACAAAAAAGTGGGATGGATTTTCGGAAACCTTAGTAAAAAAAATCTGATGTGTACCATTCGCATGACTTTCTCCATATCCCTGCAACAAATAATTCTTAAAAAGCTTATACTTCTATTTACTTTATGCTAATCAGAAAAAAATAGCAGAAATAGTCTAATTACTCGCTTCCTTGTAAGTAGAAGCGAAATAAAGGACAACCGTAGGTTAAAGTGATAGTCAAAAGCTGGTTGCTATGTCAATGAAGTTCCTTTGTTTATATGGATAGGAGTTGACAAGTTCCTGTATGAGAGAGGTATACGTTTTTCATAGCAGAAACCAAAAATAAGGAATGTCACAAAAACGACGAACTCCACGAAAAAAAATGTATATAACATAAATTGTGTGTTTTAATGTTCTCTGCATTTTTTGTGCAGTAAGTTTTTGTCCATCTCTTAGGGTTTAGCAGTTATTCAAAATTTAGTAAAATTCATCCAGAATAAACTACTCTTCAGAGGCTATTCCCAGAAAATTCAAAATATACATTTTATTTGTCAGGTAAATATGTTTAATATACGAAATTTTAATCAAAATCGTTACAGCCATTTTTGAGAAAATCAAAATTTTCGAAAAAAGTTCCATGTAAAGGGTAGTTTGGGGTGGGGGGATTTTTCTCAAAATCTTCGTGTCGCATCCCTGGAAGATACTAAACTTAAGTACCAAGTTTGGTATTTTACCGACTTTTCGTTTTTGAGTTATCGTGTTCACAGACACACTGACACACGGGCACTCACACACACACACACACACACACGCACACACGGACTTTTTTGTGAAAATGCTTTTTTTGGATATTGGGGACCCTAAAACATATATTTCCGGTGAAATCTCGGTATCGAATTTTTTGGTGGAGTGCAATACTTTCTCTATACACTATGTACATAGTGCGTATGGAGAACGTAACTAGGTATTAGTTTCAATTTTAAACTACTTTAACTTATCTCAAACGCATTATGTAAAGAGATTGTTTCACATAGCGACCAGTTTTTAAAAGACTTGACTATCGCTTTAGCCTATGCATTCCCTTATTTCCCTTCTACTAATAAGGAACCATGTAATAGACTAATTCTGCTTCACAGGCAGACACACACGGACCTTTTTCTAAATGTTTTTTTATTCAGGTGGTTCCAAAACATGTATTTCTGGTGAAATCACGGTATCGAATTTTTGAGTGCAATATAATTCTTCTCTATACTCTATGTACATAGTACGTGTAGAGAAAGTAAAAAACGGAACCTTTATAGAGCGGTACGATCGCGGATTTCTTTAGCCAGCGCTATATCACTCGCGCACCAATGTGTGCTAAACATTTTTAGGAAAAGGCCAGTGCGTATGTGTCTGTCGGCAGCCTAACTCAAAAACAGTAAATCCGTTAAGTACCAAACTTGGTATTTAAGATGAGTATCTCCCAAGAATGCGACACGAATATTTTTAAGAAAATCCACCCACCCCGAACTACTCTTTAATTGGAAAAAACTTCGGAAATTTTGATTTTCTCAAAAATGGCTCTAACGATTTTTATTAAAATACCACATATTACACATGTTAACATAACAAATAAAATATATATCTTGAATTTCTTTGGAATAGCCTCCTAAGTTTCTGTTCAGAATGACTTGCATAACTGGTAAACTGTAAGAGATAAAAAATAATTACTACTTACATAAAAATGTAAATCACACAATTTACGTCCTTTAGATTTTTGTTGTTGAGCTAACCATTTCCGAGATATATCTTGTTATTAGTTTGTTTTTAATTATACTTTTCCCAGATTGGAAAGGTTTTTCCAGTTTGTAATATTTGTGTTGTATAGATTCGAAGTCAGTGATTCGCAACAGATGATTGTCTGTTCGCTGGGGGTTAGGTCAATCAAATAATCTTCCACTTCACGCGATACTTACCATAGCATGTGCACTGTGAACGATCTAAACCAAGCACTTAACCCTCTTACCCCTTTTTAAAGAGCCAACCCATAAATAGTGATGTCTAGAAATTGAACTATAATGCCAATGACATTGTTGCTACCCGGTCCCCATGGCCGCGCCTGCTCAAGAGTCAGCCGGTCCCCATGGCCGCGCTCGCTAAAGCGTCTCGCTTTGGTGTTTCGCAGCGCAGGGGATCGTGGGTTCGAGTCCCGCCTTGAACATGGGTGTTATATGTTTATGTATGTGCGTGTAAAAAGTAAAACAGAAATTCAGTAATCAAAGTAAAACAAATTAGGTAAATAAAAAGTAGGGTATACAGCGCCGGAGTCCCGATCAGACTCCGGAACTGTATTTAAAAAAAAAAAAAAAAAGAAAGAAAAAAAGAGTCTAACTTTGGTGCTTCGTGACGCAGCGGATCATGGGTTCGAGGTCCGCCTTGGGCATGGGTGTTTGTAAATGTGTGTGTGTTTGTAAGTGAAATGAAAACGGTGGTATTTGATTATAAGCTACAAGGGAAAAGAGATGTCGGGCGACCAAGAGCAAGGTGGAAAGTAGAGGTCGAAACAGGAGACTCTCCTACTCCATGAAGAACAAATAGAAAACAAAGAAAATGTAAGGAAAGGAAAAAAAAAATTGCGTGTGCCCGTTCAAGAAGAGACATCACAGGAGTCATGCCGTAGCTTCCGTCAGAAAAAGAAAAGCAAATGTGACGGATAATATTTCTAAGATCTTGAGTTGAATGAACCTTTTTCAAGGTCATTTGTACTACACGACTTCATCAGGAATTGGAAGTTACTTCCAAATGGTCTCTTTTTGTGCTGGAACTACTTATTTCAGTCTGTCGTATTTCAATTAGGACAACACGCACACCCTCAGTATGTCATCACTCTAATTGAATTAGCTTCTTTATATTCAACACGAAAACTCTGGTCGCTGCCCAAGGTCAGATGCGTTGCAATCAACCTTCACGTTATTGGACCTTGAATTTGGTTCTATCAAATGAAAGTAAATATATATTTCATATAGAGACATATGAACCTTAATTGGAGACTTGCAAACATAATTATTATTATTATTATTATTATTATTATTATTATTATTATTATGGCTTTACATCAGATAACATCCTTTATAGTTTATTTATAAATAGCTCCTATAAATATTCTTACAGAATATTTCTTCCTCTAGCACGCATATACATGCAATGTACATAGTAGCTAGAAAACGTATTATATTCCACCCAAGAATTCTATGTCGAGACTGAAAATATATGTTTTGAGGCCCGCTGAGCCATGCTTCCAAATAAAAAACATGTTTAGAAAAAGGTCCGTTTGTGTGGGGGAGCAACATAGCTCAAAAACGAAAAGACCGTTAAATAAGAAACTTGGCGTTTATATGTATTATCTTCCAAGAATGCGACACGAAGATTTTGAGGAAAATCCTCCCACCCCAAATTACACTTTACATGGGAAAAAAATGCAAAAAAGTTTTGATTTTCTCAAAAATGGCTCAACCGATTTGAATTAAAATACCGTATATTAAAAGTATTTACATGACAAATAAAAATGTGTATTCTGAATTTTCTGGTAATGGCCTCTGAAGACCTCTTTATTTTGGATGATTTTTGCATAACTGGTAAACCTTAAGAGATAATCAAAAACTTAATGCACAAAAATGTAGATCTCATGAAAACAGATAATTTATATCGTATACGTTTTTTACGATGAGTTGATCATTTCTTTTATTAGATATTTCTTGTAATTGGTTTCAGTTTTAAAACGATTAAAACTTTTCACATATGGGAATTTTTCAACTCCTGGCAATGCAAACAAGCAGATTTCATTCACAGGACAACCAGCTTTTAAAAGATTTGACTATCGCTTTAGCCTAGTGTATTCCCTTGTTTCCCTTCTATTTACAAGAAAGCAGGTAATGAGACAATTTCTGCAATGTTTATCTCGATCGGTGGAAGCATTTAAAAATGACAAGTAATTGAAACATTCAGATCAGCAACATTGATAATGTCACAAAAACGTTATTCAAATAAATTGGAAGTTTTAAAGGGGTTGGCAACTTTTGTGTATAAGGTTTTCTTTGTCTAATATTTACCATGTAAATGTGGAATCCTATCACATCTTTGGAATGTACTGAACTTAAATATCAAGTAGTATTTATCCCGCATTTAATATGTAAGTTAATGCGGTTCATAGATGCAAACACACGGTCTTTTTATATATATATGAAAGGCTGTCAAAACATATGTTTCCGGTGAAATTTCACTATAAAAATTTTTAGATGAAATTCAATACTTACTCTGCATACTAGGTGTGCTAAAGTGTGATAGAGGAAATAAAAATACATTAAAATAATATTAAAATTAATATACAATGGAGTACTTGGAAAATCACCACAGAAGAAACAATAGAGTTTAAGGGAGGAATGTTAATTACTGCAGCTAATATTCGAGATTTGCAGTGTGCACGAGTATGCGCTTTTATAAAAGTACGCAAATGGAGATAATACTAAGCACAGCCAGTGTCAAATGGTTGACACTTCAACTTAGTTTAGAAAAACTCCATTAATCATCCATCATTATCATCCTCGTCGTGGTCTACAATACAGATCAGGCAATTTTTGCCTGTTTCGATTTCCAATGTTGTCTTGTAAGTTTTGTTACTGGTCTTCCAGTGTTGTCTTTTCCCCTGCATGGGTAATATACGAGTAATTAATGTATCATACAATTTAATGACTGATGATCTAAAGAGTATTTCCACTTCCACTATCACACTGCATTTCGGTTTTGTCTTAATGTATCCTTTTACGTCCAATAAGTAACTACAGCTCTCAGAAATATTATTTCTGTCGCTTGTGTTCCCTTTTTTATGTTCTTTCATATCAGACGATGAATAAAATGGGTGAAATTATCTCAAATGCACCTGGGATCCATAGAAATTAAAGCTGCTCAACATTCGTCTTCTCAGGTTAAGCGAAAACCGCGAGGAAAAAAAAACTTTATCCGTTAAACTTGCCTAACCGAGATTCGAACTCGGGACCTCTTGAATGTGAGACAGACACGTTTTACTACCACACTGCAAAAGAAGAATTGTTTTCTGTTCAATCTCTTTCGGCGTCATATTTCAAATTCCTAAGGAATAGGAGAGAATACGCCACACATGTGCCATACCTTTTCTGAAATGTGTGAATATGTTAATTTGGCTCTCTCTATACTTGTTTTTATATATAAGTAGGTGCATGTTTTCAAGCAATAATTTAATTTTCTTTGACGATATTGTCCTATTGCATCAATTAATATCAGCATTTATCAAATCGTTTTTGTAAAATATGCTGTAATTCAGGTCTTAGTATCTGGTCATCCATTATGAAATGACAGGTAAAGCTCAGAAATAAGCCTAATTTACCAAGACCTAATATGAATGTGACAGAAGCAAATATGATTTTACCAGAATCGGGGCTCTTACGCATTTAAATTCTTTTTTTTTTTTTTTTTTTTTTTTTATATGAATTTTCAGCTAAATATTAATTAAAGCAACCAGCTTACGTGCTTATTTAAACTTCTCTTCGCGTCATAACTAAGGATATGAAGCAAACGGCTCACACTGACAATTTACTGTCATATGACTGTTTCAATGTACTGTGCTGCTGTACTTCTGCACTATTCCAATTACACATGGTTATTTAGAATGCGTGTGTTCCAGATATTTTTCAAACAAACCATTCAAATCAGAAATCTTTTTCATATCACTCGGAGGGAACTTTCAACGATTTTAAAGCAGCTTAAAACTCCATAGTTGTAGTGTTTGTTGTTTGAGAAAAATAAAAAAAAAACACAAGAAGAGAAAAGCTGATTTGTTTCATGCACATGACTTTCTCTTCTCTGTAACATTGTTATAAAGCCTATTTTTACTTTCTCTACACGTACTATGTACATAGTGTATAGAGAATGTATTGCACTCCACCCAAAAATTCGATACCGAGATTTCACCGGAAATACATGATTTGGGTCCCCCTGAATCCAAAAAAAGCATTCTTAGAAAAATGTCCGCGCGCGCGCGTGTGTGTGTGTGTGTGTCCGTGGGCAGAATAGCTCAAAAATGAAAAGACCGTTGAATACCAAACTTGGTATTTAAGTTTGGCATCTTCCAAGGATGCGACACGAAGATTTTCACCCAACTACCCTTTACATGGAACTTTTTTCGAAAATCTTGATTTTCTAAAAAATGGCTAACGATTTTGATTAAAATATCGTATATTAAAGACCTGACAACTAAAATGTATATCTTGAATTTTCTGTGAATAGCCTCTGAATACTGCTTTATTCTGGATGACTTTTACGAAATTTTGCACAACTGGTAAACCGTAAAAGATGGACAAAAACTTAGCATACAATAAATGTACACACAATTTATGTCATGTACATTTTTTTCGTAGAGTTGATAGTTTTTTATATATTCCTTGTTTTTGGTTTCAGATTTGAAAAACTTTTTTTCATACAGGAATTTGTCAACTACTGTGCACACAAACAAATGAATGTCATTCACATACCAACCAGCTTTTGACTATCACTTTATTCTATGCTACTCCCTTAATTCGCTTCTACTTACAAGGAAGCAAGTAATAGGACTATTTGTGCTAATATTTTTGATTAGCATGAAGTAAATAGACGCATAAGCTTCTTAATAATAATTTGTCAGAAATGTAGAGAAAGTCATTGAATGGAACACATCAGATTTTTCTATCTGTTTCGTGTCAATCAAGATAAACTTACCAGAAATGTCTTATTACCTGCTTTCTTGTAAGTAGAAGGAAAATAAGGGAGTACACTAGACTAAAATAATAGTCAAATCTTTTAAAAGCTAATTGCTATTGGAAATTCGTTTCGTTGCATGGCCAGGACTTGACAAATTCCCGTATGAGAAAGTTTGGGTATTTTAAAACTAAAACCAATAACAAGGAATATCTGTGCAGTAAGTTTTTGTTTATCTTTTACTGTTTACTAGTTATGCAAAATCCATTCAGAATGAAGAGGTTTTCAGAGGTTATTCCCAGAAAATTCAATATATGTTTTATTTGTCATGCAAATATATTTAATATACGATATTTTAATCAAAATCGTTAAGAGCCAATTTTGAGAAAATCAAAATTTTCTAAATGTTTTCCATGTAAAGAGTAGTTTGGAGTAAGGGAGATTTTTCTCAAAATCTTCGTGTCCATCCTTGTAAGATACTAAGCTTAAATACAAGTTTGGTGTTTTACCGACTTTTCTTTTTGAGTTGCGTGTTCACAGACATACACTCACACGCGCGGATCGTTTAACATACTTCTATTTATTTATTTATTTATTTTTATAGAATGAATTTTATAGTTAAATCTCGGTATCGAATTTTTTGGGCGGAGTGCATACCTTCTTACCTATGTATTAAGTAGAGAAAGTAATGATTATGCACACTACAATTTATTGTAAATCCTATTCAAATCTAATCTTTATTGCAGTTTTAACAAACAGCCACCACGCCATAAGCAAAGTTATGTGTCGTATAAACATTTTGATATCTAAGAACCAATTGATTTTCCGTGATAAGAGACGGACCAGTACCTCTATCCAATAATATGTGCTTCTATCTTTCACAGTTTACTGAATGCAACAAGTTGAAATCTGCTTCATTTTGAATGCTCTTTCACTGGTGATAAAATATAGGTATTTGTTGAAGTAGGAGGTGGTGCGTGGCAAGCTTAAAAAATCTGACACCACCATTCACATGACTTTCTCTATATCCCTGCAACAAATTATTCTTAAAAAGCTTATACTTCTATTAACTTCATGCTAATCAGCAAAACATTAGCATATTATTGCTTCCTTGTAAGTAGAGGTGAAATAAGGGAGTACCATAGGTTAAAGTGATAATCGAAAGCTGGTTCCTTTATTTGTATGGGCAGCAGTTGACAAATTCCTGTACGAGAAATGTATAAGTTTTTCATAGCAGAAACCAAAAATAAGGAATGTCACAAAAACGACGAACTCCACGAAAAAAATGTATATAACATAAATTGTGTGTTTTAACGTGCTCTGCATTTTTTGTACAGTAAGTTTTTGTCCCATCTCTTACGGTTTAGCAGTTATTCAAAATTTAGTAAAATTCATCCTGAATAAACTACTCTTCAGAGGCTATTCCCAGAAAATTCAAGATATACATTTTATTTGTTAGGCAAATGTCTTTGATATATGATATTTTAATCAAAATTGTTAGCCATTTTTGAGAAAATCGAAATTTTCGAAAAAAGTTCCATGTAAAGGGTAGTTTGGGGTGGGGGAATTTTTCTCAAAACCTTCGTGTCGCATCCCTGGAAGATACTAAACTTAAATACCAAGTTTGGTATTTTACCGACTTTTCGTTTTTGAGTTATCGTGTTCACAGACACACGGACACACACACACGGACCTTTTTTTTGAAAATACTTTTTTTGGATGCAGGGGACCCTAAAACATATATTTCCGGTGAAATCTCGGTATCGAATTTTTTGGTGGAGTGCAATACATTCTCTATACACTATGTAATAGTGTCTATAGAGAAAGTAAAAATGGGTTAATTGGGAAATTTGGTAATGCTAACCCAGAACTCATTGACGGCAGTGTCGGTGAAAGAGAACTGGCTGTGCGAAAATGCAGTTCATTGAATTAAAAACAAAATAAATAAAAGGAGTAAAAGTCTTAAAAGATGTACTTGATGTCTCATTGACGTTTGACCTCATTCCGTACCTTGCGATTTATTTTCTAATTTCTATCGTTGATGATATGTTTCTTTGAATGTAGTATTCCTGTGCTTAGTTATTACTTATATTGTATTCTCGACAGTACACCGAAGTTAATAGCTTAGTAGCAGTTAGCAGAAATAATCAGGTAGCTGACAAACGTTTGTGCACATTTAACATGGGAATCCTTCATCCAGGATTCGGCTGTGCGAGAGGTCCCGAGTTCGGTTCCCGGCTGGGAGTTGGGAATTTTTCTCCAGCGAAGATTATTCCCCATCTTTCCTAGAGTTTGGAAGTGTGAATGTTTTGAGTGATCTAATTAATAAAAAAAACTTTGAAGAAACACAGAAGCGACAAAGTATACGAGTTAACCCACAATAAGCAATACGTTCCAAAGGGAAATGCCGCCGATAAAAACATACAGTTAAAGGTGGAATGTAAATGAAACCATAAAAAATAAATGTTCATGCAATGACACAAATTCGGTGTCATCTTGTTATGTATGGAGTGTTGGAATCCTGCGCGTATCTCTTAGCATATATGACTATTTTCGCAAACGCTTTAGATTTTTGTTTAAACATTTTACATTTGGGAGAATATTTATTCAAGAGTTTAGTTGTAATGAATAAACACTCAAACATTTTCTTTTGCCAGCCACTTAAGTATTTTCTGTGTACGTTCCAATTCCATGGCTCGTTTACAGTATTTCTTGCCAAAGACGCAATATTCTGTTTGAACACCGATCAGCGTTGAGCAATTGATGACGTTGCTTCTCTCAGCTGTTTGGTAGTCCGGATGAGGAACAAGCGACCTACTTGCCCATGGAAACCCTTGAACTGAATCTCCAACAGCATGTGTATATCGATAGGCAGATTTCGTTGATCCGTAACAAATAAATAGTAACATTTCTTTATGAGTGAAGATTATATCGGTTGTTTTCTTAGCATTGAAAGGATTCGCAGATCTAACGGAAGATAAATACCTACATAACCCTCTGATCTATGTGGTTATTGTTTTACCACTTTGAAAAGTTTTACCACTAAGAAAGTAGCACCAGATTCATTATTTTGTCCCTTAAGATATTGCTTATCGTTATCTACCGACCCTCATGAGTAATATATGAAAACTCCACAAAGTAGTTAGTATTTAGACATAAGGAAACAGTTCCAGCAGCTAGTGATCAAGTAGAATGATGTGTGTTTGGAATATTGAATGATAGTGGATTTGATGCAAAGAAAAGGAAGGAAAAAAAAATATTTGCATCGGCAAAGGGTCACTCTGTTGTTAGCACCCAAATTTATGTTTATTTGTTGTAAGCAGTTGCTGTGTATAATATTTATCTGTGCAGGTGTTTTGATAGTTTATGGCGTTATGCAAAGTGTTTTCATGTTTTCTAATCATGAACCATTTGTCGCATTATACGTCCTCATCAAATTTGCGTTCCTCTGGAAGTATATGTTCCTTTGGCAGTATATGAGGAAATGCCTATAAAAAGCTCCAGAGTTTTGGGAGAAAATTGGATATATAAATTTTGAACTTCGGTGACTGCCCGGGACATGCCACAAGTACAACGCTTTTAGGTAAATAGCTGTGAATTTCTTTCTCTGTTTGAAAGAGCTCAAGCAGAAAATAACCAAATTGCAGCATCAAATTAATTTGAAGAAAAAAAAATTACCAAGAAGATTTAATCTGATGTGCTACATTTATATGATTTTCTGTACAGCATCATAGGTATATTTACATATAACTTAATGTTCTATAGAAAGGGTAGTTTTGGCTGTGAGGTATTTGCGCGCGCGCGCATACACACTCGCACATGATACTTTTTTTTTCTCCTAGAAATAATGTTTTTATTCGGGAAGTATCAAAACATATTTCCCGTGAAATTATACTTGAAATTTGGTGTGGAATGCAATACTTCTTCTACCCTATTAAAAATGTCACAGAGAAAATGACAAAAGACTAAGGTGCATATTAAAATGAGTGATGTGGAGGCCATTTTGCAAAACAGAGATGCTTCATGTTAGTTTTTACTTTCTCTAGCCCGTACTACAGTGTACATAGTGGATATAGCAGGTGTGGTATTTCAGCCAAACCGAGATTTCACCGGAGATATGGTTTGAGTCCGAAAAAAGCAATTTAACTTGGTATTTAAGTTCAGTATCTTCCAAGGATGCGACGCGAAGCTTTTCAAGCAAATCACCCCCCCCCCGCCAATCCAACTACCTCTTACCTACATGGAACGCTTTTCGGAAAGTTTTATTTTCTCAAAAATGGCTGTAATATTGATAAAAATATCATTTATTATAAATATTCACATCACTGAAAAAATGTATAGTTTGAAATTTCTGGAAATGGCCTCTGAAGACCCTTATTCTGGTCGAGTTCTGCAGAATTTTACATACCAGCTGAACCGTAAGGGATAGGGAGAAAAAAAAAAAACCTACTACACAAAAAATGTAGATCTAGTTAAAAAGCATGATTTATGTCATGTGTTTGTTTGTTTTCTTTTATTTTTAGTATTGGCTGTTTTCGAGATATACAACGTTATTGGTTTCTATTTAAACTAATTTTTCTCAAACGAGACGACAAAAAGCGAATCGAACCTCAATTGTTCCACATAGCGACCAGCTTTTAAAAGATTTGACTCATTTCCCTTCTACTTACAATAAGCAAGTAATAAGGTCAATTCCACTAACGTTTATCTCGATTAGTATGACGTAGATAAAAGAATAATCTTTTGTTGAAATAGTTTATATGTGGAACAGTTAGAGAAAATCATATGAATGGAAGATAATCACATTTTTTCCAGTTTCTAAAATGCCCTGTTACTTTTTTAACCTCTTTAATGTTTAACTTTATTTTTTCGCAGGAAGTCTTTAATACAATAGTGTTTATTTTTCCGTATCTTGCCTAATTTTAAACCATATGTGGGCAAACATTTAGCGTGATTAATGTAAAATAAAAGGATTGACAGCATTACTTGCATCAGCTTATATTCCGGGGGGGGGGGAGTGGCATTTAGAGTCTCTTAGTATGTGAGATGGAAACAGTAACGACTAATGTGTCTCTTATGTATAATATTCTCAACATAACATTACCTCTCAGGAACACACCAAACTTTGGCAGACTGCGATACAAGTTCGCCTCTAGACAAAAAAAAAAAAAAAAAAAAAACTATTCCAAAGAAGATAAGATTTGATGATGTGACGGTTGGGGAGACCGTACTTAAGACTCAGACGACCAAATCGTGACATATCCATTTCCGGCAACAAACTGCAAAATGACTCAAATTCAGGTTAACTTTGATTGCTAACATTATCCTTTTGACAGTGCATTTTCCGGCCCTGTCAAGCTTTAGCTGTTTATGATTTATAAATATATGTATAATTAAACTGGATAGTTTTTAAATAAATTGCATAAATAATATTGCTGTTCTAATTAAGAATGCGCTGTCCAAGGACAACATTTGTGATTTTGTCTACATCAAGGCACTGAACAGGAAATCATTTAAAAGTCATCTAATAGAAGGTGACCAAAGTGTCATATAACAACGTTACCATTTCTTATGTTTTCTTCAAAGATGCCTATAGTATTCCACTCAAAATATAAGATATCGAAATTTCACCCGAAATGCACACTTTGAGGTATGAATAAATAATTAATGAATGAATAAATAATTAATTTAAAAAAAGTAAAAGCCATTTTATAAGAAAGACGTCCTTGCGTATATGTGAACAGCAGAAATCCAAAACTATTTATAAATGCCAACCTTTGTATATAGCTTCAGCCCCTTCGAAAGATCAGATTCGGAGATTTTTAAGATTCTCCGCCTCAAAAAATGTTAATGGTAAAAGGTTACGTTATTTTTTAATGGTTACTTTTTTATTAAAGATATTTATCAAGGTAGGTATATGCGGAATAATAAAATGTATATTTTGCACATTCTGTGAATAGTCTGTGAAATCTATTTCATATTGGATGAGTTTTCTATAACTTCTAAGTCATGTTAAGAGATTGGCAAAAACAATGTAGGGAAATAGAGAGTTCATTAAATTAGAAAATGGTTTCAGATCTGTTTTTACTTTCTCTATACGTACTATGTGCATAGGGTATAGAGAAGGTATTCCATTCCACCCAAAAATTCGATACCGAGAGTTCACCTGAAATATAAGTTTTAGGGTCTCCTGTATCCAAAAAAAGGTCCAACTAAAAGTCTGTAAAATACCAAACTTGGTATTTAAGTTTAGTATCTTCCAGGGACGCGACACGAAGATTTTGAGAAAAATCCCCCCCAACCCAAACTACCCTTTACATGGAACTTTTTTCGAAATTTTTGATTTTTTAAAAAATGGTTCTAACGATTTTGATTAAAATATCATATATTAAAGATATTTACCTGACAAATAAAATGTATATCTTGAGTTTTCTGCGAATAGCCTCTGAAGACTACTTTATTCTGAATTAATTTTACGGAATTTTGCATAACTGCTAAACCGTAAGGGATGGACAAAAACTTAACACGCAAAAAATTTAGAGCACGGTGAAACACACAATTTATGTTATATACTTTTTTTTCGTGGAGTTGGTCGGTTTTTGAGATATTCCTTGTTTTTGGTTTCAGCTTTAAAAAACATACTTTTCTCATACAGGAATTTGTCAACTCCTGTCCATACAAACAAAGGAACTTCAGTCACATAGCAACCAGCTTTTGACTGCGACTTTAACCTAGGGTACTCCCTTATTTCACTTCTACTTACAACGAAGCAAGTAAAAAGACTATTTCTGCTAATTTTTTCTCGATTAGTATGAAGTAAATATATAGAAGCACAACTTTTTTAACAATACTTTGTTGCAGAGATGTAGAGAAAGTCATTTGAATGTAACACATCAGATTTTTTTCCCCGAAGCGACAACTTTTTCCGAAATCATCTGATAGTCATACCCATTTTTATTTTCTCTACATAGTACATGGTAAATGTGTAGAGAAGCTATTGCATTCCACCTAAAAATTACCCTGTACCACAATAAAAGCATTTTTAGAAAAAGTTGTGTGTGTGTGTGTGTGTGTGTGTGTGTGTGTGTGTGTGTGTGTGTGTGAACACGTTAACTCAAAAACGAACATCCAATAAAATACCAAACTTGTATTAAGTTTATTATCTTCCAAGGATGTGACACGAAGAAGTTGAGAAAAATCCACCCACTCCAAACTCAAACATGTCTATCGATTCTGATTGAAATACCGTAGATATATCAAAGATATTTACAAGGCAAATAAAATGTATCTTGACTTTTCAGGAAATAGCTTATGAAGAGCTCTTCGATGAATTTTACATAACTGGTAGACGTAAGAGATAGTAAAAAACTTACTGGACATAAAATCTCGTTAAAATACACGATTTGTCATGTACGGTTTTGTTTTTCCGGAGATATTCTTGTGTTATTAGTTTCATTTTTAAAGTATTTCAAATTTTCTCATACGGGAATGTGTTAACTCCTTTCCATGCAAAGCAACGGATTTCAACCACATGGCACCATCTTTTAAAATATTTGACTATCGCTTTAGCCTAGTGTATTCCCTTATTTTTACTTTTTCTACAATGCATATAGTAGCTACAAAAGGTTTATATTCCATCCGAAAATTCAATGTCGAGATTTCACTGGAAATATATGTTTTGAGGTCCCGATTCCGAAAAAAATCATTTTTGGAAAAAAAAAACCGAAAAGACTGTTAAAAACCAAACTTAGTACTTATATTTAGTGTCTTCCAAGAAAAATCCCCCCCCCAACACAAAGTACTCTGTACGTGGAATTTTTTTTGAAAATTTTGTTTTTCTCAAAAATGGCTATAACGATTTCCATTAAAATGGCGTATATTAAAGATATTTACATCACAAGTAAAATGTAGGTATATCTTTAATTTTCTGGGTATAGCCTCTGAAGACTTTTATTCTGAATGAGTTTTGCAGAATTTTGCATAATGATTAAACCATAAGAGATAGACAAAAGCATAATATACAAAAAAGAAAGAAAGAATGTAGAGTTCGTTTAACATAATTTATACCATATACATTTTTCTTGTAGAATTTACCGTTTTTTAGATATTTCTTGTTATTGATTCAGTTTTTAACTACCTAAATTGTTTCAAACGGAACCATTCAAAGCGAACCGAACCTCAATTGTTTGACATAGCGACTAGCTTTTAAAATATTTTATTTTCCTTCCTTTCTTCCCTTTCTCGTACGTATAATGGTGCAAGAAATAAGACCAATGTTGCTAATGTTTATCTCGATTAGCATGATGTAGATAAGAGAATAATCTGTTGTAAGAATAGTTTGTATTTGGAACAATTAAAGAAAGGTATGCGAATTGAACACATCAGATTTGTACTTTCTCTGTGCGTACTATGTACATAGTGTATAGAGAAGGTATTGCACTCCACCCAAAAATTCGATACCGAGATTTCACCGGAAATATATGTTTTAGAGTCCCTTGTATCCAAAAAGATCCGTGTGTGTGTGCGTGTGTGCGTGTGTGCGTGCGTGCGTGCGTGTGAGAGAACACGATAACTCAAAAACGAAAAGTCGGTAAAATACCAAACTTGGTATTTAAGTTTAGTATCTTCCAGATTTCGAGAAAAATCCCCCCCGCCCCAAACTACCCTTTACATGGAAGTTTTTTCGAAAATTTTGATTTTCTAAAAACTGGCTAACGATTTTGATTAAGATATTAAGGATATTTACCTGACAAATAAACTGTATATCTTGAATTTTCTGGGAATAGCCTCTGAAGACTACTTTATTCTGGACGAATTTTACAGAATTTTGCTTAACTGCTAAACGTAAGAGATGGAAAAAAACTTACCACACAAAACATGTAGAGCACTTTAAACACACACAATTGATGTTATATGCATTTTTTTCATGGAGTTGATCGTTTTTTTAGATATTTCTTGTTTTTGGTTTCAGCTTTAAAAGCTTATACTTTTCTCCCACAGGACTTAGTCAACTCCTGTCCATACAAACAAAGGAACTTCAGTCACATAGCAACCAGCTTTTGATTTACTTTAACCTATGGTACTCCCTTATTTCGCTTCTACTTACAAGGAAGCAAGTAATAAGACTATTTCTGGCAATTATTTTTCGATTAGCATTAAGCAAATAGAAACAATCAGCTTTTTAACAATAATTTGTTGTAGAGATTTAGAGAAAGTCATGTGAATGGAACACATCAGATATTTTTATTTCCTTATAATTACAAGGAAACAAGTAATACATACAATTTCTGCTAACTTTTATCTCCATTAATATGGTGTAGATAAAAGAATAAGTTTTAACAATAATTCGTTACAGATATGTAGAGAAAGCCATGTAAATGGAACACATCAAGTTTTTACTTTCTCTACGCGGACTCGTACGTTGTGAATGGAGAAATTATTGTGTTCCAATCCAATATTCGATACCGTGATTTCACTGGAAATACACGCCTTAGGCTCTCCTGTATCCAAATAAAGCATTTTTACTTTCTCTATACGTACAATGCGTATAGTGTATAGAGAAATTGTTGCATTCCACCCAAAAATTCGATACCGAGGTTTCCCCGGAAATATGCGTTTTTGGGGTCCCCTGTATAAAAAAAGCACATTTTTTGGAAAAAGGTCCATGTCTGTGAACTCGATAACTCAAAAACGAAAATTCGATAAAATACCAAACTTGGTATTTAAATGTAGTATCCCTCAGGGATACGACACGATTTTGAGGAAAACTCACACCCCCCCCCAAACTACCCATTACATGGAAAAAATTCGAAATTTTTTATTTTCTCAAAAATGGCTATAACGATTTCGATTAAAGTACCGTATATTAAAGTAATTATATGGCAAATAAAATGTATATCTTGAATTTTCTGGGAATAGCCTCTAAAGGCTTCTTTATTTTGAATGAAGTTTGCAGAAATTTGCCTAACTGGTAAACCGTGTTAGACAGAAACTTACTACACAAAAAGTGATCACTAACGTATAGATCACGTTAAAACTCAGGTTTATGCCATATACATTTTTTCCGTTGTTTCAGATTTAAAATACTTAAAACTTTCTCACACGGAAGGACTGGCCCCGCATATAAACGAATCTTAACCACATGGCAGCCAACCACCTTTAAGAGATTTGACATTCGTTTTAGCCTAGTGTAATCCCTTACTTTCCTTCTACTTACAGGAAGCAAGTAATAAGACCATTTCAGCTATTTTTTCTCGATAGCATGAAATAATTAGAAGAATAAGTTTTTTTATCGATAACTTGTTCTAGAGGTATGGAGAAAGTTATGTGAATAGAACACATCAGATTGTTTGAAAAAGGTCCCCGCTCGCGCGTGTTTTATTTTTTAAACGCCCGCTTTAACTACTTATGGCACCGCAGGCGGTGACACTGATGATACATGAATGATGATGTAGCACCGGTGAAATGCGATGGCGGGGGAAACCGGAGTACCCAGAGAAAACCTGCCTCACCATAAATCTCACGTGCGGTCACTTGGGATCGAACCCCGGCCGTCTAGGTGAGAGGCGAATGGTTTAACCACTCGGCCACGGCGCGGCCGTGTGGGTGTCTGTGAACACGATAATCAAAAATGAAAAGTGGGTAAAATACCAAACTTTGTATTTAAATTTAGTATCTTCCAGGGATGCGACACGAAGATTTTGGGAAACATAAATTTCCTGAAAGTAAATGTAATACCCTTATTTAAACAGTAAATACTGACAACAATCAATGTAATAAATTGTCCTAAGTCCAGACGTGCTGCGAATTAACTCACTGTCTAGCAGAAGAACTTACCCCCCATCCCAAATTACCCTTTACATGGAAAGAATTTCGCAAATTTTGATTTTTTAAAAACGTCTCTGATGGTTTTGATTAAATTATCCTATGTTTAAGATAATTACATGAAAAGTAGAATGTGTATATTGAATTTTCTGGGAATAGCCCCTGAAGAGCTCTTCATTCTGCAAGAATTTTGCTCAATTTTGCATAAATGGTAAACCGTAAGGGCTTGCTACACAAATATGTAGATCTCGTTAAAACACACGATTTATGTCATATACGGTTGCTTTTATTTTATTTATTTATTTATTATTTTTTTTTTTTTTTTTTCGTGGAGTTGAACATTTCAAGGATATTCCTTGTTATTGGTTTCATTTTTAAAATACTTCCAACTTTTCTCATATGGGAATTTGTAAAATCCGTGCAAAGAAGCAGATTTCAACCACATGAAAACAATGTTTTAAAAGTGTATTCCCCTATTTTTCCATACATTTATCTCGACTAGCAAGCATGATGTGGATTGAAGAAAAAGCTTTTTAACGCTAATTTGTTTCAGAGATGTAGAGAAAGTCTTGTGAATGGAACTCATCACATTGTTTTTTCTTCCCATGACAGCAGCCTTTTACATTATCGAGGTTGAACAGTCGAATAGTTTCCGCATTTTATAACTAATCACTTGTTGCCAAATTTGATTTTTTTCTGTTCAGAAATATATGGTGAAGAACATAGCGTGGATAGAAAAAGAAATGTTATATGAACATATACATTACAATGTAAATGTGTGAAATTTGCTTTGGGTAGATAAATGAAGTATAAATATGTCGTATCTCTATAGTACGTACACAACAGCTGTTTAATGGTGCAAATAAAGTTGGAATTTCGTCACAACCGGTCCTGGATCCTATTTGCATAGAGATCAGGTTGTGGTTTACGTTTCCAGCTCTGCCACTTGCTTGCGCACACATACACACATATACTTTCTCACTTTCATCTTTATCCATTGCTACTGCATTAAAGTTATCGTCCTGTCAGTGCGTGGCCGTGTTCTTATGTCGTAATAAGGCTTCAAGGATAACACAAGTCATTCCGCATTAGGACGGGAATCGTGCTCAGTAGAATGTTGTCTATAATCTTTGATGGATAATAAGTATGTTTTTGTGTCAAGTTTTACTCTTACGGTTTGCTGCACACAAAATCAGCGATGGGCAACAAACACAGTATCAGCAGGTAGGTGTTACCATGATCATTGCTGCTTTGTGCCTTGGTAGTTGCAAATGTCGCCATTTCTAACTTAATTTGGTAAGCTCAAAGGTCGAAGCTCGTGCGTAGTGAAAATAGTAATGCGCAACATCGTGAAAATCCTGCTGTTTGTTTTTACTAGTTTGTTGTTTCCCTTCCTTCTCTACCACCTACATTGTAGGCAGAAAGGGTAGTTGAACTCAAAAAATCGATGTTGAGATTTCACCGGGAATACATGTTTTGAAGACTCCTGAATCCGAAAAGAAATTTTAGAAAAAGGTCCATGCGTGAGTCTATAGCAGAATAATACATAAACCAAAAAGCTTTATGTTTAGTATCTTTCAAAAATGCCACACGAAGATTTACAAAATAATTCCCCAGCCCCAGCTACCCTCACATGGAACATTTTTGAAATTGTTTATTTTTTCTCTAGTTATAACGATTTTGAGCTTGATCACATACCTCAGTTGGTAGAGCACCTGCCTGCTGTGCAGGTCCCGGGTTTAATTCCCGGCTGGGGATACGAATTTTTCTCTAGCCCAGATTACTCCCCAGAGTCTGGAAGTATGAATGAGTGTGTGTGTATAGTGTATGTGTGAGAGAGAGAGAGAGAGAGAGAGAGAGAGAGAGAGAGAGAGAGAGAGAGAAAGAGATATCTAACGATTAAAATTAATAGTTTAATAGAAACCCAACGTCAGTACAGGAGTTAATACCATTGCCGATAAACAATATGTTCCATAAAGAAATGCCGCCGATAGGACAGTGCAGTGAAAGGCGGTGAATAATAATAATAACAATAACGGCTCAGATTAAAAATATGTACATGCCATGATTGCATATCTTGAATTTTGTATCGTATGTAAAGTTCCCTTCATTCCGAAAGAATTTTGTATAATCTTGCATCACTAGTGTCTTTAAAACGCACAATTTATTCTAAATAACCTTTTTTTGTGACATGGCCGTTTCCAAGATAACCTCATTAATTGTCCGAATTTTTAAAATAATTTAGTCATTCTTTTAAGTCCTCTCAATTTTCAGCTATTTCTCATGATTGTATAGAGACATATAGTATCCAGTTTATTAAAACATTTGACTCGCTGTTCCTTTTGTAGGTGCGAGGGCGGATCGAAAACGAATGCACTTTTTTTTTTTACAAAAACGTTTAATAGTTAAAAATATCAGAAATGAATGACCCCTTTCACCTATTTTGCGACATAGTCACCAGCTTTCTCAACACATTTGTCCCGTAGCGATACCAGTTTCAATATGCCCTGTTTGTAGAACTTCGTTTCCCTGAAGTATAGCCATCTGCGGACTGCTGATTTCACTTCCGCGTCTGTCTTCAAGTGTTGGCCGGCCAGGAATTTCTTCAACTGACCAAACAGATGCAAGTCAACGGTGCAAGTTCCGGACTGTATGGTGGATGCTGGAACACATTCCAACCAAATTTGGTGATTTTCTGAGGAACAGCAACAACATGGGAGCGAGGATTGTCAAGAAGCAGTTCGACATCGTCAACAGTAATGCACGACGCAACTTCACCAAAGTTTAATGTTGGCTGCAGCATCCACAGTGGTGAATGTCAGTTCAGTAAAACCCACTAATAAAATATCATGCATATCCCAGAACACTGTCAAAAGTAATTTCCTAGTAAAATGAGTCACTTTGAATTTTTTCTTTACTGGGGAACCAGCATGTTTCCACCCCATACTTGCCTGTTTTGTTTCGGGCGTGTAATGGTATGCCCACGAGTCATCACCAGTAACTATTCTTTACAGAAAGTCATACTCTTCTGCGGTGTACTGCGTTAAGTGATCCAAGCTTGTCATGATTCGCTGGCCTTTGTGGTTGTCTGTTAGGGTTTTAGATACCCAGCGAGCACTAACTTTACCAAATTTCAGCGTATCATGAACAATATCTTACACTGCACCATAGGAAATGTTGAACTGTTGCGACGAGATTCACAGATGATTGATAAGGGGTGAATTGAGTAAAATTAAACCTCACCCAAAACAAACCCCCCCCCCCCAAAATGCCCAAAATTCAACCTTAAAAAACAAACAAAATATTGGTTCTATAAGCAATACTTTTTAGTATGTTTTTATACTCACAGATTCCATTTTTTTTTCTTCTTTACACACTCCGGTCGTTCAAAATTGCCGGCTTAATACCTCTGAACTTTTGCGGGGTAGCAGCTGTTACTGGCCTCCCGGAGCGTGGCGAATCACTGAGGTTCACATGACCCTTTTGGAAGAATGCACACCACCTGGATACATTGCTACGGTCCATACAATCCCCATTTACACTACGCATGTCCCTGTGAATTTCACTCCGTTTAGGTCCTTTGGCCTTCAAATATCGAACCACACCTCTCTGCTCTTAACACGTGGATGACAGTAGCATGCGTGCCATCTTTGTTACGCAGTTTACGCTTCTCTCGCTAGAGCTGCACACGAAACAAAAATACCCTCTGTAGTGAAAACCTAAACTATATCTATGTGAATTGCAACACTCCAGCTGCAACACAAGGCAGACAAAATTGCTGTGCGTTACTTTTCGATCCGCCCTTGTATAATACCAATGTGTAATGTAGCTATTCCTGCAAAGTTTTACATGGATTAAAATGCAGCAGAGAGAGAAGCTGTCATAAGAATATTTTTTATAGGCACGTCAGGTTTTTAATACACCTACTATTTTCAACAATGAAAAAATGTCTTGAATTAGTTATTGTTGGTGCAAGTGAAATTAAAATCATATTAAGATAATATGCAATCCGTGGCAACCGTTTTAAAAATATCTGATGCGTTCCATTCACATGACTTTCTCAAGATTGATTATTGCCGTTATTTCTGATTTAATGAAACTAGACTACTTTGATTTCTTTGATTTGTCCATTTATTGTTCATCATTGAGAAAACTTTCTCTGCATGAGCATTTGTGCCTGGAAATACAGGTATACCTAAAGTTGTTACAATTTAAATAATGAATTAATAAAGAAGAGCGCGCAGTGTGCATAAGTTTAGGAATTAGCTTCCTCCATTACGAAGCTTTGTCAGTGTTTCATGGCTTCGTTTGCAAAACGTCACATGATATCGTCGCACCTTCACCACAACGGTTGCACGCACATTCTGGTCCAGGCATGTTTTGTAACAGTAGAAACCGTAAAGAGCTGTCTTCCCAGATAGCTTTTCTTTTTGCCGAAAGCTCTTCCAGGGCGCTCCTATAATTTGGTGTGACTCTTAGTAGAAATTTTAGTCTTGTTTTATTATGTATAGTTGTTCACTGGTAAGAGCATTTGCCAGCCGCGATGATGTGAATCTAGATAAACATAACTTCCTTTAGGAAAGTGGCTTTGATTTTGTTCAAGATTTAAAAACTGCTTGTGAGGTTTGTCCAGATGTTATACAGGATGTTTCAAAAATACGGGGCATAATTTCAGGTATGTATTTCCCACATGTAGACAATCAAATTAGTTCATTATAACATGTGTCCGGAAATGCGTCATTTCCGAGTTATGGCCTTCACAACTTTGAAATTCACTGGAACGTTTTTCTTTCCGCAGGCTGTTGTCATTACAGAAGATGTTCAAAATGTCCACCTCCTGCTTGAATACAGACCTCACATCGATGTCTCATTGACCTGCGAACACGATCCCAAACTCCGGGAGTATTGCGTATGTGCTCACAACTTGCCACAATTCGATTCCGAAGGGATTCCAAATCCGGCACCGGAGACGAATAAACCAATGATTTTAAATGGCCCCACAAGTAGAAATCGAGAGGGTTCAGATCAGGTGAGTGTGGAGGCCAAGCAATTGGGCCACCTCTACCAATCCATCGATCAGGAAACCTTCGATCCAAGTACCGGCGAGCCGTAAGACTGAAGTGTGCAGGAGCGCCATCATGCAAGAAGTGAATGTGTTGATGATTGATCAGTGGAGTGTCTTCGAAAACGTCAGGTATGGTGTTTTCCAGGAAGTTTGTGTACGCCTGCCCCGTAAGTCTGTTTACAAGTACATGGGGTCCAATTAATCGATCACCAATGATACCGGCCCACATGTTGAGGGAGAACCGTACCTGGTGATGAGATACAACAGTTGCACGTGGGTTTTCATGCGACCATACATGCTGATTTTGGAAATTTGTTATGCCATCTCTTGTGAACTGTGCTTCATCTGTAAATAATACGACGCCAGAAAAGTTCGGATTTACACCACACTGCTGCAAGAACCACTGACAGAACCTAACTCGTGCAGGGTAATCTGCTGGTGACAGGGCCTGTACACGTTGCAAATGATAAGGATACAATTGATACTCGTTCAACAGTCTCCAGACAGTCGTATGAGGAACATTGACTTGCAACGCTAAGCGTCGTGTGCTGATAGGAGTCCTGTCCACAGCCTCCAGAATCTCCTCCTGCACTTCTGGAGTTGTAGATCTTGGTCGTCCCCTTCCCAAACCAGGAGAGGTGAATGTTCCATACTCGCACAGACGGGAATGGAGACGTACAAATGTCTTCCGATCTGGACATTGTCGCTGTGGGTACCTCTCCTGGTACAAACGACGAGCAGCGCAGCATTGCCGTCAGCCTTACCGTACATGAAGTGTATCTCTGCCAGCTCTTGATTTGAATGCATGTCGCACAGTCTTAACGCCTAAAGAACACTGAATGTAACCTTCCTCAGAATGAACTATCAGAGCGCCCTCCTAATGTCTCCTTTGACGGCAAAGACCTGCGGAAAGAAAAACGTTCCAGTGAATTCCAATGTTGTGAAGGCCATAACTGGGAAATGAAGCATTTCCGGACACATGTTATAATGAACTATTTTGGTTGTCTTCATGTGGGAAATACATACCTGAAATTATGCCCCGTATTTTTGAAACATCCTGCATATGCTACACGTGACGACTTAAATGCTGTGATAGCTTCCTTAGATGTTTGATGCTGTTAATGGATCCACAAGGTGCGTTGGTTCTGTCTTTTATGTTCAGGGAGAATTTATTCCCACTCAATTGCAGAATTATTTCAAGATAGTTAACATGATCTGCAAGTAGAGGTTTTGATTTGTGATATAAAATTGCTTCTTTCCCGCTTCTTCTATATCGATTGTTGTCTACATCAAAGGTTAGATTTTCAACACAGCGATATATCTTGGAGTCTACAGGAGGGTGGATCACCCTAGCAGGAGACCTATATTTCAGGAAACAACATTCATTCTTTATTCAGATACGTCCCTAATTCACTGGGCCATCGAAGAAAATATGACGACAAAATCAATATCATTATCCCGTTTTATCCCGTGCCCCCTATAAGTAACTTGCTTTTAAAATGCATTTCTGAGATTAAAGCCAAACTTTCTGGTAAAGTATTCTGTTTTATAATAGAAGACTAAACATTTCAAACAATTAAGCAAAATTGACCTAAAAGGTACAACATTTTTCTATGAAATGCGATGCAATGTTTGATAAAGGTATAAATTCTGTACATTACATTTTTAATTTTAATATTTAAATTTTGTTTATGTATTATCTAATGAATCACATACTGTATTGTTTATTTTTTTCATTTAAACCGCAATGTGCAAGAGAAAAAAATCATTAATTAAATAGAAAATGCTTTCATACGCCATATGAAATAACTTACGTTGAAAAATATTTAATGAACTTTCAATCATGTCTTCAATGATGTTTTAATCTTACACTTAAAAAAAAAAAAAAAAAAAAAAAAAAAAAAAAAAAAAAACAACCAACAACTGAGGTCCTGAACTTTTAAATTAGTACATTCGTCGCTCTAAGGGAAAGTCACGTTTATAGGACTAAAATATATTTTAATTCCTAGCAGATACAAATAATTCTAAAATTAAAAGTCTTTAATTTTTCATAACACTGAAATAATGCGTTTTTATTAAAACACATAGTACTTCCCAGTGTCCGTAAAACTATTCTAATTATCCCAGAGACTACTGGAAGCAAAGTGCAATTTCATGAATAGTGAATCGCTTGTTCACAAACGCAAACACATTAATTGTTTACTACCAAGTTTTTTGTGATAACTGGAGATAGGAATTTTATGATTTAACGTTTTAATATACATGCATTTATGCAATGGAAACTTAATAATGTGCATGTAAATATACCCACAGAAAAAAATATTAAGACATCAGATTAATATACAAAAATTTAAAGCCATTTTATGTAATCTCTCCGCCAATGATACTATTGTGAAACCATATGAAGTGTTTAAGTAATCAAAGTTTATCTTTAATATTAAACACCTTGGATATACTCCCGAAACCTTGTCGCTCAAATTTGGTTGTGGCATGATCCCACCAGGCTTTCGCCATACACAAACACCATAACATTGAATTGAATGAGCTGACGTTTCAACTGGATAATTATTAGACATATTTTGGAATTACTTTCCTGTGTGTAAATTAGTAAGCTACACTTTTATAAATGCAAAAAGATGCTAAAAAATATTGAAATTAAATATTTAGTATAAATATTAATATTTCGTAGCACTTGAACTCAATTGCTAGAACTCCTTTAGTCACGTTCGTACCGTGAGGGAATGGCTACAACCAATGAGTAGGGAGTTCACCGATTTGATGCAACTACCATCAGTTTTGCCAAGTTTCAAGGTTATTTATTTGAAAATAGCGCGTTTGTGAATTAAACATAATATACAGCATAATTGGCAAACGGTTTAAATATAAAATGTAAGTAATACAAGCTGTTTAAATTGTTGCAAATGTAGTAACTAACTTGCATAGCCAGTGGGCAAACGTTTTGAAAACTGAGAAAAAAAATATGAATTTGCATTAAAATTCTGTCCTTAGCGATATCCTCAGATGTTTAGACGATACTTCATAGCGCTATGTCTCCATGAAGCAAACACCCATGACCTCTTCGTTACTGAATATGTCAGAAGCAATTATACTCTGGTTAAATGGATTGTATACTGAATTTAATGAGGATATCCACAAAATAAATAAATAGACATTAAAAGGAAAATGTCAGGTCATAACGACAGGGTTAACTAACATTCCTCTTCCCAGGAAAAGAGAAAACCCGGAAGAAAGAAGAAAAAAAAAAGTGACCAGTAATTCACCCTAACCGAGATTCTAACTCGAGACCTTTTGGATGTGAGGCAGATACGAAGTCAAAATGCCCTAAACCTATTAAAGATAGTAAAAAGGTCACAAAAGAATATGTTTACGGCAGCACTAGCTAATATAATAATCGAAAATTACTCAAAATATTTGCTGCTTGGGTATAGAATTGCAGAACGTAATTTAATTAAAACATTCATAATGTGTAAATTTCAGTTAAAGAGAGAGGCAAGTTTGAGGTATAATTTTGTGCGCCTGACTGTTGAAAATGCGATAGAAGCCATGCCAATCCTGTAATCTTTATTTTTAAGTGCCTCTATGAATTAAGGACTAATTCCAGTACAGCTTTATATAGATCTATGAGCCACTATAGGTCAGTGTTACCACTTTTAGTGAAAATTGACTTAACTCCCACATCTCTTTTATTTGTTTACAGTAGTTGCTTAACGGTACTCGCAATCTTGGGCAAAATCCTCAGGAAAAAGCGTTGATAAAGATTTTATATTATATGACAATTCATGCTCTAACGTAAGGTATAGAAAATAAAGAAAGTGTGAGAATGTTATAATCGTGTAATTACTAGCAATCAAGTAGGCTTACTTTTGAAAAAGAAAATCTTATCGGCTAAAGAAACAAAAATATGATGTTTTCATTCACTTGACATTCTCTACTTGTTCTGCAAACAAGGTATTTCTACAAAAAAACTGTTCTTTTATCTACATCATCCAATCCAGGTAAACATTAGCATAACTAATCTTATCACTTGCTTCTTTTTAAACAGAAGGGAACTAAAGGAGTACACTAGGCTGAAGAGACATTCAATTCTTTTAAAAACTGGTCTATGTATTCTTGTGTCTCAGAATGGTTAGCTCTATTCCCCTCTTGTGTGTTTTAACGAGGTCTACATTTTTGGTGTGTTAAATTTTATCTTACAGTTTGCCAATGATACAAAACTCAGCCAGAATGAAGAGGTCTTTAGAAATTATTCCCAGAAAATTCAACATATACATTTAAATATGTCAAGAAAATATCTTGAACATGTGGTATTTTAATCAAAAGATTTAGACAATTTTTAAAAAATCAACAGTTCCGAAAACTGTTCTATGTAAAGGGTAGTTCTTGGAAGATATTAAACCTAAATACAAAGTTTGATTTCAACCGCTTTTCGTTTTTGAGTTATGCTGTCCACAGGCACACACGCGAACCTTTTTCTAAAAATGTTCTTTTTTGATTCAGGGGTCCTCAACAGCATTGTGACATGTCAGTATAGAATTTTTGGTGGAATGCAATACTTTGTTTAGCTACTATGTGTGTACACGCTCTTGGCTAACTAAAATACAGGAATAGAAACTGAATAATAGCAAAAACAGTTTCTGAGGATAATTCTTATGCTAAAAGGTACAAGGTTCTCAACGGTCACGCAAACTTCGCCGTGTCCTATTAACAGGATCTTCAGCTTGGGGAGCGGGGAAAAACAGCTAAAAGCTAAATTTCTCGAGTATTTCCAGCTTTCTCTTTTTCGAGAAATTGTTTTCTTCTATGCACTGCACATATTTTTTTATTGCAAAGATTCTTTGATAAAGCTGGCTGTTCAAAGAACATGGTACCATGATAAAGAACCTTGTAATGAAGTTAGTCCTTGAACCAAAACATATGGGAGGTTATCAGATGTTCCTACCAGAATGTCTTCAGCAACATCCATGAAATCATCCTGTACGTCATTTCTCAAACCACACTTTTCTAAAACACTACATTATTCTATCCAAACCGACCACAAGAAGTCCTTGTACCTTGATAATTTATGTACTAAAGCATCTGCAAGATGTTCGACACTTATACAATCAAATTACAGTTTTGTCTCTTACTGCTTTTACAACAAAATCACTCAAAATGTAACGATCAATTGTTCAAACTCTGGTCCATTAGTAGCTAATTAATTTCGCGCGCTCTGCTTGGAAGTCGATGCATTGAAACTTCCAGTTCTTTACTTATTGGCTTCATTTCCCGCAGCTGGTAGTCATTTTGTTCTGTTGCTTGTAAATCTGAATACTTTAAACTACCCTTTGATATTATATATATATATATATATATATATATATATATATTATTAAGAATTATACTAACTCTAAGAATTATATACTGCAGCAAAGTTCACTGTCCAGGTTAAATTCAATTCACCCAGTTGCAAAAGTCAGTGTTGTTCTCTCCATGTTACGAAATTTGGCGCTTTTGGTCGAATTTTCAATTGTATCTGACCCTTCAGACTTGATGGTTACCATCCTGTGTCTCACAACGAGGGTGGTTTCAAGAAGGTTTTGGTAAAGTCCTCTTAACAGCAACTCATATGGATATTATCTGAAAAATCAAATAATCTTAAAGTGTCTTTCGTTAGAACATAACTTCTATTTCCTTTCTTGAGTAAATATATTCCGTAACGCTATATAGGTACTATGTAAGATAATGTATGTAGTATATGAATACCACAGATCCTATAGTAAATGTTTGTAAAGGAAACCACTTTCGTAACACACACACATTCACAAACGGGCAGACACATGTACCCAAAATCGCCATTTAACTGCAGCCTCTTTAAAACTACAGGAAACAGCTCTTATAATGTATTGTGGTTTGTTTGACCTGATTAAAAAGTCTTCATTCCTGTTGTATCTGTTGGTCCTATTCGGTACAATAAATTTGTTCGGGCTAAAGAGTCGGCAAAGGATAAAGAAAAGGTATGATTGAAAGTGGCGTAAATGATAAGTAAAATTTGTTCAGTGAATCATTGGAGGGGTTGGGGGCTGAACCCAAATATGAAATTGAAAGAGAACTTATGTTACGCAAATAAAAACTTAGATGATGGAATGGCTCATTTGAACAGAATTTCTGTAAGGTGGTTTTAGATTTTGTATTTTGATGTAATTTGAAATATAATGGATGAAGATCAATTAACGAATTAACGTCTACAATGGTGGATTTTCATTTTATGGGGGGCATGCACCACCTAGAGTAAGCTCTTCTTCAGCAGAAAACTGCTAATCAAGTCATAACTCGGCGACTTTCATACGGTAGTAAAATAAATCCGCCTTTCAATACTCGCACAGCAAACTACTACAGAGTTAAATGTCGGATAACATCGTCATGTATGTTACTACAGAAATAAATACAGCGTAAACACAGATTAGAATTTACTCTTAGAACTTTATAGGAATAACTGACCGAGCAATAGAACCACAATAGCATAGTATATATGTAGGAAGATTTTATATTGATGTGCTCCTGAATTACTTTGATTACATTGATGATTTCGACGAAGCAAACAACAGTAATGCGAGAGTGCGCTTAATATGGGAAAAGCGACAAGAATGCACAGAAGAATATAAGAGTTCCAGGAACGTTTCGGGAATAGGAACAGAATCTTCTACGTTCATTGAGAATATTTACAACAAAATTCAAGTATGGATTCAGTTGCACCCATGTATCAGCAAACTGCAATAATTAAAGTGCGACGTGCCAGTGTTTCCTACCGGCGAAACCAGTTGTAGGCGATCTTATTAGCGACAGATTGCGATCGTTGTGATTTCAGCAAATGTGCTTGGGGACATTAAAAAAATCAGCAAAGAATAATCAATGAATATTTACAAACTAGTTTGTTATAAAATTTCACCGCATTGTTAGAGTGATTTTAAGGTTAAGAGCAAGGTACACAGATAAATATGCCACAAATGATTAATAGTGTTCAGAAAGTAAAGGACATTCTTCACTTCGCAGCTTTTACACAAAAATGAAGGACAATTTATTTACAAAAAGTTTTAAGCCGCTATTTAGTATATTTCCCGTCGCTCGAAGCATTAAACTTGTCCGTCACGATTTTTCAGGCATTCCTCTTTGGATCCAGTATCTTTACAGTTTTTTTTGTTTTTTTTTGGGAGGGGGTTGGTACTCTATATTATTAAATAGATGTTCAGTTATCTCTGCCACTGCAGTTTACCACTTTTTTCTATAGCATATAACATAATCTGTGCCGCTTCAAGTAATTCGCGCGTGCAAAAAAGTACATAGCAATAGCAATACAAACAATAGCAATATTCCAAGAGTAATGGTAACTAGTAGTAACTAGTAATGGTAATCGTAGTGGTTACTAAAATTATAGTCCAGCTCTCCAACATTATTTTAGGAGTAAATTATCCCGTAGTAACCTATATCTGTAGTTGACTTCTTCCGTAAACGTTGCTTCCGAAGTAATTACTCTCAGGATGTTGCACGCTGCCCGTATGTGTTGGTTACATTATAAAATGAATTTACTTTTCCTTTTGTCAACTACAGGAGTAAAAGCAAGTTGAAGGACGAAAGCTGACTGGCTTTTAGAGTGGTAGAGAGCAGATCTTAAAAATAATAATTTTAAATACGTATTATTTTCTAATTATCAAAGAAAAAGGGAAGTAAGCGACTAAACGCACGTAGAGAACGGTTACATTCGCGTTTCGTGCTATTTTTATACTCACGATCAAATTTTAAGTATCATGGGATGCCTTACATGAGTTTTTGTTCAGCCTTTATTGTAACAAATGGGTCCACTACAGCTTGCATCGTTACTAGATTTTGAGGTAAGCTTTTTTTCTGGTTCTTAATGGTTTGTCAGTTATACAAAAGTATTTAAAATGCAATCTTGTAGAAATAAAAATTGCTACATATGTACTACTGATAAATGAGGTAGTGTGCCTTTTAATTGCAATTACCAAGACCGAGAACTTTCCCGTGCAAAATGAAGTTGAATATACAGACAATTCGCAGAAAGTTTACGTATTTTAATATGGAATTAAAAGTCCGCAGAATTGGAGATAATGGTAAGAAATGTGTATAACTATCTTCCTCTAAACTCCCGATAATATCTCAAATTTCAGTGTAATTATGAGGTTGATAATATACTTAATACTCTCATCGTTAAGGATACATGCTTGTCTATTTCAGATATTACAACAGAGCATCAACTGCTATCTATAGTATTCAAAGCATTGTGACAAATTAATTTTTTTATTTATATTATTTTATATTATTTATTTATTTTTAATTATTTATAGATTTAGTATAAATGAAATGTTAAATGGGGCCTGGCAGTTAGTAGAGTATTATTTAGACCACTTTCGTAAGTTCTTGTGAACTAAATGGATCTGGGATACACAAGACCACGTAAACATAAGTTTAAATAGTAAATTACACAGAAATATTTTGTTATACTGGCCAGTATTTTTTTTTTCTCAATTTTTACATCGTTAGAGAACAGGAAAACCTCACCTACGCAATGCAGGGATTACAAATTAACAAATTGAAAATAAAACTAACAATACTTTAAATTCTATGTAAGATTTCAATAATCACGATCCTAGACAGTTGTTTTCAGCCGTCTCTAGAACACTTCCATACATAATACCTTTCTCCAGAATTAGAAAACAGCAGTGCCTCCGCTAATCAGATAACGTTGAAGTGGTGTGATCAAGTTGTTGACCTTTGTGCATTAAAAGCCACAACCTCATTGTTTTGATAGCTTCTGTTGTCCCTGGAGTATCGTGCCATTTCCAGCGGACCTTTTGAACTTGAGAAGATGAACTTCAAACTCTTACGCATTAGCGCCTTCTTATGCCGGTGAACTTTAAGTGGGTTCTTTGTTTGGATTGATCTGAGCTTTTGCCTCATAATTAATGTGAATGAGGCAATCAAGGTTTTAATTTTTGTACAAAAAAAAGTAGAGGAATTTTTGTATTTCGCATAAAACTTCGATTTAGAGATTTCACTGAAAATCTTTGAACAAAATTTGTAATGTGAGATGTGTTGAATATATTAAGAGCTTTTATTCGATCAAATCATCTTCTTAGAATTACAATTTTACTGTTACCATTAACAGTGATATATTTCTTAACGATTTTGCAGAAAGCGAGTCAGAATTCGTTTTTTTTTTCTTTCTTTTATATTGAATACGGTAGAGGAGGGTTTATACACAAAAAATTGGATTTATTCCATTCGTATGACTTTCTCTACATCTCTAACAAATTATATTAATAAGCTTATTGTTCTATCTACTTCTTGTTAATCGAGATAAATATTAGCAGAACCGGTCTTATTACTTATTTCCTTATAAGTAGAAGGGAAATAAGGGAATACACTAGGCTAAACCGACAGTCAAATGTTCTAAAATGTGGTTGCCATGGAATTGTAATCCGTTTCTTTGCGTGGCCAGGAGTTGACAAGTTCCCGTATGAGAACAATTAAAGTATTTTAAAACTGAAATCAGTAATAAGGAATGCTTCGAATACGGTCAACAGGACGAAAAAAATATATATGACATAAATTGTGTGTTTTAAGATCTTAATTTTTGCGGAGTAAGTCTATGTCTTACAGTTCACTAGCTATTCAGAAAAATTCATCCAGAATAAGGAGGTCTTCAAAGGCTGTTCCCAGAAAATTCAAGTTAGCATTTTATTTGTCATGTAAATATTTTAAACATATTAAATTTTAATCAAAATCTTAGAGCCAATCTTGAGAAAACCACAATTTTCGAAATTTGTTCCATGTAAAGGGTAGTTGGGGGTAGGGGATTTTCTTGAAAATCTTCGTGTCGCATCCTTAGAAGATACTGGACTTAAATATTAAGTTTGGTATTTAACGGACTTTTCGTTTTTTAAGCTGTACTGCCCCCCCCCAAACACACACGGACGTTTTTCTAATATTTTTTTTTTCATAGGGTCCCAAGACATGTATTTCCGGTGAAATCTTGGTATCGAATTTTTGGGTGCAATACAATACCTTTTCTATACACTATGTGCATAGTGCGTTAGAGAAAGTAAAAAAGAACAAAAGCGCGCGCGAAATGTCGATAGATATCCAAATTTCAGGTTCAGTTTATAACGTTTTTTTTTTCCATCCAGTGCATTTGAATTGAGATAAACAATAGCTGCATTACAAATTTCGCTAAGATACAAAAGAAATTAAATGTTTAAGAAGTGGACGCTGCATAATATACAAGGTTACTACAAGAGAAATAGACAACTTCAACTGCCTGTAAAACAAAAACTATTAGAGATAGCAACCTAATTATTTTGGAGGTATGTTGAGAAACTCTCAAAGTTTCGTTTGTTACTATTGGTAACGCTGTAGTGTTTTGTTTGTTGTTGCAGAAGCTGAAATGGCGGAAAATCCTGTGGAAAAGGCATATTGCGTGTTGGAATTTGCTAGAACGCAATGAGCAACTGTTGTCCAACACCATTTTAAAACACGTTACCACAAAAACGAAATGATGCGCTCACAAGAACCAGCATCGTCTTCATCATGTCGCAACATGTCGATGCAAAAGTCACGCCGTATGACCTTATCTTCTTTACTCAGAAACTGCAACATCTGTAATCTGTAAGGCATCATGTGCAGTCGCTTCCTCAAGATTTTCCATACATTTTGCTGTGGAATTTGTAATTGCATGCTTGCCCTACATGTCGATTTCTGTGGGCTTCTTATGTAGGCAGAACGAACACGTTCAACGTTTTCTTCCGAAACTCTTGGTCTTCCCGAGCTCTTCCCTTTGCACAAACATCCCGTTGTCTCGAATTTTCTATACCAGTCGTAGATTGACTGTCTAGTCGGTGGCGTTTTGTGGTAACGTGTTCTAAAATGTCGTTGGACAACAGTTGCTGATTGCGTTCTAGCAAATTCCAACACGCAATATGCCTTTTCCACAGGATTTTCCGCCATTTCAGCTTCTGCAACAACAAACGAAACTTTAAGAGTTTCTCAACATACCTCCAAAATAATTAGGTTGCTATCTCTAATAGTTTTTGTTTTACAGGCAGTTGAAGTTGTCTATTTCTTTTGTAGTAACCCTGTATTAATACTCGCTGAAATGCCCGGCTTTGCACGGTGTAATTGAACTTAAATGGAGCACTTTGGAGTTGAGCATAAAGAATAATGATTCATTAATGAGTATATCATTATTTATTCTAATATTTTTCAATGAATGAAAATGAAATTATGCATTCTCTATCTTCTGCAATTTCCATATCAATAAAAAAGTGAAAAAAAAGCAACCAAACAAAGTATTCACTACGTTTTTCTTATTTACCAACAACTTCTCTAACTATAGGAAGCGAACGAGAATATAACAATTTTCTAAGTGCAAACAATAGAACTGAAATAATCCTAAGGATGGCAAAGGCATAATGTCAAATGTTTCATCAGCAGTATGTGTTGAACTGTCTACACCTGTTATTTCTAAAACTAGCAGCAATGGCCTAGATACGATGTTGTACACCATCCACGATATTCCTAATCCTTTAGTGACAAAAATAATTGTGGATTTTAGAGGCTTAGAGTCACTGCTTTAAATGTAATGAAATAATTGAAAATGATACTAATTTAATAACATATAATTTTTAATGTTCCTAAACATGTATCCCTAGTTTTCAACAAACTTGAGACAAAAGTACTTTTGAATATATATTTTGAATTTCAAGATGATGTTACAAGTCATATAATTTGAACTACCTACTTAAGTCCAGGATGATTTTAAATAAATGCTTGTTTTAATATTTTAATCACAAAATATAAAATAATTAACTTATTTTGTGTATGTTCTCTTAGTATGTTTAGTGTGTAGTTCTAAAGATTTTTCTTGTTACAGGGCCCATAAAATGGTTGATGTTCTCTCCAATCGTCTGCAAGACATCTATTCAAAATGGGGCAGTGGCACAGAAATAAACAAAGGTGTTTTTCACAATGAAGCCAAACACCTTTCTTATGCAGGATTACGTCGTTATGGTTACCAAGAAAGGCAGAGAAAGCGAGCTTTGGCTAGGGAGGCATCAAGGGAGGTAGGTGCTTGAAATTTTTCATTTCATTTTTATTCCATTTCCATATTCAAGTAAAACATGAACCCTAAACAGAAATAGAAAAGAAAAATTGAATTAACAGATATTAACATTTTTAAGATCTTTTGCTGGATACTCTACTGGATTACAAATGCAGTCAGGAAATAAGAGATGAATTGAAAGTATTTAAACTCCTAAAAATAATTAACCAAAACAGAGAAAATTGAATACCCCCATCTTCAAAAGATGAATGAGGGCAGATTGCCAATAGAATTCATACCAGTAGGGAAGTTAAATATAGGAAAGCCGAATTAAAAATGGAGAAGGGTACATAATGGGTACATAACAGATCTTGAAGTGTAAACCATGAAGATGAATTTTACTTAACAGATCACCAAAATATCATATAAATATTTATACCATTATTTTAAATTTAAAACAAGTATTCAAATACAATATATTTTACTGTTAAATCACATTTGGATGTTTAAAACTGTAATAATAATAATAATAATAATAATAATAATAATAATAATTAATTTAATACAAAGATGATTGAAAAAAAATAAGACCACTGTTAGGTTTGTCAAAACAAAGGAAAACAATGAACTGCAGAGTTTATTAACTTTTGTGTAATGAAATTGCTTTCCAGCACTTTCATTCTCATAATGTTCCTGTATTGCTCATGGTTATGTTAAAATTACTCTTTTCCTAGTCCTCTGTACCAAAATTTGATTGTTAATGGTGCACATTAACATTTAAATGGAAAAACATACCAGAATAGTCCTTGTTTTCTCTACTACCATTGTATAGTATGTAGAATAATTATTATTGTACGAGGGCTGATCAACAAAGACTGAGACTGATTTTTTCCTGTAGCTTCTGTGATAATTTCGTATCTGTAATATAAATATTTGAAAAGAGCGGGTTTTTATATATAATGTCTGTAGGCAGCAGCACTTTGTATCGGTAGGTTGGTAGTAATGCTCTATTTTGTAGACCCTACATGCATTTCACATACCAGACAATGGAGGTGACACGAGAGGAGCAGTACAGCGCAGTCAAATTCTGCAGCCACTAAAACTTATGAAAAGCTGAAGCAAGCATACAGTGAAGATGCACTACCTCATGCAACAGTGTTTAGGTGGTTCAAGGACTTCAAAGAAGACCGACTTGTCAGTGTTAAGCAAGGTGGGCCTGGTGTTCGGCTTCTGCTGTGACTGAAGTCAACATCAACACAGCTGCTGTGATTGTCTGAGAGGATCGGTGTATAACATTACATAATCACAGTGAAGTGTTCAGAATTTCATATGGCAGTATGTTTACAATTATGCAAGACCATCTCCATATGATCCAATTTTGTGCTCATTGGGTGCCACATCTGTTGACTGCCGAACAAAAGGCTGTGCAAATGGAGACAAGCCGTGAGGTGCTGCATCTCTTTGCTGATGGAGGGGATGCATTTTTTAAGTGGATTATCACCAGTGATGAGTCATGGCTGCATCATTATGATCCTGAAGGAAAACAAGCCAGCACAGTGTGGAAATTGCCAGGTTCTCCAACACCAAAAAAGGCAAAAGTTGTTCCATCTGCAGGGAAAGTGATGGTGATCACATTTTTTGTGGAATGCTTTACTAGCATGCAGTTCCCCCTCACACTACTGTTACAGCAGCATACTACATGTCAGTATTGCCTACACTGAGGAAGCACATTGCAAAGAAACTACCAGAACTTTCTCAGACTGGGTGGCAACTTCATCATGACAATGCACAGCCTCATGACGCAAATCAAGTCATGCAGTTTCTGGCTCGATTCAACATTACCTGTGCACCACATCCACCTTATAACCCCAATCTTGCACCCTGTGACTTTTTTTTATTCCCATCACTAAAGGCAAAGCTTAGGGGTATTCGATTTGAGAACTCTGAAGCAGTGCTCAAGAAAAGTGAGGCAATTCTCAAGGACCTGACAAACAATGGTCTGCAGCACGTGTTCAAGGACTGACAGAGATGCTATAAAAAGTGCATTGCATTAGGAGGGGACTACTTTGAAAAAGATCATGTAAACATTGAATTGGAGTAATAAACATCTGTGAAAAAAATCAGTCTCAGGCTTTGTTGATCAGCCTGGTATTTCATCAAAAAATTTGATTTTTAAATTTCAATAGAAATACATGATTTGAGTTTCTCTGAATTCAAAAAAAATATATCTGTATGTAAAAGAGAGAGGGAGGGAGTGATAAAGGGAAATAAGATATTCAGGAATGGAGATAGAGGGAAGGGTGAGAGAGATTCACCATAAAATGCAGAAAACTGTAATGAAAATAAACAGATTAGACTCTATGAAATGCATTGAATATAATTTCATTTTGTAAATATCTACTTAAATACTCTCTTCTGACAATGACAGCAATGAAATCTTTCAACTCCGGCTTTTGTTTTTTCACAAAATAATTTTTCTGTTCTTTTTCTTTCTGTTCAGTTTTGGGAAGTTAAGTGTAAGATCAAGTATACTGAACCCAAGTGACTTTTTAAGATGAAGTCAGAAATACAATATGAATTGTTAATGTTATATAATTACATTCATCAAAATTCCACTGGGACTGTCTGTATTGATCCATTTTGACCAAACTTTGGAATGGGCTATGTGCTACTTTTATCATCAAGCAGGAATGCATAATTCTGTCATAGAGCAGGTACACAACATTAATATTTTTAAGTAATAACAAGGCATTTCGGGAAATGGACAGTTTATTTAAAGTGTTAAAGATATTGTTTTAGCGAGCTACACCAATAACTTAGTTATTTATTTGAGTTCTTACAGACACTATTTTGTCCCATTATTCTGAGAAGTGCTCACTTGTATCACACATTTTAGGATTTCATCAATAATGTCAAGGTCATTGCTTTCCAAAATGAGCAACTTTATCAGACATTCATCACACTTCTCTTTTGTACTAAAGAGTTTCCATGGTATTTTTCTTTGCTGTTGAAGTTTTAGCACACTTTCTTTACAATCATTATATGCTTGTATTTCTTATTTTCAGCTCAAAGGTTTTAGTTGCAAACTATTTGAAGAAAGAGACAATGAAACTAATGCAAATTTTACAGAACAGAAGAAAAATAATGCAGATAATGGCAACAGCACTGAATCTGAACAGAAAGAGATGGATACATATATAAAAGTTCGAATAAAGAACTCTTGTATGACTTTGACATTGAAAGTCTCTGCCCCTTCATATTCAATGATTAAAGGGTGGGTTGCACAATTTAAAATGGGATATACGAGCACTAGTGATGAGCCTCGCTCTGAATGCCCTGTAGAAGCGACAATTCCAGAGATCATTGAAAAAATTTATCGTTTAGTACTGGAAGACCACAGATTAAAGTTGTTTGAGATAGCAGAGGCTGTAAACATATCAGAAGAACGGGCAGGTAATATAAGTAATGTTTTGGGCTTTCATAAGGTTGTACAAGGTGGGTGCCGCTGCTGTTGACACCTGATCAAAAGTTGCAAAGAAAAACTGTTTCTATTAAGAATGTGGAACTCTAGCATAAAAATCCCAGTGAATTTTTGTGATGGCTTATTACCATGGATGAAACTTGGATACATCACTACATTCCAGAAAATGAATCAGTCAAAACAGTGGATTGTGCCAGATGAACCAACTCCAAAAAAGGCAGTCAATTTTGTCAGCTCACAAGGTTATGGCTAGTGTTTTCAGGGACGCACAGGGAATTATTTTTATTGATTACTTGGAAAAGGGTAAAAGTGTCACTGGTGTCTACTATGCAAGCTTACTGCAATATTTGAGTGATGAGGTGAAAAGAAAAAGACCTCATTTGGCAAACAAACAAATAAACAAAAAATTGTTTCATCACGACAATGCTCTATCCCATTGTTCAGACTTTGCAATGGGAAAAATGTGTGAATTAAAGTTTGAATTGCTTGAACATCCTATTCGTCAGATCTAGCACTCAGTGACTAAAACAAATGTATTAGTCTTTCTGGAGATTATGTTGTGGGAAAAAAAAAAATTAAATGCTGTTTTCAATGAGAGATTGGGGACTTATCAGCCAACTCTCGTAAATAGCTCAAGTTTAAGATATTGATAAAGCATAAGTACTGAAGGTGGTGTACCTTTTACAACTGTGCACATGCTGGAAGATTTACACTTTTTAGGTTTCTATTCTCTTGATTATCAATATAAATGCTGAGCCTTTTACAACTAAATAAGAAAGAAGTAAGAGAAAGAGAATTACAGGAGTAAAAAGGTACAACTGCATCTGAAACTATGATTACAATCATATTTTAAAAACTGTCAACGGGCTCAATTTTTTTATCATTGTTCCTATCTTTTATTCTAAAAATGCATTTAACAAGGTGTTAATGGGTATGTTCCTGTATTAACCTTTTGAAGCTCAACAGCTATGTAAGCAAAATGCTCAAATAGAAGCACTGTCTTCTTCCTAAAACTAATCTTTTGTTTCTGATGTGATGTGAATGCAATATAGCTAAGCATTCACCATGTGTAATGGCCTTAAGAGTCCTTTAAAAGCAAGCATTTAAAAGAAAATTTCAAAATATGATAATACATTTTATGGTACCTAGTCAATTTTGATATTTTATCACACTCATAGAATCAATAATTGCAGAAACTGCATTAATTTTGCTTTATTCATGTAAAATTTGGTTTTGCTAGCGTAGCTTTTTTTAATAGTTGGAACAGTTCCGTAAAGAAGTTATATAGCTTTCATTCAGTGCATATATAGTATTTTTATTTGTGGAATGTTTCTGCTGTAGCAATGACTCAAATTCTGTTATTGCAGTTTTAATTTCAGTAGCAGTATTTCTCTCTCAGCTGTGACATGTTTGGATTTTATTGTTTAATATTTTCAGCATTCAGAACAAATAAGGATTTAAAGACTCATAAACATACTACAAACAATAGTGAATAAAAAAAAATTGAAGTGCTGAAAATTAAAAGTCTGTGTTCCATTAACATGACTTTCTCTACATCTCTGCGACAAATTATTCTTAAAAAAAACTAATGCTTCTGTTTACTTAATGCTAATCGAGAAAAAATTAGCAGAAATAGTCTTAGTACTTGCCTCCTTGTAAGTAGAAGTGAAATAAGGGAGTACCATAGGTTAAAGTGATAGTCAAAAGTTGGTTGCTATGTGACTCAAGTTCCTTTGTTTGTATAGACAGGAGACAAATTCCTGTATGAGAAAAGTATACGTTTTTTAAAGCTGAAACCAAAAACAAGGAATATCTCAAAAAACGATCAACTCCACAAAAAAAATATATATATAACATAAATTGTGTGCTTTTAATGGGCTCTACATTTTTTGAGTGGTAAGTTTTTGTCCATTTCTTAGGGTTTAGCAGTTATGCAAAATTCCATAAAATTAATCCAGAATAACGTAGTCTTCAGAGGCTATTCCCAGAAAATACAAGATATACATATTATTTGTCAGGTAAATATCTTTGATATACAATATTTAATCAAAATTGTTGGAGCCATTTTTGAGAAAACCAAAATTTTCGATAAAAGTTTGATTGAAGGGTAGTTGGGTTGGGGAGATTTTCTTGAAAATCTTTGTGTCACATCCTTACAAGATACCAAACTTAAATACCAAGTTTGGTATTTAACAGTCTTTTCGTTTTTGAGCTATGCTGTCTCCACACACACACACCCATGCCCACGCCCCCGCACCCCCACCCAATTTTCCAGAAATGCTTTCTTTTGGATTCAGGGAAACCCAAAACATGCATTTCTGGTGAAACGTCGGTATCAAATTTTTGGGTGCATTACAATACCTTCTCTATACACTATACACATAGTACATGTAGAGAAAGTAAAAATGACAAAATAAATAAATTCATGAAAAACTAAAGCAGCTTTGTTTTGAAATTTTATAGAGAATCAATAGATAGAAACTGTAACTGTTTTAATTTATGTAGCATGATTTTGTTTTAATTCAGTAGTTTATTAATTCTAAATAAAATTATTGAAGCATTAAACCAAAGGTTTAAGTATATACATGTATAATTCATAAGACGTTTGAAAATCAAACAAGCATATTGTAGCAGATGTCGCATGCACTGACTGCCTTACCAGTCAGTTTGTTAAACTTCATTGCAATTTGTATCAGACCTGGTGAAAGTTGTAAACTGTCATATTTCTAATCTGTTTTGCTGATGAAGGGATATGAGAGGAAGGAAAGCAAAGAGAGTGCTCTCAAGGTTATTAATTATTCATGTAGTTATAAATGTCCTTTTGTTCCTCTTTGTAATTAAATCCAGAAGTAAAAGTATAAATAAGTATTTCAGTTTTGAAATTTGGGTAATTTAATAAAAATCCAAAACTGCATTCTTGTGCGATTCTCTACAACTATACTTTAACAAATTATTCTTACAGAAGCTTATTATTCAGTCTACTTGTTATTAATTGAGATAAACATTTACAGAAATTGTTTCATTGCACATTTCTGTATAGATAAAAAGAGATACAGGAGGCTTAAGTGAGGGTAGTTAATCTTTAAAAAATAGGTCGTTAAATGATGGCTTTGAAATCCCACACTTTGGATGACAACAAAGAAGAAAAGAAAAAATAAAGTATTTGTAAAATAAACCATTTACTATTTCAAAAATAATAAATGGCACAACAAAATTTATGTGGTACAAGCTATGTTTTAAAAAGGTCTAATTTTTATGCATAGTAAGTTTTGGTCTACTCATAGTTTATAAGCAAGACAGAAATATTAAAAATCTATCATAGTAAAGAGGGCTTTCCAGACTATTTGCAGAAAATTCAAGATAATGCAAATATCTTTTACATATGCCATTGTAATCAATATCATTAGAACCATTTTTGAGAATGTAAAACAAAAAAAATAGTAATAAAAGAACATTTTTCTATATAAAAAGTAGTTCAGAATGGGTGAATATTCTTGTCTCATTCTTGGAAGATCTGATGTTAAATAGGTACCAGATCTTATATATACTCAAATGTATATAATAAAACATTAGGTATATTCTGTATAAACATTTTATCCTCATAAAATTGAAATGTAAGTTTCATTTTACAGATGTAGCCCAAAAAGCAGCCAAGCATACAATATTAATATCTTTTAGAAATGAGACTTGGTTTTCTGCTTTAAACTGCCATTATACTGCTGCAATAATGCATTTCTTAACTGGATCAAAACAAAGGGATGTAGATACTTGGCCACAATATGTATCCCAGCAATATTTTTACATTCAGTACTTCTCTTTTTCAGTCTGATCTTCTAGAAATCAAAGAGGAGCCATGGCAACTGGGTGTAAAGAAGGAGTTACGACCCTTCATGGGCCTCTGTTGCAATAATTGTACATCTACCAGCAGAGTAAGTCTCATTCACTTCCCATGTGAGCAGTTAGCACTTATTAAGACCTTTAATTTCAATTGTCTTTTAGTCAGGCTGTAGCATACTGCCATCTTTTGACAGCTCTTGAATGTTCACAGTATTAGGTCACAAGTTCTCTTTTTGTACCTGGCAGAAGGCCATAAAAACACCCAAGGTCATTGTGTTTCTCATTAGTTGTTTACTGCAGTAGCAGCATGGTTATAAGTAATTTCTCTTGAATTATTGCTGAAAACTTGCACAGTGACTGCAGAGTGGATTTAAAGATGGTAGAGAAAGTGAAACTGAATTAGGGTCTGTGTGTAAAAAAACTGACCTGTGTCAACTGATAGTTCTAATCATCTGTTGTAGTTTACACATGCATGTCCACTGCACACATTTTTTTATTTTAAATTACAGACATATTTCCTTGCCTTAAGAATTTTGGCAGAGTTGCAATGTTAAGTTCTCATAGACTTGAAAGTGTTGCTATTTTAATCTTGTAGTCATGTGAGTTTATTTTTAACTGGAAAGACATTTTATGTGTGTTGAATAAACAGCAGACGTTAGAGGATTGTGGAAAAGCAATGGCTTGTATGTGGCGCAGTTTCATTGAGCATCCTCAACGGTTGGTAAGATATTTAGCACATCTAATAATTTGGAGAGATGTATATATATATATGTACTGAAGAGTGCCAAACAGATTTAACATTGCAGTGAACTTTAAAACAGAACTACTATATTGAGGCTAATATTTTGCCATTCCACATACTTATGATTGTAAAAATAACTAATTATTATTCCTTACATTAAATAAGCATAAAACATAAAGAAAGAAAGAATGAAAAAACTTTGAAAAAATATAATTCCCCGTTGATGCTCCTGCTTTTTCCAAACTTAATTAAATAAAAATAGTATTATACAGAATAAAATGTTAAATAAAATAATTTCTATTATTTTGTCAAACATATTTATAAATTTATATAAAATTTAGAACTCATGTGCAATGTTTGTACAAGAAACTTTAATTTTACTTAAAAACATGAATCTAACATGGAAATGTTAGACACAGAATATAAATTAACATGTTTGTGGACTGTCATGTAAAGCAAAGGGATTCTGGAGTGTAGCAAATGGATCAATGCAAATAGCTCATTTCTCAGCAAACTTGCATATTTAAATTGGAAATAGCATTATGGCCATGTGCTTAAAATTTGTTAACATTTCTTGAAGTTTATTTGTTAGTTTGTTTCAATATTAGGAAACTGGAATTCTCTGTAGAGTATATAACTAAGTGATATTAAATCTTTATTCTTGCTGAGCTAGAACTGTGAACAAAAGCAATGTGTAGCAGAGGAAAAAATCTGATGTATTCCATCTGAATGACTTCCTCTACCTATTCTGTAACAAACTATTCTTACAAAAGCATGTTGTAATATCACAAAAATGATGAAACCAGTAAATACTGGTTTAATGGAACCAAACTTCTTAACATTAAAATTAAAGCTGGTTTGTTTCCTACTAGGTGTTATGAAAATTGCAATAGAAAGTATTAAAATAAATAACATAAATCAAAAAAGGAAGCACTTGAAAACAGTTTCTACCAAACAGTTTCTCTAACAAATATTAAAATGTGAATTAAACTGTCTTATAAAATGTATCCAGTCAGCACTCATTTGATAATAACTTACAATAGATAATTTCATTTGTTTATAAAACCATAGAGCTATAAATAGATTTCTCTGTGTAAAAAATACATACATAATGAGTTATGTATAACCAACATGACACATTCAAAGAGCTCTCATTATATGCTGTCATCTCATGATGAGTAAAATTTCCTAAACATTTATCAAAGCTGAAAGAGATGCATTAGCCTTTCATGTGGGTCCTATATACTTCTACACCAATAAAAAAGAGCAGTTTTCTAACCATTTTGTGTTATTCGCAATATACTGTAAATTTCTTAATAGAAAGGTTTCTTTAAAAGCAACAAGCAAGTATAGTTGGTCATCAGCTCTCAAATAAATGTACATTGCATTCATATTTATGTAAAATTGGCACCTTGGACTTGAGAAAGGAAAGGATCATTAACTTTCAAGCATGTCCATTAGATGACGCTTAGGAAACAGTAACATTTTCAACACAGAATGACTTAAAAATAGCCAAGTCTATGAGAAGGTTTATTTGACACAAATTGTATATTTTAATCATCTCTAAGTGTTTTCTAGTAAGATTTTGTCAATGTCTTACATCCATGTAAAGGATAGTTTGGGGTGAGGGGATTTTCTTGAAAACATTTGTGTTTCATCCTTGGTAGATGCTGAACTTAAATATCAAGTGTCATATTTAAACAACTTTACGTTTTCGAGATATTGTCTTTACAGATACACACATGCAGACCTTTTTCTAATTTTTTTTTAATCAAGGGGGCTCGAAACATATTTCCAGTGAAATTTCAACATCAAGTGTTTGGATGGAATGCAATACTTTCTCTATACACTATGCACATAGTACGAGTAGAGAAAGTAAAAATCACTGACTCCATTGTGCTTAATAGCTTTCATTCATCACCAAATTCATTTGTTGTCAGCAAGGAACATTATCTTTTTAATAGATGTCACAGTGCATTACTCTCTTCCATGTTTTGGAAGTACTAATACTGTATAAGAATCATTAATAATGATTTAAAATTGGATGGGTACTACTAAGTAGAAAATAATTAAAACAGTTTACCTTTTAACAAAATATGAAATATATAATAAACAATGATTTACATAGAGAAATGATTGGAAAAATAAAACAAAAGGGTGCAGGCATTAAGCAGTGTACTCTTTGTAATATATATATATATATATATATATATATATATATATATATATATATATATATATATATATATATATATATATTTCCTATTTTGCATACTATTAAGAGGAATTTTAAGAATTAAAGTATAAAATGTATAGCTTTTCAACATCTTAAATATAGCCAAGTATAAACTAAATAAATTAAAAAAAAAAAAAGTCCTGAAATAACTAGACATAATATGGAAATGGTTGTGACCGGATGTCATCATGTGTTAATGCAATAGGTGCTTGGTGACATATAAATAGATTTATTCATCTGAACAATGCAGACACTCTTTAGGCATTAAGGCTTGCCCAAAAGAACCAAAATGAAAATGATAGAATTAAATAAAATATGTGAACTAAGTATTCACAACTGTTTGAGAAATTAACCAGGTTCGGAGATTGGGAAAGAAGACTGGGTGAAGTTGTAACTTTTTCAATTCCAAGAATGAAATAAGCTAAAAGCTCAAATAAATTGCAAATTTATTACTCTGCAGTAGTATGGCATGCAGTATGTACATATGAGTAATTTAAGTTGTTACTTATGAATGTGGCAATAACATGTGACATGTGGGATTTTCTTTATTGCTACTGTGGTGCTTAGTTAAATACTGGGTGGTCCAAAAATGTTTGAGCTGACTGCACAGTGTATTGCCTGTCCACACTCTCCGCGCTCATTGCTGTCTGCTGCTTTCATAGAAAGGCGCTACTACTTTAAAGGCTTTGCTTCCAATGTTATTGAAGGAGATGTTAAAACTGGCCACTGCCGAGGTCCATACATTTTTGGCACCCCTTTAGGAAACTATCATTAGCCATAGTTCACGTTAAGAAATACTGGCAATTTCCTGGCAGATATTTTGTTTTAATTCTTTCAGAGTGTGGATTTGTCTTGTACACTTTATGCTTTTAAGTTACCCTAAAGACAGAAATTGCTGGGGATTAGGTTGGGGGACTGAGGGGAGCACAAATCTCTACTAATACTGTAATTCTGTCCTGAAACACTTTCAATTGTTTTCATCGAAAGATTGGTTGTATAAGCTGTTGCAGAACCTTGTTGAAAAAAGGCAAAATCATGCTCCTTTCTGTTAATTCTCTAAAAAAAAAAAAAGGGAACCAAATTGTATTCACATATGTATGGATGTCAACTGTTGTCTCAAAAGTAATTGGGCCTATAGCTCTTTCTACGCTAAAGGCACGCCATATACAAATTTTTTTTGTAATGAAGGGGTATTCATGAAAAATATTAGGTTTTTCTGAGCTCCAATAACAATTATTTTGTGTACATACATATCCTTGTTCATGAAAAATAAATGTGGGTCAATTTCACCATTGTATACACTATTGAGAGTCCACTCACAAAATGTATTAACACATACAAATGATAAACAAATACACGATGTGCAGTAGAAAACAAATACTGAGCCATAATATACTTTGTGACTAAGTACAGGACAAAATAATAGAGTATACTAGTATTAACTCAACCACAAAATATCACCTTCAGAGCAGTGAAAAGCAAGTCAGCACTGTGATCTTGTGTACAGCAGCTGTGTTAACATGTTACCACGTGCACAGTGGAAAAACACCATGCAGCAGTTTGAATGTATTTGGGTCGCACTGCAGTTGAGTTGGGTTTGCCTTCCTTCTGCTATTGATGGGATCTTCATTAAGAGTACCTAAGCAACTATTGGAAATGCCTTTATATGTGCTGAATTGCCATTTTCTTTATCTCTAAGCCCTAAATGTCTAGGAAAAGGCCTTGGACTTTTGAGGTGTGTAAACTAGTTAGCCCAAATAGTTAAATAGGAATTAAAGTATATTAATGGACCAAAAATAAAATAAAGCCTGTTTATGGTCCATGATACATCAGTTTGCTGTAAGGTATTTAATATTTCAACAAATTCTAATGGCTTTTACCCACTATTCTTTAAATTTTTCTTCAACAACCTTCTCTTTGCACAAAAGTATTAAATACAAAGCTTTATTCTGTCCTTGCTGTAAACGTACTCATTCAATTCGCATACTTGAGTGCCTGTAAAATTTAATTTTGGATTTAATTTAATATCTGAAGTTGCCCAAATATGAAATTATAAAGAATGAATATGGAAATGAATGATCTCATTAATGATTTAAAATGTCTAGCAAAATTCCATTCTGCAGAACCCAGTAATTCCAATACTATGTATGAACTCATCAAAATTCTTAGGCTTTCATGGCTGGTGTCAATACTGGCTGGAGTATAATCTGGTGAAACGTCCACTAGAGCACTTCAACCTCGCAGCTGCCACCGAAGATGTCTGCCATAGTCGCAGACGAAACGTCTGGGAAGGAGGAGGAGGAGCCCACAAGCCTGGATTATACTCCAGCCAGTATGTATGAACTGTCTTGCTGAGGGTCATCTAGGAAAGGTTTGCTTGCCTCATTGGGGAAACTAGTTGTCATCTTTGTAGATGACTGGTGAATGTTTTGTGTTGTTTGTATACCAGATTATTATTATTATTATTATTATTATTATTATTATTATTATTATTATTAATAATATTATTATTATTATTATTATTCTTTTTCACCTCAGGGGTTAGGATGTCTGCCTGTTCCATCCTCACATTCCATCAATTACTCCCATCTTCTTCGAGGACACCCTACATCTCTTCCTTGTATCTTCTAATTAAAGCCGGTATTCTTTCTTCACTCATTCGATTAAGGTATTTTTTTCAATTTTGTTTATATTCTTCTATTTTGTCTTGTAATTTGTATATGCCTCTCAAATTGTTTCATTTCTTATTAAACCTCGCCTGGTGCACTAGATTCTAAAGTAGAAAATCAATAGTGCCTCTGACTTAGACTTAAGGTTGATGCACACTGGCCTGTCATGGCTGGAATGAAAATTTGCAACCTTCTGCATTGTGCGGAAACTTTAAATACTCAATGCTGGGAATATTGCGGCCAAAAAATTGAGTTCGGCGTCAAACATGGATGGATACAACAGCTAAAACTGCATCTCCTGAGACGATATTGTAATATTAGGTGTATTAGCAATTGAAAGAGGGAGAGAGAGTGGGAAGGGAATGAGAGAGGGATGGGGGGGGGGGTCACAACATAAATGGAAAAAGAGAACAGTATAGACTGAATTTAGTCTTCTTTTCCCAGACTATAAGAACATCTTAGGAAATATTTTCAATACTACAGAATGGGTGAGGAGAACATTTTTGAACTATACCTATCTGCTTGCTGTCTGCTTAGGATTAGATTACATTTTAATAATAATTTGCATATTAGTTTTATAATTTAGAGTGATTCATATTAAAGGTTCTTTAAAAACTTGTTTAAATAAAATAACTTCATAATATCCATTGTTACTCTTTAATAACATATTAATTAACCCTTATACGTAAAAAGGCAAAATAGCATAGAGATATTAATCTGCAAGCTAGTGAAGCTGTGAGGGAGCTGAAATAATGCTGCTTAGGAATCACTTCTTGGATTTGTCTTTCAGCAATTTATGCCTCAAACCAGTGATTGTGTTGCGAGGCATAGTAAAAGAAGTTGACATGAGTAGTAGGAAAATCAGAAGAAATTCTTTTATAAATAATAGTATTTACGTAGTGTGGCTTAACTGAAATAAATTGAGAAACAAAAAAACCCTTGGATCAGTGGCTTAATAGGATTGTGTTCTTGACATTTTAAATATATTTTTTGATATATAATGAATTTGTGAGTCACAATTTGTACAGTTGTCTATTTTACCTTTTCTAATGAACCAGTGAATATAACATTTAAAATACGCACTTTTATCAGCTAAATCAGGGCACCCTTTTTTCATCTTTTGACCAATATTTTGCTCTTAAAATTCAATGCACTAATAATTACTTTTTTTTTTGTTTCATTTGTATAGCCCCCTTTAACTTCAATGGTCATATCGGGGGCTTTGACTTGTGAAACAACTCGTATTACTGTAGGTTAGAAAATTAGGTTAATCATTATTATATTACTAATACACACGCACATTCACTCTCTCATTCATACTTCCAGACTCTGTGGGGAATAGGAAATAAATCTGGGACCTCCGGGTGAGAAGTCAGCTCGCTGACCACTCGACCACGGAGGCAGTCTGAGTAATTACTTATTTTTACCTGAATAACCCATTTGCTTTCCTATCTCCTCCCAGATAACTTCATGGTGTAATTACTTTGAGAGTTTGTGCCTACAGCATCATACAACTCAATAATTTTGCACAGTCAATATTAATAATTGTCATCCATTATTGTAGGTGTCTGACTTTTGTTTATGTGAAAAGTAGTGCATGTCGAGGGAGTTAAGTGTATATATATATATATATATATATATATATATATATATATATAACAAGTATTTGCGGTGGTCACCCTTGCCAACAGAAACTTCTGAGAGGGTCGTTTAGCAGGAGCAAAAGATGGTCACTTCTAAACAGACCATTATACATTGACCTATTAAATAGCACAAAAACTCACCCTCATGGAATTTTTCTGCTTCTTTCCATTCTGGTCATAACAGGTCAGTGTGCATCAACCATTAGACTCCTAACCAGGAACCAGCCAGCTGTTACCTTTATAACTCAGCAACCATTTATGTTGCCTCTGTCAGAAAAAGTGTTATTGAAAGTTACCATTATAGCTTTTTTAATTGTACTGACATTTTAAGCAAAATGGCTACTGCAAATTGTGACTCATTTTAGCTCATTATAACATTATGGTTTCATAATAGAGTTTTGCTATTGTTTCGTTATCAAGAGAAGTTACCTATGTGTACATTGCATCTGCTTGAGGATAAGGGAAAATCAGGAAAAGCTTTATTGAAATATAAATGCATAATTTTGAAGCTGCTTACAGTGAAGGCATAATCAAATTGAATTAATTAAAGTGGTATTGTTAACACACACTTCACTTACTTTTATTGATTAGGACAATTGTTTCGCAGACCGTTGCCCGCATCCTCAGCTGTTGAACCACTACTGCTTGGGTTTGGGTTCCAAGTTGTGGTTGTGGTGACATCTGTTGGGCAGGCATTGAGACTTGTTAGCAATCCTTAGGGGGGAAACTCCATGTTCATCAATGTGTGGCGGTATTTATGAATATAGATTTTTTCCCATGCTGATAATTGAAACGGATTCGAAAGTTCTTTCAATAGTTTGATGTTCGGATTTATTTCATGGTGAGTTTCCCAAAAATGATGTGCTACTGCAGATTTGTCCGGCTGTTTTGACTTGATGTGTCTTTTGTGTTCTTTATTGCGTGTTGCAAGGTTTCTTATTGTCTTTCCAATGTATTTCCTGTTGTAGTCTTGACAATCAATGGCATATACTCCTGATTTTTTCTCCATGGGTATTTTGTCCTTCAGGGAGGAGCCCAGGAGGTTTTTTATGCTGTATATGTTAATCAGTGCTAGTTTGATATTGAATTTCTTGAATACTTTCTTGAACTTGTTGTAGAGTTGTGGGTTGTATGTGATTTTGTGAAATTTGGGAGGTTTTTCTTTATGGGTTAAGGTGGTAATTTCTTTGACGTGTTTCATTCTTTTGTATTTATTTATCTTTTTGATGATGGTGGATGTATTGAAACCATTGTCTACTGCTGTGCTCAGAATGTGTTTATTGAGCATACCCATGCATATCTTTATTGTTTTTATACACAATAAGAAGAACAATGTTTTGATGTGTGCAAATAAAAGTGATGTACCTTGTCTAAACAATCCCAGAAATATCCAGAAAGTCCTGAGAATGGTGTGGAATGAAGATAAAGATGAACTACTTTGACAGATTTTCAAGCTGCAGTAGAATGCAGTCATTGAAAGTTGTTCCTTAAAAGCTAAGAAGCAATGTTCAAGTGATTGCTACATGAAGTTTGACATTTTCTTGTTTAAATCATGCAAGAGACTGTTGTTAATAATCTGCAGTGAATTTTTTGTATATATTTATAGATTCATTTTTATTATTGTAGATTTTAAAAATGTTGCATTTGACTATCATGAAAGTTTAATGTGTCTGGAATTTATCGTTTAGTATCATGACTAATAATAATTCTCTTGTTAACAAGCACATTTCACTTCTGTACATAATTCTGATACTTAAAGAAATAAAATGAATATAGTAAAAACCAATAATCCACAACCAATTGTTCAAACCAATTGTCAACAAAGTAGTACTTTCAAAAAACTTTCCAGATATCACAGAGCCAAAACATATACCTGTTATTTCTCATATGTTCACTTGGCTGTGTAACAATAGGTAAATTAATCAGGCAGTTAAAAATTTGCCGATTGTATGTTAAGTGTTTTTGCTTATGAGGGTCAGCTGATAAGTCCCGGGCCTCTCAATGAAAACATAATTTAAAACATTTTTATTTTTGCTTTATTTCTCAACATATTCTCCAGAGAGGCTAATACATTTGTCATAATGGTGTTCTAATTTAATTAAACCATCTCTGTAGTGCGATTTATCAAGGTCCTCAAAATAACTATTTACCACATCAATGACCTCCTCGATGCTATGAAATCTTCGTCCTCCAAGAAATTTTTTGCAGTTTGGGTGCTAGATCTGGCGAATAGGGTGGATGTTCAAGCAATCCATACTTTAATTTGCACATTTTCCCCATTACAAAGGCTGAACGACAGGCCCTAGCATTGTCATGATGAAACTTAAATGAGGTCTTTTTCTTTTCACCTCATCAGTCAAACATTGCATTAAGCTTGCGTAATAGTCACCAGTAATACTTTTACCTTTTTCCAAGTAATCAATAAAAATAATTCCTTGTGCATTCCAGAAAAAACTCACCATAGGCTTGTTAGCTGACAAAATTGACTTTGCCTTTTTTGGAGTTGGTTCATCTGGCACAATCCAATGTTTTGACAATGATTTACTTTCTGGAGTGTAGTGATGTATCCAAGTTTCATCCATGGTAATAAGCCATCTCAAAAATTCACTGGGATTTTTACGGTAGAGTTCCACAGAAACAGTTTTTCTTTGCAACTTTTGATCAGGTGTCAACAAATGCGGCACCCATCTTGCACAGACCTTGTGAAATTCCAAAACACTACTTATATTACCTGTATGTTATTTTGATAGTTTACAGCCTCTGCTATCTCAAACAATTGTAATCCGCTGTCTTCCAGTACTAACGATGTATTTTTTTAATGATCTCTGGAGTTGTCACTTCAGGCGTCCAGAGCGAGGCTTATCACTAGTGCTTGTACGTCCCATTTTAAACTCTGCAACCCACCTTTTAATCATTGAATATGAAGGGGCAGAGTCTTTCAATATACTAACCATTTCCTACTTGATTTCTTTAGGTGTTAAGCATTTCAAATAGAAGTATTTAATCACTGCTCGTTTTTCCAAATCCTCCATTTTCGTGAAAACTAAAATTGTGTTGTTTAAAATGCGTCATTCGAAAACCTAGTTACAACCTGTAACTATGGATACAAGCTAGGGTTAAACTAGTGTAGAGTTAAATTATACGATATTACCGTCTAACTGGCCTAGTGACGCCATATCTGTGTGAGGCTGACTTGTCAGCCGACCCTTGTAGCAGAAGAGAAAGCCCTGGAGTTCCTTGGGGAACTAGATGGGCAAATATATGTTTGGTGTTATTAATTCATCCAAATAATATAACACTGAGATAAATATATGTTTAATTTACTTAACAGTGTACATATATAAAAGTTTCTTATTTTTGCAGAATTCCACATTAGCATCACAGATTTGTCAGGAGCAATGGACACGCAACATTCTTCTAGTAGAATCGCAAGGCTTTGAAAATGGATACTTGGCTCGCACCTTTTGTCACCTAAATACTGTTTTCAAAATCAAGAAATATGATTATCCACAGCTGGCTCCAACAGTAAGTTCTTGGCATTTACATAAAATAATATATTTTTGAACATTGTAAGCTGTGTGTTGCAAAAACATAAATAGTAGAGCTGAGAAAAGCTCTTAGAAACATATAAACATCAGAAAATATAATCTATACATATAACTACCAATTTATTTCATTTTCTGTATTATAAAAATTTGCAAAGAATAATTACTCAGATGTTAATTTTTGTTACATACGAACCAACACACCATTATGATCAATCTGAGAGTAAATATCTATATAGTATTTGATTATTTGACATTTTTTCTCTCCAAATAATGTCTAGCATTTCATAATTTTGTGCACACTACCCTGTCAGTCAGAGAAAGTTATTCATTTCTGTTTTACCTGGGCCTGCAATAATTTTGCCTATTGTAATTCAACTGTCAACTGTTGGGTAGATATAAACAAGCTTTTATCAGGGCCAGAAATGAATTGAACCACATCCATTGTTACTTTTGTATTTTATTCTATAGCATAATTTGAGTCTGAACTTGCCATACAGTGTCACTGTTTACATGGCAATGGAATTAATGACTTCATTATTCAAAAGTGTTTCATAGTAATTGACCAAAAAGCACACCATGCTTATGTCACTGTGAATTGTGTGATTCACTTATTTTATTGCTTATTCTTTTGCTATGCATGTGAAAAGTAACATTTAACAGACTTTTGAAAATGTTATGTGTTTTTGTTTATCAGAAAGTTGATTTGGTTTCATTAAATTAGTAGTATCAATTGCAATCCTCTTTAAGTTTAATGCTGATTATACATAGATTTTGAGTTTAGGTTTCAATATTTGTCATTGGAACATTTTATTCAACAGGGTTACAATATAAAATCACATCTTTTTATATCCAAAGTGCTTATATTACCTTCTTTCTTCATTCTCCCCTGCTCTCCAATCTCACTGTCTCCTTTATACCACTTCATATATTGTCCATCCAGGTCTTTCTTTGTCATTGGAAGATGTAGATGCAAAGAAGGTTACAGGTCTAAACATTTACTTACATTCATGAGCCTTGCGCCATACCGTGGAAGTGAAACAGATTTATGTGCTGATATACTTCTGATTTTGAAAGAGAGACTGCTAGCCCAATTACTGGTTGGTTACTGTCGTAACATTGTCCATTTTATGTTCTTGAAAAATATCTCTGCAGAAGATAGTCATAGAAAAAAATTAAAGGTACACAATATATTCCAAATAATGAGATCTACAACAGTTTAAATTACTATAATGACTTCCCTTCCACCCCATATATCAGTACATGCTGCAGTTATATAGACATAATGATGGCTTGTAAGAACATACATTGATTATGACAGAGTATGGTAATGATAGAGCTTTGGTTCTATTATTAATATTTTGGTTATGTGATGGTTGTAATTAAAATTAGTGCTCATAAACTCCAAATTTTGCTGCTCCAACTTATGCTTATGAACCCCAGCATTAAAAATTTCAATGAAGTTCATATAAGTACTGTTTAGAAATACCTGCCCGAGCTATACTCGGGCTTGGGCTTCAATGCGTTAATGAACTATCTTTGCTTGTATTTGATAAATATGTCTAGGTATGGGACACTAAAGATAATGTCTACTCTCACTTTTACAGGTTTACGCTTTATCACACCGGCTGTTTCATACTTTATCAACTCATTTGCTACGTTATTTACCAGTTGTATATGATCCCTGTAGTTTCCCAATGATCCACATAAGTGCAGTAATTTTTAAGGTGCCTTTTTTTTTTTTTTTTTTCTCTAGGTGTTGCGTGATGAGCGCCTACAGCAAGCCATAGAAGCTGCTGCTCAGCATGATTTTGAGCCTCTGAAAGAAAAGAATGAAAAACAGTATGGTGTCCTCATTAAGAAACATGAAACAAGAGCAACGAAACTGCTGTATGATATGCGCTCAACTTTATCAGACTTTTTATTAAGGTTAGTATATTGCACATTCGTAAACTGCACACATTATAAACAAATACATTTATATATACATATATATATTTTTTTTTTGAGAAATAATTTTTTAAGAACAGCTCATATTTAAGTAATAGTAATGGGAAGTAGAAAATTCTGTTATGTGACCATGAGTCATTAATAAGTATTGAAAAACTAAACTTATATTGCCTTATTTCTTTGTCAGGAAGTACTCAATAAAACTTTTTTTTTTTTTTTTTTTTTTTGGTCATATCGGACGATGAATGAAATTGGTGAAAAGTTGCTCAAATGATCTCGGGGGCCATGGAGCTTAGTTACTCAACATTTGTCTTCTCAGGATAAGGGAAAACCCCGAAAAAAATCTACTCGGGTAACTCACCGTAAGCGAGATACGAACTCACGACCTGTTGAATGGTAGGCAGACAAGCTAATTGTCTTATACAGATTTGTGCAAGATCATTCATTAAATAAGTTTCTTCATGCTGTACAATTATTTGCAAAAATAATAAACAAATAGTATACGGTTGGCTAGTTAAAACTATTGCCATTAGTCACAAATGTTTTTAGTTCCACAGATCTAAAAGTGTGCATAGAGAGGCATAGGAGATAAAGGTTTTCTAACCTTCTGAACTCCCAGCATAAGGAGACTGATAGTTTGAAAATGCATTGCAGACTTTGTGTCAGAAGAAATGTGTGCCATTTGCTACAATGGTTTGACACTGGGCATCCAGACATCTACACAAAATTTGTTGCTGAGTGCGATGTCATCTGTGAAATCATCTAAAGGCAGTGCAGCATGTTTGTTGAAGACAGAGTAGGCATTTTTTGGCAAAATTTGATCTGTTCACCCCTCAACCACCTCTGTAGATGACTGCCAAAATGATGAAATGATCAAATGGGACATCACAAGATGGCAAGGATGTTGGAAATTTCCATTAGAATAGCTTATGACATCAACCACAGTTTGTGCACATTCAGTTCCGTTCAGCGCATTTTGCACAATGTGAGAAGAGAATGGGCTTCAGCTCTAAGGTCCTAATGTGATATTAGAAAGGCAGTCTCGCCCCCTATCTTGGTATTCTGAGGGTTTTTAGCAGGATTTTAATAAGTTGGTTCATCATTGGGACATGTGCCTCAGTTGTTTGTTTGGTAGTATTTAACGCCAGCTTTAACTACTTATGGCACCACAGGCGGTGACACTGGTGATACATGAATGATGATGGAGCACCGGTGGAATGCGATGGCGGGGGAAACCGGAGTACCTGGAGAAAATCCGCCCCAGTGCCGCTTTGCCCACCACAAATCTCACATGCGGTCGCTTGGGATCAAACCCCGGCCGTCTAGGTGAGAGGCAAGTGGTCTAACCACTCGGCCATGGCACAGCTTGTGCCTCAGTGAACATTTAGAAGAAGAATTTGAAGGAATGCACTTAACCAGACATTATAAGTTTTTATATGAATGTTGCAAAATAGAATATTTACAAACTGAGGAAAGCTCATTCATTAAACAAAGAACTAGTTAATATTACTTATTTATTCATAGATGTTAAGTTCTAATTTCAAACAAATAAGCTTATTTAGAAAGAAAGTGTACAGTAATGTCCTGTTTGTTGCAGGGTCACATCATGGCTGTTGTACAAATTGCTTCCTTGTTTTCTAACTTCTGTTGTGGTACATCCCGGTCAAGTACAAATGTTAAACAAAGCAAGTGCTACAGGTCTGCCTCTTATATTCCTGCCTCTACATCGTAGTCATCTTGATTACATTCTCATCTCATTCATTCTTCTGAATAACAATATTAGATCACCATTAGTTGCTGCAGGAGATAATCTCAGGATACCAGTATTTGGGTAAGTGAAGTAATAAATAAATCCAATGTAATATAACATATGTATACATTTTTACTATTTTAATGTATTGACACTTTTAATGTTTTTCTGGAAGTAATAAGTTAATCTGTATTTATAAATTTAAATGAATACATATACAATTATATTATAGCACTTATAAATAGTGCTATAGAAATGCAATTTGTTGATATACTTTTTATCCTCTCCTAAAAATTTTTAAGTTTTAGATTACATAGGTAATATTGCATTGATGGTACATTTTTAAAAAATGTTGGTTGATTACCTTAAATTGAGTAAGAGCTGCTGAAATATTAGAAAAGGAGAATAATAAAAGATTAGAAATTATCCACATTTAATATAAAATTAGTGCCTAATTTTTAAGTGCATTGAAATCTCACAAAACATGAAAGAAAGTTACAAAAGCACTGGAATTATCACACATTTGTGGAACAAAAAGTAATTACTAAGTGATGTTGTGTTACAAAAACCAAATTATTTTAATTTAAAAATAACGTATTTACTGAATGGATAAACTATCTACTGTTGTACAAAATTACAGTGCAAACTTTTACATTTGTTTCATGTTTGAATTAAATTTTTATTCTGACAGCTTAACAGACTATTTAACAAAGTATATGTGGAGGCAAATTATAGGTTAAGTGTTAAATACTTTTATAAAATTAACTATTTTGTGCTTATAGCATATAAATTTATACCTTTTTCTCTTACTTTTTGCAGTTTTATGGAGTACTTTTAGTAGACAAAGAATGAACCTTCGGACACAAGGGAACATTGAAGCATTTTAGTTCCTTATCTTTGCTAAGCAATATGTTTTTTGAGATTGTCACTGAAGGCACTAACTGAACTTTTTAACTAAATTTAACCCATCATGTTGGTCTGTTCTTTCATGAAGAATTATTTATTCAATTACTTGAATGTAGTAACATTTTTTACTCATATAGATCTAATATTAATGTTAAAAAAATGTTCTACATACACATAACTGCATAAACAATTTATAGAGATCATGTTTTTGGAGTTAATGGCTCCCTAATTAAATCAAATTTGATGAAGGAAAAGTAAATGAACTATTACTGTGGTGGCAACAATAAACATAGGGACAAAATAGAATGTAAAAAATCTGATGTGTTCCATTCACATTACTTTCTGTACATCTCTGCAACAAATTATTGTTAAAAAGCTTATGCTTCTATTTACTTCATGCTAGTCAAGTAAAAATTAGCAGGAATAGTCTTATTACTTGTTTTCTTGTAAGTAGAAGCAAAATAGTGGAGTACCATAGGTTAAAGTAATAGTCAAAAGCTGGTTGCTATGCGACTGAAGTTCCTTTGTAGATATGGACAGAAGTTCACAAATTTGTGTATGAGAAAAGCATGTTTTTTAAAGCTGAAACCAAAAACAAGGAATAACTCAAAAATGATCAATTCCATGAAAAAAATGTATGTAACATAAAATGTGTGTTTTAAGGTGCTCTACATTTTTTGTGTGGTAAGTTTTTGTCTATCTCTTTCGGTGTAACAGTTATACAAAATTTCGTAAAATTCATCCAGAATAAAGTAAGTCTTCAGAGGCTATTTCCAGAAAATTCAAGATATGCATTTTATTTGTCAGGTAAATACCTTTAATATACAGTATTTTAATCAAAATTGTTAGAGCCATTTTTGAGAAAATCAAAAATTTCAAAAAAAAATTCCATGTAAAGGGTAGTTTGGGATGAGGGGATTTTTCTCAAAATCTTTGTGTCACATCCCTGGAAAATACTAAACTTAAATACCAAGTTTGATATTTAACCGACTTTTCGTTTTTGAATTATTGTGTTCATGGCCACACACGCACACACGCACGCACGCACACACACACGCACACACGCACACGCACACGTGCACGCGCACACACTTACTTTTCTGAAAATGCTTTTTTTTTTGGATACAGGAGACCCTATAACATATATTTTCGGTGAAATCTCTGTATCAAAATTTTTGGGTGGAGTACGTGTAGAGAAAGTAAAAATTGAATTACAGTTCATTATCAATGGCAAATCCACCTCAATCTTCATCACTTCTGTTGGTGTTTGACTGCTTGGTGGTGATCAGATGATATTTTTGTATCAGGATTATGCTGGGCAGAATTTCAAATTGAAGAGTGTGTCTGTTTTTACAAATATGTATATATATTTTCTATACCTTCTCTAGTGTTGCACCTATTTCATTTATGTTTAACTGTTTTTCTAGGTGGCTACTTAGAGGTTTAGGTGCATTTTTCATCAAGCGACGGATTGATCCTGTGCAGGGAAAACGGGATATTGTTTATCGTGCTGTGCTTCACACCTACATGATGGAGTGTCTTCGAGCAGGACACAACTTGGAATTCTTCATTGAAGGTGGTCGTTCAAGAACTGGAAAGGCCTGCTTGCCCAAAGGTATATTTGCTTTTTATTTTTATAGCCATGTGCTAGAATCTTATGATTAATAAATATGTATGAAATCACTATGTAAGGAAATCTGTGTTGAAATTCCCAACTTGAAAGTTTCCCATCTAAAATTGCAATTTTCTTATCGCCTGTCTTTAAAAATATTGTACAATTTCCATAAGAACTACCCAAAAATATTTAAAATTATTTTTTAAAGATGTGATGTAGAGAAAATTTCGTTGTATCAACTGTGTTTCAGTAGTTTATGCTCACCAAATTATTTCTAAGAAAGGATGGACTGAATAGGAGAGGAAGTTATGCATAAAATGTTGCACTTCATACCTTTAGAGACACTGCATAGAGCTGAATGAATACTGTAGTTAATAAAAGCATTATTACATATAGGTACAACATTTCTTGCTTCTAGAGCAACACCTTCAGAAGTAAATTATATTTAATATTATAACACTTCAATAGTGTATTTCTATTCATGACAAAACTAAATTAAAAGTCCGGAGAAAAACAATACACACAGGCATTTAAATGTAGGCTAATAGTTACAGAAAAATCTCTTGAGAAGTGTCCATTTAGCTGTAAAGAATATTTGTTTACCTGATGGTGAGTCTGCATTAAGCATTAATTCCACACAGTGAAAATTAATGAAGGCAAGTTATCTTACTTGGAAAATCTAGGAAATGCAAAAAGTCCATGCTTGAAATTCAATATTATAAATTTATTCAAAGTACACTATGGTGTTCATTATTTCTTCAACAATAATGAGCAACTACAACCAAGAAAGTGCTTTCTGTGTTCCAGCAAATATTTTTTGTAAGCTGTTACTTGAAATAGGTTTGATTTCTGCAAAACGAATGTAATGAACATCGCATTTCATAAGGTAAGCATAGAGTCTAACTCAAGTAAATTCATGCACACAGAGAGGAAAGATGGAAACTACACGTACATTTTCTCAACAAAACATGGGTAAATGAAAGCCAAGATATGAGTGGATTCCAGTATTAAAAGTAAAAGCAAACATTTCTGTTGGGTCTAAATACCAAACCAAACTACAGGTAAAGGATGACACCTCTTATTGTTACACATGGAAATAACAATTGCCTTTTACCTGGAGGGCAATTAGTCATGGAATCTAAAAAGACCAGCAGTTAACATGAAAAAATGATGGGTGAAGTTTTTAAGCAGGGTTTTCCTGCACCTACCTGTATAATATTTATGGATAGCTTCTCAACAAATCATGGCTAAAGAACGTAATCATGTGGCGGGAGAGAAATTGTTTATCTTATGACAAGGCTATGTTAAAGATGAGCTAATACACAAACAAGGGTAAAACGCTTATGACAAGCTTATCATAAGACATTCTAGTATTGGAAGCAGAAGATACAGTGTTTAAACTCCCACCATACCATTCTAATTTAAATCTGATTGAACTGACATGGAGTCAGGCTAAAGGTGAAGTTATATGCCAATATTGAAGCTTTCCACTGGCTTGAGATGAAGACTTAGTGGATGATATTTGGTGTGCCTTTATTCATCATATGAACATGACAAGAAATTTTTAGAGTTGAATTCCTTTCATGATGTGATTTTTTACTGTACTGTTATCAACCCTAGAGATTCCAAGCAGCACAGGAAAAAGAGACAGAAGAAAAAGGATTGTTCAAGACTCTGATTTGAAAGTAATATAACCTCTCTCAAATTACGTTTTATTTTTGTATTTTGTTATTAATATTTGTTATTTGTGCTTCATATTGCAATACTTTTTGCATTCGTTAGCAAAACAATACTGTGTTTGTGCAACTATGGCACACAAAGAGGTTAGAGGGATGAATGTGTATTATGACATTCCTAGTGCCTTACAGTTAAAAAATAGTTCTGTTACTCTTCCATCCAGAGCAAGGAGACTGAGATATATGTATATACATTTTCTGTTTTATTTACAGGAAAACACATTCTAAGAGAGAACCCACTATAAAGGACTTTGACTAAGAAATAAAAGCAGAAACTTGAAACCTAATGTGTGATATAGATTCAAGGGAAGATTGGTATTGTTAATATTGGGGATTGGGGTGGGGATAGAGCCTGAGGATGTAGCCTCTAGACTTAAACATATAAAAAATTTGCAGATGTAGACTACTGAATTAAATTAAGCTTTGTCATATAAATGTGGATTAACTGGAAGGAAAAGTTTTCTTGTACCATCATTTGCATAAGTATGTAACTTTTCCATTTTAATAGTAGTAAACATTTTAATTTAAAAAATTAATCTATTTTCACATTTAAAGCTTCTTACATTATGTTGTAAATCTTTTGGAGACATTCCCATGTTCTTCATATGTTGTGATACTTGGGTAGAACCTTGTCCCACTGAACAGTGACTGAATCTGTTTATTACTTAGAGACATCTTACAAGCATGTTCTTTCCCTCCCCTCCTGAATTATAGGATGATAATGATAGCAATTGATAGCTATTACCATTGGGTCCTGGGTATATTTCACCTATGTTAGTTAAAGTGTAAGTCTGAAATGGATTGACTTAAAATTGTCAATCTTCATCTATTCTCAGAATAGAATCACAAATGAAACCATTAACAAATCCAAAAAATCACTTGAAAGCAAGAAAATCTACACATATATGTTCATTCCATACATTCACTGAAGGAATTTCCTTAGTCTTTTGCAAAAAATTAGAGAACATCAATTATGAACTGGCTGCCATGAAAGCCAGTTCATAAAGATAAAGAAATCCCCAAATCTTTTATATGTACAAGGCTGCAATTTCTCTATTCAGCAATAAGGGAACAGTTTATATTCTACACAAGGTTGAAGTGTGCCCAGAATAATGAATGAATTGTGCACTTAAATGATGTATAAGCTCAAAGTAGAAAGAACACCAAGTACAGCAGTTTGGAGGAAATGTCTTTTGTAACACTCAAGAGAGGATGGGTTTAAAGATGCACAAGGTATGGTTATAAAGAAACTGGACTATTTGTTGTGCACATTTCCGACTTTGTCAATGACAAAGAGAAGAGTGGGGGATAGGCCTTAGGACTTTCCCTGACATACATACAAAATGTTATGCCACTGTGGTAGATAGTCTGGCTGTGAGCCTTCTTAGAAACGGGTCCATCAGAATTGTGCTACACTCTTAAGTAAAACAACATGTTAACATCAAATATGTTTATGCTGATCAGCATCTATCTCATATGCAAATTTTCGAGTGGGTTAAGAGGTTCAATGATGGCAGGAAAAACGTCGAAGATGATCTGGAATCAGGCCATCCTTCCACTTCAAAAGCTGAAGAGAATCTGCTAGAATTATTCAAGAAGACTACCTCCTTAGCCCTCAAGTAATTTCAGAACTTGGATCTGAAATCTGCATCAATAAGGAAACCGTTAGGCATATTTTGCAGGATGATCTGGGCATGACAAAGGCTTGTGCTAAAGTGGTGTCAAGAATCCTCAAAAACGAGCAAAAGCAATATCAAGTGACCTGCTGTGCTGACACTCTTGAAAACATTGAAAACGACCCTGAGTATTTCCGCAAAGTAATTACATGTGATGAAAAATGGATATTTCAATACCATCCAGAGACTAAACAACAATCTAAGAAGAGCCCTCAATCCCCTAGGAAGAAGAATGCATACATGATCAAATCAAAACAAAGCAATGATGATTTTTTGTCAATATCCGAGGGGTTATCTACATTGAATGGGTGCCTGAAGTCAGACTATCAATTAAGTTTATTATACAATTGTTCTGAAGACCCTTCATGAATGCGGGCAAGAAAGGAGACCAGATCTGTGGAAGAATCGCTCTTCAATTCATCAGGATATTGTGCTGGCACATCACATGCATGGTGTCAGTGAGGTGGTTTTGGCAAAAAACAGCATTCGAGTGATGAAATATCCATCTTATTCACCTTTTTCTCTTCCTAAGAGTGAAGTCTGCACTCAAAGGAACCAGGTTCATTTCCATGGATACAGTGAAGGAAAAAGTGATAAGATTCCTGAATAGCATAACAGAAAAAGTCTTGCACTACTGCTTCCAACAGTGGAAAATTCGTATGGAGTGGTGCAGGAATTGGGATTGAATGGGACAACATTTCAGTTGTGTAAGCTTTTTCAATAAAGAGTTAAGCATGAGTCCAGCTTCTTTATTGTCACACCTTGTTTATTTTAAAAAGAGTAATTGTAGAAATTTGAGAATTTGCACACTTTCACTTTAATAGCTTAATGTTTGTTTTTGATTACACATTTCTATAAAGGCAGAAAAAGGTAAAAATATGGTTGCAACATTTGCAGTTTGATACCTCTATTTTTCTACTAAGGAGGTAAAGGCAACTAAAGCTAAAAACAAAAAAAGAAAGTTAATTCCTGTAAATTTGTGAATTAAATATGTACTATTCTGCAAGTGCAGTTAACTGTTTGCTTAATCCTCATTAAGCTCCATAAAGTGAGAAAGTATTTTGGGGAAAAGGATTAGGTTGTTAAGGTAATTATTAATATTAAGTAATAAGTTCATATACTTTTGTGTTGGTATTGATAATTATGCTTTGGTTTTTTATTACTGCTTCTTCTGGATTAAAGAAAGTAAGTTTACTTGTTCTCTTAAGGACAATTTCTTAAGCATTTTGTCTTGCCTGAGGAGCATCTCTCCTATGTTGTAGGCAGACATTGCCATGGTAATTAGTTGTTCCTTATACAAGCTGTTGTTCTTCACAATAGGGTTGGAAAGGTAAAATCAGACTGAAAAATTCAAAGCTATGCTTTTCAGCCTGAATTTTACCTTAAATTGCATTCCCTTTCTGAATCCTGAGTTTCTTGATGGAGCTATGCCTTTTGCTTGTAATAATTGTGGTTGAATTCTTACAGCTAAATTAATGATATTTAAGCTTATTGTGATGTATCCCTGATTACATTCCACTAGTTATAGGTGTTGTATTCCAGATTCTCTGTTACATTTTATTTCTATATATCTAAACATATTAATTAGTATAATATTCGGATAAACTAGTAATAGCGTTGTGAGATTTAAATTTAAGAGAAGATTCGAGTCTGAATAGAAACACTTGCATCACTTACATTTTTTGGGTATCTGACCAGTTTGAGGAACTATTTGCTGTTGGCATATGCTATTGGTCCCTGATGATGAGAACATGGTCGAGTTGTGAGATTTAAAATGAAATATGTCACAATATGAAAGATTCTTGATATGGAAATGCAAACTGAAGACAAAATATTAGTTTAAAGTGGAAAGAGAAACTACATTTTCATTAATGTAATGCGACGTTATTATGCCACATTGAAGAGCCAAATATGTAGTGTTTGTTGTCAACGTTTATCAAGTGTGTCTGCACTTACTCCCCTACGAAGATAGCAGATCTCTCTACGTACCTGTTTTTCTTAAGATCCACTATTGAAACTGCCTCGGCGTAACTCAGTCTGCTTGAAAATTTACTCTCTCAGGTGGTAATGACAATGAGTGGTCCTATGAAATAGTTAACACACTTTCACTTTCATCTATTTGTTTATCTTGACTAGAATAGATATGTGTTTAGACAAGCACTTTGCTTCACATGCTAATTGAGTTATAATGATTTCTAAGAGCTTTCCATATTCAACGACTTAACTTTACTTCTCTCGTAGAACTTAATACTTTATCACTTTGCTTGTAAATTGTATTTATTACAATTATTCTTCATGCTGTATAGTAACTTATCAACGATTATACACACCTTAAACTTAGCGTTGAGTGTTCCCAACAGCGATTACGCATTCATGACCTCAAACTTAGTAGTGACTGCCTTACAGCAGCGATTATGCATACATGTCCTCAACCTTAGTAATGAATGACTGACTGCCCTAACATCCTACAATCTGTTACTTATATAGTAAATTCTGCTTCATGGCTGCTTCATTCTCATTGGCCAGAAAGACTGCAAACTTGGCATCTATATGTTCCATAATGCATCTCTGCTTACCCAAAATGCATCATAAACACCTCGTGACCATCCCTACACAATGAAGAACAACTTACTTCTCTTCAATTCAGGGATTTACGAAATTACTTTTCACTTATTTTTCTTTTGCACGCACATGCACAAGAGTACATGACTGACAATAGCGTACTCCTTCACAAAAATTCAGCAGCCAAGTTTGGTAAACAACTTTGAGCTGTGCTTGCTAGAAGCTAGCTTTATACACTTTTAAATACATTAAATAATCAATAATTAATGGAAATAATAATAATAGCAGCGAGGCCGACTAACGGTCTCAGTTATATCTTATTTATAAAATATACAATAACACAGAAAAATGGTGTTTCCAGAAGAAATTTGGAGACATAAAGCAGGTTTTGCAGAAATCTTCAGAATGCATTATAAAAGTACATCACAAGGAAGTTGTTGAATAAAAATGGTTAGTTTTTTGTTTAGAGCATCAACTGAAAATTGTGTCAGTTAATTAATTCTAGTTTTCCAAAATACACAAGGATTATCCTTTTTATCTCATGAAAGCTACTCTTCAGTAAGTCCTAAGGGATTAAGGGCATATTATACAAGAAATGTGAGTGTCTGCACATGCAACATTGTTTTTCATTACTTATATACCTATTTTATAATATGTAGTATCATGAATTGATGTAAATATTAAGGTATGTGTGTTATTTCAGGTGGTTTACTAAGTGTGATTGTGGATGCTTATATGGATGGAACTATTGAGGATGCCCTGTTAGTGCCTGTAAGCGTTAACTATGAGAAATTAGTAGATGGTAACTTTGTACGTGAGCAGCTAGGACAACCAAAGCAAATGGAAACATTTGGAAATGCCATAAAAAGTATATGGTCTGTTCTTAATTCAAACTATGGCATGATGAGAATAGACTTCAATCAACCCTTCTCGTTAAAGGTACCACTTTATTACTTCAAATAATTACTTTGCATTTTTGTATTGGTAGTGGATAAACACTGTTTTATGGTAAATTGTGCATTTGTGTGGGCTTGGGTGTGTTACCATAGTTGTCTGACTATAAGATGACCTCAAATGCAAAAACTTTCCAGAACTTAGTTTTAGAATTTAGTATACATATATAAAGAAGACAAGATAATTTTATTTTTAAAGAAATTTAAAATGTAGTACATATTTTGAAAAAACTAAGGCCCCATAGCTGAAAAATTCCTATTCCTTCCTTCTCTTCCCATCCTTCCCTTTGTTTTCTTTCGTTTTTATCTAATTAAAATGTTTCTTGAAATTCACATAATGGTTGGGACAGAGGAAGAGGGGTGAATGAAATGTATTGGTATGTGCTGTGGGAGAAAGTGAAACACCGGCAGCTACAGCTGCAATGACAGTGATGGATAAACTTTTATATTTAGACAAATTGTCTAACAAAACATACCATAGTAAAAAGTGTTACCAAACTCGAATTTACATGGAAATTCATGTAATAGGTCAAAGGGAGAGGGGAGATGGAAATGTATTGGTAAGTGTATAGTGGGTTAGAGTGACAATAACTGCCATTGCAGATGGAGTAACTATGATAAATAAAATTTTATATTTAGGCAGCATACTTAACATATTTGAGTTTGTGTGGAAATTCACATAATGTGCAGAAGAGTCCTCTGTAGGCCTGTTAGACTTAATTGGATATATATATTATTGGAATTAATAAAAACAATTGGAATACACATCATATGTATTTATTATTCTGACCCTCTTTATGAAACACTCAAAATCTGCATATATGTCACAACCTTGGCGCACATGCTTAACTTTTGTCACATGTATTCCAAATCCTTGCATCGCAAATCCAAGATCCTCCAGTTCTCAATATTAATATTTTGAAAAGAAAACATTGTTTTGCATTTGAATAAATATAGTAGTACTTATATGTATGTAAGCAAATCATTTGTGAAACTCTTTATGACATTAGATCAATATACAAAGTATGTGGCAATTTTTTAATATTGAGTATTCTAAGTAATCATTTAGTCCGTATTGACAGATCTAATGGTATCTAATGATTGGCATGATTGTTTGAATATAGGAGTTGGTGCGATCATTCCATGTGTGCAATAAAACAAAACTGCGTTCAGCTGTACCTGACTCTGGTGGAGGAGGGGACAGCAGAGATTCACCTCCTCTTTCACCTCCACATCATTCAGCAAACAGTGGTGATAAACCAAGAAAGCCACTTCACACAGTTCCTTCAAGTGCTTCGTTATATGGCACAGATATTGTTGAAGAAGAACATAGGCATCTCGTAGAAAGTATAGCAAGGCATATTGTTTATGGTGAGCAACAGAATTTTCACTATTTCCTATTATTTATTTGTGCCATTCCCATTTATTTCCTTGCATCAGTTATTGACCATCTGACAGTTTGTACCTACTATCCATTGGTGGTCAGACACAAAACACTACTCTGAATTTGATGGTATGAAATTGAAGCAATAAGATTTCTGCTGCATGTATGTGAATCTGCTATCTTGTATAGAGCAGAAGCCTAAATAAACAGCATTTTGGGGAAATACTTTTGCTAAAGGCAGTACTCAATTTAATGAACTAACCTGTATGGAATCATAGCTAGAAATAGACTACATTATGTATACTCAGTAATGCTGTATTTTGGCTTGAGAAAATAATGAGTAATAACTTTTTGTAGCTTAAACTTTCATGCTACTGTTGTTCAGAAATAAAATATTTTATTACTTAACCTCATCTTAAGGATTTATTGTTAGACATGGCTTAAGCAATAATATACTTAAATAAAGTAGGACTAATCTGACCAAAGTTATTATGAACTTGATTGGATCACACCAATGTACATGTTGTAGAACTCTGTATTTATAATCCCACAGTTGACTTTTTTTTCATTAATGCACTTATTATGGTCCTTTCATTTTCCCTTTGTTTATAAATGATTTTTAAATTGTTATTTATGCTTGCAATATTTTGAACTTGTCACAGTTTGCATCATTTTAGTGTGAAGTTACAGGCATAATCAATATGCAGTTGTATAGAAATTGTACTTGTAGCAGACATGTTAAATAGGCCTGGTATACATCAAAGGTTAATTAATATGTACAAATCTGCAAATTCACAAATTAGTTACCTGCACTTTTGATTAAAAATCTGTATAATCTTTGTTTTTACTTGAGTGTCAACTCAAACTTTCAGCTTATGTAACTGCATTAGCTTATGCTCATTACCAATTGGTTCTTGCTTTTCAGTAATTGTACTAAAAAGAATACTATCTTCTTTACAGGATAATAAGCAGTGCCTTGTGTTTATATGTGAATCAGATGTCACAAGACTAAAACTGTTTCAGTTTATATTTTCCCTCCATTCACATTTTTTCTGGAAAGCAGAAAAGTGTAAAAAGAATATTTTATTGCATTTAAGCCACTTTACGCCTCTCTCTCTCTCTCTCTCTCTCTCTCTCTCGCTCTCGCTCTCTCTATCTCTCGCTCTCTCTATCTCTCTCTCTCTGGAGCTGGAGCAATTAGTTTCTAAAAATAAGTTAATTTCAATTCACCAAAATTATACATACTTCTAGTTTACTAAAATTTGTCAAATATCAAGCTGGTGGTGTTTTTTTTCTTTCTTTCTTTCTTTCTTTCTATGTTATCAAGGAATTTGCGTAGTCATTCAAGAGCTATTGAATGACAAATATACTTTCTTTATGTGAATAATTGCTGTGTTTGCATATAAAATGTCTTTATTACTATTAACCCATCCTAGTAGCATAGGCACAAACCATGCCTCAGTGTTTGCCTTTTTGCAGGCAGGTGCAACTTTTATTGCAGCTAAGTTAAATGTTTCTATTCCTTCAGATAATGCATTTGGTCAGAGAGAAATAAAGTACTGTAAAAGTCAAAAATTACTCAGGGAACCTACTGTATAGTTAGTAAATATATTTCACCAAAACGCTTTGTATTCCAAAATGGTTTCTATTTATTTCAAACTATACAAACCAGTAATAATAAAAAATCCTAAAATGTCCATGCATAATCCTCAAAGAGGTTAATACACCCACGGATAATCGAGAGTGTAGTGTAGTAGTAGTGAAATTGTTGTATTCTGCCCAAACAAGCTATATAGAGATTTCGCTATAAATAAACAATTTGAAGTGCCATGAATAAAAAATAACATTTAAAATATATATTTTCCTCAACATAATATTTCCATTGCTGACACTGTTTCCAGTCTGGTTTTGGGTTGAATAGTCAAATTTCTAAGCAGTCTGCCTTTCAAATTGAGTAGGATTTATTATATATTTATTTTGAATAATTTCAGAATGACTTGTTTTTTGTATTAAAATTATAAATTTCTTATACAGGGTGATGATATGATTTGAAACAAACATTTTATGTCTGTGTTTTCCTGGTTATTTTCTGTGGGAAACAGATTCTCAAATATTTATGACGAATCAATACACAGTATGACAATAATTAATAATAGTAAGGAAATGGTGTGAAATTTAGTTCTCTTCAGACTATCTTCATTTAATATCAATGTAAATTAACTAACTTTTTATCATAATTTAAATTCTAAAGCTGTGTTTTTATTGAGATGTAATTATTAAGTTTATTTTCATTGCTTTCCAGATTGTGTATCATCCACCGCAATCATGTCAACTAATGCTTTGGCTTTCCTTTTACTCAATCAATTTCGTAATGGTGTGAGCATGGAAAAGCTTGTAGGAGCTATGGAGAAGTTGAAGAAAGATCTGATAAGTAGTGGTCGTGATGTCGGATTCTCAGGAGAAACCGTGGATGTCATTAACCATGCTGTGAGTTTTATAGTTTTCTTTCAAGTACATAATTTCAGACACCAGTATCATAGGCCCATAAAAGTAGTATCTACCCTGCACTATACTGCAATTATCCAAAGATCAAATGGAAGACGGCTCCCATTTTTTAAAACTTAATTTTGCAATTTAGTATAATCTATGTAAAAAGAAGGCATGATAGCTTAATTTTTAAATGAAATTTAAAGGTTTAGCCATATATTATGAAGAAACTAAAGGATACTTAAGCTGATTAAATTTGTTTTTCAATTTTTTATTTAATTTGAATTTATATGGAATTTCACGTGTGAACAGGAGAGGGGGAGAGTGAAGAACAGAAATTATGTATTGGTATGTATGCAATTAGAGGAGGTGAAAGCAACAGTGAAAATGCAGCAAGATAATGGATAGGATTTTCTATTTAGATAGCAGACTGCATGAAAAGTTTTACGTGGATTATTAATTCAAATTTCACAGAATTTGTATCGAGGAGGGAAGAGACAGAGAAGGGAGTATGGAAATGTGCTTGTATATGTGGAGTGGGAGAATGTGACAGGCAGCAGCAGTGACAGCAAGGATTATAATTAATACAATTTTCTATTGAGAGATACCTAATAATAACACATTGTTGTAAAAAATGTTAGGTAATTTGAATTGATGGAGAAATTAACATTGTGAGCAGGATAGAGATGGAGAAGGAAAAATGGAAATGCACCAGTATATCTGCACTCGGTGGTGATGGGAGCAGCTTGGTCTTAACAACGATAATAAAAACTTCTATTAAGGCAACATATCTAATATAATATTTCATTTCAATTTGCTCGTAAATTTGTGTTCTGGGTGGCAAAGAGAGATAACGGAGAGAATGGAAATGTGCAATATATGTGGAGCAGGTGGATGGAAATACACAGATAATCTCTCTCTCTCTCTCTCTTTGCTTGACTATTGGCTCCCAATACATTACAATCACCAATGTAGAAGTAAGAGCTGTATTTTTAGTCTAGTCTTGGAGAGAAAGCTTTTCTATAATGAGAATGCTTATAAGCCATTGACATCTAACTTTTCAGCATGAAATGAACTGCACAAAATCTGTGCATACCAGACCTTGTGATAATCTTTACCATTTTCCTCAGGCTGCGCTACTGCCATACCCACAAAGTTTGAAACTTACTTTTTCTCTGCATGTATTCGGAAAACATATTGAATGCAAGAAGACCCCAGTCCTGAACATTAATATTTTGGAAAAAAAACATTATCTTGTATTGGGATAAAAACAGTGTATCATTGTAATCTTGAGTTATCTGTTATATTAATTTGTTGAGTTGGTTTTTTAACACTATGTCACTTACATTCATATTATGAGGGACTAGTTTCGGAAGCCTATGCTTCCATTTTCAACCTCAAGGGTCCAAACGTAAAAAAAAATAAAAAAATAAAAAAAATAATTTAAAAAAAAAACAACTCAATAAATTAATGTAACATATAATTTGACCGTCACTGTTACTAAATTCCTCCAAACATCAATGAACTTGAGTTACCTATTTAGGAAATCTTGAAATGGGAGGAAGAATTGATCACAGTGCATAGATACATTTCTTCTGAACAACCATACAGTATGTTTTTTGGTTTTTGGTAGTGTTTAATGCCCGCTTTAATACAGTATGGTGATGATGCTACCTCATACTTAAGTAATGAAACTGATACTGCTGACTTTAACAGCTGTAGTTTAAAAACTGTACCAAAACTTATTTTAAATAATAAAATACATTTCTGAAACTAAATTTCTCTGAATAAACTGAATAAATTACTTAGCTGGAAGTTACACATTCAGAATATTGCAACAAAACTTAACAGACATCTTAAAACAATAAAAACTGTTAATTTCTCATATGTACCATAAGCAGTCTTATAACATTCTTATATTGGGATCCTTTGAAGAAATAAAATTTATTCTTTATATTGCAAAAGAAAATAAATTGATTTACTATAAAGTTAAACCAAACTGCATCATGCAAACTGTATTTTAATTGCTCAAGATTGCAACTTTGTCCAGTTCCCACAATCACTTCACTAATGTAATCTAGTTGTAATGTAAACTCTCTTTTCAATCACACTGTTGCTTCACTTTCTTCAGGACAAAAGAGCATAGTGAGATATACTCAACACAACCTCTTCTTCAAATGGCTCGCACACTGGAGAATCAAACACAAGATCTCACTAGTCATCTGCAGTAATAATAGTCACAGCAGTCATCACAAACTTGCTCAGAGAACAGCATTTTTATCACACAACAACACATTCACTCACAAGAACACTATCTTATATAGTCATTGGAAATTTCTTCAGAATAATCGAGTGCTCCAGAGGTGGAGAGAAAGGAAACTTCCAAGATTCTGGTTATCCTTTGATAGTACTATGGTGTTTATATTATGGCTAGACAGCACCAACTGAGTAATAGCAGCATGCAACTGCATCAAGGATCCTTATTTTTCCTCCTTCTGTTTATTGGAAACAGTACATTTCTAAATAGCAACATCTGCTGCTAAGTTTAGGGCTTGTACTTGTTAGAAGCAAGTTTGCCATGCACTGTGTTTTTTTTTTTTTTTAATCATATTGGGGGCTTTGCACTTGAAACAACTTGTCTGTAGGTTCTTTTACGTTTGGTATAAAGCTATAAAGCATTTTATTTTCCTCTCTTTCTCACACACACACACACACACACACACGCGCACGCACATGCACACATGCACACGCACATGTACCCCCCCCCCCCCTCCTCTCTCACATGTATACTTCCAGATAGGGAATAATTCTGGCTAAAGAAAAATTCCCCACCCCTGCCAGGAATCGAACTTGGGACCTCCGGGTGAGAAGTCAGCTTGCTGACCACTTGACCATGGAGGCAGTTGCCTGTGATGTTATTTAATGTATCAACTGTGAACATGTAAAACTGCTTGCCTTATTATTAATTATTAGTCATTTACAATACTAGCCAAATATTAGAAGCAAAATAAATACTTATAGAGTCAGTGGAAAGTATGTACTTTAAAACCTGTAGCAGATTTTCTATCCTTTATATTACAGAATTTTTGCAAAATTATTCATTCTATAGATCTTGAAAATTAAATTATTTAAACCACCTAACTTCTTACAGATTAAATTAAAGGTTTGGAAGAAATCTTACTTTGAAGAGCAGGATTTTATTATGAATATTGAATCACCAATGATTAGTATTGCCTCTAGTGATAGTAACCATAGCAAGGTTAATCAATAAAGAAGAAAATAGTAAATCTGTGAATAAAAATACATAACATTGGTTTGCAAAACATAAATTGCATGGTGGATTATTATTTTTATAACTTGTTTTAAAGTTTCATTGTTTCAGTGGTTGTTAAGCATTATTGTGCATAACTGTAATGGATACTGTTTTTCTCAGAGCTATTGATCAGTTTCTTTTTTTTCCTTTTCCATTTTTCCCCCCACCATTAACAGTCTGCTGATTATTTAAATTTTCACAGGATTCATTTTCTGATTTATATAGGACATAGATAAAGAAAATAAATTATTAAAAGACTTAGATGTTTTTTTTGGCTAGTTTGCTTTTTCTGGAATTCAATATTTTTTATTATAAATGTTCAATTTTAATCTATTTTATAATATTCAGTGAATATAATTTTTCTACTGGTTACAGCAGATTGTATTTTTTTATTAGTCATTATTTGATAACTTCTATTTATTATATGATTTAAATATAAGCTGACTATTTGTAATAGTCACAGGATGCAATTGAATTGAATTGTAGCAGTTTTAAGTTCTGACAGAAATTTCACATTTACAGTGTGAACTACTGGGACCTGGCTTGGTGAGACGGGAAAGGGTAAAACGGGAAGGTGATGGAAGTGGTGAAACCACTATTATGGTGAGACCATTCACCATGATACCCAATGTGATAGAGCTCTCATATTATAGTAATGCTGTATTGTCACAGTTTGTAATGGAGAGTGTTGTAGGTAAGCCTGTAAGATTTTCTAGAATTTCACTAAGTTATATTTCTTACTTTATTTTCAAGTTGTTGTTCCACATTTGATTAACTTTTTTACAGTATCATGTAAGCAATATTAAATGATATAAGGCCATTTTGCAATAATGTTAGAATTAATATATTATTTTAGTAGTTTGCCTTTTTAACTGATTCTGCTTATCTTTTGGTTTTTCTTATGCTTCCCAACACTATCAAAATCTGGCTTTTAAATATTGGGAAGCAAGAAAGAGAATGATTTCATTGTAACTACATTAAAGAATGCAAACCCCCCCCCCCACACACATGCACACTCACTCCCTCTCTCACATACATATTTTCTTAATGGTAGTACTCTACCACTAGTTTTTCATAGTATTTAAACATTTTATCATACTGGTATATCCTATTCAAATATATCACCTTCCATTATGTTGTAACAAGAATGTAGCTATTTCTGGTTTGGCTGAATGTACTGTGATTTTCTCATCAAGGACTGAGAGTAAAAAAAAAGCAAAGAATACAAGTAATGGAAGGTCCCAGATAAACCTCAGAGGATAAATATGAACCTTTTAAAAAGGGGAACAGAAGCACCTGTTATAAGATTTTAAAATTGTTTAAAAATGAAACATCAAATACGATAAAAATCTGATGTGTTCTATTCACAGGACTTTTTCCAACTGTTATGCAAACAAATTAATTTTACTAAAGATTATTCTTTTGTCTGCATCATACTTATTTAGATAACATAGGCAGAAATGGTCTTATTATTTGCTTCCTTGTAAGTAGAAGGGAAATAAGAGAATACACTAGGCTGAAGCAATGGTCAGAATTTTAAAAACTGACCGCTATGTGAAACAATTGAAATTTGATTCTGTTTGTATGGCTAGAAGTAAAACAAAAGAGATATAAAACAAACGAAGATGTGCTGTTTGAGAAAATCTATATTACACGAATCATATCTTTCAATGAGATTTGCATTTTTTGTATAGTAAGTTTTTGTCTATCTCTTAAGAGTTACCAGTTATGCAAAAGTCATCCAAAATGAAGAGGTCCTCAACAGCCATTCCCAGAAATTTTAGAAAACACATTTCATTTGTAATGAAAATATATTAAATATATGATATTTTAATCAAAATCATTAGCCTCTTTTCAGAAAATAAAATGGTAGGAGGGTTTGCCTGAAAATCTTGGTGTTTGCATTCTTGGTAGATACTAAACTTAAATACCAACACACACACACACACGCGCGCACACGCACGCGCACACGCACGCGCACACGCACGCATGCGCGCACACAAAAAATTATTTTTTTGGATTCAGGGTTTTCAAAAACATGTATTTCTGATGAAATCTCAGTATTACATTTTTAGGTGTAATACAATATTTTCTAACCCTACTTCTTCCTCCCATCTGTTGCACATTCTTGACACAAAATTATTTTTTTGGATTCAGGGTTTTCAAAAACATGTATTTCTGATGAAATCTCAGTATTATATTTTTAGGTGTAATACAATATTTTCTAACCCTACTTCTTCCTCCCATCTGTTGCACATTCTTGATTTCTTGTTATGTGTTTTAGTGGTTTTGGTTTTGGATTTATGCCATGGTTTCTCATCCAATAATGAATGGATGGAAACTGCTGATTTTTTAAATGTTAGTGTTTAATGCATCCAAAATGTTCCATGCTCTTGTTTTCAAGTTCCGATGTGAATTCAGTTGCAATTATTGCATTCTCTTTGATAAATCCTAGCTTATTACTTGAATGGATGTTGCCAAGTGCATTTTTTGTGGATATTGTTACTAGAGCTGATTTATGTTGTGTTCTCTGAAAATGTTTTGAATTTGTGGAATCGCTCACAGACAAAAGATAATTCATATGGTATTGCTTACATATTTTATTTCACTGACATGATTTTCTCTGAGGATCTTTTTCCTGCTGAAGTTTTTTCTAGGTTTTCATGTCTTATTAATATTTGTGTTATTCTTCACTGTTACTAGCTTCTTTTTACATTTATAAGAATTACTTCTTTTCCTTTTATAATGAGTTTTCTGAACTGTTTGTTTACAGTAACTGCTATTTATTCGCTATTAGTCATGGATACGGACAAACCTGAAATGGAGGGCAGTTACCGAAGATTAGGCTTCTCTGAGGAGCAAATTGTACATCATGCACATGATCTCTGTGAGATCTTACAGTTTGAGTTCATATTTTCAAAACCATGTCAACAATTGGATACCATGATACATGAAGCAGTAGCACAGCTTAAGTGGAGAGATATTCTTATAACAAATGCAGTAAGTATTTCAATATACATGTATGAGGTGCACGGAATAAAAATTCAATAATTATAGAGAAGATAGTATGCAACAAAAGAAGAAAAACAATTCTTATAAACAGTGCTCTTAAACTTAACATCTGCTGAGTTATTGTTCAGTACACTACCATCAATGATTAGTGATTACTTCGTCTTTGATCTAGGCTTCCTAATGCATGCTGCCATCTATTGTAGAGCAGGCACTCTGTCATGGAATCACGCATTCTTTAGAATACTTCTGATTGTTGCTTAATTACATCACAGGCATTGAACATGCATTCTTGTAATGATTGCATGTCATTTATGGGGACTGCACACACTATGATCTTTAAATGTCCCCAAAGCCAAAAATCTAAAGAGTTAAGGCCAGAATTGGTAGGACAAGGTATTGGCTCTCTGATTAAATATAAGTTATTTAACATTTTATTATTAAATATTTAATGTTGCTCAAGAAAAATAATGTTAGCTTTTACTTAACCTTATGATGAAAATAGGCCAATATGCTGCACAATAACAAGCCTCTACATGCAATGTATTCTCATTTGTTTCATGCCAAAGCAAGATGTGCTATTCATACAAAATAGTCATAACACAGAAGATATTAGGTTTACACCAATGTTTCTAGAAACTGTTTTTGTTGTTTTGTGACATATCATCTCCTCAGCAAATATTGGAACCATTTACTGGGCACTTAATTAACATTAAAAAATACTTGTGTATTAAAAGTAATATAGAGGCATGTTTTTGGTAAATATTTCTTTTTGAAATTTGGGAATGTCTTAAAAATGTATACAATGAAGTCCTAATTGATAATTTTAGTATGTAGTATTCAATATTAACAATTTCAAGCAACTTGGTAAAACTCTACCTTGACTACTAATAAATTTATTTTTACTGTTCTGTTTTCTTCTCCCTCATTAACTGCAACATTCATAACAATGTCCTATTTTTTAAATCAGTTTCTTAATGCATAAGATCTAATTCTCCATAAGAATATGTTTGTGTACTTTTACAATCCAAATCCACTTATTTTTCACTGCATTTAAATGGTCACTATATTCCTACTATCTTTATATATTATTTCAATTTCTGTTTATTTTAAAGCATTTTTGGTTTAAACTCATCTCTATATTTCAATTCCATTGCACTCAAATATATCTTACTACAGCATTCTAACAGTGTAACAACCATGAACGCCCTTAAGGGCCAGTTTTGGGAACTTGGAATAAGTCTTGGAATAGCTTATGAGTATAAATGTGATAACAAGTTGGATCAGTTTTATTTCTTAGATAACTTAATTGTTTTCAGAACTGGCTGCTTTTAAACTGTTGTTGATGTTCTTATCATTACCATCATCTTTATTAGTGTTTGTATCGTTATTGTTCTTGTCTCGTATTTTAATATTTATGGCAGTGAAATACAATTGAACCCTGATAATCCCTAATTGTGAATAATCAGAGCATAAAATCCACGATTTAAAAAAAAGGTAAGAAAATCTTATTTGTGTTGTAAAGAAAGAATATTATAGAAATGACTACATTAACTCATTATTGAAACTACACAAATCAGAATTAAACATTTATTGCTGAACTTGGTTTTAGACAATTTGCCTTTAAATACGAGGATCGACTGATAAGTCCCAGGCCTCACACAGATATGGCACCACTAGACCAATTAGATGGTAGCATCGTATAGTTTAACTCTTAGACTAGCTTGTATCCATAGTTATAGGTTAATAGCTTGTTTAGTTTTCGAATGAAAGTATTTTAAACAAGACAACTTTAGAGTTTTCATGAAAATGGAGGATTTGGAAAAACGAGCAGTGATTAAATACTTTATTTGAAAGGCTTAATGCCTAAAGAAATCAAGGAGGAAATGGACAGTACATTGAAAGTCTCTGCCCCTTCATATTCAGTGATTAAAAGGTGGGTTGCAGATTTTAAAATAGGACATATGAGCACTAGTGACGAGCCTCGCTCTGGATGCCCTGTGGAAGTGATAATTCCAGAGATCATTGAAAAAATTCATCATTTAGTACTGGAAGGCCGCAGATTAATGTTTGAGATACCAGAGGCTGTAAACATATCAAAAGAACGTGCAGGTAATATTTTAAGTAATGTTTTGGGCTTTCACAAGGTCTATGCAAGATGGGTGCTGCAATTGCATCTGATCAAAAGTTGCAAAGCAAACCTGTTATTGTTAAGAATGTAAGAATCCCAGTGAATTTTTGAGATGGCTTATTACTATGGATGAAACTTGGATACATCACTACACTCCAGAAAGTAAATCACAGTGAAAACAGTGGATTGTGCCAGGTGAACCAACTTCAAAAAAGACAGTCAATTTTGTCAGCTAACAAGGTTATGGCGAGTGTTTTCTGGGATGCACAGGAAATTATTTTTATTGATTACTTAGAAAAGGGTAAAAGTATCACTGGGACTACCACGCAAGCTTACTCAAATGTTTGAGTGATGAGGTGAAAAGAAAAAAAGGACCTCATTTGGCAGAAAAAAAAAAAATCTTTTTTCATTACCACAATGCTCCTGTCCATTGTTCAGTCTTTGCAATGGGAAAAATGTGCGAATGAAAGTTTGAATTGCTGGAACATCCACCCTATTCACCAGATCTAGCATCCAGTGATTACCACTTGTTCCCAAACCTCCAAAAATGTCTTGGAGGACAAAGATTTCACTGCAATGAGGTGGTCATTGATGCAGTAAACATCTATTTTGAGGACTTTGATAAATCGCACTACAGAGATGGTCTAATTAAATTAGAACACAGATATGACAAATGTATTTCTGGAGATTATGTTGAGAAATAAAGCAAAAAAAAATTGTTTAGGATGCTATTTTCATTGAGAGCCCGGTACTTATCAGCCGACCCTCGTATGCATTTTGTATTTCACTGTTAAACCGTATTTTCACATTTCGTTAGCTACCGTACCGGTAACTATCACATGTTTATGAAGCAGTAATTCTCACTTAACCACTTAACTTGCAAAATTGGTAATCTTCTTCTATCGTAAAGAACTAAACCTGCTTGAAGATGCGATGTTGCCCCAGTATCAAATGAGCATCACATCTTTTGCTGTGGCAGCAGGCCCCAGCATCACATGAACATCATATTTTTTTGGTGTGGCAGCAGCATGCTGTTCTGCACAGCATAATGCCAATTTGATGGCATTTGCAGTCAGAATATGACATAACATTCTTAGGAAAGTCTTCTCCCCCTTTGTCTCCATCTTCAAAGTTATCATCACAATGATTCTGGACCATAGATATAATGGCTTCATCTGATGTCTTGATGACCATTATAATTGACTTAATATCTATTCAAGAAGATAATTTTCCCTGTATTTTCGCACCCTAGAATTTCTTGAATATATTTTCATTTGGTTGATATTGTTCAGCCTGCTATAACACAAGCAAGCATCTGTTCTATATTAATTAATGCATGAAAAGCATAAATTAATTTATGTAAAGTAATAGCTGACAATAGTGAAACAAACTGAACTCTATTCTGCCACTATTGCATGGGATTGGTTATGTGTCCACAGATCATTGCTGTTATGTTGTGCATGGTAATCCCAATGTTGCTACTTCCTCATATCGCTATGCTACATTCCCTTATAGCTGCTAATCTTATAGCTAGCTGTATTTATAAATATATATGCATTTTTTTTTTTTTTTTTTTTTTTTTTTTTTTTTTTTTTTTGTTCGGATAAACAAAATATTTTCAAATCTGAAGAGACCACATCCCCAATTAGTTTGGATCAGCAGTGTTCTACTATAATATGAATATTCACAATCATATTCACTAGTAAAATTGTGAGATTTAGCACTAAATACAAAATATAAGCGCAGATGCTGTGACTGCTTGCAATATGGTAAGATATCAGAGTGTATAACCTTCTTTTATACAAACTGGTGTCTTGTGTTGATATTATATAAGTTACAGCTGATGCACTTAACCTGACTTCTTTCATGCTTTTTATAATTTGTGTTTTGAGAATTACATTTTAACTGTTATCAGTGTTACTGACAACTTAGATAATTGAATTGCTGCACCAAGATCAAGTACCTGAAGTATTTGCCTATCATTTATTGTTAACTAACAGAAATATTAGAATGCTATGTATGAATTAGGAAACAATTTGTCTTTCTCTTAAGGTTCGCCATTTACGCAAAAGTGATTCAGAATGAAAAGGTTTTGGAGGCTATTTCTAGACTATTCTACATATATATTTTATGTGCCATTGTTATTTTTTGGGAAAATTGCAAAAAGTGTTTCTTGTAAAGAATACTTTGGGGTGGGAGGATTTTTCTGAAAATCTTTTGTGTTGTGTCTTTGGAAGATACTGAGCTTCAGTACTAAGTTTGATATTTAACACACACCCACGCACGCATCCCACCCCACACACACACACACACTTACACACTTATGATAAAAGAGATAATTAATACAAAAATGGATATAAAAGCTACAGCTTAAATTATTTATTTTAAATTCTTAGATTTTTTGATTGGAAATCAAGTGAACTTATTATACTAAATAAACACACAGAAACTTTTTTCTAATACAGTTGTTTTTAAGTTCAGGATCCTCAAAACAATTTCTAATGAAATCTGAGTATCAAATTTCTGGGTGGAATGCAATACAAGAAGAGAAAGATAAAAAACAAAATCTAAGCTCAGAATAAGAATAGATGATTAATGAAATATCTTATTGCACATACATAAAATTTGTATTATATCTCATATGTAGCAGATACTAGTGTACATTTGTATTGAATTTGGCCAGCTTGTTTGTGCAATAGCTTTAGAGAAATTGGTGTTTTACTAAAAATGGTACACCTTATAAATTACTTATCTCCCCTTAATATGCTTAAAATTAGGATATTGAAGCAGCATTATTATTGTTTATTAAATATCTACTAATCTCGGACAAGCTGGATGAATTGTAAATATAAATTAAATTTTAGATCTGAATGATTCATACCTTCAAAATTTAAAAAAAGCAATGCATTTTGTAAATTTAAAATCATTAGAACTTTCACGCAGAAAAGAAATAATTAAATGATGGAAAATTAATTGACAATAAACATTCATATTGCCCCATTTACCAAATTATTGATTGGATGTGTTTCAAGGACAGTAGTTGATTCATTTTCTATTGCTTAAACAATGCATGTTTCTCAAGCTTTGCTTTAAACAACATTAAATTTAAAATAAGAACTGAAGCTTTCCTGGCGACGTATTAATTACATTAACATTAAATTTATTGCTGTAACACTGGTGTTTATTTTTACAGATAGAAGGTACTGAAAAGCAGTGGTGTTTAAAGTTTGCAAGGAATTTTGATGAGATTGACGAGGATGATGATGGTACAGATAGAAATAGCTGGGAACCCAAAGAACAGCTCTTGGTAAGTCCTCATGGTTATTATGTATACTCAAATATGAGATCTTTATAATACGAGGGTGGTCCAGAAAGTAACCTCCGTTTGGAAATTAAAATTAAACCAGTTGAGATATAAAAATTTTATTATTATATATAAAAGATACATAATTTTTTCTATTTTTCTGCATATTCTCCAAACAAATTCAAGCACTTGTCATACCTTTTAACAGTCTTTGAAATACTCTCTGCATAAAACTCTGCCGTCTATGAATATAGCCAACCCATCACGGCGTGATGAAGCTCTTCATCATTGCCGAAATGCTGAGATGCAAGCCACTGTTTCATGTATGGGAACAGATGAAAATCACTGGGAGCTAAGTCCGCGCTGTAGGGGGGATGGTCAAAAACGTCCCATTTGAAACTGGCCAAAAGTTAATTTGTTCTTCGAGCTGTGTGTTGTCATGCATAAACACAACACCAGATGACAGAAGACCACGACCCTTGTTTTGGATTGCCCTTCTTTGTCTTTTCAACGTTTCACAGTAGGCTTCAGAATTGACAGTCGTGCCACGTACCATAAATTCAACGAGTAAGATGCCCTTAGCATCCCAAAAAACCATAACCATGACTTTCCTGGCAGACAAAGTTTGACAGGCTTTCTTTGGCTTGCTTGGAGAAGTGGTATGTCCCCATTGCATTGACTGCTGTTTTGTCTCAGCATTCATGTAGGCCACCCAAGTTTCATCGCCAATAACAATTTTGTTCAAAAATGTTTCTCCTTTAGTGCCCGCACACAGCTCAAAGAACAAATTAACTTTTGGCCAAGAAAGAAAGTCAATGGCAGAACTTATTCTTTTGGTTATGCAGTCATCAGTCAGCAGTTTTGGTACCCAACGAGCACAAAACTTGCGATAGCCTAGGTGTTTGACCACTATCTCGTGCAAAAGACTCCAAGAAATTTCGGGAAAATGATCAGAAAGTTCCGTTATAATGAACTGACAGTTCTTACGAACTTTTCCATCCACTTTGACCACCAGGTCATCATTGACAAGAGTAGGCCTACCACTCCTGTATTCTTCATGAATGTTAGTTCTTCCATTTTTAAAAAATCGTACCCATTGACGGACAACACCATTCACTCGTAATGTTAGGACCATATACTGCACACAATTAACGATGAATTTTGGCTGCTAAGTAATGTTTTGCCAAAAGAAATCTTATAACACCACGCACTCACACTTGGCGGGATTTTCTATTGCGGTGCTCGTGTTTTGAGGTTATATCTCTCAAACATGCGACAGTACAATGCTCTTCATTAGACAGCTAGAAGCATACTGACCACTGTGCACACTGACAAACGGTGCTACCCCCACCACTTCCTGCGCTACGCACAAACGATGGTTTCTTTCTGGATCGCCCTCATAGGAGGGCCTAGTTTTTAGAAAACAATGTTCAAAGCTTCAAAAACGTATTACTTCTGTTGCTACTATGTACCAATGTATACAATATGTTTACATGTATGTAATTCAATACTGAGATTCCACTGGAAATACAATTTTGAGGGTGCCTTAATAATTGCTGAGAATAAATTACAAAAATTTGATGTGTTGCATTCACATGACTTTCTCTAGCTGTTCCATAAACAAACTTTTCTCACAAAAAATTATTCTTTTATCTACAAAATGTTAAAACATTAGCAGAATTGGTCTTATAACTTGATTGTTTGTAAACAGAAGGGAAACAAGGGAATACACAAGGCTAAAGCAATAGTCAATTCATGTAAAACCAGTCGCTATGAGAAACATTGAATTCTGCCAGGAGTAAATAAAAGACGTATGAAAGAAAGATGACATAGTGTTTGAGAAAAGTTTTAGATAGCTTAAAATTGAAACCAATAACATGGAATATCTCGTAAACAGTCGATGAACAACAAAAATGTATAAGACATAAATAGTGTGTTTATCTGTGATGTAAATATCTTTATTTAGGATATTTTATATAAAAATTGTTAGAGGCATTTTTGAGAAAAACATTTTCAAACATTTTTTCATGTAAAGGGTAGTTTGTGGTGGGAGGATTTTATTGAAAATCTTCATGTCACATCCTTTGGAGATACTAAACTAAAATACCAAATGGTCTTTTAGTTTGAACTATGCTGTCCACCCACCCACATACGCACTCACACACACAAACCTTCTTTTAAAAATGCTTTTTTTAGACTCAGGGGATCTCAAATCATATACTTCAGGCAATATCTTGACATCAATTTTTAGGTTGGAATTCAACTGTAAACATACTTGCTAGAGAAAGTAAAATTAAATTTTAGAAAAAGATCTGTGAGTGTGTGTATGTGCATTGGGTGTATCACTAGAAAAATGAAAAAGTGTTAAATACCAAACTTTGTATTTAAGTACAGCATCTTCCAAGGATATAACATGAAGATTTTCAGAAAAATCCCTTCACCCCAAACTGCCCTTTACATAGAATATTTTTAGAAATGTTCGACGTTCTCAAAAATGGCTCTAATGATATTAATACTGTATATTATAGATATTTACATAGCAAACATAATGTATATCCTGAACTTCTAGGGAATAGCCCTGAAACTCTCGTCATTCTTTTTCATAAGTGTAAACCATAAGAGATACTCAAAAATGCACTGCACATAAAATGTATATCCTGTTAAAACACACAATTTATGTCGTATATAATGTTTTTATAGAGCTAACCATTTACGAGATGTGCCCCCTGTTGTTAGTTTCAATTTTAAAATAATTAAATGTTTTTCAAACAGGAAGTTCTCATTCATTATATATATATAATCTTCTATAGGACTAGATTGATTGCAGAAATTTTGTGTCACTATGTTGACTTATGCTGTTTTGGAGCAACCCACTGCTTATTTTTTAAAATTTAAATAACTTATTCCAATAAATGCTCTTTTTGAACATGCAGAGAAATACATTTCTCCTGAACCTCTGGAAACCTTTCCTTTTAGCAAAACTACTAATGTTTCTTGTTGAAATGGATTGTTCGTGAAATGCACAAAACAAATTGGTGAATGGTTTCAATCCATTTCTGACTTAAACATGTAAAGTTTCCTTTGGAAATAACCCATATCCAGTCTTTGACTGCTTTGTACAATACGGAATAAACTTCATTTGCAGCATATAAACTTTGTTCTATTATTTTGCATTTAAATGCTATGTAAGCTGCTAAATATTGAGACATTTTGGGTGATGTCCATAACTTCTGCAGCTGGACTCTTGGCCCTTGTAAGATCTATTGTTTCTTCTTCATCTGTTCCTCCTGCTCCTCCTCTGACAAATGTTTGTGATTGAGAATCCTCGCTTTAATTGCCATTGTACAACTCGTCTGTTACGAAGTGCTCTAAGTACTCTTCATTGTGAGTCGATTCCTCACACTGGTTTACGGATTTTCATCTGCTACTGATGCTCTATTAGAGACAGGAATTATATTTGATGTTCCCAATATAAACAGCAGCCTGATTCGGTTTCTAACTTCATGGGCAGCTGGATTGCTATAAGACACTCCCATCTGAAAAATGCTCTTATCTAGAAAAGGAATTTTTCGTGAGGATAGAGAAAGTCATATAAATGGAACACAATAGATTTTTTCCCTATATTGCACAATGTGTATGCACCAATGCAAAGACTGCATGTGAGATTTGTGGCAGACAAAGTGGCGCTGGGGCAGGTTTTCTCTGGGTTCTCCAGTTTCCTCCTGCCATTGTATTCCACCGGTGCTCCATCGTCATTCATGTATCATCAGTGTCACCGCCTGTGTTGCCATAAGTAGTTAAAGCAGGCGTTAAACACTACCAAAAAAACAAAAACAAAAAAAACCAATGCAAAGAAGTTTAATATTATATTCTTCATATTTTGCATTTAAAAGGTTATTGAAATTAATGATTTTGCAATAATATTAGCTCTATCATAATTAATTATTATTGGAAATTTATGAGGTTTACCATAAAATATATGTATTATTAACAATCTTTCTCCCAATGATCATACTGGACTCCATCATGATCCTAGTCATCCTCTATGTTTTAGGGGTAACTTGCTAACCTCTGGCTTTCAAGGTCAATGGTTCAAACCTGACAGAGGATGATAACCTTTTTTGGGTATAAAATTGTTAACATAGCTTCCTTTGGAAGGAAAGTAAAGCTGTAGGTCCCATGACGTATACTTACAGCAGGCCTCTGAGCAAACTTAGGCAGTCTTTCACTCCCAATATAGAAGGAACACTGAGAACCACAGCAGTTAAAAAGCATCTATAAATAATACTCAATTTAATTTTCATAATTCCTATTCACAGTTTGTATGTAGTTTTTATGTTTTAGAAAACAATAGCACAAGCGTTGTAATTAACATTGATCTATTGATTGATGCATCTTCAAAATTGTTCTTAATGTTATTTATTCATTTTAAAAACTTAGTTTGAGTTGAAGCTCTTTGAAAGTATGAATGTGTCCTGTAATGAGCACAATGTGGGATTAATGTTAGAAATTGTATATGTGCATGAAGGTTTCTTCTTGTACATAATAATAACAATAATAATTAATAATAATAGTAATAATAATCTCTTGCAAAAACTATAAATAGAATAGAAATAGAATCTCAGAGGTTCTGTAGTGAAAAATGGTTGTGCTAGTTAACTAAATGTATTTCAAAGAAAATAAAGAAAAAAAATTAGTATGTATTAGTAATCTTTTGTAAGAAAAATTTGCTACCTATCCTACTGGAAAAATAATTGTTGTTTCTGTGTTTAATAAATACTGTTTTACTATAGCTGGACACGAGAGAAGAAGCTGTGCAGACACTGGAGTTCTATCACAGTTTGTTGAGGTCTTTAATTGATGTGTATGCTGTGAGTGCCTTGGGTCTGCAGCGAATTGTGAACAGGCAGCTTTCAGAACAAGAGTACATTCAAGAACTGTTGTTGGAGATGAAAAGTCAGCTCAACATGGGGTTTGCACAATATGGTAAGGGAAAATGTGAAGAAAATTAATACATCTGTAGAGCAAGTTCTTTTTGTTTAGCAAGCATTCTTACTCATCCCTATTTTTTGGATTTTAATATTCATGTCTTTCTTATATTCATGGTCTAGCTTTTGTTATTGTTGCAGCTCATTAGGTAAAAGGGTCACACTCAAGTTTTGAGAATGGTCAATAATGAGTTTTGATAATTTTTCACTTGGAATTTTATGTTTGCATTTATCAGTATTAGTCCCGAGTATTAATACTCGGCACAGTACAGCACAGTCAGGAAGCTACAATCTACCCTCAGATCAACCCACTACTTAATCCAAGGATTTATAAAATAACATGCGATTGCAGCAAAGCCAGACCAGAAGATCAGCAGTCACACGACGAAAAGAGCACATTAGAAACCTCAAACTTAACCAGTTGAAAAGTCCGCTTTATCCGAACATGCTATTGAAACTGCCCATCATTTTGATTTTGACAACATGAAATTAGTGGTACCATGCGAAGATTATAAACATTGCATTATACGCGAAAGCATTGCAATATTTAAAGAAGAACATAAAGTTAACAGAGACAATGGAAAAAACTTGAACACTATCTGGAGACCTCTGCTAAGAAAAGCATTCTACCTTGCTGCCAGTGAGCCCATGGAAACACAGGCGAGCGACAATGACGAACAACAATCAATGACAACACAGGAGAGCAGTACCACAGTTTTAAAGAAGGAATGCCAGCTGCAGGAGAGGAAGCTAGATCATAAGATGGGCAAAATTTGGCAGATTTTAGCTTCAAGACACAGTCTACACCGGAAACACTGGACCAAGATAATTTTAATATTGTCTGTGGAAGTTTACGAAAACAAATTTCAATGAAATTTAATATATACTGTTGTTGTTGTTTTTGTTATTATTATTATTATTGTTGTTGTTGTTGTTGTTGTTGTTGTTGATAATGATAAGTGAAAAACAATATAACATTTGTAATTACTCATTAATTAGAACCTTTCAAATTAAAATAAATTTAGTCACCTTTTTATGCACATTTTGCTCCACTTCCCTTTCATTTAGGAAGACTGGTTTCAAGGTAACTTAGCCCTATCTTCAGTACCAACATTGGCTGATGCTATAAACAATAGGTGGTTGTTTCCAGCTTGGTGTTGTACTGCCCTCTGCTCTTGTCAATAGGATGTCATCCACAGCGGAACTTCAAAATTTATAAAAGAATCTTCTTCCGTGGTGATGAAGATGTTTTCCCAAATTTACAGTTCCAAGGATTTCTTTGCATATTTTATCAACTTTATTATGCTTCACCAAGGAAGAACATGAAAGTGAATTTTGAAGAATGATGTCATCAAGAGTAGAGGGCAGCACAATGCTGAGCTGGACACAACCACCTGTTGTATATAGAATGTCAACTCGAAACTGAAGATGGGTTAAAGTATCCTGAAACCAGTCTTCAAATGAAGGGGAAGTGGAGCGAAAAGTGTAAAAAAGGTGATTTAATTTATTTAAATTATGGCACAACACTGTCTAAAATACTTTATATTATTTGATATATAGATAACTTGTTTTTGCATCCATTAGGCAAATTGAGAATGTCTATCTTCAATATTAAAAATCACTAACTGGCTATATATATATCTGGTGGGTTGCAGAGTTTAAAATGGGTCAATTAGTGATGAGCCTCGCTCAGGATGCCCTGTAGAAGTGAAAACTTCAGAGATCATTGAAAAATTTCATTGTTTAGTACTGAAAGACCGCAGATTAAAGTTGTTTGAAATAGCAGAGGCTGTAAACATATCAAAAGAATGTGCAGGTAATATTTTAAGTTTGGGTTTCACAAGCTCTGTGCAAGATGGGTACCCCCTGATCAAAAGTTGCAAAGAAAAACAGTTTCTGTTAAGAATGTGGAGCTCTACTGTAAAAATCCCAGTGAATTTTTGAGACAGCTTATTAGCTTATTACCATGGATGAAACTTGGATACATCACTTCATTCCAAAAAGTCAACTAACACGGTTATGGCAAGTGTTTTCTGGGATGCACAGGGAATTATTTTTTTTTGATTACTTGGAAAAGGGTAAAAGTATCACTGGTGACTACTACGCAAGCTTACTGCAATGTTTGAGTGATGAGGTGAAAAGAAAAAGATCTCATTTGGCAAAAAAAGTTTCATCATGACAATGCTCCAGCCCATCGTTCAGTCAATGCAATGGGAAAAATGTGTGAATTAAAGTTTGAATTGCTTGAACAGTCACCTTATTTGCCAGATCTAGCACTCAATGACTATCACCTGTTCCCAAACCTCAAAATATCTCGGAGGACAAAGATTTCACAGCAACGAGGAGGTCATTGATGCGGTAAACAGCTATTTTGAGGACCTTGATAAATCGCACTACAGAGATGGTTTAATTAAATTAGAACACTGATATGACAAATGCAATAGCCTTTCTGGAGATTATGTTGAGAAATAAAGCAGAAACATTTTTTTAGATTGCTGTGTTCATTGAAAGCTTATCAGTTGACCCTAGTATGTATTAATTTGCTTTGGCTGTGCTCAAAACTTGTTTGCTACGTTTCACATGACAAGAGAGAAGACCTGAAGGGTTTATTGTAGTGATTTCCCTCTTCTTGTCTCATTTTGCTAATATACCCATAATAACCATTGGTCAGTCATTCTTTCTACCACCCTCTGAGAAGACAGGCTACATTGCATTGTGAGCAGAAACAAGTTTTATTGCAAGAAGCCTATTTTATGCTGTAACAATAGGCTAGAACACAAACAACCAATAGATTAGGAATAAATATTTTTTTTATATAAATGTAATAGAAATTCTTTCTTCAGAAATTTACTAGGCTTTGCAGCTAGCCTAGATAGCCCATAGAATACATCCCTAGCCATTAGCTTAGAGTGAAATTCAGATAGCAACAATGTACAATATTAGCATTTCTGTATATGTATAACAGGTATTGATCGGAGTATTGATTGCTATGCCATAAGCTAGGATGGATCTCCATGCTATGATTTTATGCCACTATAAAGTTAATTTACAGAACAGAGAATGGCTTGAATGACTACACCATACATTTGGGGATATTTGCCCTTTGCAATACACTATTTATCACCAGTTTGTCATTTTTAAAAGAGTAAGGGATTATCTTGAAGATGAGCACTGAGCAGGATGAGATGGCCAGGTATAGCAACAATGAATGAAAATGTCATGAAAACAGAATGCATAATGTGGGAAGAACATTGTTGTAAATATCACATTCTGGAAGTTCTATAATATTAGAACCACAACCACATAAAAGCATAGAAAGCAGCAATGATCCAATACCATAGTTAACATATAACAGTTGACAAAAAAAAGATAAATGGGTATTATTCTCAAAGCCGACAGTCATCAGTCATGGTCTTCTTAAATGATGCTCAAATGATCTCGGGGTCCATGGAGTTTAAAGTTACTCGACATTTGTCTTCTCAGGATAAAGGAAAACCCTTATCTGGGTAACTTGTCCTAAGCAAGATTCGAACTCGCAACCCTTTATATGTGAAACAGACATGTTACCACCACACTACCCAGGAGGGCTCATACTGTTTTGCCTTAATAGTTCTAAGCAATGTTTATCCAAACCTTTATTGAAGATTAATAATTATCAATGAGTAATACTGGTTTACCGAGTGTATGTGTGAGCTTTTGTCTTTATTGGGACACTCACTATGTTGGTTGCTTTCAGGATGAATAGTGAAAATATATTGGGCAAAATTCTATTTCAACTCTTCAGAACTATGCAAATGGAGTTCTGGAGGTAGGTTTATGCTAGTTTGCAATTATATTCTCAGGTTTCTCTGTGGCATATCTAAACACTGACATCAGTGCCATCTATTTTAATTAGAATGTCTGTAGCATCTTATAAGACAAGTCAAAAAATCAAAAATTTATTGTAGTTTGTGTAAAATTTAATGGCAAACACTTTAGAAAGATGGAATGATCAGATGTTCATTTTAAAAATGTTATTGTATTCATTCTTGAAACTGTCAGAGTGACCCTCACATTTGACTTTACCATAATGTATATCTACATAATCAAAGACTACCTTAATAACTTCACCTCATCCACTGCAGGCTTCATGACTGAGCTTTGGTTATGAGAAGATTATAATGATTATTTTTGTTTGTTTGTGCAAAGCAATCGTACAAGAGAATATGGCTATATACAAGCCTAGTCTGTTAATTTACCATATTCTTTCACAAGTTTTCGTATATATATATATATATATATATATATATATATATATATATATATATATATATATATATATATATATTTAACACCTCATAACTCATTTCATTCATGTCTTCTTTTATTGACTACATCGATTTCTTTTTAACTTTAACCTATCTTCTTTTATGTTTATTAAAGATATTAAGGCTATTTTTCTACCTAGTTTCAACCATTTCCCATTTATACACTCCTTTCTCCAATAACATACAATAACATTTTTTACAATAAAAAACAATATGTTCCATTTCTTCCTTTCCGCCACCTATTGGACACTGATTTTGGGATGTCCATTTCTGACCTCTTTTAATCTTCATACACCTGTTCATTACCAAGCAATACTCTCTATTTGTTCCTTATTTGATTTATCCATGTACACTTCTCTTTCCCATACATTTTTTATTAACATACACAGCACATCTATAAATTCTGTCAAGACTTTCAATGCATATACTACTTAATAAAACTATGCAAATCCTTAATTACTTGAAATTAAGGGTTTTGTGACTGTAATGTATACCAAATTATTAAGCATCAGTTGATAATGGAAGAACATGTCTTGACACATGTTCTTAGTAATAAAATATAAGTGATGTTAAAGCGTTATAATCAACTCAAATTATACATAACTGTGCAAATCCATTAGTATGCTTATGTATATTCTGAAAAAAACAAAGAATGCTACAACATAACTTACTCTCTTTTGAAATGATCTTTATGTATGGCAACACAGCGGTAAAGATTGAGACCACTCATCAATAGCTGCATGAATTGTGTCCATTGGAATTTTCTTTACAGCTAATGTGATTGATTTTGTAACATCTCAGTATATGGTGTCTTTTTTGACATGCTATAGCCTCGAGCTTCTGTCACAGAGAATAAAGCCTGGGATTGAACCGGCATATCTCCTTTAATTTTTCAGTGAGCAAATGCCTTGTGAATCTTTTATATACTCTGACATATAATTATGAGACAAAATTGATTGTTTATGCAAAGGGTTGTGTCAAATCCTTGCATGAACAGTGTTCACAACTTCTTTTATGCATACACACCTAGTTTGGCCAGATCTGATATCAACAATTGCACCCATTTCTTTAAACTGTGCTCTCGAACAAATCATTCTTTGATGCCAAAGGTTTCTGCATCAAAACATTTCCTTAGTTCACTTTCTACCACAATTTTAATGCCATGCCAATACAGCGATATGATTTTTGTACACTCCCTGCTCCATCTCTCTCTATGACAATATACAGCATTGCCACGTTTCTTCATTCACAATTTCCATACTACAATTTAAATGTTACAATAGAACTTGTGGCAGTCTGTGTATATATTATTCTAATGATCTTATTTTCCCTATTTTAGTAAAAAAATTAATGTATTTTGTATCTTCAGACCACTACCTAGTTCTTTTCCAGAAACCCTTTACATTATTATCCCTTTTCCTCCTGATTTCTCCCAATCCATTGTTTTCTAAGTTCACTTGTATATACTGTAGCTCCACCCACTTTTCTTCTAAGTTCCTTTCTTGAAAGTTAGGCACTACCTTAAAAAGATTATTTTCATCTAGATGTATTAGTCTATACCAACATTTGAGAGCTCTCTCCATAATTACACCCTTCCCATTTCATTTTTAGCAAAATCCTTTACTGTGGCATTTGGCAGGAAATTAAGGTTTTCCTTATGGAGCAATCTCACAATCAAGAAGGTGGGATTACAACATCAGTGCAGGGTATACAAACTAATTTAAAGGAAAACATATCATTCACAATACCAGCCATATTGTAAAATAATTCTGTCTGCTTTTATAGACACTTGTACCAACAAATTTAAATGAAGCTAATTGCTTAGTTCATCTACCAAAGCCATGCTCCAGCCTGGGAGGTTCTGCATAAAACTACTATTTTGCCATGTTCCTATTACAAAGCTTAGTTTTCACAACACTCCTTCACAATATCTAAAAACATGGATAATTGGATTAATTAATGCATGTAAATAGTAATATTATTTCTTATATTTATATTTTTAGAGCTGCCTGTACATATTTACATTTTGATACCTAACATGGAATTTATTATTCTGGGATTTATAGAATAGTAAGAGGTTCTTCAGTAAAAAGTGTACATGTTAATGATGAATTCTAAAGAAGTGTTATCTTCTAAATAGATTTGCCTTTGAGAGCCTTTGAAAATTACTCTCTATGCACTTTGTTTTCTTAACTGATGTTGTGCTTAAACCTCACCAACTACTTATCACCAGTGTTCAAATCAGCCTTTCTGATGTAGGGAGGCAGAACTTAAGAATCTATATTTGTTTATATTTATACCAGTAATAGTAATAATGCCCATAGTAGCAGCGTTACACAATAATAATTATAATAAATAATATAATATAATAGTGGTTTTTTTATTATTATTATTATTGGCAATGGTATGCATACTCTCACTACTTTCACTATCACAAGTCACTTCTGATGAGACAATGAACTGACTTTGGTGAAATGATACTCAAATGAATTCAGGGTCCATGAACCTTATAGTTACTCAACATTCGTCTTCTCAGGATAAGGAAAACCCCCAAAATATCTTACCCAGGTAACTCACCCTAAGCGAGATTCAAACTCATGGGCTGTTGAATGTGAGGCAGACACACTACCCACATGGGTTTAACTGAATATTAATATTACTTGAAGTTGAAACTGAAACCTGAGATTCAAACTGGAATACATAACTGCCATTACTTTCTGTAACATTATGCTTTCTTGTTACAAATCTATCCATGCCAACCGACAATAGAATATTCACATTGCAAAAAAAAAAAAAAACTAAACAGAAAACTTCAAGCTACAGTCATCATTGCTGGCACAAGTGCTGAAATTATTACCCTAATGCCAACCCAGCTAATCAAACTGAGAATTGTTTATTGTTTAGCTTTCCTAATATTAGGGATACGGTAGTTTTGCTGACTTGCAGCCCGTACTCTTTACCATACACTGTCTATTGAAAATGTTCCATATCTTCCTGCATTTAACAAGCCAGGCAAATTTTTTAATGAGCGTAGGAAATCCCCTGTTAATTTGAACCCTGCTTATCATCCTGCTGGAAAAATTGTTCATGTTACAAGCTTTAATTACTTTGTGCCTAATTATGACTTTTTTTTTATTTTTCAGAGGAAAGCCTATCAGTAGATCCCCTGAAGAATTCTCTGAAACTCTTTGAGAAGTGGGAAGTGCTGGAGTGTCATACACATGAGCGTCTGAAACTGTATTACCTTAAAGACTATTATGACAGTGAGGAAACAGTTCGCACAGTGTTTGACAAAGTGAAAAGGTTTAAATGGATGCCTGCTTCAATAAATGGCATTGTTTCATCATAAAGGAAGCTTTACAACATTAAAAACACTATTTCCTTTTAGAAGTAATAGCAGTGCAATATTTGCTCAAAGGAAAATTTATAGGAACTCCTAGAAGTGCTATATGTAGAAATCTGCCTTTTTTTTTCTCTTTTTTTTTTCCAGGTTGCAGGGTATATCAAACCATAAGATGCAACAATATTTTGCAACATAATTTCCAACAAATTTTATGATAAATTTTCATTTGTGAAGCATTTTCTATGAAAAAAACTTCTAAGCTTTTCATAGCAGAAAATGAAATTCAGCTTAGTTCTGTCTTACATCAAATATGATAGAATGTTTGACCAAGTGGCTTTCAAAATAGATAGCTAGCTTCAAATAAAGGAGGAAAATGGATGAAAACATGTGGTATGTGTGTTATCTTTTCAGTGCTTTACAAGTTCAGTATTAACATCAATATTTATTTCCATTCATATGGAATTTTGGGATGAAATCAATGCATATATCATCCTTTACATTACACTTTATTTTATCAAAATGGGTATATTTTACATTATCATGTTTGGGACATATACATTACTATTAACGTTCCAGAATCTACCAATTATTTTAAATTATAGTGAGAACTCCTTACTCTCTGAGATGTTTTTAAGCTCATGGTAAAAGGGCTCATAGCTGTGATTGGTAGGAGGGTAAATTGAGAGAAGAAATGTTAAAAACCATGTAAATCCTAGTCTCAGTGGCATTATCCAGTCACATTCCCTAAACTGTATTATTGATACATTTCACTTGAAAATACTTAGTTTTGGCTCTAGGAGTAAAATGTATAGCTCTGCATGACGAAGTTCATTCAATCATTTCAATTGAATTGGGTTGAATTATTGCAAGATAAAATGAATCATTCACTCAAATAATGCTTTATAGTTTAGCATCTTCTGAAACTAATTTTTAGATAAGTGAACGTTATTCTGCTTGTATGAAGACCAGATGAAGTTTTCTCTTCCTTGTCCATTCATATTGTTCTACATCTTGCATACACTGTTCAGAAATAGGACCATTGTATTAATACACAGTAGCTTATGAAAAAATCTGATGTGCTCCATTCACATAACTTTCTCTAGCTGTTCCATAAACAAACTTTGTTTACAAAAGATTATTCTTTTATCTGCATCATGTTAATCAAAATAAACATTAGCAGAATTGGTCTTATTACTTACTTCCTTGTAAGCAGAAGGGAAATAAGGAAATACACTAGGCTTCAGCAATATCAAATCTTTTAAAAATGCATCACTATGTGAAATAATTGAAATTTGCTTCTCTTTTACGTTCCTGGAAGTAAAACAAAAGAGAGTAAATTGAATTCCTGAAATTGAACAACCCATAAACTTGTTGCTCCAGGTATATTCCTTTCTCAGAAATGAAGCACTCATTGTTAGTGTGAAATAGTAAACAACTTTGTCAGTTTGCTAAACATAAGTTCCACAAACCTTTGTTATTCCCCAGGCACATATTTTTGATGTAGCTCCGCAATTCTAGATCTGATGCAGTTGTGAGTTTAGTTCAGCAGTTGTTACAATGCACTAAGCAGGAATACATGAAAAATTGCCTCATTGGAAAACAAAATTTTGTTCGTTAATTTTCCTTCTGCAGCCTGCACCATCTGTTCTCATAACCTCTCAGATTATATAATCATGCGGTCAAAATGATGCAGAACAAGAATGTGATACAGGTAATGATAATACAGTCTTTGAAACTGTTGGCTACTTGAGTTAGCTGCTAAGCTGTATGTGAAATATCCAATATGTGTGCATGTATGAAAACATTTTACAATAACAAATTTAACTCTCATGAATTTGTTCATTAACCTCCAAACAGACCCCTACTCGGTGCAGCTCTACAGAATTTAGGTTTCAGTCCTCCTGGGGCTATTGGCATGTCAGTCTGCAGAAAAAATGCAAAAATGATATTCAAAAATGGGTGCCTAATTAATAATCTTTCTGTAATAAAACCAAAGACTGATGCCATTTTCTTCATTAATGACATTCTGTAAAATTAAAGACAATGTTGCAAATAATGACAGCATACTTATTCTTTCAAGACAAGATTTTAGGAGGGTAATTATTGTTGAAATCTGGCTTGGTTTTGCCTTTTTATGACTTACTCTTCAAAATGTTTTCTTGGATAAGACAACTGAAATCAAATTAATCTTGAATGAGGATGAAGATGACAATTGTTTCATGAGTTTTTGTTTCAAACAGTAAAGCCAGAGTGATAAAATGTTTTTGAAGTTGTTAACATGATATAACACTTCATGAACTTCTGTATTTATTTTGCAGCTGCAATGTAAACTTAGAAGTTTATCCTAAGGTCTGCAATTATTTTTTGCAGACAGCAGTGAAGAATCCAAATAATTCTGCAGCAAGATAGGTTGCCACTTTCTCTAAAAAAAAAAATGCCTTTTGCAATATGTTCTCTTTTCAGATTTTGTCATAGAATATCCTATCAGCAATTTAAAACCTCAGTGAGAGATCATAATTAGAAGATTATGTCTCTCTCATTAAGCATTATATTACTCTACTTGCATGTTGGTTTAAAATGGTACCAAGGAAGATAAGCTTCTTCTAGAATCAGACATTGTTGGTATAAAAGTTTAAAAATATTTAATGTTTTTTATCTACTATAATTAGCATTTTATTACATTCTTAACAATGTAAAATAAATTGTTGGTTGGATAAAATGTTGCTAGAAGTTGCAGGATTTATTATATTTTTTTTTTTCAATATTTTGTGAAGAATAGATTTTAAAAGCTTAGTTCATCTGGTCTACCATAAATTATTCTATATTTATTTTGCTTAAACATTGATAACTCTTTATTCAGGAAATATATTTAATTCCAAATTTATGAGTTATATATCAGAATGTTACTGCATCTTATGAAAAAGGCCTTTGCAGATGATCAAAGCTCATTTGAAGCGTCTGCTTTTCTTGAGATATTATAATGAATAAAACAAGCAAATTTGCAAGTATCTTACTTTGCTAATATTAGACCTGAAGGAGAACTAAAATAAAGATGCTGATAAAGTAATTTTATAATCATATTGCATCTCTCTATACAATTAGTTTATAATTTGCTATATAAACATGAAAATGGAAATTGCTTCCTACAGAATGTTCGCATTTCTGTTATTTTTGCTACCTCCTATATACCCTGCAATTATGTTCTATAGAATACCCTCATGTGTTAATTGGTTAAAATAACACACAAAGTGTAAATATCTGGATTGTTGCATGTTGCAGCATTCTGTTGTAATACCACATTTAATAAAGTCTGAAATTTTATGTAGACAAATTCACTGCAGTTTATACAATGAATTACATAAATATGTTTAATTGTACATTTGGTAAAAACCACTTGTGTTTAAAATATGTTCACTACATCATTACTTATATTGAGAATTTCAAGATCTGCAAGTTATAATTAATCCTTTATATAGACATCACATTATAGAGGAGATATAATATGTTTTGAAAGGTATTGTTCCTAAAAATAAAGATATGAGAAATTTGTGCTTAGTCTTGAAACTTTTCATCTATATAAATATGAGAATTGTATTTTTTTTAAGGCTGAAGTATAATTTCATATGTAAGCAAATATTGTAAAATAATTATGTAAATAATTCTGTATTTTAGTACAAAATAAATATATTTAAAGAAATATTGAATTTTTAATTTGGAGACGAAATGTTCAGTCATATCAAGGAGGCCAGTGGAATGTAGAGGAGAAGCTGAATAGTCATAGCAAGTGGTACAGTGCTGGTTGGATGTATAAGTAGATTCCTTCAGAGAAAATATGAGATACAGGCTATTAAAAGATAGACTGGGTGAGAAACATGCATAGGCAAACAAGCTAGGTGACTAGAGAAAATGTGAGCAATAGGCTACTCTAGATTAAAATGTGCTGCCTGTAGAAACATGCAGGAGATAGTTGGGCTATGTGATAGCTTTCTGTAAGGAAATCTGGGAGTTAGACTGGCCAAGAAGTAAGTTTCTGTGCAAACATATGGGAGATCAGCTTCTAAAAATTAAGCTGGCCAAAAAAAACTCCTTATTATGTGCAAACATGTAGCAGATAGGCTATGTGATAGCTTTGACAAAATCTGGGAGTTAGGATGGCCAAGAAGTAAGTTTCTCTGTGCAAATATAGCTTGAAAGTGGTGCACTGTGCTCTATACCGGGTCTTAAAATCTGCACCCCATGGGTGGAATCAAACCTGGGTGCATTCCATGGCCTAGAATAGGCAGCCTCAACTCAATGCACTGTAGTGTTATATCCTTTAGCCCGATGCCCGAGCATGTGGAAGCAGGTAGAAATGAAGGTCAACAGAAATAGAAAAACAGTCAGTGGCGGAATAACTAAGATTTGCAACATTGGAAGCTTTGAACGTTTATTGAGAGTTGACTGTATACAAAGAGAAATAAACATACATTTACCTAGACGCTTAATAGAGCAAATTTAATATACTATTTCATAGCTTATCTGTCACTTATATTACATTTAATACTTCCAACTGAGTTCAATTTTGATTCAGACGTCAAGCTTTTTGTATCCTTTTCCCCTAATTATCTTTTCAATGTTTGGTGTAATTGTCTTTGTAGTACAAAGTCTGCATTTCAAATTGTTGGATAATTGGCTTCTGTGACCCGGTTTACAGTGTTTCATTAGCGAAAATATTTGCAAGTAGAGCCAAACATGCTTAATATGTGAGCTGCTTATCTGTGTAGTCGTAAAAATCTGGACTGAGGAAAGTTTATATAAAAATCGGTCAAAGTTTCTTTTATGAACAAAGGAATCCTTCATTGCCCAATCATATTGCACATCAATAAGTTCTAATTAAAAAAAAATAAATAAATGGCGTGTTATTTATGGTCGCTCTTAAACTACTCTGGTTCTCAGCGTCCCATTCTAAATTGGGCGTGAAAGACTATCAGGCTTGAAATTCTTTTACATGCCGTAAATCTACGACACGGGACCAAAGGCTTTACTTCCCTTCCAAAGGAAGCCATGCTAAGGATTTTTATGCCTGAAAAAAATCCATCGTCCTCCGCTGAGTTTGAACCCGCGACCTTGGGCAATTGAAATCAGCATCGTAACCATTACACCACAGAGGGCAACATAGGTTCTAATTGAAACACAGTAGGAACGTTCTCAACATCTACAGTGAAAGGAGCGACAAATATGGAAAATATGTAGATTCCATAGTTTCTAGTTCTTGGAATCGCACTCCGAATTCTCTGTGTAGATCATTTAGTATGCTTGTATATTTCTCAAGCACTGCAAATTCCAAATATTGAGAAGCTGATGAAAGTTTTAGAAAGTGAGATGTGTTCTTGTTGATTAATTGTGTTCCCATAATACAAGTTTGCATTTGAAGGCTAGTGCAGGGTTATCAGTTGAGTAATAATTCGTCCCTTGACTTGGAGTGAACGATTAAAAACATTAAGGTGTCCTGCTAGAATGCCAAATCACAAATCCTCTTTGAATCACTAAGTTTGGGAACAGGCATACCTTTTTCTTTTAAGAGCAATGCTATTTCTTATACCTTTTTCTTTTAAGAGCAATGCTATTTCTTCCCTTAACTCACAGTACCTTTCCAGTAATGCACCCTGGTTTAACCACCTCACTTCACAATAATAAGGCAAGATGCCAAATTCACAAGTGCATTCATTGAGAAACACTTTAAACTGGCGATGGCATAGTCCTTTTGACCTATGAAATTAGTGGTTTTCACAACACTCATCACATTATTCAGTTTAATACGTTTTGCACATAAATTCTCCTGGTGAATTATGCAGTGAACAGATATGATGTTTTGATTAGTACCAAGGTCCTTTATTTTATCTCTAACATGGCCTATTAGATCAAGTCTACCACCGATAATAGCCGGAGCTCCATCTGTAGCTATAGATATCAGTTTATTCCATGGAAGTTGAAGCAGATTTAAAGCTTCCTCAACACATCGGAAAATATCTGCACTGGTTGTATCCGTCATTGGTACTAAATCCAACATTTCTTCTGTGATCTGGAGATTTATATCCATGCCTCTTACAAAAAGTACTAACTGCACTGTGTCACAAGTATATTGGCTTTCATCTAATGCCAAAGAGTAACAAATGAATGATTACATCTCTCCACCAACTGCTTTTCAACATTGTTGGTGAGATCTGCAATATGCCGCATAACAGTACAGGAAGATAAACTAATGGATTCACATTCTGATATACGTTCAGGGAAAACTTCATCAGCCATCATATGTAGACAAATTTTAGCAAATTCACCATCTTTAAATGGTCTAAGTTGCTTAGCAATTTCAAGTGATATTTTATAATCAAGACATACAGCCAATTCATTTTATGGTCCGTATCATTGTCAGTAGCCATAGTGTCTTGAGTTTCTCTATCATGTCATGTTCCACTCTTTTATAGCTGTCGTATTCACTGCTACGAGTAGCGTAATGTCATTGTAGGTTATACTTTTTAATTGTTTGAACCATCTTGCCACATACTAAACATTTCGGTGCACCCCCTTGGTCTATAAACAGATACTGTTTTTCCCAAACAGAGGAAAAAATATATGAGAAAGATGGGCGAGGATTAGATGAGGTAGCCACACTTAGAGATGTTGCCATATCTGTACTTCATGAACTGCCACTGCACACTAGCTACACATGTCCGTTGCTGCTGCACTCAGATAAACAACTGTAACACAATGCCCGCTGCACGCACAGATCTGCTGCCCGTATTTACAAGAGTTGAGGCTGCCTAGCCTAGTCCCCTGTGACACAGACTTTGTATGTAATAAAAAATCTGATGTGTTCCATTCACATGACTTTCTCTACATCTCTGCAACAAAAAGCTTTTACTTTAATTTACTTCATGCTAATTAGAAAAAAAAATAGCAGAAACAGTCTTATTACTTGCTTCCTTGCAACAAAAAGCTTATACTTTTATTTACTTCATGCTAATTAGAAAAAAAATTAGCAGAAATAGTCTTATTACTTGCTTCCTTGCAAGTAGAAGCGAAATAAGGGAGTGTGAAATGATAGATGATGGTTGATATGTGGCTGAACTTCCTTTGTTTGTATGGACAGGAGTTGAAAAATTCCCATATGTGAAAAGTTTTTTAAAGGTGAAACAAAAAAAAATGAATATTTCAAAAACGATCAGCTCCACGAAAAAACTGTATATAACATAAATTGTGTGTTTTAATGTGCTCCACATTTTATGTGTTGTAAGCTTTTGTCCATCTCTTACAGTGTAGCTGTTATGCAAAATTCCGTAAAAATCATTCAGAATAAAGTAGTCTTCAGAGGCTATTCCCAGAAAATTCAAAGATATGCATTTTATTTGTCACTTAAATATCTTTAAAATATGAGATTTTAATCAAAATCGTTAGAGCCATTTTTGAGAAAATCAAAATTTTCATAAAAAGTTCCATGTAAAGGGTAGTTTGGTGTGCAGGGTTTTTTCTGAAAAACTTTGTGTCACATCACCGAAAGTTACTGAACTTAAATACCAAGTTTGGTATTTTACCGACTTTTCGTTTTTGAGTTATCGTGTTCACAGATACATGGACACACACGCAGACCTTTTTCTGAAAATGCTTTTTTTTTTTAATACAGGGGACCCTAAAACATATATTTCCGGTGAAGTCATGATATCGAGTTTTTGCGTGGGGTATATACATTATGTACATATAGACAAAGTAAAAATATGTAATAAGACCATTTCTGCTAATCTTTATCTGGATTATCATAAAGTATATAGAACAAGCATTTTAAGTTTTTTTTTTTTTTTTGTTTTTTTTTGTTTTTTTTTAGAAACATATATAATTTTTTTTATGTATTTTACAGTTTTTGTGCTATCCTCTTGCCTATCTTGAACATTATGATACACTATCAATGCTATAGGGAAGGTTGATCCAAGCTGCATGAACTCCTCTTGCTTTTCAATGTCGGTTTGGCAACTTTGATCACATTCAATCCCTGAATGTAATATTTTTAGACAAATTGTTGAACCTTATTCCATACTAGAGGATGTTTCATTTTCAAATCGTATTTCCATTGATAACTCAAGAGTGTTCAGGTAGATATGACTTTATTTAACTTCATTGACACAACCCCTAGCTCTACCCTGATACAAAATAATCTGTGTTCTATTCATGCTAATTGAGATAAACATTAACATTAACAGTTTAATTACTTAGTTCCTTGTAAACAGAAATAAAGCAATAGTCAAATCTTTTAAAAATTGTCGCTCTGCAATGGACATTGAAATTTGGTTCTAATTGCATGACCAGGACTAAAACTAAACATATATGAAACGAATGACGAACCTGGTATACATATTTTAAAACTGAAACCAACAACAAGGAATAGCTCTGAATTGGTTAGCTCTACAAGAACAATCTGATGTGTTCCATTCACATGATTTTCTCTATCTGTTCTGCAAACAAATTATCCTTATAAAATATGCATTTATCTACATCATGCTCATTGAGATAAATATTAGCAGATATTGTCATTACTTGTTACCTAAGCTAATGAGTCAAATCTTTTAAAAGCTTATCGTTATTTGAAACAATTGAAACTAGGACTTTGAAACTTTTTGTGGCTAGGAGCAAAACAAGAGAGCTATAAAATGAAAGATCATGTTCCCTTTGAGAAAAGTTTAAGTAGTTTAAAATTGGAACTAATAACAAGAAATATCTTGGAAACGGTTAACTGTATATAAAAAAAAAAATATGACATAAATAATGCATTTTAATAAGGTCTATACATTTTTTGTAGTTTTAGTGTCATCTGTTATGGTTTACCAGTTATACAAAAGTCATCCAGCATGAAGTCTTCGAGGTCATCCCAGTAAATTCAAAATATAGATTTTGTTTAGATGAAAACATCTTAAACATATCAAAATTTTTAGAAAATAAAAATTTTCAAAAAATGCTCTAAGTAAAGGGTAGTTGGTGGTGGGGGGATTTTGTTGAAAATACTGAACTTAAATATAAAGTTTGGTATTTATGAGGCTTTTTATTTTTGAGATATGCTTTCCACACATGCACACGCACAGACATTTTTCTAAAAATCCTTTCATTCAACAGGTCTCAAAATATGTATTTCCAGTAATATCTGTTATCAAATTTTCAGTTTGAATGCAATACCTTCCCTATCTACTATCTACATTGTACATATATGCTAAAATGAAGTGAGAGATCGCTTAATTTTGCTCAGAGACCTCTTTTTCAGGCTTGAGGTTCATAAATCTATGACACGGTGCCAACAGCTTTACTTCCCTTTTGAAGGAAGTCATGCTAAGGATTTCTACGCCCGGATCCATCCATCGTCCTCTGCTGGGATATGTGCTAAAGAAAGTAAAAAATATGTATGTCATTTTCCAGCAACTTCCTCAGTTAATGTACTTTTTTTGTACAGTGTAAATAGGTGATTTTGTAACAATCTATGTGCTATAGCACAACAGGCCAATTTTGAGCTCTGGCATACATTGTTTCTTGATCCATGGAATTTTTAGTTTTGTGAGTTTGCCACTATGCACACATGGTGAGGAAGGATCCCCCTCATTACTCACAGATGATACCATAGATGAAATTACGACTTGTGGAAATGAAATAGAATTTAGACCAGGGAACTTTTCTTTCAAGGTATGGCTTCTTTTACATTCAAATAAATATTACACAGGAACAACAGCTATACTTCCTTTCCAAAGGAAGCCATTCTAAGAATTTTTTTGTCTAAAAGGAATCCATCACTCTCCTTTGGGTTTGAACTCGCAACCTTGAGAGCATGGTGACTAAATAGATGATTTTGGAGCTTGGTTTCATACTTTTGCTAGTAATACTTGCAGCTGGTATTTTTACATCAGCCTTTTGTTTAACAGATTAATTCACGGAAGGTGTATGGCTAAAGGCAAGACTGGATGTAAAGAACTGGTTTTCATGTAAGGGTAGAATAACACAAGATAAAAAAAAATAATGTACTTTTTGATTTAATTTTATTTTCAATATGGTACATCAACAAATAACCAATTTATGGTATACAAAGAATAGATAAAAGCAATAAGAGCACTTTGATCTGGTATAAATGTATAAACAAAATAAATTATTTGTATAACGCTTACTTAAACCAAAGTATACAGTATATCATTGCACATAATTGTTTCCTCTTAATATAATAACCAACCTGACATGTAGAGGGTCTCTTAATCCTTCCTGTATAACCATCACCATCCACAATATACAAATGCTGAAGCTAAATAACATTTTTTCCCTCCACTTTGTATGTTCAGAACTAAGGGTTTAACATCATATATCAAGAAAGAAAAGCAGTTCTTGTAACATTTCAGATCTTAGGTTATGAATTATACCTCACAGGTATATGTATAACTAGACATCAAGGCCTCTAATCTAGCCCTCCACCATCTGCAGTCAGATGACAGAGCTCAGCCAGCCCTCAAGGCCACATCTCTATTATCAAACTACTTGGCCCCACAACAAGCAGATATGCAATCTAGTATTTACTTTAGTTACTGAGAGAGACAAAAAAAACTCTTGATTGGTTAGCCCAAAGGAAAAAAAAAAAATGTAAATGGCGTGTTATTTATGGACGCTCTTTAACGGATGTGGTTCTCAGCGTCCCATTCTAAATTGGGTGTGTAAGGCTGCTTAATTTTGCTCAGCGACCTCTCTATCAGGGTTGAGGTTCTTTTACATGTTGTAAATCTACGACACGGAACCAACAGCTTTACTTCCCTTCCAAAGGAAGCCATGCTAAGGATTTTTACACCCGAAAAAATCCATCGTCCTCTGCCAGGTTTGAACCTGCGACCTTGGGTATATGAAGTCAGCACAGTAACCATTACACCACAGAGAGCGACAGCCCAAAGTATTTGAACCTGGGACCTCCCAAATGCAGGCTTGCTTGGTAATACATTTTGTGGGCAAGCTGATCACCACTCAACTGAGTAATGAATTTTGAGGTAATGGCAGATGGCAGTTTAATTGAGAAGTTCACTGACCCTTCTCTTTCCCGATTAAATGACATTAAGTATTTATAAAATATCTATGGAAACAGATTAGTCAACTAATAGCCCAAGGATGTTAACCTCACAGCCATTAAATAAGATGAAAATGGAGAAAAAAAAAATTTTCACTATTGAAAAGCAGTAACTTCAGATTATAATTTGTGTAAGGAGGTTAGTAACAGTGGTGTGTACTTGAATTAGTAGTATTCCAAGTTGGAATTTCAGACTGCTTTGAACTGCAGTGTTAATTTTTATTTAACACAAATGTCCCTGCTGTACCTTAAAAGCTAAAACCTTGAGATCAACCCATTCATAATTTATAGAAGAATGGTTAAGCAAATTATGTACTCAAAATGTGGAATGTGGAATAATTATGCCTGAGGTATATATGTGAATAAAGCAAAAGTACATGGGACCAGAAACAAGGCTTTGGAGTTTGCATTTTTAATACCAATACCACTATTTAAACTGAGCTAAAATTCTAATGCTGGAATCACAGTGAAGATTAGAAGCAAATGAATGAACATCATTTACATAAGCTTCCATAAAGCATAATTAATTAAAAACGTCCTTGTAAGTAATATGCTGCCATTCCCAGCACTGGTGCACCAGTTGCATCACATGGTACATCACCTGCAGATGGTGCTATGTCAAAGTGAGAAAATTTCAGAGGCACTTCTGAGTCTGAACCATGCTGTAAATCCACAAATATAAACATTAGACATTTAGATTACTTCCATTCCAGATAGGTCTGCAACATGCACCATATACTAGAAATGCACTATATATAATAGAAACAGATTTCTCAGATCTCAGTCAGCTGGGTTTCAGTATGAGTTAAACTCTTGCACATGTGGCACATGTTTATTAGTTGACCCAAACTGCATATTAGATGAAATGACTCGATTGGGCACTGATATTCTGTTCCCCAAAAATTATTCATTTATGATTCAAATATTTGTACAGAATCTGCGATTGATCCCTGTATTTGCTCAATTTAAGACCTGCAATTTTTTATCTCTGGAGGGGATTTAAAGATAAAGTTTACAAAACAAATCACACTTTAGAGGAACTTAAAAAAATCTCATGACTTTCTTGCTGTAACAAATTATTGTTAAACAGCTTATTCTTCTATCTATTTTATGATAATCGAGATAAACATTAGAAATTGTTAATTACTTGCTTCCTTGTAAGTAGAAGGTAAATAACGGAATACACTAGGCTAAAATGATACTCATATCTTTTAAAAGATGGTTGTCATGTGGTTGAAATCTGTTTCTATACATGGCCAGGAGTTTACAAATTTCTGTGTAGGAAAAGTTTTAAGTATTTTAAGTCTGAAACAAATAACAAGGAATATCTCAAAAATGGTCAACTCCATGGAAAAAAATGCATATGACATAAACTGCATGTTTTAACTAGATATACATATTTTATGTATTAAGTTTTATCTATATTTTATGGTTTACCAGTTACACAATATTAGCAAAATTCATTCAGAATAAAGAGGTCTTATAGAGGCTATTCCCAGAAAATTTAAGATAAACGTTTTATTTGCCATGTAAACATCTTTAATATACAGTATTTTCATCAAAATCGTTAGAACCATTTTTGAGAAAATTAAAATTTTGTAAGTTTTTTCCATGTAAAGGGTAGTTTGTGGTGGGGGGATTTTTCTCAAAATCTTTGTGTCGCATCCCTGGAAGATAATAAATTTAAATACCAAGATTGGTATTTTACCGACTTCATTTTTGAGTTCACATACACGCGCACATGCACACAACCTTTTTATAAAAATGCTTTTTTTTTGTATAAGGAGACCATAAAACGTGTATTTCCAGTGAAATCTCGGTATCAAATTTTTGGGTGGAATGCAATATCTTCTCTATAAACTATGTGTATGGAGAGTAATAATATTTGTCAAGAAACTACTTCAATTTCTTAGTGATTGGCAGCATATAATGGTCAGTTTCCTAAGCAGCTACCAAAAATGTGTGAACAATGAAGGAAAGCACTTCTAACATCTCCTGGTTTGATATATGTGTAGTTTTTATAACCTGCACAAAAAATATTAGTATATTTACTACAGATATGCCAGATGTCCAACTGACATAGCAGATCTCTTATAGTTTAGCAGTTAAGCAAAATTTGACAAAATTCATCAAGAAGGCTATTCCCAGAAAATTCAAGATATACATTTTATTTGGTATGTAAATATCTTAAATATAAGAGATTTTAATCAAAATCATTAAGACCCATTTTTGAGAAAATCAATCTCTCTCACACACGCACGTGCGCACACACTTACACACACACATATCACATGGACCTTTTTATGAAAATGCTTTATTTGGACTCAGGGGACCCCAAAAACATATATTTCCGTGGAAGACAATACCTTCTCTATCCCCATGTACATTGTACATACAGGGCTAGAGAAAGTAAAACTTAAGGTATAAGAATGTTTAGCATAAATGTATGCAAGATCATTGGATGAACTCATCTGATGTGCACACAGGCTTGCCAGATTTTTAGAATGACAATAAGGAACTGAGACAGTAACTCTTCTATATCCGCTTAAACCATCGAAATTATGTAACTAACAATAATATGTAAAAATAAGATGTATTGCGCAACGAACCGATAGTGATAATTATACTTAGTTAAATAGATAGCATTTGTATATAGTAATATAGTATTAATCATAGTAAGGGGAATAAGTTTTGCTTTAACCATTATTTTATTTGTCAATATTTGTATGTTGTTAGTATTTTACGCGCTAAGACGACAAGGTATGAAACGTGGTTTTAACTGTAAATGCACAGATTTCTGTCAGCAAAACCTTGAAGTATGGAAACATTCCAAAAAGGTTATTGCTCAGGTCATTTGTTTAACGTTGAGTGGCTTTAGGGAATAGAGGCATAAGTACATGCAACCAATAGAAAGAAGGGACTCTATGCATACAGAAGGATGTTCAAGTTTAAAATTCACAACCGTTTTGGGCAGTTCTACGCCAGATTCCATGGGCGACACTATGTCGATCGCTGAAACAAAATCGCGCCATATTGCTCACCGCGGTTGAAACCAAGAAGTCATGGTTTTGCATTCCCCAGATTTATAATCATCACCCACATGTTTGCAGGTGTCATTTGGTTGTCAATGGTTAGGGTTTATACAGTGTGATAATATACCATGCAATTTTCTTCAAAATATTTACGAACCAGTGATTATTGTTATTTTCTTATTACCTCTTGCATTTCCTTCTGTACCATGCCCTGTACCGAGGAATTCATGTTCGCCAATGAAGAAGAAAAACCTGAGCTAACACCGGAGCAGCAAAGACATCAAGAGTTAGGGAAATGTCACTAGGTTCTACCCTAACCGAACCAACTGACCCACACAATAACGCTGATGCTACTTTGTCATTACCATTTAAATAATATTCTGGACAAAGTAACCACATTAACAGTTGCAGAACAATGAACCCCCATTTTGATCTGATGTGGTCTATAAACATTGACTTGCAAAAATTACCTATATTTACATAAAAAAAAAACATGCATTTGTGCTCTTGTGTTAACATTTCAAAGGAAAGCCCAGAATAATTTTGACCCTAAAAATATGCAAAATAATAAACAACAATTTTAAATTTTTTATACATTTCCATAACAGAAACATCAGTGCTCCAAATAGACAGTTGGTCACCTGTACATTCTGGCCTATCACACTTCATAATTGAACTTTTCCTTTCATCATTCTTAATAAAATCATAAAAACTCTGACAAGTGACATTATAATACCATTATATTTGAATTTCAGATTTTATAGCATTCAAACATTTACTTTTTTTCAATGCTTAATTTTTTATTCAAAATCGAAAATACTTATGTTGCATAGGTATTTGAGTTAGGAAGACTCACTAATATGACATTAACATACTCATATTGGGGATATCTAAAGAAAGGTGATCTCTGAAATATTTATTTTCAGATCATTCTAATTTAGGACAAATAAGTAATCTTAGACTATCCCCATAAAATTCTTCATAAAAGAAATTATGCTTACACTTTTCAGTCCCAATGTATTGTTTATTAAGACTTCTGTTTGGATTTTGCCATGAGCCAATCTACTTATTCTGCTGGCGTCATCATCAGACACTTGTTGAATGAGTTGTAGTATAATATAGAACTACTAGTACAAACTATATAATAATTTGGATTGCAAAATGCAACATTTAAAGTGTATCAAATGTATATTTGATGCCAAAATTATAATAGCTGAAGAATATGAAATATTTCCTGTGCTTTCGTTTAAAACATTAACACTGTAATACATTTTCCTATTTATATAGGAAGCTTTTAATGAAATTCCAGTTGGTATTAAAATAAATAGTTACATTGTATTATACACATTTTCATTTACATATCTTGGTTGCTTGCCTATTTTAGTGATTCATGGTCTTAATACATACAACTCCTAGTGTTCTGTGTATTGATGACCCTTTATCTGCTCGCTACATTATAGTCTTCCTTCAGCCCTTCTTAGCTATTCTTAACCATTAATTCTCTTTGACACTGTCCAAATAATTTCCTTTTTATATTTTTTTCCCAATTTACTATCAACATTTTTCTACTTAATATTTCCCCATCCAAGTATTTCCTTTTTAGTTAGTATTGTGACTATATTAATGTTAATGAAATCCTCTTTTGATTCTTACCTTATCTAAGTCAGAGATCATCATTAAAAATGCAGCTGGGCCTTGATGACCACGTGGAGTTTGTGTTGAAGGTTTATTGTTCGCCTGCATGATATCTTCACCCATTGTTCCTTTGCCTGAAAATAAATTTTTTATTAAACACCTTAAATCAACTGAACAAGCAATACTTTTAAGTTACAAAAGAAATTACACCCTTTAATAAATAAAGACAATGCAACTATTGTACAAAATCAGATCATCATACAATAATTCCTCACCTTATGAGATTTATCAAAAAATCTTTTAAATCTGAAGAATGATATGAGTACTTCCTGAGTTATAATGGTTTTTCACTGTAAGATGCAATATGCATCTGTGAAAATTAAGCAAATAGTATCCCAAGGAAATTTCATTGACTTTCAGGATTGGTTTCAAAAGAAGATATTCTGAATTTCCATTCTTAACATATAACTTTAAGCTTAAAATGGATTGTTCAGTGCACCACAATGCCATTCCATAATACAGGAGTTTTACGCCTATGCCACATGGAATGGCAGCACATGTGTGAACAGCTTGCTTCATAAATCATAGCCAATTGTTGCTATGCATTGCTACACCTACATTAGCGAACGTGTATGCCATCAGCAAGTTCTTTGATACAAAAATGTGCATTATTACACCTGAGTTACATTTACGACTGCTTATGAAAGTTTCCTGCCATGTGATTAGCAGGTATAAAAAAGAGAATAAGCACTGCCCAGAGTTCAGTTCAACTGCAAATGGAAAGCGTGCAGCAGTTGAGTGAGTTTTGATGGGAAATTCATAGCATGTAGTAGTAGCCAACGCTGCAGTGAGCATCGAAAGGAAATTATACGGCAGAATTGGAGCAGAAACATTGAAGATAAACAATTATTTGTGAACAGATTTTCATTTGTAATCAGTGGAAGAAATAAAGAGTTTTTGTTGGAGCAATAAAACAGTTTTTGTTACACTGGGCTGGGCATAGCTTACCAATAAAGTGTAAAAAATCTGATGTGTTCCATTCATATGATTTTCTCTATATCTCTGGGAAAAATCATTGTTAAAAAACTTATGCTTCTATTTACTACATGCTAATCAAGAAAAATTAGCAGAAATAGTCTTATTACTTGCTTCCTTGTAAGTAGAAGCGAAATAAGGGAGTACCATAGGTTAAAGTGATAGTCAAAAGCTGGTTGCTATGTGACTGAAGTTCCTTTGTTTGTATGAACAGGAGTTGACAAATTCCTGTATGAGAAAAGTATATTTTTTAAATCTGAAACCAAAAACAAGGAATATCCTAAAAATGATCAACTCCACGAAAAAAATTTATACAACATAAATTGTGTGTTTTAATGTGCTCTACATTTCTTGTGCGGTAAGTTTTTGTCTATCTCTTACAGTTTAGCAGTTATGCAAAATTCAGTAAATTCATCCAAAATAGTCTTCAGAGGCTATTCCCAGAAAATTCAAAATCTACATATTATTTGTCAGGTAAATATCTTTAATATACAGCATTTTAATCAAAATCGTTAGTCATTTTTGAGAAAATTAAAATTTTCGAAAAAAGTTCCATGTAAAGGGTAGTTGGGAAGGGGGGGGATTTTCTTAAAAATCTTTGTGTCACATCCTTGAAAGATACCAAAATACAAGTTTGGTATTTAAGTCTTTTCGTTTTTGAGCTACACACCCACCCCCACACCCACCACGCACATGCGTGCGCACATCCACCACACACACACGCACCCACCCACCCCCATGCACGCGCGCACGCCCATACATGCCCACGCACCCACACACGCACGCACGCACGCACACACGAGCACATGCACACACACACACATGCATTTTTCTAAAAATGCTTTTTTTGGATTCAGGTGGTCTCAAAACATGTATTTCTGGTGAAATATTGGTATTGAATATCATACACTATGTACATATTATGTGTAGAGGAAGTAAAAATATACACCAACAATATTCACATGACTTTTCTAGTTATTCTATAACAATGTTACTTCTATTTCATGAGATAAACATTAACAGAAATAGTGCTATTTCTTATTTCTTTGTAGGTACAAGGCAAATAAGGGAATACACTAGGTCAAAGTCAAATATTTGAACAGCTGGACACTATGCGATGGACTTGAAATTCTGTTCTGTTTGCATGAGGGGGATGATTAAGTAAAAATTACATGAGGGAGATGATTAAATAAAAATAAACAATGTCCTATCCTTCCAATTAAATCAAACCTTTAGCCCAAAATTTGAGTTAAAGAATCTTTTAAAGCTTGGCTTACTTACACTATTAACTACAACTACATATTACTTCTATACGTGGACTTTGTGACAGTGATGTGTTCTAACATCAACTAATTAATTTCAATTGTTACAACTACATAGATAAGACTTTGTCTGTATCTCTTATAGTAAGATTTGTTTATATCATACCGTTACCAGTTATTCAAAAGTTATTCAAAATGAAAAGGTCTTCCAGAGGCTATTCCCAGAAAATTCAACATATACTTTCATTTTTTATGAAAATATCTTAAACATGTGGTATTTTAATCAAAATAGTGTAACCATTTAAGAGAAAATTAACATGTTTGAAAAAGGTTTATGTACAGAGTAGTTTGGGATGGGAGTATTTTTTGAAAATCTTCCTCACATCCTTGGAAGATGAACTTAAATTTCAAATTTGGTACTTAATACTCTTCTCATTTTTAGTTATGAGGTTCACACAAGCGCAGACCTTTTCCTAAAAATATATTACTGTTATTATGTGTTCAGGTGACCTCAAAACATGCATTTTCAGTGAAATTTCTGTATAAATTTTTGAGTGAAATACAATACATTCTCTGCCTATATGTACATGATAGAAAAAGTAAACATTTATTATGAAATATACAAAGAGGAAATAATGTCTCCTTGAATGAAATAAAACTAATAAAATAGATTAGTTCAAACTCAGATATTAGATGTATGGAAAGGTTTTGTCTCCTAAGCAATAACTGAGAACAAATTAAAATTAATGTGATGTTGAAAATGAGTCCACTAGTCATCACTCCTGTCTAAAACAATGTGCTAAGATCAAATTTTCTCATCCTAAGAACAGTTTTAATGAAAGGGTGTTTTGGAATAGTGATACGTATGAATAGAATATTTTTAAGTTGGGTTTGTAACACTTCAGTATCACTTACATATAACATTTCCAGAACTGGTCTGGAAATACTTAGGTGTTACAAACCCAACTCAAAAATATTCTTTTCTCATCCTGTTTGCTAAGAGACAGGCACTGTCACTAATGAGGTACTTTTACTTGGACGTGGTAACCCTTCAGATGCTTTTAAAGCCTTAGAAAGAGGAGGTCATAAGATATAAGGTCAGTACTTTATGCAGGATATGATAACATCCTGTAAAATGTTATACTCTGTAGCATAGTGAAGAATTGTTCTTTTCCAGCATTCACAAACTCCAACAAATTTCCCTCACATATAACAGAACTGTGTTGCCATAATACTTCAGAAATTCTATGTGCACTAACTATCCTGTCTAATGTCAAAAAAGTTGTCATCCAACTTTGCTATAGTAACAATGCTTTGAATTTTTTTTAGTTTTGGTGAGCCCTTGCTTTCCAATGATTACCCATTTTCTGGATTATAAAGGTGAGCTCATGATTTGTCACTTGTGACAATCTGGAATAGAGTAGTCCTTGCAATACCAGTTTCTGTTGCCATTTTATTTTGGGGGTAAATGTTATCAGTACCCCTGTAGCCAAGCAAAATGTGGATGATGTGATGAATGAACTCACTCAATTGAAACATCCTGTCAATTGCTATTAATCAATTTGTGTACACAAGCACAGATCCACATATTTGTTGTGCCTAGATTATCATCATTCACACTTCTTGCCTATCTGTTGAATACTCTCTCATGCTTGCATTCCCATAGACAAAATTCTTCCTTCAATGCATATCCACACGTACCCAAACCTCCACTAAAAGGATTTAAAAAACAGCACATTGTTTCAAGCAATGTACATATTAAAATAAGAACTGAAGCTTTCCTGGCGACGTGTTAATTCAAAATCTTCTCGGGCTTCTAGCCAGGTAAAAACTTGGCTTGACACCAACGTTTCGAAGAAGTGCATCTTCCTCGTCTTCAGGGTGAACTGATGGTTTGAGCTTGCGGAGACTGGTATTTATAAGAGCTGGGATGAACCTAACATCTGATAAATCTTATAAATACCAGTCTCCGCAAGCTCAAACCATCAGTTCACCCTGAAGACGAGGAAGATGCACTTCTTCGAAACGTTGGTGTCAAGCCAAGTTTTTACCTGGCTAGAAGCCCGAGAAGATTTTGAATTAATGTACATATTGTTGCCATTTTGTCCTGGATTGCATACATGTCACAGAGTTATATCACCAGGGTGATGGATAGTCAATATATAATATATGAAATTCCTGGCTTGAGGGCCATGGTCTACTATCTGCATAGAACAACATCATGTAAACCACACTTTCAACAAAATAATATTCTTACATTACCAAGTCTCTTTATTTTTGAAACTGTCTGCTTTATAAGTGACGTAGTGTTAAAAAACCAACTCAACAAATTAATAAAACGAACAATACATACTTATTTAGTACAAACAACACTGTTCATAAATATAGTATCAGAAACAGTAATAAAATACACATACAGGCTGCCAGAACAAAAGGTAAATTCTATACTGCACAAGGTCATACATATGTACAACCAAATCACAAATAAAATTAATAACAGTAACTACACAAAGTTTAGGAAAGAGGTAAAAAATGTTTTAATTGAGCAGGGTTTCTATAGCATGCAGGAATTTTTTGATTATTTTAGAAACTAAACTAATTAATTTTAATCTGTATATATAGATTGTAAGCATTACTTATATTCCCAATAATGTTTAAAACTGATATATTTTTTTTTTGCTATTGTATAAACTCTTATGTATTTATTGACTTATATATAGATGTCTTATGTTACTTCTTATGCTAATTTACTTAAGGTTCTCATAATGTATATAGCAACTATTAAGTCTGTTTTCTATATATAATATTGTATTCCTGACGAAACCATGAAATTGTAAAATTTCCAACAGTGAATAAAGAAATACTGGAAATTGTTTTTCCACACATTTAGTCCGAAGCTGAATTGAACATCATCAGTGGAGATTATTGCTTTATTCTTCTCGGCAACGGCTGATGTAGAATCCTGGGATTTTGCCGGCTTTATATGTATGGGCTGGGTAGACTGGGTCAGTGGTGTTCGCTCCCGTATTAGCTCCTTGGTCATGTATTATCTAATGACACTGGCCATGACAGCCTGCATGCTTCAATGATTGTAAATATGTCAACAATAAACCATCATGCAGTTTCATGTATCTCTTGGATTGCATGGGGACTTTTAAAAACAGCATTATATAACATAATATTTTATACCTTTATGAAACTCAAAGTCTTCTTTCCGAATTGTGCTGATCTCAAACATGTCTCCCATTTCATCAGCAGCAGCTTGCAAGTCTTGAGCATGTGATGCCTTACGTGCAGGGCCATTATCCATCACAACCTGAAATGAGTATTGGATACAACAATATTATAAAGATTAAACTTAACCCCAGTTAATAAGCACAGTTTAATAAACCCCTTCCATACAAACACAAAAAATAAAACCCCCCTTGAAACAATCAGGAATATACGAATCAGCTGCAAGGAATGTGAAAAGGTGTATATATGGAAAACAAAAAGAAACATCGGACAACGTTTAAAAGAACACATGAGATATTGGAAGCATAAGCAGCTGTAGCACATCATTTTTGGATTCAAATCATAATTTTCTCAGTGAAGCCCTTTATTAAAATTAGTGCAGAATCCAATTAGATTAACAGTTTGGGAAATTCTATTCACTTTAAAACACAAACACAAAGTCATAAATTTTGACATACCACACGAGACACAGACTCAACTCAAAATTAATTTATCCAGAAGAAAGACCTCCACAGGCCGCTACTACGAGTTCATCAGTGAATCTCCATTGAAAATGGAGGCAACAACCGCAGAAACAGGTTCAAGAGTGAAGTTTGAGTGTAATCTATGTTTTTACCTTTAATTTATTATAAAGATGTTTGGAGAAATTATATAAAATAGAAGCATAGAATAACATGTTATCCAGGACAGTCCTAGAGTATGCTGTTTGTGGCATCAACTTTATCAAAATAGTTCCATTATGCACAATCCAAAAATTAGCTTCATTATTAGATCTAAATTTGAGATTTGCAAAATAAGTACAAAAATCTAATGTATTACAGGCATATTACCTTCTATCTATTCTACAACAAACTATCTCTTCAATCTACTTCTTGATAATATAGATAAACTTTTGCAAAAATGTTTTATTCCATATTTCCTTGTGTAAAAGGAGATTAGGAAAATACAGTAGACTTAACTGAGTCTATCTTTAAAAAGCAGGTTTATGTCATGTATTTTAAGTTCCATTTGCTTTGTATGACCATAAGAAAGAAAAGAAAAGTATAATCATTTGAAAATTCAAACAACTATAAAAAATATCTCGGAAATAATTACTTTTTTCTAAAACTATTTCATTTATACACACCCCTCTAAATTCTATGGATATACTTGGGGCTTTGACTTGGTCAAACAATCACACTTGCTCCCACATTCATATTTCTGTGAGGGCTAGGGAATGATTCTAGTAAAGAAAAATTACTTGCTCTAGCCAGGTCTTGCACCCAGGACCTCTAGATTAAGAAGCCAGAACACTGACCATTCAACCACAGAGGCAGACAAGGTTACATTTTATTTGGCATAAATTGTGAACTTCAACGAGATCTTAAGTTTTTGTATAGTAAGATTTTGTTTATATCTTATAATTTACCCATCACACAAAATTCACTCATAATGAAGAAGACTAAGTGATGGTATTGAAATTCAGTTATCCTTCTATGACCCCAATGAAAAAAAAAATAACAACAATTTCTCATTTGAGAAAAGTATAATTATTAAAAAATTTAAACCAATAACAGGAATGTCACAGAAAAGTCCATTTCAAGCAAAAAAGAAAAAAAAAAAGTTGCTGAAAAATTGTCTACTTTAATGAGGTTTACATTTTTTGTAGTAGTATTCTATCTCTTATGTACACTAGTTATACATAAGTCATTCACAATGAAGAGAACTTCAGAGGCCATTCCCAGAAAATTCAAGATATGCAGTTCATTTGCCATAAAAATACCTTTAACATATGGTATTTTAATCAAAATTGTTAAAGCTACTTTAAGAAAATATAAAATTTCAAAAAATTGTCCATGCATGTGCAAAAATTTAAAAAATTCTTCCCCCCCCCCCACACACACACATACACATAAACACAGATGGACCTTTTCTTGTTTTGGACTCAGAGCATCTCAAAACGTGTATTTCCAGTGGAATCTAAGTATCAGGTTTTTGGGAAAAATGTAATATTTTTTCTTCTTGCTATACATAGTGAGAAAAGGAACATCAGATTTAAGTCACAGGATTTCAACATGCACTTCTAATCCAACAATTTATATCCATTTTCAAGGTAGGAAGCAAATCATTTATTGGCTAGACTTGCAAGCATATGCATCTGATTTCTTTACTACAACATTAGGATTGTGTCAAAAGCTTTAGTTAAATCTAAAAATTCTTTCTATATAGGGCAAGTCTGAAGAGATAATGAAAGCTTAGAGAATAAATAAGAGTATAAATGAACTCTTCAGGTTTGATCACACTATAATGATTTCAGTTTTAAACAGAGTTGTCTGCATCAAGAATTCCTGATAGTATAATATTGTTGAAGCTTTACACATTTTGTTTATGTATTAAAAAAATCTGATGTGTTCCATTCATATAACTTTCTCTACAGCTATGTAACAAATTATTATTAAAAGCTTATTCTTCTATCTACTTCATGATAATAAAGATAAACATTAGCAGAAATTGTTCTTATAGTTGGTTCCTTATAAGTAGAAGGGCAAAAATGTAATGGGTTCCATTCGCATGATGTCCTTTAGCTGTTCAAAAAACAAACCTTTTATTCAAAACATTAATCTGTTAACTATATCATGCTAATCAAGATAAACAAAAGGAGATTAGCCTTATTCCTAGCTTCCATGAAGTAGAAGGGAAATAAGAAATTGCACAGGCTAAAGCAATAGTCTAGTCCTTTAAAAGCTGGTTGCTATATTAAATAATTGAGGTTCTGTAAACAAAGGAGAAACAAGAAAAAAGATGTCTTACCATCTGAGAAAAGTTTAAGTGTCTTAAAATTGAAACCAATAATTCAAAATATCTTGAAAATAGTTAAATCTATATAAAAAAATGTATATGATATAAACTGTATGTTTTAATGAGATCTACATTTTTTGCATAAAAAGTATTTGTATATCTCTCATGGTTTGGCAGTTATATAAAAGTCATCCATTCTGAGGCTTTTCCCATAAAATTCAAGATATACATTTCGTTTGTATTAAAAATATCTTATATATATTCAGTATTTTAATTAAAATCGTTAGAACCATTTTTGAGAAAATCAAAAGTTTAAAAAAATGTTCCATGTACTTTCAGGTAGTTTGGTATTTAACGTCTTTTTGTTTTTGAGCTATGCTGTCTCTCTCATGCACGCACGCGCGCACGCACCCACACACCCTGCACACACACACACACACACACACACACACCCCACACACACACCCACACCCACACACACACACACTCACGCGCACATGCACAAAGACCTTTTTCTAAAAAAGCTTTTTTTGCATACCTTCTCTATATACTATGTACATAGTATGTGTAGAGAAAGTAATGGCTCAATATCAAAACTTACAGAGTAGCCGAGTCCAAATGCCAGAACAGCATGGCCAGTAAGTGTTGCTATTGTCATTAGATGAGGATTTGGTGCCTTGACTGCCATTTCTCTGAACTGCAAAATTATCAGAAATTACACACTGGAAACAACAATGCTGTTTTTAAGATATTAATGATATCATTTCTGTCTTTTATTACAATTGTAATAACAAAAAATATTCAAAATTATGGTTCATGTCTCATTGAAAATTATCTTAGTACAAAATCCATATGATTTTTTTTATTTTCTTAGCCTTTCATATTTAACTTGATTCATTACATAACATGTGCTCAGTCACTGCATTAATTTTATGCCGGCCAAGCTCTGTTTACATGTGAAACTGGTGTGCATTTGCATTATTTATAAATTGTGATTATTATTCACATACTTAAGTTTTGGTGTACTGTGTGTAAACATCACATACTATCAGAATTCAGAGTTATCCCTAAGCTCAACACACAAGGAAATTCTCTCATACTGATAAGAAATAGAACAATTTTCAGTTTTTAGCCAGGCTTTGGGAAGATTGTGGAAGCAATGCAATTGTGGAGCTTGCTATTAAATTTTGCAGTTTCTAGTTGTCTAGAAAAGAAAATTAAGAATAGCTAACTATCCCAAGCAAGAAGAGGAAGGGAGAAAAATACATACAGTATTTATCTGAATACAAAACTTTCCAAAACTTTTTTTACAAAATATTAATGCTGAGAACAGGAGGCTGTCTTGAATTTGTGATACACGTTTCCTGATGTTGGATTAAGATTAGTTATGGGTGTAGATGTTCATAAACTAGGTCTGTTCGACCTTTAAAGTCTTACATGATCTGAGTTTAAACTGGCATGAATGTACTTCTGCTAATGATTTCATCAACTGAATTTCTAATTTATCTGAAGAATAAAAGCAAGTAATGGAAATGGTAAGAGAATTATTAATATTAATTTTGGTGGGTTTAATTTTGATTTTAAAGACATCCAATCCAATAATAAAGTTATAACAATAGATGAAGATCTCAATCTAACTCTCATTCAATAAAATAAATTATATTATTTATAATAAAATAAATACTGAAAATAAATCTTAATAAAGATACGAATATTAATAAAAAAAAAACTAATATAGTTGGGGAAACATTTGTAGCAACTGGATTTCCTGGACTTCATGTGATTATTGGAACCACATTTCTTATTACATGTTTATATTGAATACTATTAATACATTTTACATCATTCACCACTTCAGTTTTGAAGCAGCCGCTTGCAGGAAAAAATCAAGTTTCAAATTTGTGGATGTAGCAGTGGCAAGTGGTAAAGATTATGGGAAGTTTTGAGCATTTTATTTCTTGCTGTAAAGTTAACTGTTAACAGGCCAAGTATTGTAAGCATTCTCACTGGAAAAAAATATTTCTGCTGAGATTAAAATAAAATGGAGGATTTTCTCTCACATTGGTGGTTGCACCTACTGTTGTTTTGGGTGCCATTAGTCAACAGCATGAGAGGTTTAGTTGGGCATCCCACAGCAGACATACTGGGTTGTGTTTCAGCTCTTCCCTCTCTTTTCCATCCATTATATATGTCTGTGCACAAATTTGAATGATATATAACTTTTTACATGTCATATTAAGTAAGTTGTCTAAATAGAAAGTCTTATCCAGCCACTCTCTCCCTCACCCCTGCTCATTACATGAGAAAAAAAAAAAAAGCTTAAGTGTTCCTTAGTTTGAACAAAATATATGTTCAAAATTGTGTTTAAAAATTAAGTTATCCTGTCATCTTTTTATATAGATAATATGCTAAATTACAAAATTAAGTTCTGAAAAAAGTGGTTGTCTTGCATTTGAGGTAGTTTTATATTTGCATAAATACAGTATCATTTATTTAAGAGTAAACATATCTTTAAGCACAAAAATAAGAATTATAACATAATTATAAAAGCTATAACAACAAATGGTTGGAAAACCTGGGTGCTTAAACAGTCACAGGCAAAAGCTTTCAATATTTGAAAGAGAGATCTTAAGAACACACAGATCAATTAAAGATAATGGGACAATGGAGGACCCAGAGAAATGAAGAGTTACACAATAAAATTAAAAAACAAAGTATTATACTTTATAACAGCATAGAGTCTTAGATGGTTTGGACATTTGTGTAGAACGCCAGATGAGAAAACTGTCAAGAAAATATATAAATGGAACCCTCTCAAATCTAGGTCAAGAGGCAGACCTAAACATGGATGGATGGGTATACTGGATGGGTGTACTGAGTAAAACAAAAGACAAAGGCCTACACTCCGAAAATAATTGAATTTAGTCCAAAATTTGATTTCAACAATCTTTGAAAACATTGCTTCACTTATTCATTCTTTTAATATTTTCTTATTGATACTCTCTACAACTACATAGATTCCATTTGTATGCAGGATGGAAGAAAATTGTGGAGAAGGCCATTGAACTCAGTCCAAAATTTGATTTCAACAATCTTTGAAAACATTGCTTCACTTTAAATTAAAATTAAATAACTCAGAAGTTTGAGACAAGTGAAGTTTTAATCAATGTGATGTTGAAAATGAGTCGGAATAGTAACACTCACCTCACTTATATGTATTATGTCCAAAACATATGTTTCAAGGGCAATTGCCCTCTTCTTCAGTTGAAGTCCGACTGATGGCTGGTATTTGTGCTCTGTGGTCTATTACGGTGGAGCCATAAATTAGAACTCCAGCTATACGCGTCACATATGAAACTTGTGCAAAATGTAGGGGACATCATTTGGAAAAACATTCAACAAAATCTTTTAGAAAAACTCAATAGAATAATGCACGAAAAAACTATGAAACTTAAAAAGAAATTGGAGAAACTAATTAGCAAAACGACGCGGAAAAACCAAACCCAACTCAATATACAGTCAAACAAACCAACTAATGTGAACGTAGTAAATCTTTCGGAAGAAACCTTCAATAACGAAGAAATTACATTTTTAAACAAGGGCTTCAAAACTTGCACTCAATTCTCGACCAACGTACAAGATTATATAGAGGACATAGAAATAGCTACAAAAGAACTAAACCGGATCCATCAATTAACTATAAAGAAAGAAGTTGCACCTATACTGCAGGAAATCAAAGACACAAAAATACAGAAGAACAAACATAAACAAATAATCAGGTCCTTAAACAAAAAACCGGTAGTTTTCTTAAAAGCAGATAAGGGAAACACAACAGTCATAATGGACAAAAAAGGTTACATTTCAAAAGTAGAAACCCTTTTAGAGAATAAAGAATATACAGAAATAAGTAAAAACCCATTAAACACACTGATAACATCCTTAAAACGTACAATAGAAAGAACAGAAGTTATACCTAAACTAGAAAAATTCAAAATGAAAGAAGCAAACCCAACTCTACCACGTCTTTATGCTTTGCCAAAAATCCACAAACCGGACAAACCCATGAGACCAATAGTCAATTGCATAAACTCTCCAACCTATAAATTATCTAAGTGGTTAGTTAACAAATTCAATAGCTTCCCCGAACACAACCACCTTTCCATTAAAAACTCCATAGAACTAATAAAACATCTAGAAGAGTACAAAGTTTCAAACAATGAGTTGTTGGTTTCGTTTGATGTGAAATCATTATTCACCAGCATCCCAGTCGACAAGTTACTTGAAACCTTCAAAGCATGGCTCAGGGGCATAGGCTTAAACCAGAAAGAAATAGAAGACTTCCATACTTTAACAGAACTTTGCATCAACCAGAATTATTTCCAATTCAACGGTAGATTTTACAGACAATCATCAGGCTTAGCGATGGGTAACCCACTTTCGCCCTTTTTAGCAAATCTGTACATGGGACGACTTGAAGTACATATAACCTCCAGTTTTCCGAATATATTCAAAAAATGGTTTAGATATGTTGATGATGTTTTTGCGGTGGTCCCCAAAAAATTAGCAGAAGACTCTCTAAAATTACTAAACCTACAGGACAGGTACATACAATTCACAATGGAAACAGAAAAAGACCAAATGCTACCATACCTGGACCTAAAACTAACACAAAAGATCACTTATGGCATCTACAGGAAGACCACACATACAGATAATTACATAAAACAGAATAGTTTCAACCCAGAACCTCATAAACAGGCAGTCTTCAACAGTTCAGTACACAGACTCCTCAGCATCCCACTTGACCCAGAAGAGTACAACACAGAATACCTCCAACTAAGACATATAGCCTCAGCCAATGGTTTTAACCCAGACATCATTGACCAAAAAATTAAAAAACATAAGGAGATATTAACCTTAAAACAAATCACCACTTTGTCCATACAAAAACCGAAAGTTATATATAAAAAATTCACCTATCACCCAACAGCAGATAGGAAATTAAAAAAAATTTTCAAGAAATACAATATAAGTTTAGTTTCAAGTAACCAATTCAACATAAAAAATGCATTGAAAACAGACATTAAAGACCCCATACCTACAAACCAGAGATCAGGCATCTACAGAATTGATTGCAAGGACTGCAAATCATGTTACATTGGCCAAACAAAAAGAAGACTGGAAACAAGGCTAAAGGAACATTTCAGACATATCAAACAGAAACAAACAGATAAATCGGCAGTAGCATACCATTTTTGGACATCACATTATGAAATACAAAATGACATAAAATTGCTAAAACCTGTAAACAACCCGGCAGAACTTACAGTTTGGGAGAATATTCTCATTACACAACAAAAAGACCAACTGATGAATTTTGAAATACCGCCACATGATTTTGAACTTCTACTGAGAACACCAGATGGCTCCACCGTAATAGACCACAGAGCACAAATACCAGCCATCAGTCGGACTTCAACTGAAGAAGAGGGCAATTGCCCTTGAAACATATGTTTTGGACATAATACATATAAGTGAGGTGAGTGTTACTATTCCGACTCATTTTCAACATCACATTGCTTCACTTATTCATTCTTTTAATATTTTCTTATTGATACTCTCTACAACTACATAGATTCCATTTGTATGCAGGATGGAAGAAAATTGTGGAGTAGGCCAAAACATTCAATTAAGAGATGAGGTGCTTGCTAAGAAGAACCATTCATAGAACAGTTACAGATTCAGTTCATTAGAAAGCTGAAAATCATGGGGGTCAACAATGTTTCTAGTTTGTTTATTACTGTATTTATCTGAACATAAGATGACCTTGAATGCAAGACAACCCCCATTTTTCAGAACTTAATTTTGAAATTTAGCTACATAAGACATGTTTAAAAGATATAGTCATATAAAAAGGAGAATTTCTAATTAAAATTTAAATGTTTGCCATATATTTTAAACAAACTAATGGATACTTAAGCCGTTTTAAATCCCTTATTTATTTTTTGTACTTAATTTGAATTTGCATGGAAATTAACGTTTTGAATGGTTGCTGGAGAGGGGAGTATGCCATGGTACAACATGATGGCGGCAGTGGCGGTGACGTAATTGTTCATGATTTTGTTTTTAGACAACATAATATAACACATCGTAAATGTTTTTATCTAATTTGAATTTCTGCAGAAATTCACGCTGCGAGTAGGAAAGACAGAAAAGGGAGAACAAAATGTATGGTATATGTGATGATAAAAAGTGATTGTGGCAGTGGCAGTAGCGTAACTGTAATGAGGGCAATATGATTTTGTATTTAGACAGCATACTTAATGTAACACATTGTAAATGTTTTTACCTAATTTTAATTTACGCAGAAATTCACAATGCGAGTGGGAGAGATGGATAAGGGAAAACGAAACATATTGTATATGTGTTGATAAAATGTGACAGTGCGGTGGTGGCAGCGTAGCTCTAATGACAAATATTTATGGATGCTATTTTCTACTAAGACAACATACTTAATATAAAATATCTTAAGTATTTTACATAATTTGAATTTGCACATAAACTCACATTGTGGTATCTGTGCAGTCTGAAGAGAGGAAATGTGTAATTAACCTTTCTTTCTGCTTAACCGGTGACTTCCAATACAACATTATCTGCAACCACCGATGTGAAAGGAAGTCCTGTAATTTTTCTCGGAGAGCAATCTTTTTCCAACGAGAATGCTCATAGACACCTTGATAGCTAATATTCAGCATGAAATGAAATATTCAAAATCTACCGCACACGTTATGACCTTCCTTCAGGCTTCGCCACTGCCATACCCGCAAAATTTAAAACTTTTTCTCCATATGGTATTTGAAAAACATATCATGAATGCAAGATGATCCCCAGTTCTGAACATTAATATTTCGGAAAAAAAAAGTATTGTCTTGAATCAGGATAAGTTGGTATATGACTTAAGCTTACATTAAACAAAAAGGTGAGGGTGGATTACCTTATTGAATCCCCTCTTTATTCTTATAAGGTCAGTCTATGCCTTTAAGTTGAATGCTGGTAGTGTCATTTGTTAAGAGATTGTTTAATAACGTTTAAGAGGTATAGCAAAATTTTTTATAGTACTTGCAAGATGATCATGTGCTATTCTCTCAAAAGCCTTGCTAATATCTTAGAATACAAGGCTAGCTAAAGCTATTTTTAAATTGGCTGTTCTTAGAATTCCAGAAATTAATTAATTTTAATGAATGTTCCTGGAGCAAGAATTAAGCCTTTCTGACAATCATTTAAATTAACAACACTTCTAAAATAAAATCTAAATAAAATTAAGTTCATTATCAAAGACTATTGCTCTTTATTGCTGCATCCAACATGAATGTAGAAGCTACTGCTTTAATCTGTCTAGTATACAAATACTTATAAATGCCTCGCAATAAAAGAATCAAGAAGGGTGCCAACAATTCAATCTGCACACCATATGAGCCTGGAATTTATATTTCCAAACAGGATGTGATGTATATATAAAAGTTAATGAGTACTTACCCGACAAAGTACATCTGCCATGATCATCCTGCCTTCTGCATCAGTATTTCCAATGCGAACTCTACTTTTGTTCCGCGAGATGATGATTTCATCTGCCACATAAGCATCAGAACCTATGCTGTTCCTTACTATGGGCAGTCCTGCTACAACTTTTATTCCACGAGGTTTCAGCATGGACACCACCTAAGGACAATCATATATTTAGAGCCATCAAACAAAAAAAGAAATAAATCTGACGTGTTCCATTCACATGACTTTCTCTACATATCTGTAATAAATTATTGTTAAAGATCTTATTCTTCTACATTCATTAGCAGAAATTGCCCTTATTACTTGGTTCCTTGTAAGTAAGTAGAAGGGAAAAAAAGTTTATGTATTCCATTCACATGATATTCACTAGCTGTTCGGTAAACAAACCTTTTATTCAGAATAATAATTTGTTATCTACATCAAGGTAAACATAAGCAGAATCAGTCTCATTACTAACTTCCTTGTAAGTAGAAGGGCAATAAGAAAATGCACAGTCCAAAGTGATAGTCTCATCCTTTAAAAGCCGATTGAAATTCCAATTCCAATCTCTTGTCTTGCTTAGAGTAAACAAACGAGAAATGAGAAGAAAGATGTCTTCCCATTTGAAGTTTAAGTGGCTAAAATTGAAACCAATAATCTGGAACATCTCAAAAATGGTTAATTCTACAAAAAAATATATATAGCATAAATTGTGTATTTTAATGAGATCTATATTTTTTGTGTAGTAAGTTTTTGTATATATCTTACGGATTGCCAGTTATACAAAAGTCATCCAAAATGAAGAGGTCTTCAGAAGCTATTCCCAGAAAATTCAAGATATACTTTACACTTGTCATAAAAATATCTTAAATATACAGTGTTTTAATAAAAATTATTAGAGCCATTTTTGAGAAAATAAAAATTTTCGAAAAATGTTCCTTGTAAAGAGTAGTTTGGGGTGGGGGGATTTTCTTGACACACACACATGCACAAACACCCATGCACATACACACATACACATAGACCTTTTTCTAAAAATGCTTTTTTTGGATTCAAGGGTACCCAAAACATGTATTTCTAGTGAAATCTCTGCATCACATTTTGGGTGCACACCTTCTCTATACATTATGTACACAGTACATGCAGAGAAAGTAAAAACCAAACTGTATCCTTTTTTCCTGTAAAGCGTAACTTTCAATAATGTAAATCTCTCTAGTGCTCTCTGAAACTGCATAAATGCCTCATTGAAATGAAATAATTAAACTTTATTTGGTTCTTTTAACAACTTTTTATTTGATACTTCAGTAGGCCTGGCATAATTAATTCTCTTTCACAGAACAAAAGTTATTTGGTATAAATGTAATACTTAAACTAAGTAGTTTGCATTTATAGTTCACAAACTCAATTGGGTTTGTGAAATTCCTCTAAAAAAAATAAATAAAAGCCCTCAAACAAGCAACTGCAATTGCATTGTCTTAATGTTGGCCAATTGAATTTTTGCATAGATTCAGATTTAATTCATGTTACTTTTTGACCTTGAAAATAGATATATAAAATGCACAAATGTCATCTCTTATCAGTAGCAAACATTCTGTATTGTTTAAATGGCTCATAAGTTTAGGAGCAAATGGTGAGGAGATTATCATTCTCACCTAGCTTTGTGACTTTTACACTATAAGAAAGGACTTTAAGATATCACATCCTGCCCTTATGTGGGGGTAAGGGGGAAAGGCTCCGATCTCTTCAGCTGCCATGGTGCAAGTGCTGCAGACCCACAGATTTGTTCCCTGGGTCATGAAGCATACCTGAGAGTAGTGCAGTCCTTCATTATCATATCCTGTATGATGACTACAGCCAATCTCAAGCAGCTTTCAGATTTACTCCTCTTGGAAATTCATCTCCATTTGCAAAAAAATGTAAATGTAAATGGCATGTTATTTATGGACGGTCTTTAACTACTATGGTTCTCAGCGTCCCATTCTAAATTGGATGTGAAAGACCACTTAATTTTGCTCAGAGGCCTATCAGGTTTGAGGTTCTTTTATGTGCCGTATATCTATGGCACAGAACCAACAATTTTACTTCCCTTACGAAGGAAGTCATACTAAGGATTTTTACACCCAAAACAAATGCATCATGCTTCGCCAAGTTTGAACCCGCGACCTTGGGTATATGAAGTTAGCATGGTAACCATTATACCAAAGAGGGTGACATCTCCATTTGCCAGTATAATGTTTGTTCTATGACAATGTCAGAGTTTCTTCACCATGGTTACTAAGCTACAATCAGTTTTGCACATAAAATTTGCAACAATCCTCATTGCTAAAATGCTGGATAGTGACTGCTTGTCAATTTTTGCAATGAACACAGAAGCATATCATGTCACAGAGTGGAGGAGTACAGCTGTATCTCCTCGTTGGAATGACACATAATTTAAACCATCTGTTTATACTATGGAATGGTTCAAAGGAAACTGTTGCCATATGTTATACTTACATGATTCTTTCCTTGCAGCATGCTTTCTTCAGGAAGAAAAAGTTACCTCATCCTACATGTTGCATTGTAGCCAAGGAAGCTGTTTTCAGTATCCTTATGATTTTTCTATGACAAATGCTGATTTGCATTCTGGGTAAGTCAAACTTATCAACCATAAGAAGGAAAGTAAGATGATTAATGATAAAACTGATTAATCATAGAATATCTGCAAAGGATAGAGACTTCTAGTGTTAATTTTGTGAACTTAACTGCAACAATAAAAAAAGAAAAGTAAAAAAATGCTCAGTTGTAGAGCATCTGTCTGTCCAAGGATCACAGTCTGGTGTGTGAATGCTGTTGTGCATATGTTTAATCAGTTACTTAATAACCAATTCTCCCTTATAACTCAGAGCACATGACAAGTCAAACACATATATAACTGACTTACAAATTAAGTTTTATCAATTATTCATACTTTTGTTAATTTAAATAAGCAATCCATGTTTATGCCTCTCACTTTATAGTCCAAGAGACATTCAAATAATATTATAAAAATATGGATTTAAATGAACTAGCAAATTCAATGCCTTGTTTGCCTGGTATTATAGAAACTTTAATATATGTTCCTATAATATATTGATTACTATATCTTAAAATTATGCCCTTTTTAAATTTATTAGCTTTTTGCCCCCTTTTAATCAGCTCAGCAGTGCAGTGCAGTGAGTTTCGGAAGTTACAATCCACAACTGGTTCCACAAAGCTGGGTTCTGAGACAATGAAGGCAAAATAGAAAGAATGGGCAACATTCGAGTATACATTGATTGAGAATGTGACTGTTTCCAAGATAGTTCCAGGTGGCGGTGGCGGTGGCAGTGGCAGTGGCAGTGGCGGTGGCGGTGGCGGTGGTAGTACCTTGCATATTCGTATTTGTTTCAAAGATACTTGGAATGCTTTAGAAACAACAGTTTCTCACTTAACAGTACTTTCTTCTTATATGTAATTGTATATTTTATGTACACTTAGAATGGAGAATTAATAAACTATACCAGTTATGCACAAAGTACCAAAACATACATTCATTTGCATTCATTGGCAAACTATTTTTTACAACTGAAACTGCAGAAACAGTACCAAAATCATTGCTAAATGCCGGCATATTCCACTAGCACTACATAAGAATCAAATTTTGCTCATAAACTTCAATGATTGTTTAGGAGCCCCTGGAGGAATATTTTTCCCTCAAATTCAAATCATGTGTTTGAATCTCAATCGAGTTGAGCTATCTGGATTACTCTTTTTCCAAAATATTCCCTTACCATCTGTAAATGGTCAGAAAGGAAATACTTAAATCTATAAAACAGAGTTTGTCAAATTTAGCCTGAAGGTCAAACCTTGCATTTGTTTACAAATTTCAAAATTTGAATAATAAATGTGTGCAATCAATATTCACTAATTCATTAAATATCAATTACTGTTAACTTAAACATATTTTTGCAACAAAGAAGGGGAGAGAGAGAGAGAGAGAGAGAGAGAGAGAGAGAGAGAGAGAGAGAGAGAGAGAGAGAGAGATACATTGTCATGAGACTGTCACTATCATGATGAAAGGCATAATTTGTTTAGTATTTACCATATTTATCTAAATATAAGACAATCTCATTTGCAAGACAATCCCCATTTTTCAGAACTTTTGGAATTTAGCATATCATCTATATAAAAAGAAGATAAACTTAATTTTTATATTAAGTTTAAAGGTTTGTCATATATTTTGAACTAAGGGACTTTAAGTCCATTATTTTTTTAATTTTCATAGAAATTCACGTTTTGAGGGAGATGATGGAAAGGGAATACAGAAATGGGTGTGATGGTAGGATGTGCCAGCAGCAGCAATAGCATAACTGTAACAACAATGGTGGATATGATTTTCTAATCAGACAGCATACTAAAATAACATATTGTAGATTTTTTTACTTAATTTGAATTTGCACAGAATTTGCCGAAGAGAGAACTCAAATGTACCCACTATGTCTATGCTAAGTGGTGATGGTGGCAGCTTAGTTGTAACAATTATGGATACATTTTCAATTAAGACATCATACTTAATATATCGTAAAACGTTTTACCTTTTGTACCTAACATTTTAGCTATTTGTGCGGGAAAGAGACAGAGATGTATGGAATGTGTGTGATGGTGGCAAAGCTGTAATGACAATTATGGATGCCATTTTCTATTAAGACAACACAGTTAATATAATATATCGTAAAAAGTTTTACTTAATTCGATTTTGTGCATAAATTCACATTGCGGGCAACACAAAGAGGCAGAGGGGAAAACTGATAGTGTGGCAAGAAGAAGGGAAATATGCAGCTAACATCTCTCTTTCTGCTAAACAATACAACATTATATGCAACCACTGATGTCAAAGGCTCTAATTTTATTTTAGTCTCAGAGAGTAATGTTTTTTTCCAATGAGAATGTTCATAGGTCCATTCACAGCTAAGTTTTGGTATGAAATGAAAAACACACAAAATCTGCCATATATGCTGCATATGCCATTTCCCCCAGGCTTTGCCACTGCCATATCGGCAAAGTTTGAAACATATTTTTACCTGCATGGTATTTGGAAAACATATTCACAAATGCAAGATGACCCCCCAGTTCTTAATATTAATATTTTGGAAAAAAATACATTGCCTTGTATTCAGATAAATACAGTAATTATGTAGTTATAAGGTATCTAAATGAAAATTTTAATAAAATACTATGTTTTAAAACAAAAGTGATCTGTATGTCTCATTTCTGTGAATTATCTTAAACTAATGTAGCTTCACCAGCAACTCATTCTCTGGTTTATGTGGCCCCCATTGTTAAAAGTGTGGTAACTCCTGCTACAGACTCCAGGCTCATCTGAGCATTATAACAACCATTTCATTTATTTACTATAAAATGTGAACATATCTGGTTAAGAGCATCACAAAAAATCTTGTGTGTTCCATTCACATGTCTTTCTCTACATCTCTGCAACTAATTAGTGTTAAAAAGCTTATGCTTCTATTTACTTCATGCTAATCCAGAAAAATTAGCAGAAACAGTCTTATTACTTGCTTCCTTGTAAATAGAAGCGAAATAAGGGAGTACCATAGGCTACATGACAGTCAAAAGCTGGTTGCTATGTGATTGAAGTTCCTTTGTTTGTATGGATATGAGTTGACAAAGTATAGTAAGAAAGTCGCCCTCCGTGGTGTAATGGTTCCCATGCTAACTTCATATACCCAAGGTCGCGGGTTCAAACCTGGCGGAGGACGATGGATTTTTTCGGGCGTAAAAATCTTTAGCATGGCTTCCTTCGGAAGGGAAGTAAAGCTGTGGGTCCCGTGTCGTAGATTTATGACACGTAAAACAACCTCAAGCCTGATAAGAGAGGCCTCTGAGCAAAATTAAGCGATCTTTCACGCCCAATATAGAATGGGACGCGAGAACCAAAGCAGTTAAAGAGCGTCCATAAATAACAGGCCATTTCATTTTGTATAGTAAGAAAAGTATATGTTTTTTAAAGCTGAAACCAAAAACAAGGAATATCTAACAAAACGACTGAAAAAAATTGTGTATAACATAAACTGCGTGTTTTAAAGTGTTCTACATTTTTTGCGTGGCAAGTTTTTCTCCATCTCTTACAGTTTATCAGTTATGCAAAATTCCGTAAAATTCATCCAGAATAAAGAGCTTTCCCAGAAAGTTCAAGATATAAATTTTATTTGTTAGGTAAATATCTTTAATATATAATATTTTAATCAAAATCGTTAGAGCCATTTTTAAGAAAATCAAAATTTAAAAAAAAAAGTTCTATGTAAAGGGTAGTTGGGGGTGGGGGATTTTTCTCAAAATCTTTGTGTTGCATCCCTGGAAGATACCTAACTTAAATACCATGTTTGGTATTTTACCGACTTTTCGTTTTTGAGTTATCGTGTTGTTCACAGACGCACTAACACACACATGCATCATTTTGTGAAAATGCTTTTTTTGGATACAGGGGACCCTAAAACATATATTTCCGATGAAATCTTGGTATCAAATTTTTGGGTGGACTGCAATACCTTCTCTATACACTATGTACATAGTGCATGTAGAGAAAGTAAAAAAGTGTCATTCTTATAATAAAAATGTGCAATAAACTTTCTGACCTGCATAAACCCTGCAGCAGCTGCAGCCCCACATTTATCTCGTGACATGCCAGCCATTACTCCTCCAACCTTGACATCGGCTCCACCAGTATCATATGTCACACCTTTTCCTACTATAAATAAAGTTCTATCTATTGGTCCTGAGGTAGGTTCATAGGTTAAGTACACTATTCTTCCACGATGTCTCTTCACTCCTGAAATGATTATATTGTGAAAAGTTCTATGAGTTATTACAGCATCAAAGTGGTCATAATATGCAAGTACTTCAAGAACAATGTTTCTGCCTCTGAAATTAAGGGAACAATATACATAAATATGGAAGAAGGAAAATTTAAATTTTGTAAAAGAATTATCATACTTATTTCTTTATTGTTACATAATATACTTTAATTTTGAAATTCTAAACACAGCATTTTGAGAATGTCATGGTATAAACGAATACAAGAATAATGATAGTGTGTGCTTTCAAACAATCTGATGTGTTCCATTCACATGCCTATCTCTACCTATTCAGCAACAGATTATTCTCACAAAAGTTTATTCTTCTACCTGCTTATGTGAAGATAAACATTGGCCAAAACGGCTTTATGATTTATTTCCTTGTTAGTAGAAAGGAAATAAATTATCTATGCTACAGCAATAGTATATACCTTTTAAAAGCTATCACTATGCGACTGACTTTGAAATCCATTTCTCTTTGCATGGCCAGGAGTAAAACAAATGTAGGACAGATTTTGACTTCCTATTTAAGAAAAGTATAAGTATTTTAAAATTGAAACCAATTACAATGAATATCTCGAAAATTGTCAATTACAAAAAATATACAAAACATAAATAGTGTATTTTAACAAAATCTAAAGTTTCTGTGTAGCAACATTTTGTCAATCACTACTGTTTATCACTTATGCAAAAGCTATTCAGAATGAAGAGGACTTCAGAAGTTACTCCTAGAAAATTCAAGACACACATTGTATCTTTACATGGTATTTTAATCAAAATCATTAACATCATTTTTGAGAAACTCAAACTTTTCAATATTTTTTCCATGTAAAGGGCAGTTTGAGATATGGGAATTTTCTGGGAAATCTTCATGTCACACCTTTGTGGAAGATGCTGAACTTAAATTTTAACAGACTTTTACTTTTTGAGTTTGCACACATGCATACACCTTTTTCTAAAAATGCTTTTTTTTTTTTTATTATTTATCTATTTTTTTTTTTTTTATTTAAATTCAGGGGACTCTAAAACCTGTATTTCCAGTGAAAAAACATGAATATCGAATTTAAGTGTCACTGGTCTTTCAAACTAGTGGAGTGTAGGTACTAAGTTGAAAAGCTGAATGAACTCGAAAATGTAATTTAATGCTATTGTCAGGATTCAACCATCGAGAGTGCTCCACATTTTAATGTTATTGAATGCACATAAGGGTATCTGCCATGATAACTCAAGTGGTAAGAACAACAGCACAGAGAGCTATGATCTGTGTTTGAGTCCCAGAAGAACTGACACTGAGTTTTCAAATCTAATTCCACTTTCAAACTTAGGCTTTATGAAAGATATGGAAACAACTTCTTGATATGAACAACTAGAGGTTAGTTTTCTTTTTCATGTGCTCATGGTAAACAGCATACTTCATTTTCAAATATTCAAAGTTTGTGACTATCCAAGCTATGGAAACTTTAATGCATAACAATTAGATCATATAATATTTGGATAAGCTAGTCACAGTGATGTGAAATTTAAATATAAGAAAAGGTTTGAGTCAGAATAGAAATAATTTTCATCATTTGCAAGTCATTTTGTCTGACCAGTTTCAAGAACTACCTTTTGTTCTCATCTTCAGATCCCGATTGGCTACTGATGTTGGCAATTGTTGGGTGTTAGTTGCTTATGTCCCATTCCCCATTAGCATGCAGTACTCAACAGCCTTACACACAGATTGGTAAATGTATCAATGGGCAAAAAAGAATACCACTGTGTACTGGCAAAAATATTGAACAATAGCCACATAAAATGGATTCCGGGCAGAATTGGTATACAAAAAGGTTAACAGGGCCAAAAATAGGAAGAAAATAAAAGAAGTCAATACACTCATTCCAAACCAGAAAGAAAACCAGATCTACAAAACATACCACCCTACAACTTTCTACAAATTCGAGAAGATCTTCAAATGTCACAACATCATTCTGGCCCCAAAAAACAATTACTCCATAAAAAACATTTTAAATTCTAAATTAAAAGAGGATATCCCACAAGAAAACAAACTAGAAATATATTAGTTCAGCTGCAATGACTGTGAAAAAATCTACATTGGCCAAACAAAAAGAAACATAAAAACAAGAGCAAAAGAACACCACAGAAATATTAAACTTAAACAAGAAGACAAATCCACGGTAGCTTGGCATTTTTGGAAAGAGCAATACACCATAAATTGAAGCCCAAAAATACTCAAAAATATCACAAGGAAGGCAGAATTAAAAGTTTAGGAAAACATATATATTTGGAAAAACAAGAATGTTTGCAACTTTGAAATCCTGCCAGGCAACCTACTGATGTAGAGGTACACCAAACCACCACCAGGGACAGAGACAACCACCACAGCAAGCAATGCCGGCAGTCGACTAAGGGAATTGACAATTGAAGCACATGGCTTCTGAAACATATTTTCCGATAATAAAAGTTAGTGATCTAGTGTTAAAAATCAACTCATCTAATTAATTTCAATTGCTAAAATACATCATAAAAACAAGAGCAAAAGAACACCACAGAAATATTAAACTTAAACAAGAAGACAAATCCGTGGTAGCTTGGTAATTGCAAAAGCAACACATCATAAATAGAAGCCCGAAAATACTCAAAAATATCACAAGGAAGTCAGAATTAAAAGTTTAGGAAAACATACATATTTGGAAACACAAGAACCACATTTGCAACTTGGAAATCCTGCCAGACGACCTACTGATGCAGAGGTTCATCAAACCACCACCAGGGACAGAGACAACCACCACAGCAAGTAATGGACGCAGTCAACTAAGGGAATTGACAATAAAAGCATATGGCTTCTGAAACATGTTTTCCGATAATAAAAATAAGTGATGTAGTGTTACAAAATGGACTCAACTAATTCATTTCAATTGTTAAAACACATCACTGTCACAAAGTCCACCATATATCAGTAATAATGAATTGTTAAATATTTTTCATAAGTGCATCTAAATCACAAGTATCAATGACAAAACCAAAATTTATTCATTTGTGTTTTATTAACTTTGATTGCAGTTTATAAACTTTATGAGTGTCTCCAAAATGCTATGTATCAAATATGCAAGTTTACAAAATAGAAAATACAGAGTCTAACAAAGAACAAATTTAATCACATGACATATCTTACCATAAGCAGCTCTGTCTACAGCTGCAAATAAGGGATATTCCTCTTGCAGTGTCTTGAGATCAGTTATCACTTCCACCTTGATGTTACTGGCTCCAAACACACTTTGTATGTATTCCTCTACTCTCGGTGGTGCCATCCTTTCTGGATCACTGCCACCTATGTCTCGTGCCACACATCTGTTGCACAATGCTACTTTCAATATTGAGGCATTTAAAAGCATAGCCCCTGCCACTGAATCCTTGCACTTGACAGTTGGGAGTTAGTTGGTACCCCAGCAAAGAAAAAGTTGAAAAGCTTTACCCGTTTGACTTTCTGAACCAATCACAATACAGCATTCCGGTCGGTCGGTCGGTCGGTCGGTCGGTCGGTCGGTCGGTCGGTCGGTCGGTCGGTCGGTCGGTCGGTCGGTCGGTCGGTCGGTCGGTCGGTCGGTCGGTCGGTCGGTCGGTCGGTCGGTCGGTCGGTCGGTCGGTCGGTCGGTCGGTCGGTCGGTCGGTCGGTCGGTCGGTCGGTCGGTCGGTCGGTCGGTCGGTCGGTCGGTCGGTCGGTCGGTCGGTCGGTCGGTCGGTCGGTCGGTCGGTCGGTCGGTCGGTCGGTCGGTCGGTCGGTCGGTCGGTCGGTCGGTCGGTCGGTCGGTCGGTCGGTCGGTCGGTCGGTCGGTCGGTCGGTCGGTCGGTCGGTCGGTCGGTCGGTCTGAGATCGGAATCTAGATGCCACACTGCTGCAATATCTGGATATTTCCAACTACGTGCTCAGTTTGTGAACACCTAACATATGCGTTAAGCTGTTCTATACAAGCTACGTATAATTCGTTATGTATATTTGTTATTATTGTTGATAGTGTTGTTGGTGTTTGTTTGTAAATGAGGGAACATAACAAAACTTTCACAATTACAGAGGTGGAGAGACTTTTGCGGGAAGGTGTGGTGATGGTGGACGCGGCTTCATGGAAGAAGAAAGTGAATCAGGTGCCCAAAATAATACGAAATGCAAAGGAATTAGACAGAATCATCAGTGAATGTGAACCACTAATGATATGTCTTAGTGACGATGATGATGTTGATGACAATGACGATAATGCTTCCGAGAATGATGACGGAGACTGATGAAATTGAGACAATAAAATTCTAAACCAGTGAAAATCACTTTGTTATATTTTTCTCTCATTGTGATGCTATTTTACATTAATTTGTTCTATATTGTCATAAATATGTAATGTATACTACATACGTTATGGTACCACTGTTATTTTCAATTAACATCAATAATAACGAATTAGTTTCATTAGTCATCAGCTATATGTATACTATGTATACTTTTTACACACAATAGAGACATTTGAAATCAGCTGGTGTTGTTTATTAGTTACTCTGGCAATGCTGCAAAGGAAGCATAGTCAACCTAACGCGAAACCACCCGAACTGTCAAGTGCAAGGATTCAGTGGTGGGGGTATGTATAGAACATGCAATATGTCTACTTTCATTCCTTTTATTTTGACTTAATGTTATAAGCTAATACTATGCACCCTTACATTTGCAGATATGAAGAGATTCCAACTGCTGAAAGTTGCAACCTTTTACTTTTAAGAATAAGTCACAATCACAAACTTTTGAGAGAACTATGTTGTAAACAAAGTTCTTTATAAATCACAATTACAACTGTAATTTATGATTGAAGTTTTGTTTCATAAAAGGGGAAGTTAAAAATTATATATTTTATGTGTCTTTGAAAAAAACCATACAAATTCTACAATTGCTTCTAGTATTATAGAATTATTACAAATATAATAATCACTATCATTTATTTTGATATTGCTCCAACTTATTTTTACAAAATGCTTTTCTTCTTTCTACTTACTATTGATAGAACAAGTTTTGCAGAAATCATTTCACTAACCATTTTGTGGATAGTTACGAGAGGCTGAAATAACAGTGAAAACCTTAAAATGCGGGTCAATTGAAATTATCTACCCCTTGCATTCTGTGAAACAAATGAATAGCACTCCACAAAATGTATGAAGTAATTCAAACAAATAGCAATCAATACTTTAGATACGATTAACATAAGAAAAAAAGTTGACAAAAATTGTGGGTTTAAAGGAAAATTATTTTTATACATGTTTCTGTCTGGCTCTTATGGTTTATCACTTATACAAAATGATACCAAATGCATTCACACTGAAGAGCATTTTATTTCACAGCATATTTGCAAAAAATTAAAAATATACATTTTATTTTTATTGCAAATAACTTGAAACCATGCAACTAAAAACTATTTGGGTCATTTTTCAGAAAATTAAAAAATAACTTAAATTCTTCCACACAAAGGCTAATATTGGATATAGTGAAGCCTTTCAACAGTGTTCTAATCGACTCCACTTTCTTTCAAGTGTTTTTTATGTAACTATTACTTTAACCTGATCATATATAAAAATTGCATTAATCACAAACATTTTATTCCTATTAATTTTAAGAATTAGCCTTTACCATGAATGAAATCAAGGAAGGATCTCTAGAATAAGCTGCTTAATAATCTGAATTGCTTCATTGCATTTGATTCCAATTACAATTTTTTGGATAAGGAATCTTATTGAAATCTGTTACAAATCCACTTGGAAGATACTGTCTTTACTAAGATTGAAATTTTTATCTGACATTTAATTTTTGAGCTCTTCTTTCACATGCACAAACATATACATGCATGGGCCATTTTCCTAAAATGCCTCTTTCTGAGGCACATTCAGGTAACTCAAAATATTTCTTACGCAATCTCAAAATATAACTTTTTGGTAAGATACAACGCTTCTTTCTCTATTTACAATAAACAAGTGGTACAGAAAATAAAAATGACTTTATCACACTGGCAATAAGCTTCTCCTTGAGAGTGCTTAATTTTTTTTGCAAACTGGAAAGCCCGACTGACTGATCCCATTTCTTTTCCTTTTGTTTAATTCCTTGTTGGTTGGTTTTTTTGTTTTTTTATTTTTTGGTAGGGCACTTCCAAGTGTTTGCAAAGCTTTTCACTCTCTACTTTCTCAGGTAATTTATCATTGCAACATTAGCACACAGATAATATTTGTCGAAAACACGAATGATGTTTTTCTTGAATCTGAAATGCTCTATCATCGCTGTGAAGTTCTCCATTTAAATGTGTAAATAACTGCAGTAATAACATTTCATCAAAATTAGAGGTAAAATGCTGTAAGCTACATATTACATATGAAAATGAGGCTGCACAAAACTGTTTCTTTCAATTTATCTGCAGTTCCCATGCCCAATACAACTATTACATTGCTTTGCTGTGTCAAGTAGTTTTTCTAATTCTCTTCAACACGACAATGTGATCTGACTATAATAAAATTTATGTACCAAAACATAGCAATCTTATGCTAAAAGTACAAAGTTTCTATCAGTTAAGATGCATGTTTTGATATGTTTATTCTGTAATATTTTGTGATATTGTTAAATGAAAATATAACCTGAGAAACAAATAATAAATGATAGTGCTAATACAAACTGGCTATCACTGCTTAAGAAATTAGGAAAATATTTGTTGATATTTGAATCAACACATGTAACTATAGGCTGCATTCACAGAACAAATGCAGGTATAAAATGCCAAAAAAACAGATTCTTTATTACAACACATTCTATTACATTTATCTTTGTGATTGAGAGCTTTCTAAATTACTGCTGCACTTTGGGGCCATTTTAAGATGTGAGCTATTAAAAACAAATGGACTGCAGATCTTGATTAATTGCTATTAAAATTAGTGGAAATTTATAATAAAATACATTAGAACAAAATTTCTCTTCCCATTTTCACAAAACTCCACAAACCGATTACAAACAGAATCTGCTCACAAGTAATTGTCAATGCTTTTATAAATATCCTAGCAGATATCTTCTTTTCGATGCTCACTACGGCGATGATTACAGTTCACATGAATTTCCCAACAAAACTCTCAACTGTTGTATATGATGCATGCCTAGTGAAAACTGTGAACACTGGGCAGAGCTTCCTTGCCCTTTTTAAACCTCTCAATCACATGGTTGGAAACTTCTAGAAGCAGTCGCATGCCAGCTGAGATGTCGCAAACTCACTTAGGTATAACAATGCAGGCTTTGACGTCAAAGAGCCTTCCGACATCACACATGTTATTCACACAGGTATAACAATCCAACTTCAACGTAAAAAGAACTTGCAGCTGCTACACATGTAACAATGAATGTTAATTGCTATGCACCTAGACGGCCGGGGTTCGATCCCAAGCGACTGCATGTGAGATTTGTGGTAGACAAAACGGCGCTGGGGTGGGTTTTCTCCGGGTACTCCGGTTTCCCCCGCCATCGCATTCCACCGGTGCTCCATCATCATTCATGTATCATCAGTGTCACCGCCTGCGGTGCCATTAGTAGTTAAAGCGGGCGTTAAACACTACCAAAAAAAAAAAAAAAAATTAATTGCTATGACTTACGAAGCAAACTGTACATACACATTCAGCAATTATGGCTGCAGATGTAGTCACAATATTTTACCCATGGATAAACTGAGCATATTTTGTTTCAGTACTCCACAGATGAGACAAAAATATTTCAGGTCAATACCAGGCAACAGCTGGATTTTCTTGGCATGCAATTATGCTGATGTCCAGGCCATAGCATTTGTTTTTGCTTTTAATTCATGCATTTTAAATATGAATACAGGCCTGCAGGGCCATCACAGGATTTAAAGTTTCCCACCCAATAGTTGCCAGATAAAGGTAAATTTTGCATACAATTCCAAAACTTGTTACATCTTACTCTGCAAGTATTTCAATTCAGCCTAATACTGTATGAGGAGTTATGAAATACAGACTTGTTTCTGATGTAAAATCTGCTACATATATCCACATGCAGGACAATATTCATTTCCAATTTTTTAGTTGTGAAAGCAGATCATCTTGCAAAATTTCTTATACACATGTAAGAAAAATGTTTTCAATTTTGCAGGTATAAAAAAGCACGTGGAAATGTGAAAGCTTGTTATGAGCGTCACAACACATCAGGGCTGTACATTTCATTATGCATTGTAAAGTTAACAACTTGCCCAGCAAGATATTAGGTTTCCCAATGACAAACATGTTTTGTTTAATAATTGGAGAATTTCATTACCTACATCTATGGCTGTTATACAGTACTGACCTACAATGCTCACGCAAAGGCAGATTTTCCATTTCCTTACACATATTCCTTCTCTACCCATCATGTGTAGTTCTGCACTAATTTCCATCATAACCATTTATAAAATGCACATCCATCATTATTTCTCTCCTGTTGCTGCTACTGTAGTGTACAATATCAATAATCAGAAAACTTTTAGTGAAACAATGAAACCATCATAGCTGCTAAATTCCAAAATTAGGTTGCTGGATAGGTTCTCTTGTTTGGATAAATATGTCATATACAAATGTGAAAGAACGTTTATAAAGTTTTGAGTTTTAGTAAATTCATAATTGCAGACTCATCAGAACAATAATTTCTGCTATATGCCAAAAAGGAAAATGGGAACAAATAGAATATTGAATAAAAAGAGTTCAGTAATGGTAGTTTTAAACAAATAGAGTAATCTAGGGCTGCGCCATGGCCAAGTAGTCAGACCACTCGTCTCTCACCTAGACGGCCTGAGTTCAATCCCAAGCGACCGCAAGTAGGATTGTGTTGGACAACGGCGCAGGGGCAAGTTTTCTCCAGTTTTCTCCGCTATCGCATTTCACTGGTGTTCCATCTTCATTTCATGTATCACCAGTGTCATCGCCTGCAGTGCCACTTGTAGTAAAAGCGGGCGTTAAACACTATCAAAAATAAAAATAATAGAGTAATGCAATTTCTTAATTTTATAAAAGCTAGGGTGCATCAAATCAAAAAAGTTGGTACTAAAGGAATACATTGTTCAACTTTAGCACTGCATACATACCTTCCACTTTCTAATGCAACTGCTTGTTTAATGATGGAAGATAACTCAGAGCTGTTCTGTGACCAGACCCCAAGTGTTTTGATCTTCTTGCTTTTTTCTGGACGGTCTTCACGTAACTGCAGATTCTGACAAAAGAATTTAGGTTTTTTTAATGTTAAGTGTGATACAAGAAATAATGTTATAAACAATCAAGAAAAGCTTGTTTCAGAAGTTGAATGAATATTGTAATTATTCAAATATGAGGGGCATTCAATAAGTCCTTAGAATAACCAAGAAATTACACTCATAGCATCAAAATAAGTTTGTACTTAGTAACCATTGTCTCTTAGTAGATGACAGTTAAATTTTTAGCTATATCCATCACATGGTTTCATTGCCATAGGAGATTGAATCAACAATCATGCTTCTTAGAAAGATGGAAAAAAATGCGTTTTGTATGGTGATTAAACACTTCTATTTAAAAGGCTTAACACCGAAAGAGATAAAAGCAGAGTTGGATGAAGTTCATGGCACATCTGCTCTTATGTTTGCAACAATTTACAATTGGATAAATGAATTTAAATGTGCCAACATCCACAAATGATAAGCATTATTCTGGACATCCAGATGTAACTTCCTACAAAATTATTTGACAAAATCCACGATATGGCTTTGAGTGATCGACGAATCAAAGTTTGCAAAATAATAGAAGTCACAGGCATATTACAAGGTACGTATTCTCAGTTTTGCACTAAAAATTAGGTCTGACAAAGGTCTAGGCAAGATGGTTGCCACATTTGCCCTCAATGGAGAATAAATGCAATCGTGTGATTGATTCGGAAGCTGGTTAGGCACTTTTCTGTCACAATCCTTACGAGTTTCTGCATCAATACATAAATGTGGATGAAACAGGGGTACACTCCAGAAATAAAAGTAAAGTCGAAATGTGGGTTTTTGAAAGCTAACCAGCTCCAAAGAAAGCAAGAGGGTGAAATCTGCAGACAAGGTGATGGCCTCAGTTTTTCTGGGATGCACATGAAATCATCTACATTGATTACTTGCAGAAAGGAAAAATGATAAATGGAGGGTATTATACATTGTTATTGCGGTGATTAAACAGAGAAATCAAGAAAAAATACCCTCATCAGGCAAAGAAAAAAATTCTCTTTCCATCAAGACAATGCACAGTTTCAATGGCAAAAATTGTAGAATTAAGATTTGAATTACTACAATATCCACCGTATTCACCAGATTTGGCCCCCAGTGACATTTTTTATTTTCAAACTTGAAAAAAGTGGCTCGGCCGAAAACGATTCAAGTCTAATGAAGAGGTCATTTGCTAAACAGATACCTATTTTGAGGATCTTTCAAAATACTACTTTTTGGAAGGCTTAAAACAGTAAGAGAAACAATGAGAAAAGTGTATCGAGCTAAAAGGAGATTATGTTGAAAAATTTAAAAAAAATGTACCAAAAAAAAAAATTATTTTTCTATCTTTTTCTAAGGACTTATCGTATCTAAGTAAGTTTTTAATTCTGCATCTGAATAAGCTGTTCAGTGACTAAAGCAGTGGCCACCACACAGTGGCACTCGTGAACCTATATAGCTTAAACTCCTGCCAAAACAGTTATAATATCTCCACAGCTGCCTCACATTGTGATAGTTATAGTTATAATTACAATGATAAGCATATACCTTATCATAAGAGATTTTGGAAATGTTGTCCCTTTCTATCCACACATTTCTGGCATAGTCTCATGAAACTTTCATTAACACTTGAGAGCTTAATATCTGAAATTGAATGAATTTCTCTCTTATTGTTTTTTTTAGTTCTTCCAAAATATGTTTGTTGTATATACTTTATTTTTATGTGAATTTCAGAGCCATATAAATTTATGTAATTGGATTTTGCAAAATGTCAATGATAGTATGATTGATCCTCCTTAATATTCTTTTCTGCCAAGCATGGTTTCATTTGCATGTTTATGCTCAGTCATAAATAACAGATATTATAGCACAGAGAACAAGATTTTACACTTTGTATGATGTGAAAATTGATATGTGATATATAGTAAATCCATAAAAAGTAAGAGGATCTATACTTTCTGATCACAAAAAAAATTCAAAGAGGTACAGAAATAATTTACACCGTTTTTTAATTTCACCCAAAAATTTGATGCCGAGATTTCACCAGCAATACATGTTTTGAGGACCCCTGAATATATATATTTTTTTTAAAAAAGTGTTGCTGGTGTATGTGTGTGTGATGCATACACTTGTGACAGCATAACTCAAGTTGGTTAAATACCAAAACTTAATATTTTAGTATCTTCCCAAGATGTAATATGAAGACTTACAGAAAGATCCCAAACTAGCCTTCACATGGAAAAAATTTTCTCAATATTGGCTCTTAACAATTTTGATTAAAATACCAGATATTTACATAAGAAATAAAATGTATTTATTATACTTTCTAGGAAAACCCTCTGATGACCTCTTTCATTCCAGCTGACTTTTGTATAACTGGTAAACTGTAAAAAATGTAGTTCTGGTTAAAACCACAATTTATGTCATATAATTTTTTTTGGTAGGGTTAACTGTTCTTTGTTATTTGTTTTAATTTTAAACTACTTAAACTTTTCTCAAATGAGAAGTCATCTTTTGTTTCAGCTCTTTCGTTTTACTCCCGATCTTTGCAAACAGAACCAAATTTCAATTGTTTCACATAGCAACAGGCTTTAAAGGATTTGACTATGGCTTTAGCCTAGTGTATTCTCCTTACTTATATGGAACTAACTAATAAGGCCATTTCTGATAATCTTTATCTTGAGTAGTATGAAGTAGATAGAAGAATCTTTTATAAGAATAGTTTGTTACAGAATAGGTAGAAAAAGTCATCCGATTGTTAATACATGAGATTTTTTTTTTCAATAGCTGACCAACAAATGTCCGAGACTTTTGCTACTACACACACAGCTGATGAGCCATTAAGTTTAATTCAGAAAATTTTTTTAAGATAAGCTTAACCTCAAGATTCCCCGAACTTAACTGTTTGCAATTTTCATCTTGGGGAAATGTAAAAAATAAAATGTATGCAAACAAACAACATATTCAGGAAGAACTAAAAGAAATAATCAGGCAATTTCAAATAGTGACCTCTAAAGAGTGAATGAAAACTCCCTGAGAAGATGCCAGAAATTTATGGATAGGGGACAACAAATCCAGCATCCTTTACAATAAGGTAGGGGGCAGTTGCATGTTATTATAACTGATTTGATGAGAGCACTGGCTGTGAAAACTGATGTGTGAGCAGTCGTGCAGAGGCCACAGTGTAAAAGAAAAACAATGTATATAGTTGAGTCATTACATTATCATTAACTACCAGATGGGCTTGTACCAGTCTGTTCTGACTCAGAGATCGTCTTCCCATCAAAGTTGTGGTTGACCAATATTTTGTTTTACTTTTAGCTTTAGAGTATATTGGTCAACCACAACTTTGATGGGAAGACAATCTCAGAGTCAGAACAGACTGGTACAAGCCCATCTGGTACTTAATGATAATGTAATGACTCAACTATATACATTGTTTTTCTTTTACACTGCTGGCTTAATGATCACTCTTAATATTTGTTGGAACCACTTTTGTTTATTTTAAAAAGTTCATCTTATTTTAACAGCAGTACAAAGTTTCTCTCATAATATTTTTTTATATCTGGTCTCTTAGGCTATATCTAGCCACATTTCAATCACTCACTCACTTATTAATTAATTGTTGTTTTTTTTTTTCCAAACAAGCCTTGTGTAGGACAAGAGTTGGACAGGATGAAAAATTCAATGCCATAGTGAGGAGTTTAACAACAGATCTCCCACTCTCTAGTCGGTAACTCTAACCGCTGAGCTACCATGGCAACACACTGACAGAGCATTAAATTCCCCATCTGGCTCATATGTTTCCCGGTAATCCACAAGGTGATCTCAATTATTTTGATGACATACCCCCATGACGACTTACAATGTTGTAGGTATTTAATGTTTTGAGCTTCATAATTTAACTATTACGTCAATTAAATGTTAGTTTTTACCACACAAACTGTGTGAAGGACAGGAGTTGAACATATAGAGTCAAGACTAAAACTCAATGCCACAGCTGGGATTTGAACTACAGATCTCCTGGTCTCTAGCTGGTTACTTTAATCACTGAACTACCATGCCAACATGGCATTAAATTCCCCAGTTGACTTGTATATTTCCTGGTAAACCACAAAGTGATCTCACATTGTTTTAACATGACATGCCTCAATGGCAAATTACAATTACAATTTGTATGTACTGTAAGTACCATGCTTCTTAGTTAACCAACTATTAGCCCAATTAGTTAGCACTAAAAGTTACTCAATTATTCCAATATTTCTTTCATCACCTTTTACTTACCAGCTTTACAACATTTCCTTAATTTAGAAGACTATCTGAGCAATCCAGGAGAGATTGGAGGGTGATGGGGTGAGTAAACCTAAAATATATCTACTAATATTTCATATATTTCGATAATATCAGGGAAATTTCTGTCTGTTATTTAGAATATCATAGGAAAACCACAAAACAATTATGATTCTATGGGTCACCACAGAGATTTCATCATAAAAATATTTTAAATCATCATTACAATAATAAAAGAATACACAGAAGTGAAAATAATTAAACACTCATTTGAGGTTTAAAGTGTCAATCTACAATGCATGTAAGCTAATATATAGTGTGGCAGTGAATATTTTAAAGTCTTATTCAAATCTTCAAAGAAATAATTATTTCTACGGATATATTTTTAAAATTATTTTAAAGTAATTCCACTTTTTCCACCTTAAAAACAGATGATAATCTAAGATAATAAACTATTTAATTTGTAACTGTAAAATCCAACATAGAATTTCTTACCACATAAAGACTTTCCAAGGCCCCAAGCAATGTAACCAGTGCACTCTGTTTGAAGTTAGGATGTGCAGGAAGAATAAGCAATGGAGTCTTTACACCAGCCTTGAGGGCTCTGAAAATTAACAAAAACATTGAGCTTTGTTACATATTTTTCTGTTTAAAATCCATTGATTCATTTCTAATGAAGAGCACTTCACAGAAAATTCCAGATTACATTATACATAGTGTAATCCATCAAAAATTTGATACCAAGATATCTCAGAAATACATGTTTTGGGGACCCTGAACTCAGAAAAAGCATTTTTAGAACAGAAAGAGAGAGAGAGTGGGTGGGATGGGGTGGGGTGGTTTAGTATCTTCCAAGGAGTTGACAAAGATTTTTAGGGAAATCCTCCCACTCCCAACTACCATTTACATGCAACATTTTTCGAAAATTGTTATTTTCTGAAAAATCGTTCTTACGATTTTGATTAAAATATCATATGTTTAACATATTTTCATAACAAGTGAATTGTATCTCTTGCATTTTTTGGGAATAGCCTCTGAAGAAATCTTTATTCTGGATGACTTTTGTATAGCTTGTAAGACGTAAGAGATAGACAAAAACTTACTATATATAAAATATAGATCTCATTAAAACACACAATTTATGTCATTTACATTTTTTTGGAGAGTTGTTTCCAAGATATTCCTTGTTATTGGTTTCAGTTTTAACTACTTATTCTTTTTCATGCAGGAAGTCAACTTTTGTTCATCTCTCTTTTGTTTTACTCTTGGGAATGCAAAAGAGAACCAAATTTCATATGTTTCATATAGCGAGGAGCCTTTATAATATTGACTATTGCTTTAGCCTAGTGTATTCCCTTATTTCCCTTACTAATAAGGAACTAACTAGTAAGGCCATTTCTGTTAATGTTTATCTCAATGAACATGAGGTACATAGAAGAATAACCTTTTGTAAGAATAGCTTGTTATAGAATAGGTAGAGAAAGTCATATGGATGAAACACATAAGAATTTTTTTTTTCATGCTAATATCTTAAACATATGGTTTTGATATATAATTAGGTAATTAGTCATTTTCAATAAAATAAAAATAATAAAAAATGTTTCCAAGAGTAGCCTACGGTGAGAGGGCTTCCTTGACATATCACAACAATGGAAGATGCTGAAGGGTTTTATAAGGTGTACCTAATATAATCTGCCAGATATGCTGCAGAGCTTGATGTCTGGGAAAAAGTCCATATCATTAAAAACTAGCACCATGTATTCAATTTTGAATTGCCACCACAAAATATATTTTTGAGGTTCGTCACTCAGCCACCAGAGACCGTCACACTTCAACATAAAACACCCTGTGGAAATTCAGTTGGAAACCATTGACAATGATGCCCACATGGCTTCGAAACCGGGCTGGAAAAATTATATTTAAGTGATACTTAAGTGATACAAACCCAACTAAAAATATTCTATTCATACGTATCACTGTTCCAAAACACCCTTTCATTAAAATTGTTTTTAAAGGAGTTGATACCTTATCACCATATGCACATAGCGGTGAACTTGCAAGAAACCACTGAAAAAGTAATTCAATATATGCCAACATGTGATGGAAATTGAATGAATGAATGAAAATGTGCAGTCATACTGTAGTGACCGACAGAACTTGAAAACCTCTGCTGCAATTCCTGTGCAAGGGACTAAGTCTGATCCCAGTAATAATATATAATGGAACAAGAGCTTTCATTCTTTCATTATTTTCAGACAGTACCTAAAAAGATTAGTATCCAACTAAATTGCAAGTATATAGGAATACATTTTTTTTTAAAAAAAAATCTGATGTGTTCCATTCACATGACTTTCTCTACATCTCTGCTACAAATTATTGTTAAAAAGCTTATGCTTCTATTTACTTTATGCTAATTGAGAAAGCATTAGCAGAAATAGTCTTATTACTTAGTTGCTTCCATGCAAGTAGAAGGAAAATAAGGGAATATCATAGGTTAAAGATAGTCAAAAGCTGGTTGCTATGTGACTGAAGTTCCTTTGTTTGTATGGAGAGGAGTTCACAAATTCCTGTATGAGAAAAGTATAAGTTTTTTAAAGCTGAAACCAATAACAAGGAATATCTCAAAAACAATCAACTCCACAAAAAAAAAAAAAAAATGTGTATAACATAAATTGCGTGTTTAACAAGCTCTACACTTTTTGTGCAGTAAGTTTTTGTCCATCTATTACAGTTTAGCAGTTACGAAAAATTCTGAAACATGCATCCAGAATAAAGTAATCTTCAGAGGCTATTCTCAGAAAATTTAAAATATACATTTTTATTTGTCAGGTAAACATCTTTAATATACAACATTTTAATCATAAATGTTAGAGCAATTTTTGAGAAAATCAAAATTTTCGAAAAAAGTTTCATGTAAAGGGTAGTTGGGGGTAGGGGGAGTTTCTTGAAAACCTGTGTGTCACATCCTTGGAAAATACCAAACTTAAATACCAAGATACACACAGACACACATGGACATTTTGTAAAAATGCTTTTTTTTTGATTCAGAGGGACCCAAAACTGTATTTCCTGTGAAATCTCGTTATCAAATTTTTGAGTACATTATAATACCTTCTCTATACACTATGTACACAGTACATATAGAGAAAACAAAAATCAAACTTTTAAAATACAAAGTTTATAATTGAAAGTTAAAATAACTATACTGATAAAATCATGAATTTCAGATTAATTATGGTAATAAGCTTGAATAAGGAAACATTATTGCTCCTGACCTCAAAATTTTGTAAAAAAAGCTGATTTGTGGTACATTTTAAAATTGCAAGAGAAATGAAAGCAGAGAAAATAAACCTTAAAGCTTTCGTCTATTAGCTATAATACTGCACACAAACATTTAATCCGACATGTGGTAGCATTTATAAAAACAGAATGTAATAGGCACAAATAATGTATATAATCCAAAAGTTTACCGGCATGCTGTACAGTATACCTTTTGATATTGTGAAGTGGAGACACTTTTACTGTATAAAATATGTCAAAATTATTTAATCACTACATTCACAAAGCAGTTTTAATCTCTTTATAGTTCTGTTGTTACGTAATTCTCTAGATTAGAGTCTAACCAATTTTAAAATTGCCCAATGAGCAACATCTACAGGATATTAATGAGCTATACCAAAATATTTTCACAGAATATGTAGATTACATAAATAAGTAATTTGAGATAGGTTATGGCCTGTTTATTGAAATTTCGAAGTAACTGCTATAAGTTTCTGAAGTGCCAGTATGCCATTGGTTAATTTATCAACCATTTGAGAGCATAGCATGAAAAACAAAGGGATATATTACAGTATACCTCTCTAGCGTAGTGGTTATGATACTGCCTTTCAAGTGAAAGATATTTTCCGAGTTCGGGTCTCGTTCACCTCAACTTCTTTTTTCTGTAGTACTAACCTCAGTGAGCAACAATAAGGAAGTGATAACATGTTAATGCACTGGCTAATTATAATCGCGACCTGAGTATACGTATTGCAACACTTCGTTTGAAATGAAAAGAATAACAATAAAAAAAATTTACTCTATGACAGGAATCGAACTCATGACCTTTGAGATAGCAGCTTCCCGCGTTATGCATTAAGCCACCAGAGCAGTTGAAAAAATGCCTCCAGAGTAGGCTACATAACTCAAGAATATAGTTGATGAAAGCTCAGTGTCACACTGTCAAGTGATTAGTTCAAGATTTTACAGATTTTTGCAATATTAAATCTTGAGAATGCTAGTAACGAGCTGCTAAAAATCGACATTCTAAAGACATTCTAAGCCATTTTTTCAACCTGCTTTGCTTTAAGACCGACTTATCAGCAACTGATACCCACACATTTAATGCTATGTAGCTGCGCTATGTTCATCCAGAGACCATGCATCACAAATTACTTATATCAGTCATGTGCAAATCTCGCAAATTATTTTGGTGTAGTTCTACAAGTTATGGCAATAAAGATTGTTGTGCACATTTCTGGCTTCATCGATGACAAAGAGAAGAGTGGAGGACTGGCCTTGGGACTTTCAAGCTGCTGTGGTGGTTAGTCTGTCTGAGAGCTTCTTAGAAACGGGTCATGTGTCTCGGTTCTGTCAGAGTTATGCTATACTTTAAAGTAGAATCTGTTAACATCATTTTCTTCACAAAACTTGGAAAATCTGTCACAGAAACTCGATTTGTTGAAACAAGTTTATCTCATATACAAATTTTCGAAGTTCAAGGAAGGTAGGGAAGACTCGAAGACGATCTGAAATTGGGGCTTCCTTCACTGAGGAGAATGTGGAGAAGATTAGCAGAATTGTTCGAGAAGACTACTGCCTGAGCATTCGTTGCCTACATCAATAAGGAAAACCGTTAAGACAGATTTTGAACGATGATCTGGGAATGACAAAGGTTTGTGCTAAAGTGGTGCCAAGAATCCTCTCAAATAAGCAAAAGCAACATCGAGTGAACTGCTGTGCTGACACTCTTGAACAATGAAAATGACCTGATTAAAGTAATCACGTGGATATTCCCCTTCATACCGTGGATATTCCAATACAATCTAGAGACTAAGCAACAATCCATGCATTGAAAGAGCCCTCAATCCTCTAGGAATAAGAAAATGTACATGAGCAAATCAAAATTCAAATCAATGATGATTGTTTTTTTCAATACCCGAGGGGTTATCCACATTGATTGGGTGCCTGAAGGTCAGTCTGTCAATCAAGTTTATTATTGAAGACCCTCTGTCAACACGTTAGACAAAGGACACCAGATCTATGAAAGAATCGCTCTTGGATTCTTCATCAGGATAACATGCCAGTCCATAACACAATGTCTGTGAAGAAGTTTGGCAAAAAAACATTTTGTTGATGGAACTCCACCTGACCTTGCACCATGCAACTTTTTTCTCTTCCCAAAAATGAAGTCTGCACTCAAAGGAACCAGGTTTAAGTCCATGGACGCAGTGAAGGAAAAAGCGATGAGACTCAACAGCATAACAGAAAAAGATCTGCAGCACTGCTTCCAACAGCAGAAAATTTGCATGGAGTGGAGCAGGGTTCGGGGAGGGGACAACATTTCAGTTGTGTAAGTTTTTTCAATAAGGAGTTAAGAGTATAAATCCGGTTTCTTTGTTGCCACACCTTATATTATGAAATTGAAGGGAAAAAAAAAAATTTACATTTAAACCAGAAATGTAATAGGTTGTGTACTATCACAGAGTTGCCCAAACCTTATCAGGGATGTCATATGGCCAAATCATCACAAAGTTGGTAAGTATTTCACTTCTGGCAGCAAGCATGACTCAAACATTTGATACAACTTGCATAAAATAGTTATGTTATTTAATTAAAAGCATTAGAATGTCTCACACAAGAATAAAGTCATGCAAAAACTTAAAAGCAAAGTTTTAGGTGATAATTGGCTTCAACTTACTAAAGAGAAAAAATAAGAACTTAAAACCTGTGTGTGCGTGCTTGCGTGAATGTGTGTGTTTTTTTAAGGATGATAATTCAAATACAAAATGTCAGTAAAATACCAAACATTGTATATAAGTTAAGTATCTTACAAGAATATGACATGAAGATTTTGAGGATAATCCCCCCATCCCAAATTACCCTTAACATGGAAAAAATTTTGAAAATGCTGATTTTCTCAAAAATGGCTTCAACAATTTTTATTAAAATACTGTGTATTAACCATATTTATGTGATAAATAAAATGTATATCTTGAATTTTCTGGGAATAGCCTCTGAAGACTTCTTCATTCTGAATGGCTTTAGCATTAACTGGTAAACCATAAGAGATAGACAAAAACTTACCACACAAAAAATGCAGATCTTGTTAAAACACATAATTTATATCGTATACATTTTTGTTCATGGAGTTAAGTATTTACAAGATATTTCCCATTAACTGGGTTCAGTTTTAAAATATTTAAACTTTTCTTATATGGGAATTTGTAAGCTGTTGAACCATTAGACAATGTGGGCAAGGGCCTGCAAAACAATTGTCCTACTCAATTAAAGTGAGTGAAGTGTTTGTTAAAGTCAACCACATTAATCAATCTGATTAGCCTTCACTGTAAGTAGCTTCATAATATTATACATCTCTAGTTAACACTGAAATTATTCTCTTTCTCACTTCCCAATATTTTGATGTTAGATTTTCAATTGTGTCACTATTTTTGAGATGCTCCAGGTCCATAAATAATTTGTAAATGCTATTATTCTAATTTTGTAAAGATGTTTATTGAAAAAATTATGTCCTCTGATAAGTCGGAATTCAGCAACAGAAATGTTCTTGGTGAATCAAAACTGTTGATGGATTATTCAATTTTTTTTTTCATTTTGAAGTGTTGTCTGTCTGTTGATTACAATTTGATATCATTCTATCCTTTTATCCATGAAACAAGTTTGAAATTTAGTGCTGAGACTCTTAGTAATAAATTCTTTAATGTGACCCACAATCATCTGAATAATATGGGCATTAGTTGATATCAGTAGTAAAAATTATGTATTTTTCTTGGATCACATTTTTTCATTAATTACTTTTTTTTTTTTTTTTTTTTTTTTTTTTTTGAAAGCTATAATTAAGCTATTGGATTCATTCTAGGTTGATTTCATGCATTATCTACATCCATTTTGTTATGAATATGATTATATATATTTTTCTTCTCATTTGTGCACTGTTATGTTACCAGTTCTTATTTCAATTTTGGTTTTCATTCTCAGGTTATAGTGAACCAGCTTTAACATCCACATATCCAAGAACTTGAAATCATGCCTTCCCAGTTCACCTTTAAGTCAATAAGTAGTTAACTGCTATTAATAATAGAAATTGGTCAAGTATGTTTTTCTTCGAAAGGAATTGATATCTCTGAAGTCTGCTGTTATTTAGACCAAGTATTATAATCCTAATGAAAATAACCAGTTTCCTCACTAACCATAAAACTGGGCAAGGGTGCAAAATTTATATTTCAGTGCATAATAGAATTAAAAATTACATTTGTGAAAATATTGTTTTACCTTGCAATTCCTTTATGTGCTGCATTTTTAAAGCTTCTAGCATCACTATAGTCGCTGTCCAATGGACCAGTAGGAGAGAAGATTACTCGTTTGGCTGGAAGATCTACTTTAAATACTCCTCCTTCAACTGCTACAGCATTATCTATCTGGAATTGGCAAGAAATATATGGTTCATTTCATCTAATAGACTACTTATCTACAATATAATGATTTTATCTGGAAGTTATGAAAAGGCTAAAGTTAAAATAACACCAAAAATGAAGACCAGAAATAAAATGCGTTTCGCTCCTACAAACATTGAGAAGCAGACCTGGCTGTATAGTCAAGACCTTCTATTCCCAAGCAATTGAATAATATATCTCAAAATTACGATGATAAACATGTACCTTACCACAGGAGGTGTTGGGAATGTCCTCCTGCATTCAGGCAACAGGAAATTTGTTTTCACACTTCAGTTCAACTTTCAGCATAGAATTATGTTGAACTCACTTAAGATGAACAAAAAGTTAGTCCCAGTGCGGATGTATTATTTCTTATAGAAAGTTTAATTCGCTTACATGAATTTTGGCTTCCATGAATTACAAATGGCATTTTGTCTATTGAATTATTAAATCTCTAGGGGCACTACTTCCAGTGTAGACCACATCTCAAGGCTAAAATTTGCCAACATTTTACCCATATTATGATGAAGCTTCCTCGGGACTGGCTGCTACACTGGGAGTATTGGACCAAGATAATCTTAACATTGGCCGTGGAAGTTTAAGAAAACATAAAACTTATTAAATCTCTAACACAAATTTTTAAAATTTTTCATATTGCTTTCTCCTGTTGTTACTTCATTATGTAAACTTTTACATTATTAAGTTCCTGGTTATTTAGATGCATGGGCTAGGAATAATTGAATTATCAATAATGCAATTGCTTGAGAATCATGAGCATTGTGCTGTCAACAACTGGGTTGTAACATATTTTGTTCAAACATAACCAGTATAATTTTTTTATATGTATGATTAAAACTTGCACTAATCAGTATGTAAGGCTAAGGCCATCTTCAGGAAGTGTTCGCTGCCAAATCATGTTAGAACATTTAGAATTGTCTGCTAGGTTTACTGAAGCTATGAATACAGTTGTCTGTGAAGTTTCCAGGCACTTTTGTTCCACCAGCAACAGCGCAACTTACTTGAATTTTTGCCAGAGAATGATCTGTGAAGTCACCCTTTTTAAGCATATGTAATTATACAACCTATGTATATTTTTTTCCTGTAGTAGTGTCTTTACGATAGCATAATGCATATGTGCATAAATACATAGTTAAAGTAAAAACAATTATTGTAGTCCCCAGTTGGGACAAATTTTTTTTACACAAATTCATGTTAATGAGGTTTTACTGTAATTTTTTTTTTTTTTGTACATTTTTATACAGAACTTCTAGTGTAGGGATTTGACTTACATGTTTTATTTTTCAAGTTCTGCTATAAATGAAAAAATATGCTAGAGATCTGTGTGAGCCACATCTCTCCAATAATTACACTGGTCAACATTGATTCTGTGATATAAAGGAAAATATATACCTTTAATGGAGAACAATGCTGTGATTTCAAAAGTGAGGTCTGTTTTTTGCTGTCATATCTGGTTTTACTGATATTTGCATGTCTATGGTGCTAAATTCATTCAGCTTATACAGCCTACTGCTATGTTTCATCATGTTAATCTAAATCTGTTGTTGATTTTCTTCCTAGTTGGCTCAGTTCCATCCTCCCTTATCACCTACATTTTATCTTTATATTCCCAGTGCTTATCAGCTTTGTTCTATGGGTCAAGTCAGTTTTCTTGTGAGGTATTTGTGTTCACATTTGCAGCTATCATAGGTCCCAACTTCAATTGAGAAAACTTGTGTTAATATGCACATTCATCTTCTATATGTGTAGTGCTATATAAATAAATAAAACAAGTTTGGGTATGACTTTTACATCAGGATTACACAGAAAGCATGTCAATAAAATCCTCAGAAGTTTTGTTACATTTGTGGGTGTTGCATGTTTGACAGGAAGATACGTAAAATAGTCTCCTAAATAAAGATAGTATATTACTCAGAATCCAAAGAGAAAGCTGGTGATCAGGATAAATCATTAGCACCTCTTACTGCTTGTATTAGTTGTGTTGGGGGATTATGTTATTGGTATGAAGGAAAAGGGAAGGTAATGCCATTTGCCAAACTAATGCAGCAGAATCGCCTTGACGATTGCATGTGCAAAATTGCTGGATACAACAAAAATCTGATGTGTTCCATTCACATGACTTTCTCTACATCACTGTAACAAATTATTATTAAAAAGAATATTCTTCTATCTACTTTATGATAATTGAGATAAACATTAGCAGAAATTGTCTTAATTACTTGCTTCATTGTAAGTAGAAGGAAAATAAAGGAACACTAGGCTAAAACAATAGTCAACATTTTTTAAAAGCCAGTTGCCATGTGGATGAAATCCATTTTAAAGAAGGGCTAGGAGTATACAATTTTCCGTGTGAAAAAAGTATTTTAAATCTGAAACTAATAACAAGGAATATCTCAGAAATGGTCAATTCCATAAAAAAAATGTACACGACACAAACTGGTGTTTTAACATGATCTACATTTTTACTCTAGACCCATATGCACAATGTACATAGGGATAGAGAAGTATTGTATTCCACCCAAAAATTTGATGTCGAGATTTTACCAGAAATACATGTTTTGGGACCCCCTGAATCCAAAAAAAGCATTTCAGAAACAGGTGTGTGGGTGGGCGGGGCGAGCATGCGTGCGTGTGTGTGTTTGGGGGGGGGGGGGGGGCAGCATAGCTCAAAAAGAATAGGCGGTTAAACACCAAACTTGGTATTTAAGTTTGGTATCTTCCAAAATCTGTGACACGAAGATTTTCAAGAAAATCCCCCCACCCCTAACTACCCTTTACATCGAAAAAATTTCGAAAATTTTGCTTTTCTTAAGAATGGCTCTAACGATTTTGATTAAAATACCACATATTAAAGCTATTTCTATCACAAATAAAATGTATGTCTTTAATTTTCTGGGAATAGCTTCTAAAGACCTGTTTATTCTGGATGGATTTTGCTTAATTTGGCATAACTAGTAAACTGTAAGAGATAGAGAAATACTTACTGCACAAAAAATGTAGATCTTGTTGAAATACACAAGTTATGTCATTACATTTTTTTCGTGGAGCTTACCGTTTTCGAGGTATTCCTTGTTATTAGTTTCAATGGTGAAGTACTTATACTTTTCTCAGACAGAAGTATCCGTTTTTCTTTCGTTCTATTCCTGGCAAAGCAAAGAAGCAATTTGCAAAGATAAATGCATAACGACAGCTTTTAAAACATTTGACTATATCTTTAGCCTAGTGCATTCCCTTAGTTCCATTCAATTTATAAGGAACTAAGTAATACAATACTGCTAATGTTTATCTCAATTAGCATGGTGTTAAAAGAAGAATTATCTTTTATAAGAAGTTTGTAGAGTAGCTAGAGAAGTCATGCGAGAGTAACACATCAGATTTTTTTTATAGTAAGTTTTTGTCTATCTCTTTGGTTTATCAGTTATGCAAAATTCAGCAAGATTCATTCAGATAAAGAAGTCTTCAGAAGCTTTTCCCAAGAAACTCAAGACATATATTTTATTTGCCATGTAGATATCCTTAATATACAATATTTTAATCAATAACGTTACAGTGATTTTTCAGAAGATCAAAATTTTCGAAATCTTTTACATGTAAAGGGTAGTTTGGGGTGGGGGAATTTTTATCAATATCTTCCTGTCGCATCCCTGGATGATACTAAACTTAAGTACCAAGTTTGATATTTTACCAACTTTTCGATTTTGAGTTATCATGTTCACAGGCACACATGGACCTTTTTCTAAAAATCTGATGTGTTCCATTCACATGACTTTCTCTACATCTCTATAACAAATTATTGTTAAAAAGCTTATTCCTCTGTCTACTTCATGCTAATCAAGATAAATGTTAGCAGAAATGCTTTGTTGTAAGTAGAAAGAAATTAATGCAATACACTAGGCTAAAATAATAGTCAAATCTTTTAAAATTTGGTTGCCATGTGAATGAAATCGTTTCTTTGTATTGCAAGGAGTTGACAAATTCATGTAGGTATGTGAATAGTATCACATACCTATGTGTGTATGAAATCAATAACAAGGAATATCACAAAAATGGTCAATTCTATGAAAAAATGGATATGACATAAATTGTGTGTTTCAACAAGAAGTACATATTTTGCATAGAAAGTTTGTCTATCTCTTATGGCTTACAAGTTATGTAAAATCGAGTAAAATTCATCCAGAATAAAGAGGTCTTCAGAGGCTATTCCCAGAAAATTTAAGATATACATTTTATTTGCTATATAAATATCTTTAATATGCAGTATTTAACCAAAATAATTAGTCACTTTTGAGAAAATCAAAATTTTCAAATTTTTTTCATGTAAAGGGTAATTTAGGGTGGGGGGATTTTTCTCAAAATCTTTGTGTCGCATCTCAGTAGAATACTAAACTTAAAAACCATACTTGGTATTTTACCAACTTTTTGTTTTTGAGTTATTGTGTTCACAGACACATTGACCTTTTTCTGAAAATACTTTTTTTGGATACATGAGACCCTAAAACATCTATTTCCAGTGCAATCTTGGTATCAAATTTTTGGGTAAAATACAATACCTTCTCTATATACTATGTGCATAGTATGTGTAGAGAAAGCAATTAAGGAGGAAGTAAACACTCAAATCTGAACTCAGCTACATGGCTAATTACTCATGAACCTGAACTACTCTACTTACACCACCAGCAGACCTCAAGTTTAGTGAATCTGAAAGCAGCTTCATGACTTCTGACAGTCGGTTTCTGATCCAAAAGTATTTGATAATTTACCTCAAACATTCAATCAACTTGAGCTAAATGATTTAATGAAGGATTTAAGCCTCAAAAACAAAAATGTGGCTTATTAGGTTCAAAGATTTGTTATGGCCTGGCATTACATTTTCATTGTATAGGTTATGAAATACAGTTCTACAAGCATTACTCTGAAAAACATCAACTTGTGTTTTGTATGGATGTGTGTAGTTTTATTCAACTGTTGTGTGCAGGGAAGCACTTAACAAAAGTTACCCTTGCTTCCAGTACTTATGCACAAAGTTTCCATCATTGTTAGAGGTTAAATTAGAGAGGACATATTAGACAGATCACACACAAGGAAACTGATGAATGATGTTAATTTTACCAGTTCTATGAATGAAACTGAGAATTTGTTAAGAAATTTATGGGCAACATAAAAGACCCTCAATGCAAAGAAATTGTCAGAAATATGCTGGAAAATTTCAGAGTGCTCAGCTGTAATATGAGTTTGAATCTTCATTTCCTCAAGTCACATCTTTACTTCTCATCGAATTTAGGAGCGGTCAGTGAACAGCATCGTGAAATTTTCAACAGGGCTTGAAAGATGATGAACTACTTTATCAGGGTCATTGGGATATATGTTTGAGAGCTTTGGAAAGGTGCATACAGACATCTTTTTTTTCTTGGGGCACATGACCATTACATAAAGGAAGGAATACAGGGGTCTGATGTAAAACGGGCTCTGCTCATGCAGGTGTTCATTAATGCAGGCATGACAATGCATGGTAGCTATATAAAGCAGCCTACCATGCACTTACAACAATTCAGGGTGACAGGGTATTTACATTGGGCACAATGTTATGCCTTTATATGTGAACATACAGAAACATAAACATCTACCAATTGAAGTATGGACAAGACTACACTATAATTTGTTTATACATTTTTACACATTTCATATACTATATTTTGGCACAATTTTACATAAAAGATTTTTGCAGCATCTTTTCTTAATTATTCATTGCAATATTATTTACCCTTTTTTTTTTTTTTTCATACCTGTACCAATATACATTATTCACTTCAATATTTCGCTTATATGTTATTCACTTCAACATTTTTCACACGTATACGCTAAAATTTTAGGGACCTGTCATTCTCCATTAAAATTTTGCTAAATTTTACATTTTCGGTATACATTTTCTCGGTAATGTGTCACTTTTTCTGATCCCCATACATAAAATGTACCCATTTATATGTTTTTAAAAAAACGTATGGTTGGATGCTTGCTGTGCATAGCCTTGGAATTGCCTGGTTTGCGATTTTCATTGATGCTTATCGTTTCATTGTCATCATATCGTTCCAACAATCTACTAACCTTGTTCCAACAGTCACTTCTCTGCTTTAAGTCAAGTACTGTTAGTGTGCTCTTTTCATTATCATTTATCCTTTCATTGTCATCATATTGTTCCAGCAGTCACTTATCTATTTTATGTGGAGTTTCGAGTTACAAACACAAGAAGAAACATGTGTGAATATCAACCAGCAAGGAAGAAAACAAGAAAATCCTTAACCCTTGGTGAAAAATTAAAATTTCTGGATGAGGTCCAGAAGAGAAAATCAGTTACACGTTTTCACATTTATACAGTATTTTAGTAGCCTTGAAAAACATATAAGTGAGGTTCCACTGTGTATATATATATATATATGTATAAATATAATTTATTTATTTATTTTTTTTTTTTTTTGTTCTTTATTTAGAAATTGCAATGATTATTTAAGGTTAAATATCATACCGCTATACAGTTGCAAACATGGTTTCCGGAACGGACATTCTTGTGAGAGTCAACTAGTAGCTGTTAGTCAGGATGTAGCCGATACACTCGACGCGGCTGGAAAAGTACATGTGATAATAATTGATTTTTCTAAAGCGTTTAACCTTGTACCTCATGGACGACTAATAGAAAAACTTTGTAATCTGCAAATAGACAACAGAGTGATAACTTGGATTCGGGAATTCTTGAGCGAACAAATCCAAAGAGTGCGAGTGGGAAATAAATTATCGTCTCCTACAAATGTAACTTCTGGTGTGCCTCAGGGAAGCGTGATTGGGCCATTGCTTTTCTTAGCATATATAAATGATTTACGGGAAGGGATAACATCTCAGATTCGCCTATTTGCAGACAATTGTATAATCTACAGAAATATTAGCGGTAAAGGTGACACAATAGATCTACAAGAAGATTTAAACAAAATTAAACTCTGGGCAAAATATAATAAAATGGAGATAAATCCAAACAAATGTAAAACAATTATATTTTCAAGGGCAAGAATAGTAGAAAACGTAACATATAAATTAGACAATAAGAAAATACTCAGAGTAAATAGCACCAGATATTTAGGGGTAATACTAAATCAAAGATTGGAGTGGGGGGAACATGTAAACTCGATCACTGGGAAGGCGTGGAAAGCGTTGCATTTCGTAATGAGGATTTTAAAACGCAGCAATGGAAAGTCGCGAAATTTGGCATACACTTCTTTAGTTCGACCAATATTAGAATATAGTGCTGCATGCTGGGATCCGTATCGGGTGGGGCAAAAACTGGCACTAGAGAGAGTTCAAAAAAGAGCAGCTAAATTTGTAGACAGAAGTAAACGATTCGAAAATCATACCAGCACTGCTACTTCCTGGGAAACACTAGAAAAATGTAGGAGACGAGCAAGGCTATGTGCAATTTTTAGAGCCTATAAAGGGGAACCTGCATGGAAAGACATCCAAACGATTATTAAAGCCATTATACTGTGGGAGGAATGATCACTCGGAAAAAATAAGAAATAGGGAACAGAAAACAGACATAGGTAAATTTTCCTTCACAAATAGAACAATAAACGAATGGAACAAAATACCTGCAGATTTACTGGAGACTTTGCCTCAAAGTGTAAATAGTTTTAAAAAGAGACTAAAGAAGAGTGATTTATAGTCAGGATAGTAAATAAAAATATTGCATTATTATTACTGTTGTTACAATTATGTATATATTAGTATACTGTGATGTCATTGGCATTTTTACAGGGTATTACCTACATTATTGTTGATTTAACTCAATTGTATTGTACAATGTATTATTATTCACAGCGCTGCCACCAGGCCATGCCCTAAGCAGTGAAATAAAGTATCTATTTGCTCAATATTTCAACAATAACAAAGATAAGATTAAACATTATTGATGTTGCACAGTTATGACATTTTAAACATTGTTTCAAATAGTAACAAATTTTGTTGACTTGTAACAAAAATATTGAGACAGTTCAAACACATTGCTTGATATATTCAATTTAAACCATTACGATAGAACATGTGCTTCTGAAATAAACTAATCACTACCAGGAAAGTGATTTTATAATGGCACCACTTGCTGAAAAATTAAAAGTATGAATTACAATAAATAAACGGCTTAAGACTGATGGTAAACTCATAGTATAAAGTGTGTGAAAAGATAATAAAATGTTCCATGAAGCTGCAATTACTTCATATATGGAACAACATTTATGAAGTTCATTGTATAAAAATAAGTCACATCATTTGTTCAAGAAAGCAAATTCTATTATAACAAATGCAGTATGAACCTACTTACCATCCTTGGGCATATCATAGATTTAAAAAAAATGTCACCTTAGCACCTCAGAATCACTATAGTGTACAAAAACTGCTGTGCAACAAAACAAAAGACCTTATCCTTAGAGAAAAGTTAACTGGAATATACCAAATAGATTGCAACGATTGTAATCTAGTATACATAGGCAGAACTAAGAGAGCTCTGGAAACAAGACTAAAAGAACACATGAGAAGTTTATACCAAAAACAGTTAGACAAATCAGCAGAAGCACATCATTTCTGGACCCCCCCCCCCATAATTAATAAACTTATTTCATCCATCCTCCAAAAAATATTTTCGTGAAAGCACGCTAAGACCTCAAGGCTAGAAACAGAAGATGCTTAACCTTGTTCTGCCTCCAGAGCTAATACTTGTAAAGTGGGTTGTTTGGATACAAGTCATGAATTTTTATACATCTTGAACTGGTCAAGTCTGCAGTAAAAATTATCTTCCCAGAGTCAGCCCTCTTAATATTATGCAGCTCAAGATACTTTCAGCAAACCTAATATTGAGAACTCTATTGCATACATTACAAGCAAATCTGGTTGGAATATTCAATAATTTCCCTCCAGGAATCTAAGGCTACTTTGGAAGATGTGAAGCAAAAACTCTTTTGTAAAAGATGACATTGCAGTCAAAATTTCCCAAAAGTTCCAGAAAATTGATGAAGTTCTGGCTACTCTTATTTTCCTCACCATAGGCAAGATCCTGAATGATGGAGAGCTGCAGCCTTTGGAAGCAAGTGTTATTCAAATAGTCCTGCAACATCCTATGATGTCAAAAAGCCATTTTTTTCATATAAGAAATTGACAGAAAAATGTTGCTTACATTAGAAAATATGGAGATATATCTTATTGTGGAATGTGTTAAAAAAAAATCTGATGTGTACCATTCACATGACTTTCTCCATATCCCTGCAACAAATAATTCTTAAAAAGCTTATACTTCTATTTACTTTATGCTAATCAGAAAAAATTAGCAGAAATAGTCTTATTACTCGCATCCTAGTAAGTAGAAGCGAAATAACGGAAAACCGTAGGTTAAAGTGATAGTCAAAAGCTGGTTGCCATGTCAATGAAGTTCATTTGTTTATATGGATAGGAGTTGACAAGTTCCAGTATGAGAAAAGTATACGTTTTTCATAGCAGAAACCAAAAATAAATAATGTCACAAAAACGACGAACTCCATGAAAAAAATGTATATAACATAAATTGTGTGTTTTAATGTGCTCTACATTTTTTGTGTAGTAAGTTTTTGTCCATCTCTTACGGTTTAGCAGCTATTCAAAATTTAGTAAAATTCATGCAGAATAAACTACTCTTCAGAGGCTATTCCCAGAAAACTCAAGATATACATTTTATTTGTCAGGTAAATATGTTTAATATCCGAAATTTTAATCAAAATCGTTAGAGTCATTTTTGAGAAAATCAAAATTTTCGAAAAAAGTTCCATGTAAGGGGTAGTTGGGGGTGGGGGGATTTTTCTCAAAATCTTCGTGTCGCATCCCTGGAAGATACTAAAGTTAAATACCAAGTTTGGAGAAGGTAATAAACAGTAAGTCTGTTACATCATTCTTAATTTAATCATGTATTGTTTTATTGATGACAGTTTTTTCTGTATTTTATTCATACAAGTGCATGAACATTTAAGTGTTCACAAAATACTGTGATTACGTATAAATGAGTAATGTATTAACAATTTAAAATAATGCTTATGGAGCATCAAAAACAATGACTTTGGTGATACAAAGAGTGACCAGTGAGAGAAATTATTTTTCATTTAAAGTATTTTTAAATTACTTATTATATATTTTACTACATACATTTTTATTTATTTCTGCATTTGACATCACATAAAAATCCAAGCTTTAAGAATAACATATGAATTGCATAAATATCCTTTAACATATATTTATTTTGCTTCTTATTCTGAATCTACATTGTTATAATCCTTCACCATATCTATTAAATATTTTCATGGCAGCAGCATAAAAATGTGCAATCAATCGTACGGATTGACTGAAAACTATGAGGTTTCTCATTTACACTAATCTATATTACTTTTTTGACCTCACCAGGTTCACCTACTTAAAGACTTAATTCTAGCCACTCACTTACCTCAGTTGCAGCTTTAAGTACATTTCTGATAGGGTCAGGATGATCTGCACTGTCAGGTAGAGAACTTGATATTAATACAATTCCATCATAAGATGAACTTTTTAAGTCTTTAACTTCTTTCACTTCACATGGCAGTCTGAAAATTGAAAGAAATCACTTGTTAAATGGCTTCTAAAAATATTCCCATGGATAACTTAAAATTATGCCTTTCACAAAATGCCTATATAACAGTAAAGGAATTCAATAGCATGGGAGGAGGATTTATGATCAGGTTAAGCACTTGAGAATGAAACATTTCAAAATGCTTCCCTGCCTTAAGTACATTACACATTTTTACTTCCTCTACACATACTATATACATAATGTATAGAGAAGGTATAGTATTGCACCCAAACATTTTATACCAACATTTCACCAAAAATATATGTTTTAGGCTCCCCTGTATCCAAAAATAAAGCATTTTCAGAAAAGATCTGCGCACTCGCATGTGTGTCCATGTGTCTAGAACATGATAACTCAAAAACGAAAGATCAGTAAAATACCAAACTTGGTATTTAAGTTTATTATCTTCCAGGGATGCAACACTAAGATTTTGGGAAAAATCCCCCCCACCCCAAACTACTTTTTAATGGAAAAAATTTCGAAAAATTTTGATTTTCTAAAAACTGGCTCCAATGATTCTGATTAAAATACTGTGTATTTGAGACATTTATATGGCAAATAAAATGTTTATCTTGAATTTTCTGGGAATAGCCTCTGAATGAATTTTGCTGAAATTTGTGTAACTGGTAAACTGTAAGAGATAGACAAAAACTTGCTGCACAAAAAATGTAGATCATGTTAAAACACACAATTTATATCAAATATATTTTTTTCGTGGAGTTGACATTTTTGAGATATTCCTTGTTATTTATTTCAGTTTTAAAATACTTTTAACTTTTCTCATATGGGAATTTATCAACGTTTGGCAATGCAAAGAAACAGATTTCATCCACATGGCAACAGCTTTTAAAAGATTTGACTATTGTTTTAGCCTAGAATATTCCCATATTTCCCTTTTCCTTACAAGAAATCAAGTAATTTCTGCTCACATGACTTTCTCTAGCTGCTCTACAAACAAACTTTTTACACAAGATTGTTATTCTTTCTATACCATTCTAAATAAGATAAAAATTAGCAGAAATTGTTCTTATTACTGGGTGTCCCCTGTACGTAGGAGGGAAAAAATGTAATGTGTTCCATTCACATGATGTCCTCTAGCTGTTCGGTAAACAAACCTTTTATTAAGACATCTGTTATCTATATCATGCTAATCAAGACAAACATAAGCAGAATTAGTCTTATCTTATCTTCCTTGTAAGTAGAAGGGAAATAAGAGAATGCACAGGCTAAAGTGATAGTCTCGTCCTTTAAAAGCCAGTTGCTAAGTGAAACGTTTTCAATCTCTTTGCTTGCCAGGAGTAAACAGATGAGAAACAAGAAAAAGGTCTTCCCATTTGAAAAAAGTTTTTAAGTGGCTTAAAATTTAAACCATTCGTAATCCAGAATATCTCTAAAACAGTTAACTCTATAAAAAAAAAAATGTATATGACCTAAATTGTGTGCTTTAATGAGATCTACATTTTTTGTGTAGTAAGTTTGTACCTCTCTAATGGGTAACCAGTTATATAAAATTCATCCAGAATGAAGAGGTCTTCCGAGGCTACTCCCAGAAAATTCAAGATATATATTTTGTTAATCATAAAAATATCTTATACATAAGGTATTTTAATCAAAATTGTTAGAGACATTTTTGAGAAAATCAAAATTTTCTAAAAATGTTCCATGTAAAGGGTAGTTTGGGGTAGGGGAATTTTTTTGAAAATTTTTGTATCGCAACCTTGGAAGATATCAAACTTAAATAACACATTTGGTATTTAACAGTCTTTTCATTTTTGAGCTATGCTGTCCACAGACACACACCCACCCACACACACACCCACACACACACACACACACACACACACATGGATCTTTTTCTGAAAATGCTTTTATACTTTCTCTAGCCCACATGTACAATGTACATAGTGGATAGAGAAGATATTGTATTCCACCCAAAAATTTGATGTCGAGATTTCACCATAAATATAAGTTATGGGCTCCACTGAATTCCAAATAAGCATTTTTAAAAAAAGGTGTGTACGAGCATGCATAAGTGCATGCATCCGTGTGTGGCTGTGTGTGGACAGTATAACTCAAAAATGAAAAGGCCGTTAAACACCAAACTTGGTATTTAGGTTCGGTATCTTCCAAGGATGCAACACAAAGATTTTCAAGAAAATCCCTCCACCGCAAACTACCTTTTACATGGAAAAATTTTCGAAAATTTTGATTTTCTTAAAAATGGCTGTAACGAATTTGATTAAAATCCTGTATATAAAAGATATTTACATCCCAAATAAAATGTATACCTTGAATTTTCTGGGAGTAGCCTTTGAAGACCTCTTTATTCTGGAAGAATTTTGCAGAAATTTTGCTTAACTGCTAAACCATAAGAGATAGACAAAAACTTACTGCACAAAAAATGTAGAATTTGTCAAAACATACAATTTATGTCCTTTACCTTTTTGTTGTGACTGTAACCTTTTCAAAGATATAACTTGTTATTGGTTTCAACTATAAAATATAAGTATAATTTAAACTGATTACAAGGAATAATCTCGGAAATAGTTAACTTCACAAAAAACAGTATAGGACATAAATTGCATGATTTAACAAGGTCTACATTGTGAAGTAAGATTTTATCTCTCTCTTTTATGGTTTGCAAATTTTGCAAAAGTCATCCAGAATGAATAGGACTTCAGAAGTTACTCCCACAAAATTCAAAATATAATTATATTCATCATGTAAATATCTTAAACATATGGTATTTTAATGAAAATTATTACAGTCATTTTTGAGAAAATCAAAATTTTCAAAAAATGTTACAAGTAAAGCGTAGCTTGGAAATTTATATTTTGCATCCTCGGAACATGCTGAACTTAAACACCAACTTTGGTGTTTCTGACCTTTGTTTTCGAGTTATGTTGTTCACACACACACATGCACATGAACAGAAACACAGTACTGTTTCTAAAAATATGATCTGGTACATTCAATGACCTTCTCTACTCATTAAACTTATCTTAAACTTATCTTAAAAAAACTTATTCTTCTATCTACTTCACTTTAATTGAGATAAACATCTGCAAAAATATTTTTATTACATTGCAAAAATGTGATCTTTCACCAGGGTAATGCCACACCCCACATATCAGTGATAACATGGCATAAGTGCATGAATTAAGCTTTGAATTATCCACCCTATTTACCAGACTTGGCACTAAGCGACTTCTTCCTGCTTCGTAACTTGAAATTTTGGCTTGATGGAAAGAAATTTTCATGCCATGAGGAAGTGATAAGTCACTGTCAAAGAGTATTTTTCACAGAGCTTGACAGAACCTATTTTTCCAACAAGATGAAAAGCTGGAGCAATACTGGACCAAGTATATATCCCTCAAAGGAGAAGTCCAAAAGTAAGGGTGAGTTGTTTATGAAACAAACATTTTTTGCTTGCTTTTTTACCACACTTATCAAAACTTTTGTATAACTAGGGAGATATTAGATTTTTTTAATACATATTTTTTTTTAAAAAACTGGACTAAAGTATGAATAAAAATCAATAAAAAAAATACAAAAGTGATGGCATTCTGCAGAAAAAAAATCTTGATAGGTAAATCCATACACTTCAAATACACATTATTATTACTCTTTGATGAGGTAGACATTTCAAAGAAATTTTTTAAATAAACCAACAAATAGGAATAATTAATAGCATTTTTTTCACACCTTAATGCAAAGAAATACTAGAATTCACTTATGCAAGAACTAGACAAGATTTCTACTATAACGGTATTCAATTATGGACACTAAGAAAGTAAATGAACACAGAAAACCTACTAATTAAATGACACTAATGAGAAATATAGCAGCATATACCAAATGGGATAGTAATATGAGAAAGTCATGGAAGAACAACAATAAGAACCTGTAATTGATCACATACAACATTACCGGAACAAATGAATAAATCTCTGCATCAAATGTGTACAAATAAAATCCCAAAAATCTGCATCATTATGGTAAATTAGGAAAACAAGTTATCCAAGCAGATTGGATTAAAAATTCAACTGTAATATTGTGGCAAGAAATAGGAGAGGGGAAAGAAAAGCCTAATATACTATATTCATTTGACTTTCTCTACCCACTATTGTTTATTTTATATCACTGTTACAGACTATTCTTACAACAGCTATTTTTTTTTTCCCCCTATTTTATAATCAATAAAATTTTGCATAAGTAATTATATTACACATTTCCTTTTAGGTAGTCTGGGGATTCAAGAGGCTAAAGCGAGCCAATTATTTTACCAGAAAGTTACATTGACCATTGAAATTCCATACTTTGAACATAAAAAGGCAAAAACCATCTCGATGGTTACAGCACATCAAAAATCATTAAAAATTGAAAATTCAAGCCAATAACAATTATTTCTGAAGATAAAGTTATCTGAAAATAATGATACTTTAAACAGAAGTGCTTTATTTTTGAGTAGTAAGTTCTAACTCATGGTTTACCAAATTATAGCGCATTATATAAAATTCATTAGAGAAAAATATACGCTTTTCGTGTAAACTTCATGTCAATAAAAATCAATTTAACAATTTTTGAGAATATCAAAAATAAGCAAACTTTTCCAGTCAAGGCTGCTTTGGGGACGGAAAATTTTCTTGAAATTCACAGCATATCTTTGAACTTGTACTAAGTCAGACATATCGCTTACCTTCACCTTTTCATATAAATGAAATTATACAAATGACTATTATAAGTACTACACAAAAACACAAAATAACCTTCACAGAATAAATGTAAATAAAAAGACAACTAAACAACTGACAAAGATCCCTTAGCAATGTGCAAAATATTGCACAATTAAACTACCATGCTCTATGAAAAAAGCAAAATTGAAAAACTTTAAATGTGATCTAAAGAATTTCTCTGTATTAAAATGCATGTATAGGCTGGATGAGTTATAATACAGTAGAAACCCGAAATAGCACAGTCCAAAATACTGTGGGAGAAAGTATGCCCCCCAAAAAATTACTGCACTTTTTATTTATTGGTATTACTTTTTTACTTTTGAAAGTTAAGTTTAAAAATTTTTTCAAAGATGTATAATTTTCACTCTCATTACGCCCCTAGCGTTGACATTTGCTACAATCAAACAATGCGAAGAAAAAACTGTGAATTAATCCACCAAACAAAACTTACTAATTTCTTTAAGACAATGCAAACGGATAATATTAAATGTGTACACTGTAATTGTACTATAAATTAAGATCAATTACAGGACTGGAATACTCCCACAGCATAACTGTAATTGCAGTTAAAAATATTGTGCTTTATTCTATATCACATATTTTATAACGTACTGTAATTCATTATTGCACGAATGTTTCCTTCTATCTTCGCAGGATCGATTTTCATCACTTCTAAGCTTACGTTTTGATATACTACAGAATCATTATAACGTAGGGGGGTAAAGATGTCTGTATTAGATAATAAAGATATAAATCTGAGAGTGATGTATTGCTATCTTTTTTGGATGTACTACATTGTTTCTTGTGCCTACTAGTACATGTTACATGAATTAAAAAAGGTCATAAATTTGGATTTATGTCATGCTAAGCATAATAACCATCTAAGAATGGTAAAGAGATTAAACTTCGACTTTAAGACATTCGGATTCTAAGATACAGTGGTTACACCCTAAAATGTATGAAGTATAGAAGTGCAAAACAGCATGATTTCTTCAAATAAAACAACATGAACCAATTATGCCATTCTTCTTCCTTACAGAGCTTGGAATTTTAAGTGCAAAATATTTGTAACGAAAGCCATGTTAAAAGAGTGTTCCGATTTAGTTTAAAAATGTGCAAATTTTAATATATTCATTATAAAAAGTAGCCAATTGCATGACAAATAATGATATAATGTTCAACTCGATCAAAAAGCCTGCTTAAAGTAGCCTGAAGTGTTTGTATCTCTCCTTTCTGTAATGTTGTATGTAGAAAGAATGGTGTTACACATTTCTAAAAATCTGATATGTTCCACTCACATGACTTTCTCTACCTATTCTGCAACAAACTATTTTTACAGAGCTTACACCTTTATCGACAGAAATAATTAGCAGAAATGGTTTAATTACGCATGTCCTTGTACGTATAATGGAAATAAGGGAATACACTAGACTAAAGCAAGTCACACATTTTTCTATGTGAAAACATAGAAATTCAGTTCTCTTTGTATGCCCAAGAGTAAAAACAAAAGAAAAACGAATGGCGATTTCACATTTGTAAAAAGTAATAAGCATTGGAAAATTCAAACCAATCACAAGGAATGTCTCAGAAATGGTTAACTTCACAAATTAGAAAAAATAGAATATGTGATAGTTTCTTACTGATATTTATTTTTTTGTGAGGTAAATTTATGTCTACCTCTTAACAGTTTATCAGTTATGCAAAAGTCATCCAGAATGAATAGAAGGACTTTGGGGACTATTGCCAGAAAATGCAGGATATACATAAAAGTTGTCACATGTCTTAAACACATGTTATTTTAATCAAAATCATCTGTAATTTTTGGTAAAATCTAATTTTTGAAAAATGTTTTGTTTGTGTTGGGGGGGATTTCCTTGAAAATCAAAATTGTTAGAGCCAAATATGAGAAAGTCAAAATATTCCAAATAATGGGTAGTTTGCAGTGAGAGGAATTTCTTGAAAACATTGCAAGTTAGTAATTTTTCGGCATTTTAATAGAAAAAAAATAAAATTAAGATGCAGTACCTACAAGTCTTAACTCTATTGGCAACACATTTAAGGACAAACAAATTAACGGTAATAATTTCTCCACTTTCTAAAGTTCAATAACCTCAAGAAATATATTTTCGGAGTTGAAATTTCCTCCTACACAAGCAAGTATCGGCTTTATCAGGGCACTATCGAGCTTGCATTTGACATAATTTATGGAAGCAGTCAGGATTTTCAGGGTAGTGATACTGCTTCTTGTTTTGAATAAATATTCCAAATAAAGCTACAAGATTACCTATTGCCGAAGTTTGATTCGGAAGACGAAAAGCAAAATGTGAATTTTTATACTTACAGGTTAGTTCCCATCCTGTAGCAACTTTCGGCCAAAGTTGCTGCTCAAAATTGTTGTTTCTCCTTTGAATTACTCAGACAAATGGACTTCGGCTGACATTTATTTTCGATATTTTATCGACTTAAGATAAGGGAGCACGTGGCAAGGGACCGCCCCATGACCTTGACTTCCTCATCCGTTGCTTTTATTCCTTTTTTTTTTTTTTTTTTTTTTTTTTTGTTATCCGCTATGATACTTTCAGCTGTCATGTATTTATAACATGTGCAGTCAATGGCGATTAGAAATTACACAAGGTAAAGACAAAGGTGCGCCAATGCTATGTCTATATAAACACAAAAAGAGCACGTTACTTCTTAGTTTGAAAAGTTTACAAAGTATTTATATATAAATACACATTTCTCATATTTTTTTTTTTTCAAACTACGTAACATTAGGGAAAATTATCCATAGGTTGGCGACGTTTAACGAGGGCTGCAGGATTGCGACATTGAGAGACTAATCCTCCCTCTGTAGGGATAATTTACCCCAAAAGGGATTGGGGGAAATGAAATGAAAGGAAATGGCGCGTTATTTATGGACGCTTTTAAAGTCCCATTCTAAATAGCTCAGAGGCCTCTCTATCAGGCTTGAAGTTCTTTTACTGCCATAAATCTACGCCACGGGATCATCGGCTTTACTTCCCTTCCGAAGGAAGCCATGCTAAGGATTTTTACACCCGAAAAAAATTCATCGTCCTCTGTCGGGATTTTTTTTTTGTAGTGTTTAACGCCCGCATTTACTGCTCTGGCACCGCAGGCGATGACACTGATGATACATGAAGATGGAGCCCCGGTGGAATGAGATGGCGGGGGAAACCGGAGAACCCGGAGAAAACCCGCCCCTGCGCCGCTTTGTCCACCACAAATCTCACATGCAGGCGCTTGGATCGAACCCGGGCCGCCACCGAGATTGAGGGATATATTATGTATCTGTTAAATTTAAAAGAATGTAGGGATGTTTAGAATAGAAGTCTGAAAAGAAAGAATAAATAATTATTAAATTTATTTTCCCAGCAAATACTGATTTCCAAAAATCATGAAGCGTTTTGTCACATATAAATTGAACATCCAAACCTAACTATATTATTGTCTGGCCCCATAGGTAGAATGATTGGCATCAGTCCTCTCTCGGCAAGTGCAAAATCGTGGTCGTGGGTACATTTATTTATTATTTATTTGTTTATTTATTTATTTATGTGTATATATATCCAGTGGCGAATTCTCCTATACACCGCCGGTGTACTAAACTTGAAGGGGTTTAGAACGGCTCTCAATAAACATGCAAAATAATCAGAATTTTTTGTATGTCACTTCAACTAAATTCGAAATGATCGCAAGTTTGTGCGATTAATTTTTTTTTTTTTTTTTTTTTTTTTTTTTTACACGATTGACAATTGTTTTTAGTCTGTATTAGTGTTGTTTTGCTCGTAGGTTTTTATGAAAATGACCGATGTAAGTGTTACTGAAGCTGGTGGTTCTTGTGACTGTGTAGTAAGTAGAACGTGTGTTTAAAGATTGGATTTCGGAATTTTGAATTTTCTGAAAAACTTAAAATAAAAAACAACGGCAGACCTACTCCCGAACTACCAGGTTTTGATTGCAAATTATCAAGACAGAAAACGAGAGTATAACAGACATTTCTGCATTAGCAATTATTCTAGGTACAAATAGTTAACTGGTTGCCCAAAAATTAAATATTGGCCATGTCTTCTTTTTAGTAACGACAAAAGCAGTACCATTTGGTCTCAAGAAGAATTCGACAATATAGTGTCTATAACTGGTTCATTAAGTAAGCATGAAAAAACGAAAAAAACAACAACAAAAAAACACACATTTCATTGTGTATTCATTCTTTGTAATTTTGAAAATACATGAGTAGACCTGCAGCTAAATACTCAGAAATCATTACAAATTTCAAAGCATAACGAAATGGTAAAAATCTGATGTGTACCATTCACATGACTTTCTCTATATCCCTGCAACAAATTATTCCTAAAAAGCTTATACTTTTATTTTCTTTCTGCTAATCAGAAAAAAAAATAGCAGAAATAGTCTAATTATTCGCTTCCTTGTAAGTAGAAGCGAAATAAGGGACAACTGTAGGTTAAAGTGATAGTCAAAAGCTGGTTGCTATATCAATGAAGTTCCTTTGTCTATATGGATAGGAGTTGACAAGTTCCAGTATGAGAAAAGTATACGTTTTTCATAGCAGAAACCAAAAATAAGGAATGTAACAAAAACGACGAACTCCACGAAAAAAATGTATATAACATAAATTGTGTGTTTTAATGTGCTCTACATTTTCTGTGTAGTAAGTTTTTGTCCATCTCTTACGGTTTAGCAGTTATTCAAAATTTAGTAAAATTCATGCAGAATAAACTACTCTTCAGAGGCTATTCCCAGAAAATTCAAGATATACATTTTATTTGTCAGGTAAATATGTTTAATATCCGAAATTTTAATCAAAATCGTTAGAGCCATTTTTGAGAAAATCAAAATTTTCGAAAAAAGTTCCATGTAAAGGGTAGTTGGGGATGGGGGGATTTTTCTCAAAATCTTCGTGTCGCATCCCTGGAAGATACTAAACTTAAATACCAAGTTTGGTATTTTACCGACTTTTCGTTTTTGAATTATCGTGTTCACGGACACACGGACACACACACACGGACCTTTTTGTGAAAATGCTTTTTTTGGATATTGGGGACTCTAAAACATATATTTCCTGTGAAATCTCGGTATCGAATTTTTGGTGGAGTGCAATACTTTCTCTATACACTATGTACATAGTGCGTATGGAGAAAGTAAAAAAGAACAGAGAAGTATTGAATTGACTCATTGAAGTTGTTTGTCACTTAGGAAAGCAGGAATTAGCCTTTAGAGGACATGGCAAGTCAGAAAATTCCTTTAATAGAGGTAATTACGTAGAAACATTGGATTCACTCAGTACGTATGATCAACTTTTAAATGATCATTTAAAAAATGCTACAGTTTTCCGGAACACTTCGTCATCCATTCAGAATGTTTTAATCGAAGCTGCTAGGGGTGTTTTGGTTAACTATATACCAAAAGAACTTGCAACCGCTAATTTTGTGGCTATTCTTCTAAACGAGTGCTCAAATATAGTGGATAAATCCCAACTCTCTACCATTTTACGCTATGTGGACAAACGGGGGAAGTTCAAGAAAGGTTCATGGGCTTTACAGATGTCAGTGCAGACTGATCCGCTGAGGCACTTTACAACCATGTACTTACAACAGTTAAAGAATTTAATATTTGTAAGAAACTTGTCGCTCAGACATACGATGTTGCGGCCGTAATGTCTGGCCAATTAAGTGGTCTGCAATCTAAACTAAAAGAGGCATTTCCACAGGCATTATTTGTTCACTGCTACTGTCACTGACATACGATGTTGTGGCCGTAGTGTCTGGCCAATTAAGTGGTCTGCAATCTAAACTAAAAGAGGCATTTCCACAGGCATTATTTGTTCACTGCTACTGTCACCTTCTGGATTTGGTTCTGCAACAGGCAGCTATGTGTATTGATAAGTGCAAAAATATTTTTTCAAACTCTATCAGGGCTCTCTAATTTCTTTTCTCATTCCACTAAAAGAACAGAAATATTACGTGCGTTTATGAATAAAAAGCTATCAAAAGTGGCTCCAACACGCTGGAACTTCAATTCACGCCTTGTCAACACTGTACAAGAGCAACGAGATAACCTGATGTTATTCTTTGAATTCATGACAGAACCACAAAACAATGTTGATTGGGAACCTGATAATATTGGTTAAAGCACAAGGCTTCTTTATTTTTTGACTCGGTTGGATACTGTCTTCCTCCTCAAAATATCTTCGGCAATATTTGCTCATACCGACGTTCTCTTCTACATATTACAAAACAAGTCTATAGATATTGCATATTGCCATTGAAAAGCAATCCAGACTAAAAACACTTTAGAAGAGCCAAGAAAAGAAGGATTCCAAAATATTTGGCGAAGCATTTCTACTGAAGTGATAAATGAACATGCACAAAAGAAAAGGAAGAACAATGAACTAAGTGAAGTTACTGAAGTAACGTCCAGAAGGATATGCTATAAGATTTTGGATAATGTGCTCTATCAAATATAAAATAGATTATCCAACTATGAAAGTTTTCATTTCTTTGCTCTCCTTGATTCCTCAAAATTCAAGAATTACAGAACGTCTTTTCCTGATCACTATTGCTCAAAATTGTTGGACACCTATGGCTCAAATTTTGATCCGGTACGTCGGAAAAATGAACTTAGTGTTGTGTATTGTTCTGAAGATAAAGATTTTGAAGAAAAGTCAGTTGGTGAAATAGTGAAAATTATGAACCAAAGAGATCTGGTGTGGACTATGCCTGCAGTTTACAAATTAGCTTGTCGAATTCTAACTATACCAGCAACTACATCTTCTGCTGAACGGCCATTTTCTGCTGAAATTTAAATCGAGTAAATTCTCACTGAACGTGAAAGGTTATCCTCTCTTATCAGCCAAGAAAGGTTATCCTCTCTTCATTAATGTCCATTCTTTGTACACTTTGAGACCGTTAATTAGCCTCAGCGAAATAATGACAATCATTCTATTAATTATCTAGATGTATATAAGTAAAGAAAGTGAACATTTATTGAATTGTATACATAGGAACCAAGAAGTCAGTTGTTGACTTGAAAGCTACACAGAATCCTGACGCCAGACTGCAGAGAGGGATTAGAAGTTGCTTCTTTTGTGTAAGTCACGTACAAATTTCTTATACAGGAGCAGTCCAGTTTAAAACCCACGAGGGGAATTCTGCTTTATATTCGTAGAATCACGTGGTTATTATGACGTATTCTGGGAGATTCGCAATGGTTTTTGGGTCACGATGGTGTCATTTTGGCGGACTTTCTAACCAATCAGGAAGAAGCCACCATGACACCGTTTTTAGTATTAAAGAAGTAGGGTTCGACACATCGTGGTCGTTGTGCTAAGAATCTGCCCGCAAGAGGCAACGTCGTTTTGCCAAGAATCTGTCCACGAGATGTGGTAGATGTGTATAAAAAAAAAAAAAAAAAAAAAAAAAAACTCTGTTCGCGAAGTAATGACGTGCAACTGTAAAACTCTGTCCGCGAAGTAAGATTATTATGAGAAGAAAATGTTAGTGAATTAAAGTAACGTCGCTCACCTACTTAATAATTGGCTCATGATTACTTGAGAGTGAATTGTGCCATGCACTCAACTTAGAAACAGTGTAATTGAGAGTACGCGTGAGTGAGTGGTAAGAGTACCAGTCAGCAGAATAACAGTGTATAGCAAGGTGCTTATTTTGGAATCTCCTTATAGAATAAATAACAGTAAAAGTTCACAAGTGTTTTCTTCACAATTAAAAGATCACTCTTACAACTCCTCCCACTTGCCAAATCCACGCCAGAGAAAGTCAATGATCGTGCAAGACTGAGCAACGCCGTGGCAACCCATCCAAGAAGAGCTTCAGTACCAGGTACGCGAGTGTAGTGGAGTTGATTTGAAGTGACACTTAGGTACGCTGCACATAAGCACCCACGTTGAGGCGTAAAACTTAACAACGTAAAATTCCTATTACAATGATTGTCCGACGTGCGGTGTAAACTACAAACCACCACCATATAAAGTCTCGTTCCATATAACCTCACAACGTGGGGTAAATAACGTATAAAAATCCTGTTGCAACTTCGGAAGGATATTCATGAAAATTTCACGTAAGCTGTTATGGAATTAATTCCGAAGAAATCTCTTCAATTGGAGCTAACATTCTAGTAAACCGGTCAATACTACTACTAAAATTAACAATAACTTAGGTATACAGGCGTCCCTTCTATTATGCAAGTAATTGGTTTTCATAAATAATCACGTAACACAAAAAACACATAAAGTGAATGTGATAATGATATGGGCTATTTCAAGGTAAACATGAAAAAAATGAGTTTTAAACAGATGCATCTATTTATGTCATTTATACAGTGTTAAAATCAGCATTTTTTTTTAAATCGCTTTAAGCGAAAACTCGTTATATTAGATTAGAAGCATTCTGTAGGTTCGTTTAGGCCAGGAAACCACTGAACTTGTCAAGACATATACATGTATACATATGTTTATATACAATGGAAAAAAGTATAAAGCTCGTGCTTAAAGCTTGGGTTACAAAAACAACAGAAGAGACATATAATCACACCATTTGTACTTGAGGCATCTACTATAATTAATGTGCTCTATAAAAGCACATAAACATCATTTTTTTTTTTTTTTTTTTTTTGCAATCACATTAAAACAAAGAGTATCAAAAATTGGTGTTAAAATGTATAAATGAATATTATTTCATTATATGTAACACTAATGTAATGTCAGATGATAGCCTTCTAATTATCGACATAATGTTACTACTAGTAATTATATAAAACTGAAATATGGTTATTGTATTATGTACTCTTCATAAATGTCAACAAATTACAATAGATATTTACAAATATGTTATAGAATTTCCAATGCCAAAATTTACTATTATGCACTAGAGTGTAAAATATCAAAGCATCAGGCTTTACAGTCCTTGTGTCATTGCTAAATACTAAAAATTCATTTGACACATTCGTGCAAGTCAAAGTATACATCAGTTTCGTGAGATCGCGTATAACGAGGGATAACTAAATTTTATAGAATAAGAAAAACGATGACAAAGGGAGCGGTGTACCTAAAATACTGACCACGAAGCGCCACTGATATAATATTGTATTATGTGTGTAAATGTTGTTTAACGTCCTTTAACCTGGTTGGTAATTTCGAAAAACAACAACCAAAGTCTCATCAGGTACAAGGTGACACACTAAGCAAGATGTGAGCAGACATGCTAACCCCAAACTACTGAGTGCGTGTTTTGTTTTCTCATTGGTGGCATTTGCCGTTGTAACATATTGTCTTTCGGCTATGGTATTAACTCGTGTACTGATTGATGTCTTTGGCTTTCAAACTTTGTTAATATTTTTAATCATTAAGATCGCAGACATATTCACATTCACAATTCTTACTTCCAGACTCTGGAGAGGATAGGGAATAATCTGGGCTAGAGAAAAATTCCTAACCCCAGCCGGGAATCGAATCCGGGACCTCTAGCATGCAGGCAAGAGCTCTTACCGGATGAGCTGTCTTATCTTCTTGTGAAGTGTCCAGTACGTAGTGCTGAATCAGTCATCAACTCATCATTGTTATCATTCTTGAATTACCAAGGCCACGCAACAATAGTCTGCGCTAAAATCAAGCTAAACAGCTGCCCCAAACCAACCTTGATTTTAAATTATATTAAATGCTTTAAAACTGTTCATTTTTCTTTGTGTGTAGTATCAGTTAAGATGGCATCCTTAACTCTCCCATTCTTTTATTATGCCATTTGATAACCTAGGTCATATCGAACAGTAAATAAATTAAATGAGCTTAAGTATACATGGGGTCCACAGAACTTAAAGTTATCCGACATTCATCTTCTCATTGTACACGCTACCACCACACCACAGAGGTGGCACATAAACCTTGTATGTACTTCAACTCTGACTCAGTACTTGACTTACTGATTAAAAAGACAATTCTCCCTTGCACTAATGATGACATACTTTCCTTTATGTTTTAATGTTAGCACATCACATAGGTGTAGCAATTGTAATTAACATGTACTTGAAATACAATTAACTAATAACAACAATAATAAACAATAATAATAAATAATACATTTTAGACATTTTGACAATAATGTGAAAGCAATAGTGTATGATAGCGTCTGAAGGACAAGTGAAAAAGTGCAACTTGAGATAAGAATACTGAAAGAAGTATTAAAATATACAAAACTATGTAAATAATGTATACACAATGTAAATACTGCGAAATATGTAAGGTATGTAATATTACTTCGGTAATGGGGCATGCTGTTTGGAATAAATAAAAAAAAAAAATAATAATAATAATAATAATAAAAAAACAAAGAACGAAGAGAATGCTGAGGTAGTTGAGGGATTTTTAAGTATGTGAAAAGAATATTTTACTGATGAAACTTTACAACTCTTAAGGGCTGTGATATTTTAGTGAAAAAAGAATCATTTTTGTTGCTGAAGAAGATGCATTTGAAAGGCGAATGGTATTTCGAGTGTTGTTCGGCAAAGAACAACAAAATAATAACTTAAAATAAGAACTGAAGCTTTCCTGGCGACGTGTTAATTCAAACTCTTCTCGGGCTTCTAGCCAGGTAAAAACTTGGCTTGACACCAACGTTTCGAAGAAGTGCATCTTCCTCGTCTTCAGGGTGAACTGATCAGTTGGTGTCAAGCCAAGTTTTTACCTGGCTAGAAGCCCGAGAAGAGTTTGAAGAAAATAATAACTTGTTTCCTTATTTTATAGGCTATATATAAATGAGTATGATGAGTACTAAATAAGACCGTTTCTCAGGAGAAAGGAATTTTGTGCACATCCCCAATTTGCACAGAAATGATCATAATAGTCATCTTTGTTCTCTTTGAGCTTTCAAGAAAAGCAATAGTTTTAGTAAATAATTCGTGTTTACAAGATTCATGTAAACTACCGGTCAGGTGGTCAACGAACTGTCTTCTCTTGCAGGTTTTGTATAATGACTTTGAATGCCTGCTATCTGTATTTTCCTTACCTTTCGCTACCTTTCATTGTTAGAGAACATTAATATCGGAATAAAGGTTGTACATTCCTAAAAAGAAAATCCTTTTTGTGTTCCTCGGCAGAAAGGAGGACAGGAAATAACACGCCACCTCTCCCGTAGCCTATTGTATGTCTCATACAGCATATTGTTTCTGTAATTAATTAATTTTTTTTTTTTTTTTTTTTTTTTTTTTGCAACTTATCCTTAAGAAGTTGGGTTATAAAATACGTATAATTAATTATATGTAGTCTTTAGGTAGTGCTGGTTTTATAGTCCATTATAGTTTATGAGGACTATTAGGCAAGGTTAATAGTCCTAATAAGAGAATTGGAAGCAAATGAAGAAGAAGAAATATTAGGTGGTGAAGACAGGAAAGCAATATAAACTTGAAATAGTGAGGTCGAAAACTGAAAATAAACAAAGTGCAGTAGAAGAACATATCAAAGTTCTTGCCTCAAATTAGATCACAAAATATTATAGTAAAGAAAGGAAAAAACTTGGAAAATTTGACACTATTTAGGGACCTACTTAAAATGTTTGTGTACAATTGCATGAGTAATTAGTGCGGGGTCTACTCTTACTACGCGGTGGAATGAAAGCTTAGTGAGACTGAGGAAAGAGTTCACGCCATCAATTTATGCGTAATAAACTTCAAAATATCAGATTACCACATATTTTGATACTTTAGTTTTTAATATTTTTTTTGTACTATCAATAGTCAATTTAATGTTTTATGTGTAGCTAGGCATATACAAATAATAATTAAACAAACGTGCCACTAAGTCAAGCCATACTAGCACCACCTCTCTAGGGTTAACAGAAATTTTGAAAACCTGCCTTGATTTTCCGTCTATTAATGTGATGGATGAATTCAATCATGCAATATCATTAATCAAAGAAACTAAATATATAGCATGAAATGTAAGATTCAACTAACAATATTTTTACACTTCATGGTTCAAAAACAAAAGTATCTATTTAACTTTCAAAGTTTAGTATAGTTTATTACCATCCATAAAATCAATACATGAAATAGGATGTCAGGTTGCATGAAAAAAAAACTACAAAAGCTTTAAAATAACAAAGTAGAGCACTTGTGGCATAGAAATGATGAGCAGGCCTTAACAGAGACCAAATGTGATATGAAAGCCATGACTAATAGTGCGATAAAAAGCATGATAATACGTTGATAGTTTACGCTAGCTTTCCTGGACGAAAATTAATTATGAGCATCAAGGAAAACACAGAGTTTAAAGAACAGGAGTTTTGCTTTATTAAATGGGTCTACAAGTTCTTTCGGCTGCCTGTTTAGTGCTACATCAAAGACCTTGGAATTATATTACCTAGACTCACCGCTGGCGCTGGAGTGCTGTAGCTAATTGAAACCACTCGCGCATAGGTAGGTGAAGGGCAGACGTGTTTTTTGCATGTTCAGTACGCTTAAAAGGCTTTAAAAGTGAGGTGGTTAAGTGTATTAGGGTTTAATAAATAACATGGTGCACTTCTATGCTGTATAATTGTACAAACCACCGGAAAAATGATTACGAGATCATTTTCCATCGGTAAGAATAAATTGTAACATTTGTGTTCCAAATTCATTCTGGTTTATTCTCGTGGGTTTCCTCGGTCACTAAGCGAATGATAATTTACTTTGGGTTCCTAAACATAAACTAGAATTATTGAGTAAGTTGTCAGCTGCTCCGAAACGTAACAAATTTGTACCATCGAAATATTACAGGCTATAAACTGTGCATTTTGCGAAAAGTTGTGTCCTTGAGCATAAAGGCAACATGATGCCTAACCCTGACACAGTTCCTTCAGTATTTGGTTTCTCTTCTTATCATTCTTATAATTATTTTGTATGTGTTTTATTAGCATTAGAAGGCAGGGCTAAAATATTAGACTCAATATTATAATATGTCCTTTAAAGAAAACCCCGATATCTCAATTAAGTTAATTTTTCAAATCTGTAATTTCAGACTGAAACACAACCCCACAGGGTGCAAAAAGGAATTTCGCAAAATTGTTAGAACATAAAGAATATTAAGTAATAATCGATTCTAATTTTAGATTTGTTTATAAATTATTTCAGTCCTGTTGTGTACATATTAATATACCTATCTTATCTAACTCAAATATACGACAAATAAAAATGTTTACTTAAGGTCTTGAATATAGTTCACTGAAGAGGAATACAGGTACCTAATTTCACGTTTATTTTATTTTTATACTGTACATACCATCTCTGAAGATCCAATATCGCATATTTTTTTTCTGCGAAATCATTTTATTTATTTGTTTGTTTTTATTTATTTACATACCGCATTAGGTAATATCGTATTACCACTTTGACCCTCTATAACGACTGCTTAAATTGTTGAGGTGTATATTAAAACTGTACTTCTCGATTAACTTAACACACATTCAGTATCGCATTCATATTTCCAGGCTCTTGAGGGTGGGGAATAAGAATAGCTTCATCAACCTAGAATCGAACCCAGCATATTTTTTATTTTTAATTCAGTATTTTTACCATTTTACTGCAGAGACACTCTTAACAAACCCTCTTTATAATTCTTGTTGACGACTTTGTGCATTAAAGTAAAAAGGAGGATATATACATGGAATCACTGAGAAGAAACCTAGAAAACGAATTAAAGCTGAATTATGCTCCCTGCGATGCTTACAACCTGTTCGTAAACACTTTAAATGCAGGTATGCGATATTCAAGTTAAATGATAATATTAACTTCTGTTTTGTTTAATTGTGGGATGAAATTCCGTCTAGTCAATGAAGTGATTTTATTCAACTCCCAACAGAACATTCAACGTATAATACCTGTCATAGATGCTGACGATCATAAAGAACGTGATGTCGCAATTATTTCCTACACAGGTATCCTTATGACCTGATGTAGCTGTTTTAAATTTCGCTGTTTTCCCATTACGCGCGACCTAGGGAGTCTCTTGACTTTCACCGTACTTCATATTACGACACTTTATCTGGTCTGCGCAGCTTGGCGTGTGCTACATTGACAAATTTGCAGCTATTTGTAACTTGATGTACAAAAGATTACGCTAGTTCCTCAAAATTGATCCGAGTAAAATTCTTTTGTTTGATTAAGAAAAAAATCTGATGTATTCCATTAGGAAAAAATCTGATGTATTCCATTCACATGACTTTCTCTACATCTTTACTATAAAATTGTTAAAAAGCTTGTTCAATTCACTTAATGCTAATCGATAAATAATTAGCAGAAAGAGTCTTTATAGTTGCTTCCTTGTAAGTAGAAGGGAAATAAGTAGAAGGGAAATAAGAGAGTATCATAGGATAAATCAATAGTTAGAATCTTTTAAAAGTTGGTTGCTATGTGATTGAAATACCTTTGTTTGTATGGATAAGAGTTGACAAATCCCCATATGAGAAAAGAGTAAGAATTTTAAAGCTGAAACTAATAACAAGGAATATCTAAAAAAAAAAAAAAAAAAAAAAAAAAAAAAAAAAAAAAAAAAAAAAAAAAAAACGGTCAACCTCACGAAAAAAAAAAAAATGTATATAACATAGATTGTAAGTTTTAACGAGCTCTACCTGTTTTGTGAGGTAAGTTTTTGTCTATCTCTTATGGTTTACCAGCTGTGAAAAATTCCGCAAAGTTCATCCAGAATAAACATTTCTTCAAATGCTATTCCCAGAAAATTGAAGATACACATTTTATTTGTCATGTAAATAACTTAAATATAAGAGGTTTTAATCAAAATCGTTAAGGCCATTTTTGATAAAATCAAAATTTTGGAAACTTTTTCCATGTAAAGTGTAGTTGGGGTGGGGGGATTTTCTTGAAAATCTTCGTGTCGCATCCTTGGTAAATAACAAACTTAAATACCAAGCTTGGTTTTTAACGGTCTTTTCTTTTTGAGCTATGCTGCACGCAGACACGCACAAATGCACACAGACAGACACACATCGACATTTTTCTAAAAATGCTTTTTTTTTAATTCAGGGGGACCTAAAACATGTATTTCCGGTGAAATCTGGGTATCGAATTTTTAGGTGCATTACAATACCTTCTCTATACACCATGTATATAGTACGTGTAGAGAAAATAAAAATTTTGAAAATGTAACTCGAGCTGAACTGTACAACACTTGTAAACAAATGTCAAATTCTCAGGAAATTAATGTTAAGAAATCACAGATCTGAAAGTTTATCACTTTTTAATTAGACAAAGATTAACCTTTGCTTTTAAACTAACATTTTGAATGGTTAGGAATCATAAATATTTTGATATCATTTCCTGAAATTCTTTTGGACCAGTTCCAATGTTCGTATTTCGATTGCGTGACAGTAGTTCTACTGAAAATCACTAACGTAACAAAACAGATAAACAGTGCATAACATTGACCCCAAAGAATCTCTATCTTCGATTTCTAATTAAAAATTAAGTACGTCAACATCAAATATATTTCTAAACTTCAAGGAATTGGCAAAAAAATACACAACGCGGAACAAAAGAAAGAAGAAAAGAAAGAAAGGTGGAAACAATGCCTAAAGTGTTAATTTACGTGCTTGTAGGGATGGATCCAGGTTTTGTTTCTGGGAGGAGCACAAGTGTCAGATGGGCAAAAAGTATTTTCATATTTGGGATTAACAAACAACATACAATAGGTAATAATTGTAAGAAACATACCTGTAATTTTAGTATAAAGGTTATTGATGTGAACATAAAATAAAAAAAGCAAAATAAATAAGTAAAAATACCTAGGTGATAGCAATAGTTTTCTTCTGTTTCCTGCTGAAAATATCTAGTACTTTGTTAAGGTTCATTTTTGACACAATGTCTTGGTGTCCGTTCTTCTCTGAAGATATATTTTTAAACGGCGCAAGATGGAAAAAGATCGCTCGGCAGTGCTAGTAGTCGCATACACAAACGTGGATAGATAGAGTCAGACTGAAAAATTCAATACCATAGCCGGGATTTGAACCACAGATCTCCCGGTCTCTAGCCGGTTGCTCTACCACTGAGCTACCATGGCAACATTCCGGCATAGCGTTGAATCTTTCAACTGACCCGCATGTTTCTTGGTTGACCACAAGGTGGCATTGAATTTTTCAGTTTGACTCTACCTTTACAACTCCTGTCCTGTCCTTGTGTGAAGAAAACAATTATACCAATACCCATTGACCATAATAGTTGGCTATATTGTGGATTCTGGGACTTAAAGTACTTATGACATTGTAAGTCGCCATTGGGGTTGTCATCTCAAAATAATTTGAGTTCACCTTGTGGTTTACCGGGAAACATGCGAGTCAGTTGAAAGATTCAATGCTATGCCGGCATGTTGCCATGGTAGCTCAGTGGAAGAGCAACCGGCTAGAGACCGGGAGATCTCTGGTTCAAATCCCGGCTATGGCATTGAGTTTTTCAGTCAGACTCTACCTATACACTCTTGTACTACATACGGTTTGTGTGGGATAAAAATCAATTATACCAATACTCAAGAGTTCTAATATTTGGCAGCGCCGATGATGTTTTATAGGCATCTGTTGGCAGCTTTGTCATAATATATCTTCCCATCTCTTGCTAAATTTGTAGCAAAGCCAAAAAAGGAAGTTGTTCTTTATATACTTCAGTACACTGCAAAACAACTTCAATATCGTCTTCATTAAAGTTATGGGACACAGCTTTTAAAGCTGACCGATTCTGTGCAGTGGTGCATTAGGGAACCTGGCTAATATTTCATTTAACAAATAATCTAGAAAAGGAGTATATTTTAAGTCCACAACACTCTTCAATAGACTGAATCTGAATGTTCAACTTATTTGTTTGACGTCCGGCAATTCTGCGTGATTTCTGTACCAATTTCGTTAGCGAGGGACTCAGCCACATAGAAATGTTCTTTTCTTGTTTTTTTTACTTTTTTTTTTTTTTTTTTTTTTTTTTTTAATGCGTCCAAGGTAGTTTCACGTTGCCTCTGTAGACTGGCTGTGGTTGTATTGATGAGGTGAACTGCAGAAAATATATCAATTTCAATGGCTTGTAATGAACAAGATAAAGACAGCGTGATTCCTAAAATTGACGCTGGAATTACGAGCTTAAATTAATTCTGACAACACAAAAGCTTGGAGGAACGAAAATGCGGGTGCAGCAATTTTTTGCAAAATTCCAGGAAGACATGACAAGACGTCCAAAAAAGTCAAAACCCCAACATGCCTTTCCACTCATCTGGTCCCAAACATTTGTTGTAACATCTGCGGTCTCATCAGCTATAATAGTAAAATATTTGGTCTTTTTAATTTTATTATTATTTTGGTTGATTAATTCTGCACAGCATTCAACAAACTCATTTTGAATCGATTCGCTTACGTAAGAAGCATTTTTAGCAAATGTTTTTACATGGTCATACAGTATGTTATCTCCAGCATCGATTCAAAACTTCAACGCTCTGAAGTTGCCCTAAGATCTTTCCAATTCTAAATTACCATCATCTCTATGGCCTGTTAATGGCATTTTTTGGATTCACATAATATAATTGTTTGTTTTCATATTAAGTATGTTTTTTAAGATTATCTTTAATAGCTTTCATTTCCTGAGATCTCATTTGAGCAATAACGTCCATTGATTTTCCTTCCATTACCATAAACAATTTTGAGATGCTACCAAGTTCGCTTGGTGATATTTCCTACTCTTGTAGTGATTGATCGTTTTAATTACTTTTTTGTGTTTTCAGTGGTTCCGACACTAACATCCCAGCTTCACATCATTTGTGCCCACCTCATACCGACCAAGGACAGTGCACATTTTGCACAATCCACCACCAGCAATTTTGGAATATGATAGACATTCATGTCTCTTTAACCAGCTGAAAATACCGGGTTTTCCCCCTCTAGTACAAGTGGGTGCTAGTCTGTTATAGGTTACCAAATATTTTTCAACCACTGGTACCTTTCCTCATCTGCAAGAACTGAACTATTCTGCTGCTTAAAATTTAGTTTTATTTATGCACGCTCTTTAACTGCTGCGGCTCTTAACGTCCCATTCTAAATTGGGCGTAAAAGACTGCTAATTTTGCTCAGAGCCACATTATCAGGCTTGAGGTTCTTCCATACCGTAAATCTATGACACGCAACCAACAACTTTATTTCCTTCCGAAGAAAGCTGTGTTAAGGATTTTACAGCAGAAAAAATTCATCGCCATCCGCCGGGTTGAACCTGCAATCTTGGGAACCATCATATTACTCCTAGACCACGGAGGACGACGTCCTGTTGGTTGATAAGAGTTTACCTATAAGTAAACATAAAATAAAAATACCCAATTAATTTCCAAAAACCAATATAAGCTTATACATTTATAAATGCCCTACATAAGCACCCAAAATAAGTTGTTTTAATGGTCATAGTGATCACTTATGCACTGACGTAAGCTTTACAGGAGGACTCAATACTGTCTATGTATACCCACATTATATATATTATAATTACCTTATAAGTGCATTATTAGATTTTAAATTGAAAATATGCGTACATCTTTCTTTCTAATGTTATATTACTTTCTCTACACGTACTAAGTACACAATGTATAGAAAAGGTACTGTATTGCACCGAAAAATTCGATACCGAGATTTCACCGAAATTCAGGTTTTGGGACCCCCCTGAATAAAAAAAAAAAAAGCATTTTTAGAAAAATGTCCGCGTGTGAGTCTGTGGGCAACATAGTTCAAAAACGAAAAGACCGTTAAATACTAAACTTGGTATTTAAGTTCGGTATCTTTCAAGGATGCGAGACGGTTTTCAATAAAACCCTCCACCCTCAACTACCCTTTACGTGGAAAAATGTCCTAAAATTTTAATTTTCTCAAAAATAGCTGTAACGATTTGATTAAAATCCCTTATATTTAAGATATTTGGATTACAAATAAAATGTATGTCTTCAATTTTCTGGAAATAGCCACTGAAGACATGTTTACTTTGGATGAAATTTACGGAATTTTGCATAACTGGTACACCGTAAGAGATAGGCTAAAAATGTAGATGTTGAAGTACACAATTTATGCCATATACATTTTTTTTTCGCGGAGTTTACCGTTTTTGAGATATTCCTTGTTATTAGTTTCAGCTTTAAAATACTTGCCATACTTTTCTCATACGGGAATTTGTCAACTCCTGTCATACGAACAAAGGAATTTCAATCACATAGCAACCAGCTTTTAAAAGCTTTAACTATTGATTTATTCCCTTATTTCCCTTCTACTTACAAGGAAGCAATTAATGATATCCTTTCTGCTAATTTTTTCTCGATTAGCATTAAGAAAATAGAAGAATAAGCTTTTTAACAATAATTATTGTAGAGATGTGTAGAAAGTCATGTGAATAAAGCACATCAGATTATTTATTTTTAAGGGGTTCGTCAGTGATTGTTTCATGTATTAAATATATCTACTCCATCATGTGTTTATTTTACCGCGTCTTTCTTCTGTTCATTACGCGTCTGCTATTGGATGTTGCGGTTGACTCCTCCTTGACTCCTCCTACGGTTGTGATTCTGTATGACATATGTGGATTCGTGGCCCAGTTTCGATCACAGGCAACCACATGTGGGATTTGTGGTGGACAAAGCGGCACAGGGGCTGGTTTTCTCCGGGTTCTCCGGTTTCCTCCAACATCGCATTCCACCGGTGCTCCATCTTCATTGTAAGTATATATCGTCAGTATCATATGTAATAAAAGCGGGCGTTAAACATTATAGAATTAAATGCAAAAGAAACTACCAGCACTAATTTACAAAGTAAGAATAAACTTATTTCTGTTCAATTACTATTTCTTCAAAATAGCCCTGACAATCATACTTTAACTATTAAATACCTAATTTAAGGTGAACTTAAGAAATGCATTACAATATTCCTTCGTAGCCCTGACAATCATACTTTAACTATTAAATACCTAATTTATGGTGAACTTAAAAAATTGCATTACAATATTCCTTCATTATAACAAATCACAGAATAATAAGGATCAGTATTACTATTTAAAGGATTAATTTTACACAAACTTTTTTACATATTGTAAAACGCAATGGTCATTATCATGACAGAAATGTAGTTGGGATGCTTCATGACACTGTTTGCTTTTTCGAAACTCTCCATGTTGCTCTTAGCATGTTTGTTGGAGGTATCCATGATGCTTTATTTTCATTTTTGTCTTGTGTCTTCTTTTGGTTTAATCACATTGACCGTTATACCACATCCTGTGTTACATGTTTTATTTTCACTTCAGGAATTATCAGTTGTTTGTTTGTAGCTTTTATTAATGTACATAATAACTCGAACGAAACCTCTCCCTCTTCTTAAAAGGAAGCTTGGTCTTCAATACTTGCTGTCCTTAAGTCCTATAGTCACAGATGCTTAATTTCTTTCCCAGTCGGTTTACCTTCTTAGTATGACACAGTATTCATCAAGAGACAGAATAGTTTCCTTTTTTCTGAAGATCTTTTCACTCTCCCAAACAACCTATACGCTGGCGTGTAATTATTTCCACGGGTGATGTATACATTTTTTATACTTCTAAAATAGTTTACTTTCCTAAAAATCTTATCAAAATGGTCATCAAACTGTCATTCTTGTTTTCCCCTGTACAAGAATTGGAAAGCAGATGAAAACATTTAGACTTCTTTTCCGATAAATCCACCTGCTCTCCAATCTCTTGTAAAAATTGAAGCGATGCACTAGCTACTTCATTGGCTCTACGAGAGGATTCTGTTTCCAGCCAACAATAAAAATGGAGATATCTTGGATGTTGAACCTTATTGCTAAATATAGAGCCAAACCTGTTGAATATAAAATATTCAGAAGCACCTAGTTATGGTAGAGGCTGGTTCTGCTTCATGTGAAACAAATCTTTATGATATATTTCTTCAGCTTAATTATCTCATACAACTTCATTTCTCTCATTTTATTAACATATACATTGTTCTATTATTCATTTTTTTTTTTTTTTTTTTTTTTTTTACTTAATTAACCTCGTTTTTATCTTCACAAAATATTTTTGCAGGCTGAACACACGTCAGTTTATTCGGCTTGTATAAACGAAATTTTAAGTTTGGATAGGGAGCATGCATGTAATCCATAGAAAGTTTTTTTTTCTTTAAAATCTCTCCTACATTATTTTTATATTTATGTCTGGTAGTAGGTAGCTTCTACTTACTTTCCCCCGTGAGTAATGACTTCCTCGGCATTTATATTGTTTGATGTGATCTGTGATTGCTTCTGTAAGTAGATTGTCTTCCTTGTTTGTTTCGATTCTTATGTTTTACATGGAAAATTATGGCTAATCTGGTCAGCCGATCAACAGAGACGCCTGAAACAGTGGCAAATAAAGTATAAAGAACAACATTGATATCATAATATCAATAGTAGACAAGTAAGAAGGAAATGTTTATTGTAGTCACTGCAATGTACCTGAAGCTGGCAGCACACACTGTAATTGATGTGGCATCATTCTTTCCTAACTGTGTTTAGTAGATACAGATATTTTTGTTTTCTTTCTTTCCACACGTCTGCGCGGATGACTTTGAATATACATATATTTGAGAAGAAGCTTATCTTGATCCGTTTTGGATTTATCTTGTAACAAAACATAGAAATATGTTAATAATAACTTTATCTGTGGATATAACATATGATTTACTTAGTTGTCATATCCTCAAGGAAGATACCAAAGAAGCGGAATTTTGTTTCTGATTTTGGGGACTCGTTACGACTGCAGACAACGCTCGGTTTATGTACGCATAGCTGGGATTTATCTTCCATTTCTTGTCACTACGTATCGGCATTGCTTCTCCGAGGATCTACATTGACATAATCAGTGTAATTGGATTCTCATTTGATATCATATATTTGATATCATCAATTATTTTATATGTTGCCATGGTAGCTCAGTGGCAGAGCAACCGGCCAGAGATCGGGAGATCCGTGGTTCAAATCCCGGCTATGGCATTGAGGTTTTCAGTCTAACTCTACATATCCAATTCCTGTTCTACACACGGCTTGTGTGGAAAAAAAAAAAAAAAAAAAAAAAAAAAAAGCAATTAATCCAATACCAATTGACCATAATAGTTGGCTATACGGGGACTTAAAGTACTTACAACATTGTAAGTCGCCAATGGGGTTGTCATCTCAAAACCGGGAAACATGCGAGTCAATTGAGAAATTCAATGCTATGCCGGCATGTTGCCATGGTAGCTAGGTGACAAAGCAACCGGCTAGAGATCGGGAGATCCGTGGTTCAAATCCTGACTATGGCATTGAATTTTTCAGTCTGATTCTATCTATCCAACTCCTATCCTACACATGGCTCGAGTGAAAAACACAATAAATCCAATATCCATCATATAGCTATACTTTCACTCATGTGTCACAATTACTCATAAAAAGCCCGTTATACTTTACTTTGCGCGCCTCTAACTGATTTTATCATATCAATACCGCTAAACTTGGGACATTAAAACCGGTGGTTTAAAATAATGGCAGCAAGAAACAGCATTATAACAACCAGTTTTCTTCCTTTTACAACGCGTTAAATTAAATGATGTCAAAACAAAAATATACAGTTGGTATAGCAAAACTCTAGAAATGTATGCCTAGTAGGGACCACCAGAACAGACTACATCATGAATCCTCTTCACCACAAGATACAACTCTTGCAGTGATTGTCGAAGCTTGGGGCAGCGCCCTTTGTTTGGGGTAGGTCAACCACATACCAGATTACCCTGCTGGAAGCCTGGGCTATTAGCCTAATGGTCATAAGGAGTTTTCATCCGGTCGCTCATCTATGTTATTATCTACGAAGTCGATTGTTGGATATTCTTCTCCAGGGTGACTCTCAAACACGGAGCTCCCTTCCAAAGACCAAGCTCGATGGTATAAACCCGGTAGTTTTATGGGTTGAAGATCAGCAGGCTATCAAGAGAAGTGGCATCCTGACATTCCAGCCATTCTGATTGGCCTAGAACTTCCTCAAGAGTTCTTCTATACTCTTCAAATACCACTCAACCATACGATAGAGAGGTAATAGATTCATGTAGATCCAGCGCTTTCCTTATCATATTCGACTTAAAGTTGGTACCCTGATCGCTGTGTAGCCAAAAAAACGACAGAGCAGTTCTTCTACAAGACAGTTCGCGTAAATCTTTGGCTTCGTGTATATGAATCACTTCCATCCCCTCGGTAACGTAATCCGTAACCACCATATATAATTTTTACTCCTGTTAGACACAGGGCATGCTCCATCTATGTCGCTAGTGATGCGTTCGAAAAATGTCCACTTTATGCTGCATCATGCATCCCCAGGTCCAGGTCTGATGCACACAAATGACATTGGTGGCATTATCTCTCAGCGTCTTCCCGTAGCATCAACCAGTAGTATCTTTGTTAGATCATGTTGATTGTTTCGTTGGGTTCAAGATGACCTTACGCAGTCACCACGTTCACTTCCTACAGGATTCCCGTCACTTTATTCAAGGAAGGATCAATTTCTCTCTCTGGGTACTACCGTCAGGTGACTTTCAAAATCTCGACAGTTAAGTTTTCTTGGTCTTCAGTGAGTCTCATTCAGCCCGATGTGACTGCACACCACCCCTGGGTGGGATATCTTCCCTTTCGGCCTAGTCTCTGCCTCCACTTCTCTCAGAAGCGGTGCCAAGTCTGGTCCATCTACAGGCATCGCCGAAATCACATGAACAGCTTCTCTGGGTAGTCTTCTTGATATGTCATGCGCATTGAAATAGTTCATTTCTTTCCGAAATTCTTATATGAAGTTTTATTCTTGGAGTCTCTGGATTCATCGAGATTTCTTTTTCCAAAACTATAAAATGTTATCTAACATTTTAATAAAAAATTAAATAAAAATTAAAAATTAAAACAAAACAAGAATTAAATTTTAACATCCTTAAAATAATAACAAATTCTAAATTCATATAATCCTAATATAAACCTAGTTTGGTACTCAATAGCCAGGTGAGGGTGGAGTAGAGAGTTCTTAGGTGGAATTGCTGACCACACAGGTACTTAGAGAAGTGATCCAGCGCCATCATACTACCGGAAGCTCCGGCCGGATAATGCAGTAGTTCTTTTCCACTTGGAGAGTAACTTACTGTATTTGGCCCATTCCTCGCTCTTGCCTATCCTTGACCTTGGAAGGTATGCCTCCAATACCACTGTCGCTGGCATCAGTGTCCATAATAAAATCTCCACTGGTTCTAAAAATCTCAAGACAGGTGCCCTCAGCCTCTTCTGTTCACATGTAAGGTTGATGTTCCTCCGTCAGACGAATGTGCATTTTGAGGCGCTAGAGAAACCTTTGATGTGCTGGCGGTATCACCTACGTTTCTCTCGTGTATCTTTCGACGAGGCCAATCTCTCACAGCACAAGCCTTCTCTGGCTCTTTGGCAACCCAGTTGGTGAGAGTAATTGGACCAAGTAGTTCAACTTCATCTCTGGTAAAAGAGTTATCAATACTTCGAGTTCATCTTCAGATTGGCTGTCTGCAGTTCTGCAATATCTTGGTTAAGTTCTGGAGATGGTCTTTGAAGTTTTTTCAATGACCATAATGTTTCGGATATAGCAGCAAATCAACCCTCTCATCGGTGATTTCATGAGGTTCTGGAAGGTGGCTGGCACGTTGCATAGGTCGGAGGGTGTAATTGTAAACTGTCCTGTCGAGAATGCCGTATTTTCCAGGTCTCTAGAATATAGGACCACTTACCAGTATCCCGATTTCAAATCCAAAGTCGATAACTACTGGCACTAGCAAAAGTGTAAGGAGTATCGTTAATCCGGAACAATGAAAATCGGTCCTTTTGGGCGATGACATTCAATTCCCTATAGTCAACGCAGAAGCGTAGTTTGCATTGTTCTTCACCGGGACTACAGGGGAGCACAAGATCTGTTGGGCACTTTAGTAACTCCCCTCGATCTCATATCTCCCAACATGCCCCGTACTTCAGCTTGTTTCGACAAAGAAACACATCTTGGTGGTTGCCAGATAAGTTAGTCGTCTCCGGTGTCGATGTGATAGAGTACTCGGTTGTTTTGGTCGTAATCGTCTTTCTCTTGACTGAAAAAAGAGAGTTATCGTCTAAGTAGATGCCATAATCTATCCAGTTTAGTCGCGATTAGAGCATCGACCTCTCTTCAGCCAGTTTTCTAAACGTAGTTCCAGATCGTGCGACTGTTCCTCGGATCCTTCGCATGTAGAAACACTTACAATTTCCCAGCCCTGTTTCAGCTTTATGTTCTAATCGGTGCCCGATAGATTCATCAGCTTCATGGGCCATTACTTTCGAAATCGAAAACGCCCTAGAAGCACAATCCGTTCAATGGTATAAAAAAATCAGGTTTCTCAATATTGACCCCGTGATACGCCTTCACTAGCACTTCACTTCTTGCAGACACTTCTACGTCGTCCGTCAGGATTACCCGGCAGATCTCCAGATGTTCATGGGGGTCCGGAGTATCGTCTCGACGTATGTCAATCGTCGCTCGTGACTCCTGAGAGACCCCAATCCCAGCATTATATCCCCAGCCGTCCTCGCGACGAGCATCCATGGCTCACAGTGCTCCACACCAGGTAAACCCCAGCAGAAAACGTGTCGCGTGATGTCATTAGTTGGGTCAATTGAGTTTTCGCGACGGCAAGTCCTTCGCCACGTCATCTTTGATTACAGCTGCACCTGTATCCAGTAGTATCCCGTAGAGCTCTGCTTTATCCAGCCGTCTGCGACGATGTTGTCATCCAAAGTTCTGCTGAATGCAAGCAGCATCACTCGATGAGGTGAACGTACCCCGCCTGCCCATCACTAAATGCTTTGGCTGACCAAACCACCAGCACACATTCCTTGAAAGCCATCTGACAACCGTGTGTAGGGGGAGAGTGATGCATATTGTCTCATGATTTGGCATATTGTGCCAAATAAGTGAAATTGAAGTGGATGTTGTTGAATCAAGGTGACTATGCTGACAATCAAAAGTCTTTAAGGCATCTTCAAGCGTTTTCGAAACAAGAACTGTACGATACAAAGAAGTGACGTGAAAGTATTTTGGATACTTTTTTTTTTGTTGAGGAAACAGGTCCTTTTTTGATCGAATAATTGAAGGGGCATCACTTGTCAATAGGTCATTTTTTCTTCCTCAAAAGACGACATCTGCACTTTTAGACAAAAATGAGTTGCATATATTTACTACGCTAGTTGATTCCAATTTTCCATTTCTGTTGTTCGCATTATCACTTTTATAGCAATTGAGGAACCTTTTTTCAAAAGTTTATATCTGCACTTTTGAACTAAAATGAGTTACACAAGTTTACTGCACAATTTGATAGCCAGTTTTCCATTCCCGTTGTTCATTTGACCAAAACTCTGCAAATACAGTTGCTATAGATGTGTAAAATACTTGAAATTCAGCGAAACTTGACAGGTGCATGCATTTATAGAGCTTTGCTCTACCAATTATGTATATATACTATTTAATTTACAGCATTATAATAGGAAGAACACTTGGTATCTTTATGTTATTTTTAAACGAGTTATAACGTCCCAAAGAATAATTTTAAACAGGTTGCCATTCTTTACTACAAGATAAATCCAAGACCGATCAAGATAAGATTCTTCTCAAATATATGCATATTGAAAGTCCTCGCGCAGTTATTGATCTGTAAATGACAGTAAAAAGCCAAAGGCCATATCGATAAAATATCAGCTAGGAAACAATGACGGTACATTGACTCTAGTGGGTACTGCCAGCTTTAGGAGTATTGCAGGTAACTGCAATGATTTGTTTATCCATTTACATACTGTTAATCTAAAGGTAAACAATTATATTGCTATACTTTATTTCCATCGTTTCAGGTGTCTCTGTTGATCGACCCACTACCTTAGACAGAAATTTTATATAGTAGAAGAAGATCCAACAGAAAATAGGTGTGGTGACCGAAGCCCAAAGAAGACAGGTTAATTACAGAAGTTATTATAGATCACATCAAACAATATAACTGCCGAGAAAGCTATTACTCGCGGGGGAAAATAAGTAGAAGCTACCTACCACCAAACGCAAATATCAAAATAATATGGGAGAGATTTTGCAGGAGAAGACATTCAGATGGACATTCCCTGTTCAAATGTAAGACTGTATTTTAAACCAAAGACTTCGGGAGCCCAAAGACTGGCATGTGTTCAACCCGCAAAGAACATTTAGATAAGAATATAGAATACGGTTAATCTGGAAACAAAAGATGAATTTCGAACAATGTACAGATTACATAAAATGAGAACCAAGTTGTTTTATGAGATCATGAAAGAGCAAAACCTGACATTCAAAAATTTGTTTCAACATGCAGTAGAACCAGCCTCTACCAACTCTTGCTATTTCTGAAACATTCTATCCTCAACATATTTGGTTCTATAATATAGCAATAATGCTACATAAGGAAGTTCAACAGCCAAGAGATATCCATTTCTATTGTTGGCTGGAAACAGAATCATCTCGTGGAGCCAATGAAGTAGCAAGTACATTGATTCACTTCTTAAAAGAGCTAAGTGCAGTAGAGTGGATCGGAAAAGAAGCCTAAGTACATTTATCTGTTTTCGACTCATGCACAGATTAAAATAATAATGCCATTTTGATGACTATATTAATGGGATTTCTTATGAAAAGTAGACTGTTTAAGACTATGACAATTTTTTATTTTATCCGTGAACATAGTTACATGCCAGCGGACAGGGTTTTTGGCAGAATCGAGAAAGTCTTCAGAAAGAAGAAAACTATTATCTCTCCTGATGAATACTGCAATATTTCAAGATCACGCGGAAAAGTAAAGTGTATGATTACAAGACTTCTGCACAGCGACCACTAAGGACCAAACTTATTTCAAGATGAGATAAGCTCGAATATTAAGAATATTAATAGGAGTTGCAATCAAGAGTAAATGGTACTTCCTGAGGTAAGAATAAAAAATGTATACACAGATGTGATGCAGCAAAAGAAAGAGTGCATTTCAATAAAAGCAGTTCTGAAAAGAACTAAGTTTTGAAAAAACTTATATATTAAATTAATGAAATATTATTATGAAAATCGTATTTTGTTAAGCTTTCTTGATGTATAATACTATCCATATTATATTTTCGCATAGTTTAGCAAAACAAGTGGTTCTTGAAATGACACATTGCTGTAAAATAAAAACTCAGTTCCTGAACATTTGAAGTTTTGTATTTGTAAAGTTTTGAAAAAACGCTCCTCAGAGAAATGCAAATTCTTCACTTCCAGACCAGGCATATATATATATATATATATATATATATATATATATATATATATATATATACACAGGCCGTTTCAAAACGACTACAAACGAAGATAGTAGTCAATTAGCTTACACTTTGACTTGTCCGAAACTTGATGTCGCAACTTTCAAACTCTTCTATTTAAAGTTTTATGTGTGTTTAAAAATCGCACACATTTAGGATTAGGCAGCGAAGCAACAATGGTTGTCATACGCCACACCCACATGCTACGTTTTTCATTACTAAGGTGACCTGTCCCGCGCAGGCGTGTCTATTAAACCACGCCTACACCACGCGTTTGGGACCTTCGCTACCAACTGGGATCTCTCTTGGAGAGGGCCAGGCACGTGCCATTTGGTTATGTACGACTGCCCAATCCATGGTGACTTTATGGCAGTTTTTGTATGTGCCGAATTTAGAGCTGAAAATTATATTCACGTATCACGTACGGTGTAACCAACAAGGTCCATATCTTCGTTTGGTGTCGTTTTAAAACATTACGTCCTTTAACCTGGCTAGTCGTATTGAATTGGTGAAATGATGTTCAAATAATCTCGGCTTAAAGTTACTCGACATTCGTCTTCTCAGGATATGAGAAAACCCCGAGAAAAACTTTATCCCGGTTACTCACCCTAAGCGAGATTCGAATTCACGACCTGTTGAATGTAAGGCAGACACGCTACTACCACACTAGCCAGGTAGTCTAGGAATATTTGTAGACTTTTGTTATACCGATTGTATATTTGGTTTTGACACCATTTAATTTAGTTCACTGTAAAACGAAGAAAACTGGGTGTTTTAATACTGTTTCTTGCTACCATTACTTTTAAACAATAAATTTTAATATCAATAACATTTAACGCAGTCTCGCGCGAAGTAGAGTATAACTTTTTTTTTTTTTTAATGAATTATTGTGACACATAAGTGAAAGTATATGTAACTGTATAATGTCAAATGAGAATCCAGATCGCACTGATTCTGTCCATGTACAAGAGTTCCTCGCGGAAGGAAAAGCAGGAGAAGCAATGACGATGACAAGAAAAGGAAGATATATCCCAGCTAAGGCGTATTTTAACCGGACATTGCCTGCAGTCATCACGAATCCCCAAAATCAGGAACAAAATGCCGCTTCTCTGATATCTGCCATGGTGATTGGGTTGGTCACGTAAGTGACGTTCCTCACAGTGTGTAATAAGTGTGTGTGTGAATGTGTGTATACTCCCCTACCTAGCATGTCACTCCCCACGTACCTGTTTATAGCGACGAATACAATAGTTGCCTCAGCTCCACTCAAATCTGCGACGACGTCGGCCGGTGACTCGCCCAGTAACAATGGGGGTAGCTAAGAGTTATACTTATGAATGTCACAACACACTTTAACTTGAATATGTAAATTGATTTGTGACTAGAACCTTTAAATATCATAAGCACTTTTGCCTCACATACTAAAGATACTTTGTTTCCTAGCTCTTCCTGCAACTTACATAATAAATGTGCGGTTATCTGACAACTATGCCTATATCTGATTATAACCGTGCATATCTGACGACTGATCCTCAAACTGTGCGTATATATCAACTGAGCGTTACTTTGTATATCTCCGACAACTGAACTTTACATTGAGTATCTAGCAACTGAACATTACGTTGTGCGTCTAGCAACTGAACATTACGTTGTGCGTCTAGCCAGTTGTGCCTCAAACTGTCTTCAAGCTGCCACTTATATAGAACAATATGGTGTCATGGCTGCTTTATTTCTATTGGTTAAAAAGACCGCGAACTTGGCGTCTATGCGTCCCATAATGCAGTTCTTATTATCCATAATGTACTATAAATACCTCGGGACTACATTTCTACAGTAGAGAAAAACCCATTTCCTGTACATTAGAGACTTCCTCCAGTTCACTTTCACTTGTTACTCTATTGCACGCACATACATAAAGGAGTACGTGACTTTTACCAACCTTCTACTTAAACAAAGAATCTTCCCCTTATGCAGCGAGCCAGTTTCGTAAACACCCTAATCTGCGCTTGCTTCAAGCTAGCTTTCTACAAATATTGAAAAATATTTTATTTGTACATTAAATAATAACCAATAATTAATAATAATGATAGTAATATAATGACGAGGTCAACTAACGGTCTCATGATATGATAATAAGTAAAGCATGTAATATGTACATAGTGTATAGAGAAGGTATTGTATTGCCTCTAAAAATTCGATACAGAGATTTCATCGGAAATACATGATTTGAAAATCCCGATTAAAGCAAACCTTTTTACAAAAATGTCAATGTGTGTGTGTCTGTCTGCTTATCTCTCTCTCTCTCTCTCTCTCTCTCTCTCTCTCTCTCTCTCTGTTCGCATAGCTCGAAAACGAAAGGTCCGTTAAATACCAAACTTGGTATTTAAGTTCAGTGTCTTCCAAGGATGTGACACGAAGATTTTCAAGAATACACACACACAACTATCCTTTACATTGATAAATTTTCGAAAATTTTGATTTTCTTAAGACTGGCTCCAACAACTTTGATTTAAGGTACCGTATATTAAAAATATTTATATGGCAAATAAACTATATATATTCAATTTTCTGAATAGCCTCTGAAGACCTCTTTATTCCAAGAGAATTTTGCTGAATTTTGCATAACTGGTAAATAGTAAGAGATAAACAAAAGCTTACGAATAAAAATTTAGATCTCGTTATAACACATAGTTTATGTCGTATGCATTTTATTTCAGTTTTAAAATACTTAAACTTTTCTCATACGGGTCATGCAAAGAAACGGATTTCAATCCCATAGTAACCAGGTTTTAAAAGATTTGACTATCGTTTTACCTAGTGTATTCTCTTATTTGCCTTTTACTTACAAGGAAGGAAGTCATAATGACATTTTTGCTTATGCTTATCTCGATTAGCATGAAGTAAATAGAAGAGTAAGCTTTTTAACTATAATAATTTGTTACAGAAATGTAGAGAAAGTCATGTGAATGCAACACATCAGGTATAATTATTGTTAAAGCATATAAAAGGAAATTTTTGCATACTGCTAGTCTGCAATACTAAAACGCAAATAATAAGTTTGCGGCTTCCCTCCCCCCCCCCTCCCTTCTCCTCGTTATGTCTGAGTTGAATTATTGTTATGTTGTAAATCATGTTTTTCTATTATCCATATTTGTTCCGGCTAGTTGTGTTCCTCAGTCGAACATGGCTTGAACGGTAAGAGGAATTATTGCAGAGAAAACACATTTGTAACTTTCAGTAAGTAATTTATTTTAACTGTTACCAAGGGGCTTCATAGTTTATGTACCTACACGTTATATTTCTATGTGATCATAGCTGAAACTATATTACGTGTTCATTTACATGAGAAACTAAGATGTCACATTCCACGTTTCTTACGGGAGTAATCTGCAATTCCAAAATCCTGGAGGAGGAGAATAACTAAATGCACTTATACTAAAACGACTGCACTGTAGGTGCAGATAGATGAAAACGAACTGTGCTGAGAGGTGCGTCTCTGTAGAATATATATCGAACACACGTTACTTTGCCTAAGCATTAAAACTGTGCTCTAATTGCTTGGTTCCCTTTCCCGCTCCCAGAAGCGTCTCTTTTTATGAGTCAATAGAAACTAGCTTGCTATTTAACTTAGGCTGTGCTTAGTAACTTTCCAGTGATTTTCACAAAATCACCACCCCTTCTAAGACCTGCATAGTCTTTTTAACTCAAGGACATTATGTACGTTTCACCCCATCTCAATGGCTGTTGTCCACAAAAAACTTGCAAAAATTTTCTCTTTAATGACTATTGTGCAGTTTCAGCTATATCTTCTCTCTTATAACTAAGCTTATGCTAACTTTCCCTAATAATATAATTTCATTTCTGTATTACATGTATTTATTTATATTATCTTACTTGTTAATTATTTACATCATGTTGCAGTCATTAGTAATGCCTAGATTTTTGACAGGTTTCTATTATTTGCAACAAAATAAATCCAAGATGGATCAAGATAAGCTTCTTCTCAAATATACCTAAGCATATTCAAAGTCCTCGGCGCAGAGGTGTGAATAGTAGTAAAATAAATAAATAAATATATATATTCACGATATATCAGGTAAGAAAGAGGTTATTTTCTGAGGACCATAGATCAATTTAACCTATTTCAGGATATTCAACAGACCGTGCCATGAGCGCATGTGGAATTTGTAGTGGACAAAGCGGCGCAGGGCATGGTTTTCTCCGGGTTCTCCGGGTTCCCCCGTTATCGCATTCCACCGGTGCTCTATCTTCATTCCATATATCTCCAGTATCATCGCCTGCGGTGCCATATGTAATAAAAGTGGGCGTTTAACACTATAAAAAGTGGAAACAATTTGTTAATGTTGGTACACACCTGGGGAATTCAGCAGCAGAAGCTAACACCATATACAAGTGAATAGCATAAAAATACTAATAGAATCAGGGTTACCTAAAAGTTTCGGTGCAGAAGGGCTTCAACGGCTGTTTGTATCCTTAATCGTTCGCCGAAAAAAATACTGGTGATAGAACACTTTATGAACAGGATTGGGGAGTAACAATCTAAAGCGTCTTTGATGCAAATTTGAGGCATTGATGAAAAATCGAATTTGGAAATGAATAGATTTTTCCAGTTAATAAAAGGTAAATTGATTCTAAATAGGTGCTTAGAACTAGTCAAGATATTAAACAAGCGATACAAGCCTATCTGGTAATCAAAGTCTGTTCTCAGAAGAAGGAATTGTCTTATCAGGAAACTTATTCTCAAGTAGGAAAATATATGACTTCTATATCTTCTTGCACTTGTTATTATCATTATATGATAATGATAATAACAATTATAACAATAAAATAACAATAATAACAACAATGATGAAGATGATGGAAGCTTGGAAAGTGCATCTCACTGAGGCGATCTGCCCATCGTCTCCGCTGACAGCAATATGCTCCGGTCCCGTGGCCGCGCTCGCTAAAGTGCCTAGCTTTGGTACTTCGTGGCGCGGGGGATCGTGGGTTCGAGTCCCGCCTTGAGCTTGGGTGTTTGTGTGTTTGTAAATGTGTATGTGTAAGTAAAGTGAAATCGGTAAAATAAAATAGGTCAAAGGAACTATAGGAAACTGGAAAACAGAGAAAAAAGAAAAGAAGAAGAAAAAAAAAAAGGAATACAGCGCCGGATTTCTGACAAGACTCCGGAACTATATATATATATGAAGGTCGGTAGCGCTGATTGCGCCAGTTACCTACTGACGTAATGTTTCCTTGGGGTTGCCCGTTGAGTAAAGAGTTCTACAATTTTGTTATCGCATGAAGAAATGTCGCACGTGAATTGGCACTCTTGGGCCACTCGGTATATTTCATATATTCCATTACAAATGACCAACCGAAATGTTGCCTATGCTTTCCTTATGTGAAAGTTGAAGGTCAAAAGCAATCAGTGGCTTTTAACTATAAATCAAAGTCTGAACTTGATACTTTGCTCTCATTCCCAGAAGTATAAGATAAGAACTGTGTAACTTCTTGAACTGATAAGGAAACGTCCTTCAAATGGCTCTGCTGGAGTAGGACAATTATAAGAATCTCCCATCAATCGTTTTGCGTCTCTCTCTCTCTCTCTCTCTCTCTCTCTCTCTCTCTCTCTCTCTCTCTCTCTATATATATATATATATATATATATATATATATATTAAAAGATACACCGAAATTATTTCCTTTAAACTCAAATGTATAATAAAAAAAAGGTGATTATTCTGAGCAGTTAAGTTACTCCTAAACCTTTTGGCAAAAAAGCTCGAACTTCCGTATCCTAAGGGAGATGAATGCAATGAGAATACCAAAATTGGAGCTTTAGGAAAGCACGTGTACACTTGCAAAGCCTGGAATCCAATCACCCAAAGTTTTTAATACATTCTTTTATTGCAAATCATCGCGAAATGCTAAAGCACTCCATATTGTTACCAATGCTTAGGAGAATCTGTGCACACATGCACAATCCACTAGCATTGGCAATCATATACACACTAACCTAGACGTAACCTAACCTCGGGCTAAATTTATAAAGCACCCAACTGTGATTTTCATGCATATTTTTCAGTGAAATTTTAGTAGCTCCTCGCCGCTGAAATGCATAAACAACAAGAAGTAAGCCCGCCTGGATAGTTTGGGGGTAGCGTGTCTGCCTCACATTCAACAGGTCGCGAGTTCGAATCTCGCTTAGAGTGAGTTACCCAAATAAGGGTTTTTTTCGGGGTTGTCTCTTATCCTGGAATTACTTTATACATGGAGTGCTCTAAGGAATCTTCATTGTCGAGAGGATTCCTCACAGTGTCACACGGATTTTCTTCTGCCACTGATGCGCTATTGGAGACAGGAATTACCTATATTTGCTGTTCGTGATATAAACAGCAGCCTAATTCAGTTTCTAACTTCTTCATGGGGTGTTGGATTGCTATAAAACACTCCCCCCTTGAAAAACACTCCTTTCTAGAAAATAAATCTTCCAGGTAATACTAAAGGTGAGGAGGATGCTTTTCATTATGGCGAACAGACGGACATGAGTTTATGCACATTATAGGACCCTTTTTGAAAGGACAGTAAAGTGTTTTGCCCTTTTTCTCTTTAATTGAGCTTCATCTTGCATTTATATTCATTACATAAAGAGTTATATAATTCTGACGTTTTACTTAGGTAAGAAAAACTTTTAAGACATAAGATTGTACCATTCAATATTCCTTACTTGCCCAATAGGTTGGGAAGTTTAACGAAAGAAGCCAATATTTTGTGAGCAAATACTGGAAAGATAAACAAATGTGTATATGACGGGAAAATAGAGCCCTGATTTGATGTTCTAAGAATATTTTAAAAAATGATTAAAATTTTTTGTTTAAAAATTACATGTTATTGTTTATGTATTGGGAAGAATGTCACTTAATAAAGGAAACGTATGCAGATTATGTCTAAACCTGGCAGTTTTACCTTCTGCTGTGTACACTCGTGGGCAACAAAAGTCGGTTATGTTCCATTCACATGAATTTCTCTGCATCTCTGCAACAAATTATTGTTAAAAACTTCTTCTGTTTACTTTGTGCTAATCCAGAAAAAATAAGCAGATATTGTCTTATTACTTGCTTCCTTGTAAGTAGAAGGGAAATAAGGGAGTACCATAGGCATACCTTCAAAAATTTTAAAAGTGGTTATAATGTGATTGAAGTTGCTTTGTTTGTATGACCAGGAGAAAAGTATTAGCATTTTAAAACTGAAGGAATACCTAAAAATGGTCAACTCCACGAAAAAAAAAAAAAATGTACATAACATAAATTGGTGTTTTAACGAGCTCTATATTTTTGGTTAAGTAAGTGTAGTCCTTGTGGTTTACCAAATATGCAAAATTCCACAAAATGCATCCAGAATAAAGAGGTCTTCAGAGGCTATTCCCAGAAAATTCAAGACATACATTTTATTTGTCATATAAATAACTTCAATATAGGACATTTTAACCAAAATCGTTAGAACCTTTTTTTGAGAAAATCAAAAATTTTGAAAATGTTTCCATATAAAGGTAGTTGAGGGTGAGGGGATTTTCATGAGAATTTTGTGTCACATCCTTGGAAGATACTGAGCTTAATTACCAAGTTTGGTATTTCACGGACTATTTGTTTTTGAGCTATGCTGCCCACAGGCGCGCACACACACACACACACACAACAATTTTTTTCTAAAAATCTTATGTGTTCCATTCATATGACTTTCTCTACTCCACGCCAACAAACTATTGTTAAAAGGCGTATTCTCCTGTCTACTTCATGATAACCGAGATAAACATTAGCAGAAATTGCCCTAATTACTTGCTTCCCTGTAAGTAGGAAGAAAATAAGGAAATACACTAGGCTAAAATGATAATCACATATTTTAAAAGCTGGTTGCCTTATGTTTGAAATCCGTTTCTATGCAGCGCCAGGAGTTTACAACTTTCCGCGTGAGAAATGTTTAAGTATTTTAAATCTGAAACAAATAACAACTAATATCTCAGAAATGGCCAATTCCACGAAAAAAAAAGTATATGACATAAATTGTGTGTTTTAAGGTGATCTACATTTTCTGCTTGTAAGCTTTTATCTATCTCTTACTGTTTACCAGTTACGCAAAATTCATTCAGAATAAAGAGGTTTCTAGAGGCTATTTCCGGAAAACACATTTTATTTTATAAAAAAAAAATATCTTCAACATGCGGAATTTTAATCAAAATCGTTGGAGCCATTTTTGCAAAAATCAAAATGTTCGAAATTTTTTCCATGTAAAGGTAGTTTGGGGTGGGGGGATTTTTAGCAAAATCTTCGTGTCGCATCCTGGAACATACTAAACTTAAATACCAAGTTTGGTATTCTACCGACTTTTTCTTATCGTGTCCACAGACACACGGAAACTTGGACCTGTTTCTAAAAATGCCTTTTTTGAGTACAGGGGACCCTAAAACGTGTATTTCCGGTGAAATCTTAGTATCGAATTTTTTGATGAGATGCAATACTTTCTTTATACACTATGTACACAGTGCGCAGAGAAAGCAAAAATGTTTTTTTTTTTTTTTTTTAATTCAGTGGCCTCAAAACGTAAATTTCCGGTGAAATCTCGGTACCAAACTTTTGATTACAATAGAATATCTTCTTTATACACTTCATAGAACGTGTAGAGAAAATAAAAATGAGTCATACTTGGAACGCCAAATTCGTTTTAAGTCCTCCACGGCACAGCGCACCTTGTGTGCACCATATGCGATACAATTGTATAACGGCAGCAACAAGCTGTCACAAGTTCTAAATCTTAATATTTCTAACCCATATGATCAATAATAATCATAATCAAACACATAACTTCAGCTTCTTCAACAAAAAAGTATCAATTTTAACTAGAAACATTGACACTAAAATATTTCTATTCTATGCCATTAGAACTTGCCACCTTCTTTGTGTGTGTTCACTGTAGGTCTGTGGCAAAATGCAAGTTATTCTTTTGGTAAGGATCGTAGATTCGCTTTTCGTATGTACCAAACAAGTTTTTCTTTCTCTTAATGATGTTGAATTAACACATAGCGACTTTCTCTCAATGAAAAAATTAAAAATGGAATCTGTATAGTATGAAACTCGACACATCCTTCACAAACCGATCCAACAGGAAAATGCCAATCGCAAGTAGAATAAAGTGATATTCTCAGACGAGGTGACAGTTTCTTCCACACGTAAGGGAAAGTTGATGGTCTATCGTCGTAATACGATGCAAAATATGTGACTACACAATTCCATTATGAACGTGTACCTGTATCGTGTTGGGGCTGGATAGTAAGGTGTCGTCTAGGTGTGTTGTGGGAGCTTGACGAAACATAAACGTGTGCATTACACTGTAATACTGGATAATATTTTGATTCCCTCTGTGAGGATGAGATATCCTCAAGGAATTGTTGAATTTGACATTAAATATTTAGGGATTTTATATAACTTTTGTTTTAATAATTGCTCATGGTTTATGTTCTTGATTATTTATCATATGGATTAGTAATATTAAGATTTTGAATTTGTATTTTAATACTTTTAGCTAGTTATTCTGTTATTAGTTATAAATTTTATAATAAGTTATTTTTATTTATGGTTCTTATATTATTAATTATATTATATTTTGCTTTTTGTAGATTAAATATAAATTCTTTTTATTTTTTTTTTTTGAAGGTAGTTTAATTCCTACTTTATTTTTAACTTTTGGACACAGGATAATCATCCTGTCCACACATCTCGAAAGGTTTCAAATTGGTTGTCAGAGAGGCAGGATATCAGAGTGGTATACTGACCTCCATGTTCACCACATTTGAACCCTATTGAGAATGTGTGGGCTGAGATAAAAGGGGAGCTGTGGTCCAATTTACCTGTAGATGGACGAAGAACAAAATATGGCCTCACGTTCATATTATTGTAGGTATTTAATTTTGTGTACACCCCGAAGAGTTAGTGCATTTATACGGACTGAGAGTTCGTACACTCCATATTAATTATGCTTATTATTTGTGTTTTAGTTTTAGAAGACATGGTTTATTTTTTACTTATTTACCACGATTGTTATTAGACTTATTATTTGTGTGGATAGATAGACCACTAACTTCAAATGTCAAATTTATATTAATGCAATATCATGTTTTACATATCCAGTCATAAAATTAACAGTTGACAAGCAGTGCGAGATATGAACCAAGTAACAGCACGGCCTGCTTAACCTCTCGGCCACCGTAACGGTGTTCTGGGGTCTATAATTATTAGTTAAACATTGCGCTATTAGTCACAGTCCATTGTACAGTTCTTTCGTGTGCATTATGAACACAGCTTTTACGAAGATACACTAAGCTCTTCGATCGACACATGGAATCTGAGAATTGTGTCCAGGGCTATACATAAATATGTGGAGAAGGTATTGTATTCCACCCAAAAATTCAATGTCGAGAAATATATGTAATGTAAATATATGTTGTGAGATCCTTTGAATCCAAGTAAAGTATTTAAACAAAAAGATTCGCGCGGGCGCGGGCGCGCTCGCGCGCGTGTGTGTGTGCGTGCGTGCTTCCGTGTGTCTGTGAACAACATAACTAAAAAATAAAAGCCGGTTAAATAGCATGATATTTACTTTAGTTAAACATCTTCCAAGTATGCAACATACAGGTTTTCAAGAAAATGCCCCGCCCTAAACTACCATTTGCATGGCACATTTTTCGAAATACTCGATTTTCCCACAAATGGCGCTAAATGTCAGTTAAAATACCATATGTTTAAGATATTCTATGACAAATTACATGTATATCTTGAATTTTCTGGGAATAGCTTCTCTAGACTTCTTCATTCTGGATGACTTTTGTATAGGTAACTGGTAAACCATAAGAGATAGATGAAATACAAAATATGTAGATCTCGTTGAAGCACACAACAACTTATGTCATATACATAGTAACCATTATAAAGGAAATTATACCTTGTTATTGATTTCAATATTAAAATACTTAAACTTTTATCAAATGGGAATTTGTCATTTCTTTTCTTTTACTCCTGGCCATGCAAAGGGGACCAAATTTCAATCACATAGTAACCACAGATTTGACTATCACTTTGACTAGTGTGTTCCCCTAATTTTCCTCCTATTTATAAGGAACTAAGTGATAAGACCAATTCTGTTAATGTTTAGCTTGATAATCATGAATTTTTTTTTTTTTTTTAAAGATTAGTTTATTACAGAATAGATAGAAAAATAATGTGAACTGAACACATCAGATTGTTAATAGTTGTGACAGTTGTCTTGTGTTTTTATTAAGAATTTTTTTCTCTGCTTATAGATAAAACTGGACTTACAAGTATATGTATGGAAATTTGCACTCATGCTCATAAACAGTAATCAGCACAAGTCCTGCAAATGTGTTAAGTTTGAAATAAATTGAGTTTCACAAGTAACATTGGTGTATTCCAAGTGTATTTTGAATGGTGTATTCCAAAGTAGAATATTTAGCAGCAGCAGCAACAGCATTTCCTATAGCTCCTAAGTGGAGCATAAGGTATCGTTACGATGTTCCTTGATTGAATTTAATTTCTAGTTCATGCGTTAACCACTATGAGATGATGAGGGATCAGCTCATTGCCCACATATAGCACTGCAGGTCAAAATCATGACTTGCAGATGCAAAATGGCAAAATTTGCCCTGGAACCTTCTTCTTTCAATGTATTGGGTTCTTTTATATTCAATGAGACCACCGGGTTTTCTACCTTGTCAAAGAAACCCATGCTAAGTGTTTTTGCATCCAAAAAATCTATCACACTCCACCAGATTTGAACCTTCTATCTTGGGCTTTAAGATACATGGTAACCAATACATCACGGAGGGCAACAAAGTAGAATATTTAGGTTTCATTATTTAGGATGAAAGTAAAAATATGCAGATATAAACTATGCTTTCCATCCAATTTGGTGTGAAATGTGTCCATAAGTTATGCAAAAGAACAAAACTAAATTATTGTATTTTCTTGCATGAATTAATATCTTATTTTGTCTTTTAAAATATATTTTCAGACTATTTTTACAATTAACATTTAACTTGGTTATTAAAATTTATCAACTAATACGTAATAAAGTCATTGTTGAGCAACAACATAAACTACCAAAGTTTACACATCAGAACTTATGAATAAGTTTAATATGACAAACATCTGTTTTTTCTTTCTCTAATTCTTTCTTTTAATACAAAATAAAATCTTTAATCTACTGTAAATTATCTCCCAAGCCCAACTATCATGCATCTAGAGTGTTTTAGTGAATATTACAAGAGCAAAATGTAATTGATGTCAGCTGGATACCTAGGCTATTTAGGTGTAAAGCTACAGATTTGCATTTATTTTTTCTAAGATGAAAAAACATGTGATTTTGTTTCAATTTGTATGTGGGTCAATTCATATTGTGTATACAAATACTATCCAAAAATTTGTGCTGAAAAAAGTTGAGTAGAGTGCTGAATAGCTGTTGCTTCACTTAATGATGATAACACCTTCTTCTTCTTCTTCTTCTTCTTCTTCTTCTTCTTCTTCTTCTTCTTCTTCTTCTTCTTCTTCTTCTTCTTCTTCTTCTTCTTCTTCTTCTACAGCACTCTTGTTCCATCTAATTATTATTAACTTAAATATTAAAATCATTTTATTAAATGCATTGTTTAATTAAGTGCTCTTGTTATAATTTCATTTTACATTTTCAATGTGGTTTAGAAATATATTCGAAGACTCTATTAGAATTATATGCATTAATATTAGTGATTTTTATAAGGCCAGATAAATCTAGACTGAACAAATCATTTACAACTGGTAATTTTCCCATTCATAAATTTTACATCCAAATAAAACCTGGTTTAAATGACCTATTTCTTCGCATTAATAATAATAATAATAATAACAGCAGTCCTATACACTGCATACACTGCCGGTGTACTACACTTGAGAGGGTTCAAAACGACTCTCAATAAACATGCAAAAATAATCAAAATTTTTGTATGTAAATATGAAATAATCGCAAGTTTGTGCTGTTAAATTGTACGCGCACATCTCACTGCAAGTTAAAATGATAACCATGCTCCCAACATTCTCTGCTAGCTAGGCAAGGCCAGCAATAGTGTGCATGTGGATCTACTCCATCGTAAATTGAAGCAATGGACACACACTCCCAATTCTCCACTAGAGAGACGAGGGGAAAGAAGCTTAGTTGCCAGCCATTACCTGTCGAAATGCACCACTAAATTTTGCGATTGACAATCGTTTTTAGTCTGTATTAGTGTTGTTTTGTTTGTAAATTTTTGTGAAAATGACCGGAGTAAGTGTTACTGAAGCTAATGGTTCATGTGACCGTACAGTAGAACATGCATTAAAGACTGGATTTTGGAATTTTGAATTTTCTGAAAAACTTAAAATAAAAAATAACAGCAGACCCACTCCGAATTACCAAAAATATTGAGACAGAAAACGAGTGTAACAGACATTTCTCATTAGCAATTATTCTAGGTACAAATTATTAACTGGTTGCCCCAAATTGAACAAACTCTATTGTTGGCCATGTCTTCTTTTTAGTATGTAACGACAAAAGCAGTACCATATGCTCTCAAGACAGATTCGACAACATAGTTTCTCTAACTGGTTCATTAATTAAGCATGAAAAAACAAAAAATTCCCCAGCATACCCATAGATGAACTACAAAAACCTCTGAAAACCTGGCTACAAAACATAAACATACCAACAGAAGAAATAGAAGATCTTGTCCAGTTAACCAATTTATGTGTAAAACAGAACTACTTCACATTCCAGAATAAATGCTACCAACAAACAACAGGACTTGCAATGGGGAATCCTCTATCATCATTCCTAGCCGACCTATACATGAGTAATTTTGAAATACATATTACTGACTCATTCCCACATATATACAAAAAATGGTATAGGTATGTAGATGACATCATTGCTATAGTTCTAGAAAAACTCGTAAACAATGCACTCAAACTTCTTAACTTGCAAAACAAGTCCATTCAGTTCACTATTGAGACCGAACAGGAAGGAGCCCTGCCATTCCTAGACATTAGAATAATAAGAACAAAAGAACATAGCCTAACATTTGGAATATATAGAAAATCCACCAATACAGATAACCACATAAAGTTTGATAGCTATAACCCTACAACACACAAATATGCAGTCCTGAGACTAGTACAAATTCCCATGGAGAAGAATGAATACCAAAAAGAATACCAACAGATACTCCAAACAGCTACCAACAACGGTTTCCAAAAAAGTGCAGTAGACAAGAGAATACATAAATACAAAAAACTGAATCGCATAACACACACAACCACCCTACAGAACCCCAGTGACCAACCTCAGTTCAGAAAATTCACCTATCATCCTTGGGCACACAACAAACTTCAGAAAATATTCATGAATTATAACATCACCTTAGCTCCAAAAAACAACTACAGCATTCAGAAACTGCTGTGCAGAAATTTAAAAGATCCTATCCCTGCAGGAAAACAACCGGGAATTTAAGAAATTAAATGCTCAGACTGTAATCTGGTGTATATCGGAAGGACAAAGAGAAATTTGGAGGCCAGATTAAAGGAACACATGAGAAACCTAAAATACAAACAAATAGAAAAATCAGCAGTTGCCTATCATTTTTGGACATCAGGACACGAAATCACACCAAACATAAAACTATTAAAACCAGCTTATAAACCCACAGAATTAGATGTCTGGGAGAGGATCTACATCATGAAGAAAAAGAGCCATATCATGAATTTTGATTTGCCACCTTACAGCAACCTCTGGAAGTACATAGATCCAGCAACAGATGCCTCCACAATTAATACACCACCACCCCCATCATTGTCGCCAACGAAGAAAGATTTAGTTGGAATTAAGGGTTGAAAATGGGAACAACTGTTACCCGAAACCGGTCCCCAGTAAGTAAAAATAAGTGATGTTTGTGTTACAAAAACCGACTCCATTTCTTTTATTTTCTAAAAAATCACATATTTTGTGCATTCACTCCTTGTAATTTTGGCAATAGGCGAATAGACCTGCAGCTAAATGCTCAGAAATCATTACAAATTTCAAAGCATAATGAAATGGTAAAAAGAACAGAGAAATATTGAATAGACTCATTGATGTTGTTTGTCACTTAAGAAAGCAGGAATTAGCTTTTAGAGGACACGAGTCAGAAAGTTTCTTTAATATAGGTAATTATGTAGAGACATTGGATTTACTCAGTACGTATGATCAACTTTTAAATGATCATTTAAAAATGCTACAATTTTCCAGGGCACTTCATTATCCATTAAGAATGATTTAATCAAAGCTGTAGGGGTGTTTGGCTGTGCAGACATCTGCTGAGGCACTTTACAACCATGTACTTGCAACAGATAAAGAATTTAATATTTGTAAGAAACTTGTCGCTCAGGCATATGATGGTGAGACTGTAATGTCTGGTCGGCAATCTAAAGTAAAAGTGGCATTTCCATTGTTTGCTCAGTGCTACTGTCATATTCTGAATTTGGTTCTACAGCAGGCAGAGATGTAATATGTGCAGAATTTTTCAAACTCTATCAGGGCTCCCTAATTTCTTTTCTCATTCCACTAAAAGAATGGAAACTTTGCATACTTTTATGAATAAAATGTTACCAAAAGCGGCTCCGACATGCTGGAACTTCAATTCATGCCTTGTCAACACTGTACAAGAGCAACAAGATAATCTGATTTTATTCTTTGAATTCATGACAGAACCAGAAAACAATGTTGATTGGGAACCTGATGCACCGGTTAAAGCACAAGTTTTTCTTTATTTTTTGATTCGGTTGGGTACTGTCCTCCTCTTCAAAACATTTTCGCAATATTTGCTCATACCGATATTCTCTTCAACATATTACAAGACAAGTCTATGGATATTGCACATTGCCATTCAAAAGTAATCCAGGCTAAAAACATTTTAGATGAGCTAAGAAGAGAAGGGTTCCAAAATATTTGGCGAAGCATTTCTACTGAAGTGATAAATGAACATGCAAAAAAGAAAAGGAAGAACAATGAACCAAGTGAGGTTACTGAAGTTATGTTCAGGAGGATATTCAATGAAATTTTAGATAATTTTCTCTATCAAATACAGAATAGGTTTTCCGACTATGATTCCTCAAAATTCAAGAATTACAAAACGTCTTTTCCTGATCAGAATTGCTCAAAATTGTTGGACATCTATGGCTCAAATTTTGATTCAGTACATCTGAAAAATGAACTCAGTGTTGTGCACTCTTCTGAAAATGAAGATTTTGAAGGAAAGTCAGTTGGTGAAATAGTGAAAATTATGAATGAAAGAGATCTGGTGTGGGCTATGTCTGAAGTTTGAAAATTAGCTTGTCTAATTCTAACTGTACCAGCAATTACAGCTTCTGTTGAACGGTAATGTTCCACTTTAAATCGAGTGAAATCTCACTATAGGTCTACAATGGGCCAAGAAAGATTATCCTCTCTGTCAATGATGTCTATAGAAAAACAGTTACTTTGTACGCTTCGTAAGGATGTTGACGAAAATTTTACGCAAGCTGTTACAGAACTATTTCTGAAGAAATCTGGTGGGATGGAGCTAGCATCCCAGTAAACTGGCAAGTACTACTAAAATAAAGAATAATTTACGTATACAGGTGTCCCTCACATTACATGAGTAATTGGTTCTCATTTATTATCATGTAATACAAAAAAGACATGTAAAGTGAATGTGATAATGATGTGAGCTATTTCAGGTAAACATGAAAAAAAGTAGTTTTATGTCATTTGTACAGAGTTAAAATCAGCATTTTTTTAAATCGCTTTAAGCGAAAGCACATAAAATGAGATCGCATATAGCGAGGGATGGCTATATTTTATAGACTAAGGAAAACAATGATAAAAGGAGCGTTGTACCTAAATTACTCACCACAAATCGCCACTGAATAATAATAATAATAATAATTATAATTACAATAATTATAACATCATCATCATCTTGGTGAAGTTATTTTATATAAATAGTAAGGAGTGGAAGCAACGTTTTATTTGGTACTGGCAAGCAATTTTATGTCTTCTCTATTAATCTACATTTTTGGAACCAAGGGAATAGAGTATTCTTGTTTGTCTTAATTTTTTAATCCATAATTTCATTGTTCCATTCCTCAAAGGTTCTTGTGAATAAATAGGTTTGTATAGTATAGAGTTTGTGTAGATCAGGATTTGCAGCTTCTGTCCTTGCCAATTTATCTGCTTGGAGCAATTTTATGCCCAGGAGATCACTAATTTAATCCTCAAATCTTTTTGGAGGTCCATATTTAAATTTCCATTCTAAATATTCAGTCCTTTCTCCAAATCGGCTTTAGAAATATTCATAAGGAAGCTGAAAGAGTCTGAGAAACTTGTGTTCAGCAAAAATGTTTTTTCCCTTAATAACTTCGACTGCAACCCTTGTACCTAGAATATCTGTCAAGTTATAAATGACCAATATTTCTGTAACTTTATTTTCCAGTTGTACTATTTTGATGGTAAACCACAGCTCCAGTATAGTTGCTTTTGTCTTAGAACCGTCAGTGAAAAAGTAGTTACATTCATTTAAAGTAAATTCCTCTTAAAATTTGTTATATAATGGTTTTATGTCATGAATATCACACTTAAAGTATTATAAACTCATTCCAATTCACTGAGATGAATATCTCTCTTAAGTGTTTAGGAAATCTTGGAGAATAGGAAAGGTAGCTTTCTCAAAAAAAATTCATATGCATATAATAAAGGCATATTAAATGCATTATTCTTCCTGGTGGTAGCTTTATTGCATACTTTCTTTAAGTCCTTTAATTTTCTGAAAAAATATTCTCATTGTTAGTGATAACCTTGCATATTAACTTAATGGTCATAACCTTTTACCTTAGAAGAAAAATTGAAATTCTAAACTCTGTAAATAAATATATAGTGTCAGACTTAGAATGTAAGACTAAAGTTGTTTTCACTGTGCTAAGTTCCTTTTTCATTGAGTTTTAATATGAAAGCCTAAAATAGTGCAAACAATATTGTAAATAACTGAGTCTAAATTTTTAATAGAATCTTTTAAAGGGTTGACAATAATGCTTCCATACTTGGATCACAGATTTAACTAGATTGTTGTAAAGTAGGTATACTGTGTAAGGGTGGGCTCCCCAGCTTTTGTCCAGATATACTTAAAACCAGATTATGTTCTTCAATTTGTAGATTAACATTGTGAGGTATTTTACCTTTTTTGAAGATAATCCATTTTGATTTTGGAATATTGACATCTAATCCAAGATTATTGAATGATGTTATTGTATCATTAACCTTAATCTTAAAATATATTTTAATAACTTGGGGTAAGAAGCTGCAGAATACAAGAATAAGTCATCAGCATAAAGACTTATAAATATTGGCAGTGGAAATCACAAATGAGGTGTGGCAATTAAGAAACCAGACTTTGGCTTTGTCGATGACAAAAAGAAGAGTGGATGATTGGCCTTGGGGCTCTCCCTGATACATGGACAAAATTTCATGCTGCTGTGGTGGTTAGTCTGGCTATGAGCCTTCTTAAAAACAGATCATTTGACTGAGCTCTGTTGGAATTATGCTACACTTTAAAGTAGAATGCGTTAACTTCAAATTCCTCACAAAATTTGGAAAACTACTACAGAAACTTACAATTTGTTAAAACAAGTTTTTGGTGATCAGCGTCTATCTCGTATGCCAGTTCTCAAGTGGGTTAAGAGGTTCAAGGACAGTAGGAAAGATTTTGAAGATTTTCCAAAATCAGGCCATCCTTCCCTTCAAAAACTGGGAAAATGTGGAGAATGTCAGTGAAATTGTTCAAGAAGACTGCCACCTAGAGCATTCAAGCAATAGAACTCGTCTGCATCAGTAAGAAAACCATAAGACAGATTTTGCAAAATAATCTGGGCAATGCATAGGTTTGTGTTAAAGTGGTGCCAAGAATCCTCACAAACTAGCACTGAGGGGTGATCTACATTGATTTGATGCCTGAAGTCAGACCATCGGTCAAGTTTATTGTACAAGTATTCCGAAGACCCTCTGTGAATTTGTGCATTGAAGGAGACCAGATCTGTGGAAGAATCGCTCTTGAATTCTCATAAGGATAATGCACCGGCCTCTAACATGATCTCTGTGAAGAGGTTTTTGGGTGGAATGCAATAGTAAAAAGTAAAAATAGTAAGTTAGGGCCCCCTGTATCCAAAAAAAGTCTTTTCAAAATATTGAGTGTGTCCGTGTGTCTGTGAACACATAACTCAAAAACAAAAAGTCATTAAAATACCAAACTTGGTATTTAAGTTTAGTATTTTCCAGGGATGCAATACAAAGATTGTGAAAAAAATCCCTCCACCCCAAACTACCATTTCATGGAAAAAGATATTGAAAATTTTGATTTTATCAAAAATCGCTCTAACGATTTTGTTTAAAATACTGTATATTAAAGATATTTATATTGCAAATAAAATGTATATCTTGAATTTTCAGGGAATTGCCTCTAAAGTCCTCTTTACTCTGAATGAATTTTGCTGAATTTGCATAGCTGGTAAATCATACGAGATAGACAAAAACTTACTACACAGAAAATTTCAATCACGTTAATACACACAATTTATGTCATATACAAGTTTTTTAGTGGAATTGACCATTTCTGAGGTATTCCTTGATATTTGTATCAGATTTAAAATACTTAAACTTTTCTCACCCGGAAAATTGTAATCTCCTGGCTCTGCATAGAAACAGTTTTCAACCACATGGCAACCACCTTTAAAAAGATTTGACTATAAAGTCATGTGAATGGAACACGTCAAATTTTTTTTAAATATCTTGATCGCCTTTTGCCTAAGATTTATGGCATTAATACACTTGTTGCACTAAATTGGTTTTCTCAGTACCTTAACCGGTGTTTTTACGATCTTTAGGTCCATTTCATTGAGGTATTTGTATTTAGACTTATAATGAAATTAAAAATTTCAGAATCCTTTAAGAGAAAACATTTTACTAATACCAAATGTTTTGTAATCATCCTAATTCATTTTGTTAATCCAAAGCTTTTAAACAAGTGTACATATGAATTTTATTAATGATAATCCTAATAGAAATAGGAAAATGATAACTTCCAAAAGAGTCTTCCAACATTTCCATAACAAAATTATGAAGTTTGGAATTAGAAACAAAAATAAGGTCAGGTGCTGGATCATTTTGGTCCCTCCTGCTAAGTCGAGTTCGTGTACCATTATTAAAAATTTATATTTTAGATTTAACAAGAAATCTAACCAAGAATATGATTGAGAAATTGTTATTTTTGTTTTATTCTGAAACATAAAAATTCACAAATAATAATGTGTTGGTGAGCTTCTAACTTCAACAATTATTTCCAATCTCCATTGCTTAATTTAAATGAACTGAGACACCTTTTTTACACATTTTGCTCCAAGTATGCCTCCGTTTGGGAAGACTGGTTTCAGGGTACTTCAACCCTAACTTCAGTTCTGGGGTTGACTGACACTACATACAGCAGGTAGTTATGTGCAGCCTGGTGTTGTGCTACCCTCTACTCTTGTCAACACGATAACATCATCAACAACAGGGACCTCAAATTCATAAGGAATCTTCTTTGGTGATAAAGATTTTTTCCCAAAATTGCAGTTCCAAAGGTTTCTTTACACATTTAATCAAATATTTCTTCCTTTATGTTATGATTTTCAGACCAAAATTGATGTGCTACTGCAGTATGTATGTCTACATACTTGTATCTAATGCTTTTCAAGTGTTCTTTCATCCCAGTTTCAAAATTTCATTTTGTTTTTCCATTATAAATCTTATTGCAGTCTCAACATCTCATTATATAAATCCTGATTTTTTAGTGTTCGGTGTTGTACCTTTCAAAGGGTGATTCAAGAAATTCTGGATATTATATATATTTTGAGGGGCTAGTTTTTTATTAAAGTCTTTAAAAATTCTATTGAGTTTCCAGAACACTTTTGGGTGAAAAGTAAATTTGCAAAATTTCACTGATGGTTTATCCAGTTTTTCCAGAGTGGGGATTTCATGTAGTCTTTTAGATTAGATTAGAAAGCATTCTGTAGGTTCGTTTAGGCCAGGAAGCCACTGAACATAGAACTTGTCAAGGCATATGCATGTATACATATGTTTTATATACTATGGCAATTTTTTTTTTTTTTTTTTTTTATTATGTAACACTGATGTAATGCCAGATGACAGTTTTCTAATTATTAACATAATAGTTACTACTAGTAATTATAAAATATGATTATTGTATTATGCACTCTTCATAAATGTCAACAAATTACAATACATATTTACAAATATGTTATAGAATTTCTAATGCAAAAATTTACAGTTATGTACTAGAGTGTAAAATATCAACGCATCAGGCTTTACAGACCTTGTGTCATGGCTAAATACTAAAAAATTCATTTGACACATTTGTGCAAGTCAAAGTATACATCAGTTTAATTTTAATATAAAACACACACACTAATATACATAAAATGCAATACATTATAATACTTATAAATACAATGATTGTTAACGGTATTGTCAGACAGATTTGTCACTTAAATATTTATCTACAGAGTAAAATGATTTATTGCAGAGGTACTCCTTAAGAGAGGCCTTAAAAGCCCTGAAATTCCAACATTTTCTTTGAGATTACTGAGGAGAGCATTAAATATCTTGATTGTTTCCTAATATACACCTTTCAGAAAGCAATGAAGAATATATCCCTCTTGTCTAGTATTAATGTTATGAATTGTTATTAATGTTATGAATTTCCATGTTTGCTATAAAACTATGTCGATTAACTGCGTATAATTTTAAAATGGATAATATATAAACACAAGGTAAGGTGAGTATGCCCAATTTTTGAAATAGTTCTTTGAATGACTGTCTGCTATAAGCATTACAGATTATTCATATAGCTTTCTTCTGTATCCGGAATATGCATTTACTATCCACTGAATTACCCCAGAATATTATTCCATTCTCGATGATGAAGTTAAAGTAGGCAAAATACACCAACTTAAGTATATCGATTGAGTGAAATTTAACCAGTGCATGGAGAGCATGCTGAGCTAAGTTTAGGTGTGATGTAGCTAATATGTGACTTCCAGTCCAAATGCTACCTACCTGTAAATCAATTTGTCTATGATGTTTGTATTGTAATTGTTCCATTTGGCAACCTCATGAATGTGCATATATTCTTTTTTGCATTCTGTTTTATTCAATGGGACATTGATAAGCCTATGAACTAGACTCAGAAAGATATCAAGTTGATGTTGTACTGGGTTAAACTGGTACTGATTTATGTAACTGTCAACATGTGTTGCTTTTCTGTATATGCCAAATTCAAGCTTGTTTCCATTCTCATGATAGAAGGGCAAAAATACATCTTGTTCTTCTTCCATGGTGAACACTATAGATTTTTCCCGTAAATTCAGTAATTTTATTGCTAAACGATATAAATTTGTTCTGCTGTCATGTTAATTTTCTTGAGCCACTGTTTTAATAAATTTGGTATTTTTTCAACTGGAATGCTCGTGAACAAAGATTGGATGTCGAATGAAACCATCACCTCTCCAGTTTTTATTACATGTTCAATTCTCTTTAAAGTCCAAAGAATTTTTGATGCTTAATGTTTCAAATTTATCAACCAGTTCAAATTCTTTTACCAGCTATTTTGCTAATTTACAAGTCGCCATTGATGACATCATCCTATTGACAAGAATAGAGGGTAGAACAACACCAGGCTGCATACAACCACTTGTATGTAGTGTCAGTCAACCCCAGAACTGAAGATAGGGTTAAAGTACCCTGAAACTGGTCTTCCCAAACGAAGGCAAAGTTGGAGCAAAAAGTATAAAAAAATCTGATGTGTTCCATTCACATGACTTTCTCTACATCTCTGCAACAAATTATTGTTATAAAACTCTTGCTTCTATTTACTTCATGCTAATCGAGAAAAATTAGCAGAAATTGTCTTATTACTTGCTTCCTTGTAAGTAAGTATAAGTGAAATAAAGGAGTACCATAGGTTAAAGTGAGTCAAAAGCTGGTTGCTATTTGACTGAAGTTCCTTAGTTTGTATGAACAGGAGTTGACAAATTTCTATATGAAAAAAGTAAGTTTTTCATAGCTGAAACAAAAAACAATGAATATCTCAAAAACAATCAGCTTCACAAAAAAAATGTATATAACATAAATTGTGTGTTTTAATGTGCTCTAAATTTCTCGTGCAGTAAGTTTTTATCTAAGTCTTACAGTTCAGCAGTTATGCAAAATTCCGTAAAATTTGTTCAGAATAAAGTAGTCTTCAGGGGCTATTCCTAGAAAATTCAAGATATACACTTTGTTTGTCAGGTAAATATCTCTAATATATGATATTTTAATCAAAATCGTTAGAGCCATTTTTGCGAAAATCAAAAGTTTTGAAAAAAGTTCCATCTAAAGGGTAGTTTGGAGTGGGGGGAGTTTTCTCAAAATCTTTGTGAGGCATCCCTGGAAGATACTAAACTTAAATACCAGGTTTGGTATTTTACCAACTTTTTGTTTTTGAGTTATTGTTCACAGACACACGACACACATACACACACGGACCTTTTTGTGAAAATGCTTATTCTGGATACAGGGGACCCTAAAACATACATTTCCGGTGAAATCTTGGTATCATATTTTTGAGTGGAGTGCAATACCTTCTCTATACACTATGTACATAATATGTGTAGAGAAAGTAAAAATCTGATGTGTGCCATTCACATGACTTTCTCTATATCTCTGTAACAAATTATTATTAATAAGCCTATTCTTTAATTTATTTCATGCTAATCGAGAAAAATTAGCAGAAATAGTCTTATATCCTTATTGTAAGTAGAAGCGAAATAAGGGAGTACCATAGGTTAAAGTGAAAGCTAAAAGCTGGTTGCTTTGTGACTGAAGTTTGTTTGTGTGGACACGAGTTGGCAAATTCCTGTATAAGAAAGTTTTTCTAAGCTGAAACCAAAAACAAGGAATATCTAAAAAACAATCAACTCCACGAAAAAAATGTATGTAACATAAATTGTGTGTTTTAACGTGCTCTACATTTTTTGTGTGTTAAGTTTTTGTCCATCTCTTACAGTTTAGTAGTTATGCAAAATTCATCCAGAATAAAGTAGTCTTCAGAGGCTATTCCCAGAAAATTCAAGATATACATTTTATTTGTGAGATAAATATTTTTAATATACGATATTTTAATCAAAATCGTTACAGCCATTTTTTGCAAAAATCAAAATTTTTGAAAAAAGTTCCATGTAAAGAATAGTTGGGAGTGGATGGATTTTCTTTAAAAATCTTCGTGTCGCATCCTTGGAAGATACCAAATCCAAATACCAATTTTGGTTTTTAACGGACTTTTCGTTTTTGAGCTATGCTGCCCAAAGACACACACACAGACACACACACGGACATTTTTCTAAACTTTTTTTTTTTGGATTCAGGAGGTCTCAAAACATGTATTTCTGGTGAAATCTCGGTATCAAATTTTTGGGGTGACTCATTTCATTTAAATTATGGCGCTCCACTGTCTAAAATACTTCTTTTTATTTGATCTATTGCTTATGTTTCTGTTGATGAATATTAACTTAAATAAGCCTAAATCAATACCTTGAAGATTTGCATCCTTATTTTCAAGAAATCCATAGGACAACATTTTAATATTGTCTTTAATTCATGTAATAACACATTCTCCATGAGATAGTCTGTTGAATCTTACTGTTTTATAATCTGATAAATTAAGTTTGCTATTTTCCTTAAACCAACTTTCAGAAATTAAAAAAGTATTATATTTAATTTTATAGATATGATTAGTAACATCAATCTTTTTATTATTCAAACTTCTTGCATTCCACATGAAAATGCTGAAATTACTTATCAATTTCCAATTTTGCATTTAGTTTTATTAAGAAATTAAACAGGGAATTATGAACTTCTGTTAAATCAGCAGTAATTTTCTTGGGGACTTCTCAATAAGAGTCATGAAATAATCTAAGGCAGCTTTTCCATTATTTATGGAGGTTAATTTCTGGATTATCTGATCATTTATGAACATAGGCAGGATTAGTAATGGGTTCCTTCCAACATTAGGTCTTACCAGTATTTCATTCATTGCAGCTTTGATTTGGATTTGACATCCCTTTTCCTTTTCCTTTTTTTTTTTTTTTTTTTTTTTTTTTTTTTTTTTTTTTTTTGTAGCTGTCACTCTATCATGTTTGTATTTATTGCTTATGTTCATATTAGATACTGGAATGGCTTTCAAATGTTTTTCTGCCACATTACATAAAATTTCCAATGTCACTTTTGTTAGTAACTACAGAATCTACATATGAAAACTTGTCACTTAAAATATTATAGCTTGCCTTCTAGATATCTTAAAACTCTGAATTTTTGTAATTACTCTCTGTTCAAAAATGTATTTTTGGCATTTCTTATAATTGGCAAGATGTTCCCGGCCACAATGAATACATCCAAATATTTGTTCTATGCATACATTAACTTCATGTTCTTCTCCATTAACATACTTTTTATTATTTCTACAGTATTTAGCAAAGTGCCCATGCATGCATCAGTGGCTACATTAGAGCAGTGTTGCCAACCAAAAACCATTGAATATTGCTACAGGTCGAGAAAAAATCTGCTACATTCTGTTACAAAAATGCACACATTAAATTACCCTAAAATGGTTACAACATACCTTTTCTATGACGTTCCAAATGACCAAGACGATGGATTAATAGTGATTATGATGATGGTGATGTAGTAGGTAGTTGGGTCAAGTCTACTAGGGGAGTAATATGATAAAAGAAATTAATAACTATCCCTGCAAATAACTGAAGGGGGAACTGCATCATATGCTGTGTAAAGTGTCATCACTGTCGGATGATTCTGTTATCACTGTAGCACAGTAGTACATGTACTTGTACTTCCAAATGTATTTACATGTTCTTCGGTTATTGGGTATGAAATACAACAATTGCCTTTGTTTTGAAGATCGCTCTTTACTCTTAGAAGGTCACTCAGAGTTTGAGGCTTTAGTTTGTTCCTTTTTTGGATTTGATGTCAGTCATCATGGAAAACACTCTTTCCACATCAGCATTTCCATGTGGCAACACAAGTATAAGTTTAGCCAATTTTGTAATATTTGAGAAGACATACTGCCCTTCAAAATTATTTATTTCTCCTACTCTGCCCCAGAAAGCAAGGGTACTGCTTGATTTAATTAACATTTTTTTTTCTTCTTCAAAAAAGTAAGAACTTAGTTTCTGAAATTCTTGCTGTGTTTTTTACTATTAATTTTCTTATCATATTTATTTGCAAGTCCCAGCAACATCGTACTTTTTCTGTGTGTCTTGGGCCAAAGAATTGCTTGGAATAAGGAATGACATATTCCTAAAAAGCTTTTTGTTGACCGGGAACCTTCTGTACCTACACTCACACACTTCTGATAAAATTTAACACAGACAAGTTTGAATTGTTTTTTGTCCCTCTCATGGCATTCCATAAGCATTTCCATAGTATCCTGACCAATATTTACCTTTTTTTATTGGAAGCAAAGCATGAGGATCAAAAACATTTAATATGTCCAACTTTTCATCAGCTGAGAAACAGGAAGATTTTACAACATTCATTTCCCGCATTCTAACAAAACTCCTACTTTCGCGGTACAAATCTTGCACAAGAACATTCTCTGAGACTGGAACATTGCATTGAACTGATTAAAAGTTGGCAAAACATGATTCAAAATATAAAGATGTATCTTCAGATAGGAATTCTGAAGTTCAGAAAATATCATACTGCCCACTGGATTTTTGTCTTCAAATGCTGCCACTCTAAACAGCTCAAAAAGAACACCCCACTGTTGAGGAACATGATTCACACAATTTGATAATGTCAGCCACCTTGTTTGACTGGGACTTAATACCTTTAATGCAGAAGCATGCATGAATTTTTGGAATTCTTCCAAGATACTCTGCCTTCTAGGGGAACAGGAAAGATAACTGGACACGTTTTGCAACAATGCTTCAACATACGCAGGAATCTTTTGCGATGCTGCCACAGCCACTAGGTGTGCTGAATGATATACACAACCATTAATAAATATTTGTAGATTGTCGTTAAGAAGGTGAGTTTTAAACGACTCCTTGTTGCCTAACATAACACTGGCATTGTCAGAACAAAAGTCTATGGTATTCTCTGCATTGACATCGGTTGTTGCAAGGTATTTTTTGAGCAAATTATAAAGACTCTTTGCAGTACCTTCATCGCTACCATGGGAACCAAATCAAGAAGTTGGGTTTTCATTTTTTCATTGTGAATATATCTTACTAACACACAAAGCAGCCGTGTATTACTGATGTCTGTGTTCTCATCTACGACGATAGAACATTCATTGTCTTTCAACTTTTTAACTTAAATCATCAGCAACTAACAAATTAAATCTTATGTTAGCAATGGTAGCACTTTTGTCTTCTTTTACTGTGTGAAATATCTGTAAAGTAAGAAACAAAAGAATTGGAGGCACTGTATATTTTGTTTATTATACCAATTTATTTTAAATAAGAAAACTATCCCCATTGTGAGTATCTTTACTATCGGTCATAGAAAAAAATATTATAGTTTTTCTATGGTAATTTTGGCATATTTTAATGACAAAAATGTATCTTTTGATTAAATGAAAAATCAAATTAAAATTAACTTAGTCATTTTTCGTTCCTCAATAAAAATATAAATCTATTAATTTACTAATTAACTGAGAAATTTTTGTGTTGTCAGTAGCTTTTAGATTCTTCTTGTGTTTCTGGCTTTCACTGTTTCAAAAGATCACTTCTTTTTGCCCCCAAAAGAACACTACATGCTCTGCACTTTGCTTTTGCACTATCTTCTGTAACTGGTCATAACCATTTCGAAAAAATATCTTCTTTCAACCACTTGTCCGAAGACAACTGTTTTCTCGCTTTTTTCTCATCTTTCGACAATTCTCTGCGGTATTCCATTTTTTTTTTTTTTTTTTAGGGGTGAGTACCCTTTATCACTCATTATAAATTTAATTAGTAACAATTAGGAGTAACACACTATTTGATTCAATATAATACTTTAGTCAGCAAGCTAACAGTATGATATTATAATTTGAAATAAAACCTGTGCCTGCGATGAGCGAGTGTTTCATCATGTCGCCCAAGGTATAGATTATGTTATCATAGCTTGTATAAACTTTTTGAAAAGCATCAGCTATCTGTATACTGATTTTTGAATATATTTATATATGTCAGGCTGGGCACTTGCATTAAATAAATATTAACATGAGTTATCAACTTATCTTTCACATGACAGATTCCTTGAGCCTACTTCTCTCAGCCTAGTTGCCTAACATTGGGCTGATTTTTTTTTTAAATTGACAAAAGTCGCTACACTTTCCCAATTTTCGTTTTTCTCCGCAATGTTTCCCGAAGGCTCAAATTCCACTACGGTTGGCATCACTGCATTAGAGGGGCTTCTCAGTTCATTTTCATTTCATTTCATTTTCATTTCATTTTCATTTCATCCATAAAACATTTACATGTTATTAGACACGTCAAAAAATAGGCAACAACATTATTACACAACATTCACAACATCTAGGATTACAGTATACAACAATTTTACAGCATTACAAAGAGTAAACAAATTCATCGACTGAATAATAACAATTTGTCATTAAAAAGTTTTGTAGACATTTCTTAAAACCTTGGATGCATTTTGTATTCTTTATTTTAGCAGGATTATTATTGTACAGGTTGGCACGTTTATAATAGAAGCTATTCTCAAATAATTTGGAATTATGAGGTGTAATGTGTAATTCTGACTTGTTCCTTGTATTACACCTATGAATGAGTTAACAGCAGTGTTTGTAGTTGCAAAATAGTTTCATATATAGAGTGTTTCCAAACAACACCAAACGAAGATGTGGTCCTTGTTGGTCATACCATACCTGATATGTGAATATAATTTTCAGCTCTAAATTCAACACATACAAAAACTGCCATAAAATCATCATGGATCAGGCAGTTGTACATAACCAAATGGCACGTGCCTGGCCCACTCCAAGAGAGATGCCAGTTGGTAGCAAAGGTCCCAGTCCCGTGGTGTAGGGGTGTTTTGATAGACATGCCAGCGTGGCACAGGTCACCTTAGTAATGGAAGAGGAAGCATGTGGATTGTGTTATGTGTTTTGTATAACACATGAGGTTGTTTACATGGCATATGACAACTGTTGTTCTTTTGCTGCTTAATCCCAAATGTGTGCGATTTTTAAACTCACATAAAACTTTAAATAGAAGAGCTTGAAAGTTGCAACATCAAGTTTCGGACAAGTCAAAGTGTAAGCTAACCGACTGCTATCTTCATTTGGTGTCGTTGTGAAACAGCCTGTATATATACACACTCATGGCAGTGGCATAATGTTTAACTCTCTAAAATATGGTTTACAGACTAGTATAAGGTAAATTGAGCATAATCCTGATTACTTTTTTTTTGTAGTTTAAATATTTTAATTGCCTCAGTACTAGATCCCCATAGAACTATCCCATATGATAGAAGTGAATGAAAATTTGCAAAATAAACCATCCTAAGTGTGCATTTACTTACTGGTTGGCTAAGCATTTTGATTTGAAAACATATCTTACTAAATCGCTTTACTAATTCATTAATATGGACATTCTATTTCAGGTTTTTGTCAATCCAAACCCCAAGAAATTTTGTTATATTGTTGTGTTCTATTTCTTCTCCCTCAAGAAATATTGCTGGGGAATACAAATTTTTGTTGTTTTTGTGGTGGAAACTAATTACTACACATTTTTCCTTATTTACAGATAGACAATTTTCCTTAAACCCTGAGATTGTATGAAACATTCTGGAGCTAACATTTCTTTTTAGTTTTTCTTTTTTGTTATTGGAGATTAATATACTGTTGTCATCTGCAAATAAGGAAAATTTTATATCTTTTATTCAAATTACTATCTAGAAGATTATTTATATACACAAGAAACAATATGGGGCCTAAAACTGAACCTTGTGGGACTCCTCATTTAACTGTTAATTCATTTAATAATATCGATTTCACCTCCTTTTGTTTATCATCATAGTATTCTATTACAACTACTTACTTTCTGTGCATAAGATATGAACTAAACCAATTTTAAGCTACTCCTTTAATTCCATATTTGAATAGATTTTTAAGTAATATTTCATGATTTACAATGGTCAAAAACCATTTACAAGGTCAAAAAATATACTGATGCAATGCTCGGAGTTCAAACCCATGCTGAACTGAAGAAAGAATTTTAAATTTATTAATAAAGCTTATCATTCTTTTATAAATGGCTTTCTCTAGCACTTTAAAAAAAACCAACAAAAGGGAGATTGGCCTATAATGTTTTATTTCAAATTTTGAATCTTTTTTGAACATTGGTCTTATTTTCCTTATTTTAAAACTAGCTGGGAAGCAGCCATTACTCATTGATAAATTCATTAAAAAACACAATGGCTTTAAAAGTACATTTGAACATGATTTTAACAACAAATTCAAGCAGCCATCTAGCCCATGTGTTTTTTGTTATTCATATTTTTTATTATAGATGATAATTCATTTTCTGTTACTTGTGAAAGGAAGATAGATGGATATGAATTTCCCTCTGTGAGTACTGTGTCATGTGCTTGAGTTCAAATAGCCATTAACTGACTTGACTCCCTTCTTAAAATTAAGTATTAAATGCCTTTGCTATTTCAAAAGGATCCGAAATAATTTGATCATCCTGTACTAAATTATAATTTTGAAAATCTTTCTTTTGTGAATGCAATTCTTGTTTGATTATACTCCATAGATCTTTGATTTGTTTTCTGAATTTGCAATTAAATTATCATTGTAAAGATGTTTAGCATTTTTTATTACTTTATTATAATTATTTTGTTTTATATTTCTAAACGTATACCCCAAAAGATTTCCTTTGCTAATTTATTTAAATGTCTCAGCTTATCACTTGATATAAGTATTCCTTTTGTTATCCAACTAGTGCTTTTTCTTTTATTTAATATGACTCTTTTTAGTTGCAAAGAATATTTGCATAATGTTTAAAAGCAAATCGTGGCTCCATTGATATTTTCCTGAGAGTAAACATTTTCCCACGTTTCTTTTGACAATAAGTATTGCAAATAGTGTACATCTTTTATATTGGTATACATAGTGCTCTTGTTTTAATTTTTCTGTTTTTTGACAATTCATTGTAACTGTAAATTTTTGCCCACTGTGATCAGATAAAGCACTCTGTATAATTTCTACAGTATAATCTATGAAACATGAATTTAGAATTAGCTGGTCTATTGCAGGTTGAGTTATATTAGAAATTCATGTAACTGTATTTACTGTTGCTTTTATTCCATAAGCAAGGAGTAATTGTGTTAATTTCTGTTTATTTGAATCTCTGTAAGAAAATTGATATTCAAGTCACCAATTATTAACATCTTTTTTCTGAAAAAATTCCATGACTTTTTCTAACTTTTCAATCAACTGCTTTACACAATTATTCAGATCCCTATATATACATGCAACTATTACTTTCTGCTCCAATAGCTCTATCATGCAAATCTCAAATTGTTCATCACAGACCAAATTATAAAAATAATTTAACCTTTTGCATCTTTTACAAAAATGCTCCCTCCCCCCCCCCCCCCCCCATTATTCTTCTCCTTTCTACAATAATAACTACCCATTGAAAACCTTGTTAGGTTGTAAAATTCAATTTCATCGTCTTTCAGCCAGTGTTCTGTTAATTAAGCTACTGCTAATAAGTACCTCTAAGTTAACCTTTTTGTTTCTGGCACTTTGCATATTTTAATGATATAAAATAATTTTATTTTTAGTGATAGTATCTAATATAAAAGAATTTTTACAAGACTTTCTTTGTTTCCTTCAGTTCTGCTTAAATCTATAACAGGAGACAAATTTCCAGTTCCCCTTTCATATATACCTATCACTGCATTCATTGGTACCCTCCTGATAATAACTAACAGGGTCCACTCTGAAACTTATTCCATAAAGGAAAACCCTTAGTGGAAGCATTTGAGATCTAAAAGTGACCAGCACAGATTGAGTAGGTTGATAAAAAGTTTTATTATTGTCTCCAGTCACCCTTTTTATGAATATGTATACTTTCATAATTTCAGCATTAATGTCAGTTTTTGCTCTGTGTACTAAAAAATCTGATGTGTACCATTCACATGACTTTCTCTATATCCCTGCAACAAATTATTCTTAAAAAGCTTATACTTCTATTTACTTTATGCTAATCAGAAAAAATTAACAGAAATAATGTTATTACTTGTTTCCTTATAAGTAGGAGCGAAATAAGGGACTACCATAGGTTAAAGTGATAGTCAAAAGCTGGTTGTTTTGTCAATGAAGTTCCTTTGTTTATATGGATAGGAGTTGACAAGTTCCTGTATGAGAAAAGTATAAGTTTTTCATAGCAGAAACCAAAAAGAAGGAATGTCTCAAAAACGAGGAACTCCATGAAAAAAATGTATATAGCATAAATTGTGTGTTCTAACGTGCTCTACATTTTTTGTGCAGTAAGTTTTTGTCCATCTCTTACGGTTTAGCAGTTATTTGAAATTCAGTAAAACTCATCCAGAATAAACTACTCTTCAGAGGCTATTCCCAGAAAATTCAAGATATACATTTTATTTGTCAGGTAAATATCTTTAATATACAAAATTTTAATCAAAATCGTAGCCATTTTTGGAAAAATCAAAATTTTCGAAAAAAGGTCCATGTAAAGGGTAGTTGGGGGTGGGGGGATTTTTCTCAAAATTTTCGTGTCGCATCCCTGGAAGATACTAAACTTAAATACCAAGTTTGGTATTTTACCGACTTTTCGTTTTTGAGTCATCATGTTCACAGACACACGGACACACTGACACACACACACACAGACCTTTTTCTGGAAATGCTTTTTTTTGGATTCTGAGTGTCCTAAAACATGTTTTTCTGGTGAAATCTTGACATCGAATTTTTGGGTGGAATACTACTTCTCTATCCCTATGTACATTGTACAAAATAATGGAAACACTCCAGTTTCAGACATATTATTAGAAGAGGTTGCCTATCCTGAAGTTGCAATTAGATCTGCATTCTTTTGTTTGTGAGTACAAAGTGGATATAGTAGAACTGTTTTTCAGCATTATTATTGTTTCAGGTGTGCTGCAAGTGTAAACCATTGGACAATGAAAGACCTTTCTGATTTTCAAAGAGGGCAAATTGTTGGTGCCCGGCTAGCAGGAGTTACAGTGACTCAAACTGCCAATCTATTAAATATTGCAAGAAGTACAGTTTCTAAGGTTATGTCAGCATACTTGTCAAAAGGTAAAACATCTTCTGCAAAAAGTAACAGTGGCCGCAAACAGAAGTTAAACGACAGAGACAGGAGAGCTTTAAAAAAGATTGTATTAAGAAATCGTAAAACTACTGCAGATAAAGTGACAGCAGAACTGAATACATGTGTCAGTCAACCTGTTTCTACCAGAACTGTGAGGACAGAGCTTCACAAGTTCGGATTACATGGCAGAGCAGCAATTGCCAAACCACTAATCACACAGACTAATGCAACAAAGCGAAAACAATGGTGCCATGAACATAAGACCTAGACAGTTGATGATTGGAAACATGTGATATGGTCTGATGAATCATCATTCACACTTTTCCCTACCACTGGCAGAGTATATGTTTGGAGAACACCTAAAGAAGCTTATGATCCTGACTGTTTAATGCTTACTGTTAAGCATGGTGGTGGGTCAGTCATGGTTTGGGCTGCAATATCTTGGTTTTCTGTAGGTCCTATCATAACACTGACTGGTAAAGTGACTGCTAATGTCTATAAGGGAATTCTTGGGGACCATGTGCACTTATGGTGCAAACATTGTTTCCTGCAAGCAATGCAATATTCCAAGATGACAATGCACCTGTTCATACTGCTGGATGTGTAGCAGAGTGGTTTGAAGAGCATGAAGATGAAGTTAAACATCTTCCATGGCCAGCTCAATCCCCAGATCTGAACATTATTGAGCCCATGTGGGATGAATTGGAAAGAAGAGTGAGGGCGAGATTTCCTCCTCCTTCATCCCTTAAGGAGCTTGAAACTATTATTCATGATGAGTGGTATAAAATACCTCTAGTAACAATTCATGCACTGTATGGATCAATTCCACGAAGGATTGAAGCTGCTTTGAAAGCAAATGGTGGACCAACACCATATTAATAAAGTGCTTGTTCATTTCAAGAGGTGTTTCCATTATTTTGTCTACCCACTGTACATACGGGGTTAGAGAAAGTAAAAAAGAGAGAAAAACTTGAAGACTACTGAATTAAACTACCTATTAATTAAAAAAGAGAGCACTTAAAATAAATGAATTTAAATCACCTCTAGAAACCAAAACAGCAAATTCAGTTTCAAAGTTGCTGCTATTTGGTCAGTCATTTTGGTACCCGGTGGCGCTCGATGACGTCACGCACCTGGCAAAGTAATAATAATAATAATAATAATAATAATAATAATAATAATAATAATACCTTTATTGTCAATTGACTGCAATACAGTTTCTGACATTGTCACAAATTCATATTTACAATTATGTATTTACAATTTTTTTACATTCGTCCAAAGTAGTCTACACTTAAAGTATGTATTAATTAATGAACATTACAAAGATGGACAACCTACATATTTACACATATTATTATAATTACATATTAATTGTATATACACAGAGGGTCTGCAATTTCAATATTGACATTATTATAGTTCATTGATACTATACAATGTCTTTGTTATCAAATACTTCTTCAGAGCACTCTCAAATTGTTTACCTTTAGAACATTTTAAATATGCAGGTAGTTTTGCATGAAGCAATAAACCCATGACATTTGGATTCTTTTTTGAAATATTTTTGCGAAACCCCTGCTGAAAATAATCATCATTATGTCGGGTGTAATGACTATGGATATTGCTATTTTTTAGGTTTTGTTTCTGAACTGCATAGATTACAACTTTATAGACATACAAAGAATACAATGTTAATATCTGCTTATCTTTAAATATTCCCCTCCATGATTCACGAGAGCTCATATTGAAAATCAATCTGACTGCCCGTTTTTGTAATCTAAATAACCTTTCATATGGGTTGCAGCAGCACAACCCCAAATTTCTATCGCATACAGTAAATATGGGTATATAACTCCATAATAAATCATTTTGAGCCCCTTCTCATCTAGGATATTTTTAAAATGACGTAACCGATAGATAGATTTACTAATTTTGTCACAAATATGATTTACATGTCCAGCCCATGTTAATTTTTTATCAAGAATTACTCCTAGAAATTTATGTTCGCTTACATCATGAATATTGCTATTATTTACCGGTAAGGAGAAATTTCTGGTGTTTATATTACTCTGTGAGAAATGAATTAAGGTTGTTTTTGTCATGTTGCATGTAAGGTGATTTTGTTTAAAGTAGTTAATAACTAAGTCAATGGATTGCAGCAAGTTCTCCTTTAATATATCTACATTTGCCCCTTGACATACAGCAGTAATATCATCTGCATAAGCTATTATATTTGTATTTTTTGAAATTGGTATATCATTTACATATAAAATAAATAATAGTGGTCCCAACACTGATCCTTGTGGTACACCATACATAACACGTTTAAATTTTGATTAAACTTTTCTTACTGATTTGCCCCGTTTATCATACAATAGTGTTGATTGTCTTCTGTCTACCAAATATGATCTGATCAAATCTCTCGCCAAGCCTCTTACTCCATATGCCTCCAGTTTTTGTAATAGTATCGCATGATCAACACAATCGAAGGCTTTTGAAAGATCAAAAAATAAAGACCCTACTTTATCATTTTTTTCAAGGTTTTCAATGACTAGATGTATAAATTCACTAATTGCAGTAGCTGTTGATCGCCCTTTCCTAAATCCATGCTGAAAACTTACAATAATATTGTTTTTGTCTAAGAAATCTAATAACCGGCCTAATAAAAGCCTTTCAAAGAGCTTTGCTATTTCTGATGTTAGGCTAATTGGTCTGTAGTTATTTATGTCATTCTCATTTCCTTTTTTATGTAGTGGGCGTACTAGGCTCTGTTTCAGTCATTCTGGAAATTTACCACATAAAATAAGGAAGTTTATTAGATGTTCGAGGGGACTGGCCAGTGAAAACCAAAGACCTTGGAATTAATTAGTGAAAACGATGCGGGAAAGGGCTCCATCGTATTATCCATAGGTATTATCCTTGCAAATAGTCGTGAGCAGTCAAGTTGCAATACACAGAGTGAGGGAAAGAGTCGGAGACGGAAGCGGCATGGGAATCGTACAAGATATCGGCTACCAGCTGACTGCAGCAATCAGATCATGTCACTGTGCATCATGTTTACACTGCTGTCGTCTAGTTGCACGGATAATACTAAAATATACTAGCGAGGGTGGGAAAAATCCTTTATCTTTTCAGATATATAACTGACATTCTCTATCGTCTTCAGATGATTCCATATGCATTCTAAGGCAGTTAGGGTTGGTGCCACTTAGAGCTTAAATATCTCCATTGCTCTTGTTAATTGAGACTTTACTCCCATGTTTGACCTTGTTCATCGCGGCCACTGCAGGTTCCATCCTCTCTTCCATTTGCAATATTCTGAAAGAAGGAAAAAATAGTTGGAGGGTTGACGGAAGAAGATAAATACGTATAATTATTCCAGTAGATTGGGGCCATTTATAAGCCATTCCACCTTCACTCCCATAAATACACTCAAAGTTAAATTGGCTCTAGGACTTGTCTAATGTGGTAGATAATATGCTTTAGCGCATAATCGTAATTTAGAATAAAGGGATCCACTAGTGTTTCTTTGAAAAGGATTAATTTAGTTAGGTGGGAAATTACGTGCATTTAAGGGAAGCGTTAGATAGAGCATCTGGCAAGACTGATAGTAGTAGGAGAGCTCTGCTAAAATGGCGCTGGGTGGAGGATTAAGTGGAAGGTTACTCTGTAGAGTACGTGTTCGTTAATGTTGTAAATAATATAGAGGTCAACATATCTGTTTGTAAAATGTATTAATTAAAACAGAAGTCCAAGTGTAGTATTTCACTCTAGTTGACTCAACAGCCAAATGAAGTATGGTCTTGGAGAGTGAAATCCTGCACTAATTGTTCCTAAAATATTTTACTAAATGCGTGGTGAATTTTTAGGTTTCGCAGACTATATCATCATGTTCGAAGTCACTTCATACAAGTGCTCCCGCTTTCGGAATCGTAAGTATATTACAGGTTCACTTTATTCTTAACTAAAAGAATCTGAGTGTCTTCATTTCTTACATTCTTACATACTGTGTACATAAGTATAGAAGGGGTAATGATGTGAAATAAGTGCAATCGTGTGCTAGCGATTGGGAGGACGTGGCCTGTGTCACCTCAGTGATGCCAACTCAACAAACATGCATACGCTGAATGTAATGTTGCCAAAACGGGAACCATGCATGCACTGAATGCAACATTGTGCCATGGAAATCGCATAGCAAATCGTGAAGTATTATTTCCATTTTGAGTTATGAGATCTAAATAATACACACATAATCTCAAGAAAATTAAGTGGCAAGGTCATAAAGCCAAACTTTTATTTTGTTCCAGTTTTAGTTTTCTGATTTTATTTTTACCCTCTTTTCCTTTCTGATTCTCTGTTTCTCACAAAGTGGTGAGAAATCAGCTAATTAAACGTATGCGAAACTTGATTTTTTGCATAAAAATGCAGCTGTATCTCTTAAAATATCAGGAACAGGAGTTGCAAGTCAGCTTTTTGGTCAAATGCTTAAGTTGAACAGATGTTGGACTGATAATCTGGTAATTATAGAGAACTTGGGCCCCTCTAGAAATTAAACTAATTGTGGTTTGACTGTACTTGTTACGTTTTCACCAGTTTTTTTTATCGGAAAAGCTCCGTAATTAAGTTAAACGCTAATTTATTACGTGCGCGTAGCGATCCTTTTTTGTGAATATTTATAAAGTATGCTGCCTAGAAGGAGTAGAATATAAATAAAGAAGTCTTGTAGTACTTTTGCAATGTAAATATGTAATAATATTACACACTAAAGCGCCTAAAACCTGAGTTTCATTATTGGCGGCAGGCGAACAGTGTTGTGGAATAATGCAACACCGGCATATGTCGCTAGACGCTGTGCTGATGTATAAGTATGTTTCACGCAGATACAGCTGTTCAGCGAATTTTATTATACAGAACTTCGGCCACTCTAAAATCGAATGAAACTAAGTGCGATTGATTGACTTTGTATTTAAGATGACAATTTCAAAGCCTGTGGATTTCAAATTTAGCGCGAGGTTAGGTTCCAATCCGTTTAGGTTAGTGTGTGTATATAAATTTATGTTTCTAATTTTATATCGTGGTAGTACCTCATTATCGATATTTTCAACAACTCCTAACAGCGCAATGGATACAACATTAGTTTTTTAAACCATATCTCCACCCATAATCCCTCTCTAACCACACTGGTCCTGTTAGAGTGCAAAACTGGCATAAGTCGCAGCGGAGAGATGTAGCGGCCCAACTTGTAAATAATTACCGATAATCTCAAGGTCGTGGGATTAAGCTTGATCTAGACAGTAGTTTTTGACAGCCCCCGCATCAGTAGAGTTAGTTGTGCATTAAGAATTGTGAGGCAAAATTCTGCCACACTGGGATCCTGACTATTAACAGCATCTTTAAAAAACAATTTTTTTCTGGTAGAGCACGATAGTAATTACTTCTCATAATTTAGGGTGGGTATGCTTCACTGACCCCTTAAATAACGCTGGTAAAGAGAAAATGCAAACAGCAAGAAGTAAGGCATTAAAGAATACAAAGAAACTAAAAACATGCTCTAAAAGTCCCGATAATGTACACATTAAACAAAATAATTCTTTTCATTGTGCTAGCAGTTTCCACATTGTCCCTTTCCATTTCTTAATCCTGAATTATATTGTTCTCTTTAGAGAACCAGGAAACTGTAGAACAATTCAGAGAACTGAAAATGAACATTTTTTGTTTGTTGCATTAGCAGTTGAATGAACATTTCCATGTTGTCTGATTGACTTTTTCCGCTTTAAAGTGCATTCTAAATGTTTAAAAGTTTGCATAACTATGCTAAACTGATCTCAAATAGACATACATATATGCAAAAAATTCAGAAAGAGTCATTCTCTTCCTTTGGACAGACACGATAAAATATTGTAAAGAGTCTAAGGCAAATTCTAAACTTTTGATCAGTGGACAATTGTTACCTGTATGCATTGCACAGACACTTAACTTTTTCTGCCAAGAATTTAGAACTTAGAAACATTGCATTGGCTGCATTATTTTGACACACCAGTAAACAAAATTTCTTCGTCCTTTTTCCAATAATTCTCTCAATCTTTCTTGCTTTGAGTAGAATGCAAAAAAGATGTGCTACTAATAATGATAATGATAATAATAAACATGTCTACAGCAATTTATACTAGATGCTGTGTTTGTGTTGGTAACAACTCTGTGTCCTGCTGGATTTAGAGCATCACAGCTGGCAATGGCCACTCAAGCTATGTCATCGTTGGGCATAGCAGATGACTAGTTGCTTTCCCACATCATTGCATTTCACAAAAAAATTTGGTAAAGAAAGAAGAAGATAAATTTTTTGTGTGTGTATGTGCGTACATGCGTCATCTCGTCTTACAACTGATAATTGGGAACATGGACAACGATGTAATTATGCATGCTCAAATATCAGCTACTCAAATATGTCATGCAGAATCCGGAAATAATATCAGAAAAAAAAAGGGCTAAACACAAGGTTTAGAACTTCAATAGTGGCAACTATTTATTCAGCTGATAAAACAAAATATGTTACCAATTTTTACTGTCCTTCAAAGTAGTAACCAGTATTCTGTATAACCTACGCCATGATGTGGAAGTCATAGGTTGTGTTGATAGCACTGGTCAATTTTGATTCTTCAGTATAAAGGAAAATATTTGACTTTAATGGAGATCAGTACCCTGATTTAAAAACTGAAGTCTGTTTTTGGCTATTACATCTATTTTGTATGATATGTGCATATAAGGCTAAATTCATTCAGCTTATACAGCTTATTGCTCTGTTTCGTTATGTTATTCTAAATCGGTTGTTGGTTTTCTTCTTGATCGGCTCACTTCAATCCTCTGTTATCATCCAGATGATTATGTTAATATTCCCATTACTTATCAGTTCTCTATGAACCAGATCTGTCCTGTGAGGTATTTATGTTTACATTTATAGTTATCATAAATGTCAACTGCAGTTGAAAAAACTTGAGTTAATGTACAAGCTTATCTTCTATATGTGTAATGTTAAGAAAACACGTACGACTTCTACATCAGGATTATATAGGAGACAGTGTCTACAAAGTCTTCAGAAGTTATTTACATTTGTGGGTGTTAGTGTTCGACATAGAATAAACTCATGAATAAAGAAACTATATCACTCATATTTCATAAAATTGATCACGATAAAATTGGTAGAACCTCAAATTGCATGTAACAGTTGTGTTGAGGGAATATATTATTGGTATGAAGGAAAATGGAAGGCATTACTGTTTGCCAAACCAATGATATGAAGAGAGCAGCAGAATTAGCATGATTGTTACTTTTGCATTTGAAAATTGCTGGTTACAGGAAAATAATATGGCAGGAATTTTATACCCAAATCTCAATTCCGCTAAGCAGCCTATTCCTTACGGACCCGATCTACTCATACCACCAGCAGTCCTCAATTTGAATGAATCTGAAAGCACTCCATGACTTCCAATAATAAATTGGTTTCTGATCCATAATAATTTGACAATTTGCCACAACAGTTTAATCAATTTGAGTTAAATGATTTAGTGAGGGATTTAATCCTCACCAAGCAAAAAGTGAATTACTGGGCTCAAGACTACAGGAGAAGAATTTATCACCTGGCATTACATTTTCGTGGTATAAGAATTGCAAAATAAAGTTCTATGAGCACTATGCAGAAGATCAACTTTTGTTTTGTGAGTAATCTTATTCATCAGTTGTGCTGGGAAGCATGAGCCAAGTAATGGCATCTTATTATCTCCCAAACAAAGGCAATATTACTTCATAATGGCAACAAGTTAGCTTCAATACTGCTTGCACTTTCTATGAACTTCAGCGTGTTCTTGAGAAAATTAGTACAGCAACCATGAGTGACAAATATATGGTGACCTGAATGTGGAATTCTCCCTCTATGTACACAATGTAAGTATAAAGTATATAACTCTTGCAATGCTTACTGTGTTGTTTGAGTCTAGATGAATGTAGAATAACATTAGTCATTGGTATGATTTTGGGCAACTAGGAAATTCTTTTGCTAAAGTAAAATGCAGCAGCAACACACCAGGTGTGAAGAGTGTTTAATGCTGTTAAAAACTACATTGGTACTGTAGTGGGAGAGAGTGCGCTATCGATGATTAAGGAACAAAAATACTGTTTGATTTTTTAAACAATTGCTTCACAAATCTTTGGAAATGCCAATCAATATTGTCACAATCATTAAATGAAAAATGCCAGTGGAATAAAATCTCAATAGTAATTAAAACTTGCAGCAGAGGAGAAAAAGACAATACTGTGTGCAGTATTCTAACTCATTATATATTCTATAAAACTACTTTTGTAACCTGTTTGACTGTCTGTTTTGCATTAAAAATTTCTCCTTTAGCAGGTTTTCAAAATTTTCATTTTGAAGTGTTTAACACTTTGGTTTTTATTCATATTTTGCTGTACATTCTTAAACTACTAATGCACAATATAATGATCCCTAAGCTGCAGAATATATGATATTTGCATGCTGTCTACATCAATTCATTGCACATAGTTTGATCCCGCTAAATCTTCTAGTATTTTGATATTTTAAATGAACTTGAAGAGAAATAAATATAAATGTTATTATTTACCTTCAACATCACAAAATCACTGCTCACATGCTAATACAGCATAAGAACACTGCATTCTTACCTGGCATGTGACTCCCAACTTTTGCACTGCAAGTTTGCTCATCACTATTCTTAAATATTTGCACTGCTATCCTAGTTTGAAACCCTCTGAAGAAATCCAAGAGCTTTAGCATTACAAAATATTTTAAAAACTCAATGAAATTGGAACACAGTTATTGAGAAAAAAAAATTGAAAACCCATTTCTATACTTTGATGTGGTCCTCTGTCATTTACAGTTTACCCTTGATCTTTCTGGTAATTCCCATAACAGTTTTATTTATGCATGTTGCATTACCAATTAATTATGGCTGTTTAAGTCTTGGAGTCTCCACACCATGACTGATCAAACAAACTTTGATGCCTGCTAGATTGAATACATTTTTGGCAACAGAAGAATGAATTAATTTGCCCCTCCTAGCAGCTGCTAAACTTGCAACAAACAGCAAAATGGCTAATTATGAAGTGAAATGTGCAGAACCCCTGCAATTATTTAGGAAGAAAGCTTTGTGGTTTTGTTATTAATTGCTTATATGTATAGTTTAACATCATGAAATCTTCAATGTGGTATGTACAAACATGGTAAATTACAGGCTTTAAGGATGGTGGCTTAAAAGATTCAACTTACAGTTCTGGAAAAATTGAGTTTGATTCACTTCACACTACTGTTACTAGCTTATTCAAATGTTATACAAATTCAACTTACATTTTGTTTTTAAGGTTAATAAACAGTTAATATTATGCTATTCATAAGATGTATATGTAACTTTTGTTTGTCTTGTATTATACTGATTTTTCAAATATATAAATACGAATAAAGTTTCTCTATAAGGCCTGCAGCCATTATGGTGAACAGGTTATCAAACTTACTCTTAACTTATAATTAATTATTAAATGAAACACAACACATGTGCATGTACATACAGTTTGAGATAGACAGACAATATGAAATCTTAGCATTGAAGCCATTAGGTGGAGATGTATAGTGTACTGTTTCTATGTTGTTGCTTTGCAATGCTTCCGAAATTGAATGAACCTACCTAATAAAGACTAGGAAACTGAGCATCCAAGAAAAGGTTTGTGTATAGTACACAGGTTGCTGAACTTCTTTTTACTATAGTTCAAACTGTTTTCTTGTTCTATGAAATGTACCTTGCAGCAATCCCCCAAATATTTCTACATGCACGCACACATCACCAAAAGTAGGCATATGTAAGCCATTCTAATAATCTGCTGTCTTACACATCTTCCTAATATCCCTACTATACATAAATCATTCCTTGAAATGTCTTACATCATTAGGTAGCATGTGGTCCCCATGCCACTGCTGTCAAGAAACGCTTGGTATGATCTTACTGATGAGTAAATTCCTCCCACTTATTTCAAATAGGAATTTCAGTTGGGTTTTAAGGTTTTCTGGTTAAAGACTCAAGTGGTATATCTGAATATTTACTTTAAACTTGTAAGAAGAATTTTGAGAACCAAAACATGGCATTTTTTACATGTAAATGTTTATAGTGAGGCACTAGAATGAAAGCTTCATCTTGCAATCTTGAGGATGCTGGGTTTAAATATGAGTTGGCAATAGGGACACAATGTAATTGTGTTCTCATTGTTAGTTATGCTTTTATTTAGTTACCCAATCTGGACATAACCTGAGTAACTCTTAAGTGACTTTTATTTTCAGCAAGCCCCAGTGTCAAAACCAGAAGGCCGGACAAAGTGCACATTAATTCCTGGGGATGGTGTGGGTCCTGAACTTGTGTATTCTGTTCAAGAAGTTTGCAAGGTAAATTTTTTAAATTTTATGTAATAAGGAACATCAAGATTACTTAAAAAAATACTTGTTTATGATATTTCTTTGACTAAAGCACTGGTTGAAAAAAAATATCATATTTGACATTTCTATTCTCTTTTGTCATAATATTTAAGATTCTCTTTCGTGAAATTAAATTCATAATTTTAAAGATAAAATGGAGGAGGGAAGAAGTGTATGAATTTTTGTTGACAAAAATCTATAGAAAAGTCTTGCTGGAACAGTAATAGAATTTCATCTTCCAATCATTTGCAAAAATGCGATAAAGTGATTATATATACCTTTCTCCTCCATCTTCATTCCTTTTCCTCACTAAGGGCCGCTCTTACAATGTCCAGTAAACTGTTTACAAGGACTTTTACGGGAACTTTATGGACAGTTTGATTTTACAATATCCAGTTAAAAGAAATCTGTCGGTAAACTATACGAAAACCGGGAGTTCACTTTACCGTAGCATTGTCTTCCAGTATACTCTTTAACGAAGACATATTTTAAGGTTAAGTACCAAATGGCAAAAAGGAATTATACTCAGTTCTTTGAAAGTGATTCTGATGAAAGCGACGATCAGATTATAAAACACAGGAGACCTAAATTACTGAAAACCAGAACAAACTTATTACGAAACTTTAGAAAATCAAGATTCTTTAAGCAATTCTGATTAACAAAACCAACAGTTCTCTTGCTCCCTGATCTCATATGTGATGATATTCAGCATAAAACACAAAGGTAGGTTCATTTTATACATTATTATGACTTTGTTATTTTTTCTTCTATAATGTAGTGAATACCTGGTAATTCTGCACAACACCTATATTAATTCTACCGAATGATAAACTGAGATATGTTGGGGTATCTATATTATGAGTAAAAGTGAAATGTGTGTATTGTGGTAAAAATATTAAAGTAATTTAAAATCGGTTAATAAATAGAGCGTCTGCGATTCAGATTCAGCAATGACCGTCAATTTGATTCCGGCCAAATTAAACATACACAGCTCGAGCATTCTGCCCTCTGCTAAACGGAAACTATGTTGGGGTATCTATAGCAGGAAATAAAAGTGAAATGTGTAGATTGGTGAAAACACAGAAAGCAAATCGGTTAATAAATGGAAAGTCTTCAATTCAGATCCGGCAAAGACCATGTATTCAATACAATACATAGAAAGTCTGCAATTAAGATCCAGCAAAGACTGTGAATTCAATACCTGCAAAATTATACATGAATCAGGGTAATTCTGCACCTTTTATTTATTCCGATTTTAAATTACCTGTGTTTTCACAACAATCCGCACATATCACTTTTATTTCCCTCTATAGATACCAACAAGGTAGTTTCCGTTTTGCAGACGGCAGAATTAATAAAGCCGTTGTACAGAATTACAGAAAACCTGATGCATCTACAACTACACATTGCATTTCCATTTCAGGAATAACGCTGTATTGCCGATGAACCAGCTGCTTTTAACCTTACGATTGTTTGCTCTAGGAAGCATGTTAATTGCACTTGCATGCTAATTCATAGGAGTTAGCACAGCAACTGCTTCTCTAATAGTAAAAACTGTAAGATGTGCTATTGCAAGGTTGGCAAAAGAATATATATAAAACTTCCAGAAACTGAAGATGAAGTTGAAAATGCTAAATTAAACTTTTTTTGCATTACAAAATTTCCTAAAGTCATATATACGTCACTGAGCTCTGCAGTCCAACACATGATTCAAACACGATGATAGACTAACCTCAATACTAAGGCATTAACCTCAATACCTCAAGCTAAACAGCCGGCTTTAGGGCCTTGAGCAATTCTCTACATCTGCGTGGTCGTAATGCCTAAAATTTGGACGATACTTTATATTTTTACACAGCTCTCTTTCAATACCATGAGACAAGATTAAAGCCAAAATGTCATTTAACACAAAATGAAATGTATTTCAAGCGTTTAATATGTGTCCATGGTAAATGTAAAAAGTACGCAAAGAAAGGAAAGTGACTTCTACATAAAAAAAATCGAATGTGTTCCATTCACATGACTTTCTCTACATCTCTGCAACAAATTATTGTTAAAAAGTTTATGTTTCTATTCACTTCATGCTAATCGAGAAAAGAATAGCAGAAATAGTTCTTATTACTTTCTTCCTTGCAAGTAGAAGCGAAATAAGGGACTAGGTTATGTGATGGTCAAAAGCTGGTTAATATGTGACAGAAGTTCCTTTGTTTATGTTGATAAATTCCTGTGAGAAAATTATGCATTTTCAAAGCTGAAACCAAAAACAAGGAATGTCTGAAAACGATCAACTTCACGAAACAATTGTATATAACATAAATTGTGTGTTTTAACGTGCTCTAGATTTTTTGTGAGCTAACCTTTTTGTCCATCTCTTACGGTTTAGCAGTTATGCAAAATTCCGTAAAGTTCATCCAGAATAAAGTAGTCTTCAGAATTCCCAGAAATATCAAGATACGCATATTATTTTTCAGGTAAATATCTTAAATATACGATATTTTAATTAAAATTGTTAGATCCATTTTGAGAAATTCAAAATTTTCGAAAAAATTCCATTGAAAGAGTAATTTGGGTTGAAAATCTTCGAGTCACATTCCTGGAAGATACTAAACTTAAATATCAACTTTTCGTTTTTGAGTTATGGTGTTCAAAGACGGACACACACACACACACTCATACATACATACGGACCTATTTCTGAAAATGCTTTTCTTTTTTATACAGGGGACTCTAAAACATATATTTCCGGTGAAATCTCCGTATAGAATGTACATAGCACGTGTAGAGAAAGTAAGAAAGAAGACCCCAAACATAATAAAATGCAAGAATATGTTTAGCAGTTCATAAATATAGTGAAAAATGAAAACATTAAAGAAATGTAAATTAATTATGTAACCTGATAAAGGTTTTAAATATTAATAATTATGACGCAATTAAAATCTAATAAATTTATGATTTATTAATATTAATTTGTTACGTTGCAAGCAAAGTATGACGGATACTCATACAAGGAGACGTTTATTGGGGTTGAAATCATAGTCTGAGAAAGACGTGCTTGCTGCACATGCCACAATAGTATATAACTTTACAAGTAAACACGAGAAACTCTGGCTGTGCTTATTGGAGCATTCAGCTCTATTAGAGTTTATTTCAGAGAAAATAAGTAAGGGTTTAAAAGCGAAAACCAACTTTTATTATTTCTAAATGATAGGTAAGTAAACTCCATCTCTTGCAGATAGCAAGAAAGTCTCCACTGATGCTTAGCCAAGCAAATAGTAAAGCTATACCAACAAACGTCACACAAAGTAATATTAATTTATTATAAAATGGTCTCAAAATCGCTGTTTTCGTTACAACCAATAATATATTAAATAGTTTATTAGGATTAGTATATTGGCATGGAGAAGAGCATCTCGCGCATTGAGACACGGATAAAAAGGAGGTTGCAGGTAGAAAGATTACAGAGACGCGCAGAATTCCCTAACATTTTTAAGTTTGAACACCCGCGTACCATTAGACAGAAAACCTAGAAGGAGGCGCAACCCTAGCAGGCGAGACAGTTATACCTATCGCTCACAAAGCTACATACTTTATAAGGTATCCCAGGTTCAATTTTAGGTGATGGGTAAGTATTTTTCTCTAGTCCAGATTATCCCCCCCCCCCCCCCCAGAGTCTGGAAGCACAAAGGTGAGTGTGAATGTGTGTGTGATCTAATGATTAAAGTAAAGAAACATAGAAACCAAACGACCTCAGCACATGAGTTAATAACATTGCCGATAGTATATATATATGTAGTATATAAAGAACAGAGAAATCTTTCCAGAGCACAGGCGACTGCACTATATGTCCGCCTGGCCGCACAGTCACCGAGTGGTCACACCACTTGCCTCTCACCTAGATGGCCCGGGTTTGATCACAAGCGACCGCATGTGAGATTTGTGGTGGACGAAGCGGTGCAGCAGCGGGTATTTTTTTCGGTTTTCCAGTTTCCCCTGCCATTACATTCCACGGGGGATCCATCTTCATGTAACATCAATGTCCTCGCCTGAGGTGCCAGAGCAGTAAAACCAGGCATAAAACAGTACCAATATAGAGAGAGAGAGAGAGAGAGAGAGAGAGAGAGAGAGAGAGAGAGAGAGAGAGAGAGAGAGAGAGAGAGAGAGAGAGAGAGAGAGAGAGAGAGAGAGAGAGAGAGAGAGAGAGAGAGAGAGAGAGAGAGAGAGAGAGAGAGAGAGAGAGAGAGAGAGAGAGAGAGAGAGTGTTCTCAGTGGCGGATATATATTGTATATATATATATATATCCGCCACTGAGAACACTGCATAACATAAAACATAACAAGAACCGGAAACATAAAAAGGAAATGAAATGGGAGGAAAAGTGGAAAGGAGAGTTTTAGTGGAATACACCACTCCAGAATTGGCCTTGGTGAATAGGGGAAATCCACGAAAATCTCAATATTCGAGAGTCCCGTACCTCCCAAATACCCGCCTCACACATTACCGCAAAGTTATCGCTTGATTAATGGGCTATTAAGAAAACAAAAGCGTTAATAATGCAAAGGAAATAAATTACAGTCCTGCTGCCTAAATTTTCAAATTATTTTATCTCAAAAACCCCTGTCATTTGTAAACTCCAGTTAATTTTTAAAGCATTTCAGTATACTGATAGGTAATGGAGATTCTTAGTATTTTCTTATTCTGAAACAAAGCTGTGTTATTATATTTGTCCAAAGAGTATCCTTCCAAATATAGCTTTGCAAACCAAGTCTCAGCAGACGAGCCCCTTACCTGCATTTTAGTGGCGCAGGTCAAGGCCTGACCAGTATGACCCACGCTCCACCAAAGGAAAACAAGAGAGACCAAGGGCAACTCCTGCTTTGACACAGGCAACTTGTTTCTCCACGAAAGCAAATTTAGTATTACCCCAGTTTAAACCACACTCTCTAACATTTGCTGTAAAGAGAAGCTGAGAGTGCGGGGAGGGGATGTGGGCAAGCAAGTAACTCAGTGGTTAAGAGTTTAAACCCCAGTTAGGTTTCAGAACATATCTAAGAGAAAGCAGGACTTAAACCTGCCTGAGGTGTACAGTCTTGCATCGACGTCGTATGTGTATATTCGTGTGTGAAAGTGCGTGATGTAAAATTCACACAACATCGCTGTTTTCGAAAGTTCCAGCTCGGTTAAAGGAAACTGGGAGTAAAATTGCAAAAGTTCTGTATTTTTAACAGACTTTCTTGAAAGTGCTATGGTGACTGCTTTTGCTTTTATGATAATATAATAACAAATATAATTCATATTGACTAAATACTCTGCAAGATATAAATTATTTAATTAATTTTATTAGGTAAATATATTGCCTAACTAAAATTTGTCACACACCTCAAAATTTGAGAAAATGTGTTGATATTTTTTTTTTTTGAATTGGAGCTGTGAACCTCACAAAAGCAATAACAGTAATATCTCAATAACTGTGCTACTCCATTATTTTAATTTTTGAAAAAAGTTAGAAACTTTAATCTCTAAGATTTATCATTTTTCCATAAAAATAATTTTGAAAAATTAATACTGTTAGGATCATTTTGTCGTTTGTAATATTAATATAGATACTTTTGCACATTTTGGGAAACTTTAGTTTTATTTATACATTTGAGAAATGTGGAAACTTTTGAAAGCGTGAACACGTAGTTTTCAAAAAACCGTTTTATGAACTAGTACGTTGGGAAACTGAATTGTATGACCTTTTAATAGCTGTAGAGCCCCAAGCAAGGGAAGAAGGAAAACTAAATACTGATTCTACATAAATGCCCAAATGTTCTAAAAGCTATTTCCTATAAAAAACAATTTTAGAATTTTTTACGGATTGTAGTAAACATTTCAGCTCTCACTGTGAATCAAACTGATCAGAATATAAGATTAGAATACTATTACATGGCAACCAAAAGGAGGCACGTCGGAATCGAACGCATCGAATGCAAACCGAAAAAATCTGATCTGTTATACTCACATGACTTTCTCTAACTGCTCTACAAACTTCCTACAAAAAATTACTCTTCTTTCTACACAATGCTAATCATGATAACCATTAGCAGAATGTTCTTATTACTTAATTCCTTAAAAGTAGAATGGAACTAAGGGAATCCACATACCGCCTGCAGTGCCATTAGTAGTTAAAACGGGTTTTAAACCTACAAAAAAAAAAAAAAAAAAAAAAAAAAAAAAAAAAAAAAAAAGGGGAATCCACTAGGCTAACGTGACATTCAAATGCTTTAAAAGCTATTGTTATGCGATTGTCATTGCAAATCGCTTCTTTGCTTGGTCAGGAGTAGAACAGAAGTAAGACATGCTTCCTGTCTGAGAAAAGTATAAGTATTTCACAATTGAAACCAATAACAAGGAAAATCTAGGAAACGGTTACATCCACAATAAAAATGTAATCAACATAAATTGTGTGTTTTGGCGAGATCTACACTTTCTGTGTGGTATGATTTTGTCTATCTCTTACGGTTTAGCAGTTAAGCAAAACTCAGCAAAATTTAGAATAAAGAGGTCTTCAGAGGCTATATCCATAAAATTCAAGATTGACATTTCATTTGGCACGTAAGTAGCTTTAATAAACCGGATTTTAATCAAAATTGTTAGAGCCTTGTTTAATAAAATCAAAATTTTCGAAAAAATTTTCTATGTAAAGGGTAGTTTGTGGTCGGGGAATTTTCACACACACACACACACACACACACACACACACACACACACACACACACACACACACACACACACATACACACACACACGCACACACTCTCTCACTCTCCCACACTCTCACTCTCTCTCTTTTTCTGAAAATGCTTTTTTGGGATTCAGGGGGTCCTAAAACTTGTAATTTCCGTGAAATCTCGTTATCAAATTTTTAGGTGAAATACAATACTTCCTATATACATAGTATGTGTAGAGAAAGTAAAAAAAATCTGATGTGTTACAATCACATGACTTTCTCTACATCCCTGCAACAAATTATTGTTAAAAAGCTTATGCTACCATTTACTTTGTGCTAGTCGAGAAAAAAATTAGCAGAAATAGTCTTACTACTTGCTTCCTTGTAAGTAGGTGTGAAATAAGGGAATACCATAGGTTAAAGTGATAGTCAAAAGCAGATTGCTATATGACTGAATTTCATTTGTTTGTATGGACAGGAGTTGACAAATCCCTGTATGAGAAAAGTATAATTTGTTCTAAGTTAAAACCAAAAACAAGAATTATCTCAAAAACAATGAACTTGACGAAAAAAATGTATGTGACATAAATTTTTTGTTTTAACGTGATCTACGTTTGTTGTGTGGTAAGTTTTTGTCCATCTCTTATGGTTTAGCTGTTATGCAAAATTCATCCAGAATAAAGTACTCTTCAGGGGCTATTTGCAAGATATATATTTTATTTTATTTGTTAGGTATATATATTTAATATATGGTATTTTAATCAAAAGTGTTCATGTAAAGGATAGTTTGGGCGGGGGTGATTTTCTTGAAAAGCTTCGTGTCACATCCTTGGAAAATATCAAGCTTGATCTTCAATGGTCTTTTCGTTTTCGAGCTATGCTGTCCACAGACATACACTGTCAGACAGACAGACTGACACACTAACACGGACCTTTTTTTTCAAATTTATTTATTTGATTCAGGGGGCCCCAAAACATGTATTTCCGGTGAAATCTCGGTATCAAATTTTTGGGTGCATTGCAATACATTTTCTATACACTATGTATATAGTACTTGTAGAGAAAGTAAAAATACGATACAAATATTTTCTCTACTATCAGAGTTGAACTTTTTTTTTTGGCTTATAATCGCCAATTTGGCAAGACTTTAGAGAAAACAAAAGAATGCGACATTGTTGAAGCATCAAAAATGTTTGTTTAATTGAGATTATGCTTTAATATTGTGTTACATAAGTTTGCAGTTCCACAAAATGAGTAAAGGTAAGCTAATACACCATGCATCTAGAAAACTATCCAAAACTATATGACAAAACGAATAAATAGTATTCTAATAGCAGTTCAAGAGATTATGTTTCAAGTGAAATAGTAAATTAATTGGAACCATACACTGATGGAAAGTTATTACATAATCAGTAAGTCCATTCTTTGTTTCTATTATTTGTTTCTCCATCCCTGCCGTCTCACAAAAATGTATAATGCGATTCATTTTCTGCTCCAATACCGCACGTTTATTGGTTCGATTTAATTCAGCTAGAAGGGAATAGCAGGAGGAGTTTCATATCGATTCGATTTCTCTAAGTGGGAAAAAACCTTAAGTGTTCGTTTTAGGTATAAAATCTCTCTGAAAGATAACCACGAGGGGAGATTTTGTTTACCTTCTAAGTAAACATGCCATGCCTAATGGAGACAGAACTTTCGAAAGCCCCCGTCTTCTCTTCCCCCCCTCCCTCCTGGAATTCTAGAGGTTGTTTTTAACCATGAGTGTTTTCAAGCATCTTCATCGAGGGTGGCTCAGTGTAAACAAACCAAATTTCAGATCACAGGTTAACTACAAACATGTTTTCCAAACGTTCACTGGTGGAAGGCAAGCGCAAAGATTCAGATGAGGGCCCTCATAAGCCCCGAGACACCAGGAGTCGCCTGAAAGTGCCTCCGCCCTAGAGCACCAAAGGTAGTTCCTGTTTGTGTGGTTCCGCAGCGAAGAAACCTCTACAAAGCGGATATTCACTGCCCAGCCGCAACGCGCTGAACACCATTGCCTGGTCCTGCAACTCTGAAACATCACTCATTCAGCCAGTGAAGAACAAATCATATGTGTTACATGCTTGGCTTTCTCCTTCAGCAACAAACTATTCTTAGAATAATAAAAAAAATGTATTCTTGTGTCTACTTCACGTATATCTTATATAACATTTTCAGACATACTTTATTACTTGCTGCCTTGTAGTTGCGTGAGAATAAGATTAAAGTCAAATCTTTCAACAGCTTGTCACTATGTGATGCATTGATATTCCGTTTCCTTTGTTGGAACAGGATAAAGAAAAATGTATAACGGTTGTAAAATATGTAAGTATTTTTAAATTGAACTTATAACTAAGAATATTACGTATATCTTATATAACATTTTCAGACATACTTGTATTACTTGCTGCCTTGTAGTTGCGTGAGAATAAGATTAAAGTCAAATCTTTCAACAGCTTGTCACTATGTGATGCGTTGATATTCTGTTTCCTTTGTTGGAACAGGATAAAGAAAAATGTATAACGGTTGTAAAATATGTAAGTATTTTTAAATTGAACTTATAACTAAGAATATCTTGGAAGCGGTTAACTCCACAAAAGTATATTTGACATAAATTGAGTGTAAAACGTGATTAAATTTTATGTGTAGCAAGATTTTCTTCTTCTCTTATGGTATACTAGTCGCAACGTTCATGCAGAAGGAATAGGAATCCCAGGCTATTTTTAAAAAAAAATCAAAATATTCATTTCATTTAGCATAAAAAAAGTCCTAAACGTACAATACGTTAATCAGAATCGTAAGAGGCATTTTTAAAAAATAAACATTTTTGAAAAAGGTTCCATGGAAGGTGTAATTAAATTGAGGGATTTTCTTGAAAACCTTTGTGTAGCATCCTTAGAAAATGCTAACTTGATATTTAAGTTTGATAAAAACTTTGCCTTTTTAAGCTATTTTATTACCAGACAGACAGATAGATACACATACACTGTGTCTTTACTGAAAAAACTTTTTTTCTGAGGGGGCCTGAAAGGCCTAAAACATGTATTTCCGATGAAATCTCGATATTGAATTTTTGGATGGAATACAGTAGGTGTCTTATTTATCTAGTACGTACAGTGTACCTGATAGAGAAAGTAAAATCGGATACAGTTTCTAATTTTCTAGTTGAAGTGATGTGCAGACTAGTGTAGCAGTTGCAGTATAAACTGATAGTAGTGTTGAATTACATTGAAAAAGTATATTTTTGCATAAAGTAATGTAATATGATATATTGAATGTTTCTGTTTCTTAATTCCCCATTGAAAGTGTATCCCATGATAATATGGTAAGGGTACCCCACAGTCAAAATTGTCTAAAATTTAAATAATAATAATAGACAACAATTGTATTTTATGCCAAAATATCCTGAATTTTTACCTCCAATTGTATAATACGAGGGTCGTTCAGAAAGTAGCCTCCGATCGGTCACAGTGTGGGTAGTGGGGGGAGTAGCGACGCCATCTGTGCATTCACGCACTCAGCAGATCAGTCAGCATCAAGCCGTGGTCGAGTGAAAGTCGTACCTGCGCTAGTTTAGTGTTTGTGGCCGTTTGAAATGTGTACTGCAATAGAAAACCCCGCCAAATGTGAAGTGCGTGCTGTTATAAGGTTTTTTACAGCCAAAGGATATTCTGCAGCAGCTATTCATCGTGAGCTTTGTGCCGTGTACGGACCAAGAGTTATGAGTGAAGGATTGGTCCGTGAATGGGTATGTTTATTTAAAAGTGGACGAGAAAACGTTCATGATGAAGAGAGGAGTGGTAGACCATCATTGGTCACGGACGAACTCGTTCAGACAGTTGATGCAGAAGTTCGTGAAAACCGACGTTTCACAATGTCTGAGTTGTCTACTGATTTTCCACAGATTTCTAAGACTCTCTTGTACAAGATAGTGACAGCAAGATTGAGTTACCGTAAGTTCTGTGCACGATGGGTGCCCAAAATTCTTACCGACCACCACAAAACTCAAAGAATGGCCTCTGCATTAGACTTTCTGTCACGTTATGAGGCCGAAGGTGAACCATTGTTAAACAGAATCGTGACCGGGGACGAAACCTGGATTAAGTATGTAAACCCTGAGGCAAAAGAACAATCAAAGATGTGGGCACATTCAAATTTGCCTACCAAACCAATAAAAGCCCGGCAAGATTTTTCTGCCCGAAAATTGATGGCAACGGTGTTTTGGGATGCAAAGGGGTGTTGTTGGTTGAATTCATGGAACGTGGGACAACCATTAATCAAGACGTGTACTGTGAAACACTAAAACAATTACGACGGGCTATACAGAACAAACGCCGTGGTATGCTGACTTCCGGTATCGTTTTTTTGCACGATAACGCCCGTCCTCACTCTGCTCGCAGAACAACAGCCCTTCTTGAGTCCTTCAAGTGGGATGTTGTAACCATCCACCTTACAGCCCAGATCTGGCGCCAAGCGATTATCACCTCTTCATGCATATGAAGAAATGGCTCGGGTCCCAGCGGTTTGATGAAGACGAAGAGCTCAAAGATGCGGTCACAGGCTGGCTCCAGGCACAAGCGGGTGATTTTTATGCAGAAGGAATTTCAAAGCTTGTGAACAGATACGATAAGTGCCTCAAGCGTTATGGAAACTATGTAGAAAAATAGTGCAAAGATGTAGTTGTAAGATGTATATATTAAAATATTTTTATTTAACTTGGTGAATTTCTTGCAATCAACCGGAGGCTACTTTCTGAACGGCCCTCGTACATAATTTGTCACCCTTTAAGATCTAATCATTTAAATGCCAAAGAGCAATAGCGACCTAGAAGTGCAGCTGTCAATTCTGAAGCTGTGTATGGGGCTATTCAAGTCAGTTGAAAATTCATATACCTATTTTAACTGGGCATATTTTAATTGTTTTATATTTTCTTTATTATATTCATAATTCTTAGCCCTTTCAAACTTAGGAACGTTAAATATTTTAAAGTATTTTGGAAATAGGTCCGTAGTGTGTGTATCTGTATGTCTGTCTGTCAATCCGTGGTGTGTGTGTGTGTGTGTGCATGTACATAAGATGAAGATTTTGCGAAACTTAAAAATCTTTTCAAATGTTTTATAGAGGAGATTGAAAGAGAAGTATTTTCTGTGTGTTTAGATGCATTTTGAATTAAAACAATTTGCACTCTTACTATTATTAAAAACTTCAAAATTTGTCATGGTTGGATCAACATCATTAGCCATGAAGACTACACAACCTGAAAACACAGCAAGATAGAAAATATCCACTTCAGCTGTTTATTGCATTATGGTTTGTTTTTGAAATAACAAATTATCAGTTAAAAATTGGCTCATGCTACTAATGCCAAGTATAATTTACAGTGAAGCACATCATAGTGTGCCAGCTGCAGCAAGAATTTGTCAAGAAAGTCCAAACAGACAAGCACATCATAGGACATTTGTTTTAGTCTGTTCTAGATAAGGAAGCATATTACCTAATGTTGAAGGAGTTGGTCAAAAAATGCACAATCAGTTGGTGAAAGGAGATTCTAGAAGATATAGCTTGCCGAGAGGCATATCTCATTGAAAACATTAAAAGAAGTTTTATTGATTTTTGCTCTTGTTTTGCTTTAATTATTCACAGTTTTTAGTTCACAAAGAAAGGAAGCATAATCATGTAAGTTAGATTTCTCAAACTTTTATTTACTTTTATAAGTAGGTGTTCCTATTATTTATTTGTGGAATATTGTAAAGCCCTCCCAGTTCCATATTCTGTATGATATTTAGGTTATGTTAGAATCATGTGTAACTTTCTATTTATTTGTATACTGTTTATTTCTTTGTTGCCATAACAGCAGAAACTAATGAATGAAACATGAAGCTGCTGAATTTGCTGTGTTGCAATATTACGCAAAATAAAATAATTACCTCAGAAATGGAAAGCTTTATGGAAAAAATTTATTAAGGAAAATCACTCAAAACAACATGCTCTTCCATAGTTTAACAGGATGTTTGGCTGGTTTCCTGCCTGTTATAAAAGACTCAGCTCAAATCTCTTATCTAATATGAGGATCAGAACAAAACTTAAGTCCACCAGTGGATGAAATACTTTTTGATATGGATTCCCCTATTTGATAATGCTGAATCACTCCGGATGAAATACTTTTTGATACAGATTCCACTACTTTGATAGTGCTGAATCAATCCATGCAATACATTTGTTTCAAATGACACTCCTATCATAAATGCTTTGGTTCAGAATGCACTTAGTTCACAGGACAAACAGAAAAAATGTGCCATTTTACAGAGAAGAATTGTTTATGCGACACGTGTGCAAACATAATTTGGATGCTGTGTTTGCATTCTGTGGAATTAGAATGCACATATAGCTGCCAAATAGTTATCAGATATTGCCTTCTTTGTTTTTGTTAGCAATATTATATTCTGTGAAGTGAATGAATGAACGAAAAATGAATCTTGAAGAAGGAAGCCTGTCAAGGAAGTAGTAATGGTATATTTGGTAAATTATTACAGCATGGAAAACAAAATAATTGTTGCAGGAACATGTGTGTACCAGAAAGAGAATGAAAATGCAGGAAACAATCAGAAAGGAGTAAAATTTAATTAAACATGAAATTTGTGCTATGTATTAAAATGTATTTATTGCATTATTCTCATGAAAATAAATTGGAATGCGTACAAAGGATACTGGGATGACTGTGATAGCGTAAACATTCATAATTATGCTTGCTTTTAATGCATGTTTAATGCATCCTCCATGATCTAGGGCTAACACCTAGTCTCTGGTTTCTAAGGTCACAGATTCAAACACAGCAGAGGGCAATGGATATTTTTTGGCAGTAAAAATCCTTAGCATGATTTCCTTTGGAAGGAAACTAAAGCTATTGGTCCCATGTCGTTGACTTATGGCACATAAAATAACTTCAAGGCTGTTAAAGAGGGCTTCTGAAAAATTTAAGCAGTCTTTCAAGCCCAATATAGAACGGGATACTGAGAGCCACAGCAGTTAAAGATGTACATAAATAAAATTCAATTTCATTTCTATAACCAGTTGTGAATATTTTCTTCAGAACACACTTTAATAAATGTCTGACACATAAATACTTATAGTTTCTGTTCAAATAGCTTATGATTCTAGGATTAAACATCACTGCATCAAGGAATGCAACATGCATGTTGTTTTTTTTTAAATTTAGTATTTTAAATTGAGCACTTTATTTATTCCAGTCAAAACAACTAAAATTGAAATTAAATATAATTCACTTTTAGATATGTGATATGCTATTCAGTTTTTTATGCTCAATGTGGACCTAAATGTATCACAGTATATTTTCATTTTCATTTTGCAAACTATTAATTATGAATTTTTATAATGTTTATAAATAAAATTGTGTACACAACATGTGTAACATGGAGTTTCTTGCACTTGTAGAATTTTCATTATAAGCTATGTAAATCTTTACACTCATTAAATAAACTTCTATTTCAGCCACAAATTGCATAAATAACTGCATCGTTATTACCATTTCTGTAATTAAATTTTGTCATTTTATGTTGCAGGCAGCTGGTGTTCCTGTGGACTTTGAACCATTTTTCTTTTCTGAAGTCAATCCTACACTGAGTGCTCCATTGGAAGATGTTGCAAAGTCTATTGCTACTAATGGAATTTGCTTAAAGGTTTGGTTTTATGTCACATTTGATTTTTTTTAAAGCAAATTTTTAGTTCTATCATCCCCGCCCCCCCTTAAAAGAGAAATCTGACCTTTAATTATTACATAAAAATTTGACATAAGCAGTAATAACAAGGGTAAAAATCTGATGTGTTCCATTCAAATGACTTTCTCTATATCTCTGTAACAAATTATTGTTAATAAGCTTTTTCTTTTATTTCTTTCATGCTAATCGAGAAAAATTAGCAGAAATAGTCTTGCTTTATTGTAAGTAGAAGCAAAATAAGGGAGTACCATAGGTTAAAGTGAAAGCCAAAAGCTGGTTGCTACGTGACTGAAGTTCGTTTGTATGGACACGAGTTGGCAAATTCGTATGAGAAAAGTATGTTTTTCAAAGCTGAAACCAAAAACGAGGAATATCTCAAAAACGATCAACTCCACGAAAAAAATGTATATAGAATAAATTGTGTGTTTTAATGTGCTCTACATTTTTTGTGTGTTAAGCTTTTGTCCATCTCTTATGGTTTAATAGTTATGCAAAATTCATCCAGGATAAAGTAGTCTTCAGAGGCTATTCCCAGAAAATTCAAGATTACATTTTGTCAGGTAAATATCTTTAATATACGATATGTTAACCAAAATTGTTAGAGCCATTTTTTAGAAAATAAAAATTTTTGAAAAAAGTTCCATGTAAAAGGTAGTAGGGAGTGGGGGGATTTTCTTGAAAATCTTCGTGTTGCATCCTTGGAAGATACCAAAATATCAAGTTTGGTTTTTAACAGACTTTTCGTTTTTGAGCTATGCTGCTTACAGACACACACAAACACAGACACACACACACATGGACATTTTTCTAAAAATGCTTTTTTTGGGCTCAGGAGGTCTCAAAACATGTATTCTCGGTGAAATCTCGATATCAAATTTTTGGGTGCATTACAATACCTTCTCTATACACTATGTACATAGCACGTATAGAGAAAGTAAAGAACCTATATATAACATTTTACTGTATTTTGTGTTCTTAAATTAATGAGAACAATGAGGAGAAATACAAATTTAGATTGTTTATATAATTTTAATATTGTAACAAATGTCTTTATTGACTCAAAAATTGATTGAAAATGAAACCTTACATTCACTGCTGAAAATAATTCACTCAACATTTCAATGCGTAAAGAGTTAAAGACTGCACGTCATCCATGACTTGCACACTACTGTGTGCTAATGCTCCAGTCACTCATGACTCAGTATACTTCATAATGCAACAGTACTGCACCTCAATCCTTCCTCCTTTTATAACTGGAAAATAACATCACAAAAATTCCTGGAAGCTTCTGGAAGATGAAGCTTGGAAAATCATCCCAAAAGTCAAGAAGAATCATGTCTCACGTTACAAAGGTACCTGTTACATTATGCCTCTCGAAGACATTTTAAGAAATAAACAGGCCTACAATATCTATGCAACAGAAGTAGAATAAACTTTGGAACAAAGAGTTGAAAAAGCTTTAAAATGTAATTTCCTATTTACATATGTACATTGTACCTTAAAAGCATTAAATTACAGGTTTCTTGATTATTCATGCTTCTTCTTCCCCACATAACCCTGGATAATCAAGATATACTGTATATGCAGGGACTTTGAGAGGCATTCGGGTCCCAACCAAACCATCAATAAGCTCCGACAATTGTACTACTGGCAGAAATTATGGGCAGACACTAAGAAATGGTGGTGCCTATGTCATGTGTGGGGCAGGTCATGTTCCACAGATCAGGAGCCAGGGTTGCATGCAGCAGTAAAATGTGGGAGCACGCTTCAAATGCATACATAGTCATTGACGTAGCTGGGTCATTCCCTGTGTCTGACTGGGGCAACAGGTATCTGTATGTTAAAATTTAGTTGAGTCGATTTTGTAACACTACATCACTTACTTTTTTATTTCGGAAAACATGTTTCAGAAGCCATGTGCTTCCATTGAATATTCGAAAATTGATTATTCGAAAAACTACAAGAAAAGAAACGCAAATTAGCCGCGGATATCCGCTTTCTAAATTTATGTAGAATTAAAAACGCCACGCCAAAATTTGTCAGAAAAATAATAAAAAATGATAACAATAGTAAAGTAGAAAAAGCAGTCGCCAAAAAGTCTTGGAAATGGAGAAGAACAAACATTACAAAAGTAGGAGTGAAGTAGAATTACAGCTATATGAATTACACTTGAAACTAACCAAAAAATTAGGAAGCATCACTTGGGAAAATTTAGAAAACAATCTTTTGGCTAAATTAAGCATCAAAATGAGAAACAAAACTTTAACGCAAAAACGTAAACTTGAAAAGCTGTGCAAAGAACAGGGGAAAAGAAAACCAATTCAAAAGTCCACACCACAAATGAACGTCAAAAACCTATTGGACCAAACTTTCACCAAATCAGAACTGGATTTCTTAAACAAAGGGATGAAAACTTGCATCGATTTTTCAGAAAAAATTGACGATTACATTGCGGACGTACAAATAGCCACCCAGCACATAAATGATATTGATAAAAACATAATAAAAAGTGAATGTTGCCAAATTATCGAAACAATAGGAAGCAAAAAGAAAACTAACCCCCAAAAAAATGTAATAAGAGCATTAAAAAGCAAACCGGTAATTTATAGCAAAGCAGACAAAGGAAACACAATAGTAATTATGGACAAAACTGAATATGTAGAAAGAATGGAAACACTTTTAGAAAAAGAAGAATACTCTACAGTACAAAAGAACCCTCTAAACCAATGTATAGTTAAATTAAATGCCAGTATTCAAGAATGTAAACTAATAGACAAAAAAGAAAAATGCAAAATTAAAGTTGATAATCCAGTTCTGCCCAGAATTTATGGCCTTCCAAAAATACATAAGCCGGGAAATGCAATGAGACCAATTATAAACAATATAAGTGCACCTACTTATAATCTAGCAAAATGGTTAACAAGCAGATTCTCTTCCTTCCCTAAATTTGAAACAGCAAGTATAAAAAACTCTCTAGATCTGATCGAAAAAATTAAAGACATAAAATTGGAAAAAACCGATATGTTAGTTTCCTTTGATGTTACTGCTCTGTTTCCAAGCATACCTACAGAAAGCATACAATCCCACATCAAAAATTGGTTACTTGCAATAGGAAAAACAACAGAAGAAGTGCGAGAATACATCATATTAACGAATCTGTGCATAAATCAAAATTTTTTCACATTTAACGGGAAATATTACAAACAAACATCTGGTTTAGCTATGGGCAGCCCGCTGTCACCTATATTAGCAGATCTCTTCATGAGCACTATGGAAACTAGGATTAAAAAGGCATTCCCCTGGATGTTCAAAATATGGTACCGCTATGTAGACGACATCTTTGCAATAGTCCCAGAAAGACACCTAGAAGATGCTCTAAAACTCCTAAATATGCAAGAAAAGTCTATAAATTTCACAATGGAGAAGGAATGTGATAGACAACTACCATTCCTCGACCTAAAAATCATAAAAACTAATAATCACCTTACATTTGGCATCTACAGAAAACCTACCCACACCAACAGCTATATAAAACAAAAGAGTTACAATCCCATTCCCCATCAGCATGCTTTACTCAACAGCCTTACACACAGATTGGTAAATGTACCAATGGGAAAAACAGAATACCAATGTGAGCTTAATAAAATTTTGGACATAGCTACAGAGAATGGATTTCGGGCAGAACTGGTGTACAAAAAAGTTAATAAAGCCAAAAATAGAAAGAGAATTAAAGAAGTCAGCACACTCACTCAAAACTAGAAAGAAAACAAGATCTACAAGAAGTTTACATACCACCCTACAACTTTCTACAAATTCCAGAGGATCTTCAAAAGACATAACATCATTCTAGCCCCTAAAAACAATTACTCTATAAAAAACATTTTAAATTCCAAATTAAAAGATGATATCCCACAAGAAAACAAACCAGGAATATATCAGTTCAGCTGTAATGACTGTGAAAAAATCTACATCGGCCAAACAAAAAGAAATATAAAAACCAGGGCAAAAGAACACCACAGAAATATTAAACTGAAACAAGAAGAAAAATCTGCAGTAGCTTGGCATTTTTGGAAAGAGAAACACACTATAAATAGAAGTCCAAAAATCCTCAAAAACATCACAAGGAAGACAGAATTAAAAGTTTGGGAAAACATATATATTTGGAAAAACAAGAACCGGGTTTTCAATTTTGAAATCCCGCCAGGCGATCTACTCATCCAGAAGTTCATCAAACCACCACCAGGGACAGAGACAACCACCACAGCAAGCAATGCCGGTAGTCGACCAAAGGAATTGACAATGGAAGCACATGGCTTCTGAAACATGTTTTCCGAAATAAAAAAGTAAGTGATGTAGTGTTACAAAATCGACTCAACTAAATTTTAATTGTTAAAACACATCACTGTCTCAAAGTCCACCATATATCAGGATATCTGTATGTTGCTATGGATTACTTCACTCAGTGACCAGAATTGTATACCATCCCTAACCAAGAAGCCAAGACCATCTTGAACTGCCACGTGGAAGAATTGGATCGGGTACCAACAAATTGTCCAATTTGGAGACACCTACTATACCTGTGTCCCGTTTCCCTGAAATATATGTCTGGTTATTATATTGATAACATTATTTATGACTTGCCCTGCCTTCCATGTACCCTTTCGATTTAGGTGCAGCCCATCTTTCCCTATGCAAGATAGGTCAGTATATTTATGTACATTCACAAATACAGCTTTTAAGGCTTCACAGGCCCATCTAATATTATCATTAAGTAACCTGATGAAGTTGTGATGAACATCCCGTCTTTTTATTACAGTGTTCATAGCAGCTATGGCACTCGGAAATTTCTCTTTAGTACACTTCACTGCATTGTAAACTTCCCCCTAAACTTCTTCAGGGTTCCTAGCTCTCTTTAAGTCATTGGTTCCCACATGTAACATTACTACTTCAGGATTTTCTGGAAATTTTTCGCATTGACACTGAGACACAACCTTATTAGCCAGTTGATTGGCATTTATACCCCTATACACTTTTATATTAGCACTCTTCACTTTTATGTGTGCAATCATCGAGTCTCCCAGCACTAGAACTTTTCTTGGCTCTACAGGATCATCTCTTGAAGAACTTGTATGGAGTTGCTTTGATTTGCATCCCTTTGCCGTGAAGATAGCATGTCGAATCTGTTAGAGGTCTGGAATCAGTGGTTCCACTTCTTGCGTCTTCTTTGTGCTGCCTTTTTTAGTGACTTGCCCAATTTGCATTCTGGCTCGAGTTCAGCCCCTTGTTGCAAATTATTAATTTCTTGTATCTGATACAATAGCGCTGTCCTTTCGTTCCGTAGCTTATTTAAATGCTCCTCATTTGCCATGAATTTCCTTTCCATTTCACTTTTCTCTTTCTCCAGTAAGCTTAGTTTCTGACAGATTTAATTTTTTTTTTTTGTGATTGCAGATTATTATTTTCTTGTCTTGTTTTGTGCATGTCCTTGTTTAGGATTTCAATTATCTTGTGTAGCGATTCTATTGCTTCCTTTTGCACGTGATGTTTGTTTGGTTGCTCTGTTTCGGCATGTCTGTTTGTTCTGCCTTTATTTTCTATGTAACTAGAATCAACCGGAAGTTCAAAATATGTATCTCCATTGCATTTATCTACAACACCATCAATATTTTGTTGAATTTTATGTAGCATACTTCTCATGACAACACTACACGCCGCCATCGAAATATTCATTTTCTCAATAGGAACCTTTCCTATAAATTCCAAAAGTAAGCTTGTTTGTGCTTTTACGGATTTTCAAATTTAGGACTGCTACAGTATTGTCTGTTTCATTTTCAGTTTATGAAAGGTTCTTTTAGATTTAAAGTTTTAAGGCATCTGTTTGCGTGTGATTTACTATGGGAAATTCATATTCCAGTTTCTATTTTCTCTTCCATATTCCCTATTCCGGATTCCATCTTTCCTGTTCTAGTTTTCATGTCCTCAAATGTGTTTTTTGACTGAAAAATTATTTAGAAATAAAGTTTTACATTCATGCTGCAAATAATTCACTTGACATTTCAATGCATAGACAGTTTACTGCTGCCCCCATCCATAGTTCATGCATCACTGCCCACTGCCACTCCAGTCACTCACGATTCAGTAGAATTCACACCACATCAACTTTTCCCTGCAATTCTTCTTTTTACACCTAGAAAATAACATCACAGAACTTTTAGAAGCGGAAGCTTGGAGAATATCTCGAAAATCAAAAAGAATCATAACATCTTGTGTTATGAGGTTACTGCTATGCTGTGCTGCTCTTCTTGTTCTTGTTTATGCATCTGATGCGTTGACTCGCATATCAAGGTGAACATGAGAATCATTGCTGAAGAAAACAGAACTATCACAGTATGTTTAGTTTTAGCTATATGGATATTGGAAAATCTGTTAAGAGAAACCTGCTTTGTACATTTGAGAGTTGTGGAGTAGTATTGTGTGGAGACTTTGGAATTTTGTTTAGATTTTAGAGAAGTTGCCATAAACAATTGGTAAAGGACACACTCAATAGTTAGGGGATTTTCACAGAAAGTTTAATGGACAGCTAACTATCTAGTGGGAGGCACATGCTTGCTTAGCAAATGGCATTTAAAGTTTTAAATGTTGAACCAATAGAAGTATTACGTAGCTTAATGGTGATATAAATTCAAGGCAAAGTTAGATGCCTACATTTAAGAACATGAACAATCCTAAATTGATCACGATATGATGTACATGTGATGATGACTGTAGTATAGCTGTGGAGTAAAATATACGGTAAATAACGGTTAAAATTGATAAAACTGAGATAGTAAAAATATAATTTGTAGTAAAAATATAATTTAATAAAGCAAGAGCATATTTGGAACTAAGTAATAATAGTTAATCTGACAGATACACATGAATGCCTAACTGCTGATATGAGTAGCATTCAATAATCCTTAGAAAATCAAGAAATTACACTTGTACCTTCTAAAAGAGGTTGTATTTAGTAATGTCATCTCTTACTAGATGGCAGTTAGTTTCAGCTATATCTATCACGTGGTTTTGTTGCCATAGGCAATTGAATCAACAATCTTGTGCTTATTTAGAAAGATGGAAGCAAAAAAAAACATTTTTGTGGGATGTTTAGACACATATTTAAAAAGCTTAACACTGAAAAAAGAAAAGCCGAGTTAGATGAAGTTCATGGCACATCTGTTCCTGCATTTGCAACAATTTACAATTGGGTAAATGAATTTTAAAAGTTTGATTTTTGTTTCTGCAAGTTTTATATGTATATATATCCACAAATGAATAACATTGCTCAGGACGTCCAGTAGAAGTGACTTCCTCTGAAATTAACAAAATCCAGGGTATGGTTTTGAGTGATCCCTGAATCAAAGTTTGCAAAATATAAGAGGCCACAGGCATATCATAAGGTACAGATTCTCAATTTTGCACCCAAAATTAGGTCTGACAAAGGTCTTGGCAAGATGGGTGCAGCGTTTGCTCTCAATGGAGAGTAAATGCAATTATGTGATTGATTCGCAAGCTGAATTTTCTGTTGCAATCCTGACGAGTTTCTGCATCGATGCATAACTATGGATGAAATATGGATACACTACTGTACTCCAGAGATAAAAGTACAGTTGAAACAGTGGATTTTTTAAGGTGAACTGGCTCTGAAGAAGACAAAGGTTGTGAAATCTGTAAGCAAGGCGATGGCCTAGGTTATTTGGGGGATGCACATGGAGTCGTCTACATTGATTTCTTGCAGAACAGAAAAATTATAAATGTATTTATTGCAATAGTTGAATAGAGAAAAGAAGAAAAAATGCCCTCATCTGGCAAAAAAAAGATTCTCGTCCATCAAGACAATGCAAAAGTGCATACCTGTGCAGTTTCAATGACAAAAATTCTAGAATTAAGGTTCAAATTACTACAACATCCACCCAATTCACAAGATTTGGCCCCCAGTGTCTTTTTTTATTTCCAAACTTGAAAAAGCTGTTTGGCAGAAAATGATTCACGTTTTAATGAAGATATCTCCCAAATATATGCCTATTTTGAGAACCTTCTGAAATCTTACTTTTTGGAAGGCTTAGGAGAAATACTGTGAAAAGTGTATCAAACTAAAAGGAGATTCAGTTGGGAAAAAAAAAACACACACACACAAAAAATAAGAAAAAGCAGAATAAAAATAGACCAATCAGACACAAGAGACCTCCCAAAAACCATGTTATAAATTTATCCAAAAACGAAACTTTCAACAAATCTCAGTTAGCCATTCTCAACAAAAACCTAAAAACGTGTGTAGATTATTGCAAAAAAACAGAAAACTTAGTAGCAGATATAGAAATAGCCACAAGCCACCTAAAGGAAATAGACCAAAAGGCAATTAAGAAGCAATGTGAACCAATTTTGGACCAAGTACATACAAGAATAAAAAGAAAAAATCCTCAACAAAAAATCGTAAAATCCTTAACTCAAAAACCATTTGTTTACACAAAATCAGACAGGCAACCAAATAGTAATACTGGACCAAGAAGACTACAACCAAAGAATAGAATCTTTGCTAAACAATCCGGAATATCAAGAAATATCTAATCCACTAAATAAAAGTATAAAGATTTTACAAGAAACATTAGCAAATTGTAAAACCATAACAGAAAAAGAGAAATCCAAATTAAAGCCAGATTTACCAACCTTACCCAGATTGTATGCCCTACCAAAAACGCACAAACTTGGCAACAAAATGAGACCCATAGTAGATAATATCAATGCACCCACATATAAACTCTCCAAATGGCTCACACAAAAATTCAACTCCTTCCCAAAATTCAATAGTAAAAGTGTATCAAATTCACTGGACCTGATTAATCACTGAAAGATTTCAGTATTTCACCTAAAGATAAGATAGTATCCTTTGATGTCACCTTCCTATTCCCCAGCATACCCATAGACAAACTCCAAAAACCTCTGAAAACCTGGTTACAAAGCAGAAACATACCAATAGAAGAAATAGAAGATCCTGTCCAGTTGACCAATTTATGTGTAAAATAGAACTACTTTACATTCAAGAATAAATGCCACCAACAAACAACAGGACTGCAATGGGGAATCCTCTTTCACCATTCCTAGCCGACCTATACATGAGTAATTTTGAAATACACATCACTGAGGCATTCCCACATATATACAAAAAATGGTATAGATATGTAGATGATGTCATCGCCATAGTTCCAGAAAAACTCGTAAACGATGCACTCAAACTTCTTGACTTGCAAAACAAGTCTATTCAGTTCACTATTGAGACCGAACAGGAAAGAGTCCTACCATTCCTAGACATCAAAATAATAAGAACAGAAAAACATAGCCTGACATTTGGAATATATAGAAAATCCACCAATACAGATAACCACATAAAGTTTGATAGCTACAACCCTACAACACACAAATATGCAGTCCTAAACAGTTTAACGTGTAGCTCAGTACACATTCCCATGGAGAAGAATGAATACCAAAAAGAATACCAACAGATACTCCAAACAGCTACCAACAACTGTTTCCAAAAAAGTGCAGTAGACAAGAGAATACATAAACACAAAAAACTGAATCGCATAACACACAACCACCCTACAGAACCTCAGTGACCAACCTCAATTCAGAAAATTCACCTATCATCCTTGGGCACACAACAATCTTCAGAAAATATTCAGGAATTATAACATCACCTTAGCTCCAAAAAACAACTACAGCATTCAGAAACTGCTGTGCAAAATTTAAAAGATCCTATCCCTGCAGACAAAAAACTGGGAATTTATGAAATTAAATGCTCAGACTGTAATCTGGTGTATATTGGAAGGACAAAGAGAAGTTTGGAGACCAGATTAAAGGAACACATGAGAAACCTAAAATACAAACAAATAGAAAAATCAGCAGTTGCCCATTATTTTTGGACATCAGACAAGAAATCACACCGAATATAAAACTGTTATAAACAGCTTATAAACCCACGGAATTAGAAGTCTGGGAGAAGATCTACATCATGAAGAAAAAGAGCCATATAATGAATTTTGATTTGCCACCATACAACAACCTCTGGAAGTTCATAGATCCAGCAACAGATGCCTCCACAATTGATACACCACCATCCCCATCATTGACGCCAACAAAGAAAGATTTAGTCAGAATTAAGGGTTGAAAATGGGAACAAGTGTTACCTGAAGCCGTTCCCAGTAAGTAAAAATAGGTGATGTTTGTGTTACAAAAACCAACTCAAATTCTTTTATTTTTTATTTAATCACATCACTGTCAAAAGCTTCTATGCATATTTGCAAGTTTTGAATACAAAAATAATTTGTTTTTCTATCTTTTTATAGGGACTTATTGAACACCCCTCATATATCAGTGCTGTATCAATATATAGTGACTTGTGTAATATATATATGTAATGTACTCCTATTGTGATTTCAAATGTCTATATAAGAGCAATAAGTGAATATTAAAAAGTGTCAGATTCTGCAGACCAAGATTGTTACCCATCCTCCATGTATCTAGAGGTATGAATGAGAGTGTGACTGTGTGCGTGTAAAGTTCAAGATAATATGCAAAATATAAATATCTGCAGTAAACAAGTGAACACCATTGATGGAAAAATTTCTCTAAATGAGAAGCTGCTATAAGACCTAGATATTAAAGGCAGCATATAAATGAAACAAAAACAAAACAAAGAAAATTCTACAGTATTGTTTAATAGGTATGTGTAGTGAAAGAGGGCTTCAGAATATGTAGAATAAGATGCAAAAATTGAATTAATTAAAGTGGTATTGTTAATACACACTTCACTTACTTTTAATGAGTAGGACAATTGTTTCGCGGACCGTTGCCCGCATCCTCAGCTGTTGAAAGTGGTGTAAGTGAAGTGTTAACAATACCACTTTAATTAATTCAATTGATTATGCCTTCACTGTAAGCAGCTTCAAAATTATGCATTTATAAGATGCAAAAAATTCATTACCCTTTTAAGAAAAAGGACCTTAAGCATAGTGGTTGGCTAAATATCTGTGTTAAATATCAGTGTTTATATCAGCTGTGTGTGCGTCTACCTTTAATTTTACTCATGGTTAATATGAGATTAAGTGTGAATACTAATATTCATAATTTCTTCTACAGGGTATTCTGGCAACTCCTGATTATAGTCACACAGGAGAATTGCAGACACTTAACATGAAACTGAGGCGTGCTCTAGATCTGTATGCTAATGTTGTCCATGTAAAAAGCTTGCCAGGCGTGAAGAGCAGACACCAAAATGTAGACTGCATCATTATTCGAGAGCAAACAGAAGGAGAATATTCTGCCCTAGAGCATGAAAGTGTGAAGGTTTGCAAATTTTCTTTATATTTGGGGAAGAACAAAACTGATAGTGTGTAAATTATATACAGTTTAATTACTATTTATTAACAGCAATAATAAATCCCTGTTTATAGTTTTAAGCGTTTTTGTGAAAAAGTGAACAGGGGAGATAGAAAAATGGAAATGATTGGTTTAGTTTTTTTGTTTTGTTTAATGTCCATTAATAGGAGGTCATATGAGATGGTAAATAAATGAAATTGATAAAACGGATGAAATAATCCGAGTCCAGAGTCAGTAGAGGTACAGTTTATTGTAACTTAGTGCCTGAGAAGTGGGGAGCTAAGCACCCGAAGAAGAATGTTAAATTTGGATGACACTTCCTGCTTATTTGGTTGCATGAAAAGCCAATTAAGCTTTATATAGCAATGGTTGCACTTTTTCCTGTTGATAAATACTGAAATATTATATAATGTTTTTAAGTTGTAAATTGTTAGATGACAAAAATTTATGCAAGTTCTTTCAATTTTTAAACCAAATGTAACACAAAACCTTTTAATGATATTATTGAAGGCCAATCCTTAGCTTGATGATCCAGTGATTTTTGTTTGGAACATCTTGATCTTAGAAACATGTTGCTTAAAACAGTAGTATTAAGTAATGGAACTTGGAGAGCATTAAAGGGAGTAATTCTTTTGGGCGGTCACAGAGATCCAATATCCATAGTATGTTTTTAAACCTACAGAAGCATCTAGTATTACTAGTATTATGATTATATTTATTTCATAACCACAATATACAATCTTTGTGTGTGTATGTGTGTGTGTGTAATATTTCACTAAGAGCTCATGACCATGTTTGTTTCATAACATACAACACAATCCTGTTATAGTCGATACACAAAGAAAAAGATTTTACATACCTATGTGATGATGGTCTGCTTCTATTCAAGGAACATTGTGTCCCTCGAGGGGGAGTGAAGATGGTCCCAACATGCCCCTTGGCATGCTGGTTGTTACTTGTTTTCTGCTTCCTCATTGACTTACTATGGGCAGTCCTTCAGTAGATGTCCTTGCTGTCACACCCCCAGCACACACCACTTGAACATCATTAACTCCTTGTAAGAAATGCTCCTGGTCTTCAAAGTGGATGCAGTTATCATTTGGCTGTCTTATTTTCAATGCAGCCGTAATGGTTAATGGGCTGTCTAATAATTGTCGAGCATCAGCCACTGTGTTATCTTGGCATTATGTGCCCTGTTGATAAAGGAAGGAGTAGGTTAATTTTGAAAACCCAATTGAGGAGTGTTTTCTCCAAACTCTACAAATGCAAAAATTCAAATTTTCAGGAAGTGAGTGTTTTATTTTATAGCAATGTCTTATTCATTTCAAGAACCCATTTTTGTGCTAAACTATGGGAAAATATAATATGGATAGTATTACATAAAGAAAGCTTAACACAATACGATTTTCATGACAATATTTTATTAATATAATTTACAAGTTTTTTCAGAACTCTACTTATTTTCAGAACTGGTTTTACAAAAGATCTGTTGTTAATGGAAGCCTACGCCATTCTTAGCAAACAGTTATATAAACCAATGTTTTAACAAGATAGAAACATATTATTGTTACATATGTACTTAACACAGTTTATTAAATTATAAATCAAGGACAAATGCTTTTCTCCAATTGCTATTTCTTCAAAATAACCCATAATCACACTTTACTTTAAGTGTTAAACATTTAGTTTAAGATACATCGAAACATTAGATTTCTTTTTCATCATAACAAATAACAGTCCTGAGGATCAGTAGTATTAGTTGAAAGATTCATTTTACACAAGCCTTTCTTTACATCATTGTAATATTCAGTTAGCTGTTATTGGCACAACAAAGTAGCTAAGAAGTTTTATCACATAGTTTGTTTTTTTGAAACTTACATATTTCTGCTAAAGTGTATGTTTTTAGTATCCATGATGTTTTTTAAATTTATTCTTTATTTTGGTTTAATTACATCTGCTGCTGCACCACATCATGTGTATACATTTTTTATTCTCACCTCGGGAAGTAGAATTTACTGTTCATTGCAGCTCCTATTAATATACTCAATAACTTGAGCCTTTCTCATCTTGAAATATAATTTGGTCCTCAGTATTTGCTGTGCAGAAGTCTTGTAATCATTCCTTTCCCCGTCGTTTTACTTTTCCGTGTGATCCTAGAATATCACAGTATTCATTAGGAGAGAAAATAGTTCCATTTTTTCTGATTCTGCCAAAAACTCTGTCCGCTGGCATGTAACTATGGCCATCATTTTTTCTTAGCTGATATTTTATTAATATGGGCTTTGGTTTTATACTGTCAACCAGATCAACAACTCTGCACCGAGGACTTTGAATATGCATATATTTGAGAAGAAGCTTATCTTGATCGGTCTTGGATTTATCTTGTAGCAAAGAATGGAAATCTGTTAAAAGTTGTTTGTATTTTAGTAAGGGTGTCTTTATAAGCATTAACAATAATTATATTTCGGAGTGTAAATATATGATTTGCTTGTCATGTCGTCAAAGCAGATATCAGAGATCGCCCTTTCTTCCAAGATGCTAATGTGTTTCTCAAGGTGTTTCAGAACATTAAGCCATTTAACTATTTCTCCAGGGTGTTATTGCAAAGCCCTTCCGTGTCCTTCATGCTGTAAAGTTGTAGGTTGATTTGGTCGATATCTATATCTTTATCTCAGGCATTCGGTCTTCATTTCTGTTTGCATCTTTGACATTCTGGATTTCAGTTTCTTTTCCACCTTCTCCATTCCAGATTCCATTTTTTTCCTATATCTTCTCTTCACTGCAAGTTCTATTTTCATATCCATCTTCTCTATTCCGGACCTCATTTTTGTATCCGGCTTTTTGATTTTAGTCAGTAATGTTTTCACCATCTCCACTTTGGTATTCAATCCTGTTCCTGACTCTGCGTAACAAATGTCTTTATTTCAATAGCTGATGATAATTTTTATTGGTTATCACTATAATACTTTTGAAGGTGCTGTCGAAAGTGACCTGCAGTCTCTGCCAGCTCCCCTTATATAGCCTCCAATTATGCAGCAAGAAACTTCTAGAGCTTCTGAAAGGCACATAAAAATGCTTCTCTCCCTCCCTCCCTCCCTCCCTCCCTCCCTCCTTTCTTTCTTAATATGCAGTGTGACATTGCAGGGGTCCGTGTAAAGCAATCCCTGCTCCCTCTTGTATTCATTCAGGCAAGTGAGGCAATGCAGGAGCTATTTAAAACGGCCAGTAAGTAATGAATTTTAGGTTTAACATGCTTTTGAAAGAAATATCTACCACTTATTACCTTGTATAGTTTTTGCATAGTTTGTAAGAGTGAGGTATAAATAACTTGCAAAAGCCAGGATACTGTATACAATTTTAACTTTTGCGCTTATATGTTTCTGGAAAGTGGCAGCTCAAGTCAGCTGGAAGATAGGCAATACATTGTACTCCAAAGTCAGTGGTTAGCAAATTGCAATTAGAAAGGTGACTGGTATGCTACGGGAGTGTATCTAAAATTATTTATATATATTAGAATAATTTTGGCTTTTTTAGTTAAAATACCTATATATTTAATGCATTTATGATTACCTAAAGCTCATGTTGAAGCTCCTGTTTCAGGGTCTATAATGATCAGAACAGCATGCAGTTGTGCTATTTACATGCGTCTAAATAACTGCCCACAAAGGAAGTTCGTAAAATGCACTCTGTATATGCTGAGCAGTGTGTTTTGTGGGAAGCAGTGTTCAGTTCATGCAGGAATTCAACATAGGTCAAGAAGGAATCGCAAACTAGCAGTGTTCTGGTTGCACGATGGTATTTTCCAGCAATATTACTTTGCAGTGTGGAAAAATTAGTGTGAAAATTGGCAAGAAGGTGTGTGTCCAAGGTTCTTATGCAACTTCATTCATAAACATTGGATCATTGGATAGTTGTCGCCCTCCATGGTGTAGTGGTTACCATGCTAACTTCATATACCCAAGGTCGCGGGTTCAAACCCGGCGGAGGACGATGGATTTTTTTAGGTGTAAAAATCCTTAGCGCTTCGGAAGGGAAGTAAAGGCACATAAAAGAACCTCAAGCCTGATAGAGAGGCCTCTGAGCAAAATTAAGTGGTCTTTCACGCCCAATATAGAATGGGATGCTGAGAACCACAGTAGTTAAAGAGCGTCCATAAATAACACGCCATTTACATTTTTTATTGGATAGTTGACTTCAGAACACACAGAAAATAATGAATGGACTGTACATGTAGTGCCTCATGAATGCGGTAAACAAGGAGATGATTTCCTAATGCGGATATTTACAGAAGATGAGTCATGGGTTCACCACTACCAATCATAGTCAAAGCGATCCTCCATGGAATGGAAGCATTACCCTGCTCCTCAACAAGAAAAAAATTCAAAATGTTTCCATTGGCACTGAAGGTTATGGTGGCTTTGTTTTGGGAATTGGAGGGTGTTTGGTCTGCTGAAATTTCAGCCTCATGATAAGACTTAATGTCACATCCTACTGCACCATTCTGTTGGATCTGTGACAGGTCGATATGCTGCAAACACCCTGGACTGCTGACAGCAGGTGTAACAATGGATGACTGTCTGTGCTCATACAGCAAGACATTGCTGGGATTATTGCAAACATTTCATTGGGAATACTTGGAACATCCACCGTATAGCTCTGAGTTAGTCTCTAGGGGTTTCTCATCTGTTTGGGCCCATTAAAAAGCATCAGCGTGGGCAGCACTTTGAGGATGACTTGTAGAGAGATCACTCATTGGATCACAACTTTATTTCATTTATTTCAGGGCCAGGCGGTACTCTAAGTAAGGTTCTTTTGAATCTAGCTATAGATAAATGTAGCTCTTTTTTTTTTTTTTTTGGGTAGTGTTTAACGCCTGCTTTAACTACTTATGGCACCGCAGGCAGTGACACTGGTGATACATGAATGATGATGGAGCACCGGTGGAATGCGATGGCGGGGGAAACCGGAGTCCCGGAGAAAACCCGCCCCAGCACTGCTTTGTCCACCACAAATCTCACATACGGTCACTTGGGATCGAACCCTGGTGAGAGGCAAGTGGTCTAACCACTCGGCCACAGTGCGGCCTAAATGTAGCTCAGAAGTATATTTGGCTATTGATGTTTGGAGGAATTTAGTAACAGTGAGGTCAAATTATATGTGATATTAATTTGTTGAGTTGGTTTTTTAACACTACATCACATACATTTTTATTATGAGGGACTGGTTTCAAAAGCATATGCTTCCATTTTCAACCTCATGGGTCCAACTGCCATTGCTGGTTGCGTTTGCTTGTGTTCTCTTCTCTGGTGACGAAATGATGAACTCCTTAACTAAGCTGTCTACTGGCGGGATTTCACAGTTTATTAGGTGAACTTTTTTTTTTTTTTTGTTCCATATGAGGATATTTTCCCAGGTTGTGAGTTCTATGTGTCCTGACATGGTTTTTAGCAATTTTGGATTTGGATCTAGGCTATGGTTTTCTTTCCAGAAGTTTAATGCTACTGCTAATTTATCTTCTTGTTTCAATTTTAGGTTTCTAAAGTGCTCTTTGGATCTGATTTTTAAACTTCTTTATTTGTTTGTCCTATGTAGAATTTTTCACAATTTGTGCATTTAATTTGATATATTCCTGATCTATTTTCTGGTGGAATTTCATCTTTTATTTTTGAATTCAGTAATTTTATGACAGAAAATCTGTTTATTGGAGTCAGGGAGATGTTTTGTTCTTTGAAGATCTTTTTGAATTTTCTAAATGTGGTAAGTGAATTTTTAATTTTTTGAATGTGTTGATATTGTTTTTTGCTGTTGTTAGGGTAGTCATTTCTTTTATGGTTTTTTCTGCTTTGCTTTATTGAGTTTCTTGTATACAAGGTTCTTGCTGTATCCATTTTGTTCTGCTGTTTGAATTATGGTTTTTAACTGAACATATTGTTGGCTATCTTACTAGACACAACACTCTGAGGTAACACTTATGCACAACGGGACTCAGAGAGGACCATGCAGAAAATGCGGGATCTCTCAACATATTTTATGTGAATGCAAAACACATACCCAGGTTCCTTCTTTTTGGAGTCTGGGGATTAAGAAGGGCAAATATTAGGGACTTGGTCCAATTTATTGGGACCATTGGATTTGATAGACACAGAGGCTGTAAGGGCCTGCATGTGAGGCAACATCATCATCACCACTGCCACCCATTGGATACAACAGCAGCCAAAAGAATTCCTTGCTGCAGGCTTTTAAGGCCTTGTAAAATGATGGAATGAGTGTTTGAAGTATGTTGAAAAGCAAAATAAATTTCAGGCTGGTACTCGTAGAGCTGATGTCATTAACCCAGTTTGCTAGTTATTTATTGATTCTCCCTTGAGGCATAATTTAATTGTAAAGCTACTTTTTATATATTTTTCTTTTCAGGGTGTTGTAGAATGCTTGAAGATAGTTACAAAACAAAAGTCAGAAAGAATTGCCAAATTTGCTTTTGACTATGCCACCAAACAGAACCGCAAGAAGGTGACAGCTGTTCATAAAGCAAACATAATGAAACTTGGTGATGGACTTTTCCTCAGAAGTTGTCAAGAGGTAGGTTGGTGGAAGCTTATGAATTATTTATTTTTTACTTTCTGTACTGTGAATAATAGGGAAAATATTGTACTCCGCCTAAAATTTGATGTCAAAATTTCACCAGAAATACAGTTTTGAGGACCTCTAAATAGAAAAAATATTTTTAGAAAAAGGTCCATGATGTATATGTGAACAGCAACTCAAAAACAAAAAATCAGTTAAATAACAATGCCATTTGATTCCATATTGCATGCAGGACAAATATGCCACAACCTAAGATAAATTTATGTCAAACTCAATGTTTAATATACCAGTATTTATTGCTGTATTGCTTTAGCTTAGTGGATTCCTTTGTTTGTCTTACACATACATATTTCCTTAATGTTAATCTTGTTAATCTGTTAATGTTTATCTTAATTAACATGAGGTAGAGATGGAAGAATAAGCCATAGTGAGGATAAATAGTTTCTTTCAGAATAGGCAGAGAAAAGCATATGAATTTAACATCAGACTTTTTCTATTTCTGGCAGTGCATAAGAATCCTTTATGTCCACAGATTGCAAAACTGTATCCAAAAATTCAATTTGAAACAATGATTGTTGACAACTGCACAATGCAGATGGTATCCAATCCTAGTCAGTTTGATGTAATGGTTACTCCCAATTTGTATGGCAATATAGTGGACAACCTTGCATCTGGACTTGTAGGAGGAGCTGGTGTTGTAGCTGGAGCCAGTTGGAGTGCAGAATGCGTTGTTTTTGAACCGGTGAGTCAGTAAACATAGTTCTCCCACTGCTTTTTGATGTTTAGATAAGTTTTTACACACGGAAAAGTGAGACCAGAAGGAGGTAATCTTTCTCAACTTGCGCTACTATAATATACTTAGCCTACCTGGGTAGTGTGGAGGTAGCATGTCTGCTTCACATTCAAAAGGTTGTGAGTTTGAATCTTGCTTAGGGTGAGTTACCCAGATAAGTTTTTTTTCGGGATTTTCCCTTATCCTGAGACATCCTGAATGTGGAATAACTTGAAGCTCCATGGACCCCGAGATCACTTGAGCATCATTTCATCAATTTCATTCATCGTCTGATATAACTAACCAGGTTAAAGGACGTTAAAAAAGACTTAAGAAGTAAATAGTATATAAGATTTATATATATTAAACTCTTATTATAATTAATGTTAAAGGAACGAATACAGTGAAGAGCTTGAATAAATTCATAAAAGTTAGAATTCCCTTTTCACAGCCACCACTCACTGCTACTTATCAGGCCATTTTGAAAGATGTTCCCATCAGCTGTGCATTTACTCGCAGATAATGATGGGAACAAGAGCTTTTGAAATTTGTTGTGATAAATAGTGGTAAGTGAAGCTGGATAGCAAGTATTGAAACAAAATTCATTGATATAAATACAGTAGAGATCCGCTTTAAGGTGTCAATTTGAAATAAAATATTTCAGATGGTAATATGTCAGCATAGTGTATTCTCTTTTTGATATGGTTCTGCCATGACTATTTGTCAGTAAATTACGAAACTCTAATGCTTCTCATACAAATAGTCAAAGTAGAGAAAGTCTTACACAGTTAGTTTAAATGGAATAAGGTATTGTTCTGGTTAATAATACTGGCTTTTTATTCTTACAGAGTGACTGTTTCTTTTCACAACTAAATGACTCAATTTTATTTGCTTTAATGATAATCTGGTTATTACAAGAGCACATAACTTTACATGCTATAATATTTATTAATTATTCAAACTCTGCAAATTATGCTTCATTATACAGGGTATATATAAATGAATATCGGGGTTTTAATTCTTTATAATATTTATTACATTCAACTTACAGTTATGAATGATATGTCAAATGAAAAAGCAACTCAAACAGTTTTACTAAGAAGCTTATAAATGTTCAATGTGACTACCCTATGTCACACGGCACATATCAAATCTATAGCCGAGTTCTTCCCAAACGTTGATAAGTGTGTATTCAGTAATTGTAGCAACAGCTGCTTCAATCCGGTTTCTTAATTCAGGGAGGTCAGCTGGTAGCAGAGGCACGTACACACAATCCTTGATGAAGCCCCAAAGGTAAAAATCGCATGGCGTTAGGTCAGGAGAACATGGAGGCCATGCATAGCAAGCCCTGTCATCGGGGCCCTTGCGGCCTATCCAGCGCTTGGGTACATTGACGTTCAACCCATCACGTACTTCGTTATGCCAGTGAGGTGGCGCACCATCCTGCTGGAAAATGAAGTTCTCTGGCTCATTTTCTTCCAACTGAGGGAAGAGCCATTGCTCTAGTGTATCAAAGTAAGAAGTGCCAGTTACAGTAGGTACACCAAAAATGAAAGGCCCATGAACTTTTCGCCAGGATACGGCACAAAAATCATTCACTTTAGGGGAATCTCGTTGCATTTGTACCATCTCGTGAGGATTTTCTGAGCCCCATTTGCGCACATTATGAGTGTTAACATGTTCACTAAGGTGAAAGGTCGATTCATCACTGAAGACAACACAAGCCACAAAATCGTCATGAAACAACCTGTCGTTTGCGAATTTGGCACGTAATCCATGGTCTGTTGGCTTTAGAGCCTGTAATAACTGTAAACGGTAAGGATGTAGCTGTAAGCGTTTTCTTACAACTTTCCAAACAGTCGACACAGGAACTTGTAATTCACGACTAGCCTTCCAGACTGATTTCTTTGGGCTACGAGTGAACGAACGACTCTCTCACTTGCTCAACAGTCTCTTCACTTACTCCTGGTCGTCCCATGCTCTTCCCTTTACAAAGGCAGCCGGTATCTTCAAACTGATTATACCATCTACGAATGTTTTTATCACTAGGAGGATCACAACCAAACTTACTACGGAACGCATGTTGCACAGTAACCACAGATTTGGTCTTTGCAAACTGCAAAACACAAAAGGCTTTCTGTTTACTAGTCGCCATCTTTGCTACTACCGCTGTCTAGCGGATTGCGGCAGAAACATTGCATGCACTTGTGCCAACAAACAAACCTGTTTGAGTTGCTTTTTCATTTGACATATCATTTATAACTGTAAGTTGAATGTAATAAATATTATAAAGAGTTAAAACCCCGATATTCATTTATGTACACCCTGTATCAATTACAGCGAAACCTTTTTACTATAGCAACAATTTTAATGAAAGGGTGTTTTGGAACAATGATATATATGAGTAGAATGTTTCTGAATTGGATTGGTAAGTATCACTTATGTATAGTTTTGCCAGACTTGTTTCAAAACCATGTGGGCTTCTTTGTTGCTGGTTTGCAACTGAATTTCTATAGGATGTTTTATGTTGAGGTGTGTTGGTCCCTGGTGACTGAGCGACAAACCTCCATAATATGTTTTGTGGTGGTAACTCAAAGTTAAATATGTGGCTTTGTTTTTTAACAAAGTGCATTTTCTCCCAGATGTAAGCTCTGCTGCATATCTGGCGGTTTTAATAAGGTATATGTTTGGTGGTATTTCATGTTAGTAGACCAAAAGTGGTGTGCAACGACTGATTTGTCTGTTTGTTTATATTTTACTGCTCTCAAGTGTTCTTTTAGTCTTGTTTCAAGGTGTCTTTTTGTTTTTCCAATGTAAAATTTGTTGCAATCTGTACAAGTTATTCTGTAGATTCCTGATTTTTTTGTGTTCTGGGATTTAGTCTTTTAAGTTGTTGCAGAGCATTTTTTGTAGGCTGAACTTATTTTGGAGGGCAAATGTGATTTTATGTTTCTTGAATATTTTTTGAAACTTGTGGGGTAGTTTTGAATAAGTAAACTTTTTGAAGCAATTTTCAACGTCTGGGAGAAAATCCACATCGTTAAAAACCAATGCCACATATTCAACTTTGAATTGCCACCACAAAACATATTGTGGAGGTTTTGTCACTCGGTCACCAGGGACTAACACCTCACAATATAGACATCCAATTGGAAACCATTGACAATGAAGCCCACGTGGCTTCGAAACCAGTCTGGCAAAACTATACATAAGTGATACTTAGTGTTACAAATCCAACTCAGAAATATTCTCTTTAATATATTAGCATGAGTCGGAATAGTGACACTAACCTCATAGTTGACTGAAGAAGAAGGCAAATGCCCTTGAAACATATATTGGATAATTCCATTTAAGTGAGGTTAGCATCATTATTCTGACTCATACTAATGTTCTGCTAGATCTTCACTTGTCTTAAACTTCTGAGTTATTTAATACCTTTAATATGTAATTTACACCTGTAGTATCTATCTGCCGGGAACAACAATATAAAACATGAAGTATAATATTAATATATCAGTTTATGTAATATAATACGTTGAAGTGTTAAGTTGTTACTTACATTAGACTACTCTCCTAAAATTGCTACTTTTCAGACTGGCAGTCCACTTAAGTAAATGCATATTACTGAATGAAAAAGCCAATAAAAACAGAAATTAACCTAATATTGAGTGTGTAATTGTGTGTGTGCTTCTATTACTAACTTCATTTTACGGGACAGGGATAATATCTAGAGAACAGAGTTTTATGTGCTAAAAAGATTAAAATATTTTGTATTTTATATAATAAAAATGGAATATGTGCATAGAAATGCAAAAAATATTTTGTTTCTATATTACAAAATGTTGAGGCAGTGGTGGACTAAAACAACTCCCTATTGTAGGGAACTGTGCATCAAATTTTTTACTGATGTCTTTTTTCTTGGTATAATGCATGACACTGGGAGGAGGGCTGTTGGTCACATAACGATAGGATTGTATATTTCATCAAAGGATGGTACTGGCACACAAATTTTCAGTTTCACTGTCTTGTACTTGCCCTTTCAAAATCTTTTTACATATAGTATTAAATCCTTCATTTTTTTTTTTAGGGTACCTTTACATTTCTGTTTAATTGCTTCTACTTTGGGACTTTTGAGTGTATTAATGTTGTTTTCAATGTAATGCACTTCATTGATTATATCAGTTAATACGTTTTATATATATATAAAGAACCACAAAGAACTTAAATTTACAGATATGGAAGATAATTTTTTTTTAGTGTATTGTTGTCGAATAAGTTCTGAACAATTTCAATTGATGAAGTGAGACATGCTTACCCAGTTTAACGTAAATATAGGAGCATTATTAATATAATAATTGAGTGCACTTATCTGCACTGACTGACATCCCACATTTTTGACAGAATATAATTCTTCCATACTTGTAAAGATGCCAGTATCCACAAAGCTTCAAAGAAAATTTCTTTCTTGAGGCCTTCAGCAATTATGGTGAGTAGGTTATCTAATTTTCCACAAAATAACTAAATTATTAAACAAAGCAGCATGAACTTTCGAATCTACAGACAGAATGAAACCTTAGCATTGAAGCCATTAAATGTCAGGATGAACAGCATACTTCTTGTGTCAATGTTATCCCTCTACTTTCATATTTGCACAAAGCCTACCAAATGAAGCCTATGGAGCCAAGTGCTCCAGAAAAGTGCATGCACAGTATGTGGCAGTCATTAGAGTAAATGAAAGAGGATCAGTTAAAACAGGAAAAACATGCATTTCATAGATATTGTTAAAGATTAATTGTAAGTTCTTATTAATTGTAAGTTCTTATTTTAATTGTAAGTTTTATTAATAGTTTTCTGATTCACTTCATTAATTAAGAATAAAAATTAATCCAGGTTTATATGGAATATCTTCAGAATCAAAAATATAGTGGAAAGTGGCCATATGGACTTGAAACATAAGATTATACATTAATCTATTATAAACTGACAAGCTGCACATGACTGAAATATTATTCACATTATCGTAAGTTAATACCTGACATATTTTGTGTTTCAGGGAGCAAGACACACATATTCTGAAGCTGTTGGAAAGAATGTAGCCAATCCCACAGCAATGATGCTTTGTGCTGCCAAAATGTTAACACATGTGAACCTGCAGTATTATAGTGACATGATTCGCAATGCAATAAACAGAGTTTTGAAAGCTGGAAAGGTTAGTTTTTATATAATCCTACAAGATGCAAAGTTGTGCTTAGTATAGACATTACATATTAACAGTAATATTTTCACCTGAAATAATAAGATGCACCAACACTTTATAATACTTACAAATGGTTTCTTTCCTTTGCTATTTCTTTAGTTAGGAATATTAGTGAGAGGGGAGGTATTATTTGAGAGTTGTTCTTCCACTTGGGTATACTGTGGCCCAGATGTTTTTTTAATGTGCTTAAAAGTCACAGCCTCATGTTAGTAAATTTACTGTCATGTAAAAAGAAAATTCAGCAGGATGAAATTTCAGCATTGCTTTGATGCTGGTAATTGACCACAGTTTTAACAAAATTATATTTTTTATTTTTCACTGAGTATAATGTGCCACATTATGTATAAAAAGGGGTATGCAAAGTTATAACAGTATTTCTTGTCTTTGGAGAAGTCTTTGCTTTGCTGTCCATCTTTCAGCTATACAATTTCACTAATATATGGCTTCATTGTCATCACATAGTTTTAAATTACTACACAGTCTACTTTTACTTTCTCCACTATATATAGTATTAGGGGGGAGGTATTATACTCCATCTAAAAATTGATGCCAAGATTTCACTGGAAGTTTTTATTTTGAGTTCCAAAAAGGTCCATATGAGAGAGGAAGGAAGAATAGTTTCGTGAATAGGTTGTGAAATATAATCACAGTTAATTTTGTATAACTGCAAAAATTACAAGAAATAGGCAAAGATTAACACAGGAAAAGTTTAGAGCTCATTAAAGCATGAGGATAGTTCGATAACTTCACAGAATTGCCAAATCGGTCATTGGTAATGCTATTTATTCTAACACACTAACTAGCCATCCTTTTTGAGTGCACAAGTGATGATTCAGCATACTGGGTGTAGAGCTGTGGTACGGATGATGTATTATTTTTCCTGTGTAAAAATTTTTGAAGATGGAAAAAAACTAAGCTTTGAGCAATGATGAAGTTCTTTGTAAAGAAAGGTATGAAAACAAATGAAATTTATGCTGACTTTCTGAACACATTTGGGGACTCTGCTTCTTAATATTGAATTGTTGCTAAGTACATTAACAAATTTCATTTTGGTTGGGAGAACATAAGAGATAATGCTGTTAGTAGTCAGCAAAATGGTCACCATCCCAGAAATGATTACAAAAGTCTGAAATGGTCTAGGAAGATTGCCAACTGAAAATGCAAAAAATTGCTGATGCTGTAGCGATATCATTTTAGTTGAAGAATTGGGTATGAAAAACTTATCTGCAAGATGGAAGCCATGACTCAAAGTCAAAAATGCATTAGAGTGTATATTTGTGAACAATGTTTGGCCTGTTTTCAGGAAAACTCACAAGACTTTTTGTGCCTTTTGGTGACCACCACCAGATGAAGTATGGGTCTGCTACTATATACCAGAAGCAATATAGTTGAAACAGTGGAAACACGCTGATTCTCCACCTCCAAAGAAAGAAAAGGCAATACAGTCAGCCAGAAAGGTCATGGCATCAGTTTTGTGGGATATGAAAGGGATGCTATTGATAGATTATCTTTCTAATAGTCAATCAATTACGGGAGAATATTAATTTAACCTACAACAAAATGTGCGCTAGATTTAGCAAGGAAGAAAGTCATCTTCCAACAGTGCACCCATAGAGGAGCTGAGCTATGATTTGATGCCCCACCTGCCTCATTCATTTTCCATTTCTTCCCTAAGTTCAAAAGTTTCCTATGTGGACAGAGATTCTCTTCAAATGAACTAATAGCCAGAGTTGACAAGTATTTTGCAGCCTTGGAGGAATCTCAGTTTTGATATGGAATAATAAAGGCACTGGAACATTGATGAACCAAATGCATTAGAGTACAGAGAGACTACAATGAAAAATAAAAATAGTTTGAATCAGGTCAATTGTTATTTTGGGTTTCATTCCAGGAATTTATCAAACAGCTCTTGTAAAGTATCTGGGAGATACCATATCTGCTTCAGTTTCAGGAGGATCTGGATAAGGATTTTACTGGGATTTTCCCTTATCCTAGGAGCAACATTTAAGCTCCATTTGAGCATCATTGCTCTGATTTCATTCATTGTCCAACATGACCTAGTACATATAGCATGTTAAACTATGTAAAGAATAAAAAAAATGTATATATATAGCTTGGCCATGCAATTTTAGCAACCTTGATAAATATCTACAAACACCATAAATTGCTATTCACTCTTAGTCCAACTAAAGTATAGAAAGTTTTAATGAATAGACATACATGCATTTTACATTTTGCAAGCCAGTTTGGAGATTTTATGGTTGTATTGTGTGATGAAATGTTTCATAAATCTGTGTGATTCTCCAATGCTTAATTAATGTTAGCATTGCATTATATCACAGGTGGTGTCTGAACACTCTTGGCATACATGACTGCACTCTTAATTCATCATCATAAATTCAAAGCAGAGAGCTGAATAATTATGATTGTAAACAAGTTAGCAGATGAATGAGGTTAGGACTAATCAGGAGGAAAGAAATTATGATTCTGGTATGAAACCACGGACCCTATTTACAATGAAATTAAGCATCAGAATAAGGTCAATTAAAAAATTAGATGATATGAGTTGTAATGAAATGACTCATAATGAATCATGTAAATAAAAATTAACCTAATAGTAGTAAATGCAAACTTAGAAGTTTGCAGGCTACAAGCTTTCATGTATTCAACATAAACAGTGAATCAGTGAGCAATTTTAATCATGTGATCATTTTGCCATCTTCCATCAGATGTTCCATTGCCATGTGTTGACTTTGTTAATTGAATTAATGTTATTAATGGGATCTTTAAAAATGACAACAAAACAAATTGTGAATGTACTGCTCGATCATGATATAAATTGCACTTAAGAGCCACTGTTTTGGCATCATGAACCATTACTAACTGGCTGCTGTTTTCACATTAGTTTTCTTGGAAGTAGCACCTTGGGTATGCTTTCTTTGCCTGACTCTACTTCCAATTTTCAGCCCATTTGTTTCACAACTGTTTGAGTTCCTCTTCCCACCAAATACAGTTAAGGTTTACTAGTAAGTGGTGCTTACTTGGGAGTTTAACTGAATATCTAGCTCTTATTTATTTTGCTACATGAACATAACCTCTTTTGTCGATGGATGCCATCTTGCAATTGGCTGCTGTTTATGTTTACATTTATTTATATGATAGACAACATATTCTGTTAGGTTTTGTGTCATATTATAAATGGTATTAGGACTTAAAATTTAGTTGAGTTGATTTTGTAACACTACATCACTTACTTTTTTATTTCGGAAAACATGTTTCAGAAGCCATGTGCTTCCATTGTCAATTCCTTTGGTCGACTGAAAATAAAAAAGTAAGTGATGTAGTGTTACAAAATCGACTCAACTAAATTTTAATTGTTAAAACACATCACTGTCTCAAAGTCCACCATATATCAGGGTATTAGGACTGTTACAACAACTCTCAAGAATTGTATTGTGGATAGTGACAATAAAGCAAAACAGTGGATTTTTCTCCTCCTTTCGTCCCATTGGGTTACTGTTAATTAGGTGTATATTTGATTCCACTGTATTTTACTTTTAGTGAAGTGTTTGGAGCATTTCAGAAATATTTTACTGCTGTACCAGAAACACTGGCTTATGTTTAAATTAATTGCTTTAAATTCAACTTTAATAGCTTAAATGCCAATAGTTCACACTTTTTTGTTTTTTAGACCATCTAGAACATACAAATGCTTTCAAAATAAGGCAAAAGCTTGTTATATATTTCAGTAGTTTGCCCTAAGCATTTCTGAAATCCCCATTTGAAATGAACAGTGTTTAAGGTTATTTATGTCAAGTGACAAATTTTAAATGATCATTTCATTCACAGGTGAAGACAAAGGATTTGGGAGGACACTCTACAACTACAGAATACACATATGCAATCATCAACAATCTGCGATGAACATCTTGAAACTTTCTCTAGTCATGTAAATTATGTGATGTGTTGAAGAATTTTAGAGTACCATTATGTACAGTATTGATGCCCTCTAATTAAGGCTTTGTAAATGTAATGTATTCCAAAAATTGCCTACTAACATCTTTACTATGCTAGTAGGGTTTAGCATTTTGAATACTCATAGTGTATTATTGATAATCTTTAGGTTGCCACTTGCGTAGTTGTTCTCTCAGAAAAGAAAATTCTGATTACAAGATTGTGATATTGTCTTGTGCAACCACTGTAAGAGTTGTGCACAGTATAAAAGTAACCATTGCCATTTTTGTGGTAGAGAATTTCCAAAAGAATATTAAATCCATTGAACCCTTTTAAATGTAGAGTTATGATCTGTTGATTGCAATAAAGAATGCTGTTTGTAACGTGGTTTCATTTACTTGTGAAAGACCCAATATTGTCCAAAATAATTTCAGAATAAAACTTATTTTTAGGTTCACATGCCAAACAAACACCATAGACTGATGAAGGGTTTTAAGAACACACTATGCTTCATTAAATATTATTGATTTAGAAAGCTGTTCTCAAACTTTCATATTTTGAAACTTGCCTATTTTTACCATTGTTGTTAATGATAATGGTAATCTTTTATTGCCAATAGAGTTTTGTTAGCTATCTTAAAGGGTCAGTAGGAGTTATAATTAAGTGAATCTATTACATACACAAAATGTGGTCATAAATGCTATACAGTGTGATAAAATAGAGTGGATCAAATTAATTAATAAGTACACAATTTATAAATAGATGGACAAACAGTAGTTTTTTAAGAGAGTTTTATTTATATGAATACAAGATTTAGTATGCTGTTTAAAAGTTATAAATATGTGCTACAATCAACCATAATGATGATAAAATACCCAAACCCTAAGAACAATTTTAATGAAAGGGTGTTTTGGAACAGTGATACGTGTGAATAGGGTATTTTTGAGTTGGGTTTGTAACACTTAAAGTATCACTTATGTATAATTTTTCCAGACCGGTTTCGAAGCCATGTGGGCATCATTGTCTATGGTTTCCAACTGAATTTTCACAGGGTGTTCTATGTTGAGGTGTGATGGTCCCTGGTGGCTGGGTGACGAACTTCCACAATATATGTTGTGGCGGCAATTCAAAGTTGAATACATGGTGTTGATTTAGCCCACCCATGTAGTGTGGTGGTAGCGTGTCAGCTTCACATTCAACAGGTCATGAGTTCGAATCTCGCTTAGGGTGAGTTACCCGGATAATGTTTTTTGGGGGGTTTTCCCTTATCCTGGGAAGACAAATCTTGAGTAACTTTAAATCCATGGACCCCGAGATCATTTGAGCATCATTTCACCAATTTCATTCATCGTCCGATATGACTAACCAGAATAAAGGATGTTAAAAACTACAGAAAAATAAATACATAAATAAAAATAGTGACAGAAAATTTCTCTCCTGCAACACTGTATGATCAAATTGAGTAATGTTAGATTGCTAGAATCCATAACCATAATAACTGACAATTTTGCTGTGTTAAACCTGCTTAATGGATGCATTAATTGCATGTGGCAGAGAAAGATAATGGACCACAAGAAAAGCTTAAGTGTTTTAGCAGTTTTGAAATCAGAAAGTATTTTTACCTCACCCAAAGGATAAATGCAACAATTACTGATGAGATCCAACCCCCCAAACCGTCAAACAAATGTAAAATGCCAAGTGCTTAGGATTTACTGACAACTGAAGCAGGTGTATGTGCTTTCTTTAGTAGGGAAATCATTCATCAGGATGTCAATAAGTGAAGAACATGATTTATCTTTTTAAGAAGGGTTTAAGCTTCAGATGTCTCAAGTAAATTTAAAGTATTTGTTTGTTAAAATGCTGTCAATTGCTAGGATCATATCAACACCACCAGTGTGCCAAAATTTTGTGCTACAGAGGTTCAGATGTTACAAAGGGGGGGATGTATGCACAAAAGTACTACATTTGCTCTCCTGTAAAGTAAAAAAAAATATATATATATATATATATAAGCAGCGTTCTCCTATTATGTGTGTCAATGCTGAAAGGAAACTCCAGAAAGATACAGAGGCTCACCACAGTCCAGAATGGCGACCAACTTCTGTGCTAATTCTTCATGTATAAACGTTTGTGGGTAAATTGATTGATGTTTGGAGGAATTTAGTAACAGTGATGGTCAAATTAATAAACATATAGTTTGTGTTAAGATGAATGACTTGTATGTGTTCTTTTGACTCGACATCACAACATTCCTATGTAAAAGAATTGGCAAGAAAGCCTAAATCTAAGGTTGTTTGGAAGGTAACATTAAGGTATTCTGTGTTTGGTGGCATAACTGGCTCTTCCATGGAACATTCTGTATATGGATTTGTGCTTCAGATTACTGATAATTCTAGTCAGCTGAAATTGCTTTTGGCCAACCTGATATTTGTAGACTTGTCGTTTGTCTTACAGTGGAGCAAGTGGTTATAATTTTTTTTCTATTCCATTTACAAATAGGTTAACTTTGGTGTGTCTCATTTAGATGTAGGAACAGATATGGAAATATACCAAAACATGTATTCACCAGGATCCATTAAAAGCATTTCTAGAAAAGGTCTCAAAAACGAAAAGTTTGTTAAATACCAAACTAGATATTTCTGTTTAGTATCTCCCAAGGATGCGACATGAAGATTTTAAGAAAATTCCCTAACCTCATGGAAAAATTTTCGGAAATTTTAGTTTTCTCAGAAATGACTATTGGTTTTGACTGAAATACCATACATTAAATATATTACATGACATAAAATACGAGGGCCGTTTTTTTTTCAACCTCCAATTGGCAAGTTTATAGAAAACAATTATTGTATTACTAAAAGTTTTTTCACTTACTGTTACTTTTCAACATAATCACTGAAAAGATTGAAACATTTATCGTACCTGTGCACAAGCTTTGCAATACCTGCCAATGTTGCTGCCAATGGTTTCAAATGAACATTGGCGATGTTTTGAAGATCTTCGCTGGTTTGAAAGTGCTGACCTAATCACGTCTTCAATTCAGGGAAAAGGTGAAAGTCGCTGGGTGCCAGGTCAGAACTGTACGGCGGATGATCGAAAATGCCCTGTTGAAATTGTTCAAGGAGCCGATGGGTTGTGCCAGCAGTGTGTGGACGAGCATTGTTATGGATCAACACAATTCTTGAAGTCAGCATTCCTCTTTGTTTGTTTTGAATGGCTCTCTGCAAACGTTGTAAAGTACGAAGATCTTCAAAACAACGTCAATGCTCATTTGAAATCATTGGCGGCAACAGTTTTTGAAGCGGGTATTGCAAAGCTTGTGCACGGGTACGATTCGGTGATTATGTTGAAAAGTAGCCATAAGTGTACAAAACTTGAGTAACAAAATAATTGTTATCTATGAACTTGTCTTTTATTTATAGCCTATTGGAGGTTGAAAAAAAAAATGGCCCTCGTATATAACTTGAATTTCCTGGCAATAGCTTCTGAAGTCCTCTTACATTCTAAGAGATAGACAAAATTTACTACAAAAATGTAGATCTCATCAAACCACAATAGTGATTTGTTGTAAAGCTAACCATTTGTGAGATATTCCTTGTTAATGGTTTCAGATTTAAAATACTTTTCTCAAACAGGAAGTGTTTCTTTTGTTTCACTCCTGGCCATGCAAAGCGAAGAAAATTTATGTCAATTGTATAGAAGCAACTTTTAAAAGATTTGATTATCGCTTAGCTAGTATATTCCCTTATTTTACTTCTTCTTATAAGAAACTAAGTAAATGTAAATGGCACGTTATTTATGGACGCAGTGTTCCTCAGCGTCCCATTCTATACTGGGCGTGAAAGACCACTTAATTTTGCTCAGAGGCTTGAGGTTCTTTTATGTGCCGTAAATCTACGACACGGGACCAATGGCTTTACTTCTCTTCCGATGCTAAGTATTTTTACGCCCGAAAAAATCCATCGTCCTCCGCCGGGTTTGAACCCGCGACCTTGGGTATATGAAGTTAGTATGGTAACCATTACACCACGAAGGGCGATAAAGAAACTAAGTAACAAGACCATTCTGCTGTTTATCTCGATTAGCGCGAAGTAGATAGAAGAATAATCTTTTGTAAGAAGTTTCTTTGCAGAACAGGTAAAGGAACATATCAGATTTACCAAGTAGGAGCTAAACATGGCTCTTCACCACAGATATCAGCCATAGTAGTATATACGTTACAAGTAATGGCGTTTCTTGTGTGTTTTGTAGGAGGAATAAGTATGGCATTCCATAAAATAAAAATATAGGTTAAGTTTCTCTTCTTGTGACCGCAAGTTTTAGAAACACAGAGTACTAAAGGAATATTTGTGTAGGGGTGAATGTTGGTAGTCTCCTTTGATAGCAAATTATTCCTGTGCATTACAGATAGAAAATTGAACCAAACTTAGAAAGTATTTGTCTCTACTTGTGACAGCAATTCTCGTCTTTTACAGCTAGGGGAAATATATATATATAGTTTTTAATGGCGCTGTCAAAGTGCCGGAATTTCGTCCCGCAATTCTTTAATGTGTCAGTGAATACACTGTCACTTTTAAGCACAATTTAAAGCCATCGGTCTGGGCCGGGGTTTGAACCCGCGATGTTGGGATCACAAGGCTATCGCCTAGTCAACTGAGTCACCCAGACCGACTATTACAGGCAGAAAGATCACTGCAGAGGTTGAAATTATCAGGATCTCCTAAAATATAAGATTCACGAGTTCTGACTATCCAATGCTTTCTAAATTTCCTACAGGGAATGTAACATTTTAATGTGCATATACAGTAGAGCCCCGGTAATCCAAGCTAATTGGGGCTGAGGCTACCTCGAATTACAAAAAACTCCAACTACGAAAATATCACTAAATCAATGGGTAAATCATGAATAAATGTTTAATGAGCACAATAATAGGTAAAAATGAATTTAAAAAATATAGTATATATATATATATATATATATATATAGGATTTTCCGCCATTTCAGCTTCTGCAACAACAAACAAAACACTACAGCGTTACCAATAGTAACAAACGAAACTTTGAGAGTTTCTCAACATACCTCCAAAATAATTAGGTTGCTATCTCTAATAGTTTTTGTTTTACAGGCAGTTGAAGTTGTCTATTTCTTTTGTAGTAACCCTGTATATATATATATATATATATATATATATATATATATATATATATATATATATATATATGCTATAATTACATAAATGGGCAAACACTTTCAAGTTGCAAAAGCATAAGTTACATTTTTAATAAATTTTCCCATGTTAGGGACTCTCACATGGGAACGTAAAATACTTTAAAATTAATGTGACACGGGGGGCACTCTACAGTACAGTATGTGCAGGTATCATCTAGAACAACGGATGTAAAATGTGTATGTATTTTTAGTATATTTTAACAACCACTCGCTGATTAGGGATTACTGTACCAATGCAGTATTTTTACTAAAAGTAGAGTATACACAGTACAATTGATTGACACGCAGTCCCAATTAGTGAAGGGTCGACTAAAAAGAGCAAACGCACTCATCCAAACCTAACGGTACCTGTCAATCGGTAATAGAAATTCATTAGCAGCCTGAGGCCAAAGTTATTACTGTACATCATGAACGAAAATCCTAAATGGGACAGTTTTACCTGTATTATACATGGAAAATTGAAAAAAATGTTCAAAATGTAACACATTTGGAAGTGCGTAAAACGTACATGCGGACAATGTATAGAAACGGAATTTTACACTAGATTTATGTAACATTTTAATTTTCTTAAGACCAGCTCAAAGTATGCACGGAACCTCGAAATATTGGGACTCTACATTAAATACACTAAAATTAAGAAATTAATATTATTAAATATTATGAGTTCCTTTCATTTGACTTTCCCTGCCTATTCTGCAACACATTCCTCTAAAAGTTTACTCTTCTATTTCATGCTATTCAAAATAACGTGGAGCAAAAACGATCTTATTGCTTAGTTCCTTGTAAATAGAATGGAAATAAGGGAGTACACCAAAGCGATAGTAAAATCTTTTGAAACCTAGTCACTATGTTACACCTCGTACTTCATCGCGCTCCTTCTCAAGTTAACCTGCGCTTGGAACGTAGGTGTATGCCAAGACTTTGTTCTGGAGACACAGAGGTGATGGCTCATTCCCTTCCTTGTATAGGTATAATGCGGCGATGGACAACGTTGAGTCTTGAGTCAGGCATTTTTGCACTATACTTTCAATGTTTCTGCTATCAAACGTTAATGAAAGTGTTTCAACTTAGCGAATATGTGACAGCGACTGTCATTTAGCACCTTGCGAGGAACTTTTAAGCATTAAATCAAGATAAAGATATTAAGTTGAATTGTTAACCGACATGTCGCAGATTACAAACTACTGTAATTCCTCGCACAGTCTTTCTACTGTTACTTTCTCTAATATGCACAATGTTCAAGCAGAGAGAGAATGTACAGTGGTGGCTCCTGGGCTAAAATGTAGATAACTTTGAGAACACACAAGTTATATCCGTGTGGGAGTACAGTCTGCCTCACATTCATGAGGTCGCGAATTCGAATCTCGTCTAGGGTGTTCCCAGATAAGTTTTTTTTCAGATACTTAAACATAAGTCGTCATTCATCTTTCTATTTACTTGTGACCATGCAAAGAGAATCTAATTTTAATGACATCACCAGAGCTCGAACTGAGACTCGCATCGATATACGTGTGCGCATGGACAATACCCTGGAATGACGTCTCGTCCATCCCTCCAGTCTAAAGCCTGTTCAGCCTTAAGTTGATCCTCTTCAAAACAAAACCCAAGCGACCAGTGCACCGTTATAATGTAGCCTTCCGCCATTTGCGCCAGAAATGTCATCTTTCACGACCACTCGGCGCGTACATGTAACATACAGTCATGTGAAACGAACAGAGCCTTTATTCCCACAACTTAAACAGTGACTATAATATTCTGCTAGGTATAATTGTGATAATATTGATAGTCATAACAAAATAAATATGTACATAGGATAATACTTAACTCTAAAAAACACGAGCAAAAAAATAAATATCATATATGCAATATCTTATATTTATTCGCTCTTCGGAAGCGGTTCTATTCCCTCCAGATCAGAATCGTCATCTGAAATGCTTGTGCTGCTGATTTCCTCTCAAAGGTTGTTAACCAGGTTATCAATAATGGTTTCACTTGAACTATCCATCTCCCAAAACAACGCTTCTTCTTTTGTTACATTAGCACTTTATTAGCCGTTGGCGGCTCATTTTTAAAAAAGAAATTGTACACTTCTACGCGAATTGCATTCTTTACAAAATCATCACATTCTTGCATCGTATATTTCACACGCTTTCACTTTTTCCGTTTCAGATTTTTCTTTTATGAGCACTGTTTATATTTGTAGCCTTAACACTGGTGAACCCAGAAGTTAATTTCATCTCTTCTTTCATGGGAAGTATTGGATATTTCTCACAAAACTTACCATAAATGTTCAACACTATAGTTTTTTCACCACTAGTCAACAACGCCTTATGCTTTATATAACTCGAAAGTTGCAAGAGAAAACTCACGGCGACCCTCCTCCATGATTCTAAACAGTAGCGACCATTACTGTGTAAACAACATTGCGGAAATCAGGTGACTCATACGAACAGCATGTTGGGGCATGTAGCTCTGTTTAACAGTACAAATTGGCATCAATTTAACTCTTTGACATTTATATAGAGTATTGTAGAATGTAAGAATAAATTCATTCTGTAATTTAGATTGTCAGCATGGGATTACATTCTTGCACGCACTGCTATTGTGTTGTACTGCGGTGTACTGACCACGTGGATCTGTTTTGGCGCGGATCAAACTAAGAGTGAATAGCTACGAGTATACAGCAATGGGTCAGACAATTGTCAATATGTACAGAAATCTATCATTCGCTTTAAGAGTTGTAAGAGAAACAACCAAATAGAGGTAATCACACACAAGTTGCTTGAGCTTATGTTTGCCTCAGACGTCTGCACACAGCACTCACCAGGCCAAGTTTACGTGTCATCAGAGACCCTTAGCTTCTGTTATTTACATTTCTGTATTGATAATGGTTTGAGTGTAAAATAACGAAGTCAACTTCTTATTACTTCCTATCTCTGTATATTGCAAATAGAAAGTTACAATACATTTAATAAATGTTTGTGTCGAGTGGGCACATTTCTCTACTTACGGTAGCAATTCTCATAAATAGGTGCACTAAACTTAGCAAATATTTGTCTTGCAGTGAGTCTTATTCGTCTCCTTACAACAACAGATTTTTGTTTACTAAAAATTGAAAGTTGCACTAAACTTAGGGAATATTTCTGTTGCAAAGAGCATTTTTCATTATTGTGCGGTGTTAAGATCGTGGTGACGTTAGGTGCTATATGCAGTATGATAGTCCTGGTAAGGTGAATCTACTACCGATGAATTTGCCTCGGTGTTACTCAGCCTGCACGATGATTGACTCACTCGGGGTGGTGCTGCTAATGGTGGTAGTTCAGGGAGTGATCTTATAATGATTAAAACTTGTATACTTTCCTGGAGTTTATTCCTTACTAGGAGAAGCGAGATAAGCACATTTGCCTTACAATAATGATAACTTGTACACCTGTTACGAATTCTAACACTTGGCTGATCACACGTAATTACAGTCCCTTCTTCTTCCTTAATTCTGCGTTATATTATATACATTGGTACGCGTCACTGACTTTAATTCGTTACACATTACAGTGTCTAACTTTGTGTGAAGAAGTTAAGTTCAGCCCGACGACCGACAGCATAACAGCGACAGATAGATCAACTAGTAACAGACTGCTCGCAACGGACAGACCAGTTTCACGGACAGATCACAATGTGCCTTCTTGGACTTTTTATATACAAAAAATACCGTCATGGCGGCCTCTTTCTAATTGGACAGAATGGCCGCACAATTGACGTATATATTTCCCAAGAGTCAATTTCCTATCCCAGGTGCACTGCAAACCTCACGTGACATGTCTTGTACAATGAAGAATTACCGTCTTCCGAATTTTACTGTTCACCCCCGTTGTAACTCGATTGCACGTGACTGGACAAAAGAGACCTTTCTAACAAAAGCGCTTCTCATCCCTTTGATTCTCTTAGCGTCAGCTTTCTTCTCCAGCTGAATTTTCTCAGTTAAATACATACATTTATACTCTTTTAGCTTTACATTGATAAATAATTAATAACTAATAATTATTTTGATAGGTAAGCTAATTAACGGTCTCGCTTTTAACAAAAAACTTTTGGTAAATTACACCACTAAAATTAACAAATGTTTGTGTAGTAGTTAGCATCATTGTTCTCTTTATGGTAGTTTTTGTCACTTAAGTTGGCCCATTTTTGTATAACACAGATTGCTCCTCTCCTTGTGATAGCAAACTTTTGGGGTTTTATATCAGTCAAGATAGCGGTGTTTGTATAGCGGTGAGCATAGTCGTCTCCTTCTGACGACAAACGTTTGGTATATTATGTCACAAAGCTCTCAAGTACAATACACAAAGCCACTTTTCAAATTTCTTTTTGAATGTCTACCAATCTCAAGAAACTGATTTTATGTTGCAGCAAAATCTTGGGCAATATGACATTTATTGAAAATCCAATTCGGTTATAAATCCTGTGGACAGCAGACAGTATCTTTTTCTTGATTATCTTTTCCTGTGATAACTTCATTAGGATTTCACAATTAAAACTTGAAGAGACATCTTGTTGTCACCTTGAAGTGTGAAGATCAGGGCTCTCCCAACCTCTAAGTTCAAATTTATGTTGGCCAGTCACTCCTTTAATAGACCTGATAAACCTTCCAGCTTATCCTTATTTGATACACTTTTCACACATTATAGTCGACATAAAACTGGCCTTAGACTGCCTTATAATGTTGTCAGTTAATTTAAAATATTTCTGACACCTACAAAAATAATTAAAAAAAAAAAACCGGTTTCAAACCTCATTTGTAAGGCACGGATATGCGTCAATTCTCGTCCATTAGGCGACCGATTTCTCGTACCAGTATAAAATAACAGACCAGAGTCTTTCGAGACAGTGCAGAGGGCAAAGTTAACAACAACAAAAAAAAGCTACTCATGTCTAGGTCGTTTACATGTGACTCCTTCCAATGTCTCAGAAGACTAAGACTGAGCAAAGAATATATAAAGGCGAAAGGGTATAAATGTTCAGCTTTTAACTACAAATAGAGGCCACTGAAAATATTAAAATATTCTTCATTGGTCCATTTTTAAGCATTTCACCGAAAATAAGAAATTTGCAATGAAATAATGGCAACATGGCACCTTCAAACCATGCATGTGTCGCACTGCTACTGTGCAAGGCCGGCTGTCGTATGAATAACATTTGTGGCGGATTGAAGATGTTCGCGCATTCTATCGTCTACTTCTATCTGTGGTATCTTGTATAAATATTTGTATAACGATTGAAAATGAATAACACTAGTTGTTACCGTGTATTTAGCTTACTTCAACCTAATAAAGTTAGCCTATGTACTGCTTCATTAGATCCAGATTTGATAGCTATTCTGCCACTAGAGCCAAAGTAGTTATTTATTCTCCATCCATCTTTGCTTCACCCATAAATTAAACAAAAGCAACATGCTGCAACGACTCTGATTGATTGTTGAACATGTTGCCGGTTTTCTCCTTCACAAAATAGTCCCTCTTAAATTGTCGAAAGAGTACAGAAGTATTATTTTAAACTATGCATCGTTGTTCTAAAGAATATAGTATGAATGCATTAAGAAACATATTTACTGAATTTAAATAATTATTCCTTTATGTAACAATGCGTTGTGCAGTTTGGCTGGAACGGGTGCTTTCAGTCAGTAAGTGATGGCGGGGGCATGTAATATCGGTGAAGTGAAACATAAACAAGAAAACCTTTAAAATATAATAAGTTTTGTGAAAAGTATCCTACTTTTACATTAAACAATATTTTCGGCCTTCTCACCCGGAGGTCCCGGGTTTGACTCCCGGCTGGGAGGGGCCAATTTTTCTTTAACTAGAATTATTCCTTATCCTCACAGAGCCAGGAAGTATATGTTTGTGAGAGTGAATGTGTGTATGTTTAAGAAAAATAGTAATAATAATAATAATAATAATAATAATAAAAAAAGATTTAAAGCCAACGTAAAGAACCTACAGATAACGAGTTGTTTCTAATGCAAAGCCCCCGATATTACCATAGATGTTAAATGGGACTATATATATATAGAATTTACTGCTGTTGGCATAAAGTGTGCAAAACTTTAATTGAGCGCCGGAACTTGTAAGTTCTGCATGCTTTAAACGCTACTATATATATAGAATTTACTGCTGTTGGCATAAAGTGTGGAGCGCCGGAACTTGTAAGTTCTGCATGCTTTAAACGCTACTATATATATATATATATATATATACCTCGAGCTAATTTCATATTAAACCATCCTTCAGCTGTAAAATACAATAATTTAAGCCTGTTTTATATTGTAAAGACATAACATTTTTATAAAAAGACTGTAGTGATTTTTTTTTTTTTATTATTCATTTTTATCGACTAAACGCTCACGGGTATTTAAACCACTTCGGTGGTAGCGTCTTCGGAACAGATATGAAGCGGGTTTAGGAATTAGAGGAAGCGCGGCATATGTAGCAAAATTCGATTAATAAAGGGTTAAATTAGCGGAGGTGCGATATCTTATGCAAGCAGCTGTTCAAAAATTAACAGCCGAAAAACGCAGTGAATGCATATCATACATTGTTTGGGATTTGGAGGGAATGGTGGACATTGTCGTTGACCAACTAAATTATCAGTCCCGGTGATGTTTCACATAGTTCGTGTGCAACTGCAACAGATGATTCATATCTTGAAGGAGTGGAACCACTTTAATCTTCAGCTTAGCTCTTCTGGGTAATTTACTGCATTATTATGCATTGGATGCAGTTGCACTCAAACTGTCAAGTAATCACTGGGATTGATAATTAGTCGGTCAACATATTGTCCACCATTCCCTCCAATTAGTTAAACTTACAACAGCTTTGATATTTATATAGAAGTGAGCTTATGAGAGAACATTTTCGTTTATTACAAATAGAAAGCTGCATTAAACTTGGTGAATATTTGTGTGATAGTGAGCGTTATTCATTTTCTTATAACAGCAAATGCTTCCATTTGAAATAGAAAGGGGTATTAAGTTAAGCGAACTTTCAGTTAATAGAATTTTGTTATTGTTTTCAAAACCACCATAGTGTTGCACAGTATTTCACAAATGTTTGCTGATGATCTTCGTGATAGTTGTGAAGGAGGTGTCTGCGTACTATTTGAAGTCTTATGCCCATTCATATTGAAATGCAAGCGTAGACTCAGTGTAAGCACAAGACTTTACACCCATGTTATTCAATGAAAGCATTCACATAGACACGCGCAACACCTACACAATACAAAAGTTTGCGAAACTCCAAACTTTACGCCTGTGCTGCGTACATAGGGAAGAGTTCTGCATTTTTTTTTTTTTTATGAATTGCCTGCTGTTCAACTGCAGTCGATCGAAATGCGCCCTTTGTACATGTGTGCAGCTCTTGTATTTGACCGTGCCGCACCATCTCTCATTTCCCTCAAGAGTTTATGGAAATCTTCCTCCTGTAGCCTTTATTGATTTAATAGATATACCCACGTCTACATCTAGATTACTTGGCTCTCACAAATTGTAAGGTGCAACAAGGCAATGCACATTGCTTTAAATGTGCAACTTTATCACTTTCTGCAGTCCTCATGCTTGCACTATTTTCGATATTTTAGTCAAGCAATTAATGTGACGTCACTGCTGCGAGCGTCTGTTCCTATTTGTTTATTTATGTACAAAAGATTGAGTGCATCGTCTTGTATGATATTGTTGGTTATGTTATTCAATTTGAAACTTGCGATGTGTTTGAAAGATATCCCCATGTCATTTACGGATCTAGAAACCCGTGCCAACTTCTTGTGTTATGCCTGCGACTGCATTGTGAATGGTTTTTCCTTGCGCCTGCGCTTATGCTGCGTTATGTCTGCATTTACATCTCATTAGAGCTAACGCATTTGCGTGCAGTCCTGTTATATTTCATGGAGCAGATGCTTTTCTAAGGTGAGGAAAGTGGACTAATGAGTTCTCAGTAATAACATCCCGCTCACGCATTGTCAGATTTTTCTTTTCTCAAGCAGGCAGAAGATCTGTATTCTCTGCTCCCGCTATTTCCATTATTATTCCAAGAGAAAGATAAAAAGGAATTCGTGCTCCAGAAATCTCGGGTAAAGATATTTCTTTAATATTCAAGACCATGGGTTTCCGCAAAAGGAAGACCGTTGTATCTTTACTTTGCCTGGTTTTATTGCTTATACTTGTCTTGTATTGCTTCACCACCTTCCTCATTGCGTTCCCCCTTTTCTTTATTCACCGTCATTTAGTTCGTTTCGTCTGTTTACTTTTATTTTGCACTCTTACTTTGATTTCCTTTGTTACAATTTTCTTTCTTTCTTTTCGCTAATGGGCACATTAGCAGAATGCTGTTCAGAAGCGTTTCTTGTCCATTCCTCAATGGTGAAAGGATTTGAAGTTTTCGCATTCAGCATAATGTTGAAGATAGAAATCAATATTTATTTCCATCAGAAAGGTTAATTTTATTATGATGATTTTTAGAAATTATCTGAGGTATTTGTTTTAAACATTAATCGGTTCGAAGAAAAAACCCAAATTAAGGAAATAGAGGGCTTTCGGAACATTACTTTAGAAGTCAACTATGTCATGTCAACTCTTGTATAATTCTTCTATGATGGACGATCTTCAGCGCGGACATGGGGTAAGAAGCTGTAGGTTACTAAGTTTTAAGGAGGTAGGTATTTCTTACCTTCTTAAAACCTAGCAACCTATTGTTTTGACCTCCATGTCAGGTTGAAGAAAGTCATATTATAATTATAGATTATAGAAAAATATTATGAAAATATATTAACTTTAAATCTTTTACTCAATAACGTTTTATTAAAAGTATATAACACAATATACCTCTAATTGGTTTCAACTAAATAGGGATAATTATTTATTTTACTATCAGGTTGAAACTGATCTCAGTACAATTATTGACGGAATTTATGACAGTGAAAAAGTTTACCAAAGAAACCACCATTGAACAATAATTATGACCTACGTAACTTTACCACTAGGAACGTTAATGCTAGACTGTACAATATAATTGATTCGGGCTGTCATTGAAATATACCACCAGACTGTGAACGAAAGCTAGGCTTTGTAGGGAATGACCTTATAGCGAACATAATTGTAGTTTACAATGCTCGTAGGCTTTCACGGACAGTGTTATTATTGGTAAAATATAACACGTCCGGTTTTGTGGGCCGTGATCGAATATTACAATTATTAAAAGTTGACGTTTCGTCCTCAGCTTCCTCAGTCGCTAGCCGTTCCTGTCAGCTTAATTTCTGAGGATGTCCTCCACAGCACAAGGGATTATGAATTATTGGATTTTGTGTAATGCAATTCTCTTCATTTGTAGACAGCATTTTATCTGAATTTGTATAGTATAAGGTCACCCTTATTCATGAACACTGGGCAATACAATTTCTCTCTCTCTTTCCAGCAACTAAAGATAATTAAGAACGAGAAATGTTGGAGGACGGACCTAGAGAAGATTGATGAAAATAGGAAGCATACATATGGAGGAAAGGGAAAAAAATGAAGAAAGGATTCTGGAAATCACCGAGAAAGAATAGAAAACATAGAGGAACTGTGGGGTGAGCTAAAAAATCAAAGGTAGGGTTGTTTATACTTTGAAACTAAAACCAATAACTTGGAATTTCTGGAAAACAGTTTGACTACAAAAAATGTAAGTATATGGCATACATTGTGTTTTAATGATATCTACATTTTTATGTAGTGCGTTTTTGTCTATATCTAGATTTACAGTTATACAAAAGTAATCCTGAATTAAGAGGTCTTCAGAGGCTATTCCCAGAAAATGCAATATATACTTTCGTTTTTCATGAAAATATCTTAATCATATGACATTGACATTTTAACTATGCTGCCCACTGACATACACACAAAATATTTTTTCTAAAAATACGTTTTTGGATTCAGGAGTTCTCAAAGCTTGTATTTCCGGTGAAATCTCGGTATAGAATTTTTAGTGGAATACAATACCTTCTCTATCCCTATGTGCATTGTACATACGGGCTAGAGAAAGTAAAATGTTTTTTTTAACTCAAGGGACCTCGAAACATATTTCCGGTGAAATCTCGGTATCAAAATTTTTGGTGCAGTACAATACCTTCACTATATGTACATAGTGCGTGTAAACAAAGCAATAAAGACTGAATAACAGACGGTTATGTGTAGATGTGGTAAACAGCGGAAGAAAGGACTATTTTGGATGAGGTCAGATACATTACTTTTGAAAGGAAAGAGAATCAATGAATTAGAACGTTGTGCGGGGCTTGGACTGTTACTAGTTGTTATACAGATCTATTCTCTACATCAACGGTTCCCAACCGGTGTGCCCCGGCACCCTAGGGTGCCGTGTGATTGGCTAAGGGGTGCCGCGAAATATTGAGATAAACAAAAAAAAAAATACCTTCTACTGAAGCCTTAAGTCTTGTAAGGTCTTGAAATAAAATAAGTCAAATCAATTACTCTCATGCACGGCAGATGGTAATAGTGGTCGATTCATTTCAATAATTCAGTTATACTAGTATCCCACAGATGGCATTACAGCTATACCCTGCCGAACATTCCCGAGACTACTCGCTTCCTCACGAACATTCCCGAGACTTCGACAGATGAATATATAAAAGTGTACTCCGCTTGGCGCTTTCAGTTGTCTTCCTCGCGTTGATTCACAGTGTTTAGCTATGGATAAGTTCATAGTTAAACGTAAACGCCAGGACAGTGAAAGTGAACAGTCGGCTCCTACTGCTTGCTTTAAGAAGCCAAATCTTACAGTTTCTCCCGGACCGTCGAATTCACCACATAAAGAAGACAAACGAAAGAAAAGAACATACCAGGACAGTTACTTAGCGTATGGATTTAAGTGGAATAACAACGAGGAAAACCCTATCCCTGTGTGTTTAATTTGTGGCGAAACACTTAGCAACGAGGCCATGGTACCTAGCAAACTGAAGCGGCATCTTACAACAAATCATCCTAGTGTGTCACAGAAAAGTGTGATGTATTTTTCATATATATTAGAAGGGGAGAAGAAAACAGCTGTGCGAATGGTAAAGAGAATGACCATAGGTGATACTGCTCTTTAAGCCTCATTTAAAGTAGCAGAACTGATAGCTAAAAAAAAGAAACCTCATACTCTTGGAGAGGAAATCATTGGCCCTGCATGTCAAGTTATAGTTTCAACAATACTTGGCGAAGGAGCAGCTAATCAAATTTCGAAAGTTCCTCTGTCCAACAACACAATCAGCCGCAGGATATCTGAAATGTCATGCAATATCAACGAACAAGTCACGGAGAAAATAAAAACTTATAGAACATTTGCTTTGCAAGTAGATGAGAGTCTCAATATTGGTGATAAACCGCAACTCCTTGGTTTTATCAGATATATTGATGAAAAAGATATTAGTGAACAGATTCTGTTCTGTAGACCGCTGGAGACTACAACCACAGGCCATGATATTTTCGTTTCTATTAATTCCTATCTCAATGACCATGATCTTTCATGGAAAGACTGTTGTGGTATATGTACAGATGGTGCACCATCTATGTCTGGGAAAATTAAAGGTTTTACTGCCAGAGCTCTCAATGAAAATCCATCCATTATTATAACTCACTGTTTTCTGCATAGAGAGGCATTAGTCGTGAAAGCGTGTAATGAAGATTTTGCTGAAGTGTTTAACCAAGTTGCGAAAATAGTGAACTATATGAAGTCTCGACCTTTAAAGTGCAGAATTTTTGAACCGTTATGTCGCGCAACGGATGCAGCTCATACTTCTTTGTTACTTCACACAGAAGTAAGGTGGTTGTCGCGAGGTCGTGTATTGAACCGGTTTCTCAAACTTAAAGAACAGCTAAAAACTTTTTTTAAGGATGAAAATCAAGACACATTTCATGAGCTCTTACTAAGTGATTCTTGGTGTTTTGAACTGTCGTATCTGGCAGATATTTTTCATAAGCTGAATGAACTGAATGTTTCGATGCAGGGTCGACATGAAACAATAATCTCCTCAACCAATAAAATGAAAGGTTTTAAAAGAAAACTTAGTTCTTGGAAGTCTGCAGTTCAAAAAGGAGATTTGTCGAACTTTCCATCTCTTCTTAATGTGGCAGGAGATAAAGATCTGGGTAAACTGAAAGACCGCATTTGTGATCACTTATCAAGATTGCAAGATGCAATAGATGCGTACTTTCCAACTATTTCCACTACGAATCTCGACTGGGTTGTCTCACAATTTGATTTCGTAGATACTGCAGAGGAAATAGATTTCACTGCTTGCGAACGAGATGAATTTATTGATCTTTGCGCTGATTCCACACTCAAAGGTAAGTTCACCAAGAGTGAGGCGTCGGTGGCTAGTTTTTGGCTTCAACGGAGAGAGGAGTACCCTAACCTAATGAAGAAAGCAATTAACGCACTTTTGCCCTTTTCAACTTCCTATCTATGCGAGCAAGCCTTCTCTGCTATGGTGAAAATAAAATGCAAAGCAAGAAATAAACTGAATAACCTTGAGGATGATTTGCGTGTTTCACTGTCAACTTAAGACCCGACATCACATATCTGTGCTCTAAGCATCAATCACAAGTTTCACATTAATCATTAATCGAACAAAATTTATTGATGTATTTTTACTCAGTGATTGTAGTAAAGTTTACTGTATTATGTTATAGTGTACGTTATTATTATTATATGATATTTCAATAAATTAACATATTAAGCTTAATTTTCTTTTAATTCAAGGAAGGGTGCCCCTGGTGTTTAATGTTATTCCCAAGGGTGTCGTGAACTTGAAAAGGTTGGGAAACACTGCTCTACATAAAAAGGTAGAAAAATATTATCTGTTGCGTTCACATATTTTAATAAAAAATATAATGTGTTCCTTTCACATGACTTTCTCTGTAGCTCTGAAACAAAGTATTGATAAAAAGCTTATTCTTCTATCTACTTCATGCTAATCGAGATAAACCTCAGAAATTGCCTTATTACTTGCTCGTTTGTAAGTAGGAGAGAAGTACGGGAATACTCTCAGCAAAGCGATAGCCAAATGTTTTAAAAGCTGGTTCCCATGTGGTTGAAATACATTTCTTTGCATGGCTAGGAGTTTACAAATTCCCATATGAGATATGCAGTATTTCATAACTGAAACCAACAACAAAGAATATCTCGGAAATGGTCAACTCCTCGAACAATATGTATATGATACAAATTATGTGGTTTTTTTATATTGTCTATCTCTAACGGTTTACCAGTTATGCAAAACTTAGCAAAATTCATCCAGAATAAAGAGTTCTTCCGAGGGTAATCCCAGAAAATTCAAGATATACATTTTATTTTTGATGTAAATATCTAATATACTGTATTTTCATTAAAATTGTTACTACTATTTTTGAGAAAATCAAAATTTTCGAGATTTGTTCCATGTAAAGTGTAGTTTGGAGTGGGGCTTAAAAAGTTTTGTGACGCATCCTTGGAGGATGCTAAACTTAAACATCACTTTGGTATTTTCGGACTTTTCGTTTTTCCGTGGCGTAATGGTTACCATGCTAACTTCATATACCCAAGGTCGCGGGTTCAAACCTGGCAATGGATTTTTTCGGGTGTAAAAATTCTTAGCACGGCTTCCTTCGGAAGGGAAGTAAAGCCGTTGGTCCCGTGTCGTAGATTTACGGCACGTAAAAGAGCCTCAAGCCTGATAAAGAGGCATCTGAGCAAAATTAAGCGGTCTTTCACGCCCAATTTAGAATGGGACGCTGAAAATCACATCAGTTAAAGAGCGTCCATAAATAACACGCCATTTCCATTATTTTTTAATCTTGTTCCCAGATACACGGGTTCACTTACACACACATGGACCTTTTTCAGATATTGGTTTTTTTTATATAAGATACCCTAAAACGCGAATTTTCGACGAAATCTCAGTATCGAATTTTTGTGTGGAGTACAATATCTTCTCTACCTATCTACCATGTGCTATGCAGAGAAAGTAAAAAAATGCCTTTTTTGTATGCAGAGGAGCCTAAAACATATATTTCCCTTAGTAAAATCGGTATCAAATTTTGGGTGGTGCAATACTATCTCTACCCATGTACTATGTGCAATGTAGAGAAAGTAAAAAGTTTCTTTATTGTTCCGAGTTAGAATCTCAGTTAGGTTAAGTTACCCGGATAAGGTTTCATCCAGAGTTTTTCCTGAGATGACGAATGTTAGGTTAACTTAACGTAAATTGTGTGCTTTAATGAAATCCACATTTTTTTATATATACCTATATCAAGATCTTGCCAATCTCTTACGGCTATCAATTAATCAAAAATAGTCAGTCAGAATAAAGAAGAATTTATATTAATTCGTATAAAATTCAAAATATATACTTAATTTGATATAAAATAAGGGTATTTTAATAAAAATCGATAGAACCAATTTTGAGAAATAAAGATTTGCGAGAATATTTCCATGTAAAGGGTAATTTAGGTTGAAAGATTCACTTGTAAATCTTAGTATCACATCATTGGAAGATGATAAACTTAAATATCAAGTTTTCTTTTTGAGTTATTATGTTCACAAGGACTGACATATAAACACGCGCGCGTGCGGTCGTTTTCCTAAAACTATACCTCCTTGGGTTCAGGAGTCGTTAAAACACATTTCCGGTGAAATCTCTGAATTGAAATTTTTGAGTTAAATACAATACTTCCTCTACTTATTTTAAGTACGTAGTACAGCAATTAAAAAGAAACCAACAATGACTTCCTATATAAGAAAAATATGTGTTTGAAAATCCGAACTAATCCAGAATACCTTTGACATAATTTGTGTGCGAGGTGGCGCCGCGGCAACGTGAGGGTCTCGGGTTTAAACTTCCTGGGCCGACCATCCTGACCGCAGGTTTTCCCGGTTTAACACGACTAATCATCCTCTGATCCAGAGTTTGTTTGCTTCGCTGCAGCCTAATGAACCAACACATTGGTATCTAAGCCTACCAAGGAGAGTGTAATGCCTGAAGAAGAAAAAGAAGAAGAAGAAATTGTGGGATTTAATGGTATCTACATTTTTCTCAATCTCTTTCGGCTTACAGTTATACAACTGCCTAGGACTTCATGATATATATTCATTTGTCATATAAATTTAAATTCCATTTTGATAAAATAAAAAATAACCAAACTTTTCCTATGTAAAGGATAATATGGAATGGTAGGATTTTCTTTAAAATCTTTATGTCCTATAGAAGTTGAACATCAAACTTCGTATCTATTGAATATTTTTTAGTTATACCTACTGTTTACAATCAGACAGATTGACAAACAGAACAGACAGACAGACATACAGCAAAGATACATACATTCGGGCAATACATACATATATATATTTCTAAAATGCTTATTTTATTTACTCTTGTATTTACGTTGAATCCTCTGTATCGAAATTTTGGGTGGAATAGTCTTCCTCCGCTTACTAGAGGTAAGCAAAAGAGAAAGTGTAAAGAAAAATACTTTTTATTGTTCCATTTATAAACTGCATGATCACATCGGCGGCATTTCTCTTTGGAACATATTACCTTAGCAATGGAAATAACTCGTGCACTTTTTGTTAGCGTTGGTTTCTTCACTTTCATTTTCTTCGTTAGATCGCACATACATTCATATTTTCAGAGGGAACCATCTGGGCTAGAGAAAACCCCCCCTCCAATCGGGAATCAAACCTAGAACCCCAGGAAGTAGTTTTATCAACTGAGTTATGGAGACAGCCAGAAAGAAAACTTAATGTCTCAATAGTTCAAAACAAAAACAAAAAAAAATAGTTCGGCACTTTGCAATCTTCTTCACTATTTAAAAACAGTTTTGCATTTTCTTGTTTGGAGGTCAGCTGCAGTTTGCTACGATAACCATAAACAACACTCGTCTCTGTTAGCAAACATCTTCATAGAATAATAAAAGAAAGAGATGCAATATTTGCTTCTTGGAGCTGACGCAACAATGTCCTGATTGGCCGACGTTCTCGTTCTTCCTTCTCCATTGGTTTTCATATTTCCAAGTAATTTAGGCAGGCTTCCTCTCGATTGCTCCATCTTCTGAACATTTATGAGTTAAATTTGTTTCTTCGCTTTTCATTCACTTTTCGCTTCCAGCGTAGGGTACCCTATTTCTTTGCTCACTTTTCCCTATCATAAACAAAAACGGTCGTTAGTGCTAACGCTTCTTTCGCTTTCAAAGCAACTCTCCTTTTGGGAGAATTTAATTTTGGATCGAGATTTAATTCAGTTAGCAGTGCGCTTTCAGCGGTTGATTTACAGAAAGGCTCTCTACTTTCTCTACACGTACTATGTACGTAATAGGCAGAGAAGCTATTGCATTCCACCCAAAAATGCAATGTTAAAATTTCACTGGAAATTTATATTTTGAGGTCCTCTGAATAAAAACATTTTTAGAAAAAAGTTCGTACGCGCGCGTGTGTATATGTAGGAGCTAAAATGAAAAGTCGGTTAAATACCAAATTTGAGCATCATCCAAGGATGGGACACGAAAGATTTTCAAAAAAATTCCCCACCCTAAGCTACCCTTTACATGAGCATTTTTTTTTTTAAGAAATGCTCGATTATCTCAAAAGATGCTCTAGTGATTTTGTTTAAAATACCTAATGTTTAAGATATTTTCATGACAAATAAAATGTATATCTTGAATTTTCTGGGAATAGCCTCTGAATAGCCTTCTTCATTCTGGATGATTTTTGTATAACTAGTAAACTATAATACGCAAAAACTTAAAATACAGATCTCGTCATAACACACATTTCCGAAATATTTCTTGTTATTGCTTTCAATTTTAAAATATTTACATTTTTCTCAAACGGGAAGTCTTCATCCGTTTCATATCTCTTTTGTTTTACTGTTTTTATAGTGTTTAACGCCCCTTTTACTACCAAGGCACCGCAGGCGATGACACAAGTGATACATGGAATGAAGATGAAGCACCAATGGAATGCGATGGTATGGCAAACCGGAGAACTCGGAGAAAACCCACCTATGCGCTGCTTTGTCCACCACAAATCTCAAATGCAGTCCGCTTGGGATCGAACCCGTGCCGTCTAACCACTCGATCACGGCACGGCCTGTTTTACTACTGGCTACGAAGAAACCGAATTTCAGTTGTATCATGCAATGATCAGGTTTTAACAGATTTGACTGTCGCTTTAGCCTAGTATAATCCCTTGTTTCCTTTCTAATTACAAGGCTAATGTTTAACACGATTAGCATGATGCACATAAAGTAATACTCTTTTGTAAGAATAGATTGTTTGCAGAAGGTAGAACAAGTCTAGAGAATGCAACACATTACATTTTCATATGCACTCTAAAACCGTTCCTCACTATAAGGTGTTCCAAAAGAATAAAAATCTGATGTGTTACACTCATATGACTTTCTCTAGCTGCTTTACAAAACTCCTACAAAAGATTCTTCTTCTTTGTACACAACGCTAATCAAGATAAAGTGAGCAGAATGTTATTACTTAGTTCCTTATAAGTAGAAGGGAATAAGGGAATGCACTATACTAAAGCGATTGTCAAATGTTTTAAAAGTTATCATTATGCGATTGTCATTGCAAATCACTTCTTTGCTTGGCCAGGAGTAGAACAAAAGAAAAACGGACACTTCCGGTCTGAGAAAAGTATAAGTATTCGCATGAAACCAAAAACAAGAAATATTTCGGAAACGGTTACCTCCACAGCAAACATGTAAATTGTGTATTTTGATCAGATCAACATTTTCTGTGTAGTAAGGTTTTGTCTAGTTCTTAACGTTTAGCAGTTAAGCAAAATTTAGCAAAATTCATCCAGAATAAATAGCTCTTCAGAGGCTATTCCCAGAAAATTCAAGATATATATTTTATTTGGTATGTAAATGTTTTGAATATACGCGATTTTAATCAAAATCGTTAAAGCCATTTTTTAGAAAATCAAAATTTTCGACAATTTTTCCATGTAAAGGGTAGTTGGGGGTTGGGGGATTTTCTTGAAAATCTTCATGTCGCATCCTTGGAAGATAGCAAACCTAAATACCAAGTTTAGTATTTAACGGACTTTTCGTTTTTTAGCTATGCTGTCCACAGACACACATACACACGGACCTTTTTCTGAAAACGCTATTTTTGGATTCAGGGGGCCCTAAAACATGTATTTCCGGTGAAATCTTGGTATCGAATTTTGGGTGGAATACAATACCTCTTCTATACACTATGTACAAAGTACGTATAGAGAAAGTAAAAATTGCATTTTCTCAAAAATATATTAGTGTATTAATTTTTGAAAACTAACTACTGAATAAGGGAATAAGGAGTTCCTATATTGATTTATAAAAAGCAAAACAAAAAAAAAAAAAAAAGAAGGAAAAGAAAGAAAAGAAAGAATCAATGAAAGAAAAAGGAGAACTTCATAACAGATGCAAATGAGCTATGCAATAGTATAGGTTAGGCGTTTCAGCGGTTAAGATTTGGTCTACAATTATATTGAGTTTCATTTTTTTTACGCCTTATTGAAGAAGAAACTGAAAAGTCTACATTCAATAAAATAGTCTTAGAGTAATGCCATATGATCGAAGTAACAGCGCGGTAACGCGTACGACTGGCGTACGGGAGATGGTTCGATCCCCGGTGATCGCTCTCACAAACCCACTAATTTTTCATGGTTTTCTGAGGTGAGCAGGCGAGTGCTGGAGTGGTTCACCATCTACGACGACTTTCTCTAATCGTTTCCTGAACCCATCACTTTCTTGTCATCTGTTTCAGGGTTGAAGGTATTCGGCGAGTTGGGACTGAGCGATGGATGTTCTCTTTATGGAAGTTTCTTTCCGGGCATCTTTGTGGGTACCGCCTGCATCTTGGGCGGGTAAACTTTTCGGGAACGAATTGTTCCATGTGGAAACATTAGAAACTCCGCCCATGTTTCGCATTCGGCATCAGGATCTCTCCTCCCAGGGGTTTCGGTGGAAGCAAAGGGTCGAACATCTAAGTGCGGGGGCCTATTCCATCATCCGTACTTTCTTTATCTTTATGTCTCAAGATATTCTGTGTGTATGTGTGCGTGAGAGAGAAAGAGAGAGAGAATAGCTCCTAATTTGTTTTAATTAAACCTTCTTATTCCAGTATATCTTATAAGTCATGTTGGGTGCACCTTGAGGAAGTTACAAAGATACGTCTATCTGCAACAGGTTACGGTAGTACGCATTCAGGATTTAGGTACATGTTTAAGATCCATATGGCAGAAGTTTTAGGAAGTTTGTCTGCAATTTAGAAGAATTGTAGAACAAATCTGGGACATTTATTTTCTTCCGACGATCTTGTTGCCAAGGAACCAATTTTATTCTAATTTAGGGTGGCAATTTAAAAAGAATAGCGTATTTCCGAAAATAAGTAATTTTTCTACAGCCATCTTTTCCTAGACGCACAATCCTAATTATATTCCAAGTGTTAAACAAAGCCCCTCCCAAATAATCTGCTTATAATCGCTAACAGATAGTGAGCGGTATAAATGTAAAACTGCCGCAAGACCAAAGTTGTATAACTCATTGATTTAAGCACCGTTGCTGATTCTTTGGCTACATTAACATTTAAATCGAGATTTAGATGACCTTAAAATATAGACACCTCGCGCACTGCGGCGTACAGAGATATATTCCGGTTTCAACCTCAAGGGAAGGGATGAAGTGAAACAACAAAAGGAACTACACTCTGTGGGCAAACAGATTACAGAGGCGCGTGGAAGTCTCAAACATATCCTAGTTCGAAGACGTGACACTCTACTGCAGCTACCCAGGGAGAGCAATGAACAACCCGGGCACCCAAGTGGCCCGCTGGTGGTCAGGGGGAAAACATCTTTTTTGGAGCAAGTATCCATGCCATCTGTTCTACACCGCCTCACGCCACGAAACCTAAACTTAAGCACACCTGGAACAAGAGAACGAAATAGAATGAAAGGGAACAGAGGGAAGGTAGAGAGAAATCATCCAGCATTTGTCTACCCATCAGGGAAAACCACGATAAGCCCAAGGTCAGATTGGACGATCAACGGCAGTCGAAACCGGGACCTCTCGAGTGAGAATCTCCTTATGTTCTTACTTAGAACTGGAAAAATGGAAATGCTATCAATATTCCAAAGAGTGAAACGACAGCAGTTGAAGTTCATTATAAGATCAATCCTTTTAACTTATATAACGAATATATTTTTCCTTATTACATCTTTATTTTAATGGCTTCTTTAGGAAGAGATTAAACAGATCATCAATTTCGAAGAAAGGAATCTAATAAAACATAAACGCAATCAGTGACGGTTTATACCAGGTGAGTTAGCTGTCCCTTATTCTCGAGTTTTATGCAATCCACATTATATACTCCAGCATGAAAACATCGACCACATTACTAGTTCTACCCACGTATTTAACATGGATGTTAAACGCTCGATGAAATAAGTACTAAAATAGATATTATCGCATCGCCTTTTAATATACTGGTAATTAGACACTGACGTTTGCACCACTGCAACGGTTCACTGGGACCAGCGAATATTACATGTTAAATGGAAGGTTTAAGACTCCGAAGCGATCTGTTTGCTTTGAAGGTGGTTCGAATCCCCCCCTGTATGTACTAATTGTTTTTACCGTGTAATATTCACAAATTACAATTACTAATCTGAAAGCGGCTATTATTTTCATTTTAATTGTTTTGTTTATGTGTTATGGTATTTTTTGTTTTTTTTATTGTGAACTACAAGTAGGCAATTGTTAAAACATACTTAAATAAGGATCATTTATACTTAGGTACACATTTGAACACAGAAAAGAAGGAAATTATATAATCAGAGTTTAACATGGAAGTTAAACAGAAGTTTGCAGACATAATTATTGTGTCATTAGAAATATCGTTTCATATTGGTATGTTTTGTGGCGCTAGAATGACCCTTTTCTATTCAGAACACGACTCCTCTAACGAAGCAAGTGCTGGAACAGCTGACCTTCTTGGGTAATGCACGCCTGGGCACGCTGTTGAATGGAGCCTCCGACTTGGTGTAGCTTGGCGGGTTGAATAGATCTATAGGCCACTGTAATACGTTGGCAAAGGGTTTCAGGATTGTCTAGCTCCTCTGCATAAACGCGTTCATTTAAATAACCCCAGAGGAAGAAGTCAAGGGGTTCCATATCAGATGATCTGGCAGACCAGGAGACTTGTCCTCGGCTTCCTATCCAATGACCAGGATGTGTAGCATTCAAATGATTGCAGACGATCCTCGACCGATGCGGAGGAGCACCATCGTGTTGAAACCACATCGTCATTCACTCCTGCAGTAACACATTCTCTAATAATAAGGGTAGCTCATTACGGAGGAATTCCAGGTAGCATGCTCCTTTTAGATGCCCCTCGAAGAATAATGGTCCAATAATGGGTCTCCCAAGATTCCACACCAGACATTCACTCCCCACTACTCTTGGAATGCTGCCTTCTTTATCCAATGAGGATTATCAACACTCCAATAGTGCATATTGTGGTGATTTACGGTTTCATTGTTGTGGAATCTTGATTAGTCAGAAAACAGGATTCTGGATACTCGCTCCAGAAATCAGTCACAAAAGGTCACTCGAGCTTCGAAATCTCTCCCGTAAAGTGCCTAGTGTAAGTGCAAACGCAAAGGATGAAACTTATTAGTGTTTAATATTTGCACGACAGAAGACTGGCCGATATTCACCTCCTGAGCAACTATCCGTGTACTAGCATGCGGATTGGATGGCGTTCAAAACAGCTTCTGCATTAACACCCGATGTTGCTGGTGCGTGTCTAACAGGAGGCATTCTCGCAAGTGACGCTGTTACACGCCTTTCAGCATTCCGGAAGGTGTTTGCTGTTGGTTGTCGTCTATTCGGATATCTTTCCCAGTATAGATGCTGAGTCGCTTGTACATCTGTTCTTGCTTCTCCGTAGTTCAAAAGCATATCTACGTACTCGTCTGTCGAATACATAATGAAAGACTGGCACAAAATATCGTGCGATGTATACGCGTGGAGAATGAAGGGGGACATCATTCATAATAACACACTGCATCATGCCGGTCCAATGGGACAGACACCACTAAACGTATTCTACCCATTAAAAATTGCAGCCAACCAATAACGATTGAACTCAAGGGACTTCAAAATTAGATTACTGTAAAATTGGTTCCCTAGTTTTGATGAGCAATTAAAAAATATGTACAATGCTGAGACTCAAACGTGTGTCACTGGGGGTTAGCGCACAGGACACCTCATAATCTTATTCAGTTATTTGCAAACTTGAATGAGCGCCCGTTCCGCGTCAAAGTATGACATGTACACCAGGTGCTATGCCTTTGTCACCTCGCGAGTTTTCGTGCTTGCTTTAACCTTTTAAGACAGTTTTAACACGTTCTGGGAGTTTTAATATTATTACTTAAACGACAAAAGCCATTATGAGTGTTATTTGAAATGCAGGGGACATAGTTCACGCAAACATGTAAATAAACCGCTATTTAATAGTATGTCCATTTTGACTGTACGGCTCAAGGTGGATGAGGCGTGTACCTAATGTTTTCCTAATTTTTAGTAGCCAATCCCTTCTCAAGATTCCGCCATTTTATCTTTAGCTGACATTGATAGTGTACTGACATAATAAGTACATTTTTTCCGAGGGGTTTACTGAATTATGTTGCTATGTATAATAAAAAGTTTGAGAAGTCGGCTGGAAACCGGAATTCACTCTCAGTAAACAGTATAATATACTCGTATATATATTATATATATAATATATATAATATATACACCGAAATAATTTGCGAGATTGTGCACGTGACTGATATAAGTAATTTGAGATCGGTGATGCATGGTCCCCGGATAAACATAACGCAGCTACATAGCGTTAAAGGTGTATCAGGTCCTGATAAGTCGGCGTTAAGCAAAGCAGGTTGAAAAAATGGCTTAAAATGTCTTTAAAGCTGCTGCCCGAGTATAGAAATATCGATTTTTAGCAGCTCGTTACTAGCTTTCTCAAAATTTACTGTCGCAAAAATCTGTAAAATGTCGAACTAATCACTTGACAGTGCGACACTGAGCATTCATTAATTACGTTCTTGAGGTATCCTACTCTGGAGGCGTTTTTTCAACTGCTCTGTGGCTTAATGCGTAATGTGGGAAGCTGTTATTCCAAAGGTTGTGAGTTCGATTTCTGTCATTGCGTAAATGTTTTTTATTATAATTTTTTTCATTCCAGACGAAGTGCCGCGATACTTGAACGAGACCCGAACTCGGAAACTAACTTTGACTTGAAAGCCAGTATCATAACCACTACGCTAGAGAGGTACGCTGTAATATGTCCCTTCGTTTTTCGTGTTACGCTCTCGAATGGTTGATAAATTAATCAGTGGCGTACTGGCACTTCAGAAACTTATAACCGCTACTTTGACATTTCAATAAACAGGCCATAAGTCTCCTATTTAAGTGGTCTATATATTCTGTGAAAATATTTCGGAATAGTTCATTAACATCCTATATATATATATATATATATATATATATATATATATATATATGGGCACTGAGTGGTAAAAAGAAGGTAACGCACCGAACAACACAAAATACTTTAAACTATACACATTTCGATAGTATAGATGAAGTTACCTGGAAGTGAAATTTGAAAGCTCATGTTCTCTGGTATGTTCAGTATGCTTCTTGAAGTTTAGTTTGTCACCTAACAGAATCACTAGCAAGGGTCATTGCCACATTGTTGGAAACGCTCAATCTGCGATTATTTTAGTAAAAGTACATAGGAAATAAAATACTCATGTCTTGGCGTTGACAAGAAAACAATATTTACAAATTAGAATGTTTTACTAATAACATCAAATTCCTTGCATATATCGATAACTACTTAAAGTATTCAATACGAGACATGACGAAAATGAGCCTTTGTTTTTCACTCTTCCCCCCCCCTTGGAGCTACTCATTTCTGTGAATAAATATCTGACATGTTCCAGATAAACATTAACAGAAATTGTCCTTGTTACTTGAATAGAAGGGAAATAAGGGAGAACAATAGGCTAAAGCGATAGTCAAATCTTTTAAAAGCTAGTAGTCATGTGCTTATAATCCGTTTCTATACATCGCCTGAAGTTTACAAATTCCCGTATGAGAAAAGTTAAAATTTTTTAAAACTGAAAATAATAGTAAGGAATATCTTTAAAAAGAAGAAGAAGAAAAAAGGAAATATATTGCTTTAACGAGCTCTGCATTTTTCTGCAGTGCGTTTTTGTTTATCGCTTATGGTTTGCTAGTTATGCAAAATTCATCCTATCAAAAGCTATTCCGAGGCTATTTCCAGAAAATTCAAAATATATATTTTATTTGACATGTAAATTTCTTTAATATACGGTATTTTATCAAAGTCGTTATAGCCATTTTGGGGAAAATAAAAATATTCGAAAATTTTTCCTTTCAAAGGGTAGTTCGGGGCGGGGGGAATTTTCCTCAAAATCTTGGTGTCCCATCCCTGGAAGATATTAAACTTAAACACCAAGTTTGGTGTTTTACCGACTTTTCGTTTCTGTGTTATCGTGTTCACAGACACAAGGACACACGGACACACACGGTCTTTTTTCTAAACTTTTTTTGGATTCAGGGGACCCTAAAACGTGTATTTCCGATGAAATCTCGGTATCGAGTTTTTGGGTGGAATACAACACCTCTATACACATGTACATAGTACGTGTAGAGAAAGTAAAAATGAAATATAATTACGGTCGATATTCTCTTCGCTAAAAGAACTCTTGATTATAAATGACCTTAATAGCGATTTTGCGTGCAGATGCTGTAGCCTCGTAGGGGTAAAGTTCGTCATCAATGCCTGGCAGACTACCAAGCAGCTGATCGTTGAGTAGAAGACAAATCTAATGTCAGCTGTTACAACTTAAACATTTATAATATTTTCCGTCGAACAGAAACCCTATAGGAGAGAAACTGTGTTTTTTCTCTCGATTTATTTACACTGTACGAATTGCAGTTAAATGTACATCAATGGTCTCTTGTAAGTACTTATTTAAACTTCTTTTTTCCTCTTTATTGTGGCATTTTTGTATTTAAAGGTTCCTTTTAACATCATGTAATCCGATTTCAACTGAGCTGTTTGTAATTTGGAGGCTGAACACCATAATTTTAATTTCAGTCAAACTATTGGTTCTTCCTTCCAATTCTTTGCCAGTCTCCTTCAACAATAAAATTAACTTTATCATCATATGCCATAGCTTTTAATGTATCTCCAAATTTATTTAAATCGTCAAATAGTGTTTCCATTACTATGTCCCGAAAATGGGCCTTAGAACTGACTCTTGATGGTACCTTTAGTAATTGCTAACTATTTATCCAAATACTTTTATGTAAACTCTTCTGTCTGCACAGTGATCTTTTAATTTTGCATAGAGGCTTTTTGGAAATGTTTATTTAGTAATATTTCAAACAGAAATGGCCACCATAAAATATCCAGCAATATCACTAATTTTTAAAACTGTAATAAATACATAATTTATTACATCTTCTGTGGATTTTCCTTTCCTAAAAACAAATTGTTTGTCATTCATTCTAGTCATTATTCAATATTTCATTATTCTTTTACAAATCAACTGTTCAAAAATTTTTCCGCAATTTTGCTTAACAAACAAACAGAACTATAAAATGTTGGGTCTTTTTTTAATTCCTTTCTCCAAAATTGTGACTTTTACTTCTTTCTAAGAAAAACGAAAAAAAGGAAAAACGGCCTTTTCATACACAGTCATTAAATATTTTGAAGAAAAAATGGTGTTAGTTTTCTGCTAGGCAGCTCAGTACTTCATTGGCTATGCCATCGGGTCCTGCTATCTTTCTCTTAAGTTTCTAAACAATTAGTATTATTTTCGTAATAAAAAAAAGTATATTCTTTTTCTATTTTTTTTTTTTTTTTGCAATATGATTTATTTTGGGTCGCTTTAACATCATGGTCATATCGCGACCTTACAAATTGTACATAAAATAGTTATGTATTATTGTAAGTTAGGTATATATTAATTATTTTCTGGGCGTTTATTATTTCATCTGTTTGAATGCCATCGTCAGGAAGCACTTTCTTTAGAAATACGTGCACTGAATCTTTCCAATTTGTAGTAATCGTACGGCCTTCCTTGTTCAGATCAGTAAAGGTATCTGTTTTCTAATATTTTTATAAAATTTTTCTACGTATTCCCCAAACGCTGGAGACCAGGTTATCCTTAATAACTAATTATTTCTAATTTCATTTAGTAAATTTTTAAAACTTTCCCTAGTTTGTCCATAGATACTTAAATTGTTTCCCTTTCTTCTGCTAGTTGCTCTTGCAAATTGACATCATTTTTACTTTATCTACCCCGCATTACAATGTACAAAGTGACTAGAGAAGATATTGTATTCCACCGTAAATTCGATATCGATATTTCACCGGATACATGTTGTGGGGTCCCCTGAATCCGAAATTTTTTTTTAGAAAAACGTCCGTCTGTGTCTGTGGACAGCATGGCTCAAAAATGAAAATACCATTAAACACCAAACTGGTATTTAGGTTTAGCATCTTCCAAGGATACGACTCGGAGATTTTCAAAATCCCTCCGCTACAAACTACCCTTTACATGGAACAATTTTCGAAAATACTGATTTTCTCAAAAATGGTTGTAACGATTTTGATTAAAATCCTGCATATTAAAGATATTTACATCCCAAATAAAATGTATATCCTGAATTTTCTGGGAATAGCGTCTGAGGACCTCTTTATTCTGGATGAATTTTGCCAAATTTTTCTTAAATGCCAAATCGTTAGAGATAGACAAAAACTTACTGCACAAAAAATGTAGATCTGGTCAAATCACACAATTTATGTTATTTTCGTTTTCGTTATGGAGGTAATCGTTTCCGAAATATTCCTTGTTATTGGTTTCAATTGTAAAGTACTTACTCTTTTCTCAGACAGGAAGTGTCAGTTTTTCTTTTGTTGTACTCTGCAAGAAGCGACTTGCAATGACAATCGCATAACGATAGTTTTAAAACATTAGACAATCACATTAGTCTAGTGCATTCCTTTAGTTCCCTTCTACTTTGTCGTATTATTTTTGTGGCCACCACGTTAGGGTGCCAATATGTCGTATTATTTTTGTTGTGGAGTCGTTGTGACAGTATGACTCTATCAGATGAGTCTACTTGGAGTTGGTCGAGGGTTAATGCTCGTGAAATTCTCTACATTAAGAGTGTACATACCTTACAGATTCCCTTTGTTGCACTGGCTAAGCTCGTTCTAGTAGACCAGGGGGGAAAGAATGACAAAGGTGTGTAATACTTATGGTAGACTCAAATAAAAGAAAAAAATTACTTAATTCACTGTAGACTTACTTTATTGTTGAATTGTTGTTCGTTTGAGGCACCAACCCTACGAGCGACTCCCGATATAACAAATCGCGAACTTGATGGAGTTTTATTTAAGTGTTAATTCCACTTTTACGGAGTTGTTATATCTTTACACTCGTCAACGTAATCTTGAGTTTCTCGGTCCACATAACATTTACGGTAATAATTGCTCGTCTGATTAATTTATACGACACCGTTTTATAACAATGTATGCCACGCGATTTCTTAGTCACCTTTCTTATACGTGTTTTTACACTGTGTGTCTTACTTTATGAGCCCTGTTAGCTACATTGTGAACATCACTAGCCTTGTTTAACTTATACGTGATTTTACATTGTGTGTCTTACTATATGAGCCCTGTTAGCTACATTGTGAACATCACTGCCTTGTTTAATTTATATGTGATTTTACATTGTGTGTCTTACTGTATGAGCCCTGTTAGCTACATTGTGAACATCACTAGCCTTGTTTAACTTATATGTAATTTTACATTGTGTGTCTTACTGTATGAGCCCTGTTAGCTACATTGTGAACATCACTAGCCTTGTTTAACTTATATGTGATTTTACATTGTGTGTCTTACTGTATGAGCCCTGTTAGCTACATTGTGAACATCACTAGCCTTGTTTAACTTATATGTGATTTTACATTGTGTGTCTTACTGTATGAGCCCTGTTAGCTACATTGTGAACATCACTAGCTTTGTTTAACTTATACGTGATTCCTACATTGTGTGTCTTACTGTATGAGCCCTGTTAGCTACATTGTGAACATCACTAGCCTTGTTTAACTTATACGTGATTCCAACATTATGTGTCTTACTGTATGAGCCCTGTTAGCTACATTGTGAACATCACTAGCCTTTGTTTAACTTATACGTGATTCCAACATTATGTGTCTTACTGTATGAGCCCTGTTAGCTACATTGTGAACATCACTAGCCTTGTTTAACTTATACGTGATTCCAACATTATGTGTCTTACTGTATGAGCCCTGTTAGCTACATTGTGAACATCACTAGCCTTGTTTAACTTATACGTGATTCCAACATTATGTGTCTTACTTTATGAGCCCTGTTAGCTACATTGTGAACATCACTAGCCTTGTTTAATTTATACTAATTCCTACATTGTGTGTCTTACTGTATGAGCCCTGTTAGCTACATTGTGAACATCACTAGCCTTGTTTAATTTATACTGATTCCTACATTGTGAACCTTGTGTGTCATATGCACATCATTTATATACTAAAAGGTCCGAGTGTTACCCTCCTTTTTGATTGGCTGGAAAAAGGCACGAAAAGTGGCGTTGTCACGTGACTATCGGGGATTTTTCTTTATTTTACACCCACGTGACCTTGTTCTACAATGAGAAATTCTCTCTTTCCACTTTTAATGGGGAAATACCTTTCTTCATCTAAAGGATCGTTACCTGTGTCCCTAATGCACTAAAATTCGTCTTAGTTTTAACAAAGCGCGTAGTCTTGAAGAATACAAAGGGAGTTTCTGCACGCCACGGTACTGCGTTCTACTGAGCATATATTCTTATATTAAATATTACAAACTAATGATTAAACTAATAATCGTATATGCGTCGTGCTAAAATACTGTCGCAACTTTTAAGAAACTCAGTAATAAGAACATTCTGCACATGTTTATTGCGATTAGCACTGTGTAGAAAGAAGAATAATCTTTTGTAAGAAGTTTGTTTGTAGAGCAGCCTTCTTCGCGCCTTTTGAAAGACACTGTCCAAATTTTGCCTGAATATTTTAGCCCTTATTTTTGAAATTGAATTTCTGATTGCTATTTTGGAATTATCTATTCAATCAATCAGCACTGTCACTCTCCGTGGTGCAGTTGTTAGTTACCATGTTAGCCTTTAATACCTAAGGTTTTGGGTTCAAACCCAGTGGAGGTTGATTGTACACAAAAGTCTTTAGGAAAATGTAAATGTCGTGTTATTTATGGACGCTCTTTAACTGCTGTGGTCCTCAGCGTCCCATTCTAAATTGGGCGTGAAAGACCGCTTAATTTTGCTCAGAGGCCTCTCAATCAGGCTTGAGGTTCTTTTACGTGCCGTAAATCTACGACACGGGACCAACGGCTTTACTTCCCTTCCGAAGGAAGCCATGCTAAGGATTTTTACGCCCGAAAAAATCCATCGTCCTCCGCCGGTATATGAAGTCAGCATGGTATCCATTACACCACGGAGGGCGACGCTTCTTTAGGAAGGAAAGTAAAGCGGTTGGTCTCATGTAATTTTTATTTCCACGTAAAAGAATTCCATACCTTAAAAGAAAGTGTCCGTAGGTTAAATTTCGCCATTTTCACGATCGTAAGTTGTAATTTCGTCCATTGGTGCTATTTTAAGGCTGATAAGGTAATTCTTATCACCATATGCGCAAAGTGGTGAAGTAGAAATTCCATTGATGAAGCAAACGCCGCTAAGTTGACCCAAGACGCTGATATGCCGTGATGAAACTTGTGTGACGTTTAAATTTTGGTATTTATATTTTATCCTTAATGATGTTTAATTTTCAGAATTGAATTGCATTTACAGGGTTTTCTATATTACGATCCACTGATGTTCCTGTGTATTCAAATTACTGTTATCAAATATTACGTTATTTATTAACACCCAATCAGCTTGTGTAAAGCTATATTTTAAATCATCTAGTGGAATTCTTACTTCCTGCACTTTTACAATACAGTAATTAAAATGTAACGACTCTCAACAAGGTGGAAATCACTCCGCAATTTATGGTTCAGGTCAAAATGAGATGATGGCTTATGATTGAGGGGCCTGCAGTGTCGTGCCATTTTGGGTACCGATGCATGATTGAGCTTCAAGTTTACGTATTTTGTTGACGCTGTTGAAAAACACCAAAGGGTTGACAGAAACGTCACACATAGATCATGTCCTTCCAGCCATAAGGCTTTTACTAATTTATAAAGAAATTATTTCTATTGTTTACTATTTCATTTCTGTAAATTTTATCACCTGTACTTCAAAACTGAAGGACAATAAAACGATACAATTAAAATGAGCCTTGGAACGAAAAACAACAAAAATATATAAAGTAAACATTTTGCTTTTCTAGTATCACATTAACATGCCAATTATTTTATCTAGACATAAGATATATGGGTAAAAAGTAGCTGTTTGCTTCCGAATGTTCACCTCCAACCCACGTGAAACATGGCTAAGTCGGCCATAATGTTAAGTCAGCGGATGTGCAGAAGTGGGATCCAAGGTGTCTGTATGCTTTTCACACTGATATAAATTAAAATTGCCTGCTTATCAATCTGTAGACTGAAAAGCATATTAATTTCATTCACAGGCAACTAAATATTACAAACAAAGACTCAAATAACAATATAAAATATAAAAACAATATAAAACAAAGTATATTTTACTATTATATGGTCACTTAATAGTGGAGATGCAGAGTCTACCTACGTACATTTAATGAAAAGTTCTTTTCCCTTTGTGTTGTTAGATGGCTATTGCAGCAAACAAATGTGTATGTATCAAGTGGCATATATGTTATATCCCAGCTATAAGCATTTACAATTAAAATACTATGACAATAATGAGGTAATTAATTTTTTCAGCAATGGACATATGTATAGCAGGTAAACTGACATCTCATTAAAACACCGAGGAATAAATCCGCTTAATAAACGTGACGCCGCATCACCAACAGCAATAAATACGCCTTTTAAAAGAAAGGCAATATAATTATAATTTAATTTAAAATAATACATAAGCTCTCTTGAAATGAAAATAACATTTTTGTATTTATCTCTTCACGATGTTTAGAAAGCGCATTGGACTGGTTTTCCTTGGTAAGTGTAAATTAATATCTAGCTAAATTCGAAGTGACTTTTTTTTACAGAAATGAAATAAAATTATATTCATATTTCATGAGTATTAATTCAGGAGAATTAAAAACCATTAGCAGCTTATTTGAAAAATAGATGTCACATCGATACTTGAGTTATGCATGTCTTCATCTGCAGATATTTATCTATACCAAATGAGCTACTGCGTCCTCCCTGCTGAACGGAACTCAATTGATTCCGGTAATTTATTTTATATCATAGTTTTTCTCAACAAGAGACATTTACAGCCAAGATATGGTGACGAAGTCGTGCGGATCTGCGCTAACCACCGCATAACTGGTTGGTGAGAGAAATGGGAGAGGCGTTCCCGTCGCTGAGGAGATGGCGAACCGAAGGTGTGTTAGAGACGGTACCCATTCTTGCTAGGGTTTAACAACGTCCTGAGGGAATGTGAGGTGTGCAGGATGTCGGGTGTAGATGAGGTTGGGGAGTGAAAGGATGTAGGAAGATTGCTCCTCAACGGTTGCTAGTCATCGTGTTCCGCTGTAGTAAGTTTATTTCAAAATTGTTGTTATTTTGGGTTTTCATTAATTTTGACGTCCATGCAACTCTTCGAAGGATTCATAGGAGTTCAGCCGTAGCAGCTGGTGAAGTCGCTCCGTTGTTGCAGGAGATTCCTGCATGTCATGTGGGGAAGGCGGTATCGCCTGAAGCGGCGTGTTCTGGGTTATAATCCCCAAGAAACCTAACGAGGGCGCTCCGATGGAAAGGCAAACCGCGTTGAATTTAACTGCGCAGCGCCTTATTTCGGCTTCCACATATAGTAGACGGGAGGAGTCGTCGTGCAGGAGTCTCACGGGAAAACAGAAGGGTACAGAATAAACAGCCCGGAGACATTTATGCACCCGTTGAAGCAGTAGCAGACTGGAGTCCGCTGCCATGCCCCAGAACCTCGCAGGCGTAAGATTAGTAAAGAGATTATGAGAGTCCTCAAAAGGCGCATCTTAAGAGGAACTGGCATCGTGGACTTGCATCGGATACATGGAGGGTGCAGCCCTAGTGCTCCGTCACCCCAGCTCCCGAGGTATCTGGGAGACTGATATGGAAGGATGTGGTACAAAATTTCCGAAAAGCAGCGGCACCAGTTGTTGTTATTGTGTACCGTTCTGTTTACTTAGCGAGTTCAACAAGATAGAGCGAGAGGGAAGAAGTCCTGTATTCGATATTCATATACCCAAGGTCGGTTCAAACCCGGCGGAGGACGATATCTTTTTTCGAGTGTAAAAATCCTTAGCATGGATTCCTTCGGAAGGGAAGTAAAGCCATTGGTTCCGTGTCGTAGATTTACGGGACATAAAAGAACCTCAAGACTTAAGCGATATTTCACTCCCAATTTAGAATGGGACGCTGAGAACCACAGTAGTTAAAGAGCGTCCATAAATAACACGTCATTTACATTCGCTGTAGTTTCACGTAATGTGAAGTGAAGTGAAGACTGAACTTAATCACAATGTACCTGTAATGCTACGAATACTGTTGCTATTAATATTCGTCCTTCATAGACTTTGTCTTGCAACTGTGGAAAAATACTAAAGAAAAGCTGAAATTTAGAAACAATCACGTTTGTAGCTTTTGTGTATACACTCGTTAAAAATTGAATTCCATTAGTTTCCTTCCAAATTATTGTATAGAACGCTTAGACACTATAAAGCACTTTTTAGACGTTTTTCATTACAATATTGGTAATCCAACATTTATGCACACGTTGAGTATGAAAAGAACAACTCCATATTGCAAAGTCAGATACATACCAAATATATCCAGGGTATTCCAGGAATACGACACGAAAATTTTCATGAGATGTATACCAAACCTAATATTGTTGTTTCTATTTTCTCAATAACGGCTCAATTTTTATTAAAATATATTAGAGGTAATATTTTCTTTAAGAGCAACTTTGTGTATGTTCGAAATCGTGAATATTCAATGTTAATAAAAGCATGAAGGAAAGAGTAAAGCAAAATGCCTCATACATCAGATCTATGGTTATTTCTTCTTTTATATAATAGCAATAAGTTACAACAGAAGAAAAAAAAATAACATGCTAATCTTAAGTATGTTAAAGAAGGTTTTATAATCTTTATTTTCTCAATAACGACTTTAAGAATTTTTTATTAAAATATCGTATATTTGAGCTACATATTTACGTTAAAATCTAATGAGTTCCATTCATATGACCTTCTCTACAAACTATGGTTACAAAATATTATTCTTTAATTTACAACGTGGAAAACGAGATAAGCATGAGCAGAAATTGTTGTATTAGTTCCTTCTAAGTAGAAAGGAAATAAGGTAATACCTAGGCTAAAGTAATAGTCAAATAAAAGTTGGTCGCTCTGTGAACAAATGCAGTGCGGTTTGCTTTACATGTGCCAGCAGTAAAACAAAGAGTGATGAAACAAAAGGTGACTTTCCATTTGAGAAAAGCTACGCAGTTTAAAATTTAAATCAATAACAAAAAATATCTCGGAAACACTGAACTCTACAAAGATGTATAAGACATAAATTTTGTATTTAATCTATTTTTACAGTGTGCTTTTACCAGTTATGCAAAATTCAGCAAAATTCATCCTGAATGAACAGGTCTTCAGAGGCTATTCCCAGATAATTCAAGATATACGTTTTATTTGTCACGTTCAAATATTTAATAAGCGATGTATTAATGAAACAGTTACAGTTTTGAGAAAAACAAACATTTAAAAAAATCCATGTAAAGGTTAGTCTGGGGATTTTCTTGAAAATCTTCGTGTTGCATCGTTGGAAGATACCAAGCTTTGAGCTATGCTGTCCACAGACACACACACTTACACTATTGACCTTTTTCTAAAAACTATTTTTTTTATTAAGGGGCCTCAAAACATGTTTCCGGTGAAATCTCGGTATTGGAGTTTTGGGTGGCATACAAACTGTACTTCTCTGCACACTATTCACATAATACGTGTAAGGAAAGCAATAAACCGTATAGGAATAAACTTATTGAACGTTCTGCGAATAGCCTTTGAAGTTCTTTTCATTGTGATTGAATTTAAGTATAACTTTGTGTTTGTTCGAAACTGCGAATATTCAAAGTTAAGAAAAGCGTAAATGAAAGAGTAAACATGTAGGAGCATATTCTCCGTTTAAGGAATACCACAGCATATTTATTTAATCTGATTAGAGATAATAATGGCAAGAAGCTGTAACAGAAGAAACATTATAGCAGTCTTTATCAGCGCAAACTTCACAATGTTGGTTGATTTATTTCTTCCATCAAGGAGACGTGGCGAAATGACATATTAAACTAAGGGCATGAAACAGACCTCATTTCCTGGCTATTAATTTCGTCTCCTAATATATTTCACTTCTAATGTTTGATTTGATGACTTTTTTGCTTATCCTCTCTTCCCCTCTGGATATGAAGCGGCTGAAGCAGTCATTAGCTCCCACTATTGATGAAACGATTATCATAAAATATAACGTCATCATGGCATATAGAGAAGGCACCCAGCTGTCGTTTGCTGGCGCCACTTTTAACAAACACGCACACACGCTCTGTGAAGACACCATTTTGTTACTACTGATAGCTATTGTAGAAGATTATCAGAATATAGTTATCAGAATATAGTCATTAACATATCTTCATTTTAATTTCGTGTTAAAGGTATAGGGGTTGTTTACGACCCTCGTTATGCAGTAGATTAGGAGTAAATAAGAGTACAATAGAGTCGGGTAGGTGAAACAAAAATGGAAAAAAAATTATACACGACAAAGGTATAAACATCTTATGTCAGTAAGACGCTCTGGGATTTTATGATAATGTCCTGAAATGTTTTTAAAACTTATCTCTTGCCTGCTTCTGTTATTTATACATAACATTATTTAGAATCTTCAACCAAGCATCTAGAATGACATCAACTGACCTGTTTTGTATTGGCTTTATTATTGTGCATCTGAAAAAGTTAACATGCACTTTATCTTTGTTAATAGAAACCTCTCAGAAAACACACTAATTATATTGGGAAGCCGTGGACGTTTTGCAGTGCACCAATGAGCGCGTCACTTCAGCCAATGAATGTGTAGAAATAACAAATGACAGAAAGACGTTAACTACACGTGGAGAAAAACACAACGTTGCAACCTCTTCTTTGTTTTCTCTCTCATTCATGTAGCTTTCTTGTAAACTTCACAGGCGTAAGTGGTGTTTACTGTGCATTCTTAAATATCTGGAGGCCCTGGGACTTATCTAGCTGTATTGCTAAAATAATAGTAATAGTCAATAATCCAGCTAGATTTCCTTACAAAAGGGATTCGCTTAGACAATCGTTAGTCAAGTTAAGATTCCGCTTTCGCACGTTAAATAAGGGGCGCGTGATTATGGAATCAGCTAGGATTGTGGCCTGGAGATACCAGTACTCGAGTAGAATCAACTACGTCAGACAGGAAGAGTATCATATAGTTTATTTAGATGAATCTTTATATGATACACATGATATAAGAAAAGGTTGGGATAACGACAGTTGCTCTTGCTGCCTTTCAGCCCTTGTGACACGTGGAAAAAGAATCATGATCTTGCATGCAAGTGGTAGCCATAGTTGGAATGAGGACTGCTTATACTTGTCTTCTAAAAATATTCGGGAATCTTTGGCTGATTCATATCAGATTTGAATCTTCGTTCAAGAACACACTTTTGAAACACATTCCTACTAAGAGCGTTATTGTGATAGTTAATGGTGGTTATCATTCCTGGCTAAAGATAAACATTTCCACAATGTGAAGCAGAAAAGACGAAATGATCAGATTCATGGAAGAACATAATTTAGATTTATCCAGCCCAGTTCCTATAAGAGCTGTGCTTTTGGAGAAAATATGGGAAGCCAATATTCAGAAAGAGTATGTAATAGATGAAATGGCCCATAATGGTCAGGTTACTACCATATCACTGTCATCTCAATCCGATTGTGTTGATATGGGCACGCCTTAAACATGCCGTAAGAAAGCGGAAGTAACTCCTTCTATAAGTGACAGTGTGTGCCAAGTGTTGAAGGAATGTGTACCGAATATAGATTCGAGTGTGGGAAAGTTGTGTTCAGCACACCATATCTACCTACCTACCTACCTACCTACCTACCTACCTACCTACCTACCTACCTACCTACCTACCGACCGACCTACCTACCTACCTACCTACCTACCTACCTACCTACCTACCTACCCACCTACCTACCTACCTACCTACCTACCGACCTACTTACCTACCGACCGACCGACCGACCTACCGACCTACCGACCGACCGACCGACCTACCTACCTACCGACCTACCTACCTACCTACCTACCGACCTACCGACCTACCGACCTACCTACCTACCTACCTACCTACCTACCTACCTACCTACCTGCCTGCCTGCCTGCCTGCCTGCCTGCCTGCATGCCTATCTATCTATTTATCTATCTATCTATCTATCTATCTATCTATCTATCTATCTATCTATCTATCTATCTATCTATCTATCTATCTATCTATCTATCTATCTATCTATCTATCTATCTATCTGTCTGTCTGTCTGTCTCTCTGTCTGTCTACCTGTCTGTCTATCTGTCTATCTGTCCATCCATCCATCCATCCATCCATCCATCCATCCATCCATCCATCCATCCATCCATCCATCCATCCATCCATCCATCCATCCATCCATCCATCCATCCATCCATCCATCCATCCATCCATCCATCCATCCATCCATCCATCCATCCATCCATCCATCCATCCATCCATCCATCCATCCATCCATCCATCCATCCATCCATCCATCCATCCATCCATCCATCCATCCATCCATCCATCCATCCATCCATCCATCCATCCATCCATCCATCCATCCATCCATCCATCCATCCATCCATCCATCCATCCATCCATCCATCCATCCATCCATCCATCCATCCATCCATCCATCCATCCATCCATCCATCCATCCATCCATCCATCCATCCATCCATCCATCCATCCATCCATCCATCCATCCATCCATCCATCCATCCATCCATCCATCCATCCATCCATCCATCCATCCATCCATCCATCCATCCATCCATCCATCCATCCATCCATCCATCCATCCATCCATCCATCCATCCATCCATCCATCCATCCATCCATCCATCCATCCATCCATCCATCCATCCATCCATCCATCCATCCATCCATCCATCCATCCATCCATCCATCCATCCATCCATCCATCCATCCATCCATCCATCCATCCATCCATCCATCCATCCATCCATCCATCCATCCATCCATCCATCCATCCATCCATCCATCCATCCATCCATCCATCCATCCATCCATCCATCCATCCATCCATCCATCCATCCATCCATCCATCCATCCATCCATCCATCCATCCATCCATCCATCCATCCATCCATCCATCCATCCATCCATCCATCCATCCATCCATCCATCCATCCATCCATCCATCCATCCATCCATCCATCCATCCATCCATCCATCCATCCATCCATCCATCCATCCATCCATCCATCCATCCATCCATCCATCCATCCATCCATCCATCCATCCATCCATCCATCCATCCATCCATCCATCCATCCATCCATCCATCCATCCATCCATCCATCCATCCATCCATCCATCCATCCATCCATCCATCCATCCATCCATCCATCCATCCATCCATCCATCCATCCATCCATCCATCCATCCATCCATCCATCCATCCATCCATCCATCCATCCATCCATCCATCCATCCATCCATCCATCCATCCATCCATCCATCCATCCATCCATCCATCCATCCATCCATCCATCCATCCATCCATCCATCCATCCATCCATCCATCCATCCATCCATCCATCCATCCATCCATCCATCCATCCATCCATCCATCCATCCATCCATCCATCCATCCATCCATCCATCCATCCATCCATCCATCCATCCATCCATCCATCCATCCATCCATCCATCCATCCATCCATCCATCCATCCATCCATCCATCCATCCATCCATCCATCCATCCATCCATCCATCCATCCATCCATCCATCCATCCATCCATCCATCCATCCATCCATCCATCCATCCATCCATCCATCCATCCATCCATCCATCCATCCATCCATCCATCCATCCATCCATCCATCCATCCATCCATCCATCCATCCATCCATCCATCCATCCATCCATCCATCCATCCATCCATCCATCCGTGTCTAAAGTGTCTACAATAATCCTGCACGTAATAGTTGCAATTATCGCCTAAGTTCGAGTTTCCTTTGTGCGCATTACGCTCTATTGCGAGAGAAATTACGGAAACAGAATCGCGCCAGGAACTGTCTCGAGAACGCTTGAGAAGGGAAATAAACCTTTGGTTAAATGAAAGTGCCGACTTTATTTTGAGCCAGAATTCCCATTCCCCGACTTGAGATCACCGCCGCTCAATACCTGAGCTAAACAAATAGGTCTCAATTGCTCGCCGCTGAGTCACCAATTAGCCGAGGAGAATTGACTTCACCAGCTGCAACGCCGGAGAGAGGTCCAGTCGTCGCTGCGCAGCCCAGCACCAAGGGTACGTCTCCCAGATCACAGTTCCCGTCTCAAACATTTGAACTGTTTTCAAAATGCATGAAAACTGTAAAAATGGAATTTGTTAATACCAGTTTAAAATGAAAGCGTGGAGTAGTATAGACCAATCAAAACAATCAAGTGGTGGCGTGGGAATTATATAAACTTTCATTTAAAGTCCGGGGCTTTCTTTCTTTGGCGATCCAGATTCGGTAGTATATTACTCGGCATTTAGGAGCGTTTATGTAGTTTTTTTTTTACAAGGTTTTCGTTCTTTCCGTCACTATGATTCATTATGACGCTGACGGCTAGCATTAATACAAAAATACGGAGAGATGACAAGCTGTCGCCAATACTGACATCTAAGGTGTTTGAGGCTATGGTAGCTATGGTACATTTTTAATTGGTTTTAATGCCCGCTTTTCCTACTTGTGGCACCGCAGGCGATAATACTTGTTATACATGGAATGAAGATGGATCACCGGTGGAATGCGATGGTGGGGGAAACCGGAGAACCGGAAGAACCATAAATCTCACACGCGATCGCTTGGGGTCGAACCCGGGCCGTTTAAGTGAGAGGCGAGTGGTCTACCACTCGGCCACGGCGGGGCCTTAATCCTTATGAGAATTACGATATCATAGCTTTTCAATGGGTTATGGGTGCGCGCTTTAGTATAATACTTTACTTCAAGAATTACTTAATGTTCTCTGAAGCTTGTTTTAATTTGGATTTTTTTTTTTTTTTTTTTTTAAATTTCCCTTCGTGTAATTTTTTTAGTAATTCCACTGGTTTCATCAAAGCATACGAGCAAAGCGTGTGTTAGCTCTAGGTTAGTGTGTGTGTGTGTGTGTGTGTGTGTGTATGTGTAAATAAAGTGATTTTCGTGTAATTAGCCTTTAGTAATTTCCACTGCTGTCATGAAAGCACGCGCTTTGTTAGCTGTAGGTTCGTGTGTGTATGTTTTCTTGGTTTTCTTGAATTTGCATTTAATAACTTCCACTGCTTTCTCCAAAGTATGAGAACGAAACCAGCATACTCTCTTTAAGGTTAGGTTTAGATTAGCGTGTAATTTTTTTATATAGTGTTTAACGCCTGCTCAGGCGATGACACTGATGATATTTAGAACGAAGATGTGATGGCAGGGGAAACCAGAGAACCCGGAAAAAACCCGCCCCTGCGCGATTTTGTCCACTACAAATCCCACATGCGGTCGCTTACGATCGAACCCAGGCGAGTGTTCTAACCACTCGGCCATGGTATGGACACTTATTATTATTATTTGTAGTTTTTAGTATTTTTCAGTGGTTTCATCAAAGCATCCTTGCGAAGATCATGTTAGTTCTTGGTTAGTCTCTAAATAAACCAATTAGAGTGGGTGTGTAAATTAAATTAATTTCCGTGTAATTTGCTTCAACTAATTTCTAGCGTTTTCAGCTAAGTATACGGTCAACGTTATCGTGTGGGAAGCATATTTCAGCTGAAATGATACGCCTCTTGCTCTAGATTTCTGTGTGTAAATAATTGTGCGGCAGTAATTAGACCAATACACTACCGTATGGAGTGAACATTTCAGCTCATTTTTACTTTCTCTACACTTACTATGTACATAGGTATAGAGAAGGTATTGTAATGCACCTAAAATTCGATACCGAGATTTCACCGGAAATACATGTTTTGAGACTCCCTGAATCCAAAGAAAGCATTTTTAGAAAAATGTCCGTGTGTGTGTGTCTGTCTATCTGTGTGTATGCCTGTGTGTGCGTGTGTGTCTGTGGGCAGCATAGCTCAAAAACGAAAAGTCCGTTGAAAACCAAACTTGGTATCTTACAAGGATTGCGACACGAGGATTTTCAACAAAATCCCCCCACCCCCAACTATCCTTTACATGGAACTTTTTTTCGAAAACTTTCATTTTCTAGAAAATGATTCGAATGATTTTGATTAAAATATCGTACATTAAAGATATTTACTTGACAAATAAAAGGTATATCTTGAATTTTCTGGGAATAGCCTCTGAAGACTACTTTATTCTGGATGAAGTTTACGGAATTTTGCATAACTGCTAAACCGTAAGAGATAGACAAAAACTTGCAATTCAAAACATGTAGAGCACGTTAAAACACACAATTTACATCATATGCATTTTTTTCGTGGAGTTGATCGTTTTTGAGACATTCCTTGTTATTGATTTCAGCTTGGAAAAACTTATACTTTTCTCATACAGGAATTTGTCAACTCCTGTCCATACAAACAAAGGGACTTTAGTCACATAGCAACAAGCTTTCGGCTATCACTTTAACCTATGGTACTCCCTTATTTCGCTTCTACTTACAAGGAGCTAAGTAATACCACTATTTCTGCTAAATTTTTCTCGCTTAGCATGAAGTAAATAAAGGCATACCCTTTTTAATATTTTTTTTTTTTGCAGAGATTTAGAGAAAGCCATGTGCATGGAACACATCAGCTTTTTTTTATCACTGCATGCCTTACATTGGGCAAAATGTACCATAAGATTTAGACCTGTACAATCTTCTCTGGAATTAAAATTCTTAGTCCAAAAAGCTTCCTGTTCTTGCACTGCATTTAAAATCAGGATGCCCTTTACTACATCTGAAAATCAACCTGTTTTTTATGCATCATCCATTTAAGTTGTAATACATAATCATAGACTGGGAATTACCGCCTGCGGTGCCATTAGTAGTTAAAGCGGGCGTTAAACACTACAAAAAAAAAATAGACTGGGAACAGAGATATTTAATTTATTATGCTGTGATTGATATAGACCTGCATAAAGTCATTTGTATTTTCCTCAACTACACATTGTCTGACTACATTTAAGATTGTATTTCCACATCCTCTGCATGCATTTTTATCAGAAAAGTATTCCGTAGTGTTACGTTTTTGTGAATAAAATCAACAATTTTCGAGAAAATGGCAACAAATAGTTATTGGAAAAGAAGTCTCGTGGATTTCGTGAAAAAAAAAGTAGGCAGTATAGTCGTGCGTGCTAAAAATTACAAAATGGAGTATGTTGTTTACATTTTAAATTTTGTTGTATTTTTTTTTAAAAGCCATTACATACAGTGAAGCTATATTCTTGTTCAAATCTGGACACCAATTGCAGACACATGCTCCACTAAACATGGTGTTGGTGTTGGTACTCTGGATACGCTTCGACAACCTTCGTTGTCATTATCTTTTGACTGAAAGTGAAGCTAAGGACTAAAAACTAGCCAACAGTTCCGAAACGTTACATCAGAGATCACTAAGGATACGCAAGAAGACAGATGTCAATGAAGTGCGGCTTCTACCACCTGATGCCACTGCTATCGGTCCGACACCTATATTAGGTGTCGAAGCTGCCCAGCCACTTCAGACATCTGCGAAAGATAATGACAACGAAGGTTGTCGAAACGCGTCCAGAGTTCCAACACCAACACCAGCACCATGTTTAGTGGAGTGATCATATCTTCTAAAACACACACGCTTCATGTGAATATTCATTGCTTAGATTAGTGTTTACAACATTTTGAATCAGACGTCCTGTGGAAGCTTCACGGGGAAGTAAAACCCAAAATTTAGGGTGAATTAATATTGGTGTTTTAGTGTTTCCGGACATCTTTTCGAAGAAATACTGCTGTAGTACTTTGTTTTAAGAGTGGTGAAATAATGAACCGTAGGCCTCATGGCACATGGACCCTTGTGTTTGAAGGAACGCGCGCGCGTGTGTGTGTGCGTGCGAATTCTAAATTGCAAGTTAAATACTCATATGACTTTCTCTACCTGTACAAGAGATTATTATTCTTTCTACTCCATAATAATCGTGATAAACATTAGCAGAATGGCCTTATTGCTTAGTTTCTTATAAGTAAAGGGAACTTGTAATGGACTGTAAGTTATAAGGAACTAAGGGAATGCACTGTGCTGAAGTGATAGTCAACATTTTAAAAAGCTGTCGCAATGCGATTATCATTGAAATTCGCTTCTTTGCATGGCCAGGAGTAAAACAAAGGAAACACTGACGAATTCCTCTTTGAGAAATATATAGGTATTTTAAAATTGGAATCAGTTTCAAATGATTTGTTATATATTTATAACTAGCTGAATCATCCGGCGTCACCCGTGATTTGACAATCCTTTTATTCACAGATTATGCAGTTCCTCTAGAGCTTACCCTTCTAAGGATAAGAAGAAACAATTCCTGCGTGTTTACAATGTGACGTCGCTCCAAAACCGGAGATGAACTCATCAGTTACCGCAAGCGCAGCTAGATTACATTTGAAACGATATTGTCGAGGTTGAGCAGAGAACAGTAGTAAATAATACAACTGTCAGTGTCATTGATATGAGCCAGCATCTTTGTATCAGCAAAGTGTGAGTGCTGACAAGATGGTCTCTTAATGATCTGTTCTTACCTAAGTAAAGAGAATTCTGGAGAATAAGAACCCCAGCGTTAGCTTAAGATTTCAACGGGGAACTACCAAAACCCGTAGGTCTGAGGGAACGATCGGGGGGATCGTTCGGATCCAGTGGCAAAATCCTGGTTAAGCATGTGCCGGCGCCCAACTTAACTGCTGATCTGTCTATTCTCACAACTATCCTCGCATACCTTCAGAGAAAGATCTCACGGCTTACCACTGGAACAGCCGGCAACGGTAGACACAACGACCAAACTTTTATTTTCAATTCGCTCTTTAATAACCAGTTCCTGAAGCTAGAATATTTAACGATGTGACGTGAAACGATTTTTTTTTGGGTTAGTGTTTAACGCCCGCTTTTACTGCTCTGGCACCGCAGGCGATGACACTGATGATACACGAAGATGGAGCCCCGGTGGAATGATATGGCGGGAGAAACCGGAGTACCCGAAGAAAACCCGCCACTGCGCCGCTTTTTCCACCACAAATCTCACATGCGGTCGCTTGGTGAGACACGAATGGTCCGACCACTCGGCCACGGCGCGGCCGTAAAACGATCTGTAAACTTTAAGACTGTATGTTAAGTGCATACTGTAGATAGATTGGCAGATATAAGAACTGAACGAAACATTTAAAACGGTAGAAGTCCGGTTTATCTAAAGCAGAAACTGAAATCAAAGGCTTCGGACTAATAATAGTTGGCTAATTTGAATATTGATAAAGCTTGGAAATGTCATGAATGATGTCATTAATAATAATATTAATAATAATAATAAAACCTAAGGCATTGTATATAAACCATATTTCGTCCTTTACCATCACCACCATCAGGGATTAAGTCTCGAAAGACTTCTTCCGGTCTCATGAATAAATTATTGCTGTCTACTTTTTCTTTGATCTGCCATTGTTTCTCTTGCCCATGGGTTTATAATTTAGTAGCAATTTTGGGATGCGATAGTCCTCTGTTCCACGTGTTCCTACCAGTTGCTTGTATATCGGTATTTTCTCATTCAAACTAAAATGGAGTGTTTCTGTCTGATCTCATCAATTTTTCCTTTTAACTAATAGTCCGCGATGCTCTTTAGGGTCGCCCTCCGTGGTGTAATGGTTACCATGCTTACTTCGCATACCCAAGGTTCAAACCCGGCGGAAGACGATGAATTTTTTTCGGGCGTAAACATCCTTAGCATGGCTTCCTTCGGAAGGGAAGTAAAGCCGTTGGTCCCTCATGCCTCTGAGCAAAATTAAGCTGTATTTCACACCCAGTATAAAATGGGACGCTGAGAACAACAGCAGTTAAAGAGCGTCCATAAATAAAATGCCATTTCCATTTTGCTCTTTAGGAATTTCATCTCTGCTTCATCTATTTTTCTTTCTTCATTTTATTCGAAGCGTTGGATATTCTGAATATGGGTGCAAACATTAGCAATAAACATTTTAGTTAATCTCTTTCCTGCCAGCTTTCAGGTTTAGTTTTATTGCATCGCATATAATTTAATTTGCATGTTTTTTTCTTATTGTTTCATTTGTATAGCCCCGTTTAACTTCAATGGTCATATCGGGGGGTTTTAGTAGTTGAAATATTCATAAAGTATTTTTACATAAGTTATTTGATACTATATAGCTTATTACTTTTTCCAGCACGTATTTACAATGTATATAGTGGATAGAGAAGTTATTGTATTGCACCCAAAAGTTCGATACCGATATTTCACCGGAAATACATGTTTTGAGACCCCATGAAACAAAAAAGCATTTTTATAAACTTGCCCTGTGTGTCTGCGGGCATAGCTCAAAAACGAAAAAATCGGTTAAATACCAAACTTGGTATTTGAGTCCTGTAGTTTTCAAGGATACGACATGAAGATTTCCAAGAAAATCCCCACCCCTAATTATCCTTTTCATGGAATATTTTTGAAAATTTTGATTTTCTCAAAAATGAATAACAACTTTTATTAAAATGCCATATGTTTAAAATATTTTCATGACAAACGAAACGTATATCTTATATTTTATGGGAATAGGCTCTGAAGAACCTCTTCATCCTGGATGATTTTTATACAATTTGTAAACCATATGAGATAGATAAAAACTGAATACACACAAGTATTGTTGTCAATATAAAACATTTATGTCATATACCTTTTTTTATAGAATTAACACTTTTCGAGATATTCCAAGTTATTGGTTTCAGTTTTAAGCTACTTAAATTATTCTCAAACGGGAGGACATCTTTTTGCGCTTCTCTTTTGTTTACCCCGAGCAAGCAAATATATATTATCGTTTTAGCCTGCGTATTCCCTTATTTCCCTTCTATTTACAAAGAAGCAATTAATAAGACCAACTCTGGCAAAGTTTATCTTGTTTAGAATGACGTAGATAGAAGAATAATCTTTTTAAAGAAAATTTGTTTGTGGAACATCTACAGAAGGTCATGTGAATGGAACACAACAGATTTTTAATATACGAAACGTTGCAGCGTAAGCAGTTAAAATTATTCACTAGCTCTATCATTTTTTCTTCTAAAATTATTGTAGCCCCATTGAAATGCGAATAATTTTGTTTAAGTAGTTGAAATATTCATTAAGTATTTTTATATAAGCTATTTAATTGGTATGTGTATGTCTTTTTGTGAATTCTTAATACTAAGATGATTTCCTAAATGTATCTGCTATTTACCAATTACACGATCAATATCTGTTGTCTGTTAATAGTCTGTTTAAAAGTATGTAGGTAATTTTCAGTTTGTTTAATTAGAAAACCACATTTCACTCTACCAGTTTTGTACCAATTGCTTTGTTGTAAGTTATTAATTCAACTATCTTCGGTGTTGCAAACAGGACGTTCGTAGGTGCTAGGCTTTGTTTATTGAAGAACCACCGTTTGAAGTTTCTGATATGGAACTGTTACCTGCCATTTATCTCGATTTAGACTGTTTCTCGCATTTTGTGGTAGAAAGAGGGGCTGCGCAGACTTGAGAAAAGAACTCCCTACCGAGTGCCATTTTACTAAGCAAACTCACTCGACCATTCTAATGCAAATTTTCCATTCCATGAGGAAAATGCTAAAGAACGGATAAAAGGAGGGGGGTGAACGGGGTGATTTTTGTTCTATTTTATTTATATTTCTTCCCACACCGCCGTCTCTTTCTTTCGCTGTCTCTATCTTTATAGCACTCGATCAAGCTACCACTCAATGGAGGGGATACAAAACATTGGATTGTATTTTTCTTTATCTCTTGTGCAGAAGATGGTCTTCCTATAACCATTTTTTTTTTTTTTTTTTTTTTTGCTTCTGTATTGTGTGCGAGTGAAAAGTCATTGATAAGGTATTTTCTTAGCATCTGAAAAGGACGGGATAACAATAAAAAGTCTATCTTCCTCCCATGGTCGTGAATCATTCTGTGTATAGCCTCCAGATGCAATTCTTCTTCTTCTTGCAAAACTTGTATCTTAAAATGCTTTCCCACCCGCTATCCCCACCCGCTCTGGCTGTCTTGACAAAGTTTCAAATTCCCGAGGATAGGGGCGGAGGGTTGAGGAGGAATTCTACAGATGTTTAATGTATCCTTTCTGCTTCGGAGAATGGAACTTCCTTGTTTTGGGAATTGCTTTCCTGCTGTGTTTTAAGTAAAGGTACCACGCTCAATATTCTTTCTGTCGCGAGAGAGAAGGCAAAAGCCTTGCTTGTCTTTGCACCATGTTTGTTCCTTGTAAAGCATTTTAACCCTGTCATTGTGTCCATCTAACACAGACTAATAATAGGGAGAGAGACTCAAAAGAATAAAGAAAATATGCTAATATTCAAAAGTACTTGACTAAGAATGACATATGACCTCTTTATAATTATTTACAAAAAAGAAAATATTTGCAGTTGAAAACAACTGATGTGTTCTATTCACATGACTTTCCCTACAGGCTGTTATTACAAAACATTATTACTTGATCTACATGGTAATCGAAAGCCATTTAGTTAGTCAAACCTTTTAAAAAGGTTGAAGAAATTGGAATTCGGTTCGCGTTGACGGTCAGGATTAAAACAAAAGACAGATGAAACAAAACGAGTAAAAAGATGAGAAAAAAAAGTAGCTTAAAATGAAACCAATCACAAGGGATATCTGGGAAATGGCAAACTCTCCAAAAAAGGTGTAAATTACATAAATTGTGTGTTTTAATGAGCTCTACATTCTCTTGTGTACTAAGGTTCTATCTCTTACGATTTACCGGTTATGAACTTTGCATGAATGAATAAGTCTACAGAGGCTGTTTCATGAAAATTCAAAATATGCATATCATTCATCATGTACATATTCTCATTGTACGGTATTTTAATCAAAACGTTAGAGTCATTTTTGAGAAGAACAAAAATTTCAAAGCAAAAGGGTAAACTGGGTTGAGAGGATTCTCTTGTTAATCTTCGTGTCACATCCTTGGAAGATACTTAACTTAAATACCAAATACCACTTAAATACCACAAATACACACACACACACACACACTGGCACACCACACACATAGAACCTTTTTCTATTTTTTTATATTCAAGTGACCTCAAAACATATAATTGCGGTGAAATCTAGACATCGAAATTTTGATTGGAGTACTCTTCCGCGAACGCACGAGCACACACCACATGGTACTGAGCTGTGTTCGTCTATTGTAAACGCGTATCTACGTTCAAATAGCTACATATCTACTTTCGCTGTTCACAAATAATACTATCTCTATGAAATGCTTAATAAATAAAACACAATAAAACAAGTAGGAGAGTTATTGTGCAGTACGAAAAGTAAAATACTCCCTTACAATCACAAAATACAGACATTTCTTTTGGAAGTTTGCTGCAGTATGCTTCCATACGCCCATTAACCATTGTTTTTTTTCTTCTTCCTAATTTTAGCTTTCACATATGGACAACCATACACTGCACATATCTTTGACGCACTTCCATAAATCAATGACTCACACAGAAGAGCTAATCTGAAGATGGAAGTTCTTCCACTGGTTTAAGATACGAGTTAGTGTGCAGATGCACTGAAATTGTCCAAGCCATCACCTGGATTAATAATTATTAGTCGGTCAACGACAATATCCACCATCCCCTCTAAATCCCGCTTTGTTTGCTCTTCTCGAAAAATATGTGATGCACACTCCATTTTTCGGCCTTCATTTGTTAAAAAGTTACATGCACAATGTTGCACCTCGGCTAATTTAAAAGTTTTGCACGTTTTGTGCTGCTTTCGGAAACACTGATAAATTTTGAAAGTGTCCATTGATAGATACGGTATGCTCGACATCAAAGGTTGCGATAAGATTGCAGGTATTCAGCGACGCAGAAAGTAACGTTGTCACGTTTTCTCCAAGTAAACACGCGGTACCCGCATGGACATTTATTTCTTAGAGTACCAAGTGAATAATAACATTAGCAAGGTTTTCATTAAGTACAAAGAGAGTACTATACAGTGCTAACAATATCTAACCACATTTTCTACTTACATTCCCTGCCACTGCCATTTTCACTCACATGTGTCACAAACGAAGCTAAGTCATGTGAAACATTCCGCAGTTGAGATTTTCGCTCTTGTTGCATGGCGTGCTGAACACATCTTACCCACACACTCGAACCTCATTCTCAACCTTTTGCACACACTGTCACTTATAGAAGGAGTCACTTCCCCTCTCTTACGGCATGTTTTAGGCATGAGCATATGAGCTCAATCGGATTCAGACACAGTGATATGGTGATAACCTGAGGACTTCATGGCCATGAAGTTTTGTCACTTTCTGTATATTGACTTCCTGACTTTTCTCAAGAGCATGGCTTTTTATATTCTTTCATGAATTTGATCATTTCATCTTTTCTCCTGGTCATGGTGGGGAATTTTGATCTTTGGACTTTTCTAACACAATAACACTCTTAGGAGGAATCTTTTCAAAGGTGTGTTCTTGAACCAAGTTTCAAATATTTCAGCGTTCATCTTGTGATGTGAATCAGCCAAAGATTTCCGAATATTTTTAGAAGACAAATATAAACAGTACTCATTCAACTATGGCTACCACCTGCATGCAAGATCATGATTCTTTTTCCACGTGACACAGGGGCTGGAAGGCTGCAAGAGCAACTGCCGTTATCCCAACCTTTTCTTACATCATGAGTATCGTACAAAGATTCATCTAATGATACTCTTCCTGTCTGAAACAATTTAGTCTACTCAAGCACCGATGTCTCCATACCACAATCCTTGCTGATTCCATAATCACGCGCCTCTTATTTAACGTGTGAAAGCGGAACCCTAACTTTACTAACGGTCTAAGCGAATCCCTTTTGTAGGGAAAATCGCACACGGTTTGAAACTCATGCAGCAATTCTAGCACTGTTGGTATCTACCTTTTATATATAAATAAATAAAACCCATACACCTCTCTATGAACTATGTCACAGGTGAAAATATCAAACTTTCCTAACTTTGGTTTCCTGTTGCCCTTCTTTTTGTGGCGTAATGGGAAGTCTGCATGAAACATAATTTTTTTGTCTGCTTAAGCCTACTGCTTTAGCAGCTTACATTATATGTCCCTTCCCTATTTTAATGGCTTCCATGTACTGGAACGCATTACGTATTATCTGTTGGGGCTGTTTAGTTGCTGTTTCTAAAGACGACATTACTTCCTTTTCCTCTTACTTCATTGTGCCCCACCAGCGACACTAGAAGTAAAAGTAGCACTATTACTGGCATTACTAGTGTTATCGCTACGAGAAAAACTAGCTGGATTATTGACGCTATTACTATTATTTCTCGCATCAAAGCTAGATAGGCCTCTACATATTTAAGAATACACAGCTGCCCCTTGCACCTAGAAGTTCACAACAAAACTACATGAATGACGTAAATGAGAGTGCAAACAGCGAGGACTTGCACTGTTTTACACCACGTGTAGTTAACGTCTTTCTGTCATTCATTTGTGATGTATACACATTCATTGACTGAAGTGACGCACTCATTGGTGCACTGCAAAACATCGGTGACTTCCGTGAATAATCAGTGCCTTATCTGAGCGGTTTCTATTAACAAGATAAAGCGCGCGTTTACCGTTTGAGTAGCACAATAATAATAATTTTCACAAAATTTATTATACGTATGAAGAATAATTATTTTCATGCCAGCTTTTTAGGGATTTCCTTGCTTACGTTACACTGCACACAGTCGTGACTACATGCTGATTAGAAGCAGCCGTTATTGTGTACTGCAAAACCCATGTGTAGAGTAATAATGATTAAAACTCAGGAAATTTCATTCCTTAATCATTCGTACTATATTATTTAAACAAAACTGTACAATCTATTTCTGCAATTTAAAAGAGATTATGCTACATTCACAATGAAATGTAAGCGCAGACGTAATGTAGCATAAGCGCAAGCGCGAGGGAACACCATTCACAATCGTAAGCGCAACGCAAGAAGTTGTCACGGGTTTCTAGATCCGCAAGTTACATGCAAATATCTTCCAAGCTCTCCACAAGTTACAAACTGAATAACATAACCAACAATAACACATAGAAAATTCACTCAATCTTTTACAAAATAAATACATTACATACTAACAACTGACGAACGCGGCAGTGACGTCCCAATAATTGCTCATTCAAAATTCTTGAACTATAGATACCAATATCAGCAAAGACCATGAATTCAATACCTGCCAAATTATACGTAAATCAGGGTAATTCTGTACCTTCTATTTATTAACCGAAAATAAATGACTTGCGTTTTCACCACAATCCGCACATATCACTTTTATTTCCTACTATAGATACCAACATTGTAGTTCCCGTTTTGCAGACGGCAGAATTAATAGAGCCATTGTGCAGAATTACCGAAAAGAATACAAGCATAGAGACTGTAGTACGTGATAAAGCTACACATTTAATGAACTTAGAAATTATCTCTCTGTGTCTTCGATTTATGAGAAGTAATACATCTATACAGAGAAGATAGTTACATCCATTAAATCAAAGAAGGATTCACAAGGAGACTGTCATAGAGATTGAGAAGAGAATAGAGATTGCGCGGCACGGCCAAATAGAAAGCATGCATGTACAGCAGGCCCTGTAAAATCTTGTAGTGTGATCGTCAATAATTGATTTCATAGGTAATGCATAGAGAAAAGAAGCAGACTTCATCCTCTTTGCACGTAACACAAGGATAAAGTTTGAGTTTGCAAGCTCTTGCGTTGCATTGTATTGCGTTTCAATGTGAATGCTTACATTAAATAATAGGAGTCCAAACTCTTGCGCTTGCATTTCATTGTGAATGCAGCATAATTTTGTGTTGCAGAAAACCAGTAAAACGTTCAGAATCCAATCAGAGCCGTTGCAACCTGTAGCTTTTGTTTACATTACATATGAAGTAAGGTTAGATGGAGAATACACGTGGGGGCTTAGGCACAATAGCCATTCATGAACATGGGTTACAGTAAATTAACAAAATGAATTATTGCTCCTCAGATGCACTCCCGCTTATCCAAGCGCTGGTTACCTTAGCAACAAAACATCAGTTTTTGTACGTGTATAAAGCAAGGACTTGCCTATATTGATGCAACGTTGGAGTTTCGTCTCGGATTTAATAATACAATTTCTTTGCATTTGAGCAGAACGTGGTAACAAAAGTGTGCTAACATTAAGGTAGAAGCGTATTTTATCACTAGCAGTATTTGAATAATCAATGTTAATACCATGGGTGCGGGGATTGGGACATCGAATTTGCTTCTTGATCTCTCATGAGCACTCTCTGTTTCTTTGCGTTGCAGACAAAAGTTGGTTTAATAACACTGGTTAAGTCATGAGGTGAGACATGACCAAATCTTGCGCATAGGGAAAGTTACTTTTCTTACTTCCCTCCCACTCTACAACGGCTGAGAGGGGGAATTGAGATGCCAGCTTGACGCGAATGACTACACACAACCACAACAGCGTGCAGCGTGAAACAATTCCATTTCACATGAAAGTAGTTTGCCTGCACATTATAACGAAATCACTTTGCTCCTTATAAAGATAATTTTAATACACATATAATATGCCATTAGTAATATGTAGAGCGTTAAACGAAGTATTTGGAGTGTCGATGTCTTTATGAACATAGCTAAACAATAAGCAATATTATTGTACTCATCATATGTTTCTACAGATCCTCAATCCCGCTCATTAAACCATCATCTTCGTTCTCAAACTAGCCTCGCTATTAATATCGCCAACATCGCTGTCTTCTTCTATGTTAATAATATTAATAATAATCTGCTAATGTTTATTTGCATAAATAGTAAAGAACACTGCACTAAAGCTAGCGCTAGGATACTTCAGTCCTTCGTGGACAGAAACATTATGACTTCTGCGCATAAATGTTGTCGCAACTTCTCCCACAACCAGTCCTTCAGATAAAGAGTTGCCACTGCGCAACTTAGGATGTTGCACTTGTCTCTCCTCACGAGCTATGGTGGTAATCTTTGTGTTTGACGAGAAAAACAGTGTTTGAGTCGCTAATGTTAAAACGATTGGCGCGGAAATAGTGCAGAGACTTTGCACGTTGCCTAATCCTTCATGAAGCACCAACACTGAATTCCAAATATTGCCTTTGTACAGAGCGGAGTGGACACACATTGCACGAGTGATTTAGGGTCGTCTTTGGAAATCACTTTCCATAGATCCTAGTCACCTCTCTTCTTTCTTGCACGTATTTTATTTATCTAATATTATTAATAGTTGTTTCCACTGTTCTCAGGTTGTTTTACATTTCATCTGACGGCTAATATGTATCTGAAAGATGAAGGTTTTTATGTTCATGTTAAGGACATTATCTTTGTTAAAATTTCATAAATCTTTTTAGTGTTGTAGCCTGTCCTGTTTCTTACTTTGTTTTTGTTTGTTTTTCATTCGGCACCTGAGATTTACTGCTAACAAAAATATGGCAAATATTATCTAAGAATCATTTCATTTAAACATCTTGTTTCCTAGGCTTTAAGCATATCACTTTTTTATGAAGGAATATTAGTTAAGCCTCTAACCTTCTCTGCGATATTCAGTAATGCTGTTAGACTTTCATAACTGTGTTAGACCAAAGGAAATCACCACTACACTTAACATTATCGACAGTTCCTTATTATTATTTTTTAATGTTTAACGTAGTTCCTTATTTGTCGTTGCTCATTCCCTGGATAAGGACCACAGTATGATCTCAGGCCAAATATAACTAGAGTTTCACTGACGCCTCATTTATTCTATTCATTATTCCTAAACAATTCAACTTAATGCATTCTATGACGACAATTTTTTTCAAACTTATATGCTGTTCATCCTGAATTATTGTAGCTAAATAGCGCTACGTATTTTCTGGGCTCTACGTTGTTATTCCGAAGCCTATTTCATTGTTTGTAGGCAGTGATTTAAAATCAAATTATTTTTTCCTGTTCCCTTCAAATATCCTTTTTCATGACAGCAGCCGCTCGCCACTTTTCCTTTGAAGCTAAAGTTCTTTGTAATTACGTTAGACTGAGGGCCGTTCCTTGTAAATGCAATCCTGATTCTGAAGGAGATATCTGGTCATCTACATGCTGAAAGTAATTAGAATTAATCAATTTCTGCCGAATTTCTTTCCCTAATCAGTTTCTTTTGAGCGTGATGAATTTAACCACTAGACACACGAAGTTTTAAAACCTCAATGTCTGGCTTCCTTATTTCATTATTTATAAAAAATGTACATGACTAGACTTCCATGGGTGACATAAACCCCATTCTCCTATACCACATTTGCTGTTAAATTTTGCCTTTATGCGATTTAGGAGGATGGCAGCGTTATCACGTCCACAGCAACATTTGGCTGTGTTATTTAAGTCATGTACGTATATCTAAATTAGGAATTGGACCTCGTTTATTACATAAAATGGGAGTAATACAACTGAAAAGAATGAAAATAAAATTAATCAGTTTAAAGCTATTTTTTGGGAAATAAAGAAATATTACTTTATTAATCATTTCAATACTATATATTAATGTTATGTTTTAACTAACTTCTTTCATTACTCTCAATACTCGGTAGTATTATAACGTGAATACGTGTCGAGCTTATCAGTTGGATGGTTTCGACTGCTGATCAGTTAAGGAAATAAGAGAAATATATTGGAATTTTAGGAAGCTAAAGCTATGATAGTTCATGCAGTCTAAATTAATTAAAGTGTAATAACTTAAAAAATCACTCTAGATAATAAATTCAAAATTAATATAATGACGACCTATAAACAAAGTGGTATTAAAATTGTGGATTGCACATACTTTCTTTACCATTTCCTTCGGGGAGTCGACTAGTGAACGCCGAGCGAGACGGTCTTGTCTGGCCGCTCTGCTTTGTTTATCTGTACTAGTGCTTCCTTGTGTTTTACAGTTCGCTGTATCCGCTCTTCTAGTGTGTTTCATTTTTGTGTTTCATTTTTTTTAAACTATTACCATGGCTCTCCAGCCGGACAATACCGGCAAGATCTTACATTCTGCTATAAATGTGGTATATAACGATACCACGTGTCAGGAAAACTCTACTTCTACAACACATGTTTCACCATCCAGTCAACACTACCTACATCAACCGTCGACTTCTGCATTACAACACCCTTCATTTTCTACTTCTGGGTTACCTGCAGATAATGCTGTTAAGTACATCTATACTACGGCCATCTCAGCTACAATTAAGTCGGCCGCTCAATTCAGTTGACAACACTGTCCAGCAAGATGATGATACGATGGCTTTGCTCCATCGGACTGTTTAGGTCGCGACCAACGTTCGCAGCTCTCTCACTCTGAAAGCTCCTATCAGAACAAACGCCGCTGCACTGACCCACCTTCCCAACAACCTCCTGCATCTCGTTATGCGTACACAATTCCTACCTCTAACCGTTTTTATCCTTTAAGTGAAACTGCTGATCCAGAAACTACTGATACTGTATCCATCTCTCAAAAAGAGGAAATTCCTCCTATTTGTGTGCGCAATGTTCACAATTATCAATTATTTTTGCAAGACATAAAGAAATGTGTGCTATCTGAATTTCATAGTGAGCTTCAAGGGGCTATTCTTAAAGTTTATGCTACGACTACCACTGACTTTCGATGTCTTACATCTTATTTCACCTCCATTAACCAGGAGTATTATACTTTTCGCAACCCGTCGGACAAACTGTTCTCCGTTGTCATGCGCAACATACCATGCTCGCTCAGTGATCAAGAGCTTTACGACGAACTCCGTGTGTTGAACTTTCCTGTTCGTAAAGTTACCCGTTTGCTTCGCAAAAACAAGGAACCCATTCCCATCTGTGCTGTAGACCTCGTGAATAATGACGCCGGTAGAAATATCTTAAATCTTTCCCGACTGTTGTACAGTGTGGTGAAAGCTGAACATCGCCGTCAGAATACAGAACTGCCCCAGTGTACTAATTGCCAAAACTATGGTCACACCAAGAACTATTGTCATCTAGGACCCCGCTGCGTTCGCTGTGTAGGCAGCCATCATTTCTCTAAGTGCACAAAACCATCCACTACACCGGCTCAGTGTGTTCACTGTAAACAGAACCACCCAGCAAACTATCGTGGCTGTTCTCATTACTTACAGCTGAAGGAACGTCAGTCTCGGCGCTCCCAGCAGCCGGCAGCACCTACACGCCATAGTTCAGAGCGGCCACCCTCGCCTTCTCTTCAACAGCACCCACAACAACAACAACAACAACAACAACAGCAACCACAACGTCAACAGAGTCCTTCATCCCCTCATGTATCTACAAGGCCCTCTCGGGCTTATTCACATGTATTGAGTGGTCGTTCTCCTGCCTTCCAAGACCGTCCTTCCGCCGCTTTACCGGAGGCTCCTACCTCCACAGCTCCGTCTTGGGCTTTTCTTAAAGATCTGCTTGCACAGCTTGGTACATTTCTCCACACATTGTTTTCTCCGGTTCTGCCGCAACTGATGCAGCTTCTTCGCTCCCTACTCTCTCCTGTGTTTCCTGATGGCCAACCGTGATCTATTGTCTCTACGTCAGCTCACCCTCCTAAACTGGAACCCTAACGGCCTACGTGCCAAACGCTCCTCCTTTATTGCCTTTCTCACTCAGCACAATGTTGATATTGCTTGTGTTACGGAGACTCATTTTCTTCCCAATGAGACCTTCACTATTCCTGGCTATCTTGTTTACCGGCAGGACCGCGAGGCAGAAAAGGCATCTGGTGGTGTTGCTCTTTTCATCAAACGTTCTCTGCGCCACAGCGAGATCTTTCTTCCACACGTGCCCAGTCTGGAGGTGGTTGGTATTAAACTTCACAGTGCAAATGACATTGATCTCGTCATTCTCAGCGCCTACAAACCGCCCAATCGCCGGCTGAATACTACTTATCTCTCACTCCTCTTTCCTTTGGAGAACAGTACTCTTCTTTTGGGCGACCTGAACTGTAAGCATTCCTCCTGGGGGTGCCGATCCACCAATCCGAATGGTCGGCTTCTGTTTACGGTTCTACACACCTATGGCCTTTCGATATTGGCGCCTGAGGACCCTACTTATTATCCTTCAAACCCCTTAAGTGCTCCTGATATTCTGGACATCGGCGTGCATCGCAATCTTCATCTTCCTACCTTCGTTTCCTCCCTGGGAGAACTTGACTCTGATCACTGCCGGGTGATTATCACCTTTCAATTTCCACCTGCCTTGCTCCCACCGGTTCCCAGACTCATAAATGGATATGTACATTGGGATAAATTTCAGTCTCATCTGGATGCGACACTCTGCAACTCTTATCAACTCACCACAAACCTTGATGTTGACCTTGCGCTACAGCACTTTACTAACACCATATACCGTTGTGTCCGCCTTTCCACTTCTCCCAGTGTGTGACCTTATTCTCCAACTTCCTTACCCCTCTTCATTTTAAATCTTTTCCGAGAAAAACATCAAGTTCGTCGACAGTGGCAACGAGACAGACAACCCTGGCTCCGTAGGAGGCTTAACGGTCTCATTCGACAGGTGAAGCTGGAGTTGGAGCGACATCGCCTTCAATCCTATGAGCGCTATCTGGCGTCACTCTCTCCTCACGACCATTCACTTTGGGCAGCCACCAAACGGTTCTCCGTGAGCCAACTGTTGTGCCGGCGCTCTCTGCAAGCGGAAGACTTGTCACAGATATTGCTACCAAGTGTGACATTTTGGCCGATCATTTTGAGCGGGTGTTCATTCTTCCTCTGCCAGCCGCAGATGTTGCTGCAGTAGAACAGGAATTAACTACTCACCGCACTCGCCCTACAGTTCATCAAAGGATTTCCTTTACTAGCCCGCGGGAATTGTCTTCTCTGATTCGCGCTTTCCCACTTAAGAAATCTCCTGGACACGACTTGATTCCCAACATTGTTTTCAAGAAACCCACCAAGAAAGCTCTTGCCTATTTGTCATCCCTCCTAAATGCCTATCTACGCCTCGGCTATTTTCCTCGCTCCTGGAAGCTTGCTCATGTCGCGGTGTTCCATAAGCCCAATAAACCAAAGCACCTACCAGACAGCTATCGTCCAATTAGTCTGTTGCCTATCTTCTCCAAGCTGTTTGAAAAAAGTGATCTATCGCCGTCTACTCTCTTATCTTACTGTTTACCATGTTCTTCCGCCATTCCAATTTGGGTTTCGCTACAAACATTCTACTGCACATCAGCTTTTGCGTTTAACCCAGTCAATTGTCCATGGCTTTGAAGCCCGTCAATATACCACGGCAGTCTTTCTAGATGTGGCGCAGGCGTTCGATAAAGTTTGGCACGCCGGCTTGCTTCTCAAGTTAAACCGCAGCGGTATCCCTCATTATTTATTGTTCTTAATACACAGTTTCCTATCTAACCGCAGCTTTTCAGTGCGTATTGGCGGTTTCTTGTCGTCTCCACGAACTATTACCGCAAGGCTCTATCTTGGCCCCCACACTATTCAGTATCTACACTTCTGATATTCCAGATTTGGCCCCGCCTTCTTTAGCTCTCTATGCTGATGACACCGTTCTCTACAAGTCTCTCGTTCGTCCGCTTCTCACCTATGCCTGCCAGGTGTGGGGAGCCGCTCACACAAGCCATCTACGTCGTCTCCAAGCCATTCAGCACCGCTTTATGCGCATCGCTACCAACGCTCCTTGGTTTATTCGTAATCAGCAGCTCCATATCGAACTGGGACTCTTATCTCTTCACGACTTTATTCGGAGGATCGCCCGTCGTTTCTTTTCCACATTGAAGGATGTTCCTGGAGCAGTGAACTATAACATAGGCGTTCGTACGCGCCAGCCAACCCGCTTGAAGAGGAGACTACCGCAAGACCTACTTCTGAGTGATCCCTCTGATTCTAACTCTAGTGATTGATATGCTCATTTACCTCTTGTGTGCTGTGTCTTATATCTGATGTTCGTTTATAACATAGTGTAGATATGGGGTGGCCTGTAACCTTCCTCTAATTGTTATTGTCATTATCATGTATGTTATCACTGATCTGTAAAGCATTGTACTGCTGATCGATCAAAAATAAAAAAGAAATAAAAAAAAATTCCTTCGGGAGACGGATGATTCTCGTTCTGCTTCCCGCCAACATACTAAAACACATCCCATGCTTAAAACCCTAGTAAAATGGAGTGCACTGTTGGCACGTGTACTATACGAGCGCTTGAACTTTTTTTTTGGTGGTGTTTAACGCCCGCTTTAACTACTTATGGCACCGCAGGCGGTCGCTAGATCTTTGGCACTCAGCTGCGATTGGTCAGGCAATTCAATGTCATCTTGGGAATTATACGTCACCAAATAGTGAAATATGTGCACTGCTATTTAAGAATAATGTAAGACATTTATTTTTCACCTGCACGTTATCTCTCCTCTTTATAATTTTGGTACTTCGAAATACGATTTTATAGATATAAAACTGTATAAAATATAGACATGTAAAATTATAATAGCTTTAATTTTGGGCACCATCATTGTTTGGCAACATTACATTCCACATATTGAATGTAATGTTCCCAAACAATGATGATGCCCTATAAAATTAAAGTTTTTAATTAAAGAACGAATTATGTGCTCCACGGTGTTTTGCGCTATTCCATTGAACTGCGTTAACCTAACGTGTTTTTGTTGTGACGCTATGTTTACTTTCTATATTATTGGCATCCGTATAGGTCGCCACATGTGTTATATATGCTATGAACACTTACTTGCAAGTTTAGTTTTTTCTAGTGCATAGATATAGAATTTTCGAAGATCCTCGATTTAAAAATCATAACGTTCATCTTATTAAAGATAGAGAGTTCAAACTACGCAGATATCAGCACTCTAGATTACTTTAGCTAACTGAAAATATTGTTAATTTCTGACCTTTAATTTGTTAGTTACACCGTGATAAGCATAAAACAATAAATATCGACTTTTACTGAAAAACAGGGTTTCTTTAGACATTTGGGCTCACGGAAATTTAAACAGATCTAAAAATTACATACTTGACATATTTTGTATAGGATAATGTGTTCAAAGTTTAAAATCATTACAATTCAATATGTTTACAGCATGTTATCACCAACTTGGGACAGTGCCAGAGTAGAAAAGGACGAAGCTATTGATAACATGCATGCGTTAAATAGAGACACAGCTATCCCATTGAACTCCATACTGTCTTTTACGATTGAGACAGCTATAGACCTCTCTTGAAGCTCCAGCGGGTGAATTATTGACGAGCGTGTTGGCAGTTAATAAGCCAGAAAATGAGTGAAACAGTGAGTTCTTCTTATTGCAAGATACATGTTGATTACTCAGTTCTGACTTATGTGAATGCTGCTATTGCAGACGTTTAGAGAAGACTTGTGTTCAAAGGCCCAGAAAGTGAAATGGAAAGAAGAATTTAAACTCGTGATTTATATCGCTGCTACGGCTGAGGAAATGTTAAGTGACGTAGAAGTTAAACTAAATCAGACTAATAAACTGACAGTGAGAATCGAACTAAATGAATTATGTTGATAGTGAAAACTGGACATAGTCACGGCATTGGTGCCATGACTAATATTTTAAAACAAATCTTCGATTATTTTCTATATTTTTAAATGTTTATCTTGGCATTTCTTTTCCAGAAATCCTTATTGTTAGTTATTATGTTTCACTTTGCCTTAGATAAAAATGAAGGGATAGTGCATGGATGAACACTATCATTATTGCATTGTATGCAAAGTATTTTGTGACATTATTCTTCGCCACTATCCATGGCTATCTTTTTATGGATAATAAATGCAACATATTTTATATTTATGTGGCTGGACAAACACAACATTGTTCGATATTTAAACCACAGGAAAAATTAATTTGATATGACTTCCCTATTCTTTACGAAATAAATGTAGTACACTGATTTAGAAGATTTTATAATGAAGTATCCACTTTACCTCTTATCATTTTAATATACAGTTCCGACTTTCCCAATAACCGTTGAAAAATGTGCCGATATTCACCCTAAAGCATGGAAACATCAGGGATTCTGTAACCTCTCTCCGACAGTCTTTCCAGTTCTAGAAATGTTAATTAGCTATAAATAACCTTTGGCATTTTGAGAATACTTAGTCGGATTGCTGGAGTAATGTTCATAATTTTTTCCATGTTAATGGTAGTTGGGGGTGGGCGATTTTCTTGTAAATTTTCGTATCGCATCTTTGGAAGATACTGAACTTAAATGGCAAGTTTGTTATTTAATGGACCTTTCGTTTTTGAGCTGTGATGTCCACAGGCACACACACTTACACACACATATACACACATTGACAGACAGACAACACACACACGCAGACAGTTTTGGGTGCAATTCAACACCTTGTCTATACACTATGTATATAGTACACGTAGAGAGAGTAAAAAAATCTGATGTGTTCCATTCACATGGCTTTCTCCATATCTCTGTAAATTATTATTGTTAATAAGCTTATATTTTATTTATTTCAAGTTAATCGAGAAAAATTAGCAGAAACAGTCTTATTTCTTGCTTTATTGTAAGTAGAAGCGAAATAAGGGAGTACCATAGGTTAAAGTGAAAGCCAAAAGCTGGTTACTATGTGACTGATGTTCCTTTGTTTGTATGGACAGGAGTTGACAAATTCCTGTATGAGAAAAGTATGTTTTACAAAACTGAAACCAAGAAAAAGGAATATCTCAAAAAACGATCAGCTCCACGAAAAAAATGTATATAACATAAATTGTATGTTTTAACGTGCTCTACATTTTTTGTGGGTTAAGTTTTTGCCCATCTCTTACGGTTCAGTAGTTATGAAAAATTCATCCAGAATAAAGTAGTCTTCAGAGGCTATTCCCAGAAAATTCAAAATATACATTTTATTTGTCATGTAAATAACTTTAATATACGATATTTTAATCAAAATCGTTAGAGCCATTTTTTGGAAAATCAAAATTTTCGAAAAAAGTTGCATGTAAGGGGTAGTTTTGGGTGGGGGGATTTTTCTCAAAATCTTCGTGTCGCATCCCTGGAAGATACTAAACTTAAACTTGGTACTTTATCGACTTTTCGTTTTTGAGTTATCGTGTTCACAGACACACGAACACACACACACACACACACACACACACACACACACACACACACGGACCTGTTTCTGAAAATACTTTTATTGGATACAGGGGACCCTAAAACATATATTTCCGGTGAAATCTCCGTACATAGTGCGTATAGAGAAAGTAATACATCATTTTTAACAGTTGAATATTGACACAAAAATAATTAAATCCAGTTAAAACTTTTAATGGTTATTTTACGAGAAGAGTGCTCATCCTGTTCGTTTATCCTTTGAACTGAAGATGCCTATGCATTAGACTGCTCCAACGTGGCAGTATTTCAAGACGGGTATTCAGAAAAAGAAACAGTTCATAACACAAATAAGATCTCTGTGAACGTAGTGCTTAGTGCTTGTTCCCAGAAAGTAGGCAGAGTGCTTTTGGTGCCTTAGTTTATCCGGTGCCTAACACATTGTTCTACTTGCTGTGGAACATCTGTCGTTTTTACAACATATTATCCTCCAGGATTTCCTTGCTAAAGAGCGCCAGATGAAGCAGCTGTCAACTGTTTCCAGCAACCAACATTTCCCGACTTCTGCTAGAACATTTAATGTTTAGCTTCTGTTGTTTCTCACACCCCACACCCAAAGCTCGTAGTTAAAGGAAATGGGAATTTAGGAAATGACATCACCTTAAGAGTGCAAACATTCAAAATTATATGCTTACCGGACTTAACTTACAGTTTTGATGTTGAAGATTCGCTTTAAAGGTTTACTCAACCATTTTCTTGATCAAATGCACAAATTAAGAATGCACAGCTTGAGTTTAAGACAAGTTAGAAAACAAACAGCGTTAGGTAAATTCACATGACTTCCTTTACCTATGCTGCAACAAAATATCCTTAAAAATGCTTATTCAGGATAAACATTAGTAGACATTTTCTTTTATTACACATGTTGTTATAAGTTTTGGGCTAAACCAATTTAACAATCTTTTAAGAGCTTGAAATTTCTCCTATTTGCATGGCCAGGATGGAAAAGTAAATAAATAAATAAATAAAGAAAGAAAAAGAAATAACGCTTTCTCATTTGAGAAAAGTATAAGCAATGGAAAGTTAAAACAAAAAACTGAGAAATAACTCAGGCAAAGTTAACTCTACAACATATGAATATATAGCTGACATAAATTATGTTTTACGAGATATCTGTATTCCCCTAATGTCGGTAGTAACATGCATGAGTCAAGTGTTCGTGCAAATTCGATTCGGGAGACAAGTGCATTGGAACATGGAACTTGTCACCTACATAATCAAATTTTGATGAACTGCCAATAACTAAGTTTAATAGCAACAATGACTATGCTAAGTAATTTATAAACGATATAGAATCATATTTTGTCTTAAGGGGAATTCCAAATCAGTATAATATAATCAAGAGAACTTTGGTAGGGTCTGCCTTAAGTTGGTTTCGGTTAACTGTGCATGCACAGTACAATCATTTTTGTTCCGCATTTTGGGAAAAGTATTGGAGTGGTTAGCTCTGCATTAAGTAAGGGCCAATATAAATAACGACCGTATATCAGAAATAGTAGAGAAACCTAATGGATTATTTTCTGAGCTTAGGGCAACTCAATCAACTGCTGGATTCGCTCTTGCCTGAAGGCGAGTTTGTATCTTTAGTAATCAGGTATTTTCGGGATGTGAAACGGCATCATTTAGTGGTAATCCGCTCACGCACAATTACTGAGGGCATTGGCCTAATGACGGTTCTCCAGGGGCATGAAGACCCGGGGGAACCGCGAGGTTTAGGTCGACCTGAGAATCGGCCAGAGTGGAGGTCTGATCAGAGAAATGCCACAATATGCAATGATAGGACGAGAGAAGGAAGCAATTTTAATTGCAATAACAGAAATGGCCATGCCCAAGCACGACAAAAATACCAAAAATGAATAAAAAAATATGAAGAGGAATCAATGGGAATACGAGAGCTATGACCGAAGGTAAAGCCAGGAATATAATGTGCGATTAGTTAGATTTACGGGAAATATGAAATGACGTGTTATTTATGAGCGCTCTTTAACTGCTGTGGTTCTTAGCGTCCCGCTTAATTTTGCTCAGAGGCCTCTCTAACAAGCATGAGGTTCTTTTACCAATGGCTTTACTTCCCTTCCGAAGGAAGCCATGCTAAGCCCGAAAAAATCCATCGTCCTCCGCCGGGTTTGAACCCGCTACATTAGGTATATGAAGTTAGCATGATAAAAATTTACGGGAAACCACCAGTACGACTCAGGATCGAGATGGAGGCAATTTCACACAGAATATGCCAGAACAAAAAGGAATAGGAACTATAATTACCAGCCAAACCGACTTTAGAATACTTCTAGGCGCAACGGGGATGAGGATATTAGGCTACACACGCCGCCCCAAATGAGGATGCAAATAGGCCTAATGCCGATAATAACGGTAATGAAAGGCACACCAACACATCAGGTTTTTTCAATCTTCAGCAGGCCAAGGCGCGAACGAAGCGGTCGAATATGTGTGACGTTTCAAAGAAACGTAGATCCTGATAGGGATGAAGGCCAAAGAACGTGGCCTCTTATACAGGAACTCTGATAGAACTATAGACAAAACACTCCCTGCCTATATCTCTATGAATAATTGCCAGCTCTTTCCGATCACATTGGGTAAAAAATGTACGAGAAGTTAAATAAGAAGACAATAATGTGAATTATCAAAATACTATCAATGATGTAAACCAAGAGCTTAGGTGTCAAAAATTTAGCAAGACCCAGGAAATTATGGAAGCTCCTATGATTATAATGAGCACAGAAAACGAGAAATATCATGTAAGAATAGATAGCGATGCAATGACATCAATTTGTAATCTGATGCTTTTCCATTACTTAAAATCAAAAAAATAAAGTTACAAACACAGCCTGTAAAGAACGCTTTCTGCGTAATGGCAGATAGGCGTGTCAGGCAACGGATAAAACACCAAGTTTTAATAAATGCGCATGTAAGGGATATCAAAGTAGAAATTTTATGTTTAGAGATTGACAATTTGGTAGTAGATACATATTTTTTTAGGTAGCAATGGTGACTTTGCAATTATCAGAAAATCTTTTTACTGTATCTTTTACAAGTATTATCCCAACAAATTGCTTACAGAGCTAGAGGAAGAAATTCAAAGTGAACAATTGCTCATTGAATATTTATGTATAGGGAAATAAGAGAACAATGAAGATTTTTACGCAGCAAATTTGCGTAATCGACGGAAAACACATGACTTATCCTCAATCTGCTCATGGCAGCTTAGAAGAACCCCCAAGGAGGCTATTAGTACCAAAAAGAGCAATCTCTACCAATCTAAATTTTTCAGTTGAAACCAATTTGTGATACAGCTTTTTATTCCAACTCGATCTCCTTGATTTTTGTCTTGCATATTCATTAGGTGATTTTAATGTAAGTAACTAGAGGAACTCAACATGGGATTAATAGTTATTGGATATTTTAAATTTTGGAGATTGTCCATTTTGATTCACACCTTAGGCTTCTTGTGGAGTTTGCTCCATTTGATACCAACATGCATGGAGATTGCTTTTTACTTTCTCTATACGTACTATGTACATAGTGTATAGAGAAGGTATTGCACTCCACCAAAAAATTCGATACCGAGATTTCACCGGAAATATATGTTTTAGGGTCCCCTGTATCCAAAAAAAGTATTTTCAGAAAAAGGTCCGTGTGGAAGTGTCCGTGTGTCTGTGAACACGATAACTCAAAAACGAAAAGTCGGTAAAATACCAAACTTGAAATTTAAGTTTAGTATCTTCCAGGGATGCGACACGAAGATTTTGAGAACAATCCCCCACCCCAAACTACCCTTTACATAGAGATTTTTTCGAAAATTTTGATTTTCTAAACAATGGCGCTAACGATTTTGATCAAAATATCGTATATTAAAGATATTTACCTGACAAATAAAACGTATATTTTGAATTTTCTGGGAATAGCCTCTGAAGACTGTTTTATTCTGGGTCAATTTTACGGAATTTTGCATAACTGCAAAATCGTAAGAGATGGACAAAAGCTTACCACACAACAAATGTAGAACACTTTAAAACGCAACATTTATATTATATATACATTTTTTTGTGGAGGTGCTTGTTTTTTTAGATATTCCTTGTTTTTTGGTTTCAGCTATAAAAACTTACTTTTCTCATACAAGACTTTGTGAACTCGTGTCCATACAAACAAAGAAACTTCAGTCACATAGTAACCAGCTTTAGACTATCACTTTAACTTATGGTACTTCCTTATTTCGCTTCTACTTACAAGGAAGCAAGTAATAAGTCTATTTCTGCTATTTTTTTTTGTCGATTAGCAGGAAGTAAATAGAAGTACAAGCTTTTTAAAAAGAATTTATTGCAGAGATATAGAGAAGTCATGTGCATGTAAACACATCAGATTTTTTTTTTAATTTACACTCTAAAGCAGATGGCCATTTCAGTATTTAAGATAAAAAAGATTTATGAATGGCGCTCACGCTATTACATCAACACACGTGTAAACAAAATGGCTATCAAATCCCGTGATGCCATGGGGCATCAACAATGCTTTTTAAGTCATTTTAAATTACTTTTTACTTTCTCTACACGTACTATATACATAGTGTATAGAGAAGGTGTTGTAATGCACTCAAAAATTCCATACCGAGATTTCACCGGAAATACACGTTTTAGAGCGCCCTCCACATAAAAAAAAACATTTTCAGAAAAAGGTCCATGTGTGTGCTCGTGTGTGTCCTGTGAACATAACTCAAAAACAAAAATTCGGTAAAATACCAAACTTGGTATTTAAGTTTAATATTTTCTATGGATGCGCCACGAAGATTTTCAAGAAAATCCATGCGCCCAGAATATTACAAGAATGTTTATTTTCTTAAAACTGGCTCTAACGGTTTTGATTAAAAGTACATAAAAGAGGAAGAAATAGAAATTCAATTCTTTTTATATAGGTAAACCAATAACGCATTTTTAAATGATACATGATCAATAATCACTTCTAATCAGATATGCAATTAATACAAGAAACAATATTTAACATTCAATGCACTTAGCTATATTAACAGACTGCATCAGTGGTTGAGAGATTAGAGAGCTGATATCTCACCCAGAGGTCCCGGGTTCGATTCCCAGGCTGTGGGTGTGGGAATATTTCTTTATCCGGAATTATTCCCTATCCTCCACAGTCTGGAAAGTATGCATGATAGAATGAATATGCATGAGTATAGTAATATGGAATTTATTAACTTAACGTTCTAAACCTACAGTAATACGAGTGGGTTCATAGCTTAAAATCCTCCACCCGGCCTATATGACCACCGAAGTTAAAGGGGCTATACAAATCACGCAATGAAAAGATATTGTTATATCGCGATCAAATGATTTTGACAAATATTACAACTTCTTCTAATGACATAATTTAACATAAGTAAACATCAGATATCAGCACAGGCACGATACAATACGAATCCTAGACTAGCATAAGAAGCACATAATATGCATGTTTTTCCAATCAGGCTCCATCAGTAATATAGGTACATTGTAACACTCCTTCATGAGATATAATTACACAATGCTTATAACTCAAGCTATTTCTAAGGAGCACATAACATTCAGGAGTGACTGCTATTATATTCTTATATGCTCGCTTTATAACATGGAATATTTTTAGGGCCTTATGCAGATGATAATTATTAATTTGTCACATTTCAGGGAAAATCACGACTGCAACCCAAGAGCAAACATTACATTTTTGGGTTTGTACGAGAGCTGGTATAATAACCTAAGGCTAACTCCATGCCGAGCTGCAAACGTCATATATAATCACTCTGCGATAGTCTTAGGAAATTCAACTCATCAAAATGCTAGCGTAATAATAAGCAAGCGTGAAGGCTTTGACTATGTGTATAAAGCGACATTAGATTAGTTAGTTAAGAAACTCAACAACCCAATTCTGATTCAAAGAATAGAATTGAGAGTCCATCAGAAAACAAAATACAGTAGTAACAAATGAAACGAAATGAACACTAAATCTTCATTCAAGACAAAAACCAAATTGCAATGAAATATTTCGATTTTATTAATCTATATTATTATTTTCTATTATAGTGGAAAGCACGCCTCACACATTCGTTAGATATAAACTTTTAATGTGTATGATATATGATTGAAACATAGATCAAAGCTCTTTAATTTCACAATTCATTAATTATTTTTCTGTTTTCTCGACTGGTTTTGGTCAGTGAACATATTTATTTATTATATAAAGTTAAAAATGAAACCTAAAAAATGTACTATCACAATGCAATGCATACAATCATTTTATTAATAAATAGCATTTGGAATTAACAGAAGTTTTATTATTTTACACCCATAACACCAAATCCCAGTCCTTTTTCGACAATCTAAATAGAAGACATTTATTTTTAACACGATACAGCGAAATGTTATACAAGAATACAGGAGAAAAAGCAGCACATGCTCTGAACAGAGCACGAAACGTTTAACCCAAGCTAACCCAGTCTAACTTAAACTAAAACTTAAACTAGCCTAACATTGTACGCGAATACTCAACATCAGAGCCGTCACCTTTGTTTTAGGAATACACTGCAAAATCATTTTTGCCTGTTTGATAATTTTTCACTCTATTACACCACAGTCTTTAAACTCGTGTATAATCAAGATTTCTTTGAGTGATCCCTATTGCACGCTGTTTGCGGGTACGTTAACAGTCGTAACCGATTTGCCATTGAAATTGCTTTGCCATAAGAAAATGATCTACATATTTTATTCACACTGCTGGAAACGTCCAGGCACTTCTATTCAACCTGTTCTACATTATCTTTATTATTATTATCTAACTCATTATTATTATTATTATTACTATTATTATTATTATTATTATTATCTGGGTGATATATCAGCTCTCTAATCTATCGACCACTGATGCAGTCTGTTAATATAGCTAAGCGCGTTGAATGTCAAATATTGTTTCTTGTTTTGATTGCATATCTGATTAGAAGTGATGATTGATCATGTATCCTTTAAAAATACGTTATTGGTTTACCTATATAAAAAGAATTGAATTTCTATTTCTTCCTCTTTTGTGTACTTTTAATGTAATAATGATGTTGACGTGCAATAATTCTGTAGGCAAACCGTTATCCCGTGCTAGATATTCTTTTCGGTGTGATGTATGAAAGAAATATTCATTAGCGAAAGTATAAAACTTTATTGACATATCCTAATAGTCAAAATTAACATAAAAATGTTCATCAAGCTTTATTTCCTCTGTTTACTTATACTATTTAAGGTTGTTATTATTCCATTGTTCCTTAAAAATAGCGAAATTAGCGGAAGTCCCAAATTAAATAGATCTTTTATATTGTATTGTCATGCAATTGTCATTGTATCTCGAGTTTCTTTGCATTGTCTGGAATAAAGCAATAAGAGTGAAACGAAACGTCGCTTCCAGTTTGAGAAATTGGAAGTAGCTTAAAATTGAAGTAAAAACCGGAGTTTTTGAGCTATACTGGCCTCAGACATGCTTTGATTGAGGGGTTTTCAAACACGTATTTCCATCGACAAATATATTTTTGGGTGCTTTCGAATACTTCCTCTACTCATTAAATGAAAGCAGTACAGAAAATACAATTCTGTCATGTTACATTCCAAATGTCTTTCTTTACCAAATGGTATTTACCGGAACATCGTTTTTTGTTTGTTTCTTTGTTTTTTGAGTTATTGTGTATGCTGGCATACGAACATACAAATCCACTGACCTTTTTTCTCTGAATATACAATTTTTGGATTCAGGGGGACCTCAAAATACTATTCCCGACGAAATCGCGTTATCGAAGTTTTGGGTGGAATACAATGTATGTACGTAAGTATGCATGTGGGTATATGTATGTATCTACGTATGTATGCAGGTATGGGTCTATGTATGCATGTCTAAATGTATGTAGTATGTATGTATGTATGTATGTATGTAAGGGTGTATGCATACATGTCTGTATGTATGTGTGTATGTATGTATGTATGTGTATGTATGTATGTAAGTGTGTATGTGTGTATGTATGTGTATGTATGTATGTAAGTGTGAATGTGTGTATGTATGAGTGTATGTATGTGAGTATGTATGTATGTATGTATGTATGTATGTATGGATGTGTGTATGTATGTATGCATGTCTGATGCATGTCTGTTTGTATGTATGGTTGTATGTATACATATCCGTATGTACGGGTGTATATATGTATGCATGTCTGTATGCATTTGTGTATGTCTGTATGTGTGTATGTATGTATGCATGTATGTATGTATGTGTGTATGTATGTGTAAGTATATATATAAGAATGTGTGCATGAAGTATGTGTGTATGAATGTAAGTATGTGTGTATGTATGAATGTGTGTATGTATGAGTGTATATGAGTATGTATTATGTATGGTGTATGTGTGTATGTATGGGTGCATGTGTGTATGTATGGGTGCATGTGTGTATGTATGGGTGTATGTCTGTATGTATGTATGTATGTCTGTATGTCTGTATGTTGGTATATATGTGCGTATGCATGCCTGTATATCTGTATGTATGTAAGTTTGTATGTATACATGGCTATGTAATGTATATATTCATGTATGTATGTAAGAATGTGTGCATGTACGTATGTATGAGTGTATGTATGTATGTCTGTTTGTATGTGTGTATGAATGTATGTATTGCTTGTCCAGATGCATGTCTGTATGCATGTATGTTGTATTTATAGGTGTATGCATGCATGTATATATGTGTGTATGTTTATGTGTATGCATGCTTTCCTCTACTTTTTACTGTAAGTTCTTTTCTTTCTTTCATTGCTATACCCGCTTAAAAGCTATGAAGGTTTTTAAAGTAAAATTGACTTAGGGATAGCGCATATATTAAATGAGATTGTAAGTAAACTAAAGTTGCCCTTTTTTTCTGTGTATGTTCTAAGATTCTAAATAATAGAGGAATTTAGCTTTATAACTACAAAAAGCAGTGTTAAAATCGCTTGTGACCAATGAAGGTCACCTTTAGCGCGCTTCTTGTACCTGTTGAAGAATAAACTAATCGTTGTTAACGTTTTTACTTTCGCATTTTAATTATTAATATGAGTATATATGCATTATAAAAAAATAGTATTTTCAATTTAAGCAATTCCCTTTGAAGTGTATGCCTGTAAGTTTCCTTGATATTCGTTTAACTATTCTTCGCAATTGAAGTTATCATTTAGCTATTAATCGGCATAAGCAGTGCGCTTAATTGAATATTTGCATTCTAAAAAGAATATAATATGATATACCTACCACTCATGATTGTCGTGCAGTCCACTGATATACAAATTCTACGTTTTTACGCTTATAATCAGCATTCTTGCGCGGGGAAGGTGACAATAGGTACATGAATTATTAGTTTATATGATAATACGATTTTTCGGTATGCATGCGCTGTACAATGCTGAAAGCAGTGTAGAACAGGTTAAGCTCTTTTGTATGAGACATATACGCCAGCTGTAGATATGTATTTTACCGATGGCATCTCTCTTCACGGAAAACACCGGCGAATCCTGGTCGGCCCTTAGAGTTTTTTGGTAAATCCCTTTCATTGATAATTCTTCTTTCGTGTAAATGGCAGTGACCTGTTTTCCTGTACACAACATACCGCTTAACCGTTAATGAGTTTGTAGTGTAAAGTATATCTATTTTGCGAAAACATTAATGAAGCTTCTTCATATTTTCTGGGGGGGGGGTATTTCAAGAATGCATCCTTGAAAGAAGTAAAGTCCTCTCATGAATGGACGGGGGAATCGCCTCTGTGTTCTTTTATAACGTTATTAGCGTTTTTAATACATCTATGATCAATGATTCGCCCTTCATTTTTATATTTTATTTTATGTTATATACCTTTCTTAGTTATCAGAGAAATAAGCTTTGCAATAATAGTTTGTTGAAGAATGGGTACAAAAGGTCAAGTGAATGGATAGTCAATCGAGTCCTCTTCAAAGGTAAGCTAGGACAAGAAGTACTTAAAATGTTAAAGATGTGTGTGTGTGTGTGTGTCAAATGCATGAAACCGCAGCTATATTTCTCTGCGTGTGAAGTCTGTTAATGGTGTGTTACTCGTATATATGCATTCCAGAGATTATTTGAATTTTTTTAAGGTTACATTGTATAAGAATTCCTTATAAGTCCTCTCATGAAAGGAGGGTGATCGAAGCTCTGTTGTTTTATAATGTTATTAGCTTGTTTTTAATGCTATTGATACATATGTATACACCTTTTTTTAGTCAAATTGTATTCTTTGTGTGTTTTTGGTGTATTGAACATAATTAGGTACTGGTGCAGTTTGGAATTGTGTTTCCGCTGTGGTGTTGGTTCTTCATTGTCTGAAGCAAGTAGATCATTTTGTTGTAGCAGTATGATTCGTTTCTTCCCTTATCGTTTGTGTGTTAGCCAAGAATGAGCGAGCACGCATATTTTTTATTCAGTGTTTGTGATAATAATTTTTTAAATTATTTATTTATGCACAATCGTAAAGTCGTGTGACGAGTGCTTCAAGTAATAGCTTAATGCTGAGTGAAGCTGTAGGTGTCCGAGCGATTTAAAGCAATGGTATTTGTCGTTTTTGGTATAGAACTGAAAGTTTTGCATATACAAGTATTTTTTATATAAGTCAGATCTGATAGCGCTTTTATTGTAACCAATTTTTAAGCGTTATTTCCGTTTTAATTAACGTAATTAATATTTCTTGGATGTGTGATAGCGCAAATGTAATTCTTGTATTGGTTGGAAGGGTGTTACATAAGTAAGATTAATGTCCTAATAATTCGCCTTCATTTATATATTTATTTAAGCTTTTAATTTGGAGTTATAAAAACGGAGCCTTAATAGATTCGAGGCAAGTAGCTAATGATATTTGTATCGATATTCAAAGTTGACGGAGGAGTATCCGTTTCACTTTTATTCGCTGTCGTTCTGTCCCATTCCTCTAAGAGTTATTCAGCCATGGAATTAAAGCCCACCCGGTCAGGTATCGAAGCGGGTTCTTTAGGTTAAAATGTACTTATAATCTTAAATGCATATGGTAAATACTTCAATATACAGTTTTCCATGTTACTGGCCGCCTAATAGTTGAAGGTTACGCCAGAATCTTAAAATGTCCTCGAGTCAATGACCTGCAATCAAATTTGTTCTCTCGCGTAATATTACCTGTGTTAAAAGCTTTGTCCCGTCTCGCGAGGATTATCTGTTCCTGAGATATTTTTTTTAAAGTTTTTTCGAGCCCCCCGAGCCTTCAGATGCATCAGCATATATCTAAGTCATTTTGCCTTAAGTTCAGTCATGCGTTCAGTTTTCTTTTTCTGTTACATGGATTGATAAGCGCCCCTTGTTATTCCACGTTAAACAATGCTATCAGTATTTATTGAATAGCTTAACAATCTGATTCGTTATTGAAAAGCGGAAGCATGATAATCTATTTATGTTGGCCGACATACTTCTAAGATAATTGCTCACATGCTGTTTCCAGGTTCTTGGTCATAATTAAATATACTCCTTCACTTGTCAACGTTTGTAGTCTGAGATGTATTCCTCTAAGTGCACATTCAAAGGTGTTATTTCGAGTGTCATCTAAAAGCGTTCTATTGTTATTTGTAATGTTGGTCAAGGTTTTGTTTCTAAATATTCATTGTTATTTCTCGTTAAAGTCTTTGATCAGTATTTTATTGTAAATATTAAAGAGTTGCGTGGTTATTGAATCAGCTGGTCTGTTCCCTTCCGCTGAAATCAATGTAATAGTTGAGTGTATGGTCCTTTAAGCGTTTTGCAATTATTAGTATTCTATTTAACACTGGATTGTGGTAGCCGATTGCTCCGGTGCTACGTTATAAAGTAATTGTAAATGTATGTTTTCTTTGTCTTGGCGTGTAGATATCGTGCCCATAGTTAAATATTTAGTGTTTTTTTTATCTTGTGTTGTTCATTTTACATTCTGCTTTTTTCGTTTTTATCTATTCGCATTTCCCATTCTTGTTACCCTCAAGAGAAGTTTAAATCATTGGTAATTGTCTCTTTATATTTATTTTGTGTTAATTAGGAATTTTCACACGTTTCATTGTCGTGTAAGCCATGTTTGTCTCTGACGGTTTTTGTTGAAGTCCAGATATTTTATGGCTAATTATGATTATTTCTTAAAATAAATTCTTGTTAATGTATATGTAATGTTAATGTATATGAATCGCTTTTCTATAGAGGCTGATTTAATGTGGGCGTTATTGCTGTTTTCATAAGATGTGACTTTAAATGGGAGTTTAAATCGTTATGGGTTATAAAATAGTATTTATCTGTAATTATTTTCCCATTAAATATATGTATTAGTTTTTTAGCAAGTATCGAGTGTAGTGTTTGTCTCACAGTACCTAGCTGTTGTATTTGACCCCTGTTTAGGAATAAGACGGTCATTTTTATCTAGTATATCGCGAAATTGGAATTCGAGTTTCTTAATTATAATTAACACAATTCTAGGTCATGTATTGGAATGATTATTCATTATGCAGGCAGGCTTGTTATCTGTTGAGATAAATATTTCTTATTTCTATACAAGCTCCGAGGCAGCTGTTCTATCATCCCTACCGTATTGCTTTTTTTCAGCAAGGGGGAGTGTTGATTGTCAGCTATGATTGAAAGAAGCTTTAGTGTTAAATGTTTACCAACTGTTCAAGGTCTTACCCCTTTCCCTAACCAGCGTACTTTCTATTTCGCGAGCATCCTGTTTCACACACATTCACCAAGGCTGTTCCAGAACCTTTAAACCTCTTTAGCGGAAGTGTTTTACTGGTTTAATAGTGTTCCCAAAGCTGTTTGTAATCCGGCCTTTACACCCTACTACTCACACTATTATTTCCAGCACTGCGGCCATATTGCTGCCAGTCATGTGATCAGAATGGAAACAGCGTATAGATAGTTGTGAAGATTGCCCTTCTTGATTCCAACAGATGATGGTGACTATCTCCTTTAAAACAAACATTTGAGTTTAATGCACCGAAAAGATGGAATTTTTTTCGTTTAGAAACAAACATGCACTACACTTCAGTAGAGACAAATAGCACAATACAGTGGTACCAATATCTCAATTCCGCAAAAAAATGGAGATTGCTCTTTTTGATACTAATAGCCTCATGTTATAGTCTAAGCGTAGAAGGTGGAAGAGAGGGTAGTCTAGAGATGAATGACCTTCCTCACGTAGCCAGGTGGCATAATGAAGGACCAACAGTTGCGGAGATAAAGGTACGAGTTAATGACATGAATGCGTTAAGTAATCAGAAAAAAAGAAGAATTATTTGCTGTAATGATGAGGCATAGGAATATATTTACCAACAGTACTGGTTTGTACCAGAACTTTCAATACTCTTTTGAAATTGTCTCTACATTCAGACACAAATGCAGAATGATACCATTAGATTTGCAGCCAGCCGTAGATAGTAAAATACAGGAACACTTAAGGGGTGGTATTATTGAACTTGCGGAAACAGAATACGTAAATGCGCTCTGCATAGCGAGAAAGAAAGACGGCAGCGTGAGGTTGACTACTGAGGACAGCACATCAATCAATTTGTAACGCCTACTCAGTCCACAGAGTATGCAACCAATTTTTTCAAAAATTGGAAATCAAAGGTGCTTGACATCAGTAGATATTACTAATTCTTATATACAAATCGAACTGGCACCACATTTAAGAAAATATATGGGGTTTTCCCATGCTGGACGAACCTATCATTTCTTCTCCGCGGGCTATATTAGGTTTTAGGGACTGAAACGGAAGGATATCTCAGTATGTAGATGACCTCCAGTTGCATAATAAAGACGTAAGTTCTCATATATTTTCAGACACCATTTTCTTCACTTTAGCGATGTTCAGTTCAGTTAAAACCGTTGATGGCCGACCAGAGCAAATCTTCCACCACATCTCGACCATTTTTTAATGTACTGTACGATTCATATGCACGTGGTTTTGATAAAGTCGATTCACGTAAGCCCTCTGTAATATTTTCAGCGATTCGGCACACGAAATACCATTTGCAATGCAAAATTTGAGACAGATTCTTTGTTCAATATTTGTATCCATCGTAAAATCGCAAATCACCATTGAGATGAACTAACAAAATGGCATACTGTAAACAAACTAGTTGACAGATGACGATCAAACTCCGCGTGGGTATTGAGGAAAGTTGTACGAACTTAGCGACAACAATAATTTCGAATCCCCTTTTAAACAGGATTTTTAAATGATCAATTCCCGGTACTTTCTTGACAGAATATACGTCATTTGGACGATGGGCTAGGAAGATTAGAAGAGAATGGCTTAACTTTAAATTGGAACAAATGTGAATATTTTGAAACCAAAGTCATTTGGACGATGTGCTAGGAAAATTAAAAGAGAATGACTTAACTTTAAATTGGAACAAATGTGAATATTTTGAAACCAAAGTCATTTGGACGATGTGCTAGGAAAATTAGAAGAGAATGGCTTAACTTTAAGTTGGAACAAATGTGAATATTTTGAAACCAAAGTCATTTTGACGATGTGCTAGAAAAATTAGAAGAGATTGGCTTAACTTTAAATTGGAACGAATGTGAATATTTTGAAACCAAAGTCATTTGGACGATGTGCTAGGAAAATTAGAAGAGAATGGCTTAACTTTAAATTGGAACAAATGTGAATATTTTGAAACCAAAGTCATTTGGATGATGTATTAGGAAAATTAGAAGAGAATGGCTTAACTTTAAATTGGAACAAATGTGAATATTTTGAAACCAAAGTCATTTGGACGATGAGCTAGGAAGATTTGAAGAGAATAGCCTAACTATAAAGTGAATATTTTGAAACCAAAGTCAAATTCAGGGGTTATATCGTGTCAGGAGAGAATATTTCGGCTGATCCAGAATGCGTGGAAGCCATAAAAAATACCAAGCCCAAAGAACCAGAAACAAGTTCGTAAAATTGTTGGGTGTTTTAGACTCTCAAAATCGTTTCCTTATCAACTAAGCTAAATATACAGTGCATATCAGGATTTTGTTAGAGAAAAATTGAAAATAGAAATGGGCGGAAAATGAGGAAAAATGCATTTAATAAAGTGAAAATGTTAAAACACCCTCAGACGGATTTATCATTTCACATTTATTCTGACGCTTCTGCCATATTTTTTGGCGCAGCATTGGTACAAAATGACCAACGAGGCGAAAAGCTCATCATTTCGACTCCTTCAAGATCTCTCACAAAAGCGAAAAGGATCGCTTGTTAAAGTGAACTGGAAATCAGTGTAATTTTCTTTGCATTGCAAAAATTTAAGCATTTTGTATATAACAGGCAGATGATTATATTTACTAACCAGGCACGCGAATTTGTCATTCATGAGAACTAGTGAAATGACGGGCACTGAACTTTCAAGATATTTGTTTGAAATCATATCTTTCAACCCGGAAATACCCGGCATCTGAATATTTTTAGCGACATGCTTACAAGGCTGAGAGTAGGCGGTCCTTTTCCGGAAACACAAGGGATACACAAACGGAGATAGGATAAATTAGACCTCTTTTGAACCAACGTTTGGCTGACGTACTAAAGCGTCTGCCGTAATTGCAGGAAGCAGACAGGAAACTAGCGACAGTTAGAAAATCTGCCAAGGTCATTGATCAGGAGAATAATGGAAAATACAGTATCCATAATGGAATTTTGTATAAACTGTGTGGGACATATAAACATAAATGACGAGTCTATATACCTCCAGTATTGGAAGAGCTGATGATTGACGCATACCATCGGACGTTAATTTACGCCGGTGCAGAACGAACGGGACTGGTAATAAGTACAACTGGAAAAGAACAACTTATTTGCCAAAGAACAGTTTGGCTTTAGAAAAGGAGTAGCGACAGATAATGCAACCTACAAGCTCACACATAAAGTGTTAACAGCGTTAAATGAAAAGGAACATGTCGGTGGAATCTTTTGTGACCTAGTTAAGGCTTTTGACGTGTGAATCATGAGATTCTGATAGCTAAACTAAATTTCTATGGAATAAAGAATAACATATTAGATTGGTTCATTTCATACCTAGAGAAGAGAAAACAAAGGGTCGAAATTAATAACTCCAATGGGTATCAAAATAGTGCCTCAGAATGGAAATCAGTAAAACATGGTGTTCCCCAGGGATCAATCTTAGGGCCTCTTTTGTTCTTGGTTTACATAAATGACCTCCCATTATACATTAACAGTTTTGCAGGTATTTATTTATTCGCAGATGACACTAGTGTTCTAGTAACAAGTAAAGATTTCAATGAATGTGTAGTTAAATTAAGCTATGTTCTAAATTGTATGTCAAATTGGTTCAAAGCAAACAAACTCTCAGTAAACCTTGAAAAAATAAAAACAATTAAATTTATAACTAATCGCTCACCACAAACGCACATAGAAATAGGAATGAATGATACATTGTTAGAACAGCTAAATGAAGTCAAATTTCTTGGCCTTCAGGTAGATAAGCATTTGGACTGGAAGTCACACATTAGCTACATCACACCTAAACTTAGGTCAGCATGTTATGCTCTCCGTGCACTGGTTAAGTTTCACTCAATCGATACACTTATGTTGGTGTATTTTGCCTACTTTAACTCCATCATCGAGTATGGAATAATATTCTGGGGTAATTCAGTAGATAGTAAATGCATATTCCGGATACAGAAGAAAGCTATACGAATAATCTGTAATGCTTATAGCAGATGTCATGCAAAGAACTATTTCAAAAATTGGGCATCCTACCTTACCTTGTGTTTATATATTATCCATTTTAAAATTCTATGCAGTTAATCGACATAGTTTTATATCAAACATGGAAATTCATAACATTAATACTAGACAAAAGGGATTGATTCATCGTCCCAATGCCAAACTTCGTTGCTTTCAGAAAGGTGTATATTATGAAACAATCAAGATATTTAATGCTCTCCCCAGTAATCTCAAAGAAAATGTTGGGAATTTCAGGGCTTTTAAGGCCTCTCTTAAGGAGTACCTTTGCAATAAATCATTTTACTCGGTAGATGAATATTTAAGTGACAAATCTGTCTGACAATACCGTTAATAATCATTGTATTTATAAATATTACAATGTATTGCATTTTGTGTATATTAGTGTGTGTGTTTTATATTAAAATTAAACTGATTTATACTTTGACTTGCACGAATGTATCAAATGAATTTTTTTTGAGTATTTAGCAATGACACAAGGTCTGTAAAACCTGATGTTTTGATATTTTACACTCTAGTACATAATTGTAAATCTTTGCATTGGAAATTCTATAACATATTTGTAAATATGTATTGTAATTTGTTGACATTTATGAAGAGTACATAATACAATAATCACGTTTTAGTTTATATAATTACTACTAGCAACTATTATATCGATAATTTGAAAACTATCATCTGACATAACATTAGTTTTACATATAATGAAATTATATTTATTTATACATTTTAACACTATATTTTGATACTCTTTGTTTTATGTGCATGCAAAAAAAAAAAAAAAAAAAAAAAGAAGAAGTATTCTGTTGTTTTTGTAACCTTTGCTTTTTGCACTAGAGCTTTATACATTTTTTTTCATAGTATATAAACATATGTATACATGTATATGCCTTGGCAAGTTCTATGTTTAGTGGCTTTCTGGCCTAAACGAACCTACAGAATGCTTTCTAATCTAATCTAATCTACCCACTTCCACGTTCCAAAGTTAGGTAGGAAGTTGAGAACATTTATAACATGCTGTGACACATGCCATTCTAAATACGATTTGCCGCCCAAAACTATAATAAGAGATGAACCATTGCAACTACTTGCATGTGAGGCACATGGTTCTTTACTTACAGGGAGAACAGGTTTGAAATTTCTATTTGTTGTATTAGATATAATGAGTAAGCATATCAAGCTATATGTGGTGAAGAAACTAACGAGCATTATTTGTGCAAGCAAAATTTTGGATCATTACGTGCCAATGTATGGAAAGATGCAGGCCATATTATTAGACAACGCCACGGTGTACAAGGGAAAAGATTTCGTAGAACGCATACGAGATGCCGAAATAAGAATTTATAATATGAGTACTTGTCATCCCAGTTCGAACCCCTCTGAGCAAGTGAGGAGGGATCTCGGATTGTTCATACAAATATTAACCAACGTCACAGTGCCCGGCCCGAATATGGAAATGACATAGATATCCTATTACACGGTCAATTGTGCATTCGGATACGCCCCAAAGTTAATTCACACAGAAGAGGTACCTGAGAGCATTATTTCAGGCGTACCTCAGGCAACTCAGGTAGGCACTAAAGCAGCAGAAGAAAGGCTGAAAGTAGCACATGAGAGGATAAAGAAGAAAGCCGAAAAACGCGAAAAGAAGCAGTAGAGATACAAGAGGACCTGGAATCCGAAAGCCGGCGAATTATTACTTGTGAAAAATGTCAGCAAATCATCAGTATTGAAAAAGGAATATAGACGGATGAATGTGTACTGCAAAGGCCCATACACAATATCTGATATATTTGGAGACAGAGTGTAACAAGAGTGCAAAGAGTACAAACAAATAAAGCCTAAACATTCAGAAGCGACAAAAGTACATTGTCACATGCACAAACAGGGTTAATCATTCATTTTTATCATATTTTCATAAAATGTCTATGATTATGGTAATTACATTGCACGCTGTATAAATAAGTAAATACGTTGGTTGAAAACGCTGAGGTAGAACTGGATGAATGATACCAGCGTGGAATGTGGATTTGTGTGTGAAACAGAATGTTAAGATAAGAGTGTAGTGGAGTATATGTATGAGTTAAGCCGATACATAAATGTGAAATGAAATTTGTGCACTGTGAACAGGAACTGAAATATTTGAGCGCACTGACATGTAAGTGTGAAATAAAAAAAGAACGATTAAACACAGGATAATGTTGGCGATGGCAAATGAATAGTTAAGCTAAGGTGTAGTGATGTGATAGTACCATGGCAAATATTCACATGATTTATTGTGGGTAAGCAGATTCCATGTAATATTTGTGAAAAGTTAAAAAAAGATGATCAAATGTAAACCCATGACAGAAATAACTCACCGGAATTGCAATACGAGAGGCATAAATTGATACTAAAATGATGGGACATAATGATAAAGTCCCTTTCGAATTAATAGGCTCAAGTAATTTATCATTAGGGAAATTGAGACTGATTATTTCGTATAATTAATTTAAATAATCACGAGTTAATAATATAATAATTAGTAATTATTTCGATAATAATAGTATAAGTAATAATAGATATGAAATTATGCTGGTACCAGAGAAATTACAGTAATGTCGATTAGTCAAATGTATAAATTAGCCAAAGTTAAGTGCAGGCAGGTAGAAACATATGGAATGCTTGACAATGAGAGTCGTTAAAGCGACATCACATTCCAGTGAAATAGTGAATGGGTACTGATGACATGTGATTGTCATGACGATACGTTCAGGAGTGCTGGGTTTGCAACAAAGAACAAACAGACTTGTAAATTTTAACTTGTCAAAATGTGTATCGCTTGAAAGCAGTGGAAGGATATTTACAGATTTAGAAACGAAAACAAACAATCTGACACAGTCATCCGAGAAGATTCTTCTCGCTTAATTCTTCGCCCGGCGATGTACCAGAAGAGGCGCGGTTAAGTACTACGTGGTGATGGCTAGCATTCATTAGATTGAAAATAATAAATCCTCGTTGATTATGTCAAAAATGTTCGCCATCCGGGACGACATAATTGAACATTAATTGTGCTGTATAGTAACAAATGACGAGCTGATTTCTTGGTTACTACCCTTGAAAACCTGAGTATCATGCTCCCAAATCTGAATTACATCATTAATAGAACCTAACTTAATTAGCTAGAATCGAAGCCGCGGACTGCTTTAGTTTCTCTCGCGCTTTCCAAGCTGATCTTCAAAATTGTAACTAATGTGCGCAAGAGCAGGTTTTGTGAAAGGATGGTAGATACAAAACTATACTTTAGTCTGATATTTAAATAAAAGTGCTGAAATGTGAATTTTAAACAATTTATTCAGGTGTATCGTGGATAGTAAAATAATGTACACATCTTTACTATTCAAGTAATTTATTAAATAATTACTGCACACAAGAACATTTTGGTATCATTGTTTGGATATTTAGAGTAGCTGCTAAAAATTTGAGCTTTTAGAATCTATGCAAGAACCATCTTTTTACCGATTTTGTTCTCTCTCACTAGAGCTTCTGCGTTCTACTCAATATTTAGGGATGCCTCAAACACACATGTGCGAAGAATATCGATAACAGAAATTCATCATTGCACACCTTGCTCTTCAGATGTCCTCAGAAGTAAAAATCTGACTTTTGCGCCAGCTGAGCTACTACAGAAAATGTAAGAATTTGGAATTCTGCTATTAGGAAACTTATCCCTACGCAAACGTTGGGGCTCGTATGCACTACATTCAGTATTTCCAAAGGCAAACAAACATCCAGATATTCTTGACCTGAAAAAAGTCTGCAATGACTCTGAATGCTCCGTTTCGAATTGCTTAGAATTCAAGAAAACTGAAGCACTTTGCAGGTGGCGAGGTAGGTATAGTTATTTGTGTCAACATGCCTGACCTCTCTCAACACGAGCCAGGGCTGCGCAATTGTCAAGAATATTTTCACGATACACTTATGTAACACAAATTATAGCAAAGACATACATAATTCATGTTTTAAAACCCTACTTAAGCTCATTTCTATAGTAAAAATCTGATGTGTTCCATTCACTTGACTTTCTCTATATCTCTGTAACAAATTATTGTTAATAAGCTTATTCTTTTATTTATTTCATGTTAATCGAGAGGAATTAGCAGAAATAGTCTTATTTCTTGCTTCCTTTTAAGTAGAAGCGAAATAGGTTAAAGTGATAGTCAAAAGCTGGTTGCTATGTGACTGAAGTTCCTTTGTTTGTACGGACGGGAGTTGACAAATTCCTGTATGAGAAAAGTATATTTTTCAAAGCTGAAACCAAAAACAAGGAATATCTAAGAAATGATCAACTCCAAGAAAAAAAATTATATAACATAAATTATGAGTTTTAACATGCTCTATATTTTTTGTGTTCTAAGTTTCCGTCCATCTCTTACGGTTTAGCAGTTATGCAAAATTCCGTAAAATTCATCCAGAATAAAATAGTCTTCAGAGACTATTCCCAGAAAATTCAAGATATACATTTTATTTGTCAGGTAAATACGAGGGCCGTTCAGAAAGTAGCCTCCGGTTGATTGCAAGAAATTCACCAAGTTAAATAAAAATATTTTAATATATACATCTTACAACTACATCTTTGCACTATTTTTCTACATAGTTTCCATAACGATTGAGGCACTTGTCGTATCTGTTCACAAGCTTTGAAATTCCTTCTGCATAAAAATCACCCGCTTGTGCCTGGAGCCAGCCTGTGACCGCATCTTTGAGCTCTTCGTCGTCATCAAACCGCTGGGACCCGAGCCATTTCTTCATATGCATGAAGAGGTGATAATCGCTTGGCGCCAGATCTGGGCTGTAAGGTGGATGGTTGACAACGTCCCACTTGAAGGACTCAAGAAGGGCTGTTGTTCTGCGAGCAGAGTGAGGACGGGCGTTATCGTGCAAAAAAAACGATACCGGAAGTCAGCATACCACGGCGTTCGTTCTGTATAGCCCGTCGTAATTGTTTTAGTGTTTCACAGTACACGTCTTGATTAATGGTCGTCCCACGTTCCATGAATTCAACCAACAACACCCCTTTTGCATCCCAAAACACCGTTGCCATCAATTTTCGGGCAGAAAAATCTTGCCGGGCTTTTATTGGTTTGGTAGGCGAATTTGAATGTGCCCACATCTTTGATTGTTCTTTTGCCTCAGGGTTCACGTACTTAATCCAGGTTTCGTTCCCGGTCACGATTCTGTTTAACAATGGTTCACCTTCGGCCTCATAACGTGACAGAAAGTCTAATGCAGAGGCCATTCTTTGAGTTTTGTGGTGGTCGGTAAGAATTTTGGGCACCCATCGTGCACAGAACTTACGGTAACCCAATCTTGCTGTCACTATCTCGTACAAGAGAGTCTTAGAAATCTGTGGAAAATCAGTAGACAACTCCGACATTGTGAAACGTCGGTTTTCACGAACTTTTGCATCAACTGTCTGAACGAGTTCGTCCGTGACCAATGATGGTCTACCACTCCTCTCTTCATCATGAACGTTTTCTCGTCCACTTTTAAATAAACGTACCCATTCACGGACCACTCCTTCACTCATAACTCTTGGTCCGTACACGGCACAAAGCTCACGATGAATAGCTGCTGCAGAATATCCTTTGGCTGTAAAACACCTTATAACAGCACGCACTTCACATTTGGCGGGGTTTTCTATTGAAGTACACATTTCAAACGGCCACAAACACTAAACTAGCGCAGGTACGACTTTCACTCGACCACGGCTTGATGCCGACTGACCTGCTGAGTGCGTGAATGCACAGATGGCGTCGCTACTCCCCCCACTACCCGCACTGTGACCGATCGGAGGCTACTTTCTGAACGGCCCTCGTATCTTTAATATATGATATTTTAATCAAAATCGTTAGAGCCATTTTTAAGAAAATCAAAATTTTCGAAAAATCTTCCATGTAAAGGGTAGTTGGGATGGGGGGATTTTTTGTTGAAAATCTTCGTGTCGCATCCTTGGACAATACCAAACTTAAATACCAAGTTTGTATTTTACAGTCTTTTCGTTTTTGAGCAATGCTGCCCACAGACACATACACACACAGGGACATTTTTTTTTAAAAATGCTTTTTTTTGGATTCAGGGAGTCTCAAAACATGTATTTCCGGTGAAATCTCAGTATCGAATTTTTGGGTGCATTACAATACCTTCTCTATACACTATGTACATAGTTCGTATAACTATTCGCAAGTAATATAACCGTTTCTGCTATGTTTATCACGATTAGCATGATGGAGATAGAAGCATATCTTTTGTAAGAATAGTCTGTATCTGGAACAGCTGGAGAAATTTATGTGAATGGAACACGTTACATTTTTTGTTTAAGAAACAATCGGCTAGAAAGGAAAAATGGAAGAACTGATGTTTCAGTTTAACACTACGAAATAGTCTGTACAGTCATACCCTAAACACCTTTATAACAAACTTTTAGGTTTTGAGTTATGATGTTCTCACACACACACACACACACACACACACACACACACACACACACACACACACACACACACACACACACACACACACCCACACCCACACGGACCTGTTTCTGAAAAGGTTTATTTGGATTAATAATTCATATTTTCGGGCCCTAAAATCCTATACTTCCGGTGAAATCTCGACATCAAATTTTGCGTGGAATACAATATCTTTCCTGCTTACTATAAGTAGACGATAGAGTAAAAAGGATCGCCTCCCAGATGTAGTGGTTTGCACCTGACCATCAACCAGTACAACGAAGATTATCTTGTTTCAACTGGTCACGTGTAAATTAACATGTGTAAATTGGTTTGTGTGTTCTTTTCATCACTGTGCATAACTTCTAAGCAAACTTTTGGTAATGTAGCTCTTGTCTTTAAAAAATCAACATCGGAATTAGCAATTATGGGGTGTATTTTTTAATAGTGGCAACTATTCTTATTTAGATATAGAGCATACAGGCTTTCGATATAATCATCACTTTTGTACTTCACGTGTTGAGGCAATACTAATGAATGTAAGATGTAGAGGAAGATATATAAAATAATAAGGAAGATATATAATATAGAAATGCGATTATATTATTAGAGGATGTTAGCCTAAGTTTAAAGAGAGACGAGACGCTGAAACTGTACATGGGTCATAAAAGAGGAATATTTCGCAAAGTTTTGTGTACAATAACCAAGGAGTTGGGGTGAAACGTATAAAAGAATGTCCTTGAGCTACAAAAGACAACCTAAGCTTGAGGAGGTGGTGAGATTGTGAAAGCTACTGGAAAGCTACTGATATTAGCAGCCTAAGTGAAATAGATAGTAAGATAATTTCTATTGGCTCATGAAAAGAGACGCTACTGGCAGCGGAAAAACATTAAATTAGAACAATTTTAATGTTTAGTCACTACAAGGGTGTTCGATATATGTTCTACAGAGACGCAGGTTCTCACACAGTTTGTCCTCATTTACTTTACAAGCCAATTCGTCTTTATGGAAGCGCATTTGTTCTCTACAGTTCTTCGGTCCTACATATTATTTACCTAAGAAATGTGATACGCGATACTATATGAGTTTCATTTCTAAATGAACGCGTATAACACAGTTTCAGCTAGGATCTCAGAGAATTATAGAGTGTACATAAGCTCTTGGTAACAGTTTAAATAAACTACTCAAACTAAAAGGTACAAAGGTCTTATTTCTGAAATACTTCCTTTTACCGTTCACGCCCTTTTAAGAGATACTTTCTTGGTCAAGGAATCCAACTAGCCTGAGCAAATATGAACAATATATTAAGACATAATTAATAAAAAATCTGATATTTCCAATCAAATGACTTTCTCTAGTTTCTGTAAAAATTATCGTTAAAAAGCTTATTCTTCTATTTACTTCATGCTAATCGAGAAAAAAATTAGCAAAAATGATCTTATTACTTGCTTCCTTTTAATAGAAGTGAAATAAGGAGTAGGTAGAATAGACTAAACCGACAGTCAAATATTTTAAAAGTTTGCCATGTGATTGAAGTTCCTTTGATTGTATGACCAGGATTGACCAATTCCCGTATAAGAAAAGTATAAGTATTTTCAAACTGAATCCAATATCACGGAATATCTAAAAAACGACCAGCTTCACGAAAAAAGTGTATGCAACATAAATTGTGTGTTTTAAAGAGCTCTATATTTTTTGTGAAGCAGGTTTTTGTGTATCTCTTACAGTTTACCAGTTACACAAAATTCCGCAGAAGTTATCAAGAATAAAGGTGTCTTCAGAGGCTTTTCCCAGAAAATTCAAGATATACAGTTTAAATGTCATGTAAATATCTTTAACATACGATATTTTAATCAAAACGTCAGAGCCATTTTTGAGAAAATCAAAAATTTCAAAAGATTCTCCATGTACAGGGTAGTTGGGGGTGGGGGGGGGGGTTTCTTTAAAATCTTCGTGTCACATTCTTGGAAGACACTGAACTTAAATACTAAGTTGGGTATTTAACGCTCTTTTCGCTTTTGACCTACCTACACACACACACACACACACACACACATACACGCAGACACACATACGGTCATTTTTCTAAAAATCCTTTTTTTATATTCAGGGTGACTCAAAACATGTATTTTAAGTGAAATCTCGGTAGCTAATTTTTGTGTGCAATACAATTCCTTCTCTATACGAAAGTAATAATCAGAGATAACGAGGAGTAGGTGTGACTGACGCAGTGTTTTCCAGCGATGTGAAAGCCGCTGTATACCGTTGGCACTGCGAAAGGAGCAGTCGGCTGCCTGGAGAATGTCATGAACTATGCGGAAGCGGATCCCACGAAGTGGTTCATTTTAGGGACAAGGTCGAATATTAACCGACTCTTAAAACATCGATGGCACTTCTTGAATAACCCGCTCATCATTCTGCTTGACAATGCAAAGGCAGATGCAGAGAAGTGCTTTACCACTTATTCTCCAGAGTGCGAGTGCGATCTCAATTTTCAACCAGCTCCTCTGAATTTTCTTCGAAATCATTGCGGTGCATTCCACGAGTGCTTGTTCAAAACTGCATAATTGTTGTCGTCGCTCCACACCGGCCGGATGCGAATTCATTTGCTCTGAGGGAGAGTGGACATCTAACCTACCTCCGGTATACATTATATTGCCTGGCTCCATTTCACTGCACTGCTACAGCTTTTATGTATTGCATTTGCATAAATTCCCCCATATGTTCTGCAAACAAACTAGTTTTATAAAAGATTATTCTTTTATCTACTTCATCCTAATTGGGATAAACATCAGCAGAAATTGCCCTGTTACTTCCTTCAAAGCAGAAGGGAACTGAGGAAGTGCACTAGGCTAAAGCGATATTCCAATTTTTTAAATGCTGGTCACTATGTAAACAACTGAAGTTCGGTTTGTTTTAAATTGACAGCAGGTGACTCCATATGAGAAAAGCTATTTAGTTTTAAATTGAAACCAACAACAAGGAATATCTGGGAAACGGTTATCTCTACAACCAAATTGTGTTTTATTGAGATATACATTTGTGTGTAGTAAGTTTTTGTCTATTTCTTACGGTTAATCGATTATGCAAAATTCAGCAAAATTCGTCCCGAATAAACAGGTGTTTAGAAGCTATTCTCAAAAACTTTACTTGTGATGTATATATCTTTAATATATACTATTTTAACCAAAATCGTTACAGCCCTTTTTGAGAAAAACTACATTTTCTAAAAAATGCCCATGTAAAGAGTATTTTGGGGTAAATCTGCGTTTAGCATCATTGGAAAGTACTAAACTTAGTACTAAGTTTGGTATTTAATGGTATTTTCGTTGAGCTGTGCTGTCCACACACACGGACTTTTTCTAAAATTTATTTTTGGACTCAGGGGTTCTTGAAACATATATTTCTGGCAAAATCTCGATTAGAATTTTTTATAGAATACAATACCTTCTCCATATACTATGTACTTAGTACTGTAGAGAAAGTAAAAATCAACTTATGTGTATATACGTTAAACATTATGATAATAAACTGTTAAGACAGTTCATGGAAAAAATAGCTTTTGTTATCAATATTTATGTTAACCCTGACATTTATTTTACGTTGAAACAGCGCAGTTGATTGTGGGAGGCAAGGGTATCATCAACACGCAAAAGAGTAATTATGTACTTTTTACGGATGACGGCTGTTATAACTTGGCAACAATGTATTATGGAAATCCAAAGCTGACAAATGAAGTTGTTGTTTTAGCACACAAAAATCGAGCACTCGGTCCTTACATTTAAACACAATGAAATACGAATGAGTCTACAGCATTCCACTGAGGCGTTAAGGCTGCGCTGGATCGATTCAAACTGTGTTGAATGAACTGGAACAACTCCCCAGGTGTCCTGGAGTAAAGTGATGAAACAAATATATTATTATCTCCCAGTTTTCCGACCTCTCTTTCCTTCTCCATCATATATTCCCCTGGCGCATAATTCTTTTTCCTTCTGCTTTACACATTCTCGCGTTTCTCGTCCTTCTTCTGAGACCGATTCAATTTTTACCCATACGTTATTTCCTGGAATGATGCGGAGTATTTCCATCATAAATCTATCCAGACGGCTTTCTCTTTCCCACAGGAGATATGACTACTGCTGCCATAAAGATTTAAGGGATAAATCAATGAGAGAATGAGATGAAATGAATAGCTTCCTTCCTGACATGCGCCTATTGCTTGTCTTTGCATTTCCCTTTCTTCGTTTTTGCATGCCGTAGGACATAGTGTATAAATGCTCCACTTTCGCTTTCTTGAGGAGTAGCAATATTTTGTACTTACTTTAATAGATGAAAGAAAGAGTGAGTTGGTAAACTACATAGGGAGAGAGTGATATTGGAGAATATAGAGTATACTCTGCTATGTTTACAATCGATATCCAAGGAAAAGGGGATTGAATTATAAATAGCTTTCATCTCAATGACATGAGTAACTGCATTAAATACTTTATAGGGCATCTTGATCGTGGGAAACAGCAAGGGTAAGAAATTGATATAATATAGTTCAAATAGAAATGTTAATTTTTACAAAAATCTGGACATCTATTACCAACACGAGCTTCATTTGGTCATGGTGTAGATGGAGCACCCTGGACGCGCGTTTCAACAACTTTCGTTGTCATCCTCTTGCAGGTTTGCAGATGTCTGAGGAAGTTGGACAACATCGGCTTCTAATATAGGCGTCTGACCGACAGTAGTGGTTTCTGGTGGTGGAAGTAGGACATCATTAACAACTGTCTTCTTCTTTCTAGTCCACTGTATGTAATGGTTTTTTTTAACATTTTAGAAATGTTAATGTTTTCTTTCCTCTGTTCTAGCTATATGCCGAATTTATCATCTAGGCCATCTCTGCGGCTGTTTCCTATGGTACAATTGCTCACGGCAATGGTGTATACTAGTTTACTGTTGCTGTTAATCTGTAGTGAAATATATTTAACCTTATAGGCGCACATTCACACTCTCATTCATTTCTTCAGACTCTGGGCTGGATGGTGAAGAATCTTGGTAAGAGGAAAATTCCTCACCCTCCAGCTGGGAATCGAATCCGAAATCCCTAACACAGCAGACAGGTGCTCTACCAACTGAGCTAGGGGTCAGCAAATGTTAATCTGTAAACTGAACTAACGAAATATCTTCAACACAAGAGCATTTAACTCTGAACTGTTTCGTGAAAGTGCTTATGTGAAGCATAAAAACATAAAAAAACAGAAACAACGAGCCATTTCGAGTTGCTTATTAATCTCTCCTTGCCTTCATAGGTGTAGCCTTCTTAGTGACTTCTTGAGTACGTTTGATATGACGTGAGAAAGCTGCGAGTTGGCTGCGCCTGTCTAGACATTTTTTTTTAGGTAGCGTTTTTTCTTCGATGGTAAGAGCGCAGCATTTTTTTTATGGGCATATTTGAAGGTTATATATGTCATCTATCGACAAGTTTGGAGCTGGCCTCCTCAATACATAAGCGTCATGGGAGCAAGTGAAGAGCAGCGAAGGGGAAAACGTCATTCATATCCTCCTTCTACGCAGTGGCGTCATGCCATGTAGTTTTCCTACCATGGAGGTATAGTACATCAAAGTGTAGCTCAACACATTAACAAGACTCAACCCAACTTGGGAGGAAATTGTTATATCACAGCATACGATAATTGTGTAAAGTGTTCAATTTTGTAATAAGATGTTAAACTGCATAAAAAGTTTTTTTTTTCCACAGTAGCATTGTTCGTCTTGCTATGCAGATCAATAACAAGGGAAACAAAGATCAGATTTGCAGAAACAATTGAAACGCACAACATTCGGGATGTAAATATAATACATCTTATCGTACTATAATTTACTGCTATTGCTGAATTGTATACTGTTCAGTCTTATACGAGTATATTCTTCATTTTATCTTTGAACTTACTAATTATTATCCTGCTTTTATTACATTTATTACTCAATACTTATGTATTCCGCCCCATGCTACAATGTACAAATCAACCATGTTTTGTTATATTAAGTGATGATTTTGTTATTATTATTTACTATTATTGTTATTAGATGTTATTCAATACTACAACTTGTGTATTGTCATATAAATATATACTTCCGTAAAACAATATTCTTGCAACACATAACATCATTTTCATCGCAAAGTTACTTCCGTGCGGTATAGACAACGCTACGAACTTTAAAATGACTCCGCTGTTGTTTCCTAGTGACATGCTACACATATGGAAAAGTATATTTGGACATTTTACGTGTGTTAAATACCAAACTTGTTATTTATTTTAACATTTTCCTAGAATACAACACGAATATTTTCAAGAATATCCCACCACTCCCATCTTTTACATGGGACATTTAAAAAACTTGATTTTCTCAAAATGGCTCTAGAAATTTTTATTTAAATATCATGTGTTTAACATATTTGTATGTTAAATGAAATGTATATCTTAAATTTTCTAGGAATAGCTTCTGGGGTCCTGTTCATCCTGGATGACTTTTGTATAACGGGTAGACTATAAGAGAGAGAAAATCTTCGAGTTGATTGCGTGTAATTTGTTCATTTACTTCAATATTTTGTTGTTATCATTTAAAGGATTTTGTGTTTACCGTAAAATGAATTTCATTATAGAACATTACTTTAAACCGTCATTAACTCTTAAACAATGTGAAGATTAGCTTAGAAATCAATCTTACCAAGAACCTTCATTTAAGGAAACAGTTTATAATTGGTAAAGCGAATCCAAAATAGATCGGTATTATTTTAGTAATTAATTTCGTAAAGGGCGTCGAAAATGTGAAAATATAGCCGCTGTCAATGTCAAGAAGAGGCATGGACATCTTATAAGTTTATTCAGGTGCAGTGGGCATTAGTATGAGTCAAAACCAAAATATTTGACACGAGAAAGCTTTGTAGCGATGGATTACGCATAAACTGACTCCCATTCAAAAACAACAACGTATTGATAGATATAGAAAAAAGTCTGATGTGTACCATTCACATGACTTTCTCTATATCCCTGCAACAAATTATTGTTAAAAAGCTTATACTTCTATTTACTTCATGCTAATGAAAAAATTAGCAGAAATAGTCTTATTACTTGCTTCCTTGTAAGTAGAAACGAAATAAGGGACTACCATAGGTTAAAGTGATAGTCGAAAGCTGGTTGCTATGTCAATGAAGTTCCTTTGTTTGTATGGACAGAATTTGACAAATCCCTGTATGAGAAAAGTATAAGTTTTTCAAAGCAGAAACCAGAAACAAGGCATGTCTCAAAAACGATGAACTCCACGAAACAAATTTATAATAACATAAATTGTGTGTTTTAACGTGCTCTACATTTTTCGTATAGTAAGTTTCTGTCCATCTCTTACGGTTTAGCAGTTATTCAACATTCCATAAAATTCATCCAGAATAAAGCACTCTTCAGAGTCTATTCCCAGAAAATTCGAAATATAATTTTATTTGTCAGGTAAATAACTTTAGTATACGATATTTTAATCAAAATCGTTAGAGGCATGTTTGAAAAAATCAAAATTTTCGAAAAAAGTTCCATGTAAAGGGTAGTTGGGGTGGGGGGATTGTTCTCAAAATCTTCGTGTCGCATCCCTGGAAGATACTAATCTTAAATAACAAGTTTGGTATTTTACCGGCTTTTCGTTTTTGAGTTATCGTGTTCACAGACACACGGACCTTTTTCCGAAAATGCTTTTTTAGTTAAAGGGGACCCTAAAACATTTTCCGGTGAAATCCCGGCATCGAATTTTTGGGTGGAGTGCAATACCTTCTCTATACACTATGCACATAGTGCGTATAGAGAAAGTAAAACTTGGAAAAATTCAAAGGTGGCACATAAAAATTGGTATGAAATATCGTTATTGGTGATGAAACTTGGATTTATTTTTATGGTCCTAAAAAGAAAAGTTAATCAGTTTAGGGCCGGTTGATAAATCTTAGAATAGTTGTTTTTGTAATACACTATTCACGGTATAAATGTGGTGATCGATACAATTTTATTTCTTAGATATCTATTCGACTGTTTGCAGATTTAAAACTAATGTTGGCTATGTTGCGAGTCATTCATGGCCATCTTGATACGTAATTACTGCTATGCTTTTGCTGAAAATTGCCATTGTTTTCAAAATCAGCTGTTCCTAAACTGTTTATTATTTCTTATTTTAACCCCTTTTACTATGAAATAATTATGAATATTCACAAGCGTGTTTGGGTGCAGAATTGCTACACACTTTGCAAAACGTAAACTGAGACCGTTAATTAGCCTCGTAATAATAATAACAATCATTTTTATTAATTATCTATGTAAAGAAAGTTAATATTTAATAGGTTGTATGCATAGGTACCAAGAAGCCAGTTGTTTACTTAAAAGTTACTCAGAATCATAACGCCAGACTGGATAGAGGGGTGAGAAGTTGCTTCTTTTGTGAAAGTCACTTTCGAGTTTAGTATAAGGGGAAACCACAGTTTAAAGCATACAAGGGGACTTCTGCTTTATATTCGTGGTATCACGTGATTATTATGACGCATTCTGGGAGATTTGAAATGGTTTTTGGGTAACGATCGTGTCATTTTGGCGGACCTTCCAACCAATCAGAAAGAAGTCACCATGACACCGTTTTTTGTATATAAGAGATAAGTTTTGGCACATCGAGGTCGTTTTGTTAAGAATTCGCCCGTGAAAGAGGCAACGTCGCCGTATGTTAAGAATTCGCCCGTATGTGAGGCAAGGTCGTTTGTTAAGAAGTTCGCGAAGTAAGTTTATTATAATAAGAAACTGTATGTAAAGTCAAGTAACGTCGCTCACCTATATAACAGTCAGCTAGTGATTAGGTGAAAGTGAATTGTGCCATGTACTCAACTAAAACAGTGTAATTGAAAGTACTTGTTTGTAAGTATTAAAGAACGTCAGTCAGCAGTATAAAGTGTATAACCAGGTGCTTGTCTTCAAAACTCCTTTAGAATAAACAGAAGTAAAAGATTACAAGTGTTTTCTTAACAATTACAAGATCACTCCTACAACTCCTCCCACTAGCCAAATCCACGTCTGGGAGAGTCAATGTTCATGCAAGACTGAGCAACGTCGTGGCAACCCATCGCAGGAGAGCTTCAGTACTAGGTACGTGAGTGTAGTGGAGTTAATTGGAAGTGACATTTAGTTACGCTGCATACAAGCACCCAAAGGGAAGCGTAAAATCAACAAACTAAAATACTCCCGCATATGACATATAACGTGCACCACTAACAAGGAAACTAAACCAACGCTGCATATGGCGACCAACGTGTAGGACGAGAATAAAATAACAGTGGGACAACGCAACTGACATAGGAGATTGCAGAGAAGAGTCCAGGAATCTGAAGGAGGGGGCATAATCTCAACAAGGCGACGCCAGAGACAAGAGGAACGACCCGACGACCACGCCGACGCTAACAGATATCCTCGAGTGATAGTGAAAGTGCTAAGTGAAAGCAAGAAAAGAAGAAAGAAAAGAAAAGAAAAAAGAAAAGTAAAAAGGTCAGATAAACAATCACATAACTTATTTTTAAACAGTGCTGCATGTTGTTAAGAAATAATAAAGTGATACGGCAGAAAATGTATTCGTCTCAAAGTTTGGCAACTATGGAGGGAGAAATGAGGGGAAATTGTAACGAAACAGCTGACAGCCAGGGGTTGTTAAACTTGCCTAAAGAGGGTGGGCAGCAGGTAGAACATTCTTTACATGCATCAGGGTCAGAACAAAGCTCTTTAAATATAGGTCAGGCGCTACAGATGTTAATGTTAAAGATAGATAAACAAAAAGAAATGCAAAACAAAAATCAGGCTGGGAGTTTAAAGAAAATTGAGGGCCTACAAGACATGCAGAAAAATCAAAGTGAGAGTTTAAATAAAATGAAACTAGAAATAGCTAATCAGGTTAGAGATAGTTTCGCTAATCAAAAACAGGAATGAGAGCAATATCAAAACGATGTAGACAATATATTTCTGTTCAAGTTAGGGAAGAATCCTCAAATATTAAGTCAGAATTAGCAAAGAGGGAACAGGACATTCTAGAAAAGATGGATGTAGCAATGATAAAGCAGAAGAATGATCTTGAAAAAGTCATAGATAACGTGAAGAGGAGGTTTCATTGATCCACACTAGTGTTATGAGGGACATTGCACTAATAGATAAGAAACTTGAGAGCATTAGTGTAGCTAGCAATAAGAACTGTAGTGAACTGGATAAGAAATTGAATCTCTTAGAAGAAAAATCTGAAAAAGAAAGGAGGGGCTCAAAGAGTCAATCCTTAACGAAATTGACGCTAAGATGTCTAATTTAAGTGTGGGGTCAAATAACACCCACAGAGATACAACTTCTCATACCAGTCAAAGGGAACATCTTTGAAAAACAATAAAATTGTCTAATTACTTTCTCCAGCCCGTATGTACAACGTACATAGTGCATAGAGAAGATATTGTATTCTAACCAAACATTCTATATTGATATTTCACCGGAAATATATGTTTTGAGACCCCTGAATCCAAAAAAAGGGCATTTTTAGAAACATGTTTGTATGTGTGTCTGTGTATCTGTATGTGTTTGTGTGAGTCTGTGGGCAGCGTAGTTAAAAAACGAAAAGGCAGTTAACAGCAAACTTGGTATTTAAATTTAGTACCATCCAAGGATGAGGCACGAAAATTTTCATGAAAATTTCCCAACCTTCAAATACCCTTTACAGAACATTTTTCGAAAATTGTCATTTTCTCAAAAATAGCTCTAAGGATTTTGATTTAATGTAATATGTTTAAGATATTTTCATGGCATATCTTGAATTTTATGGAAACAGCTTTTGAAGACCTCTTCATTCTGGATGACTTTTGAATAACTTTTGTATAACTAGTAAACCGCAAGAGATAGACAAAAATGTATTTAAAAATGTGAATCTCCTTAAAACACCAGTTTATATCATATACATTTTTTCATAGGGTTAACCATTTTTAGACATTCCTTGTTATTGGTTTCAGTTTTAAAATAGGTAAATAAAACTTTTTACATCCGGCATTTTTCAACTCATGACAATGCCAACCAGTTTTAAAAAAAATTGATTATCACTTTAGCCTATAGCATTCCTTTATTTCCCTTTTACTTATAAGAAAGAAAGTAATAAGACTGTTAATGTTTATCTCGATTAGCAAGAAGTAGATGGAAGAATACCTTTTTAATAATAATTTTACCGAGATGTGGAGAAAGTCATGTGAATGGAACATACCCGATTTTTGTGTAACTTGTTTGCTTTTGTCCTTGTTTGGTTTTATAAAAATGTTCAGTGTGGCCCTGTATACCTATCGAGAATGGTATGTGACAATATGTATCTATGATTTAATAGGAGATCCAGATAATTTCACTCCTGGTATTTTATCTACGCCACAAGTTGTAAACCCCTGGTAAGAGATCTTTAAAGCCGCAGAAATAACCGAGGGGAAGATATTTTCGGTATAGATCCAGAGGGTTGGTGGTAAGTAGAAATGAAGCCATCACTTGCATACACTGCATATAAAAAAACCAAGGTGGGAACAAAATCCAGCGTTCCAAGGAAATATACCGAGGAGACGGTTTGATATTAAAATCGCGATCCATCCACCAACAGATCGAGATATAGCTCCTTCGAAAGGACTTCCTCACCCTCCCTATTATATTTACAACCAACTAAAAATATACTAAGGTATATCAGGTATAGTGGTTTGCCCCTCACGAGGTTAGACACCGAGGAACTACTCCTCCTTAGTTATTAACTTATTACTAAGCTTGTTCAACCTTAAGAGACAGTGGAAGTAAACAAGTTATCTCTGTATCTAACGCATGCATGTTGCCTTTAGCTTCATCCTTTTCTATCTCGCACTGTCTGCAAGTTGCTAATAATCTGGTGCAAATGCTCAGTTATAATTTTTTACGTTGAACACATTATCCTATGCAGAATAATCTTCTTTATCAGCTTATAACGTTTTTAGATCCTTTAAGATTTTTGTGGGCCCAACTTTCTAAAGAAAAGCGTTTATCATAAAATGGCGACACATATTTACCATTTCTATGCTTATTACACATTAACTAACAAACTAAAAGTCAGTATACAACAAGCTTTTTTTCTTAGCTAGAGTAAACCGGAGTTATGATATCTGCCTAGTTTGAAATGAAATGGTGTGTTATTTATGGACGCTCTTCAACTGATGTGGTTCTCAGCGTCCCATTCTAAATTGGGCGTGAAAGATCGCTTAATTTTGCTCAGAGGCCTCTCTATCAGGTTTGAGGTTCTTTTTCGTGCCGTAAATCTACGACACGGGACCAAGGGCTGTACTTCCCTTCCGAAGGAAGCCATGCTAAGGATTTTTACGTCCGAAAAAAATCCATCGTCCTCCGCCGGGTTTGAACCCGCGAAGTTAGCATGGTAACCATTACACCACGGATGAACGTTATCATTTTTTTAAATAAAAGCTTTTTTGGAAACTCTATCTATACCAGCCCTGTCCGACGCGACGTCCGAAATGTGATTTCCTGGCGCTATTCATGAACCAATTTTTTATTCTGAGAATTCCTAAATTAAAATTAAATTTCAGGATAAAATTATTTCCTTTCGAGCACCATGACCATGAAAATTGCCTTTGTTCAGTCAAAGCTGTACTCATTATTTTCCTCAACAAATAGTATACCTCAATTGTTGAGAATTGGAGACAGAGTCACTTTGGTCTGAACAAAGTTTTATTGCAAACAGTAAGTTCACTCCTTTAAACATCGCTGTTTATACTTATACTTGTACCAATAGTGAACGAGAGTATCAGGTTTTTAAACAGTGCGTATAACTTAGATATTTGTGAATGGAGGTTCTGTTATGTGTCTTGTGTTGAATGGGTGTTTTTAATATCATATGTTTAAGAGACAAAGAACTTACAGTTTTAACAGTAATTGGGAAAGTAGTATAGTTGTGTGGAATTCAGAGAAAAACTCGTGCGTTTATTATGTAACGTAGTGTGACTGTTCCCAATAAAAGTAATACAGAACTGGTTTTTTGACAAATCGCACAAACTTTAATACTGAATTACGAAAACACAATGTTAGAGACTTAGCATTACAGCAAAGTGTGTTTACAAAGCCAGTTCAGCAAAATAGGAACATAGCAATGACCTCTTACAAAGTCTGTTATGCTTTAGCGAAAAGGAGAAACTTTCAGTGACGAGGAAGTAGTTAAAGAAGCAATGATCAATACCGCGGAATCTCTGTTCGATGGTCACAAAGATAAAGCTGTACTTATGTATTCTATAAAAGGACTTCAATTGTTCCACTAAACTGTTGCTATATGCGTTGAACAGATTTATATGCATTTAGAATCTTAATTACATCAGCGTCTGCAATAGTGTGAATATTTTTCGCTTCAGTTCCATGAAAACACTGACATTTCTGATATTGGACAGTTGTGTTTGTTTATTAGGATGATCTTTCATAACCTTACTCTTAAAGCGAAATTTGTAACACTTCATGAACTTACTAGGGAGAAGATATATTTAATGTATTCCTGAAATTAGCGTAAAGTAGTGACTTTCCACTCTCTAAACTTTTGCTATAACAACAGAGTGGAAAGAATAATGGGTTTCTTGTGCCCAAGATGATTCCTTTCCAAAATTTCTTTCTTATCACTGTAGTATTCACCAGGAAGGTTTTGAAGTTCGGCCATGTCATAAAAATTGTAACTCGTGTAATAAATCACATCAGGTCTTCTTCTACACGTCACCGATTGTTCAGAAATATTTTAAATATAAAGATTCTGAGCATGGTGACATACATCTTAATGCAGACGTAAGGTGGTTTAGTAGGGAGAAAACGATTCTGCAGTCTTCTGGATGAGATAAGAGGTTTTCTGAAATCATTGCCCCGATTATATTGTGTAGATCTTTATGAGATACCATGGCTCCTAGAATTAGGTTTCTTGGCAGATATTACCTCAAAATAAAAAGAGATAAACCTCGTATAGCAAGGGAAAAAGGACAACTTTTCAGCCATGATAAGCATTGTAAATTCTTTTCGGAGGAAACTAAACTTATGCATAGCATATTTAAAAACAAATTCCCTATCACACTTTCCAACTTTGAAATCATAGAAACCGCAAATATCGACGAATATGATGTTCTATCTTTTGACCAGCATCTTGAAATTCTATTCACAGAGTTTAGTAACAGGTTTAACCAGTTTTCAGCAACAGAGAAATGATTATGTTTATCAATAACCCATTCGTTTCGTAACATTACTGAACCTGGAGGTAGGATATGTGAGATCTTTGGAGATTGTAATCTTGAAGAATTAGAAATTCAACTTTTAAAATTTCAAGATGATCTTTGAAATCATATTTATTATGTTCAAGCAATTTTGACTCTGCTGGACATAAATATACCATTATTGGTAGTGCTGCTTCGAAAACTTATTCCTTTTATATTTTTTTGGCTCAACACATATTTGCGAGGTCACATTTTTGTCTATGGGCATCATCGAGAATAAAAACCGATCCAGTTTGATAGACTCGCATCTAGATGAAGCATTAAGAGCAGCTTGTTCCAGCTAATCACCAATATTTCTGCACTTACAGCGAACATGCACTGCCAAACTACACATTAATTATGTAAGTAGTAGACCTAAACAATTTAAATCATAATTCTTTGAAATATTTTTAGACCAATTCACATTTGTAGCAGTAGCAGTAGAAATAGTAGAAGTAGTGGTAGTGGTAGTAGCAGTAGTTTTTTTTTTTACTTGGAGGGGAAATTCAATGCACGCCAGTCTGTCTCACTGGCAAGTGTGGACATCCACTAAAACCCCTCCAATATACCTCGCAGCACTACGAAACCACCTCTCGATATTACTTCGTAGTGCTGCTGCCTTTATTCATTACTATTACTCTCCATGCCTTTTCTTAACTTTTAGAATGCCTGCAATAATTTCTTGTACAATACACCAGTTTGGTTTACTTTCCAGCATTATTTGGATTATATTATCCGTATTTATGGCTTAGTTGATCTTTCCCATAGTCCTTTCTCTAATTTACGTCCATTGCTGGTATTTTAATATTGTATCTTCTGAAGTATCACTTTCTCCTCAATATCGGTAGTTTGGATTGGTTACTAACTCCATTTTAAATAGATATGTTTGAAAATTTCCGTGTCCTGACAGGATTGTGTCAAATAAAAATCAACTTCTCCATGGTTTCTATGTAGTAGTAATAGTAGGAGTAGTAGTAGTAGTAGTAGTAGTAGTAGTAGTAGTAGAAGTAGTAGTAGTAGTAGTATTAGTAGTAGTAGTAATAGTAGTAGTAGTAGCAGCAGCAGCCGTAGCAGTAGCAGTAGCAGCAGCGGTGGTGGTGGTGGTGGTGGTGGTGGTGGTGGTGGTGGTGGTGGTGGTGGTGGTGGTGGTGGATTTACGTCTCGACAAATATGGGCTACTCTGGAAAATGCTAAATCAACATGAGCTGAATAATGCATTGTTGAAAATAAGCCCTGTTCTAATTTAAATTCCTAAACATAATCCTAAAAGAGAACCTAAATTTCATCAAGAAGGTGTTGGTAGATCAACTAAAGGGTTATTAAAAGTAAAACTAGTAGTTGCGATGGTGGTGGCGTCTGCAGCTCATTATGTATGAGTTAAATGTGCCCGAGCACATGAGAAAGTTCGACAGCATGCTCTATAGTTCTATATCTATAGCAACCGTAAATATCGGCGAATATGGTGATATTTATTTGTTATTGGGATTACTTCGGAGACCAAGCGAGGGAAAATATTGACAAGAGTTGGAGAGAGTTGCTAAAAGAAGCCGGAAACTTGTAACTTATTGCATCCGTTGTCGACACACAAAAGTCACCACAGTCGCGAAGCGAGAAACAGATTGACATTAGTTTGTAAAGAAGCGTTTATAGCACGTGGACCACTGTGAAGTATTATCTAGATTGTCTATTTTACATTTTTGCGTTAATCTGTGTAGTTGTTAAAGGAGACGTTAGGAAGAGACGAACTGCTGGGAAACAAAGAAGAAACGCGAAATAATACTGCACGTATTGGATTATTCAAGTAAAATGGATGTTAGTAATAAATGACCCTAAAATATTAATTAAAATACCATATGTTTAAGATAATTTCATGACAAACGAAATGTATATCTTGAATTTTCTGAGAATAGCTTCTAAGACACCCTCGTTCTGAATGCCTTTTGTGTAACTTGTAAACCGCAAGAGATAGACAAAACGTTAATAATAATAATAATAATAATAATAATAATAATAATAATAATAATAATAATAATAATAATAATAATAATAATAATAATAAATTCTGATGTGTTACACTCACATGCCTTTCTCTAGCTGTTCTACAAACTTCATACATAAGATTCTTCTTCTTTCTGCACCTTGCTAATCGTGGTACTCATTAGCACCATGTTCTTATTATTTAGTTCCGTATAAGTAAGAAGAAAATAAGGGAATACACAAGGCTAAACCAATAGTCAAATGTTTTAAAAGCTGTCGTTATGCGATTGTCATCACAAATCGCTTCTTTTCTTGGCCAGGAGTAGAACAAAAGAAAAATGGACACTCCCGTCTGAGAAAAGCATAAGTACTTCACAACTGAAACTAATAACTATGAATACCTCGAAAACAGTAAGCTCCACGAGAAAAATGTATATGACATAACTTGTGTATTTTAACAAGATCTAATTTTTTTGTAGAGTAAGTTCTTGTCTATCTCTTACGGTTTACTAGTTATGCCAAATTAAGCAAAATTCATCCAGAATAAACAAGTCTTCAGAAGCTATTCCCAGAATATTCAAGATATACATTTTATTTGTTAGGTAAATATCTTTAATGTGTGATCTTTTAATCAAAATCGTTAGAGCCATTTTTAAGAAAATCAAAATTTTCGAAATAAGTTCCATGTAAAGGGTAGTTTGGGGTGAGGGGATTTTCCTCAAAATCTTCGTGTCGCATCCCTGGAAGATACTAAACTTAAATACCAAGTTTGGTATTTTAGCTCCTTTTCGTTTTTGAGTTATCGTGTTCACAGACACACGGACACACACACACGGACCTTTTTCTGAAAATGCTTTTTTTGGATACATGTATACGTGTATTTCCGGCGAAATCTCGGTATCGAATTTTTGGGTGGAATACAATACTTCTCTATCCCTATGTACATTGTAAAAAAACAAACAAAAAAACAAACAAAAAAAAAACAAAAAACTGATCTGTACAATTAACATAATGTTCTCTGCATCTGTGTAACAAATTATTGTTAATGAGCCTATTCTTCTATCTACTTCTTGCTAATCGGGATAAACATCAGTAACGGTCTTATTACAATTCCTTATAAGCAGAAGATAAATAAGGGGATACACTAAGCTAAACCGACAGTCAAATGTTTTAATATGTTGTTGCTATGGGAGTGAAATCGTTTCTTTGTGTGCCCAGGAGTTGACAAGTTCCCGTATGAGAAAAGTACTTTAAAACTGAAACTAATAACAAGAAATACCTCGAAAAGGTCAACTCCACGAAACATTTGTAGATGGCAAAACTTGAGTCTTTTAAGTGTAGTTAGTTTTTGTACATCTCTTACGGTTTACCAGTTATGTAAAATTCAGAAAAAATCATTCAGAGGCTACTCCCAGAAAATTAAAAGTATACATTTTATTTGATATGTAAATACCTTAATTATAGGCGATTTTTTATCTATCTCGTTAGAACTATTTTTGAGAAAACACAATTTTCGAAAAATATCCCATGTAAAGGGTAGTTGCAGAAAGGGGTTCTTAAAATTTTTTGTGTCGCATTCTTGAAAGATACTGAACTTAAATATCAAGTTTGATATTTAACACTCACACGCACACACACACACACACACATAAAACCATTTTTCTGAAACTGATTTCCTGGGATGAGGGGGTCCCAAAACGTGTATTTCCGTGAAATATCGGTATCAAATTTATGTACTATGTACATAGTACGTGTGGAGTAAATAAAAATGTAGATCCTATTAAAACGCACAACTTATGCCATGTACATCTTTTGTACAGTTAACCGTTTCCAAGATATTCCTTGTTATTGGTTTCAATTTTAAGCTACTTAAACTTTTCTTAAACGCAAAGCAATCTTTCCTTTCATACCTCTTTTGTTTTACTTCTAGCCGCGCAAAGAGAACTGAATGTCAATTATTTCACATAGCGATAGCCTTTAAGAGATTTAACTTTTGCGTTTGTCTAGTGTACTCGCTTATTTCCCTTCTACTTACAAATAAGCAAGAAATTAGATTCTTTGTATTAATGTTTATTTCGATTAATATCATGTAGATGAATGAATAACATTTTGTAAGTATAGTTTGTTTGCAGAACAGATAGAGAAAGTCATGTGAATGGAACACCTCAGTTGTTATGCCTGTGAAATCGTATTTTGAAGTACTAAAAGTACAGAGAGGAGAGATAAAGTGCTAGTAAAAAAAAAAAAAAAAAAATGTCTTCCAACAGACTTTTGTTAACGGTGCAAATGTTTCACTATTTTGTAATGTGTTATTTTCATGAGGTCATTGAATTGGTAGCACCGATAGCAAGTGGGCGCCAAAGTTGATACGAGGACGTAAAGCATATGTACTCATTTAAATGTCCTTTAAGCGTGAGTCGCACTATAGCAACGAGCTTACCTTCAAGCATCACTTCTTTGTGTCACAACGAATTGCTTTGGTTAATCCAGCCTCATCTCCAAATATACATTTAGTACTTTAAAGAAAGCTCTCTGAACTGTCTTTAGAGAATGTAAGATTTTTACTTTCTCTATACGTACTATGTACATAGTGTATAGAGAAGGTATAGCACTCCACCAAAACATTCGATACCGAGATTTCACCGGAAATATATGTTTTAGGGTCTCCTGTATCCAAAAAAAAAAAGTATTTTCGTGTGTCCGTGTGTCTGTGAACACGATAACTCAGAAAACAAAGTCGGTAAAATACCAAACTTAGTATTTAAGTTTAGTATCTTCCAGGGATGCGACACAAAGATTTTGAGAAAAATCCCCTCACCCCAAACTAGCCTTTATATGGAACTTTTTTCGAAAATTTGATTTTCTCAAAAATTCCTCTAACGATTTTGAATAAAATTTCGTATATTAAATATATTTAACTGACAAATAAAATGTATATTTTGAATTTTCTGGGAATAGCCCCTGAAGACTACTTTATTCTGGGTCAATTTTACGGAATTTTGCATAACTGCTAAACCGTAAGAAACGGACAAAATCTTATCACATAACAAATGCAGAGCACTTTAAAACACACAATTTATGTTACATGCATTTTTTTCGTGGAGTTGATTGTTTTTGAGATATTCCTTGTTTTTGGTTTCAGCTTTCAAAAACATAACCTTTCACATACTGGAATTTAACAATCCCTGTCCATATAAACAAAGGAACTTCAGTCACATAGCAAACAGCTGTTGACTATCTCTTTAACCTATGGTACTCCCTTATTTCGCTTCTACTTACAAGGAGGCAAGTAATAAGACTATTTCTATTAATTATTTCTCGATTAGCATGAAGTAAGTAGAAGCATAGGCTTTTTAACAATAATTTGTGGCAGAGATATAGAGCACATCAGATTTTTCTAAAATTTCTTCGAAGCAGTTATACACAAACGTTCTTTGACTGGTATTTTCTGATACAGCATAGTTTCAACATAAATGTTAACTGCCCATGGGTAATTATCATTTTGGTGCCAAATAAGCGAAGTAGTATCATTAGGTAGCTCACGTGATTCCATTTGCTTTACATAAGCATTGTTGAAATAAAGGTCAGCAAGTCGGGATTACTTTACCTGACGTTATTTTGTTATTTACATTATTTATTTAGTTTTAAGTTTCATAAAGCAATATAGAGTCAACCTCAACAAGCTGGAACGCAGTATATGAATAAATACGGCTATTAAACCTAGTAAGTAGTAGGAGCAATTAATTGTCACTAAAGTAGTACCTACAAACCTAAAATGACAATGTTGATACTATTAAAATAATTGATCTGTATTTTTTATGTTGTAACCGTGCAAGTGCCTCGGTAGCGCAGTAGGCAGCGCGTAAGTCTCATAATCTTAAGGTCGTGAGTTCGATCCTCACCCGGGGCATGTGCTTTTTTATTCTATCTAAATTTCTCTGTTTTATCCCACGCTACGTTGTTCTGTAGCTTATAACCTACATTGCATTATATTAGGGTATAATAGGTACAACGTGTGATTCTTTTCATTGGACTTTTCCTTTGCTTGATTTCATGTTTTCACTCATCTATTTATTGATGTTGCAGTAGTTCCCCTTTTTGGAATACAATCACAAACTATTTTATTAGATATGTAAAGGACACCAAAGTGAACTCTGCTGAGAATTACTCCGAGACTAACTTTACAATGAATTCTCTCTCAGTTTAGAATGACCAAATATTGAAGTTAAGAGTGACTGAATCTCTACCGTTCCCAGTTATCTGCCTGAACCCAATCTCTTATTTCAACTAATGAAGAACTTTCAGAACTTGTTAATTCAGAGAAATACCAAGTATGTCTTCCTGATTTAGTTACTGATATCTAAAATGGATAGTAGTTATTAGTATAATAGTATAATTGCTGTTTCAAGATCAAAGATTTAAAAATAATCCATGATACCTTATTTTACTTATTTTATTACATTTGGTATCTGTAAAGGAACCTGACATTTTATATACATAGTTTAGCAGGCAAGTATTTAAAATTATTCAAAAGATTGATACTTGAGCTTTGACGATGAGCACAACTATCAAAGAAATGTTTAAATCAGCATAGATATGCTCAAGAGCAAGCCTGTTCCTTAAAGACATAGCCTCGATTTGAAGGAAGAATTCAGTGATGCAGGAAACATGTTTCGTCCCACTAAGAAGAGTACGATGGAGCAGCTACTCCTGGCGACATATTGGATACGTGGTCGCCGAAGTGTGCGATCTTGCGTTCTGACAGAATTATTGGGATTTGAAAGATGTCGCTAGCTGCTATCCGCTTTTGTTTCTGGTGTGACGTTATGGAAAGGGAAAAAGGAGGGAAAAACTACGAAGACAATTCCCTGCAGTGGTTTGTACGTTAGAGTGTGAGGTTTTGGATGCTGTACTGGGAGAATACGGAAGAAGAAATGACAAAACTATAACTTCTCGTTTTTGTTTCCTCTCGAACCGTCATGTCATCATATTCGACATACGTTTCTGCTGAAAAGCTTTTCCCCCCTCATATTGCGAAACCGAAGCTGTGAAGATTTTAAGCTTTCCGATCGTTCCTGTGTGTAGTGGAATGGAAATTGATTTTTCCCTTGTAATATTTCAAGAAATTTCTTTTTTACGCCCCCCCCCCCAAAGAATAAATGCTTTCTTTTCAGTCATGGTATGTCAAAGAAACAGATACTAAACAATACAATAAATATCAGATTAAACGAAAATAAAAATGGTTTACAGCTCCACTTATGGTATGAGTGGAATCTGCTTTCTGCTCAAACACAAACATTTATGGATAATGCAACTTGTAGCTTAGAATATTGTTAATTTTTCTTCTTCTTGAATCTCCCCAGAAGCCAGAACATTTCAGAATTATGGGTAGATAAACGAAATGATTGCACCAAAGAACTGAAGTCCATCGATGCTTGAGTGTTGCTGGAAAATAAGATTTGGACCAGATAAGCTCAGAAATAAATATTCTATCATGGAACCGAACAGTAGTCTTCTGAATGATAAATACAGGCACTAGCAGTTTGACCTGAAAGTTGGGGGTCCATCCGTATTTATCATCATATTCATAAGATGCTGATTGTCACTAATAGTGCCTGGGATCGCCTCTGCAATTTGAATAATATAGATAAGTAACAGTAGATAGGCAACGGTGAACTCTGTCAATTAATTGTTTCTTCCTCATTAGCCGTGTGCTGGTCAGGATTTGCAAACATAGAATCAGATTGAAAAATTCATAGTGGGGAATGAACCATAGATGTCCTGGACGGGGATCCAAATGTTAACTTTGTTTAAAATGATCATTAATGACTTACAAATTTATGCCAAACGGAAAAGCGGATTGAGGAAGTAATAATTGGACTAGTTCCATGTTCAATATTGTCTATGCCTAGGTAGACAGACCATACATATTAATACCGATAACAGCGATAAGAAAATTCCTCATTGTTCAATGTTGCCTTGGATTGGTTAGACAAGATCATAAATATTAATGCTAATAGTAGCGGCAAGAAAACTCCTCTGGCTGACTTTCTGGAGATCCAGGCTTCGGTGTACAATGACAAATCATTTTCGTATGCATACTCTTTTGTACAGGGCTGATGGAGCTGCGCCTCCCGGACAGCCCAACTTAGAAGCCTGTTACTACTCTGAAATTCGATCCATAAGCTCGGAAGGTATTCAACACCAATAGTAATTCTTTATGGCTACCCATGAATTAAAGAATGCAAACTGTACAGCAAAATTCTATAGATTTATTTATACTAATGCTGAAGGGTGAAGCTAAAGTCTTCTTAGAGTTTTCTAAGTAGTATTGTAGAAGTCATTCACTTTTATCTTTACTTCATCGATGCCCCAGGTTGGCTTAATAGTACTTTATATAGTGTTCAATATGTATTGTCTTCAGAATTTCAACCTTCTAAGGCTTGAGTAATTTCGATGTGACTATTTAACATATTTTGTAAAGATATTCATACAAGTTATAGGGCTCTTAAACTATTTAGGTTTTATTTCGAAAGTAAAATATTTCTACAATAATGCAATCTAAACGTTGTACATTATGCAGTAAATTCCTGTGATTTATTGAATGTACATGAACTTCCTGCCGTTCTGTTACTGCACGCTAGCTATTGACGATAATAATGATGATGATATTAATAATAATAATAATAATAATAATAATAATAATAATAATAATAATAAGAGGAAGAACAACAACAATACTTTAAATGGTTACAAAAAAAAAAAACAACCGTCGTGAGGATCTCTTGTACCGGTTAGGCTTTCCGGCTGGTATGTTGATGTTACAATTAATAATACTTAATTGTCTACTATTGGAGCAATTTATTATTGCATTAAACCATTTCCGTTCGTTGGTAAAAATTGGAATAATTGTTCTTAAAAGAAAACTATTGAAATAACGATATACATAATTATTATTATTATTGTTATTGTTGCTAAAGTAAGCTGTTTAAACTCCATAAGAGATAGCTTGAGCATTAATAGTAGCAGAGAACTAAATAGAAATAACAACTACACCAATTTTAGGCGTATTTCAGTAAATGGATTGATATTTACTGCGCCACTGTTTTGGACAGAAATTGGGGTTGGTAATACTATTGGGACATTACAATTATGGGTTTAGAGGGTGGTGTGCTTGAGCTGCGTACCATTAGTGTTCTTAAGTGAAACCTGATATCAGCTACATAACTTGGATTCACTTTCTATTTTCTCATATTCTTATTTAAAAAAAAAAAGTAATCATAATATCAGTCATAACATGAACTTGATTGCATATTTGGCAGCCATGAGATAGGGTTTTGTTACCTAGGAATTGAGGTGAAAGCATATATAAAATATCCTAAAATAACCTTATGTAATAGCCTTATGGCTCAGCTCTCAATGTGGAATACTTAATATACCCTAATATTGAACGCTTTCAGTTTAATACATGAGGGAAGGGAAATGTTATATTTTAACATCGTAAAATTAGTACACAAGACCTACTTGAAAGTACAAACGGGATTCATTTCTGTGAATGGCTTCAAAGTTATTAGAACCTGTCCTCATATAGTGTGGTGATTTCACTATCTCAGAAACTGCACAAGATGAGAAAGAGCTGCCTAGCATATAAAGCACACAGCTTGAGAAATTGCAGTACCATCTGAGAGCATCAAAGGCTCTTAGAATATTCCAGCCATATCGGAGGTTTTTTTAGTGAAAAAGGCGAACAGGAGATGACGTTGAAAGCTTCGACTAAATCTCGTACTGGGCCTGAACCATGTAGTCTGGAAACCGCACTATGAAGGAGCGCCACATACTTGGATAGGAACCGGCAGTAAAAGTTCACCATTCCAGCGAGGAGATGCAGCTCCCGTGTAGTGTTTTCTGATTGAACACCGCTTTCAGATAATGGGCTAGTGCCTGCGGCAGAAGCTTCATAACCCAGAAGTTCACCTTTGGTGATGTTAGGACTCTTTTTCTCCCTCTGACAAATATACCAAAATCATACGGCGGAAGATCATATTTTGAGTGCTCTTTTCTTATTTATAGAAACCAATGTGCTGAAATGTTCTCCAACCTTGCGCAGTACAAAGCTCATAAATGAATATTCAGAGATTCTAAGACATGCTGACCGTGTTTGTTATGTCGGGATTCATTGGTCTTTGAGTGTATACTTTAACTAGGCATATCGCTGATAATATCACGCAGCTGAAGATAATGCTTGAGGTGATGCATGTAGGAATATCTGTCAGGGATAATTTGGGCATTGAAAATGCGATATTTTCTGTTGGGACGCAACTTTCATCTTTCTTCAGCACTGTGTGCAACAGTGAAGCTCAGGGTCTTTCGAAAGGCGCATTTACCATTTTGAAGGATGGCGTCGAACTCCTTGGTTATGCGGTATCGGGCTGGAGCAAAGCAACCTTATTATGGCGCACTTCACATGGTTTTGAGGTCTATAAAGACTTTATTAGTGCTAATCCTCTCAAAGATGAAGACACGGCTTACACCTGAGGACAATACATCGTCATTACTGTTTGCCTTTGCATGGTTTACAGGAAGCTGAAATGAAACACGATTTTTTATGCCAGTGATACCAGTAGATGTCTATGGTGTAAGGATTAATGATTAATCGATTACTAATGGAGATCATCCTCTTGAGAGATTGGTAAATAAATTTGCGGGTTCGCGAAAGGTGGTTAAAAGAAGGCTATATTTCTGTCACATCTTTGTCTCTCAAGGTGTATGCACCAGTGCGTTGCACAGCGAAGGACCAAAATACGGCTTGGCTGAGTTGAATAGTGCAAACTCCAGATCCTCGATTTGTAACAATAACACCATCTCTTTTCCTTGCGCTTGTCGCGGTAGTCCCTAATTTTCCCAAGCCGAGGCTGTCAGACCAATGTACGGCACAGAGGAGCTGTGGACCTCGTCTGTACCCGTGCAAATTTACGTTTGAGAGGCCCTGGTCTAGATCATCAACGTGAGTGAGATTATGTCTCTAGCTGGTGGAGTGGTAATGGAGGAGCAGTGACTGGAATGGCTGGAGGGTGAGCTCTATTATTTTGTCCGCAATCGCTACTACTTGTCTTCTGTTTGCAGAATGACCCAAATCTACGGTGGTAGGCGCTGGCTCCACAATTGTCCTGAATCTGCCTCGTTCCCACGATGGATCGCAATTGACAAGGCTTTGGATTAGCTTGCAGTCCTCGGCTCACTAATTCATCAGTTGCGCTGCTTCTCAGATGTAGAAACATGCACTATTTCTCAGATATAGACAGTTCGTACATTAGTTCGGTGCGTAAACTCGCGTATGCATTATTTTGTGGGGGTTTGATGATTGCCCCCACTTTAGCTGCCTGACAGCTGTCTAGTCATGTCAGGAGCCTTACAACTGTGCATTACGTGGTGGAACTAATTTTCATATAATTAAGAAAATTAATTCACCTAAACCAAGAAAAGTTAAATCATATATAATAGTATTTATAGATTCCAGGTGTCTAGAAGAATTACATTTCAGTGACCAAATATATAAACTTCTATGATCTTGTGCATGTATGTAAATTTTGTAGTAAGACATAAAACCGTTTGAGGCAAATGGGGTGAAGATGGAAAAAAAAAAAAAAAAAAAAACTGTTGAAGGAAAGGTCCCCAACCATGTAGGTAACAGAGGAAGAAGAAAAAAACAAATGGAAAGACAATTATTGTTCCACATATACAATAATACGGGAAATAGTTGCCTCCACACTAGCTTAAGGCGAATCATTTCACCATAGAAGATATTAGAGAAAAAAGAGGAAGGACGTAATTGGTTGAGTTTCAGCAATCCAAATTAAGGAAATTAAGAATGAGAAAGGTTATAGCTGTGAATCAGAAGAGGTAAAAATATATACACAACGTGGTGGATTATATTGTTGAAATAATAAAAGAAGACAAAGCTTTATTTAAAACTGAATTACCGGTTAAATTAAGAATTCATGAATAACACAAACATTTGGGAATGGGAAATAGAAAATAAAAAAATTGAGATTGAATGCAACACAATCACTATGCAGAAAACAAGATGCAGGAGAAGAAGGCGAGGTGAGTAATTAAACATTTTTAACAAATCACATAGTAAGTTTAGATAGATTATGGCAAAGAAGAGCCATAACTATATCATAAGACGATATTACAGCTGTAACTGATAAATGTAGAGAGGGTAACGCAGAAAAAAAGAATACACAGGAGAATGAAGTGCTATTTAAAGACGGTTTTAGAACAAAGAGAGCGCTACAATTACAGAGCAGGTTATACAACTTAATGTCAAACTAATTTTTGAAAATTTTGACCTCAAAAAACAACTCAGCAGACTTGAAGAACAAAGAACTTTGATCACATCCTTGCGACATGCATTTCGAAAGCTTCATGTCGCTGGCATTATGGTACTGACTTTTTTACTTTCTCTATTCGTACTATGTACATAGTGTATTGAGAAGGTATTGCACTCCACCAAAAAAATCGATACCGAGATTTTATCAGAAATATATGTTTTAGGGTCCCCGGTATCCAAAAAAAGTATTTTCAGAAAAAGGTCCGTGTGTGTATGTGTGTATCGGTGTGTCAGTGTGTCCGTGTGTCTGAGAACACGATATCTCAAAAACGAAAAGTCGGTAAAATACCAAACTTGGTATTTAAGTTTCGTATCTTCCAGGGATGCGACATGAAGATTTTGAGAAAAATCCCCCCACCCCAAACTACCCTTTACATAGAACTTTTTCGAAAATTTTGATTTTCTAAAAAATGGCTCTAACAATTTTGATTAAAATATCGTATATTAAAGATATTTACCTGTCAAATAAAATGTATGTTTTGAATTTTCTGGGAATAGCCACTGAAGAGTATTTTATTCTGAGTGAATTTTACGGAATTTTGCATAACTGCTAAACCGTAAGAGATAGACAAAAACTACCACACAAAAATGTAGAGCACATTAAAACACACAATTTATGTTGTATAACTTTTTTTCGTGGAGTTGATCATTTTTAAGATATTCCTTGTTTTTGTTTTCAGGTTCGAAAAACAACTTTTCTCATACAGGAAAATGTCAACTCCTGTCCATACAAACAAAGGAACTTCAGTCACATAGCAACCAGCTTTTGACTATCACTTTAACCTATGGTATTCCCTTATTTCGCTTCTACTTACAAGACAGCAAGTATTAAGACTAGTTCTGCTACTCTTTTCTGATTATCACGAAGAAAATAGAAGTATAAGCTTATTAACAATAATTTGTTACAGAGATGTAGAGAAAGTCATGTGAATGGTACATATCAGATTTTTCTAATATAGATGCTATTGATAGAAGAGATTTAAAATCACAAAATATAGCATAATCAAAGGAATTACTCCTGTAGCTAAATAGTCTTCAAAAGACGTAAAGATGAAAAGCATTAATGTAATATGCATAAGCATTTTGTGCTATCTAATGGAAGGGCTACTTTTAACGTAAATCAATCGAGACCGAACTGTTATGACAGTTGGTTAGAATGTATATTATTCCAAAAGCAGAACAACAAAAACCTCAAGCAAAAACACATAGCTTGCAGCGTAACAAATGCTCTGTTTTAACACAAATAAATAGGAAACGTTTATACATACGAGGGCCGTTTTTTTTAAACTTTTGATAGAATATAAATAAAAGAAAAGTTCATAGAAAAAAATTATTTTATTACATAGAGTTTTGTACACTTATAGTTACTTTTCAACATAATTACCGAAAAGATTGAGGCATTTATTGTACCTGTGCACAAGCTTTGCAATACCCGCTTCAAATAATGTTAACGCCAATGATTTCAAATGAGCATTGACGTTGTTTTGAAGAGCTTTGTTGGTTAAAAAGTGCTGCCCTCCTAGCTACGTCTCCAATTCAGGGAAAAGGTGAAAGTCGCTGGGTACCAGGTCAGGACTCTTCGGCGGATGATCGAAAATGTCCCATTGAAATTGTTCAAGGAGCCGATGGGTTGTGCCAGCAGTGTGTGGAAGAGCGTTGTTATGGATCAACACAGTTCCTGAAGTCAGTATTCCTCTTCGTTTGTTATGAATGGCTCTCCGCAAACGTCGTAAAGTACGAAGCTATTCAAAACAACGTCAATGCTCATTTGAAATCAATGGCGGCAATATTTTTTGAAGCCGGTATTGCAAAATTGCAAAGCTTGTGTACAGGTACGATAAATGTCTCAATATTTTCGGTGATTATGTTAAAAAAAAAAAAAAAAAAAAGAGTCTCGTAGCAAAAGTACACACAGAATTATAACAATATTAAGAATGAAATATGTAAACGCTGAATTTTCTTGATTTATCTCCGCTTCAACACAAAGATTTAGTGTTTCCTGCAACACAAGCATAAATATACGTGTTTTCAGTAGAACAGTTGTGATGATTATTATGTGTATTTTGAGGGCAGTGCCCAAGTCATTGGCAACTCGGATTGCTGAAGTTCTTGCGAATTTCAGGTTATGTCTCAGGTAAATACAATCTTTTCTAAACCTACAATTATTAATACTGTTACTGTTGTGATCATATTCTTTATAATCACTCGAGCATTTTAGTTACAGAGTAGGTGTTCCTTTACAACCTCCTTCTTTGATTTGAAGCGCTTATTGCCGCATGACTAACAAACATAACTTTGCCCTTATAAGTTTACGCCAGTAATGGTATGTTTAAAATAATATTCGGTGTATGAGCACGCTTTACTGTGTTGTCAAGAAAACACAAATTGCAAGCCTATCCGAAATGCTGATAAGAAATTAGACGCTAACAGCAAATTTGGCACCAACAAGTACATTTGAATACAGATGCCTCCTAACGGAAAAAAATGTAATTGTTTTAGTTATCTAAAATGAAATGTGATATGTGACAGCATGAAATAACTACGCAGTTTACGATAAAGATAAATTATTCGCCAGCTGGGATAAGCATAAATATCGTTTTAGGTTATTCCCTGAATGATCTTTCTAATATATTAGGGGTGCTTTCCTGACAAGCCACATTAGCAGTTTTCATACCTGACTGCAAGCATGTGTAAATAATCAATAAGCAATAAAATGTAAACAAACGCATGCAATAGTATAAATAAGATTATGTTATTAGAGGATGTTAGCATAAGCTAGTTACAAGAGTGAGGATATAGCTGAAATTGTATAAAAGTCATAATAGAGAAATCTTTCGTAAGGTTTTTGTGAACAATAGCCTGGGAACTGGAGTGAAATGAATAAAAAAGAGGGGTGGTGAGATTGTGAAAGTCACTGAGTGTTAGCTGCCTAAGTTAAATAGTAGGACGGTTTCTATTGGCTCATGAAAAGAGATGCTACTATGAGCGGGAAAGAAAGCCAACTAGGCCACAGTTTTTTTACTTACGCAGAACAAGACTGTTGCAACTGCTAATTGGGACTTTGTCCTGAATATTATCTTAACTAGTAAATGACAAAGTTGTGTGGGTCAGTTGGTCCGGTTAGGGTGGAACCTAGTAACATTTCCCTACCTTTTGATGTCTTTGCTGCTCCGGTGTTAGCTCAGGTTGTTTCTCTTCATCGGCGAACATGAATTACTCGGTACAGGGCGTGGTACAGAAGGAAATACAAAAAGATAGTAAGAAAATAACAATAATCACTGGTTCGTAAATATTATTGAAGAAAATTGCATGGTATAATATTACACTGTATAAACCCTAACCGTTGACAACCAAGTGACACCTGCAAACATGATTATAAATCTGGGGAAAGCAAAACCATGACTTCTTGGTTCAACCGCGGTGAGCAATGGGGCGCGATTTTGCTTCAGCGACCGACATAGTGTCGCCCATGGAATCTGGCGTAGAACTGCCCAAAACGGTTGTGAATTTTAAACTTAAACATCCTTCTGTATGCATAGCGCCCCTTCTTTCTATTGGTTGCATGTACTTATGCCTCTATTCCCTAAAGTCACTCAACGTTATACAAACAACAGGGCAATAATCTTTTTGGAATGTTTCCTTTTGAAAGCACAACTAACAATACATCAAGGTCTCTTGCTAACGGAAAACTGAGCATTTACAGTTAAAACCACGTTTCAAACCTTGTCATCTTAGCGTGTAAAATATTAACAAAAATACAAACATTGACAAATAAAATAATAGTTAAAGTAAAGCTTATTACCCTTTACTACGATTACTACTACATTACTATATACAAATGCTATCTATTTAATTAAGTATAATTATCACTATCGGCTCGTTGCGCAATACATCTCATTTTTTTTACATATAATTGTTAGTTACATAATTTCGATGGTTTAAGCGGATATAGAAGAGTTACTGTCTCACTGTTCGAGTACATTTACTGAGATGCAGTTTTCAACACTGTTTTACTTTATTGTACAATGCAGTTCGTGTTGGGTAGAACTGCATTTAGTTGTTCTCCCCCAATATTTCGGTATTGCAAATTATTTATGTAGAAACATTATACGCCAAATCTAAATTTCATGTGTAAGTGAATGCGTAATGCAATTTCAGCTATGATCGCATAGAAATAAAATGTGTTCATAAATTTATGAAATCTCTTAGTAATAGTTGAAATAATTTGGTTAAACTAAAAGTTACAAATAATACTATCTCTGAAATAGTTTCTTTTACTGCTCACGCCCCATGAAGATATACTTGCTCGATCGAGGACTCCAACTAGCCGAAGCAAATATGAATAATATAATGAAAAACATAATTTGCAATATAACAATTATAATCAGAGAGGACCAGGGTGGACACCTATGACGACCATTGCTTCACCTATATTTAATACACGTCTTTTAGAGGAAGTATCTCCAGAGTTTTAATTGAAGGATCTTGTGGGTACTTGCTTTAAAATATATGAAAATATTACATATATGCTATCCCACACACCGAATATATGCCCACCAATAAATTTCGTCAATAATGTATGTCGCAGTTATATCTCACTGTTGTGCATGTGAACAAGGAAATAGAACTCTACTGGGAAGTACTAAACAAAAAGTGGATGACTGAAAAGTAATCGATCCTACAGCTCTTAGGCAGTATTCTTTTGAGGTAAATGTATAATACCAAACTCCAGAGGTAAGTAAATTGGGTTAGAAAGAGTAAACAAAATGAATAATAGCATTAATAACAAATCCCTCTTGAACAGCGAGTGTCTTTCGTCTTCCTCTGATATATAAACATGTAATTGTGTATTTTTGGGTCAATATAGAGCATATCTGTACCATTAGTGCTTCATTTAGTCAAGTTTCACAGGCCCAATTACTTTAATACCTTCCTGTAAAATTGACAATTTCAGTCACATAATCTCACTTATGGTAAAATGAAGCATCATACTCCATGAATGCTTTTCTAAAAACGTAATCCGCATAATCTCAAAGCTCGTCGGTGTAATTTAGAAGCACTTGTATAATTATGACTTAGTCTTTGGTAGAGAGTGTAGTGTAGTGGCTACTATGTTAGTCTCTAAAACCCAAGATTGCAGGTTCAAATCTGGCGGATGATGGTGGATATTTTCGGATGTAAAAATCCTTAGCATGGCTGTATTCGCAAGGAAAACAAAGCCGGTGGTCCTGTGTAATCTTTATTTGAACGTAAAAGAACCTTATACCTTGAAAGAAGAAGGTTTCTGGGTAAAATTCCGCCATTTCGTGTCCGCAAGTCGTGATTTCGTCCTACAGTCCTATGGCGCACAGCGGCAAATTCACGAACTAGAAATTAAAAGCTGATCAAGGAAGCATCGTAACGATGACCTATGATACACTTTAGAGCTACAGGAAACTAACTTAAACTAAACTAACCTACCAACCAACCAACCAGCCAGCCAGCTAGCCAGCTAACCAGCTACCCAACCAACCAGCCAGTCAGCAGCCAGCCAACCAGTCCACTGACCAACCGATCGACTGACCAACCAACGCAAACTAACTATTGGTAGAGAAAGCCGTCCACATAACATTTGTTTCAAACGCTGCCAATTCTTGAGGTACACTGCAGTACAAGTGCCATATGAGGTTAAAAGTAAATTACTCAGGCAACGCTTATTCGCGAATATTCTGGTTTTTTATTGTTCTGTTCTTAATAGCGTTTTCACTACATATGGTATATATCACAGGTGATAACACTGATGATATATTAAAAGCAATACTTTTGAAGGGAAACTTGCAAAGGAGACGCTTCAGCCTAACTTTTGGGTAACTATCCGGTATTTGATAGTTACAAGAACATATGGGGAAAGAGCGACAACTTGGCATATTTTAATTCGCGGACAATCTATTCACGAGTCCGTCCGAATCTTAAGGAATACAATATCAGTCCCATGAATGGTTATGAATGTGTTTAGCAAGCAATTATATATATTAACACAATACTGAATGCAATTTTATCTTTTAGGTTTGTTTAGAGCAACGGTTCCCAACCGGTGTGCCCCGGCACCCTAGGGTACCGTGTGATTGGCTAAGGGGTGCCGCGAGATATTGAGATAAACAAATAAAAAAAATACCTTCTACTGAAGCCTTAAGTCTTGTAAGGTCTTGAAATAAAATAAGTCAAATCATTTACTCTCATGCACGGCAGATGGTGATAGTGGTCGATTCATTTCAATAATTCAGTTATACTAGTATCCCACAGATGGCATTACAGCTATACCCTGCCGAACATTCCCGAGACTACTCGCTTCCTCACGAACATTCCCGAGACTTCGACAGATGAATATATAAAAGTGTACGCCGCTTGGCGCTTTCAGTTGTCTTCCTCGCGTTGATTCACAGTGTTTAGCTATGGATAAGTTCATTGTTAAACGTAAACGCCAGGACAGTGAAAGTGAACAGTCGGCTCCTACTGCTTGCCCCTGGTGTTTAATGCTATTCCCAAGGGTGCCGTGAACTTCAAAAGTTTGGGAAACACTGGTTAAGAGAGTAAAATTTTTATCTAAAATTTTTTATAGTCTAACGTTGCATTGCTTAAGAAGTAAGGTGACTTTTGCCATCAAAGTAAGGAGGAAGAGCAAGAAGAGGAGGAGGATGCGGACTGAGGAGACTCAGTAAATAACCTTATGTAGATTATTCTGCTTATGCCCCAGAAGGTAGGGGTGAGGTTAGAGTACACACCGGGAGGCCGAACCAGGAAAAACAGTACAGCAATGACAGAGTCTCTAACAAATACGAGAAAGACCCCGAAAGCCAGACAGGCAGACAGGGGAAACTGTCCCACAAATATCAAGACCCGCACCAGAGGGCGATAATCATGCCGACAACCAGCCGAAGCAGAGAGACGGAGATTCAAATGAACATTTGTTTTCCCTGCCACGCTGAGCCGAGTACCATTGACGGCACGTCCAATACTGAAAGAAACCAATGGGATGAAGGATGAATAAAATGACAATGGAAATGACATGGAGGAGCAGGAAATTCGAGAAATGAAAGAAACCTACCCAATATTCACCAACTCAAAAAGCACGAAAAACCCATGGGTCATATAGGCCATTTAGGTAGGGTCGAACCTGCGACCTCCCGAATGCGGGCCACAGACGAAACCACCTGATCCATTCCGCTCGGTTCACAGTAAGAAAATTCATGTGTTAAGGCACAAATGACGTCATGAACTAATCTAGAACTAAGGCTCTTTATGAGATATTAAACCACATGCTACGGCACCTCTTAGAACAATACATCGAGTCACAAAAACATCCCGAGATCATGATATTCTCCTGAGAAAGCTGATGTGTTCCAGTACAAAATAATTGTAGAAAAGATTATTATTTTATTTATATCATGCTGATCGAGATGAACATTAGTAGAATTAGTCTTATTAAATGCTTCATTGTAAGCAGAAGGGACATAAGGAGACACAGAAGACTGATGCGTTATTCAAATCTTTTAAAACCTGGTCGTTATGTGAAATAAGTGAGGTTCAGTTCGCTTAGCACGGTCCCGTTTGAGAAAAGTTATGGCAGTTTAAAATTGAAAACAATAACAAAGGAATGTCGCGAAAACGGTCAACTCTAGAACAAAAGCATATACGATATAAATTATGTGCTTTACGATATATATATATATATATATCTATATATATATATTTTGTGCGATAAGTTTTTGTCTGTCTCTTACGGTTTAACGTTATGCAACATTCTCAAAATTCATCTAGAAAATATCTGTTCAGAGGGTATTCCCAGAAAATGCAACTATACATTTTATTTGTGATCTTTAATATAATGCATTTTAATAAAATCATTAGAGGCCATTTATTTTCAAACATTTTTCCAAGTAAAGGGTAGTTTGTGGTGGTGGGGACTTTCTTGAAAATCTTTGTGTAGCTCCTTGGAAGACTCTAAACATAAATGCCAAGTTTGGTATTTAACGGTCATTTTCATTTTTGAGCTTTGCACGCGGACTTTTTCTCAAAATGCTTTTTTTTTTTTTTCGCAATAGGGGATCTCAAAACATAATCTCTATTTCGACTTTTTAGGTGGAATGTAATACCTTCTCTAGCTACTATATTTATTATGTGTACACACGTGCTTGAGAAAGTAAAAAGCGGTATTAAAATAAAATAAGTGTCTTTGAATTCTCTAGAATGTTAATGATCTTACAGATTTGACGTTGTAATTCTCGTGTACCTTTCCGACCACATGAAACTCACTGTAGAGTATCGAATACTGCGGAGTTTCACTGGTTTCGCAAAACACGCAAAGAGCTAACAGTATTTAGCGGTTTTCCACAATACGAGCTTTAAAACAAACTAATGCAAGGAGCGGAGGCTGGACGTACAAATCTCGTTTGGAAATTCCTGCATGACAACCAAAAAATTCATCCTTTTTCCTCGCTGGTTGCTGTTTAAAGATCAAAGAGTAGTCAAGGGAGGGGATATTTTTCTTTGCCAGCGAGTGCTTTTCCTCCCATAGAAGCGCCCCGTTAATCATTTCCCCGTCAATAGAGCAGCCAACAAAACATAAATCAGATCGCTGGACGCGTAAAATATTTCGCATAGCGGAAAATATTATTTAGCTTTCAGCTAGAACAACATGGTATTGTCTGTGCAGCAGGTGAATCTGTAAATGAAATGTAAATACTTCCCACCCAGTTTCAATAGTAATCCGAATTCCATCTTCCTCACACAAGTTATGATATTCCATACATCTGGCCCCCGTCCATAGTCGTAAATGTTTGAACGCATAACCATTCAGTTTAAAGCGATGTGCAATAAAACTTGCGGACGTGTTACACACCGTATAAAATATCTCGTGGTTTGACTTATTACCATTTATATACATAAAACAAAAGTTATTTTTTTAATTGCAACGTTTATCATTGTCATGTTTCTTCAGGCATTACTGCATTGGTTAGCACGTTTTCTGTTTCTGTGTCTAGCGATTGTCGGATAATCAATAAGAGAGAAGGTCACCAAGAGCGGCTATCGTTTTAAATTCTCGTATCCCATTGTTCATCAGTCACAGGACAGACAAGCAGCTGGTATTCGATATCACTTAGCAACAGCTGAGGCAGTGTTAAAAGTACGGTGATACATTAATCTTCATTTTCAGTTTTGTCGTTAGGTAGTTTTATGCTCAACCAAAATGAAATGTGAGTGATAGTACCAGAAATACATAACTGAGCCAAGTGGTTTAGGCGTTTCGTCTGGGACTGCATTCGGGAGGTCGTGGGATCGGTTCCCCGCGGCTCACCTCTTTCGGGAGGTTTTCCGGGCTACTAATCGAATGCTGGGGAGGATTCTTAATTCCCCTGAACTTTCTGTCCCTTCATGTCATTCGAACCAGTCTCTTTCAAGGTTGAAGTGTCGACGAGAACTACGGCATTCCGTGGAGACGACTGTGTTCTGGAATTACAGCTCTCGGCAGCGGGGTAGCGTTTGTGGTTTTCTGCGAACTCAGGTGGCCTATCCGGGACTGAGCCCGATCCTGGTGCTCACCGGCTCGTGATGAAGAACTACTTGGGAACTGTTAGGGATCCTCTCCTTGCCCGCATGTCGGCTGCATCTGAAATTAAACTCATAATATCCTCTCTCCAGGGGTCTGACGTACAATAAGTTGCAATGTGGAATAACCTTCCGTAATGTTTACACACACAATATGCATACATTGCATCTTCCTATATTTCGGTATGCGGAAAACTTTTTCAACCTTCTCACAAATGTTTCTCTGCTAACGGACTCAACTGTGGACACTGTATTTCGGAGACCTCAATATGCAAGTATGATGTTCTCCTTTGGGTATACTTACCAAAATTATCTATTCTTGGTTTTCAGAGTCAAAAGCAGCGGAAGTAACTAAAATGGTGTTTACACAGCTGGGTAGAAGTTGCTTATGTGTCTATTGAACATTTGGAGGTGAGGCATGTCACTAGGGAGCTGACCTTATTTGTGCATCTTCAGCCACTGCAATTATGTAAAGCCATCATTTATGTGGTGTTAATTCCAGTAGAAATGTTGCATTTTACGAACTTTTATCGGGTGTCAATAAGATAATGTGTTGAATACTTATGCTCTAATTTGTAAACGGTTTATTATTATTATTATTATTACTATTATTATCACCATCATTTTCCGCTAAGATGTATTTCTCCGAGGTGTATATATCTTGTAGGAGATAATTTTTGGAATGTAAATGAAATGTAAAGGAAAATACACCCACAGATACCCATTTATGTATTAATGGGTACTGACCATGAGCAATTAATATCTTAGTCCAGTTGGGACTTCATACTGTAACTGGTAGCAAAGTAAAAGAGGCATAAAAAAGGAGGAGTTGTAGCGTAATTAGAGCTCACATCTTCCACCCCCTCGAACTAGATTTCAAAGAATAAACAATTATTGAAGTTGTTTGCATATATATAGGGTGTTAATGAACTATATCGAAGCATTTTCACAGAATATGAAGATTACTTAAATAAGTAATTTGAGATAGGAGACTTATGGCCTGTTTATTGAAATGTCGAAGTAACGCCTATACGTTTCTGAAGTGCCAGTACGCCACTGGCTAATTTATCAACCATTCCAGAGCAGGACACGAAAAACGAAGGGACATCTTACATCGTACCTCTCTAGCGTAGTGGTTATGATACTGGCTTTAAAGTGAAAGGTAGTTTCCGAGAGTAGGCTACCTCAAGAACGTAGTTAATGAATGCTCAGTGTCGCACTGTCGAATGATTAGTTCGAGATTTTACAGATTTTTGCGACATTAAATCTTGAGAATGCTAGTAACGAGCTGCTATAAATAGATGTTTCTATACTTGGGCAGCAGTTTTAAAGACATTCTAAACCATTTTTTCCACCTGCTTTGCTTTAACAGCCGGTCCCCATGGCCGCGCTCGCTTAAGCGTCTCGCTTTGGTGCTTCGTGGGCAGGGGATCGTGGGTTCGAGTCCCGCCTTGGGCATGGGTGTTATATGTTTGTGCAATGTGTTTGTAAAGGACCAGTAAAACCAGTAATGAAACAGTAAAACCAGTAATGAAACAGTAAAACCTACGGGGGGGGGGGGAAATGTAAAATAGGGATATAAAAAAAAAAAAACACTGACTTATCAGAACCTGATACCCACCCGTTTAACGCTATGTAGCTGCGTTATGTTTATCCGGGGACCATGCATCGCCGATCTCAAATTACTTATATCAGTCACGTGCACAATCTCGCAAGTTATTACACATATATATGTGTATGTCTGAGAACAATATAACCCCAAAACGAAATGTGCAAAGTTGGCATCAATAGTTTTAACATCTTCAGACGATATCGTGATGATTTCCAAGAAAATTCACACACCCCTAACCACCATTTTGCATGAACATTTTTTTTTATTTTAATTATATGTTTTACCCAAAGTTTCTCTAGCGGTATTGATTAAATATTACACGCTTAAGGTTTTTATATGAAAAGTGCATATCTTGAACTTTCTGGAAAGTCACTTTCATTTGGAACCAGTTTTATAAAGCTTTATTAAACAGGTATAGCCCAATACACCAACACTAATTACCCTAAACATTTAGACCTATAAACCACAATTTTTTTTTCAAATAACTAATTTGTGGCATGAGCCATGATTTTTGTTCGAATATTTCAATACTTTTTTATTTTGATTAAGCGTGTAGCTACCATGTGAATACGTAATATTGGGCGCTAGATTTACATGAAGTAAGTGCCCAGGAGAGGAAAGGAGAAGTCGTCCGTCTGTCTTTCCGCAGTGTTGTCAATCAAAAAAACCTACTTTCCTGAGACTCGCAGCCAGTATAGTGAATACGTTATCTAATTTACCGCAAACTAGCTGAATTATAAACGAAATACAGCGCACAATTACGTAAGCTATAAGATCTACAGACAGAATGAAACCTTGTCATCGAAACCACTAAATGTCTAGGTGCATAGCGTAATGTCTCATTATTGTCAATCTGCTCCGCTTCCAAAATTGCACGATACTCACCGAATGAAGAGGGAGCTGAGCGCCCAAGAAAAGATGCCCACGGTATTTAGCTGTTTGTCGAGATGTCATGAAAACAATGGAATTTCTGGGCCAACAGTTAGCGGCAGTTTTAAATATCTGGCTATAGACTTGTTATCCTCTATTTCCCGTGTGTCTTCAAAAAATATGACGAAACTATATTCGCAAAGGCTTATCGCAATTGAAAGGTAGTAGATACAAGTAGAAAAGTCACCATTCCAACTCCTGTCCTACACCGTCTAGCATACAATTAATTTTATAGTTTGCCTATTCAATAATAAACGACAATATGTAATGTGTTGTCGCACATTTATTTGTACGAGTTATAATTTAAAGCCATTTGGTATTAATTTTTGCCGCTATACTGCGCCAAAGTCGAATTCCAATTTCGTTTGTCGTTTGTCGTTTGTCGCCAGGAGTTAGCCGAAGGGATCAATGTTACTTTGACACGAGTGACATGGTTCAAATGTCGGTAGCACGGTAAGTCTTCCTAAGGCCCAACTTAGCCGTTTCTAAATTATCAGTGGTTTCTAATCTGGTCTCAAGTGATTCTAGAGAAAAAAATCTTTTCAACCTTTGGCAATATATTCTCGGCAGTCAAACGCGTGCAACTTACTTTATTATTATCTATAAATGGAATTTTGGGTGCACTATTTTGTACGTTTCAACTTTTATGACCTGGTTCAAATTTACCACTGGGTTAATTTTTTGATTGATACTTTAAGTGCTTTGCTGAGCATTCATTTTTATAGTTTAATCTTATGTGTACTGTAAGTTTAATATCATAGTTAATATGGGTAAAAGCTTTCTTTGGCTGCAAAAAGGATTTCAAATTGTTTCCCTCCAAAAACCCTAATTTGCACTACTTTTTCAAAAACACTTAGAATTATTTTCAGAAACTCCATTTTACCCCTTATTTTGACCCAATTCACACACACTCACACTTAACCTAACTTAACCCCGACGAAGTCTCGTAATCAGAGGACTCTGTCGTTCTTTGCGACTTGCTACGGCCTGACTGCCTCCGCTCGCCTCCTACTCAGTTAAAAATGCACTTCAAGTTAAGCTGACCTTAATATTTTGGCGGATATAACTCAGCAGCTGCTCTAAAATGCACAGATCTTTTAGTTTGGTTCGTATCTACTCTTGAACATACACTGCAACAAAATGGCATTTTTTCCTTCCGAACTTGGTTAAAGGCACGTACTTCCCTCCAATTTCGTTCAATATTTTGAGTATGGGCTCCAGTTTCAGGATCCAAAAAATAATAACTATGCTTGGCGGTGAAATGTTTGAGACTACGCTGTTCAAGGTCAATGGTGCAGCCATCTTCCACTTTCCTTGAAGCATCATCTCGAGTTTCCTCAGAAACCAAAAAGCTATGGTCGATACTACCGAAAACAAATTGTCCTTCCTCCAAACGGCCTTTCTCAAATTTTCATCTTCCAAATATTGCTTCGCCCACTTCCACAATAAGACCTCTACCGCCAAGCTTCAAACCTAAGTCTCCACACTTATGATCGACAAACATTTCACGGATAAATGAATGGCAGTTCACTATCGTTCGTCTTGATGTATCCAATTCGCGAACCAAGAAAGGCTGTTGAGGAGGATAAATAAACAAAATGGCAGCAACAACCCGAGAAACCTCCACAACACTTAAATGAGTTCGTTCAATGAATGTTCCACGGCAGGCTGACTTAAAAAAATCTGATGACTTTCTCTAGCTCTGCTACAAATTTCTTAAATAAGATTATTCTTCTTCCTACACCTTGCTAATCGAGATAATCATTAGCAGAATGTTCTTATTACTTAGTTCCTTACATGTAGAAAGAAAATAAGGGAATACATTAGGCTAAACCGATAGTCAATTGTTTTAAAAGCTGTCGTTATTCGAGTGTCATTGCAAATCGCTTCCTTGCTTGGCCAGGAGTAGAACAAAAGAAAAACGGACACTTCCTGTCTGAGAAAAGTTTAAGTAATTACAACTGAAAACAAAAACAAGGAATATCTCGGAAACGGCTACCTCCACAACAAAAATGTAAAGAACATAAATTGGGTGTTTTGATCAGATCAACATTTTTTGTGTAGTAAGTTTTTGTCTATCTCATACCGTTTAGCAGTTAAGCAAAATTTAGAAAAATTCATCCAGAATAAAGAGATCTTCAGAGGCTATTTCCAGAAAAATCAAGATATACATTTTATTTGGTATGTAAATATCTTTAATATACGGGATTTTAATCAAAATCGTTAGAGCCATTTTTTAGAACACCAACATTTTCGAAAATTTTTCCATGTAAAGGGCAGTTGGGGGTGGGGGGATTTTCTTGAAAATCTTTGTGTCGCTTCCTTGGAAGATACCAAATCAAAATACCAAGTTTAGTATTTAACGATCTTTTCGTTTTTGAGCTATGCTGTTCACAGACACACACACGCACACACGCACACAGATAGACAGACAGACACACACACACACACACACACATACACACGGACCGTTTTCTGAAAATGCTTTTTTTGGATTCAGGGGGTCCTAAAACATGTATTTCCGTTGAAATCTCGGTATCGAATTTTTGGGTGGAATACAATACACTGTGTACATAGTACATATAGAGAAAGTAAAAAACAACAAAAAACACATTTCATTTTTCTCCTCTTGGCACATATATACGTACATTCTACCAAGCTGGTAAGTAAGATCCGTTTTATTTAACTTTAGTTAATGTCCAGAAACCTCGAACACCATTGTATCTTTCAGAATGCTACGATGAATAAATAATTCTACAATTTGCTGAGACGAAAACTCAACACAACTGAGCACATTATGCATATCGATGAACACGAAACTAACTGCCTGCCAATGTGGCTAGAGAACTATGACAGATTTCTTTTCCAATCCACAGCTAGTAACCAATTCAAAATATACTGCTATATGACCTTAGATGTTAAAGGGGGCTATATAGATGAAATAATATATATATATATATATATATATATATATATATATATATATATATATATATATATATTGCTGATCGCTCAGATAATAAATTGAGAAAAAAATCACCTGATCAAAACCTGGTATGCCATTCGCCACATCAGCTCATACCACTGGGAAAAACAATTAACTAACGAAACCATACCTTCTGGAACATTGATATCCTTGGGTTTAGCTAGAATACCCTTTTAAGTCCGTGAAATTAGTAAAATCTTTAAATGTGGATTACTGAATATCCTCATAATAGAACTATAACTTAAATTAAGCGTAAATACATCCTACATTTGGGGAAATTCATAAATCCGTTCTGAAGTTAAAGTAAACATTTCCCTTAATATGTTTATTGAATTTAATTCTGTAGGATTTTATTACATTTTATTACATTCTTAATGTTTTATGGGTTCTCACTTCCTTCCTTAGCGAAACTATTATGCTGGAGCGTATATGGCAGGCCTTTGTTTATCTGAGCGAGGAGTCGCATTTTGACATTACTTTTTATATATGCATGTGTATTTATTTGTCTCCTTTATTATAACCATCATCTGTCAGTTTGGACATGGAAGTCTTTAACGTTCTGTATAGAATTAGGTAACACAAGTATAAGAGAATTTCAAAGTGTAACACAATGTAACTTTTATAACTGTATTTACAAACTGGAGTTATCTCACTTAATATTAATAACTTTCAAAATATTTAAAAATATGACATTGTTTAAATGAAATTTTATTAGGGAACATATAGGTTCCACTAACTCAGAAATTTTCAACCTGATAATAATAATGTTCTGTGTAATTGAACTTGTAGACAGAGAACAACGGATAGCATATCACAAGCTTTTGTAAATCTTTTTAAGAAATTATGTAAAACCATTGAGTATTTGTTTATAATAAATGGTTTACACCATTATTATCATATTTTTTATAACAAAATGTAATTTATGATTCATAGAAAAGCTAAGTAATTAGATTAAGGTGTTCTTAGGAAACATATTTCATTTCATTTTAAAAAGCCATAGTTATATCGAACGCCTAAAATATAAGTTCCTTTTTCACTTTTTACGTAATACAGATGGACATAAGGTATTGCATGCCATCCACAATTTTGATACCGACATTTCGCCGGAAATACCGTTTTAAGGTCTCCTGGACCTTAAAAAAAAAAAAAAAAAAAAGGATTTTCAGAAGAAAAAAGTCCGCGGTATTTGTGGTGTGTGTATGTTTGTGTGTGTGTGTGAGAGAGAGAGAGAGAGAGAGAGAGAGAGAGAGAGAGAGAGAGAGAAGACAGTGTAACTAAAAACTAAAGGTCGGTTAATTGCAAAACTTGACATTTAAGTACAGCTTATTCCAAGAATGCAACAAGAAAATCCCCACTCCAAACTACCCTTTGCATGCAAATATTCTCGAAATTCTTGTTATAAATAGCTCTAACGTTTGTGATTAAATAACACATATTAAAGATATTTACATGGAAAATAATAAATATATCTTGAGTTTCTTGCGAATAGCCTCCGAAATCCGAAGCAGATAGAAGAAGAATATTTTAATATTATTAAATATAATAATAATTTTACATACAATATTTATAGCTTTTAAGTTAAACGAAATCTTTTCGTATATCTAGAATTTTAATTCTAAAGTGTTGAATTAATATGCATTATAACTCTTAACTCTTTTATATACATGTATATATGTAGTTCGAGACTTCAGTTATTACTTTCTCTACACGTACTATGTACATAGTGTATAGAGAAGATATTGCATTCCACCCAAGGTTCGATATCGAGATTTCATCGGAAATATATTTTTTGGGTCCCCCTGAATGCAAAAAAGGCATTTTTAGAAAAATGTCCATGTGTGTGTCTGCCTGTGTGAAGCATAACTCAAAAACGAAAAGACCGTTAAATACCAAAGTTTGGTATCTTCCAAGGATGCGACACGAAGGTTTTCAAGAAAACTCCCCCACTCCCAACTACGCTTAACATGGAACTTTAATCGAAACTTTTGTTTTTCTTAAAAATGCCCTAACGATTTTGATTAAAATATCGCATATTAAATATATTTACCTGACAAATAAAATGTATATCTTGAATTTTCTGGGAATAGCCTCTGAAGACTCCTTTATTTTGGATGAATTTTACGGAATTTTGCATAACTACTATCCTGTAAGAGATGGACAAAAACTACCACATAAAAATGTAGAGCATATTAAAACACATTTTTTTTTTCGAGGAGTTGATTGTTTTTGAGATATTCCTTGCTTTTGGATTCAGCTTTGAAAAGATACTTTTCTCATACGGATATTTATCAACTCCTGTCCATACAAACAAAGGAACCTCAGCCACATAGCAACCAGCTTTTGACTATCACTTTAACCTATGGTACTCCGTTAGTTCCCTTCAATTATAAGGAAGCAAGTAATAAGATTATTTCTGATAGATTTTTCTCGATTAGCATAAAGTAAATAGAGGACTAAGCTTTTTAACAATAATTAATTGTAGAGATGTAGAGAAAGTCATGTGAATGGAGCACATCAGGTTATTTTTATTCATGCGTTCATTATGCTAAAACACTACATTTGTAGCTTGTTGAGAAGTTACATACCGTTTCTTGGGATGATACGTTGTGAAGAAATATATTTGAGTGTTTTATGAAGTCTTTTCAGAAGCCGAGTTGAACATATTGCTTTTGTGTGCTAGGGAAGTTTTATGGAATAGCCTGTAGAAAGCTGGAGTTTTCGCTTTTGTATACCTCTTGCACGTTTCATAAAGGCCTCTCCTGGCTAATTATTTTCTCAAACATTTACGTTTCTAGTGCAGTATACATTCTCATATGGCACTTGCTTTTTTGCCAGGCTTGCGCTGAAATGCGGAATTACATAAAGGAAGCCAAGAACAAGAACGTCACAAGAGAAAGCCTACTTCTATATACTAATTTTATAGGTGTGCTTCAGCATACTTCCAGTTAAGTGCATAGCGGTGGTACTTTATGAATTTTATGAATTACTAGGAGAAAGAAAATACGGAAAACAATTTAAACAACACTTTTCAAAAAACTCACAATTAAACTGAATAAACACCTTAAAATTTCACTTTTAAATGCTTTAACTGGTAAAAGGAACTTTTATCAAAAGGTGAATAATAGTTTATTACAAGGAATGAATAGGGTTCAAATATAACTTTTAAAGTTAGGAACTTCATTTTTTGTACTAATACGCTACATGACCTATGTATATATCCAGTGAAGCTCCAATCCTCCTAAAATATTAGTGCCTTGAGACCAAAAATGTAGCTGAATATGATATAAACAGTATTGATAAAACTAAGTATCAGATTTTTATTATTAGCTTCCTGTGCAGAATAGCAAAGAATTTAACGTATTCGTGGTGCAATTTTTCTGCTCTCAAGTACATTATTTTATTTTGCATTTCACGAATGCTACAATATATAAAACATCAAAAAATTATTTTTATTAGTCATAGTATGTTGAACATTCAGTCCAATCTTTAGCATAAACGTTGCTACTGATTGCAGCAAAGTGCTAATGAAATAAAATGGAAAACATTTAGTTTAAGGTTTGTATAAGAAAGACGCTTTAAGGATGCACTATTTAAAAATGGAATATTTTATTAAAGTTACAAACGTCATTGGGCTACGAAAGTCAGGAAATACATAAAACAAGATTGATATGATTTAGGTGAGAAAAAACAAACAAACAAAAAGTGATATTTGACAGAATATGGCAAATTAATACCCACTAGTCCCCTTAAATAAGATATTTAAAACAATTTAAATCAGACTTAACACATCACTTTATTTTTGAATCCGGTATCTTTTAAAGAAGAACCTGATGTGTTCCATTCACATAACTTTCTCTAGCAAACTGTTCTTACCAAAGATTAATGTTTTATCTACATTATGTCTTTCGAGATCAATATAAACACAATTGATCTTATTACTTGCGTCATTGTAAGTAGAAAGGAAATAAGGGACATTATACAAAATCGATAGTAATATATTTTAAAAGCTGGTCGCTATGTGAAATAATTGAGATTTGGTTCTCTTTGCACGGTCCCTTTTGAGAAAAGTTAGTTTAAGCTTTAAACTCTAATAAGTAACAAGGAATACCTACCTAAAAAATCTGATGTGTTCCATTCACATAACTTTCTCTACATCTCTACAAAAAATTATTTTTAAAAAGCTTATGGTTCCATTTACTTCATGCTAATCGAGAAAAAAATTAGCAGAAATAGTCTTATTACTTGCTTTCTTGTAGATAGAAGCGAGATAAGGTAGTATGATAGGTTAAAGTGACAGTCAAAAGCTGGTTGCTAAGTAACTCAAGCTCCTTTGTTTGTAAGGACAGGAGTTGACAAATTTCTGTATCAGAAAAGTATAAGTTTTTCAAAAATGAAACTAAAAACAATAAATATCTAAAAAAAAAAACATAAACTCCTCAAAAATACATGTAACATAAATTGTGTATTTTAATGTGCTCTACATTTTTTGTGTGGCAAGCTTTTTGCCCACCTCTTACGGTTTAGCAGTTATGCAAAATTCAGTAAAATTCATCCAGAATAAAGTAGTCTTCAGAGGCTATTCCCAGAAAATTGAGGATATACGTTTTATTTGTCAGGTAAAATATCTTTAATATACGATATTTTAATCAAAATCGTTAGAGCCATTTTTGAGAAAAAAATTCTCGAAAATTTCTCCATCTAAAGGGGGATGTTCATGAAAATCTTCGCGTCTTGGTGTTTAACACACACACATACACACACGCACACACACACACGCAAACATGCACCTACAGAGAGAGACACACACACACACTAAAATGTGTTACACCCACATGACTTTCTCTAGCTGCTCTACAATCTTCTTACAAAAGATTATTCATTTTCCTACACCATGCTAATCGAGATAAACATTAGCAGAATGCTCTTGTTTCTTAGTTCCTTATAAGTACAAAGGAACTAAGCTAAAGTGATAGTCAAATGTTTTAAACTATCGTTATGCGATTGTCAATTCAAATCGCTTCTTTGCTTGGCAGTAGTAAAACAAAAGAAAAACGGACACTTTTTGTCTGAGAAAAGCACAGTACTTTACAATTGAAACCAATAACAAGGAATATCTCGGAAACGACTAACTCCACAGCAAAAACATAAAGGACATAAATTGTGTGTTTTAACGAGATCTACATTATGTGTATAGTAAGTTGTCATCTATCTTTTACGTTTAGCAGTTAAGCAAAATTCGGCAAAATTCATCCAGAATAAAGAGGTCTTCAGAGGCTATCCCTAGAATATTTAAGGTGTACATTTTATTTGGGATGTAAATATCTTTAGGATCTGTAATCAAAATCGTTAGTAATTTTTGAGAAAATAAACATTTTCGAAAATTTTTCCATCTAAAAGGAAATTTTTGGTGGAGGGATTTTCTTGAAAATATCCGTATCGCATCCTTGGAATACCAATTTTGGTATTTAATGGTGTTTTCGTTTATGAACTATGCTGTGCACAGACACACACGCGGACCTTTTTCTAAAAATTCTTTTTTCGGACTCAGGGGAGCCGAAACATCTATTTCCGTTGACATTTTGACATCGAATTTTTGGATGGAATACAATACCTTCTCTAACCACTATGTACATAGTAAATGTGGGATAGAGAAGATAAAAAAAATGTGATGTGTTCCATTTACATGACTTTCTCTACAGCCTACAATAAATTATTATTACAAAGCTTATTCTTCTATTTGCTTCATACTAATCGAGAAAAAATTAGTACAAAGGATCTTATTACTTTCTTTCTTGTAAGTAGAAGAGAAATAAGAGAGTACCATCGACAGCCAAATCTGTTAAAAGCTGGTTGCTATTTATATAGACACGAGTTGACAAATTCTCGTCTGAGAAAAGTATAAGAGTATTTGAAAGCTAAAACTTTTAACAAGGAATGTTTCTAAAATAGTCAAATCCACGGAAATAATGTACATAGCATAAATGGTGTGTTTTAACGAGATCTACGGTTTTTGTTATGTAAGTTTTTGTCTATCTCTTATGGTTTACCAGTTATGCTGAATTCCGCAAAATTCACCTATTATAAATGTCTTCAGTTTTTTCTTCCCGAAAACTTAAGATATACATTTTATTTGTCAAGTAAATATCTTAAATATAAGAGATTTTAATCAAAATCATTAGAGCCATTTTTGAGAAAATAACATTTTCGCAATTTTTTCCATGTAAAGTAGGTGGTGGGGGGGGGATTTCTTGAAAATCTTTACATTCTTAGAAGATATTGAACTTAAATACCAAGTTTGGTATTTAACGGTCTTTTCGTGTTTGACCTATGCTGACCACAGCCAGACAGACAGCCAGACAGACAGACAGACACATACACGCGGACATTTTTCTAAAATACTTTTTTTCGATTCAGGAGGTTGCAAAACATGTAATGCCGGTGAAATCTTGGTGTCAAATTTTTGGGTGGAATGCAAAACCTTCTATGTACACTATGTACATATTACGTGTAGAGAAAGTAAACATCTGATGTGTTACATTCACATAACTTTTCCTAGCTGGTGGGGATTTTCTTAAAAATCTTCGTGTCGCATTCTTGGAAGATACAATACCCAAATACTAAGTTTAGTATTTAATGATCTTTTCGCTTTTGAGCTATTCTGTCCATACACACACACACATACACACACGGCCTTTTACTAAAAATGCTTTGTTTTCGGACTCAGGGGACCCCAAAACATATATTTTCGGTGAAATCTCGACATAGAATTTTTGGGTGGAATACAATACTTTCTCTATCCCTAAGTATATTGTACATACGGGGCTAGAGAAATTAAAAATAAGCAAAAAGTTTTATTTTGACCAAATATGAAAATCTGATATCCATTTTCGTACTTATTAACTTAATACATTTCGTTTTTGAGTCCGGTATCTTTTAAAGATAAGGGGAAAACATTTTCAGGAAATTATCTCAACCCAAACAGCCCTTACCGGGATTATTACATGTATACGTTTTCGATACTAATCGGCTAAAGGCGTGTATCATTATTGTTGCTTAATGGTTGATGCTAAGCAAGTCAATTCAGTAATCGTCTCCTGGTTTGTTGCCCTTTTCCGAAAACTAAGAATAATACTTACGATTACATTGGCGACGATGCAACTATTTATCCTGTAGGCAAAATGTAATTTCTTCTCACGCTTCGGTTTACCGTGATTGAATTATGTGATTGGTTGTCTGACTCGTGACAGATATTGGGTTAAATGACCATGTTCTGCGCAGCCTGCTCACGCGCCTAAAAATGTGGCGCATTTGCATTTCATTCTAACGTGTTTGCATTGCAGTGAAAAATGTGTTCCATTCACATACCTTTCTCTACAACAAATTATTGTTAAAAAGCTGTGCTTCTATTTACTTCATGCTAATTGAGAAAAATTAGCAAAAATAGCCTTATTACTTCCTTCCTTGTTAGTAGAAGCGAAATAAGGGAGTACCATAGGTTAAAGTGATAGTCAAAAAGTGGTTGCTATGGGAAAAGTAATTTTTTCTAACAAGGAATATCTCAAAAACGATCAACTCCAAGAAAAAAGAATATATAACATAAATTGTGTGTTTAATGTGCTCTACATTTTTTGTGCTTTAAGTTTTTGTCCATCTCTTACCGTTTAGCAGTTATGTAAAATTCCGTGAACTTCATCCAAAATGAAGTAGTCGTCACAGGCCAGATATAAATTTTATTTGTCAGGTAAATATCTTTAATATACGATATTTTAATCAAAATTGTTAGAGCCATTTTTAAGAAAATCAAAAATTTCGAATTGTTTTCCATGTAAAGGGTAGTTTTAGGTAGGGGATTTTCTTGAAAATCTTCGTGTCGTATCCTTGGAAGATACCAAACTTGAATACCAAGTATGTTATTTAACGGTCTTTTCGTTTTTGAGCTAGGCTGCCCACAGACTCACACACACACACACACACACACACACACACACACACACACACACACACACACACACACACACACAGACACACACAAACAGTTTTCTAAAAATGCTTTTTTTTATTCAGGGGTCTCAAAACATATATTTCCAGTGACATCTCGGTATTGTATTTTTGGGTGCATTACAATACCTGCATTATACACTATGTATATAGTACGTATAGAGAAAAAAGTTATATGGTTACACAATGTTGTTTTCATGCTGTACAACATAGAACGATGTACGAGCCCAGAAAGTAAGTTCCGTTTGGTAATAAAATTAAATTGTGTATAGATACAGAATAATTATTTATTACACAAAATTCTACAACTCATAAACTACTTTTCCACATAAGTGCCGAAATTTTACAGGCATTTGTCATAGCGTGGCAGAAGTTTTTGTATACCCTCTTCATAGAAGTTTTCCGCCTGTACCCAACGTGAGCAAAGTTTACGAAATTACAGTTTTTCGGTAACAATTTCATGAATTAGTGATCGTGAGCTTTGGGGAAATCCCATAGCGAGAGCACTAATTGTAAACTTGCGGTTTTCCTGGATCTTGTCATCAATCGCGTGAACCAGTTCTTCTGTAACCAAAGATGGACGACCACTTCGTTCTTCATCGTGCACTTCACTACGTCCTTCATTGAACTGTCGGACCCATCGTCTCACCATTGAATCATTCATCGCATTTTGTCCGTAAACTTCGCAAATTTGCCGATAAATTTCAATTGGTTTCACTTTCCTAGCATTCAGAAAACGAATCACAGATCTGATTTCACAAGCGGCGGGATTTTCAATCAACACCGACATTGTAAACAAGCACAACAAAGCGTATGTGGCTGACAGCGATCTCAAAATGGCGCACGTTTCTTCTCCTTGATACAGAGCGTCTACCGCGCATGTGCGGAACTGCTAACGCAGCACTGCTGCGGATATTGAAACGGAACTTACTTTCTGGACGTACCTCGTATATTTATTTTAAGTTTTTTCTTGAATATAGGTTTGAAGTTTCCTGGTGTTACCGTTAATAGCGCATCCACACTTTATAAAGTGTCAGGAAAGTTTAAGCAAACTCAACGTATATAAGACAAACGTAGGTATAGAGTGGCAACACGTTGCCCAGGAAAATTGAACGACAAAAGGGATATCGCGGAAAGAAGCTCCAGAAATTCACCGACGATTCAATATTATGTTCAACAGGTGCCATGCTTGTTTAGATGTAGAGCCGCGTCATTTCTTATATTTTAAGACGAAAAATCTCATGTTTTCCATTCAAATGACATTCTCTACATATCTGCAACAAACTATTGTTAAAACATTTTATACTTCTATTTACTTCATTCTAATCGAGAAAAAAATAGCAGAAATAGTCTTATTACTTGCTTCCTTGTAAATAGAAGCGAAATAAGGGAGTACCATAGGCTAAAGTGAAAGTAAAAAGCTGGTTGCTATGTGACTGAAATTCCTTTATTTTTATAGACAGGAGTTGACAAGTTCCTGAATGAGAAAAGTAAGGTTTCTAAAGGTGAAACCAACAACAAGGAAGATCTCATAAACGATCAACTCCACGAAAAAATGTATATAACATAAATTGTGTGTTTTAACGTGCTCTACATTTTCTGTGTGGTAAGTTTTTGTCTATCTCTTACGGTTTAGCACTTTTGCAAAATTTCGTAAAATTCATGCGGAATAAAGTAGTCTTCAGAGGCTATTCCCAGAAAATTCAACATATATATTTTATTTGTCAGGTAAATATCTTTAATTTGCGATATTTTACTCAAAATCGTTAGTCATTTTTGAGAAAATAAAACAATTTGAAAAAAAGTTACATGTAAAGGGTAGTTTGGGATGGGGAATTTCCCTCAAAATATTCGTGTCGCATCCCTGGAAGATACTTAACTTAAATACCAAGTTTGGTATTTTACCGACTTTTCGTTTTTAAGTTATCGTGCTCACAGACACACACACACACACACACACACACACACACGGGCCTTTTTGTGAAAATGCTTTTTTTGGATACAGGGGACCCTAAAACATATATTTTCGGTGAAATCTCGGTATCGAATTTTTGGGTGGAGTGCAATACCTTCTCTATACACTATGTACATAGTACGTGTAGAGAAAGTAACAATAAGCTAATTTGTTCAGAATGTATAGTAAGAGGGCGAGGGACGTTAGCCAATCCCTTGCTACTCTACGAACGGATTCATGTATAGTGTCGTGGTAGTTGCGGACTGCCAGTCGCCCCATTCAAAACTTTTTTTATAATGACAGAAAGAACATGGCAGAGATGTTTCGTATCAGGTGTGAAGATACGCACCCTCCGAAAAACTTCATGCTTTAAAAAAGCTTTCCTTGCTTCGAAGATTTTATTAATTACATATACCAAAAAGCAAAGACCGTCGGTAAATAACACTGAATTTATTTAACATTCAGTTTACACAGCGAGATGAATGTTTTAAAAGGAACATAACTCTCCATATAGGGTATCGCGCCACGAGAGTCTAAAAAGTAGTAAAACTACATCAGTGGAGTGTGAGGAGAGCGGAGCTAAATTCTGTTTAGTTTGCTCTTTCCTTCCGCGCTTATGCTGGGATTACGATTAACTTAACATAACGCAACGTGACTTGGCTCACACCAGATAACGTGAAAAATCTAACGTTGTATTAAATAGGATAATTTAGAGTTGACTTAACGTGACTTAACTTAATGGTCATAACTTAGAGTTTGGCAATGTCAAGCTTTTTTTGCCCCCCGTTATGTCACATGGTAATTATAACCAACCGGCGTGCATCAGTAGGGTGAAGTAATAAAAACTACAATTTAAGGGTAGTTCCTGTATGTTAAGATAAAGTGCATCCTAATAGATCTTCAGTTTAGCAGCATTTTTTAACTACCGCCACATCCTGTCACGTTAAGCAAAGTTCATATTAGTCCCAGCTTTAAGTGACTTTCAATTGTACTTTCTTCTACTTTTCAGAGTAATTTAGTTGTTTAAAGCCCAAAAATTTTACTCCACAAGCATGTTAATAGTAAAAATAAATGAAGTACTTGGTGGTAAGATTTTTGGTCACCAGTGTTAATTATTCTCGAGGATATTGCAAGGACCGTGCACAATTTTTATGTTGGAGAACTGTAAAGGTTTTAGTATAAGAAGATGCATGGTTGAACAATCGATCAAGTCGTTCTGGAGCTATTAAACCCTTTGACTCAAGACGCCACTGAAGGTAATTATCTAATTTCTAAGAAGCATAATCGCATATCATATTTTATGGTGCATATAAGTAAACATTCCGCTGGATAGAACAAAATAATCCTACATTTAACAGAAAATAGTTGTAATTCTAAAATATCAAGACACCTTAATTCAAAAGATAACTTACGGAGTTACTTGAAATAATTGGTAGTGTTCTTAATTGTTGTGTTTAATCCGTTGCTCCCAACTTAGTGGGCGCACTCTGGTAATCATAGAGTTCCAGGATGACAGTATAACTTGTCTACTTAGAAGGAAAAGAGACCTATTTGCAAACAAACTAAAAATGGTAATAATAATGATAATGATAATAATAATAATAATAATAATAATAATAATAATAATAATAATAATACTATAGTTTCGAATTAAATATGCCCGTAGGTTTTCACGGAGGTGTTATTATTGGTAAGACATAACATGTCCGGACTTGTAGGCCTGGTGGAATATTAAAATTATTAAAACAATAATTAAAACCTGACGTTTCAACCTCAGCTGTGGAGGACATCTTCAGAAATGAGACTGGGTAGGAACTGCTAGCGACTGCAGATTCCTGGAGCAGTGGACGGCAATATATACTGTTGAGGTAGTGGGAGGGGTGTAATTGGACTGCTGTGTTCTGATTGGCTGTTGTGCTGACCGGTGCGAAGACTCTTTAAGGTCTGGTTTAGCTTAAATCCGTCTTCTCTATTAAAATTATAGGGATGTTTGTATATTTCTATGGATTCTCTGACAATTCTGGGGTAGTAGTCTGGTAGTTGCGAGTACTTCTGTTTTTGCAAATAATATGTCGTGTTTGTCTGCGACAGATATGTCATTTCTGAAGATGTCCTCCACAGCTGAGGACGAAACGTCAAATTTTAATTATTATTTTAATATTTTTAATATTCGATCACGGCCTACAAGCCCGGACATGTTATATTTTACCAATAGTTTCGAATGTTAACTCCATACACTTTTCTCTTTGTACCGAGTGAGATGGCCGATTTCTATAGCCCGAATCCGTTCAAAAGTCCTGTGTTTAAACGCCATGGTTGAGATTATTTCGTGGTTTCTCTCAGTCGCCAAGATTTATACAGAGTTGGATATTTAATACTACGATCCAAAGTTCCATCTTCAGTCTCAAACAATAGTACGAGTAAGACTGAAAAACAGATGGCAATTGCGATTACGCTGTCATTTGTTCACAGATAGTGAGCCCCAGTCCAGTACCCCAGTGCCATCTGCTTAACGTGGAGAAAATTATTATGGCAAAAAGAACATGAAACCTTGTAGGCTGGCTGATTTACGTCTGAGTATAGATGATGTCACCTGACTACGGATGGTGGGAAAACAAGACTAGATGGCATCCTAGCACCATCTGCTTGACACAGTGGTATAGGTACGGAAAAAAAGGCACCACATTCAAGGAGTGTCACAAACGGAACCGCTATATAACCAAGTAGTTAAAACGAAGTTAAATAAATACAATTAAACATTCGAATAGTATTACTGTGTATGAATGAATAAGTGTATTTATTGACATAGCAATATCATACATAGAATTTCAACAATCGCACGGTTCCACAGACCGTACGTGCTTTTGTAATACACATTACAAGCAATATTAAAACAACAACAACAAATAATTAAAAGAGTAAACACGAAAATAAAAACACAAAGGTAATACACAGTCAAAAGCAATATTAAACAACAATAAAGAATTAAAGGTGAACCGAAAATAAAAATACAAAGATATTCAAATATAGCAATTTAAATTTACAGCACAGAGTACATCTTCATAAATGCACCCTCTTATAATAGATAATTACACTTAAAATACATATATTCACATAATATAAACACCATAAGTAAAGCCATAGTAAAACAGTGACCTAAGTATGACATATATGTGTGTGTGTGTGTGTGTGTGTGTGTGTGTGTGTGTGTGTGGAACATTGTAGTCACTTTTGTGTAGTTGTGTAGTTATTCCTGCCCCCATTCTCTATTGGCAGCCTCCTCAGATCTCAGCTCTCTTGCCTTAAGTATAAATTTACCTAGCCCGTCCATGTTTTACGTGCCTGCCAGTAGTGTCCAACATGCTTCTAGCCCTACATTCGCAGTGGTAAAAAATCCCGGCAAATATTTTTCCCGCCATTCCTCCGTACCCCTACATCTTGCCAAGATGTGAATCCACGACTCTTCCTCCTCGAAAATGGGACAGATTCTAGTACCATTCTCGTCAGAAATTTTCGTGCTCCTCCATGTTCCTAATCTAATCCACGCGAGCCCCTCTCTAATGAGTTTGGTATCTGTTTTGATGTATTGCTCCATACGCCACTCCGATTTTAGCCCAGACTGTACTTCTAATGACATCTTCTCTGTGCATTGCGCAATTACGTATTTACTGTCTGTCAATATCACAGAGGCGGTTCTTAATTTTTCTCCAAATACTCCGCCTGTTTTCCTGTCCCGCCATCCAAATGCATCCCATCCCAATTGTTTCCAACCCTTTCTTTAATTTTGATGCCCACGTTGAATTACCTTCCATTCGCAACTGTTCTCGGTAGCAGACTGCCCTAATTAGAGATTGGTTTCCGTGAACGATTCTCATCCAATATTTAGCTGCTCTGATTTTGCACTCTATCGTTTCACTATGTGCCCCGAATTCCCTCATTATTCCGCAGTTTGCCGTACCCCTCCCTATACCCAGAATTCCTTTAAAAAATTGGGTCCTCACTTGGTCCAGGTTCCCTGTTTGTTCCCACCCCCATATTTCTCCTCCGTATGTCATCGTGGATCTAACTGTCGCTCCGTATACAGTTTCCATTAAGGTTATGGATATATTCGCTATTCTGCAGCGTATTCGGAGAGCTTCCGCTGCTTTCACCCTTGCCTTGTGTTTCGTGATGTCAATGTGTTTTGCCCATTTTCCGTTCATTGTAAATGTGAGTCCTAAGTACACAAAATATTTAACATTGTCCAGTATCTGTCCTGCATATGTCCAACTCTCCTCCCTGCTATAAACACAACCCTTTTTGAAAATCATTGCCTTAGTCTTATTCACATTAACTGTAAATAGCCATTCATCGCAATAGTTCTTAAGTTTGTCCAGTCCTCGTTGCGATCCGTTTACTGTCGTAGAGCACAATACTAAATCGTCTGCGTATAAAAGTGTTGGGATCTGCAAATCCGCTACTACTGGTGCTTGGGTATTCTCTGCTATCATTGTATCAGTAATATCATCCACAAAGAGATTACATAGCAAGGGAGATAAAATACACCCTGCCTCACTCCCCTATAGCTTCGGCAGCTCTCAGACACTCTGTTTCTGTCGTACTTTACACAGAATTCGACATTTTGATACATTGTCTGCAATGCTCTAACCATTTTACTTGATAACCCCTTTCTGCCTAGTTTGTACCATAATGCATTTCGATTGATAGAGTCAAATGCCTTTTTAAAGTCCACAAAAGCACAATGAAGCTTTCCCCGCTTAATTAACAGTTGCTTCGTCCTTAAAGTGTCTAATATAAAAGCGGCGTCTATGGTACTGTGTCCTTCTCTGAAACCCATTTAAAATTTTGAAAGTTTGCCAAATTTAGATTCCCAGTCCTTTATCCGGTTATACACCACTCTACAATAAATTTTCTCCATAATTAGCAACAGAGTAACCCCCCAATAGTTATCCGGATTCCCAATAGTTCCCTTCCCTTTATAAATGGGATGAATAATGAATGCCCTTTCCCCAACAGGTAGGGTAATTCCCCTCAATAAACAATCTGTTACATATCTGGAGCATACTCCTACCAAACTCATTAACATTGGCTGCGGCTTTAAAAACTTCGGGGGTTAGCCCATCCAACCCTGGAGCTTTGCCTCCCTTCAGACTCTTCAGCGCCTGTGCTATTTCTCGTGCTGATATTTCTTCGTCCAGTATTGGGATCTCAATATTTCCCAAAATTTGCACTTCCTTTATAAAAATTCCTTCCCCTTCACCTTTCCCGAATATTCCCATAAAATGCATTGCCCATTTTCTGGGAGAAATTTCGTTGGGTGCCTGACGGTTGCCTCTTAAATGTTTTACTACTTGCCACATCTCAGCGTTATCCCCCCATGTTAAAATAGTACTAATTTTCTGAGTAATTTTGTCTTGCCACGTAGTTCTCTTTTCCCGTATGAGCTGTTTATACTCCCTTCGCTTTTTTGTAAAAATTTTCCTAAAGTCATCTCCTCTTCTGAATTTTGACAGAGCCTCCTCTGCTTGTTTCTTTGCTGGTCATACCAACCATTGAATCGTTTAACTTACCATGCATTTGGACTTTCATTGTCTCCGCAGCGGTTGCTATTATATGTGTTAGTTCCTCCGCTGTATTACTGTGTAAATAAAACTTGTAGAGAAAATAATACACGATTTTTCAATGCATAAGATTTTAAAACATTCACTTTCTTTTTGTGTTTCTATTGGAAACTTACAAGAGATGTAGGGCAATGACATAAAATATCTAATTGCTTTAGTTTTAAAAACCTATTCTGGAAAGTTATGTTCGTTACTGCTGTTATAGGAAAGAATTTTACTACTACTTTTGTGTAGTTATTTATTTTTAATTAGAAAATAATTCTCTCTCTCTCTTTCTCTCTCCTTTTATTTTGTAGTTTCACGAATACCAATTTATGCCCAAAGATGAAAAATCAGTCCCTATTTCCCCAAATACTGTATTGAGATGAGAACAATATATAAGACATATTACCTAGTATAGTACTTCCTTTAATGCCCTCTTAAAACGTCAGTTTAGGATCATTTCGCGTTTGTGTGACAGAAATAAAATACTAATTGCAAAGAAGTTTACTGATCAGCAATAATCGCCGCTCAATTTTTATTTACTATGCTTCAACCAGGCATAGATGAAAGGCTCGCAAAGAGAGTGATCCTTATTTTCCTAATCAATGATTAGTAAGTCTCCTGTTTGATGTTTCCGCACAACCTTCAACTTGTATGATTCTTCATCATTTTTTTACACGCATATTAGTCTTCAGCGTAACCTAATTGGCCACCAGGGGAGAGAGAATGACTTAGAACACAAACACAGAAATGCACGCCACTAAAAGTGCATACCCATAGCAGGATTCGAACCCGGAATCTTTTCGCGGCAGAATGGCAAAAATGCTGACGTCCACGGCTACCAGCGCGACCTGCCCTGCTTTGTGGGGAATATCACCACTTTTTTTGGTGTGTACTATAACGGTTCACGACCGCATTTTTCTAGTGTCTCTATAGTTGGAAAACAGATTTATGGATACGAAAACAAATTAAAATATCTATTGAAACATTTACATAACAAGCTTTTATAAACTAACTTTTCTTTGCAAATTGCACTTAAAAGATTTGACAGAATGCACATTTAAGAGCTATATAATTTTGGTGGTTACTTCTATTTAAGTAGAGAAACATAAATAAACATTTATTGAAATTTGGTTACCAAGGAAAGAATGTAATTCTGATCGTATATTAAGGATAAAGAAAAGCACAGCTTGCACAACAAACTTTACTTGCTACATCACATGAAATTTACGTTTTGCTACATCACATGACACTTACGTTGCAAAAAAGTGACAGAGGGGAGAGAGAAATGCATAGTGTTTGGTGAAGAGAGTGGATGTGATACAGAAATTAAAATTAAATTGAGGTTTATTTATGGACGCACTTTAACTGCTGCAGTTCTTAGCGCCCCATTGGTCGTGAAAGACCGCTTAATTTTGCCTAGGTGGGATGGTTGAGGTTCCTTTACGTGTCGTAAATCTACGAAACGGGACAACGGCTTTACTTCCCTTACAAAGGAAGGCATACAAAAGACTTTTATGCCCGAAAAAATCCATCTATCTCAGCCGGGTTTGATCCCGTGACCCTGAGGACTAGAGGCTAGTTAGCCCTAGAACACGAAGAACGACGGCGTGAGAAGAGGTAGAGTAAGTGTGTATGTGTGTGTGTGTGTGTGTGTGTGTGTGTGAGAGAGAGAGAGAGAGAGAGAGAGAGGGAGAGAGATTTTCGCGAAAATCTCTCTCCCTCTCTTTTTACTTTATCTATACGAACTATGTACATAGTGCATAGAGAAGGTATTGCACTCCACCAAAAAATTCGATACCGAGATTTCATCGGAAATAGGGTCCCCTTTATCTAAAAAAAAGTATTTTCAGAAAAAGGTCCGTGTGTGTGTGTGTGTCCGTGTGTCAGTGAACACGATAACTCCAAAACGAAAAGTCGGTAAAATACCAAACTTGGTATTTAAGTTTAGAATCTTCCAGGGATGCGACACGAAGATTTTGAGAAAAATCCCCCCACCCCAAACTATGCTTTACATGGAACTTTTTTTGTAAAATTTTGATTTTCTAAAAAATGGCTCTAACGGTTTGATTAAAATATCGTATACTAAAGATATTTCCCTGACAAATAAAAATGTATATTTTGGGAATAGGCTCTGAAGACTACTTTATTCTGAATGAATTTTCCAGAATTTTGTATAACTGCTAAACCGTTACAGATAGACAAAAACTTACCACACAAAAAATGTAGAGCACATTAAAACACACAATTTATGTTGTATACATTTTTTCTTTGAGATATTCGTTTTTGAAATATTCTTTGTTTTTGTTTTCAGGTTCCAAAATCTTAACTTTTCTCATACAGGAATTTGTCAACTCATGTCCATACAAACAAAGGAACTTCAGTCACATATTAACCAGCTTTTGACTATCACTTTAAACTATGCTATTCCCTTATTTCCTTTCTACATACAAGGAAGAAAGTAATAAGACTATTTCTACTACTTTTTCTAGATTCGCACGAAGTAAATTTGTTGCAGAGATGTAGAGAAAGTCATGTGAATGGAACACATCAGATCCTTTAGTTTAACGTCCTTTAATCTGGTAGGTCGTATGGTACGCTGAATGGTTTGGGAAAAATGACCAGCCCGGAGTCCAGAGAGCTTAGAGTTACTTAACATTCGTGTTCTAAGGATAAGGGAAAACCCGGGTGGAAAAAAAAAATCTCATCCCAACTGAGATTCTAACTTGGGACCTTTTGAATGTGAGATAGACACGCTACCACCATACTACAGAGGCGGACTCTCTATCATTAACACAATGCCAGCAGAGTTTCGGGGTCTGCTATTTTGAATAATAATTCTTTGATGGTAGCAGTTGACTTGAGCATTAAACTTCTGTACTGTGGCCATATCCGTCTACTGTCGCTCGCTACAATTTAACACCAGCAAAACTCACCTAGCAGCTTAATTTGGAACTAGTGTCACACCAGACGCAGAAATGTTCCTGTTCAAGAAATGCAGGGTGTGAAGGCAAGAGGAACGGCTTCTAGCTTCAGAAAAAGGAGTGTGAGGGAGAGAGGGAAGTTGGGGCGCGAGTGTTGCGAAACTTTGTCGGAGAGCACAACACCGGAAAATGAGCACAAGCGTGTAACACTACACAACTACTACCTGCGCCTCCACCACAAGTATGCCCTCAAGCATGACAAATTGAAAACATCACTCATCCTGGGGGTGGTGTCCCCCAAGACACAACCAAACCTTCAGTCTTATCCCCCCCCTCTGTAATCAGACAGTCAAACAAGTAATTTAAAAAATCTCTTGTCTGCGTGCTGTCCGCCTTTTCCTTAGACGCACTCCATCTCAGCCTCATTTATTATCATTTCCCTTTCTCACTTACATTGACTCCAGTATTAGTTACACATATACTCCATATTTAGAATTACCAAGAAGTTAAACGTTCTTAATATATTTGTATATGCTGCTTTTTACATTCTCTACATGTACTATGTATATAGTGTATAGAAAAGGTATTGCACTCCACCCAAGAATTCGATACGGAGATTTTACCGGAAATATATGTTTTAGGGCCCCCTGTATCCAAAAAGAAAGTATTTTGCAAAAAGGTCCGTGTGTGTATATGTGTCTGTGGACAGCATAGCTCAAAAACGAAAAGACCGTTGAATACCAAACCTGGTATTTAAGTTTGGTTTCTTCCAAGAATGGGAAACGAAGATTTTCAAGAAAATCCCCCACTCCCAACTACCCTTTAAATGAAACTTTTTTCGAAATTTTTTATTTTCTTAAAAAGGCTCTAACGATTTTGATTAAAATATCGTATATTAAAGATATTTACCTGACAAATAATATGTATATCTTGTTTTTTCTGGGAGTAGACTTTGAAGACTTCTTTATCTAGATGAATTTTAGAAAATTTTGCATAACCTAAACCGTAAGACATGGACAAAAACCTACCACACAAAACACGTGGAGCACAATAAAACACACAATTTATGTTATATAATTTTTTTTCGTGGAATTGATCGTGTTTGAGATATTCCTTCTTATTGGTTTCAGCTTTGAAAAACTTATACTTTTCTCATTCAGGAATTTGTCAGCTCCTGTCCATACAAACAAAGGAACTTCAGTCACATAGCAACCAGCTTTTGAGTATGACTTTAACCTATGGTACTCCCTTATTTCGCTTCTACTTACAAGGAAGCAAGTCATAAGAATATTTCTACTATTTTTTCTCAATTAGCATGAAGTAAATAGAAGCATAAGATTTTTAACAATAATTTGTTGCAGAGATGTAGAGAAAGTCATGTGAATCAGGTTTTTATATTACAGTTTCTTTTGACTGTTTATATTTCTCATAAAATCTGTCTTGGAAATTTACCAGCCATGATAAAGACTTTGAATTACGTTTGCGTCAAATTTATTTCCCTATAACTAATGGAGGTTGTACGAGTATATACTTTGAACGTACCCAGAATTTTACACCCAAATAACCTTGAAATCGTGAAATACTTGGTGTCTGTTGCGTACTATTTATGATTAGGAACAAGCTTCTGTGTGAGCAACGGCAAATGCTCTCACCACCTCCACTACTACTTCTTTTCCAATCAATGGTTCCGAATTCGTACATTCCTCTATCGCTTCCAGGGTTTTCCTTGTTCTCTTTTCTCTCTCGCTGTAGATAATTATACTGTTTTCGGATATTTTCCTTCTTCCATTCTATCCAAGAGTTTGTCCATATTTAACTTTAATTAATTATTTTATCATTTAATGGTTCTATTTTTAATCATTCTCTTATACCTTCACTTCTTATCGTAAGCATTCTTGTGCAGCCTTTTATACTTCTTAGAAATTTCATTTCAGTAGAATGCATTTTACTTAATTGTCTCTTGACAGTTAGTACTTAATTGGTTCCATATATCAATGTCGGCACCACAATTACAATATAATAATACGATTCTAATAATAATATTGCATAAATGTCTGACGAAAGAATGGTTGTGTAATTCAGAAGGTTAGTGGATGTTAGTTGTGTACACAGGCAAGTGCAGAATTAGAAAAACGTATTGTGTAAATTAAATTGTAATTGTAAGTTGGTCGATATGGAGAAATCGTAAGCAGTTTCCGCTCTTGCGCAAATTACGTATCTACTTCTACCGTAGCGTGTTAATACCTAGAGGCGTGAAATTGTAGTGATGGTATGCTTGCAGAGTGCGACAGGAACTTTGAGCCTTAGTGCACGCTTTTAAGTGCTTTTAGTAATAAAATAATTGAGGGGGTCAGCGCAACAGTGGTCTAACCCGGAAAATTATTTGCATCACACTAATAAAAATTGTTAGGTATATCTCAACATTATGTTAACAGTACTCAATGTGGTGTTGTGTAATAATCTGGAAAGTGTCAGTGAACAATCTGTTCGATTAAAATTAGGTTTTTGTTATTCTCAAAGAAACCAGCTGTGTTTAACTGAGTTATACTCCATTTTTTAAAAATATGGGTTAGCCCACTGTTGCACTGACCCCCTCAATTGTTTTCTATGAATTTGACTTTTATTTATAGCCTATTGGAGCTTGAAAAAAAAAACGGCCCTCGTATATTACATAGCTTGTCATTTCAAAAATTGAATTCCACTAAATAGAAAATTCATCTAGTCATTATTTTACATTTGTTTCCATTAGCGATATAAAAACAAAATCGGAGCTTCTAAGTTTAGTGAAACATTATTCAGGGGAAAAATAATCAATTCTCTATTCCTGGTACAATACACTTCGGCACAGGTATTAAATACTGTTGTATTACAGTAAATACTATCACAATTTCCGAGTTAGCTTATATTATCTATACTGTTTATTCGGGAAATAACAGAAACCATGCTTTAAATTTTTTGTCTTAGAGGAAACTGACATTTGTTTACTTTCATTCTGTTCTGTTACTGCCAAATAGATGTGTGCACAGAGAATATAACATATTTTGAGTTTTAAAAAAACTTCTGATATGTTAAACTCACATTACTTTTTATACCCATTTTCAAAAGCCAGTCTTACAAAAGCTTATTCTTCTACCCACTTCATGCTAATCGCAATAAACGTTTGTAAAATTACTTTATTACGAATTTCCACGTAGTACAAGATTCCCAGTGGGCTTAAGCGATAGTGAGATTGTTTAAGAACGGGTCGTTATTGATGGCTTTGGAAATCGTTCTGTTTGCAAGACTACGTGAAAAAAGAAAAGAAACAGACGCAAAGAAATAAGGGAAGGTGATTTTGTAGTTGAAAAAATGTAAACTATTTGACAATTCATACCTATAATAAAGAATACCTCGGAAATGGCTAACACCAGAAAAATCTTATTTAAACATATATTGCATGATTTAACGAGGCGTATCTCATACGTTCAAAGTTATAAAGCATTAATTAAGGATTAATGTTTTACAAAATATTTAAAATCTACATTTCATTTGTCATGCAAATGTGTTACACATAATATTATTTGAATATTATGTTTAGAGTCAGTTTTATAAAATAAAAAATTACGAACATTTTTTCACGTAAAAGTTAATTTGAGATAGCGAAATTTTATTGAAAATTTGACAATTCATACCTATAATTAAGAATACCTTGGAAATGGCTAACACCAGAAAAATCTTATTTAACATATATTGCATGATTTAACGAGGCGTATCTCATGCGTTCAAAGTTATAAAGCATCAATAAACAATTCATGTTTCACAAAATATTTAAAATCTACATTTCATTTGTCATGCAAATCTGTTAAACATAATACTATTATAATAAAACTCGTTAGAGTCAGTTTTATAAAATAAAAAAATACGAACATTTTTCCATGTAAAAGGTATTTTGGGATAAGGGAATTTTAGTGAAAATCTTTGTTTCACATCCCTGGAAGACGCTGAACTTAACCGTCTTTTCAGCAATAGTATCTATCAATACTATTAGCTCCTAAAGCGATATTAGATCCTGTTTGTTGAAGGAAAAGTAAATGAACAAATGTAAATAAATGTAAAAACAAAATGGAATATTAAGAATATATTTAATGTTGCATTATAATTTTTCAATTATACTGTTCACGTGTATTTTCATTGAGATTGTTGTATTGATATTTCTTTACTTTACTAGCGTTAGAAAAATTAATGTCATCTTTAATTTCTGTACAGATAAGTTAATTATGGGATGCATGTACTAAAACTGTATTAAAATGAAATTTCATGCTATGAGCAATATTATGACCTGTTCTGTGCTGTTGTTATCCAAACTGCCTAGTGAAATGTAAATGGCGTGTTATTTATGGACGCTCTTTAATTACTGTGGTTCTAAATTGGGCTTAATTTTGCTCAGAGGCATCTCAATCAGGCTTGAGGTTCTTTTACGTGCCGTAAATCTTCGACACGGAACCAACGGCTTTACTTCGCTTCCGAAGGAAGCCATGCTAAGGATTTTTACACCAGAAAAAAATCCCTCGTCCTCCGCCGGGTTTGAACCCGCGACTTTGGGTATACGAAGTTAGCACGGAGGGTGATAAGAAGTCCTAATAACATTTCACGGAGATCACTACTCTCTTAGCTAATTTCAGTAAACCAGTTGCTTTAGTTTTCACGCTGGTTTTCATCTACTGATAAAAACACTGAAAAAAAAAACTTTGTTCATTTTCTTTTGAGTTTAACTGGTGCACTGAAAGAACACACAGAATACCTACTTAGTTTGTTTACAATATCCAACAGAAAAAAATATTATGTGTTCCATTCACATGGCTTTCTCTACACCTCTGCTACAAATTATTGTTAAAAAGCTTATGCTTCTATTTACTTCATTCTAATGGAGAAACAATTAGCAGGAATACTCTTATTGCTTGCTTCTGTGTACATAGAAGCGAAACAAGGGGGTGCCATAGATTAAAGTGATAGTTAAAGCTGGTTGCTATGTGACTGAAGTTCGTTTGTTTGTATGGACTGGAGTTGACAAATTCCTATATGAGAAAAGTATTAAGTTTCTTAAAGCCGAGACCAATAACAAGGAATATTTCAAAAAACGATCTACTCCACGAAAAAAAAAAATGCAAATAATATAAATTATGTGCTTTAACGTACTCTACATTATGTGTGCTATATGTTTTGTCCATCTCTTATGGTTAGCAGTTGTGCAACATTTCGTAAAATTCATCCACAATAAAGTAGTCTTCAGAGGCTATTCCCAGAAAATTCAAGATATACCGTTTATTTATCAATTACATATCTTTAATATGCGATCTTTTAACTAAATCGTTACAGCCATTTTTGAGAAAATAAACATTTTTGAAAAAGGTTCCATGTAAAGGGTAGTTGTGGTTGGGACGATTTTCTTGAAAATCTTCGTATCCCATCCTTGCAAATTACCAAACTTAAATAGCCAGTTTGGTATTCAACGGTCTTTTCGTTTTTTAACTATGCTTCCCCCCCCCCCACACACACACACACATACACTCACAGATACACGCACAGACACAGACATTTTTTTAAAAGTCCTTTTTTTTTTTTTTTTTTTTTTTTTTTGTGAATTCAGGGGGACCCAAAGCCGGTGAAATCTCGGTATCAATTTTTGGGTGCATTACAATGCCCTCTCTATACACTATGTACATAGTTCGTATAGAAAAAGGAAAAAAAAAAACAGTAGCAGTGAGGGAAAAAATAAATTTCAAAGACTCAGTGCGCCCTATGTGTAATATAGTGGAGGGTATTGGACAAAAACTAATGAAAGTAAGAAGTTTCTAATGAAAACGGGAGACATTCTTGCTGACGAAATTAACTTTCTCAGAAAAATGCACAACCTAACATTTTCAGGACATACTCTTAGATCTAGACGAAACTTGGGTAGTCCAAAATCACTTCGAAACATACTAGGGACATTCAATAAGGCTTTAAAAAGCCAGGACATTACACTCGCAGCATCAAGAAAGCTTGTATTTAATAATCGTCTGTTACCAGATAACAGTTAAAGTTTTAGCTATGTCCGTCACGTGTTTCAGTTGCAATAGGCGATTGAATCAACAATCTTGTGCTTCTTTAGAAAGATGGAGAAAAGAAAAACAGTTTCGTGCGGTGATTAAACACTTCTATTTAAAAGACTTAACAGCGAAAGAGGTAAATCCGAGTTGGATGTTCATGGCATATCTTCTCCTGCGTTTGCAACAATTTACAGTTGGATAAATGAATTTAAACATGGCCACAAATAATGAACAGAAATACAGAAATAGTCCAGTAGAAGTAGCTTCCTCCAAAATGACCGACAAAATCCAGGATCTGGTTTTATCTAAGTCCGCGAAATAGTAAAGGCCACAGGCATATCACAAGATACAATGTTCTCAATTTTGCACCAAAAATTAGGTCTGACAAAGAACTCGGCAAGATGGGTGCTGCGTTTGCTCTCACAGGAGAATAAACGCAATAATTCGGAAGCTGGGTTGGCACTTTTCCGTCGCAATTCTGATGATTTTCTGCGTCGATACATATCTGTGGATGAAATATGAATACCTACTACTACACTCCAGAGACAAACGTATAGTCGAAACAAAGGGTTTTTAAAGGCGAACCGTCTCCAAAGATGGCAAAGGTGATGAAATCTGCAGATCAGTGATGGCCTTGGTTTTTGGGATGCAGGCGGAATCATTTAGGTTGATTACTTGCAGAAAGGAAGACCGATAAATGGAAAGTGTTGCGCATCATTATTGCATTAGTTGAACGGAGAAATCAAGAAAAAACGGCCTCATCTGGCAAAGAAACAGAGTCTCTTCCATCAAGAGAAGGTAAAGGTGCACACCTGCACAGTTTCGATGGCGAAATTGTAAAATCAAGGTTCGAATTACTATAACATCCACCGAATTTGCCAGATTTGACCCCCAGTGTCTTTTTTTTATTTCCAAACTTCAAAAAGTGGCTCAGCGGAATACGATTCGTGTCTAACGAAGAGGTCATCTCCCAAACAGATTCCTATTTTGAGGACTTTCCGGAATCCTACTTTTTGAAAGGTTTAAAACAGTTGGAGAAACGCTGGGAAAAGTTTAACGGCTAAAAGTGATTATGTTGAAAAATAAAAACATCCACAAACAATAATTTGTTTTTTTATCTTTTTCAAAGGACCTATTGAAATTTTCACAAGACTCTAAGCGTCGTGTGAAAATTACTATGGGCAAGGAAAGTCATCTAATAATGGGTGATGCAGAACCACATTTCATACAAAATTGTAAATGGATATTTTGTTTAGCCACCAGAATAACAATACAGCATATTATTCTGAAATAACGCAGAATCATTCAAAGACTGGTTCATTAATAAACTAATGTATTCTTTCTAAAAGGGTCACATAATAATTACGAATAATGTCAGTTATCATTAAGTTAGAAAAAAACATGACTCCAAATACAATTTCTAGGAAACAGGAATGGTTAGATAAATACTATTAATACAATCCAACGCTAGCTGTTTCTGTGCTAGTTGAAATGGTTACACCGTTTAGAGCACAAATAAAAATGAATTAGATAGAATAGCTTACGAAGTGGTACATAAAGCTATTAGAATACCATTGTCGAAACAACCATATCGAATTAATTTGGGCCAAAGTTAAAGGTGAAATAACCGATCGAAATACTACGTTCAAATTAGCGGATGTAGAACAACTTATGCACGAGGCAATTAGTAGTATAACTCAAGACGAATGGGTTTCACGAGTCGAGACATGTAGAAGGGTTCAGGAAGACGATTTCAACCAAGAAATTGCCAGGGACGATACTATGAAGTCGATTATTATCATTAACTTAAGGGATGAAAACGACGACTCTGAATTAACTACCGATCTATGTTTGGTAACAGCGCTCCTCGCGAGCATTGGTCAGAGTTCATATGCCTTTAATTTTTGCGATGATTAATTTTAGTTGATAATAATTGACATGCATTTAGATACATTAGGTACCTCTTGTTATATAATATATTTAATTCATACGATTATAAATTGTTAATTTAGCAATTCTCTTCGAATTTATTAATAATATAAATGAGCGGTAAAATTGTACTGTCATTATCCTATGCAAATATCAAATGTACAAAATACCAGAAGGAAAAAAAAAAAAGAACAACAAAAGTTCCCTTAAAGAGATAAGGAGATAGACTCCAGAAAATTGCAAAGAAACACTGACAGAGTTTCACAATTTGTTGGCTTTAGCAAATAACAATTAAAAATATAGCATATTTTACTACTAACGCATTTTGCTTACATTCGCTACATTTGTAAGTTACATTTGAGTTAGCAACTTGAAACCAAATACTGTAATGAAAGAAATGCCTGATTCCCGACTGCAAATTGGTTTTTCAGAACAATAATAATTTAGACTCACAAAAATATATTTTGCCTAAGCCGAAAGAAAGCCCACTTTTGCCTACCCTTGGTGGCTATGCAGTAAAACTTCCATACGCTCTTAAAGACGATCTGTCCCTCAGCGAATCTCCAGGTAGACTGAATCACTCTCACCCGAGAAGGCCCACCGAAGAGCAGAGGAATGAGTAATTCGAACTTTTCCCTCCAGGTCAGCTGAATCTCATATACGCCTCTCTGAATATGGTAGGAGGTATTGTTTGTCCCATCAATGTTTGACATCAGTAGATATAACCAATTCTGGCTCACAACTTGTGGAAGGGGGTAGACAAACAGCTCAAAATATTTGGTACCGTGCAATTGTCATCCACCGCAGCGGTCAATAAGAGGTAACTAATCACTTGAGTCAATAGAAACGGAGCAAGGCGTATAGAACAGTTGAATTTACGGGTGTGATGAATGAAGCAAATGCAACACTAGTGTTCGGCTATACGTCCATCGTGCTAAATGAAGTATTTAGTGAGAGCTCTGTTGCTGACGGTGTGTACCTCAGGTAGCTTAAAGAACACCTTGTTTTCCTATGCAGACATGAATATTTAGCGCTTTAGTTCGGTCTATCTCCAGCAGAAGCAGATACACCCTGTCTGCATGTGGTAAGAAGTTGTAATGTGTATTATTGAAGTACTATATACACCAAAAATAAAATTAAAGTTTGGGAATTTAATGCTGTCAACAAGTAGAGAAAGTTAATTATTAATTCAGGCTGGATTCAGTTTGGAGAAGTAAGATACAAGAATATTTTTATACGTATATTAAATTTCTCACATCAATTGTGAATAGTTAGAAAAATACCACTGGGCGCTCACTTACTGCAACACATATACCATAAATATCACGTGACTTACCAAATGAAGCAGAGGCTTCGAAGTGAGTGAGTAAAAATATATGCTACGATCACACGACTATTTACAGTTTAGTAGGCCATGCCTCACTTCCTTAATGCAAATAGCTACTGACTTTGGCGTCAATAGGACATTATGACTTTGCTAAGTGATTCTATATAGCTACAGTAGTTTGGGGGAATATAGTGCTAGAAATATTAGAATGGGTAGAAAACTAATTCGTATCTGCTCATACTGATTTGTGGTCAGAAAATACCATACGATTTTTGATAAAACATTTGGAATAAAAAAAAAAAACTTACAGACTCTCTTCCTCTTATGACGCTTTAATGTTTTATTCACTCTCCAACGCATATTTTGAGTAATAGTAATAATAATAATAATAATAATAATAACTTATAACAAAACGTTAAAATCCCGCCTGGTAGTGTGGCGGTAGCGTGTCTGCCTCCCATTCAAAAGGTCGTGAGTTTGAATCTCGTTTAGGGTGAGTACCCGGATAAGGTTTTTTTTTTCTCACGATTCTCCCTTATTCTGAAAAGACGAATGTCGAGTAACTTTAAGCTCCATGGACCCCGAGATCATTTAAGCATCATTTCACCAATTTCATTCATCGTCCGATATGACCAACTAGGTTAAAGGACGTTAAGTAACATAGCGTGTTTTACGTTAAGGTGCTTTGTTTGATTTATACCTATAGTCCGTGTAGTTTGTAATGCTATATAAACCGCGTAAACACAATGGTGGATGTTCTCAATAAAGACGTTTTAGTTATTTGTCAATCTAATTCAATTCAAGTTCCACCACACCATGTCGGGTACATTGGGCCACCATTACAGTGGTTTCTTAATCAGGGACTTTCCATTTTGCGAATTCGCCTCCATGGAGATGGGGAAGAAAGATAAACTCGTTGCCCTCTCATTGCACTATAGAACGAAATCACGACTTGCGGACGTGTAACATGACGAATTCAATTAGGAATAATTTCTTTCAAGGTATTTTAATAGATATAAGCATTACAAAGGACCAACGGCTATACTTTCTTTCCGCAGAAAACTGCCGAAAGACTTTTAAGTCCGAAAACATTCCATCACCCTTTATAGGGTTTGAACCGCAACCTTGGGTATTATAGGCTAGCTTGGAAACCAAGCACCGAGCAATGGTAATGCTTCAAATATTTACTCTAATTCAATATTCACCGGGATTTTCTTGCATTTGCCCCGTCAAGGTCTGCATTTCTCTTAATGTACCAAGGGATATCTGCACACGTGAAATAATGGTGTTGTTGGTTTAATCTAGGTTAGATTTATTATGTCAGTTTAATCAATGGTGATATATACCGATTATGTCTTTTGCTTGTGGAGGCGGCTACTAAAAAATTGTAATACAAGCAAAGAGTCTTCTATGCGAAGGAAGCCGACGTAGACGATAATGATAATGATAATACTAGTGATAATAATAATAATAATAATAATAATAATAATAATAGTAATAATAATAGCCACAGAACTGATTATTCACAAGAATTATTTATAGAGAAACAATGTAAAGAAATCATTGTCGGCTGGAAAAACTATGAAACCAGGTATAAGTATGTCTGTAGTATATAACGGCCGTGATCATGCTCAGTCTCTAACCTAAGTCGCTGCTGAACACCTATCCAATTGGCAAATATTGATCATGTGCTTTGGCTTATCGAGCATCAGCAGATTCTCTCATTTGTACCTAATTTTCCCAAAGCCTTTTATACACATACTTAACTTGGAGGCAATAGTGTAACATGTATTTTAATTATGTGCTGCATTGTGTTAGGATTAGGATTGGTCACACGGGGCCTCAGGACTCTGGAGCAGAACACCAGTCGTAGACCCTTTCTGTCCTTTGCACATACGTGGCCCTGGAGTTGAGAGATGTGGGTAGAGAACCTAAGGGCGGCTAGATCTGGATGACGATAGCGCAAACATGGCTGGAGTAGATTTTATTCTCAGGATATAATTTTAGAGGAAGTTTATTTAAATAATTGAAATATATTTATATATTTTATATTTATTTTCTACGGATTAACAGTTTGTTATTCTTTTCGTTTATTTTATTATGATTACGTCGCCCCTCTAGGCTTTTCTCATAAGCCTCCGAGCCTGTCGGCGAGCCTCCCCGAAGGGAGTCCTGAAAGTGTTTCCGACAACGGCGGCAGATAACCTTTTACAATTCCAGTCGCAACCTACCTGGGCCTTCAACCCTAAAGGAATGACAAGGAAATGATGGGGACAGGACATTTCGGGAGATAAGTTGGTGAAATATAAACTATAGAGGAGAAAAAATGGAATCTATAAGTATAAAAATATACTAAAAGTATTATTAATAGAACCAATGTTTTGTTTTGTGGTTGTCTCCCTAGCGCGGTGGTAGCGCAGCTGCTTACCAAGCGGGAGACCTGTGTTCGATCCCCAGTACCGGCGTGGGGATTTTTCCCCCGCTGGGAGACCTGGCCCGGGGTGCAATCAGCCTCGTAAGGTCCCTGGGGGGCCAATTGAGGAGCTACTTGATGGAGAAGTAGCGGCTCCAAGTCATGAGGACCGCATTAACCGGCCGGGAGGGACTCGAGGCGCTGACCACGTCTCACCCTCCAATACTGCACCCCATCCATGTCGTCTGTAGTGGACCGAGATGGGGGACGCAGTGGCCGGGCGGTAGGCCAAGGTTCCCCGTGAGCTGTCGTGCCATGGAGTTATAATGTTTTGTTTTGTTCTTAAAAGTTTGAATTTTGGGCGAAAATTCTTTTTTTGGGAGGAAGGGCCTTTGTTTTATTTTATTCAATTCATCCATCACCAAACAATCCAATTCATCCCACCCAGCATTCGCCTGGCAACCCGAGGAAACCCTCCCCCCCACAACTAATGCGTTAGGTAGGCTAGGCACTGGGAAAGATCCCGCGACCACCCAATTGCGAGCTACAGACGAAACTGCCTGAGCCATTCCATATGAAAATGTTATATGGTAATAGATTACAAAAGAAAATAAAGAGATAAACGCGGGAGGTCATAACCGGTTCCCAGAATTACAAGCAGAGGTGTTAAGCACTACACAAAAGTGCAATTCCAGGCATTACCAGGCACTACTAGATGGTTCAATTGCCCCGTATTTGACCTGAATTAAATAAAGAATTCAATGGAAATAAAGCAATAACATTAAAACTATTTTTGATTATTTAATTCGTATATTAAAATGTAAATTGAATTTAAAAATCCAAGCAGATATACGTTCGTGTGTTAAAAGAATTTCAGAAATCAAAGGGATAATTTCAAGTAAAGCCCCGCCAGCGAGGAACTTACGTTGAGTGAACTAGTGTTTACCCCTCGCAATGACCCCGACCGCTACCTGTCTGCTGAATAGCAAATGGGTAAGGAGGGGTTTTAACTTTTTTTTTAATACAGTTCCGGAGTGTTGTTGGGACTCCGGCGCTGTATTCCCTTTTCCTCTTTATTCATTTTCCTAAAATTTACTTTGTTTTCTGTTTACCGTTTGCTTTTGCTTCTTATACACACACACACACACACATACATATACACATTTTACAAACACATAAACACCCATGCTCCATAAGGACTCAAACATACCATCCCCTGCGCCACGAAGCACCAAAGCGAGGCTCTTTAGCGAGCAATGGGAACCAGCAAACTTGAAATAGCCCCGTCGATTTCTGCAACTCTTCTAACGCACCAAAGAAAATCTATATTCGTCAATACGGTGCAGAAAGGGCACTTGGTATGTTGCTTTCATGGTTATACTTGGCCAGTCTTTTGAGACAGTGGAAGGTCATATGGCCACACCAGCTGCTCTTGTAAACTGCCGATACACGTAACAGATGTGGATATGAGAAACTCTTTAATTTTCATTTCGGATTTCTCAAAAGACTCTGACAAAAATATAAAATATAAAATGAGCACTTAGCCTGACTGGAGAACGATTGTCGGCCTTGGGTCTATTTACATCACCCAAAAACGTACATTTATCCTCGCAATTTATTCTCAACAAATCAAAACACTCGCTAATCTTTTCCAATCTTATGATTGGTTACAGCCATTTGTGTAATTTTTATTATTTTAAGTAACATATATGCGATTTGCATGACCTCTTGTATTTTTGTTTTTCGTTTGCGTAAACTAGTAATACTATTGTGTTCCAACCAAAGGTTCGATGTCAAGAAAATATGTTTTGTGGTCTTCTGAATCAATTTAAGGGTACGTGTGTGTGCCCTTTATTCGGAAAACATTTTCAAAAATTTTAATTTTCTTAAAAACATTCTAACGATTTTGATTAAAATGCATATCTTAATTTTTTTGGGTATAGTCTTTCCATTCTGAATGACATTTGCATAATTGACATACCGTAAAAGATAGACAAAACTTACTTAGCAAATAATGAACCAATTAATGTCCTATAAATTTACTTTGTTGAGTAACCCATTCCGAAATATTTATTGTTATTGGATTACATTTTTCCAACAATTATAATTAGCTTAAATGGGGAATTATTCACTTATTTTCATCCTAGTCATGTAAAGATAAAAAAATTCAAGTTTATCACATTGCGACCGATTCTTACAAGATTTGACTATCGCTTTAGTCTAGTGTATTTCCTTATCCTCATTGTGACTACAAGGAAATATGTAATAAAATATTTTGTGCTGAGCTTTTCCTATGTTATGAAGTAGATAGAAGAATAAACTTTTGTAAGAATAGTTTGTTGCAGAATAGGTAGAAAAAACCACACGCAAGGAGATTCTTAATTTCTGAAATCAGTTGCATATAGCGTTAGTAATTTTATAAGTATCTTCCCAGCAGGGTTTAAAAAAAGATGCGCTGAATACCTATCCTTCATGCCTCCTTAGGATTTGTAGAAAAAGCGGTGTAATTCATTCGCAAGTCTTTAATATTCACACGTGTGAAGGTCAATGACCAGATGTGATATTCGGACGGTTTACTCGATATTCTTTTTATGGAAAATAAACGTTTGTTTGGCTTCAAAGATTAATTTCAAAGGTTAATTCGTATGGCAAAGAACACGACCTCGTTCTATAGAGTATCGGCCAGGGCAGCTGACGTGAATTGACTTCCGTCTCTCTTGGTGATACCAAATACTTATATAGTGGTAAACGTCCATCTTTTATGCACTCAGCAGGCTGTGAAAATTACGGTATCTAATTTCAATAAATGTGGATGTGTTACATTATCTCTAACTGTTTTAGAAATTTCTTAGAAAAGATTCTTCTTTATACACCTTGCTAATCGAGATGCCTATGCATTAACAGAATGTTCTTATTACTAATTTAGTTTCTTATAAGTAGAAGGAAACTAAATGAATGCATTATGTTAAAGCAATAGTCAAATGTCCTCCTGGGTAGTGTGGTGGTAGCGTGGCTGCCTCACATTTAAAAGGTCATGAGTTCGAATCTCACTTTGGGTGAGTTACCCGGGTAAGGTTCTTTTTCGGGGTTTTCCCTTCCTGAGAAGACGAATGTCGAGTAACTTTAAGCTCCATGGATCCCGATACCATTTGAGCACCATTTCACCAATTTCATGCATCGTCCGATATGACCAATCAGGTTAAAGGACATTAAACTAAAACAAAGGTAAAATATTTTAAAAGCTGGGCGATTGTCATTGAAGTTCACTTCTTTGCTTGACTGAAGTTTACACGCAAAAAAAAAAAAAAAAAAAAAAAAAAGCACGGAACTGCCTTCGTGGTCGACCGGTCAGCGATCTGACTTTTCACCCAGAGGTCCCGTGTTCGATTCCTGGCTGGGGCGGGGAATTTTTCTTTGCCAGAATAATCCCCTATCCCTTACAGAGTCTGGAAATATATATGTGAGAGTGAATGTGTGTGTGTTTGAGGAAAATAATATTATTTAAACCAAACGTAAAAGAACCTACAGACAACGAGTTGTTTCAAGTGCAAAGCCTCCGATATGACCTTAGATGTTAAAAGGGGCTATATAAATGAAACAATAATACAAAAAAAAAAAAAAAAAAAAAAACAAGCACGGGCTATCTCCTATCTGAGAAAATTGACCAATAACAAGGCATATCTGTCAGTTGGTTAGCTGCACAAGAAAATGTAAAGGCCATATGATGCGTGTTATGATGGTTTTTGTGAAGTAAACATTTGTCTGTCCTTACAGCTTAAGAGTTGTGTAAAATTTATCCAGAACTAATAGCACTTCAGAGGCTATTTTCAGGTAATTCAAGATATACATTTTATTTGTCATGTAAATGTCTTTATATACGACATTTTAATCAACATTTTTGAGAAGTACAACATTACGAACATTTTTCCATGTAAAGGGTAGTTTGAGGTGAGGGATTTTCTTTAAAATCTTCGTGTCGCATTCTTGGAAGATACTAAACCTAAATAACAACGGATTTTTCGGTTTTGAGCTATGCTGTCTACATACATACGCACACACATACTCACACTCACATATAGAGACATATATTACACGGACATTTTTCTAAAAATATTTTTTTTGGATTCAAGAGATCTCAAAATATGCATTTCCAGTGAAATTTCGATATCAAATTTTTGGGTGGAATACAATATTTTCTCTATGCACTATGTACACAATATGTGTATAGAAATAAAAATACTTAGATAAATCACGTCTCGCAATGGTTTCATGAGGATGGATTTTAAAATAATGATTGGAAACCTAAATATATAAATCTACTTTTGATAAGATTACTGTGCCACAGATTGTGTGATGCAAATATCTTAATTTCTTGAATTACAGTTTTTTAATTCGGGAATTATATACTTTTGGGAATATTACACTTTACGTAAAAAGTTGTCAGGAATTCAGGAGTTTGCCATGTAAATGGGTACTATATTATATTTGCATTGCATATTTCCAACTTTTGTTATAATATACATATTATGTAGCTCTTATTCCTAAGATATATTAATTCTGTAAAAGAAATATATTAAAATAATAGCTAAATATGTCGCAAACTCCTTGCCAAATTTATTTATAAATATATTCTGAGGGTTATAAATGCTACTGCCATTTTATTTATGAAATAGAATCAAAATATTTAAGACATAAAATCCCATAATTTTAATACCCAAATGTTCCCCATAAATCAAATTTCTAAATATAGTCTTATAAAATTTCACAAATGTACTTATATTGACATTAAACTTTGAACAAGTTACCTCAAGATGTAATTGCATTGCCAGATAACATATTTAGTAACATATTGCCCTCTTGACTTGTGAATAACCCATTTTATTCTAGCATTCAATTTACATTTTCTGATGCACATGTTGTTGATACTTTATGTAAGACATTCTTATATTATTGTAAGAATTATACACACGTATAATTCATTTGCAGTGTACCGAACCAGGTGGCTCAGATGTTTCGGGAGTTCGTAGGAGCGGTTGCCCTCGGCCGAAGTCTCGGACCCATGGGGGTATTACCGGGTCACTAGGTGAATGCTTGGGAGGATCCTTCATTCCTCCAAATTTCCTGTCCTTCCATTTCATCCATCTGGTCTTCTTTCAGGGTTGTAAGTATCGGCGTCCCCTCGTGGATGATTGCTTTTTGGAAACTCAGCTATCGGCGGCAGGATGGCGCTGGGGGTCATCGGTATACTCAGGGGTGTATTTTTTAGACCTAAGGCGCGGGCTCCTAGCGCTCACCGCGTCGAGATGAACCACTTGGGAACTGTTAGGGACACTCCACGATGACTCCTGTCGCAGTGTGGTTCCGGGTACCCTCTGTAATTGCTCTCATCTTCTCCTCCTGGGGTTTGACGAACAAAAAGAAAAGAATCCCATCCAGTACACTACACTATTCAGTGTTATAGCTCTTAACACATCGTCTTCTCCCAGAGCCTGACCTACAAAAAGTCTAATCAGTGGCTGAGATGAAGAATCCCCTCAGGTACACTACACTACACTACTGCAGTGTTATAGCTCTTAACCCATCCTCTTCTACCGGAGCCTGACGTACAAAAAGCCTAATCACTGGCTGAGGTGTGCAATCCCTTCCGGTACACTACACTACTGCAGTGTTATAGCTCTTAACCCATCCTCTTCTCCCGGAGCCTGACGTACAAAAAGTGTAATCACTGACTGAGATGTGGAATCCCCTCCGGTACACTACACTACTGCAGTGTTATAGCTCTTAACCCATCCTCTTCTCCCGGAGGCTGATGTACAGAAAGCATAATTACTGGCTGAAGTGTGGAATCCCCTCCGGTGCACTACATTACACTACTGCAGTGTTATAGCTCTTCTCCCGGAGCCTGATGTACAGAAAGCCTAATCACTGGCTGAAGTGTGGAATCCCCTCCGGTGCACTACATTAAACTACACTACTGCCGTGTTATAGCTCTTAACCCATCCTCTTCTCCAGGAGTCTGACGTACAGAAAGTCTAATCACTGGCTGAGGTGTGGAATCCCCTCCGATACACTACACTACACTACTGCTGTGTTATAGCTCTTAACTCATCCTCTTCTACCGGAGCCTGACGTACAGAAAGTCTAATTACTGGCTGAGATGAAGAATCCCCTCCGATACACTACACTACACTACTGCTGTGTTATAGCTCTTAACTAATCCTCTTCTACCGGAGCCTGACGTACAGAAAGTCTAATCACTGGCTGAGGTGTGTAATCTGCTCCGGTACACTACACTACACTACTGCTGTGTTATAGCTCTTAACTAATCCTCTTCTACCGGAGCCTGACGTACAGAAAGTCTAATCACGGGCTGAGGTGTGTAATCTGCTCCGGTACACTACACTACACTACTGCAGTGAAATGGAAATGGCGTGTTATTTATGGACGCTCTTTAACTGCTTTGGTTCTTAGCATCCCATTCTATACTGGGCGTGAAAGATCGCTTAATTTTGCTCAGAGGCCTCTCTATCAGGCTTGAGGTTCTTTTACGTGCCTTAAATCTACGACACGAGACCCACGGCTTTACTTCCCTTCCGAAGGAAGCCATTCTAAGGATTTTTACGCCCGAAAAAATCCATCGTCCTCCGCCGGGTTTGAACCCGCGCCCTTGGGTATATGAAGTTAGCATGGTAACAATTACACCACGGAGGGCGACACTACTGCAGTGTTATAGCTCTTAACCCATCCTCTTCTCCCGGAGCCTGACGTACAAAAAGTGTAATCACTGACTGAGGTGTGGAATCCCCTCCGGTACACTACACTACACTACTGCAGTGATATAGCTCTTAACCCATCCCCTTCTCCCGGAGCCTGACGTACAAAAAGTGTAATCACTGACTGAGGTGTGGAATCCCCTCCGGTACACTACACTATACTACTGCAGTGTTATAGCTCTTAACCCATCCTCTTCTCCCGGAGCCTGACGTACAAAAAGCCTAATCACTGGCTGAGGTGTGCAATCCCCTCCGGTACACTACACTATACTACTGCAGTGATATAGCTCTTAACCCATCCCCTTCTCCCGGAGCCTGACGTACACTGGCTGAAGTGTGGAATCCCTTCCGGTACACTATACTACTGCAGTGATATAGCTCTTAACTCATCCGGTACACTACACTACAGTGTATAACTGTCTTGAAAACAAAATTGATGGAAGATTGATAGATTGGAAATGTTTTGCAGTAAACAAAGGGGTTTGGGTTTAGGGTTCTTCACATGAAATTCATTTGTAATAAGTTTTAAAATTCCAGAAGAATAATGTTCATTGTTTGGGCGTTATTCTTTTCTTAGGGAAATCAGGCCATAAATAAAGACCTCGAAGATTACCAGAAAGCTAAGAGAAGGGTATGGGGCGTAGATGATGATTTATAAGTACATTTAGGGCTTTGATCAGGGATAGATTTTTGACAAAATGTAATGCTTTAACTCAGAAACCTTGGTCTTTACTGTGCACAATAACAGCTCAGAACATCCTACACTGATTATGGCAAATACATGAATAAACAAATAAACACCAGTTTTCTATCTTTCATCCTTTCCTCTTATGTTCTGCACTTACCTTAAGGGAGAGTTTACATAAGAAAAAATTGAAATTTGATTTTTTTGAGAATTATTGTTGAGAAATATGCTGACTAGCTTCCTATCATTTTTTCCCACGAAAATGACTTTGGTTTCGGGCATTTAAAGTTTATTGCATGTACACCTAACAATTGCAGGTTTAGGCTATTATCTAATAGTTTAATTTTGTTAACAGACTGTACTTTTTCTCTTATCTATTAATTATTATTACAATGGAATACTATGTCTATCTTGTTGGTATGTTTTCATTACGGCGCTTTCTTGTTTTGATTCACTCTGGTTATACGTATAGTGCATGTTGTTATTATTATTATTATTAATGTTGATAATAATAATAATAATAATATAAATAATAATAATAATAATAATAATAATAATAATAAAGTGAAACATGACATGCATGTCATTTTGTTATAGCACCTTAATGTTTTGATATAACGATACAGTGGGTCTAGTCTCTAATGCTAAATAAGAACAGCGTAAACACAATTGCAAAATAAGCTATTGGGGGATTCCAATTGGTGAAGGGAATACATTTTAATTAATCCCCAGTTTAAAACATAACTTAAATCATGTTAACCCTTTTTCAACCTGTTTGCACTGTTCCTATATAAGAGACCAGGGACTCTAATTCAAGCCTGGGAACTCCTCTCAATGAGCGAGATTCCCTCACGGTTTCCTCACATATATGAAAGGCATCAAAACTAATATAATAATCAAATAGCATAAACACCAAACTGCAACTGTTACCTGTTTCGATTGGGAGACTACCTGCTTTGGGGAGGCCTGGGGGCTATGTAATTATAGACCTTTAAGGGTCCGGGAGGCTTCGGGGCTATTTTTCAGACCGCGGGAGGCTTCGGTACCGCACTCATATGTGCAAGTCTGATTGAGTAGATATATGTTTTTACAATCGGATATTGATAGAAATAATATTCACTCTATGCTTTAGCAATTTTGTGAGTGTTTTAATATTACAAAATAATATGCACTAAGGCCGTATTTCTATACTTCTTCATAGCCACAACGCCTGGTCAGAATGAAAAGTAAATAGTAAGTTGTATATGCTGTCATTATTTAATGCATTTAGCTAAAAAGACAGCTTTTGAAAAAAAAAAAAAAAACACTGTGAATTATGTGCGCTTGAAAAAGTAGTATTAACGTTAAACAGTCAGTGTCCTCCGTTGCCTAACGGTAACCTACTAGCCTTCCTGAAGTTGCGGGTTCAAACCCGCGGAGAGTAATGGATTCTTTTGGGCGTAAGTCATTAGCATGGCTTCCTTCGGAAGGAAAGAAAAGCCGTTGATCCAGTATAGTAGATTTACGAAGCTAAAAAACCCTCAAACCTGATAAAGAAGCCTATGAGCAAAATTAAGCGGTCTTTCATTCTCAATAAAGAATGGGATACAGAGAACCACAACAGTTAAAGAGCGTCCACAAATAAAATACAATTTAATTTAAATAGTAATAGTTCTCTGACCTGAAAGATAATATAAGATGACGTGCACATCCAAAATACGCCCGAAAATAGTTATAGTAAGACGGGGTATTTTCGCTGAATCCCCCCATGTCCTCTTTCTGTTTGCTATGCTCTTAGAAGCGTATACTACAGGTCACGTTACCGAAGGGAAGGGGCCGCGCCGTGGCCTAGTAGTTAACCACTCGCCTCTCACCTAGACGGCCCGGGTTCGATCCCAAGCGACTGCATGTGAGATTTGTGGTGGAGAAAGTGGTGCAGGGGTGAGTTTTCTCCAGGTTCTTCGGTTTCCCCCACCATTGCATTCCACCGGTGCTCCATCTTCATTTCATATATCATCAGTGGTGTCATCGCCTGCAGTGCCGTAAGTAGAAAAAACGGGTGTTAAACACTAGCCAAAAAAGAAAAAAGAAGAAGAAGAAGAAGGGAAGGGGATGGACATAAAATGTAACTTGTGACAAATGAAATTCTGAGCTGGTGATCCCCAAACTCTCTAGTTGGACAGTAACCCACCTCTCTCACCGGGTGATTGGAAATTAGTTTAATCTTTTTCTCTGCGTTACATACTAAGTTCTAATGCCAAGGCAATTCGCTCACGTAGTGGATTAAATTAACACACTGCTTATACAAATCAACCTGTTCGAGGGAGCGTCCAACAGGGTTGAGGTATGTAAGGGTGCATTGCCCATTCGCTTTTGCCTTTTCTTACTCGCATGGTATGTTGTACAACATACCAGAATGGCATCAATCGAGTTCCCGTCAAACGTTTAAATTTTCAGCAAGATCACAGCGCTAAGATATTTTTCTTGTCTTTGAGTGTACATGTATGGATACTACCTTTCTTTTTAATATCCTTCACATTGAATACATTGCTCATCCAGTTAATGAATGTATTATCACCCTACTTAAAGAGTGCAGCATTAGTTTTCCATATTATTACACATGCCTATTCATAAACTTATTTTTTGTTTCCATGCATTTCTTTATCGGAGAGAATTACTCAAAGATCTTGAGCTCGTCAATATCTTTGGGGAAGCCCTAGAAAAGCTGAAGAAATATAACAGGTTTACTCTGGAATGGATGCAGGGCCATGAAAACTCAACCATCTGTCCATAATGGTAAGACAGATCCAAGTTAAAGGTCCAAAACCTGTCTTGTGAGTTGAACAAATATATTGAGCGTTGACTACTGGGAAAATATGCAGGAACAAAGATATGGAAAACTAGTAATGATTTTTCACAATGATTGAAAGAAGTACTGTAGTCTTTAAGCAGGAAGTGTATGAGACTAATATTATATCTTAGACTGGCCATGGGTATTTTAAGAAACGTCTACAGACTAATGCAACTGATGGTCACATACACAAAGTGTGGTATAGGGTGTAAGACATCCGCACACTTAATGTTTCAATGTGCATCTTGACAAGTAAATGGATGAAATTTGGAAATTTAGACCCAAAAAATATATTTAATAAAATCTAATTAATCGATGCCTAAAACTCTTTGACTTTTAGGATGTATTTGAAAACAATACAATGACTAGAGACTCCGATGTGAGCTGGATGGGGGAGACACATTATGTTAGTTCCCGAGCAAAATCTCATGTACCATTATGTGATGTCTACCGTTTAAATAGAACTAATGGGGGTGGCGCTCCCTTAGTTGGTTTTGTCAAGTAAATTAAATTGTGATCGCATTTCAGTACTTTTTTTCACTGCCACGAGAAAGTAGAATTGTTACAGATACAAATAACACATTCCTGCGCTCATATTATAATAACATCGAAATAGAAATCTCGTGAAAGCATCAGTGGAGAGCCACAGCTGTCCTTGAAAGAAATGAATAGAAAAGAATGATTCGGGAAGTTAGAAAAGGAAACAGAAATAATGATACATTTAGTAACCCCTGTACTGAACTTATTAACAAAAGATTAACAAAATATTCTCATTTGCTGTGCCTAAAATGTGATACAAATACTTTGTGCTAACGTCTCCAGTATTATCTCTATCTCCCTAATTTTACTGTATTATTCTATTTATTTGTTCCAACCGCTCTTTGTTTTCCAACAGCTTAACATAAAATTTAGCTTCTCTTTTGTTCTTTTGATTGCTTGCTCTGTTCTATAGCATATTGCTCCTTAATCCTCGGTTTTCTTCTGCTTTAATGCATGCTGTTTTAATCTGTTCTCCCCTCTTGTTTACTGTTTCATCTTATCTTCTTCATCCTATTCTCTTCTCTTGTAGCACCCTGTTTATGGCTCATACGAAATACTTCGAGAAGCGACATTAAAAAGAAATTTGCGTAGTCTGAGAAAATGTTCCTGGGGGATAACGCCGAAGAGTTGGTAATGTGCAATATGTGAAGACGTTTTTATGGCTAGCACACTGTGCTATGTTTTATAACCGCTAGTTGAAAGTTTGTAGCTTCTTTTGCTAGTTTACGATTTAATGATATCCACTGTGCCTATAGTTTGGCCCTTTGAAAAGGTTTTCACGACGGACTCCTTACACTTATTCCATACGTTTATAGCTTCACAAATCGAATAATAAAAAGGTAAACCTAACATTGCTGATGACAAATAGTGACATTCAGATGCTCATTGAATTAGGAAAATTGCATTTAGTTCTAAACCCACAGATTTTATATGGAGAGGAAAGAGGCGTGTAAAATTATATTTGAGATGCGAAAGATAAAATAGTTCAGTTTGGATATTGCCTCTGATAGAAAAATAAATGTGTCCTATTCACACGATTTTCTCTACATCTCTGTAGCAAATTAATGTAAAAAGTCTTCTTATATGCACTTCATGCTGATCCAACAGAAATTCTCGTATTATTTACTTCCATGTAGGTAGAGAAATAAGGGAACACACAGCTAAAGCGATAGTAACATATTTTAAAAGCTGATTACCAATTGGTTGAAATACGTTTCTTTACATGGCCAGGGGTTTACAAATTCCCGTATGAGTAAAGTTTTAAGTATTTTAAAACTGAAACCTATAACAAGGAAAATACTGGAAATGGTCAAGTCCACGAAAAAATGTATGTGACATAATTTGTGTGTTTTAACGAGATTTTAATTTTTGTGTAGTAAGCCTTTGTCTATGTGTTATGGTTTACCACTTATGCAAAATTCAGCAAAATTTAAGTTATACGTTTTATTTTTCATGTGAATATATTTAATATACGGTATTTTAATCAAACTCGTTGAGGCATTTTTGAAAAAATCATAATTTTCAAAATTGTTTCCATGTAAATGATAGTTTGGAGTAAGGGATTTTTTACAAAACCTTCGTGTGCCATCCTTGGAAGATACCAAATTTAAATACCAAGTTCGGTATTGATAGACTTTTAATTTTTGAGTTATCGTGTTCATGGACACACATGAACCATTTTCTAAAATCCTTTTTTGTGTACAGGGGGCCCTAAAACACGCATTTCCGGTGGAATCACAGTATCGAATTTACGTTCTTCACCTATGTATCAAGTACTATGTAGAGAAAGTAAAGAGAATGTGATAAAGAGTTCGCCGGTAACATCTGGCTATCTGGTTCATTATGTCCTAGTTTTCCTGTTTCATAAAGTTGCCAAAAAAATACTTGTGTTTTTTTTTATCGGAAATAAGATGAAAACCTTACATTTTAAAAGCACTTTAAAGAAAAACATAGTTTTGAATAATTAGCTAGCGACAAATGCTAAAGTCCGCATTTCCAGGAACTTGGCAATTTGCCTCCCATCCCCTACCTCTGAGGGTATTGACACAGTCGCTTAGCCGTAATATTACTAATGGGAATTTGTACTTAACGCCTTAATGAAAGGCACTTGGCACTCTGAGACCAAATTCGTGCCCCAGTAATAGTTGAGGAGGGTTGCAACGGGAATAGGGGGGGGGGGGCTAGCTGGTACTATTTTGTTCATGCTCCTTTCAATTTGCTCTCCACTGAATGCGGTGAAGCTGGCATTTTCAATCTCTCCCTCAATCTCTACTTACTTTCAATGGACCCAGCAGTCACTACAATGTGCTGAAGACGTTTTAGTCCTTCCTCTAGTGGGCTCCGAACAAGAAATATTTAGTATTTTTAAAAAATAGTTATATACATTTTACTGTCTTATGGATTTCTCTGTATAGAGATTATTTTGACTGTGCTTAACTCCCACTTTTACTACATATGTCACCACAAGCGATGACACTGATGATACATGGAATGAAGGTGGAGCATCGGTGGAATGGCGGAGGAAACCTGAGAAAATCCGCCCCAAATCCCACATGCCCGCCTTGGTGAGAGGCAAGTGGTCTAACTGCGCTACAGTGAAGGTTGTGAGCTTATCAATTGGAAGTGGGGAATTATTTTGTTATTAATAAAAGGCTTCTAATTAAGGGGAACAGAAGCGTTTTTTTATAGCGATTTGCTAGAAATTGTCGATTTTTGGATCTTTGGTACGTAATACACCATCGTTTAAAGAATACATTTGCAATGTTTGATTCTCCGAGGTCAGATGTAACATATCTTTTGGATGTGTCGTCCTCCGTGGTATAATGGTTACCATGCTGACTTCATATACCCAAGGTCGCGGGTGCAAACCCGGCGGAGGACGATGGATTGTTTCGGCTAGGCTTCCTTCGGAAGGGAAGTAAAGCCGTGGGTCCCGTGTCGTAGATTTACGGCACGTAAAAGAACCTCAAGCCTGATAGAGAGGCCTCTGAGCAAAATTAAGCGGTCTTTCACGCCCAGTATAGAATGGGACGCTGAGGACCACAGCAGTTAAAGAGCGCCAATAAATAAAACGCCATTTCATTTTCTTTTGGATGTCATTTTAAAGCGTTCCGCTGGTTAAATGACTTTATATCAAAGTTTAACCATTTTTCCCAAATTAATTTTTTGTTGCTATTTGTTTTTGTTGCATATTGAAAATCTATCCTCTGATTCAAAAATGCAGCTAGAGGTCTGAACATCTTTTCTAAAACAAAACATTTGTAACAGCATATTTGGCTTAGTTTTTGATCTTGATCATAGATTAGTTTTAAAAAGCTTAATTCGTATAACTATGCGCTGCTGTTTGGTGTTTTTTTTTTTTCCCACTTTGTGATATAGGTAAAATAATAAGTAAAAACAGGTAATCCACCATGGGAAAGCTTCAACCTGACAATTTGTTAGTAAGGTATTAAGGAAAGTAATTTTAAAAAATTCTGATGAGTTCCATTCACATGACTTTCTCTACATCTCTGCATCAAATTATTCTATTTACTTCATCTAATGGAGAAGAAATTAGCAGAAATAGTCTTATTACTTGCTTCCTTGTTAGTAGAAGCGAAATAAGGGAGTACTATAGGTTAAAGTGATAGTCAAAAGCTGGTTGCTATGTAGCTGAAGTTGACAAATTCCATCACTCCATTAAGCGCCTCTTAATACTCGCTGTTTTATCTGTTTATTAAAAAAGTAAATAAGAGAATTGTTTCAGTGCTGTACTGAATGCAGTGGCAAAGAAGGGATGGTAGCATCGCTTCCCCTAGAATTTTAGAAGAAGAAGAAACAAAATTCATGTGAAACAATATTTTATTTGCTCACGACACATTTTTAAATTTATTCACGTGCGTGCGCCATACTGTGGACAGTTGGGCCGCTGCCGAAATCCGAGTGACTGACGAGAGCTCATTGAACATTGAACATTTCCGTATTCACACATCCGTATTGTCTTTGCCGCTCTTTGCCGTTATCTATACTTTGTAGGTTTCCGAAAGCAATCGGGACTCCTCCGTAACTCTTAGCAAGCGTTGTAAGAAATCTCTATATCGTGCGAAGAAAATGTTATTGTTTTACTTTTTGTGCTTTTGCTTTTAAATATAACTATATACAAGGTGGTTCACCTGTTCCTTATTATTTTTGGAGATAGGCAACACTCAATACTCTGAAAGTAATAAGGTCGAAATTACCGTGCTTTTCGGTCTTTTGGTAACCATGTAAATCTAGCTTGCTCTTCATCGGAAAATAGACCTTAGCAGCAATAGTTACGTCCATTCCAAAAACTTGCGCTTAATAATTTCTGTTCCAGTTCATGTTATACCAATAGGATCGCTGTCATATGTTCTGCAACGTAAATTATAATGAATGAAGGCTAAATGAACGGCTTAAGCTACAAAAGGGGGTCCACAACAGTTATAAAGAAATCAGAAGTGGAGAGGGAGACATGTGTGATACTATACCTACAAGCTTTAACACAGCAAACGGACGCATTGATTGTAGTTCAATTTCATGTTCCTTCATCACCTACAGCGTGTCAGGGGTTCGAGTCCCACAATCTGCATACACTCTTTTTCTTCTCTGTGTATTATCCACCGAGATGCAAAGGTAGTTTCGTGTTTGTCGCTCTAATGATTTTAGGTGTAAAAAAAAAAAGACATACGAATGAAGAACAAACGACAGTTCATTTGTTCATTTTACGTGTTCTTCAGTCTTAGATCCTTAATTTTATTTCTATTTATTTTGGAAAACAAACTTCACTAAGACTTTAAACAATAAAGGAAATTTTCAAAAAGTATAAAGTTAATAAAAACAATTTCAAAATACTAGAACACCTATCGATTGTTCTTCATAGTTAGAGACGTTCTTTACAAAATGTTGACAGCTGGAACCCTCGATGGGTTAGCGAGTACTACCGGAAGACACATGTCCAATTAGATACAAGAGCACGAAATAAATATGTAGGTATGTGCTGTACCTACAGCTAAGGTTATCTCCTATGAACCTCACAGTCCATTAAATGGGAGACTCAGTCGGTCGTGAACTCATTTGTATTCCAGGCGAAACGCCTGTATGGAAGTCGATTTTCAGAAAGACGAAAACCTACACACAACACTTTTCGGAATGCTGAACGACGTTACGTATAACAGGAGCATTCGAAAGGACAGGTCCTATTAGAGAAGCACCAGTTACGTTTGGGCACAATGAAAATATAATTTTAGACGCTGTCTTAAACGATCCCCACATTAGCAGGGGGCACTGGCACAAGACACAAATATCAGTAGATAATCAGCATGCGAATACTGAATAACAATACGTTTCATCCTTGACGCTTGCAACTACACCAGGAACTCAATGATCGTGACTTTGGAGCTCGAGTAAATTTCTGCCAGTGGGTATTAGGCAGTTTGAACCGTGATGCAGTCTTTTTATCCAAAGTGTTTTCAGATGAATTGCGGTTTCACAACACTGACACTGTGAATCGCCTCAACATGTACTACTGGAGTGTCGATAACACTCATTGGGTAAGACAGTGGGAATTAATATATGGTGTGGCATTTTAGGTGATCATCTAATCGGGCCACATTTTTTCGAAGGTCACTTTACGGAGCAAGCTACCTTTACTTCCTCCCAAACGAACTCCCTCCATTGCTGAAGCATGTACCAATAAATGAAATATAATGAATGTGGTTTCAGCCTGATGTGCTCCAACGCACCAGTCCAGGATCGTCCTAAATTATTTCACGGCACACATCCTCAAAGATGCATAGGTAGGCGAGAACTTGTCTCGTGGCCTGCCAGATCTTTTGATCTTACGCCACTTAATTACTTCTTATGGTGCCTTTTAAAACAGTGTCTTAATCATCTTTAGCTACTAATCAGGAAGGCCTGCAGGTCCATCAATCCCAGATGTTACTACTTGCCAGGTTGTCATTGCAACATCGCGCACAACTCTGAATCAAAGAACAGCTGCTGCGCTAAATGAAAAAGTTACATCGCTAAGTTTCATGTCGGAAACACTTTATCTAGTGGGTATTTAGAAGTTTAAGTTATGGCAATTAAACCTAATTTGGCACAGTTTGTGATTGTCAGCCTAAGTATTTTGTGATTTTTTTCGTTTTAGAGATACCCTAAAAATGGGCCTGGTACTGTAGTATTATCTGAAATACTAATGCTAGTTTTAAAACATCGTAATAATACTCGCATATTTAGAACAAACTGAACGAATATGCCTCAAACTGTTCATTTTCGTTTGAATTTTCTGTAACTGGACTGATTAAGTTAGAATAAACATAAAGAGAGCAACAATAAAAGAAACAAATAAGCAAGTTAAAAAATGTTCCCATATCCCATCTAGCTTTGTACCAAATCAGGAAGAAAGAATGCGGGTAAAAGAATTGTCATTGTTTTGGTAAGGTTAGAACCTGAATCACGCATCTTGGAAGTCATGCTAACACCGCGCGTTAATCAAATACGCCACTGATCAGCTATAACTTGTAACGCCAAAGTCTATATTGTAGTATGCAGAAGAAGGGTCTCGGTAATGATGTTTTCAGGTAAGACTTTAATCTGCGGGTTACATAAAACCAGAGAATAAGGGGCAGGTTAACCACCTTGTATATATATATGTGTGTGTATATATATAGATATACATATATATCTATATATACACATATATGTATATAGATGTACGTACTATGCGTGCATGGGTATTTAGAAATAACAAATCTGATGTATTCCATTCACGTTCTGTTCTACAAATAAAATTTTCCTCCAAAAGATCATTCTTTTATCTACACCATGCTAATCAAGATAAACATTAGCAGAATTAATATTATTACTTGCTTCTTTGTAAGTAGGGATTGAAATTAGGGGATACACTGGGTTAAATCGATAGTCAGACATTTTAAAAGTCGCTAAGTGAAACAATTGAAATTCATTCTCTTTGCTTGCTAGGAGTAAACAAAAGGGAGAGCAATACAAAAATATCTTCCTGTTTGAGAAATGTTTAAAATTATAACCAGTAGCTGGTATATCTCTAAAACAGTTAAAGCTAATACAAAATGTATATAATATAAATTGTGTATTTTAATGGGATCTGTATTATCTGAGTGGAGGTTTTTGTCTATCTCTTTCGGTTTACCAGTTATACATATAAAAGTTAAACAACAGTCATCCAGAATGAAGAGGTCTTCAGAGACTATTCCCAAAAATTCAAGATATATATTTCGTTTATCATGAAAATATCTTAAACATATGGCACTTTAATCAAAACGTTGCAGCAGTTTTTGCAAAAATCAAAATTTTCGAAAAATGTTCCAAATAAAGGGTAGCTGGGGCGTTGAAAATAATTATCAAGTTTGGTATTTAGCCAACTTTTCGTTTTACTACTATGCTGTCCTCAGGCACAGACACACACATGAACATGTTTCTAAAAATCTCTTTTATTTGATTCAATGGGTCTCTAATCAAGTATTTTCGGCGCAATGTGGATTTAGAATTGTTATTAAAATACAATACCTTCTTCATTCACTGTGCACATTATACATACGTGCTAGAGAAATTAAAATGAGTGATGCTTGTGAAATTTTAAGTTATTAGCAAAATTGTGTGAATGTCATACGTGGAGGAGATTCAGTCTGCTTGTAGTGTGAGGAGTCTTGCAATGCAAGAAGGGTCTACGCGTGTCTGTGCAATAGAAAGAATACTGATGAGTAGATTAACTATTTCAGTTATGAGGAAGAACTAAATATAACTAAAAGTGACAAGTCGAAAAGAACTTCTTAATAATTACATCGGCAAAGTAAAGGTGCACCACTTTAATAAAAATCTGATGTGTTACACTCAGATGACTGTCTCTAGCTGTTCTACAAACTTCTTACAAAAGATTATTCCTCTTTCTGCATCTTGCTAATCGAGGTATTCATTATCACAATGTTCTTATTACTTAGTTACTTATAAGTAGGAAAAAATAAGGGAATACACTAGGCTAAAGCCATAGTCAAATGTTTTAAAAGCTGTCGTTATGCGATTGTCATTACAAATCCCTTCTTTTCTTGGCCAGGAGTAGAACAAAAGAAAAACGGACACTCCCGTCTGAGACAAGTGTAAGTACTTCACAATTGAAACTAATAACACTGAATACCTCGAAAACTGTAAGCTGCACGAGAAAAATGTATATAACATCGCTTGTGTATTTTAGCAAGACCTGCATTTTTTGTATAGTAAGTTTTTGTCTATCTCTTACGGTTTACAAGTTTGTCAAATTAAGCAAAATTCAGCCAGAATAAACAGGCCTTTAGAAGCTATTCCCAGAAAATTCAAGATATACATATTATTTTTCAGCTAAATATCTTTAATATACGATACTTTAATCAAAATCGTTAGAGACATTTTTAGAAAATCAAAATTTTCGAAAAAAGTTCCATGTAAAGGGTAGTTTGGGGTGGGGGGATTTTTCTCAAAATCTTCGTGTTGCATCCCTGGAAGATACTAAACTTAAATACCAAGTTTGCTGCTTTACCGACTTTCCGTTTTTGAGTTATCGTTTCACAGACATACGGACACACTGACACATGGACAAACGGACACACGGACACACACACACACACACGGACCTTTTTGTGAAAATGCTTTTTTTTTTGATACAGGGGCCCCTAAAACATATATCTCGGTATCGAATTTTTGGATGGAATACAACACTTCTCTATCCCTATGTACATTGTACATACGGGGCTAGAGAAAGTAAAAATATGTATGATACATTCCGTGGCTATGTCATGGGTTGCTAGCTTAGAAAGGAAAAGTAGTTGAAGTTACGCAGATTTTGGTAATACTAATAATTTACACAAAATCACATTATTTGTCTCGCACAATTTATCCAGTTCGTAAATACGATATTCATTACAATCTCATATAGCGGCCGCTGTGGTATGCTACTGATGGTGCCAGATAGTTATAACAAAGCTCTTCAAATATGTGTTTATTCTGGCAGTAGCATCAATCTATTGTGTAATTTTGTGAATAACCGGTATATTTCATGATGCGTTGATTAATAACATTAATAGAGTGGAAAATAAAAAAAAATGCAACAGTTGTAGACAAAAGATCAGAGCAAGCTTATGCCTAATAGTTGCTGAAGGACGTGATAAGAGGTGCTTGCGTACGATTCTACGAAGCAGAAATAAAATAAAAAAAAAAATCTGATGTATTCCATTCACATGGCTTTATTGAAAAAATATTCTTATAATCGAGATAATCATTAGCAGAAATTGTCTTAATTACTTGCTTCCTCGTAAGTAGAAGGAAAATAATGGAATACACCAGGCTAAAACGATAGTCAAATCTTTCAAAAGCCTGTTGACATGAGGATGAAATCCGTTTCTATTCAGGGCCCAAAGTTAACAACTTTCTGTGTGAAAAAATATTAAGTATTTTACATATGAAACAAATAACAAGGAATATCTCAGAAATTGTCAAATAAACGAAAAAAACGTATACGACATAAATTGTGTGTGTTAACGATTTAAATTTTTTGTATAGTAGGTTTTTGTCTATCTCTTACGGTTAACCAGTTACGCAAAATCTAGCAAAACTCATTCAGAATAAAGACGTCTTTAGAGGCAATTCCCAGAAAATTCAACATATACATTTTATTTCACATATAAATAAATAGCTTTAATATACGGTATTTGAATCAAAATCGTCAGTAATTTTTTAGAAAATCAAAAATTTCGAAATTTTTTCCATGTAGAGGGTAGTTTGAGGTGGGTGTCACACCCTGGAAGATACTAAACTTAAAGACCAAGTTTGGTGTTTTACCGGCTTTTCATTTTTGAGTTATTGTGTTCACACACACACGGACAAACTGACTGACACATGAATACACGGACAGGTACACTAGGACCTTTTTCTGAAAATGCTTTTTTTGGATACAGGGGACCCTAAAATGTGTATTTCAGGTGAAATCTCGGTATCTAGTTTTTGGGTGGAAAACACTATCTTCTCTATACGTTATGTACATAGAATTTATGAGAAATTAAACATGGAAACAATAATGCCAGCAATTTACGATCTACTGCCAGCAATTCCTATCTGTACATAAGTAATTAAAAGTAACAATTTAGAAAATCTCATGTATATGCCCGCACAAGCGTGCGCTCACGCTTGTGTTTCTAAAAGTCACTAATATTTAAAAGAAAAACAAATATTGAAATAATGTTCTTTAGTTTTAAAACTAATATCATTAATACATTAAAACATGATATATGTTTATAAGTATGTTGGTGTCTATTTAAGCGCTGGGTTTAACTACATATAAAAATGTATTGGCATTAACTTGCAGCAAGATAGTCGCCCTCGGTGGTGTAATGGTTCCCATGCTAACTTCATATACCTACCCAAGATCGCAGCTTCAAACCCGTCGGAGGACGATGGACTTTTTCGGGTGTAAAAATCCTTAGCATGGCTTCCTTTGGAAGCCGTTGGTCACGTGTCGTAGATTTACGGAACGTAAAAGAACCTCAAGCCTGATAGAGAGGCCTCTGAGCAAAATTAAGCGGTCTCTCACTCCCAATTTAGAATGGGACGCTGGGAACCACAGCAGTTAAAGAGCGTCCATAAATAACACGCCATTTACATTTTTTTGAGCAAGATGCTAACACTGCATTAACAGAAGTATTTAGCCTCAGATATTCCCTCGTTGTCATCTGCAAAACACTGTACACACTACTGTGCTTTGGCAGGTGGAACGGAAACTGTGCGTCAGATCAACTTTGGCATTAGCACCCTTAAGCAGCTACTAGCGTTATAGAGTGGCTTATGAGCAGAAGGTACCCATCTGGAACTGGAGCAAGCTTCAGAAAACTACTGCCTACTGCTGGATTGCGTGGCGCTTAACGTGCTGTTCAAATGAGAGAATAAGAACAATGTTTAATTAATAATCACAATATATAGACACTGTTTTTTATTTTCTCTACACGAACTGTGTACCTACATAGTGTATAGAGAAGGTATTGCTTTTCACCCAAAAATTCGATACCAAGATTTCACCGGGAATATATGTTTTAGGATCCTCTGTATCCAAAAAAAACATTTTTAGAAAAAGGTCCGCATGTGTTCGTGTGTCTGTGAACACGGACACTCAAAAATTAAAGGTCAGTAAAATCCGAAACTTGGTATTTAAGTTTAGTATCTTCCAGGGAAGCGACACAAAGATTTTGAGAAAAATCTCCCCGACCCCAAACTACCCTTTACATAGAAAAAGTTTTGAAAATTTTGATTTTCTCAAAAATGGATCTAAGGATTTTGATTAAAATACCGTATATTAAGGATATTTATATGACAAATAAAATACATATCTTGAATTATCTGGGAATGGCCTCTATCCTGACACCTTTATCGTGAATGAATTTTGCGTAACTGGTAAACCGTAAGAGATAGAAACTTACTACACAAAGCATGTAGATCATGTTAAAACGCACAATTTAGGTCAAGTACGTTTTCTTCGTGGAATTGACCATTTCTGAGATATGCCTTGTTATTGTTTTCAGATTTAAAAGACTTAAACTTCGTCACACGGAAGGTTGTTAACTCCTGACCTTGCATAGAAACAGATTTGAATCACATGACAACCAGCTTATAAAATGTTTGGCTATGTTTTAACTTAGTGTATTTCCCTTCTACTTACAAAAAAGCATTTCAGCCCGCCTGGGTAGTGTGGTGGTAACGTGTCTGCCTGACATTCAAGAGTTCGAATCTCGCTTAGGGCGAGTTACCCGGATAAGATTTTTTTTCGGGGTTTTCCCTTATCCTGAGAAGACGTATGTCGAGTAATTTTAAGCTCCATGGACCCCGAGATCATTAGAGCATCATTTCACCAATTCCATTCATCGCCCAATATGACCAACCAGGTTAAAGTACGTTAACTTAAAAAAAACGTTTTTTTAACAACTTATTACACAGATGTAGAGAAAATCATGTGAATGAAACACATAAGATATTTTATTTAATGGTGGTACTAGCCCAGGAACTTAGAATTTCATAGTCTCCTGCAGAAATTTTAAACCAATAATATATGTCAACTCTCACGGACTGTTTACACTAATTCCGAGGAATATATAAAGCAAAGAAAAACTGCAGATCAAGTTGGTTCGAGTCAAGCTGCACTCTGCCGCCAAAGGAGTCTCCATTGCACGGCCGGAAATATGTTGGTTGGGTTGGTGGGGTGTGGGGAGGCCCACGGGTGCTCTATCTCGCCTATGGTTAAGGATGGGGAGAGCCCAGGTTAAACAATCGGTGGTATGGCATGCCTGGATAATGACGGGGCAGGTAGAAGCACCCGATGTAAGACCTGTTTTGTAAATTTTGAAACATATTACTATACTCACTTTTTTTTTTAGCTATTAGTGAATATTATTGTACTTCCAACTTGAAATAGGCACATTTAACATCAAATGTTATTGGTCAAAACCAAATTTCGGATTTTTACCAAGTTTCACTATAGTGAGAAGGTCACGTCAGGTAATACGGGTTAAAGCGCCGCATGGTAATAAAAATAACAGGAAATTGAACAATGAGCATTTCATTATTTAATTGGGCAAAACAAAAATTAGGATTTTTGATGATGCATCCCCTTAATAAAAGACAAAGAGAAAGTACCTCAATGTGCATCTTCGTCAGACCGCATTAGTGGGTTAAAGAAACGTAAAATATGAAAGAACCTAGTTCAAATCTTTAGATGAAACTCTGTTTGTTGAGTTTTTAACTAGTAATAATACTCTGAAATGTACGTGCCGTGACAGATGACATTCTTAACAGCACGGCAGGAGCTTCAAATTATAAAGCTGCAAGTAATGAGTACTAAATGTTTATGGCACGGGTTATTCAATTCTTTTTTACTTTCTATAGCACTATGTAATGCAATTTACATAGAAACCAGAGAAGGCATTTTACTCCACCAAAAATTCCATGTCGAGATTTCGCCAGAAATATATGTTTTGAGGTCTCCCGAGCCCGAAAAAAGCATTTTTAGAAAAAGGTCCGTGTGGGTGCGCATCTCTACGTGTGTAATAGCATAACTCAAAAACAAAAAATTAAATATCAAATTTAGTATTTATGTACAGTATCTTCATGGGATGCGACACAAGGATTTTTAAGAAAATGGCCCACCACCAATTACTGTTTAAATGGAACATTTTTTTAAAAGTTGTTTTTTTAAAAAATGGTTTAGTGGTTTTGATTCTCTTGATTAAAATACCGTATATTAAAGATATTTACATCACAAATAAAAATTATATTTTGAATTCTCTGGGAAGAGCCTCTGAAGGGCTCTTTATTCTGGATGAGCTTTGCAGAATTTTGCATAATGGTTAAACCGTGAAAGATAGACAAAAACTTTTTTCACAAAAATGTAGATCTCATTAAAACACATATTTTGTCATATACGTTTTTATTGTAGAGATGGCCGTTTTAGAGATATTCCTTGTTATTGGTTTTAATTTTAAACTAATTAACTTTTATCAAATGGGACCATGTGAAGCGAACCGAACTCCAATTGTTTTACATAGCGGTCGACTTTTAAAAGGTTTGACTATCGCTTTAGTAGCCAAAGGTATTCCCTTGTTTCCCTCCTACTTACAAGGAAGCAAGTAATAAGACCGTTTCTGCTAATGTTTATCTCGATTAGTATGACGTAGATAAAAGAATAATCTTTTGTATATGAAACGGCTAGAGAAAGTTATGTGAATGCAACCCATCCGATGTTTTTGCTTAACCGATCAACCTATACCCATCATTGCTATGGATAATAGGGCTCCTCTGTACTTCTAAGCACATTGGTACAAACCATTATTTTCTTTCCCAAAGTGGTTACTTCTGTGAGACAATATTGAAATCCAACCGCCAAAGAAAATATTTAATGCATTTTAATGCGTGAAAAGAGAGAAGACGCGCAGCCACATTAATATTTTAGGAAAATTTTTATTCATTGGAATAAATTGTAATTTTTATAATTTGATTTTTTAGTAAGGTAGATTTAAGTAAAAATTTGAGATAATATCCCTTATCAATAATAATTTAGTTATAAGCTTAATGAATAAGCTTATGTCTTGAAATCATAATGAAAGAGTTATGCAAAATATTGAAAGTATGGACAATTGTTCAGAAAATGTAATAGCTTTATTATATTTAAATATACGGTTGCTTTGTCATGAAAAGGAGCATGATGGGTAATAACATAGATGCGTTAGTATGTATGATCACGTGCTAAGCTTGATGCGTTATCCGTATGCTCGATAACGAGGCGTGTTAAGACCCGTTGGAAACTTACAAAATGTACAATTCCTTTCAGCTTCGATACAGTTCGAATTAGAATTCTTAGAGATGTTCCTAATATTCCTACATATACTCCATAGATAAAATAAAATTTTCCTATAATTTAAGTAAGTGGCTAAAACAATGTAAATAGTATTATTTATTTACGTAGTAATACGAATTCTCATCTCCAGGACCGCGACTTGAGATCGGTGTAGATGATTCTACTTTTTGCCGCTGATGGTAAAACAAGGCACACCCTAGAGTTATACAAACTATTACAATTTAGTACAATGCATTTATTTATACAGATGTAAAACACTTTACAGTTTAATTAGAGGTTAGATTACTCGAACGTAAGTATTATATAAATTCCCTTAAGTTGTAAAGATTCCTGGCTTCTAAAGAAGATACATTTGAATCTGTTTTGATATTATAATAAAGGAAACGTCTGAATTGTTCATTAAGTGGGTTTTTGGAACCTTGGATTTTGTTTCCTATGCTCCACTAACTTAGCAATGTACTGCAGAACCTTTTAGTAATTATTGAGCATATTACTCAATTTCATTTTTTCGCTGTTATTTTCTCGATATTTAGTATAAGTACAACCAAAGATCCATGCCCGAAATGTACAGCCCGAGAAGTCGTCTCAACATCTCACCTTACCCTCGAGTGCCCTGCTTTACTGAACGACACAAGAAACTTAAACCTCAAGAGTGATCTGTATTCCATCTTTAACACCACCGAAGGATGCAGAAAACTTAGCACGATAATGGAGATATCACAAATGTCTTTTATATAATGTGATTTAATTGTTATAACCACAGTTTGATACTATTATAATTGTTTGCCAATTTACATGTACTATACTTGACTGTTACCAAAGTTCAAATAGTTAAGTTTGTGACCACAGTTGTAATATATTTGTATTAAATGTTGTATATACATTGATCTTGTAAGAATATTTTGGTCGCTGATGATCTCTGTTGTTATAAAGTGACCTTAAATAAATACATTTAAAGAAAAAAGTCTCTATCAGTGGAATGAGTTTAGATGGTGGAAGTGGAAGGTGTTTAGATGGGCATGAAAGTTCCAGTGGACTACTTGACAGTGGTTAACAGTCAACGCTGCCCGCATTGTCGGTGCGAAGCCATTGCCATGTTTAACGTAGTGGTCGAGCAAATACAAATAAAGCTCATTCAGTGTTGATGTGTACGGTTCGAGCCAGGAGGTCCTCAACAACATTCCTATTTTAAAACGTTTTGGTTTCAAGTATATTTATATTTAAATAGGAATGTTGTTGAAGACCTTGGCTCGAACCGTACACATCGTCACTATATGGGTGTTAATGAACTACAGGAAATAATTTGTGAGATTGTGCACGTGACTGATATAAGTAATTTGAGATCGGCAAAGCATGGTCCCCGGATAAACATAACTCAGCTACATAGCGTTAAACGTGTGGATATCAGGTGCTGATAAGTCAGTGTTAAAGCAAAGCAGGTTGAAAAAATGGCCTAGAATGTCTTTAAAACGTCTGCCAGAGTTTAGAAACAGCGATTTTTAGCAGCTCGTTACTAGCGTTCTCAAGAAAAATCTGTAAAATTTCTAACTAATCACTTGACAGTGCGACACTGAGCATTCATTAACTACGATCTTGAGTTATGTAGCCTACTCTGGGGGCGTTCTTTCAGTTGCTCTCGTGGCTCAATTCCTAACGCGGGAAGCTGCTATCACAGCTGTCATGAGTTCGATTTTTGTCATAGAGTCAATGTTTTTTATTATCATTTTTTTCATTCCAGACAAAGTGCCCGATAAGTGGCGTACTGGCACTTCAGAAACTTGTAGACGTTTCTTCGAAACTTCAATAATCAGGCCATAAGTCTCCTATTTCAAATTACTTATTTAAATAATCTACATATTCTGTGAAAATATTTCGGTATAGTTCATTAACACCCTGTATATATCACTACACACACACACACACACTCACATACACACAAACACTTACAACCATAACGTTTTAAAATAGGAATGTTGTTAGCTCGAACCGACACATCATTACTGAATAACCTTTATCTGTATTTGCTCGAACACTACGTTAAACATGACAATTATATATAGTTTTCAGTTAGTGAACTAATGATGTACATTGGACTTCTTTCATCATCCACTGATGCTGTCTTTCAATCAGACCGTTCCTCAGTTTACTGTAATTGGCTGGAAATATGGCCGACACGTGTCACACACAAGTTAATATCAATGACGGGAAATTTTGAGTTCATTGCATACGTCTGTCCAGATGCGTACCAAAGTGATGAAACTTTAACATCTTTGGCTCACTCTGAATTAATCTAACATGAAGTTCTTATTTTTGTATATACTCGTGGAATATGTTTTTATATTTCTTAGTTTACACTTTTCGTTTTTGAGTTATGCTGCCCAGACACACACACACACACACACACACACACACACACACACACACACACACACAGATAGACAGATACAGAGGAAATTTTTCTAAAAATTCTTTTTTTTTTGTATTCAGAGGTCTCAAAACATGTATTTACTGTGAAATCTCGGTATTGAATTTTTGGGTGCAACACAACACCTTCTTTATACAGTATGCACATGGTACGTGTAGAGAAAGTAAAAAACTATTCCAGTGCAAGAAAGTTTCAATCGGAACACTTCTGACAGTTTTTTTTACAAATTATTTTACAAAGGTACTAAGGAAAACGCAATTCAATAATCCATAACGCCCAATATCTGTAGAAGAAAAAAAATTTCGATTTTAGCAATTTACGAATACATTAATTAATGTATTTAGAATGAAAATACAGATTTGATTGCAAATATGGCTGTACAAACAACTAAATTTCTGGCTTTAATCTTTTAGAAAATCACTTATCACTTGGTGTCCCGTTAACTATGGAACTCTAACTGATTCTTATAGCACGCGAAGTTTTGTCAGTTGGCTTGGAGATCGAAATACAAAGCCTTCGTTTAATGCCTCCTCAAGATATTCTCTAACATTTTGTCCTTCTTGTAGACTTAAAAGCATTTGAAAAATTCCGGAGAAACTCTATATTTAAATTATTAATTGTATCTTAGAAAACTGCGAAGCATATCTTCCATATATATGTGTTCCATTCACATGACTTTCTCTATATCTCTGTAAAGTATTATTGTTAATAAGCTTATCTCAAAATCTTCGTGTCGCATCCCTGGAAGATACTAAACTTAAATGCCAAGTTTAGTATTTTACCAACTTTTCGTTTTTGAGTTATCGTGTTCACAGACGCACGGACACACGGACTCACTGACACACGGACAGACGCACACACACACGGACCTTTTTCTGAAAATACTTCTTTTGGATACAGGGGACCCTAAAACATATATTTCCAGTGAAATTTCTGTATCGAATTTTTTGGTGGAGTGCAATACATTCTCTATACACTATGTACACAGTGAGTATAGAGAAAGCAATTATAAAATGTTCAAACATATTTGACAACATTGTACAAGGTTACAAGTCTTGGCAAGGTTTGACTAAGCTAAGAATGTACATATATTAAAAGGTGACCTTTTTACAAAACTGAGCACCTTCAGATCACATGGATAATAATTTATCACGTGCAAATTAATTTACCTTCTATTAACGTGTAACAATTTACAAGAAAATATGATATACGTAATTACATAGCTCTTCCACGTATAACATCAAATTACAAATGCAATGGAAATAACATTCATTGATAGGTTCACTGCACTATATCAAATTGCGTTATTGTGTGCTCTGGAAATCTGCCTGGCATTTCTTCATACACCGTGTTTTCTTCCTGTTGTGGTGATTCACGGAGCCTATACAGTTTAGACATGGCCAGCTTCAGTAAAACTAAAACCTAACACTTCCCCAGGGAGCCATTTTGCTTACGTTTTACTTTCAGCCATATTACAGATTTTGTAAATCACTTTTAAATACATTTCATTGGTCAAAGCTATCAAATTATTGTCAAATCTTTTGATCGTTTAGAGTATGTCCCTATTTATTTTCAAGATTTTTAAAGACGTTTAAAGTGTTGGAAGTAATTGGACAAGAAACCTTGTGAAGCTGTGACAAATCCTGGAAAGTCTTGGATTTGATTAACATTTGTGCGTCTTATATGATTTGTTCTAAGGATTGACCCCAGAGCTCAGTTTTTATGCGTTTAAATGTATTTTAAAGCAATAAAATCTAATATTGTAAATATTTTAGTACATACTATATATACGACTATTCATCAAGTTTCTTCAAACTATTTTGATTTAAGGGCAGGAAAACTAACACTAAAAAATCTGATGTGTTGCACTCACACGACTTTCTCTACATCTTTGTAAATTATTATTGTTAATAACTTATCTTTTATTTATTTCATGCTAATCGAGAAAAAATAGCAGAAATAATCTTATTTCTTGCTTTATAGTAGATAGAAGCAAAATAAGGGAGTACCATAGGTTAAAGGGAAAGCCAAAAGCTGGTTGCTATGTGACTGATGTTCCTTTGTTAGTATGGACACGAGTTGACAAATTCCTGTATGAGAAAAGTGTAAGTTTTTCAAAGCTGAAACCAATAAAAAGGAATATCTCAAAAACGATCAACTCCACGAAAAAAATGTATATGACATAAATTGTGTCTTTTAACGTGCTCTACATTTTTATGGGTGAAGTTTTTGTCCGTCTCTTACGGTTTAGTAGTTATGAAAAATTCATCCAGAATAAAGTAGTCTTCAGAGGCCATTCCCAGAAAATTCAGAATATACATTTTATTTGTCAGGTAAATAGCTTTAATATACGATATTTTAATCAAAATCGTTAGAGCCATTTTTACAAAATAAAAATTTTCGAAAAAAGTTCCATGTAAAGGGTAGTTTGGGGTGGGGGGATTTTTCTCAAAATCTTCGTGTCACATCCCTGGAAGGTACTAAACTTAAATACCAAGTTTGGTATTTTACCGACTTTTCGTTTTTGAGTGATCGTGTTCATAGACACACGGACACACGGACACACACACACATGGACCTTTTTTTGAAAATACTTTTTTTTGAATACAGGGGACCCTAAAACATATATTTCCGGTGAAATCTCTATCGAATTTTTTGGTGGAGTGCAATACATTCTCTATACACTATGCACATAGTGAGTATAGAGAAAGTAAAAATGAAAGTATTTGGAAAATTTATGCGCTTTGTAAGGATAGGCAGCAGAAAAGTGAGGAACACACACACACATACACACACAAGCACATATTTGACGAAATACAGCATATCTAAAGAGCAGTTAAGAATTATAGTGAACTAAAGATTATATTTCTCTAAATGTTAAAAGCGCGCTTTCTTTCTCATTGAAAAAAAATATTCTAGGAGAATTGTATGGGAAGCACAAAGAATTATGATGTAAAAAAAGGTAACAAAGAGTATTGCAAGCTACAAAATAAATCTCATCTTCTGGAGACTTTTCCTTCCAGACTCCTGGCATCTTCTCTCATCTGCCGTTTAATTAATTTAATTGAATCATTTATGTAGCTTTCCGGGTATTGCAGTCTTCAGCTCTCACATAGCAATACTAATGTTATATGGTATATTAAAACAAAATGGAAATTCACAAACAGCACAGAATTGTAAGAAATAAAGCAAAATACATACACATCCGGCAAAAAAAAAAAAAAAAAAAAAAAAAAAAACATGAAAACGAAATTGGCATATATCAGGCGTTTGAAAACATAAAAATCTGATGTGTACCATTCACATGACTTTCTCTATATCCCTTACACAAATTATTCTTAAATAGCTTATACTTCCATTAACTTCATGCTAATCAGTAAAACATTAGCAGAAATAGCCATATTACTTGCTCCTTGTAAGTAGAGGTGAAATAAAGCAGTACCATAGGTTAAAGTGATGATCAAAGGCTGGTTGCTTATGTCACTGAAGTTCCTTTGTTTGTATGGGCAGCAGTTGGCAAATTCCTGTATGAGAAATTTATAAGTTTTTCTTAGCGGAAACCAAAAATAAGGAATGTTACAAAAACGACGAACTCCATGAAAAAAATGTATATTTCATAAATTGTGTGTTTTAACGTGCTCTACATTTTTTGTGTAGTAAGTTTTTGTCCATTTCTTAGGGTTTAGCAGTTATTCAAAATTTAGTAAAATTCATCCAGAATAAACTACTCTTACGAGGCTATTCCCAGAAAATTGAAGATATACATTTTATTTATCAGGTAAATATCTTTAATATACGAAATTTTAATCATAATCGTTAAAGCCATTTTTGAGAAAATCAAAATTTTCGAAAAAAGTTCCATGTAAGGGGTAGTTGGGGGTGGAGGGACTTTTCTGAAAATCTTCGTGTCGCATCCCTGGAAGATACTAAACTTAAATACCAGGTTTGGTATTTTACCTATTTTTCGTTTTTGAGTTATCGTGTTCACAGACACACGGACACAGGGACACACGGACACACACACACACACACACACACGGACCTTTTTCGAAAAATGTTTTTTTTTTTAGATAAAGGGGACCCTAAAACATATATTTCCGGTGAAATCTCCGGATCGAATTTTTTGGTGGAGTGCAATACATTCTCTATACACTATGTACATAGTGCCTATAGAGAAAGTAAAAATATGATGTGTACCATTCACATGACTTTCTCCATATCCCTGCATCAAATAATTCTTAAAAAGCTTATACTTCTATTTACTTTATGCTAATCAGAAAAAAATAGCAGAAATAGTCTTATTACTAGCATCCTTGTAAGTAGAAGCGAAATAAGGGAGAACCGTAGGTTAAAGTGATAGTCAAAAGCTGGTTGCTATGTCAATGAAGTTCCTTTGCTTATATGAATAGGAGTTGACAAATTCCAGTATGAGAAAAGTATACGTTTTTCATAGCAGAAACCAAAAATAAGGAATGTCACAAAAACGACGAACTCCACGAAAAAAATGTATATAACATAAATTGTGTGTTTTAATGTGGTCTACATTTTTTGTGTTGTAAGTGTTTGTCCATCTCTTACGGTTTAGCAGTTATTCAAAATTTAGTACAATTCTTCCAGAATAAACTACTCTTCAGAGGCTATTCCCAGAAAATTCAAGATATACATTTCTTTGTCAGGCAAATATGTTTAATATCCGAAATTTCAATCAAAATCGTTAGAGCCATTTTTGAGAAAATCAAAATTTTCGAAAAAAGTTCCATGTAAAGGGTAGTTGCGGGTGGGGGGATTTTTCTCAAAATCTTCGTGTCGCATCCCTGGAAGATACTAAACTTAAATACCAAGTTTAGTATTTTACCAACTTTTCGTTTTTGAGTTATCGTGTTCACAGACACTTGGACACACGGACACACGGACTCACGGACACACGGACACACACACACACGGACCTTTTTTTGAAAATGCTTTTTTTTTGGATGTTGGGGACCCTAAAACATATATTTCCGGTGAAATCTCGGTATCGAATTTTTTGGTGGAGTGCAATACATTCTCTATACACTATGTACATTGTGCCTATAGAGAAAGTAAAAATTAAAGTTAAAGCTTGATTTATTCGGTGCTAGATAATAATTTCACGGCAGAAAACAATTCAGGTTCATTTCAAATAAATTGCATTTTAATACATGCTGAATTATTAATTTTGCTTCGACAGCTTTTGATAGAAAAGTGGTTGGCCTAAATGTGGGGAAACTATATGGTTTGGTTTGAATGAGGTATATTCGGTGGCAGGAGTAGGCTTATAAAATCGGTAACGTACATCTGACGACGGCAAGTTGATAGCTCCAGCCACATCACTCGTGCCTAATTTTTGGAGAAATAGTTTGGTTTTACATCCATTGTTGTGTATCATGCAATTCAAAGTCATCATTAATGAAGAAGCACGACCAACATAGTTGAAAAGAAAGCTTCCGGAGATACAAATACTGACAGTGTTTTGTTAACAATGCACCTTATAGTGCTCGATTTTGGGCTCCAAAACGCACACAGTTACGAACACACAGAGCAGTCAGTGGTAATAGGAGAAGGCAGTGGGGAGGAGTTTGTAGGTAAAGAGCACGTTGAGGTATAATCCGTCCCAAAAATAGCTGATTACATGTATTGCCATTATATGCATAGTTCTAAACCATGTAATACAGAGTAATTATTTAATATGATTAGTAAATAAAAACGCCATGTGCCTTTACAAATATAAGTATAAAGCTTGATACAAAAACTACAAGACAATAAGTGAAGAGATTTGAAAAAACAATGAATATAAATTAAGCAAACTCATTCGGAGATCATGATAGATATTTACTGAATCGCAAGAAAAGGCTCTCGTTCTTTCACTGTTTGAATCATTCACAGGTTTGTTCACTGTCGAACGTCTACCCTTTTGTATTTTCGACATTTTTTAATCTGTGCTCTCTTTTAGTGTTCCCTGATTTATCTTCTAGTAGGAACTGAGGCCAGGTAGTGAGCAATTTAGATAGTGGAAATAGTTTCGAAACGGGCTGCGGAGACCACGCCTACTCCATCAATGTCTGCACTGAACCTCAAACTCTGCCTGCACTGAACCTCAATCCGCAATTTCGTAATCCGAACTGAGCTCTACTTATAAATCACTATGCTAACATTTATAAACGGAATGTATTATATTTGGTGATTATTTAGAAATATTACGCCACCCGTCCCCTGCTTTACCATCTAAATTCAGTACCATTAATACGAGAGATAGAAAAGACAATTTTCTGATTCGCTTTAGTTTCCTACAAACATGAATACCCGAGATCGTTAAGGCGCAGAATAATGATCGGGGTATACGCGGTGCAGGACGGTCCTCCCTGATTGATTTTTTTTCAGTGTTGGGAAACGCTTAGTGGATACCCCAATTCCTGTTCCAATCATCATTTTAATTAATTTATCATCAGTGTCCATAGCTGTGTTGTCACATCCAGTAAAACGGGTTTTAAAAACTACAGAAATCGCTTCTGCACCCTGTATTCCCTTACAACTGTAACGAAAAGTGTAATGGAACCACTTAGACATTCATTTATCTCAGTTAACATGAAGTAGATAGAAGACTGAGCTTTTGTAAGAATAGTCTGTAGAACAGTGGGTAGCGAAAGTGATGTGACTTTTGTACAACATAGGTGTTTATATTTATTTTACAGTATAAATTATTCAGGATATTTCTTCTCACTTTAACATTCTAGTAATCTATAGTGTACTTACAAAAGAAACAGTTTAAGTAGTGATAAGGTTATAGGTACAGTTTATTATTCAGACATTAGATCAAGCAGGCAGTTTGTTTGGCTTGAGCCTAGGGCATTTGGGTGCAGCATTAGTAGTGGTGTTGTAATTCCATACGATAATTCTAAAACTGAATGAATTATTTAACTTTAATAATGTGTTAATTGTAAAATGCAAATTCATGCAGTACTATGAGTTTAGTGTCCCGAAAAATAACATTATAAATCTCATTAATAATGATACTTGTTATTGTTTAAGATAGGATAGGGTATGTAAGGAGGGGAATCGGCACCAACCGCTGAATTTTTTGCACCTTAAGCTTCACGGAGGAGCGAGCACCTTGGGAAAGGCATGAGGTGAAAGGAGACACTGGGCGGCCGGAGCCAGGAGACGGGACAGTAACGACACAGTGTTCTTTTATTGTTGGAATCATTGCAAATAATATTGCGTGAGAAACGCAGCAAGTAACTAGTGAAAATGCAATAAAATAAATAGTACAAAACAAGGAAAATGTTGTCCGGTAAAACAAAATGTAAATAACGCAAACTAGGACACAAATAGCATAAGTGAAATATGTGATATGGGATTTGAACAGTGGGGAAAACGAGAGGCAAACTTTTGAAAATCCACTGAATTTTGGACTAAAGGACACGACCTTTTTCCTTGTAGCCATAGTAAACAACCGTGGTACTACAACATAGCGTTGAATGATATCAAACGCCCATCTTCGACACCAATTAGACGATAATCCGATAAAATTCCTAAGAAAATTAAATCATTGCTTATGGACTTAAAATGAATACGTTTAGAAATAGTTTAGAAATCAGTGCTAAAGAATGGACACGACTAGCACTTTCAGGTCATGAAGATGTCTAACAATATCTGCTTACAAGTCAGACGACTTGCGTAGCTCGTCGGCAGAACACTTCTCGAGAACTCTTTCCTCTTAGGGCGTGTTAGTGGTGCATTTATTAATGCATTTCTAATATCAAATAATTTCAACATAAAGATAGCCCTCTTTTTGAAGCTCGCTGAATCATTTATAAATATTCACAATTTTAATTCCGACGAAATTAACTAGCATCGTCGAAATTCTCAACTTTTTTATTATCTCTTTCTTTCTTCTTTTCTCGCTTCGAAAAATATATTCCGAACAGTAATTTCAGTAATTTCCCGAAAAATATAAATATCTCGTTTAATAGCACGAACAGTTTATTCTCTGACGCTATACGTGAAATAAATAATTATCTTTTAGAATTGACTTCCTTCCCACGAAGTCTATGGAAGAAGTACTATTACATAGAATTGACACTTTCCCTGACGAGGTCAGTTGGAGAAATTAGTTATATCACAGAACCTCCTTCCCGATGAGGTCAGTAGGAGAAGTGAATCAAATTTAAAATTTTACCTGGTTACTGAAAAATATTACGTTGGCAAAATAGTTTATTTATTTAAAACTAAATCTCCTCACCATTCACAAAAATTGAGTGACGAGAAGACAAAAACGCAACGAAATTCTATCTTTCCAAAAGATCAAACCACGGGGTAATATATAAAGAAATACTTTAACGCAAAAAACGTGCTGTTACCAAGAGATGGACAAAAACTTACCACACAAAAAATGTAGAGCACGTTAAAGCACACAATTTATGTAATATACATTTTTTCGTGGTTGATCGTTTGTGAGATATTCTTTGTTATTGGTTTCAGCTTTGAAAAACACACTTTTCTCATACTGGAATTTGTCAATTCCTGTCCATACAAACAAAGGAACTTCAGTCACATAGCAACCAGCTTTTGAGTATCACTTTAACCTATAATCTTTTAACCTATAAGAAGTTCTGAGTTGCGTACTGGCGAATCCTAAACTGGTGGACAATAATCCATCCCTATAACCGGGTGATACAACATTAATTAATATTTTCTTTGCGATTCACACTGAAGTACTAATAGCAAGGTAATTCGAGCATCTGATGGACAAAATTAACACACTGCTTATATTGTTCTGATGGATGGTCGAGCGGGGTGAGGGATAAAAGGCTGGATTGCCCAATCGGTTTTGCCTTTTCTTACTCGCGTGGTGTGTTGTACCAGAATGGCACCAATGAACATCGTCCTAAGACCCGAATCTCGTCAAACGTTCAGACGTATGTTTATTGTCTTTGGTGGTACATGACTAAGACATAACGATAAAGGAAATAAGCGGAACTTGGTATCGCATCTTTGTAAGATACTGAGCTAAGTACTAAGCTTTGGTTTTTCCTTTTCGTTTTTGAATTATATTGGTCACACACACATACATACACACACACAATATTAGACAGATGGACATTAACGCTCGGACACTGGCATTTTTATTTGTTTTTTTCGGATTCAGAAGACTCTAAACATGTATTTCCAATGATATTTAGATGGATTTGCCATGCTTCAAATTTCTAGCTTCCATACTTATGTCAGTATTCAATGTTCCAACGAAAATCTCCACATCAATTATTTTTACTTTCTGTACTTCGTATACATAGTACATAATAGAATTTTGGTTGGAATACAATACTCCCTCTACTTACGTAGTAAGTACGCAGTAGAGAAAGTAAAACATAGGTATATAAAAAAAAAAAAAAAACATTACTTGAATTGGTAAGAAGATACTGCACAATGGAAACCTTGGACACAATCAGCTCCACTAGACTAGAAAATGAATCCATATTCCACAGTCAGTGCCTACATACTAGCACATCAACAGTCTTCTGCAAAAAAAAATTGATGTGTTCCATTCACATGACTTTCTATTTATTTCATGTCAAACGAGAAAAAGTTAGCAGAAATGGTCTTATTACCTACTTGTTGCTTGTAAGAAGAAGGGATATAATGGAGTACCATAGGCTAAAGCGATAGTCAAGTCTATATGATTGAAGTTCCTTTATATGTATGGCCGGGACTAGAAAAATTCCCGTATGAGAAAACTATACACATTTTAAAACTGAAATCAATAACAACGAATATCTCAAAAACGGCCAACTCCACGAAAAAAATTATATGACATGAATTGTGTGTTTTAACGAGCTTTATACTCTTTATTAAGTACGTTCTTTCTATCTCTTAATGTTTACCAGTTTTGCAAAATTTCACAAAATTCATCCAGAATAAAGATGCCTTCAAAGGGTATTCCCAGAAAATTCAAGACATACATTTTAATTGGCATGTAAATATCTTTATCCGATCCTAGAGACTTCATCTATACATTTCATGTATCCTAGGAAACAACAAAAATGGGTCTTTATTTCATCATGAAGTAAAGTAAGTAGTTTATTTCATTGTAAATTATTTTAACACATTTGGCAGCTCCCTATTCTTAAACAATGACAATTTCTTGTCATATAAGTACTTCGCCTTGCCGGGTAACAGACTAAGTACATCTTTTTTTAGCATAATATCCATTTTCATTCATTCATTGATTTATTTGGTGCAGTTTAAACAACCAGAACTGAAACTTTATTCCGGCGGAGTTACGCAGCAACGAACAAACAAAGCACTAACTACGTCACGAAAAAAATTTAATCCCTTGTAATGACGACTCTAATAATACTAATATTAATTATAGAAGAATATTTCATTTAATATTAGGTTTGGATAAAATGTTGTATATTACATGTGGTTTATTAGACTATTATTTGCTCACGAGAAATTAGAACACTCGCGCTTACGCGCTTATGTAGTCAACACCCCACTCACAAAAATAACCTATTTAAGCCACTTATAATGTAAATAACTATTAATATGTGACACTTTAGAGCCAGTTTTGAGAAAATCAAAATTTTTGTGAATTTTTCAAGGTAAAGGGTATTTGTGGAGGGGGAGTTTCTTGAAAATATTCATATCGCATCCTTGGAAGATGCTGTACTTAATTTGGTATTTAAAGGACTTTTCGTTTTTGAGCTATGTGGTCCAGAGACATACACTCACTTACAATCACACGCGCCACACAAACACACGAACATTTTTCTGAAAATGTTTTCTTTTTATTTAGTGGGTCTCAAAACATATATTTCCAGAGAAATCTCGGTATCGAATTTTTGGGTGCAATACAGTACCTTCTCTATACATTATGTGCATTAGTAATGGTAGAAAAAGTAACAAATTGTATAATAGCTTAGCGTCGAGGAAAATGTGCAAAATTAAATTTGATATCTTTCCAAATCAAAGCGTAAAAACAGTCAGATTCTTTTCTTGTAGATTTCGGGGATTTCGTGGGTAGACGAAAGGACTTTAATGCCTCTGGATGGGATCCTATCCGCCTTAAGAAACGTAGCGACAAAGGATAGATAGACGGAAAAAAATGTTCGCGTAAATTTTTGTACTACGATAATGGCCGAAGTGGGACTATTATAAGACGTGATTCACGAGGTACTTAAAAGGAAAAGAAAATCTACGTTGCGACCAAAGGGAATGAAGCACTTTTAGGGACATAAAGACATACTGCTATGGGTAATATGCCAAATGGAAAACTGCAAGGCAATTTAACGCATTTATCATAGTCGATAAGGAATAAATGACGGAGTCTATAAACGAAATGCGAGTAAAGAGGTGTTCTTCAAGGGCTTTCTGCAACAGAAAGAATTGTTCGTAAAATCGGGATAATTTATATCAAAGTAATATAGTATTCTGGAATTATGTCTATAGGTGAGTCTCTGGAACAAGATGGATGTAAATTTATTTTTATTGTACTAGTGATACTCAGAAAAAAAACCTAGAAGCTTATTAACCTAGAGGCATTTGCCTTGACCCAACATACATCAGCATTATTAAGGGCAATGAGAACATTAGATAACCTTTTTAATCACACATAGATTAATATCAGAAAAATGAAGAAAATCCATAGTTTTTCATCATATTGCTGACCTAAAAGAAACATTTAATTCCACAAAAAATTAGAATTTGAGATTTCGATGGAAATAATTACATGCTTGAAGTTTCCTGAATACAAAGATACATTTCTAGCAAAATGTGATGCGCAACCGTCAATTACCATCTATTTGTGAAACTTTCCTATAAAGAATTCGTTGAAAATCTTGGTTTTTAATTCTACATTTTTATTTTTTCTACTGTTACGTAGTACATATTATTATTAGAAAAAGATCTGCGCGTGAGTGTGTGTGTGTCTGTGAACGCGGTAAATGAAAAACGAAAAGTCGATTAAATAACCAAATTTGACTTCCTTTTACATGGAAATATTTTACAAAGTTTTGATTTTCTCAAAAATGGTTCTAACAATTTTGAGTAAAATACCGTATATTAAACATATTCACATGGCAAATAAAATGTATATCTTGAATTTCCTGGGAATAGTCTTTGAAATACTCTTCATTTCAAATGAATTTTGCAAAATTGGTGAACCGTAGAAAAATGTTTACACAAAAATGTACATCTCATCAAAAAACACAATTTATAACCAATACATTTTTGTTGTGAGGCTAACACTTTCCACAATATTCCTTGTTATTGGTTTCAATTTTTACTTTCTCTATACGTACTATGTACATAGTGTTTAGAGAAGGTATTGTACTCCACCCAAACATTCGATATGGAGATTTCACCGGAAGTATATGTTTTAGGGTCCCCTGTATTGGAAAAAAGCATTTTCAGAAAAAGGCTGTATGTGTGTGTCTGTGTGTCCCTGTGTCCGTGTGTCCGCGTGTCTGTGTGTCCGTATGTCTATGAACACGATAACTCAAAAACGAAAAGTCGGTAAAATACCAAACTTGGTGTTTAAGTTTAGTATCTTCCGGACATGCGACACGAAGATTTTGAGAAAAATCCCCCCCACCCTAAACTACCCTTTACATGGCATTTTTTTAGAAAATTTTGATTTTCTCAAAAATGGCGCTAACGATTTTGATTAAAATATCGTCTATTAAAGATATTTACCTGACAAATAAAGAATATATCTTGAATTTTCTGGGAGTAGCCTCTGAAGACTACTTTATTCTGGGTGAATTTTACGAAATGTTGCATAACTGCTAAACCGTAAAACATGGACAAAAGCTTACAACACAACAAATGTAGAGTACCTTAAAACACACAATTTATTTTACATACATTTTTTTCCGTGGAGTTTATTGTTTTTGAGATATTCCTTCTTTTTGGTTTCAGCTTTAAAAAACTTGGTTTTCTCTTACAGGAATTTATCAATTCTTGTCCATACAAACAAAGGAATTTCAGTTACATGGCAACCAGTTTTTGACTATCGCTTTAGCCTATGGTACTCCCTTATTTTGCTTCTACTTACAAGGAAGCAAGTGTTGATTTGTTCTCGATTAGCATGAAATAAATAGAAGCATGAGCTTTTTAAGAATAAATTGTTGCAGAGATGTTGATGTGAATAGAACACATCATTTTTTTAAGTATACTTTTCTCAAAGGGGAGTTGTCATCCAAGTTTATTTTGCTTAGTCCTGGCTTCTCAAACAGGATATTTTACTGCTGGCATGCAAAGGGAATCGAATTACAAGGTCAGTCGTATAATGACAGATTTTAAAAGATTTTATTCTATTCTTATGATATATTTTATTGTTTATCTGTTTAGCATAAAGTAGATAGAAGAATAAGGTTTTTTTTAAGAACAGTTTGTTGTTAAATAGTGGAATTAATGTGAATGGAACACGTTAGATTTTCATTTATATTAAAACGTCTTACCTAGAAATAATGTTATTAATCTTGGCGTAATAAACGCTTTGTTTTGGGTTAATATCTTTAAAAGGTAGTCAGTATTATAGTCATCACAATATAGCGCTCTGTGAAGATGATTTTATAGGCAATTTACAAACAGTTTAATCTCTCTGTTATTTAAATGTGCCTATAAAAATAAAGAATTGTGTCTTATATTTGCAGGGTTAAAGCGGCCAGTCGTATTTATCAAAGTTAGCCTCTATTTGTGTTGAAATACAAGAAAATTATTATTCTAAACTTATTATCATCAAAGAAATCTTCGTCATTTTTCATGATCCTTGGTTAACTGCAATAAATGGACGTGATGTATCCTACAAATAGTGATAGTGATAATTTGTGAGGGAGTGTCTTGATACTACTGTTCTTTGAATGAGCTTTATTTTTATTCGGAATTTATTATTATTTATCAATTCTCATCACTAAAGATTCTTTCGTATCAGTTAACCATTTTCTGGAATGCACCTCGGTAATAAACTAATGAACAAACATTTATGTAAAATTCATCCTTTAAATAAAATGCACAATAATGGGTAATATCAGATGTCTACTAAATACTCGTATCTTCGGATGAGTAATATACATTTTGAGAAAGCTCTGTATATTAGTATAATACTTATTTATTATCCTAATCTTATAAAAGTGTAATTTGCTTCTATGGTTTCATATGTCTTAGGTACTTGGAAGGCTCATTTACTGAAGTTTATCTATTAATCACGGAAGTAGCTCAACAGCTCAGTGAGGGATGCTTAAATCTGAAATAATACAAAAGCTAGCTTGGATGGTTGTGCTTAAGTGGGATGAGAGGTTATTCGAGGAAAACCAACCTGCCTTCAGAATTTACAGTATCTTACAAGATACGGCACGAGGACTTTCAAAAAAATCCCCCAACCCCCAACTACTCTTTGCATGGGGAAAAATTCTAAAATTTTTATTTTCTCCAAAAAAAGCTATAAATAAAATCGCTTATATTTAAAATCTTTACAAGACAAATAAAATGTATATCTTGCATTTTCTGGAAATAGCCTCGGAGGACCTCTTTATCCTGGATGAATTTTTCTGAATTTTGCATAACTGGTAAACCTTAAGAGATAGATAAAAACTTACAAAACAAAACAAAATGTAGATCTTCTTAAAACACAATTTATTTCATAAACATTTTTGTGGTGTTTACCGTTTTCGAGATATTCCTTGTTATTTATAAAGAAACGGATTTCAATCCTATCGTAATAACCACATTTTAAAACATTAACTGTCGGGCGAGAGCCTAGTGTATTCCCTTATTTCCCTTCTATTTACAACGAACTAAATAATAAGACCGTTTCTGCTGATTTTTAACCTGATTAGCATGAAATAAATAGAAGAAAATTCTTATTAACAACAATTTGTTACAGCGATGTAGAGAAAGTCATGTGAATGGAACACATTAGATATTTTCTTTTCGTGCCCATAATCATATCCAGAGGCCAATATAGATAAAGAAGGTCATTCATTACCTTGTAGAATTTCAACGATGTATCTCCTTTTGCTTTATTTTAAAAGTAAATACATTTAATATTGTCAAAAAATTTAAAATATGATTACTTCCATAACAATGTTCTTTATATCAGCTTTCATGATTTACCAAAAGGTTGATATAAAATGACTAAAATATTAATATTTATTATTGTTATTATTTATCATCATTATTGCTGTTTTTGTGAGATCCTTGCCTCAAAATTATATTTTATTTCTCTTTTCTTAGTTGATGTTTTCAGATTTATATTTTCATGTCTAGTAAAATGTAAAGCCTGATTATTATAAGATGCTAGCCCCTAGTTCATGAATTCGCGAATTCAAACTGGAGGTAGAGCGATGAAGTTTTTTCGTTTGTAAACATCCTCAGCTTGAAAAGTATACCAATTCAAGCTGGCACAGTGTATTCATTTCTGTTCGCTCGAGTCACGAGGATGTGAAATACATGAGAAAGCTTTTGGGCGCTTTCGAAGGAGGACCGACCGAAAGTAAACACGAAAGACACGGAATACCTTGTAGTGAAGGAAGTGATAAAGATATCTCCCTGCGCAGGGAATTATTAGGGCTGTAAAACAATTTAAATATTTGGGACCAATTATTGATGGATCACGCAACCACAGAGCTGATGTAAGTAGCACGAAAAGGTATAAGAATGGAGTACTGTGGAGCACTATGACAATCCTTACAAGAAGAGGATTTTGAAATCTGTTGTGGAAGGCATAATGATCTATGATTCTGAGGGATGGAATTTGGTGCAGGGTAAAAAATCTAGGATCTTAGTAATAGAGATGGACGACAAAAAAAAAAAAAAAAAAAAAGAGGTTAAAAAGAAGGAGAAATAATGAGGTGAGACAGAGGATGGATATGGAAGAGACAGTGGTGGAAAGGATCGAAAGATGAGCTCTTCAGCTATATAGCCACGTTAGGAGAAAGTATGAGGGGTGTGATGCCAAAATCATTTGTACAATGGTCTCTTGGAGGTAGCAGGAAGCGGGGCAGGCCAAGAGCAATTTGTAGAGAAGAGATCGGTGAATGAAGAGAGTGACGGTGTCTGTAGGAGGTTGATTGGATTGATCGTGAAGAATGGCATTTGGAAATACACGGTAACTGCTAAAAAATGAAGTCTTCAAAAGTAAGAAAAAAAATCCTTAGCCGATGGTTTCGTGACGTAGATTTACGGGATATAAAAAAGCCTCAAACCTGATGACAGGCCTCTGAGTAAGTTCCGGTCCTTCACCCCAATTTACCCAGAACGGAATGCTAAGTACCACATTAGTTAAAGATCATGAATAAATAAAACTCAATTATTATCATCATTATTATTAATATTATTATAGAGGGCGAATTCATTATTCTGAATACTAACCACATCATTCAGCAAATGGAATTAAGCAAATTATTGTAATTCTGATTTAATTGTCCGTAACTCGTTGCCATGAGATTGCATAACCACCGCTGCTGTTAATTTTGTGACACACGTGAATTGAGTAAAATTAAACAAAGGCCCATCCTCCCAAAAAAATAATTTTTGCCCAAAATTCAAACTTGCAAGAAAGCGCAAACCTCAATACCGTATCTAGTAGAAGCTTGTAAAAATGCCTTTTACATAAACCATTTGTCATGTGATAAGAGGAAGGCTCTGCAGCAGCATGCTTAACGCAATTTGCGAAATATTTACTCGCAAATAAAAACAATATTAGGGTGTGCGCATTAAGCCCAACAGAGTGGAAAATATAAAATGCCCCAGTGTCTGGCAAACGTTCAAGGGACTGTTTATGAAACAAGAGCGCATTGGGGTTCAAATTACGATACACGGGTCGATAACCTCTAGCTAGTTAGCCATCCCATATTGTGCATTTCAGTAACTACTATCTATTAGGAATCATTTTAAACTAAATTGGATAGTGAAAGATGGATAAAAATCTGCCATGTTTCATTCACCTGCCTTCATCTGCCCGCCATTGTTTATTTTTACAAAGCTTCCATAAACCATTTCTACGAAGCTTAAAGTTTCACTACCACTTATGTACAGTGCACATAGTAAATAATGAACGTGTTGTATTCCACCCAAAAAAATAGATGCGGAATTCGATATTAAAAAAAAAATAAAGAAAGAAAGAAAGTATTTTCCAAAGTTATGAAAGGAAGATTTTTCGGGAACATCCCCACCTTAAACTACGCTTTACATAATAAACTTTTTGATATTGTTGATTTCTCAAAAATGGCATATATTATCTTGAATTTCTGGACTAACCTCTGAAGCCCTCTTCATTTTGGGGGAGTTTTGCATAATCGGTAAAGCGTAAGAGATAGACATCATCTTAGCTGTATAAAACATGTAGATCTTTTAAAAGACACAATATGTCTCATGCATTTTTGCGGAGTTAACCATTTTAATTTGTTATTTGTAGTATACCATACCTATACTTTTCTAATTTTTTACTACTGACCATTAAAACAGAACGGAATTTCAATGACATCACTCATCATTATTTAAAAGTTTTGACTATCGCTTTAGTATAGTGTGTTCTCTTGTTTCTCCTGTTTCTACAAGAAAATAAGTAAGAAATCTATTCATGTTAGTCTTGATCTTGGTTAGCATGTAGTAGATGGAATAATGAGCTTTTGTAAGAATACTTTGTCTCAGAATAGATAGAGAATGTCATGAGAATGGAAAGCATGTTTTTCCTACTTCATACTAATTGAGATATACTTGAAGAAATAGCCTTACTACACATTTCGTTGAAGGGGGAAACAACACTGGATTGCAGTCCGATTCTTAAAAGCTAGTCGCTATGCAGTAATCTAGAAATCCTACCCTCTTTATATGACATCACAAAAAACAACTGAACGAGACTACTTTAAAAAATCTGATGTTCTCCATTCACATGACTTTCTCTACACAGCTGCAACAAATTATTGTTAAAAAGCTTATGCTTCTATTTACTTCATACTATCGAGGAAAAAAAAAAATAGTAGAAATAGTCTTATTACTTGCTTCCTTGTAATTAGAATTGAAATAAGGGTATACCATAGGTTAAGGTGATAGTCAAAAGCTGGTTGCTATGTGATGTAGTTCCTTTGTTTGTATGGGCAGGAGTTGACTAATTCCTATATGAGAAAAGTACGAGTTTTTCGTATAAGTTTTTCAAAACTGAAACTAAAAACAAGGAATACCTCAAAAACGATCAACTCCACAAAAAAATGTATATAACATAAAGTGTGTGTTTTAATGAGCTCTACATTTTTGTGTGGTAAATTTTTGTCCATCTCTTTCGGTTTAGTAGTAAAATGCATCCAGAATTAACTACTCTTCAGAGGCTATTCCCAGAAAATTCAAGATATACGTTTTATTTGTCAGGCAAATATCTTTAATATACGATATTTTAATCAACATCGTTAGAGCCATTTTTTAGAAAATCAAAATTTTCGAAAAATGTTCCATGTAGAGGGTAGTTTTGGATGGAGGGATTTTTCTCAAAAACTTCGTGTCGCATCCCTGAAAGATACTAAACTTAAATACCAAGTTTTGTAGTTAAACGACTTTTCGTTTTTGAATTATCGTGTTCACAGACACACGGACACACGGACACACACACACACACACACGCACACACAAACACGGACCGTTTTATGAAAATGTTTTTTTGGATATAGATGACACTAAAACATATATTTCCGATGAAATCTCGGTATTGCATTTTTGGGTGGAGTGCAATATTTTCTCTATACACTATGTACATAGTACGTGTAGAGAAAGTAAAAATGATTAGGATTAAATATTGAAACGAATAATGATGAATATCTCGGAAACAACTAATACTAAAATAAAGGCATTTAAAATAAATTGTGAGCTTTAAAGACATCTACGTTTGTTGTGTAGCATGTGTTTGCCTATGTATTATGGCTTGCCAGCTAAATAAAACTGTGCAAAATTACGACGAATGAAGAACATCTCACAAGTTCCTTCTTAAATTCAGGAACATTATACATTTTATTTCCAATTCAAACATCTTAAACATATAGTATTTTAATCAAAATTTTAGAAGCAGTTTTGTAACATAAGAAATACTAAAAATGTTTCTATTTTAGTTAGTTTCCGATTAGAGTGTTTTTCACAACCTTTGTGTCGCATCCTTGTAAGATCTTGAACTTACAGGCTTGGTAGTCAATCACTTTTTGTTTTTGAGTTATGCTATTCACAGGCAGGCATATAGGCGAATATATTAAAGATACAGATAGACACACACTTAGACCTTTTTCTAAGAAAGCTTCATTTTGCCCCAGAACACGAATTTGCGCTGAATAACAATAACGAAGTTTTAAGTGGGGTAGAATGCCCTTCTTCTCTGGCTGGTAGACACATGATAGACGAATTATAACACCCTAAACGTGTTTTTAATGGAAGTAAGAGAAAAATGAAGAATTATATTCGTTTCATTATTCTTAAGTTTTTGTTGAAAAATTTGGAGAGCTGTATTCCGCCTTAAAAATGTAACGCTGATTTAATTGTAGATTGCCTGTAGTTCAAGAGGGGCGAAAAATATGCCTGAAAACGCATCTGCCCATTTTTACTTAATTGAACATTATCCTGGTTACAACTGCCATGGCGTAAATTACAACAGACAAACGAAAGAAAATAAAGGAAAAAGGAAAAGTTTACATATAGGTAGCTAAACTTGATCCGCAAATGGTTTACCTTGAGGCGATACAATGTGTTTAAGCATATATTTAGTGTTGTCGGTCTAATTTCCACCTGAAATTCTGTTTTGTAGCAGTTTCTAAATTTTAATGTCAGTCCATTATCTCGCAGTTCTGTGCAGCGAGCTAGAGCAAGCGCTCTGGTTCTAAGCCACTGTTTGCCTCACAACCATAGGAATGCGGAATTTAAATACCGTGTATAGGATCGATGACCACTCAGTATCCTGATAAAATCTGATGTTTCCATTCACATGACTTTCACTACATCTCTACAAAAATATTATTAAAAAGCTTATGCTTCTATTTACTTCATGCTAATCCAGAAAAAAAATTAACAGAAATAGTCTTATTACTTGCTTCCATGTAAGCGAAAAAGGGAGTACCATAGGTTAAAGTGATAGTCAAAAGCTGGTTGTTATGTGACTGAAGTTCCTTTGTTTGTATGGACAAGAGTTGGCAAATTCCTTTATGAAAAAAGTATAGGTTTTTCAAAGCTGAAACCAAAAACAAAGGAATATCTCAAAAACAATCAACTCCACGAAAAAATGTATATAACATAAATTGTGTGTTTTAACGTGATCTGTATTTTTTGTGCGGTAAGTTTTTGTCCATCTCTTACGGTTTAGCAGCTATACAAAATTGCGTAAAATTCATCAAGAATAAGGTAGCCTTCAGAGGCTATTCCCAGAAAATTCAAGATATACGTTTTGTTTGTCAGGTAAATATCCTTTATATACGATATTTTAATCAAAATCGTTAGAGCTATTTTTTATAAAATAAAAATTTTCGAAAAAAATTCCATGTAATGGGTAATTGGGGGTGGGGATGTTCTTGAAAATCTTCGTGTCGCATCCTTGGAAGATACCAAACCTAAATACCAAGTTTGGTTTTTAACAGACTTTTTGTTTTTGAGCTGCCCGCAGTCACAAACACACACACACAGACTCACACACGGACATGTTTCTAAAAATGTGTCTTTTTGGCTTCAGGGGTCCCAAAAAATGTATTTCCGGTGAAATCTCGGTATCGAATTTTGGGTGCATTACAATACCTTCTCTATACACTATACACATAGTACGAGTAGAGCAAGTAAAAAGTGAGGAGCTACGGTTCCGGCCACGGCAGCGGTTCCGGGCAAGTATTCCAACTTTCCAGCTGATGGATGCGTGATGTTGACCGCATCACCTATAGGCCTAAGCCCTAAGCGGGCTGTAATGAAATGGGATTTCATATTTGATTTTGACCCTATTGTAGCGTTTTAAACTCCTTGATGCCAGAACGCCACAATAATGGTTTACACCAATTTTAATCTATTGTTTGCAAATGGCCATTACCCAGAATACTGAAGATGCAACATCAGTTAGTTAATGTCCTTTAGCCCCTAAGTGAAGCACAGGGCATCGTTACAATGTTTCTTAGATCGGATTTTGAATTGCTAGTTCGTGAGTTTGCCACTATGCGCCATAGTGACGAGGCTCGTCGCCTACAAGTGACACTGAGGGAACGAAATCACTTGCGGACGGAAAACGGCGGATGTTTGCCTAGAAAACATTCTTTCAAGGTATGGGGTTCTTTACGTGCAAATAAACATTACACGGGATCACCGGCTTTACTTCCCTCCCGAAATAAGCCATGCTATTGATTTTTTAATCCGAAAAAATTCATCACCCTCTGCCAGGGCTAAACCTGCAATCTGGTGAGGCTAAGACGCAACATGCACGATACGAAAATTAACGGAGGAGTATACAATTGGGGAAAGAACATAAATATTAAGAAAACGGAATACGTAACGACTCAAATAGAGGGTAAAGAGAAAATAGAAACCCCAATTTCTAATTAGGAAAGTAAATAAATTCAAATATCTAGGATCAGGTTCAGAAACAGATGATAAAATTTATTTAGAAATTAAAAAAAGGAATAAGCAGGGAAAGAAAAATAATCGGTAGGCTAGGCTCAATATTATGGGGTATACAAGTCCAACACATTAAGGGTCACCAAAGTGCTAGAAGCTATTTTTCAAGGTATTAGAGCTAGAACTTTGTTATTTTGCACAGGTACTTCTGCCAACAAAAGGATATTTAATTAAAGTTGCAGCTCCATATGTAACGTAATTCTGGATCTATTAATTTATATCATATTTATTAGTAAAATTCAAAATTTATCTTTTCCGATAGATATCGTATCCAAAATGTTCATTCTTTAAAACTACATTCCTTAATACCTCTGTAACAAAATGTTTGATTAGTGTTTTCCCATATTTTCTAGGTTTTTTAAAAATATATTTTACACCACAAAATAAAATAATCTGACGTGTTACACTCACTTGACTTTCTCTAGCTGTTCTACAAACCTCCTACAAAAGATTATTCTTCTTTGTACACAATGCTAATCGAGATATATATTAGCAGAATGTTCTTATTACTTAGTTCCTTATAAGTAGAAGGAAATAAGGGAATTCGCAATGCTAAAGTGATTTTCAAATGTATTAAAAGCTATCGTTATGCGATTGTCATTGCAAATCACTTCTTTGCTTGGCCAGGAGTAGAACAAAAGAAAAACGGACTCCTGTATGAGAAAAGTTTAAGTACTTCACAATTGAAACCAATAACAAGGAATACCTCGGAAACGGTTACCTCCTCAACAAAAACGTGAAGGACATAAATTGTGTGTTTTGTCGTTATGTACATTTCTTGTGCAGTCAGTTTTTTTTCTATCTCTTACGGTTTAGAAGTTAAACAAAATTCGGCATAATTCATCCAGAATAAAGAGGTCTTCAGAGGCTATTCCCAAAAAATTCTAGATATAAATTTTATTTCAGACATAAATAGCTTTAATGTACGGGATTTTAATCAAAATCGTTAGAGCCATTTTTAAGAAAATCAAAATTTTCGAAATTTTTTCCATGTAAAGGGTAGTTTGTGGTGGGGGGATTTTTTTTAAAAATCTTCATGTCGCATCCTTGGAAGATACTAAACCTAAATACCATGTTTGGTATTTAACGGTCTTTTCATTTTGGAGCTATGCTGTCCACAGATACGCACACAGACACACACACACACACACGGACCTTTTTTTAAAAATGTTTTTTTTCGGACTCAGGGGACCCCAAAACATATATTTCCAGTGAAATCTTGGTATCGAATTTTTGGGTGCATTACAATATCTTCTCTATCCCCATGTACATTTTACATATGGGGCTAGAGAAAGTAAAAAGGTGACAAAAGCAAAATATGAGATGCTATTTTTTTAAATTACGCTATGACCAATGCCAAATTCCAATACACCTTTTTATTTGGCGTATTTTGAAGTACATTAGGGAAAAGTTGCAGACCTGTAGCAGTATTTTTCTGGGCAACGATAGATTTTAAAAATTGAGCTGAAGAAAAATAGCTTTAAGATTTGACAATCACGGTCATTTAACCAGCTCAACGCTTTAGAATTGTGTTCAAAACATATTACATCTGCCCTAGGAGAATCAAGCTTTGCAAATATGTAGTTAAAATATGGTGACTTTTTTTTGAAAAAATCGGATTTTTTGGCTAAATATGTGAAAAGGCACATCAACCTTCCCTTAAGTGTTAGTTAATTGTTGGGACAAAATGTCATGTTATATATGTAGGACAGCGGATTAGATATTCAAGTATTTCTGGCAACGGAGATGATTTTTTTTTTTTTTTTTTTTTTTGGCGTAGGGCGACAAGGAAATCAAGAATTGAAAAAAAAAAAAAAAACCAACTATAAACCAAAAAATTAGTAACGTAATGAATGGTAAATATAATATTATGGACATAATAGAAGAAAAGCAGTGAAATAGTTTGGACACTTAAAAGAGGATAGAAAGAAATAGTGCTGGAGTGGAAAATCGAGGGAAGAGAAATCAGGGAATAATGGAAGCAGCATGAAGAACTATGAACAGCAAATAACTTACCGAAGAAGATGCAGAAGACGGACAGATGTGAAGAAACAAAATCTCTTTGGTTGATTGAAAGTTAGTGATTTTTTTCTCTATTCTATTTAACCGCACAGTCTTATCGGCGGCATCCCCCTTTGCCTATCGGCAGCGGTGTTAACTGCTGCCATTGGGATTCTATTAATTTCTGTAGCGCGTATATACAACGTACACATTAGGTAGAGGAGGTATTGTGTATTGCATTCCAGCCAAAAATTAGATACCGAATTTTACCGCAAATATGTTTTGAGATCCCTGAAAAAATTATCAAAAGGTATGTGTGTATGTGAGTGTGTCAAAAACGAAAATATTGGTATATAAATGTAGTATGTCCCAAGGATGCGACACGAAGATTTTCAAGAAAATCCTTCCACTGCAACTACCCTTTATATGGAACAATTTTCGAAAGTTTTGATTTTTTCAAACATGGCTCTAATGGTTTTGATTAAAATACTGTATATTAAAGCTATTCAGATGACAAATAAAATGTGTATAGATAAATTGAATTTCCTGGGAATAACCTATGAAGTCCTCTTCATGCTGAATGAGTTTGGCATAACTAGTAAACTATAAGAGATAGACACAAATCTAGGTATGTAATACATAAATTAAGTGAATCTCGTGAAAACACAATTTTGAGTGCACACTTTTATTGTGGAGTTAATTGTTTCGGAGATATTCCTTATTATTGGTTTCGGTTTTAAAATACATATACTTTTCTCAGACAGGAAGTCATCTGTATTTATTTTGTTTTACTCCTTTTCATGCAAAGAAGTGAATTTCAATGTCAATTGTATATCGACAGCTTTTAAACATTTAATCATCGCTTTAGTATAGCGTGTTCCTTAGTTACCTTCTAGCTATAAGGAACTAAGTAATAAGTCTGTTTTGCTAATGTTTACCTCGATTAACATGGAGTAGAAACAAAAATAATCTTTTGTAATTAGATTTATCCCTAAATGCATTTAGGGATATTTAGGGATAATAGAGAATGATTTGAGTTAGAGAGAAATTTCTACCCCCTGATTACTGGGAATCGAATACCTCTTGGTATTGTAGAAAAATTATATTAAAAATTTGAGATGTTAGGGACTGTGTAGATAGTCTTATATAAAAAAAAAAATTAGTTATCTTCGAATTTACCTGTATTATTTGCAAGTCGCATTGATAGTCTAACAGCCATTGCAATTAGAAGGCAATAAACAAAAGATGTAATTTTTCGGAAAAGTAGTTCTTCTGAAAACCGAACAGTGCTTTGCTAATAAGTCTATTGTTAACCTGAACAAGATGATTATACATGAAGTGAATTGTTTTGATCGCTGGAGTGATTAGCGTAGCTTAAGTGTTTACATATAGTCCCGGTAATAAGAGATTAGTTTCCAAACAAACTCAGTATATCTTAGTAGGTAGTAAATAGCTTTAGTGTTTCAGGACTGGTTTAGATGACTCATTCTACGTTCAATATATCAAACCTTTATGAAGGACAAAGCGAATCATCGCTTAATAAATAATATTGATTTTTAAACATTTTTTACAATATCAAAAACGTAATTTTTAATTTCTCTACTTCGTACATAGTATATAGGTAGCATAGGTGTTGTTGCACCTCACCCAAAAATTCGATACCGAGATTTTACTGGAAAAACACTAGCTAGAGTTCCCTGTATATATATATATATATATATATATATATATATATATATATATATATTACCAAACTTGATGTTTAAGTTCAGCGTTTTTCAAAAGCGCGATGCTAAGATTTTCAAGAAAGTTCCATTATCAAACTATCGTTTACATGGAACAATTTTCGAAAGTTTTGATTTTCTCAAGAATGACTGTAATGCTATTGATTAAAAAAACTATAGAATATTAAAAATCCTTGACAAATAAAATGTATCTCTTGGCTTTTCTGGGAATAGTGTTTCCTGTTCATTCTGCATGACGTTTGCATAAGTGGTGAACCGCAAGAGATAAAACGTTATTACACAAAAATGTAGATCTCGTTAAAACACACATTTTATGTAATATAGGTACATTTTTGTATGGTTCATGTTTCCAAGATATTCCTTGTTATTGGTTCTAATTTTAAAATGCTTATACTTTTCTCAAAACAAGAAGCCGTCATCCGTATTTTATTTGTTTTACTCCTGGCTAGACAAATGGAACCGAATTTCAAAGTCAGTCACATAGCAGCCAGCTTTTAGATTCGACTATCGCTTTAGCTTAATTACTTATAAGGAACTAAATAATAAGAACATTTGTTTATTTTATTTGTTTATTTTGTCTGGGTGATATTAAGATTCTAGCAAAACCATCTTGCCTTTTAATTGCAATCTTACTATTGGCGTTCTTCTAACGAGGGTTGGGATGAAATCTTGCATAGGTTTTACTTTTTCCCTGAACTGACTATTGCACGCTTCGTGCTCTCGTGTAATTTTTACAGGAAGTTCCTCGATTGATTAGAGGTAAGTTCGATATTTGATTATCTCAGTATATCGAAAAAAAAAAAAACGTATCTTGGAGTTGACATTACTGTCGTCCTGCAGCGACGGACAGCATTCCAACTTATAATAAAATTGATAAACCATGTTATTTATTTTCATTATGTGTCTGTAATACACCATGGACGCTACCGTATACCACTGATGTTTTCTGATAAAGGTTTTGAGATCTTTATAGCTTACATTTTGTCAACGTTGGGCTGTAATTTAGTAACAGTTAAACGGAGTATAAAATATAGGTTAGCATCAATTATTCTTAATCTTCTTTTTATTCACAATATTATAACAGTTCGCAGATATAATTCCTCCAAACACTGCTGATATATGAGAGACAAGATTCTTTAGATTTAGACACAAACTTGTATCAATAGTTTCCATTATTCCACCCTTAGTTTCTCACTTCTGCACATTCGTGAATTATTCTGAACTTCAAGCTCAGGCTGACAGTAGAGTGAAATACTTATCTATAGCTCCTGATCTCTACCCAAATGGACACCCTCCAGCACCTTAAACTCAAACTCCACCCACTTCTCTCTGCGCATGCCTGAGTTCGTACTCTACCCTAATTCTACTACCCTCTAATGATGTGCAGTGTCAGGGATAATTCCTACCCGATACTGCATATTCTACAAGAGTATCTAATTCAAAATACTTTAACGAATTTCATTTGTACATAACTTGTCCTTCGTGATAGCCTTCATTCCAAACAGGACTAGATAAATTCTAATATATTTTTACTTTCTCTAGCGGGGTAGAGAATGTATTGTATTCCCGCCAAATATGCGACATCGCGATTTTACCAAAATATATATTTTGAGACCCGCTGTATAAAAAGCATGTTTAGAAACATATCCGTGTGTGTCTGTGGGCAGCATAACTCAAAAACGAAAGCCAGGTTCCAAACTTGGTATTTAGGTTCAGTATCTTCCTAGGATGTGAATGAATATTTTAAAGAAAATCCCCCACCCCAACTACCCTTTATATGGAACATTTTTTAAAAAAATGATTTTCTTTTAAAAATGGTTGTTACGATTTTGATTAAAATATGAATGTTTAAGATATTTTATGCCAAACGAAATGTACATCTTGAATTTCATGGAAGTAACCTCTGAAGACCTCTTTATTCTGGACGACTTAGTTTAAATTCTGTATAACTTCTAAGCGTAAGAGATAGCTAAACATTTACAACACAAAAAATGTAGAGCTCATTAAAATACACAATTTATGTGACATGCATTTTTTGTAGAGTTAACTGTTTTCGAGGTATTCCAAGTTATTGTTTCGATTTTAAGCTATTTAAACTTTTCTCAAACGGGAGACATCTTTCTTTTTTGTCTCTTTTTTGTTTACTTCTAACAAGCAATTTCTATTTGTTTCACTTAGTTACCTGCTTTTAAAACATTTAACTTTCGCTTTAGCCTTGTGTATTACCCTATTTCCCTTCTACCTATAAGGAAGGAAGTAAAAATACCAATTCTGGAACGTTTATCTCGATTAGAATGATTATAGCTAAAAGAGCAATCTTTTATATGGAAAGTTTGTGAAACGAAATGTGAAATCATATGAAGAAACACATAAGATTTTCTATTGTTCCATTTATGTATATTCCGCCTTTAACAGCGGCATTTCCTTTAAAACATATTGCCAATTGGCATTGGTGTCAACTCGTGTACTGAAGTCGTTGACCTTCCTCTTATCTTTAATTTTAATCATTAGATCACACACGCACATTCATATTTTCATACTCTGGGGAGGATAAAGAATAATCTGGGCTACAGAAAAATCGCTAATTCCACCCGGGCTTTGAACTCGGGACCCCTCGCACAGCAGGCAGATGCTCTACCAACTGAGATACTGGGTCAGCCCAGAATACAGCTTTATGTAGAAATGATACGCCATGAGATAAAAGCTCAGGAGCATGGGTATATGGGACTGGACGAGTAGCGTATTTCATACAGCCAAAAGACTCATTGCATGCAGCGCGGTGTAAATGGAGAGTGTATGCGTATAACTTGAAGTATGCTGCTCTTGGAAAGAAGTTTATGTTCATGGTTCAGTTTTGTGACTAATGGCGCCTTCCAAAACTCTCACCCACCCCCATCTCCCTAGCCTTATATATTACAGCTGGTACGTTTCGCAAGATTCTCAAAAGGTCAGCCACTTCGAATATGGGTTTATGGAGGTATAAAAGTGCAGTTCAAGAGCCAGTTATGTCAGTGCATGCTCCTTCAGAAAGTTCGAGCTTGTGCCCTAATAATTATCTCAGATAATGTAGTGTCACTAATTTGAACCAAAATTCATTATGTCCTTTTATCAAGATAAACCCATTTTCGTCTGTTTACAAAATATCAGTTCTTATCTTCGATATACAACTTGACAAATTTTGGAGTCCTATATAATTGAAACTACCTATTTAAATTCCTACACACATGTAATGCATTTTATTTATTACTTTCTCTAGCCCATATGTACAATGTACATAATGGACAGAGAAGATACTGTATTCCACTCAAAAGTTTGATACCGAGATATCACCGAAAATACATGTTTTGAGACCCCTGAATTGCTCATTTTAGAAACATGTCCGTGTTCGTGCGTGTGTATGTGTCTTTGGGCAGCATAGCTCAAAAACGAAAAGCGGTATTCAAGTTGGTATCTTACAAGGTTGCGACACGAAGGTTTCATTTTCTCAAAAATGACTAAAACGATTCTGATTAATCTTGAATTTTCTGGGAATAGGCTTTGAAGAACTCTTCGTTCTGGACGACTTGTATAGCTTTTGTATAGCTGGTAAAACGTAAGAGATAAACAAAAAACTTGCTGCACAAAACATGTAGATCCCATTAAAACACATAATTTATGTCATATGCATTTTTTCTAAATTTAACCGTTTTCGAGATATTCCGATTTATTGGTTTCAGTTTCTAGCTACTTAAACTTTTCTCAGACATCTTACTTTTCGTCTCTCTTAGCAAGCAAAGAGAATACGTAGCCGGCAAAAAGAAACATAGCCGGTCGCTGTTTCACAGAGCGACCGACTTTTAGTCTGTGCATTTCTTTTTCTTCCGCTCTATTTACAAAGAAGCAAGTAATAAGACTAACGTTTATCCTGATTAGCATGATGTAGATAAAACAAGAATCTTTTGTGAGAAAAACTTGTTTGTGGAGCAGCTAGAGAAAGTCATATGAGTGGAACACATAAGATTTTTTTACTACTCATTTTACAGCAGTTGTATTTGTACTGTGTTTACTCGCGATCAAATCTACAGTTGCTTGCCTCTGTCTGTGATGTGGGAGTAGCCTGTCACATTCAAGAAGTCCTAAGCTCGAATCTCGGATAGGGTGTATTTCCCAAAGAAGCTTTTTCCGGGCGGTTTTCCTTATCCTGAGAAGACGAATGTCGAGTAACCTTAAGAGCAATGGACCTTGGACTCATTTGAGCATCATTTCACGATATCACACATCATCAGATATAACTTACCAGGTATAAGGATATTAAAAAAAGAAGAAGAAAAATCTAGAGTACCTGTGCTACATTTTCTTCTAAGATATCTGAAACTTTTTCTACATATTATAAAAGCCATGCTTAAAAATATTGCACTATTAGGATTAATGGTACTACTTTTAGAATTAAAACTTACGTGAATTTTGCCATCTGGATGATAAACATGAATGCATCTTTTTATTCATCGGTGAATCTGTCACCCTCGGTGGTGTAGTGGTTACCATTGCTAACCTCTGATATACAAAGTAGCGGGCTCAATGGATGATGTATATTTTTCGGATGTAAAACTCCTTAGCTTAGCTTTGTTCAGCCGAGAAGTAAAGTCCTGTGTAACATAGCGAATTTTCTGGGAATGCTTCTGAAGTCCTCTTCATTCTGAATGCCTTTCCATAACAGGCAAATCGTAAAAGATAGACTAAAAGTTAATACACACAAATGGATAGCTCGTTAAAACACACCGTTTATGTGATATACAGCTGTTATATACAATGGAGTTAACAATTTTACTGGTTTATAGCTTCAATTTTAAAATACTTAAAGTTTACTTGTACGACAATTTTTCAACTTCTGACATGCAAACAGGACGAATTTCAATCACTTAGCAACAAGTTTTTAAAACATTTTGCCATCATTTTAGCCTACTCTATTCCCTTATTTTCGGTCTATTTATGAGAAAATTTGTAATAAGACCATTTCTTCTTACGTTTATCTCGGTTAACTTGAAGTAGATCGAAGAATAAACAGAGTAATTTAATACAGAGATGTAGAGAAATTTATATAAAGGGAATTTTTATACTTAATTTATTATTTATTTTGCTCAATTTTTAATTGTTACTCTTATGTGGAAATGTAGTTGTATGTGTTTATGCTTTAGTTACATTAATTTCATTATTTTTATTTTAGTTTCAGCTTATTTTGCAGGCTTCCTCTACCTAAAAATTTAGGAAGCAGAAGTATTTTCGTCATAATAAAAAAAATACACATTTCTTATTTTTCTGGGTTAAAATATTGTATGTTAAAACACTATGACATATAAAATATTCATAAGTAGTTTTATTGCAGTTTTTAAAATTATGTATTTTTAAAAATGGTCATGTCATTACTGAGAAACGAACTCTTAAAGTATGAGCATTATGATGATGTGCATGTGGAAATGTGTTAAATCTCTATCCATAATCATATTTTTTGAAATTGTTCAAAAATGTTTTGAACATGGGGCTGTACCTATTAAGCACACATAAAAGCCATCGGTCTGGGCGGCTAGCACGAAATACACCAATGGGTTAATTGCTTACAAGTATGAGTTGTATTATCTTAAGAGTGGACGCACATTTTGGCAGCCTGTATGCAGATGAACGATGTTAGGAGCTATGCTGAAGGTATTTTTAGCTTCAAGCATACGGAGGACAAATTGCTGGAACTTGATTCTGAACAGTCAAAACCGGACAAGGCTGGGTAGATACTTAATATATGTACGTGCACTAAGAGATAAGATATTTGTGTATAGATTGTATAGATATATTTGGTATATGAGCATCTATATTGTGAATTGGTGCCTGAATATGTGATACCAGTGTTCTTTCTTCAGTTATTTTATTGTTGTTTTGCTGTTGTAACAGTGTGTGTGTGTATGTATGTGTGAGCGTGTGTATTGGATTTCCAGTGTTTTGAATATAGGATAAAGGAGGCCACGAATGTGTTTAAAGATTAGGTCTCAGTTCTTTATGAGTATTTACTTCTGTTAGAGAGTTAACTGTGCATGTGCAGCCTTAGTGCTGTTAAATACTTTTGTAATTCTTATTTTACAATGGCAACTAAAGTAGTTCGTGTAAATTCACTAAGGACAACGTTTAATCCAACACAACAGAGATCTATTGCTCTGGATATACACAATTGGGTGGATGAAGAATTAAAGGTACGTGTTGATGAATTAAAAACATTGCAGCTTGTAGGAAAAGAAAATGCAGTACCTATATTTAAAGTTTAAAATCAGCGTAACCTAAGAAACTCATTTGCACCGTCATGCAGGTAGCGCAACAGTAACCTTAATGAACGTGGATAAGGTAGATCAGGCACATCCAACATACGAACCATGTGAACAATACGTAGAAGAAAGAAAATATCAATACAAAACAAATATAACCTTCAGAAACACCTCCATCTCTTAAAAGTAATTATAGAATGCAAGATATACTCTCATCAAGATTTCTTAAGAAAATACCTAAATACATCCAAAGTCAACTACTAAAATAACTAGAAACTACAGGAACTAACACTGAAACTATTAAGAAAACGTGGTCTCTTCATGCGCAAATTAATTTATATATACGGTGTTTGCAACCGCCCCATAAGAGCTCTGGTGCATTGGAAATGTTGCTATAGCTTCCGATACTAACATCCGATACAAACATCTATGCTTTATAGTCTACCATCCAATGTCACGCCACATCATACTCCGAAAAATCTGATGTGATCCATTCACATGACTTTCTCTACATCTCTGCAACAAATTATTGTTAAAACTTTTATACTTCTATTTACTTCATGATAATCTAGAAAAAAAAGTAGCAGGAGTAGTCTTATTACTTATTTCCTTGGAAGTAGAAACCAAATAAGGGAGTACCATAGGTTAAAGTGATAGTCAAAAGCTGGTTGCTATGTGACTGAAGTTCCTTTGTTTGTATGGACAGGAGTTGGCAGATTCATGTATGAGAAAAGCGTAAGTTTTTAACGATGAAACCAAAATTAAGGAATGTCTAAAAGATTATCAATTCTACGAAAAAAATGTATATGGTATAAATTGTGTGTTTTAACGTGCTCTACATTTTTTTTTGTGGTAAATTTTTGTTTAGCAATTATGAAAAATGTCGTAAAATTCATCCAGAATAAAGTAGTCTTCAGAGGCTATTCCCAGAAAATTCAAAATATAAATGTTATTTGTCAGGTAAATATCTTTAATATACGATATTTTCATCGAAATCGTTACAGCCATTTTTAAGAAAATCAAAAATTTCGAAAAAAGTTCCATGTAAAGGGTAGCTTGGGATGGGGGGATTTTTCTCAAAATCTTCGTGTCGTATCCCTGGAAGATACTAAACTTAGCAAGTTTATCATTTTACCGACTTTTCGTTTTTGAGTTATCGTGTTCACAGACACACGGACACACACACACGGACCTTTTTCTGAAAATACATTTTTTTAATACAGGGGACCCTAAAACATATTTTCCGGTGAAATCTTGATATCGAATTTTTTGGTGGAGTGCAATACCTTCTCTTTACAGTATGTACTTAGCACGTATAGAGAAAGTAGAAATACATTCTCTCTCAGATCCTCCTCTAGCTCAATTTAAGACCTTACCACCACCACCACCATCACCACTATTCTCTTAAACTTAAGTAAAAATTAGATTGGATATAATCAAAGTTACTTTAGATTCAGAAGAAATTCTTTAATTAGTGGCAACATTTTATCAGAACATGGGATTTTAGGTGTGATTACGTTCGCACACATTTTACCAATTGCCCTAGGCCAGTAAGAGGCAAGCACTAGCTGCATACAAACAAACTTTGTTCAAAATGTATCTTGTCTGTCAACGTTACATTGCCCAACAATCAGCGCTCCAGGATGTAAAACTGTATAATTCAGGCAGTAAACAACCTCTCCAGCAGTCAACCACTAGAAATATCAATATTTGCGGAATCCGACCCACCATAACACAAGTAAAACTGCGTAGTGCACCTCATATGAGTGAACTATATACATAGTACACAACAAGCTTGCGTATCAATTACATTAATCATTTAATCAAATTTATTGTTTAAAGCTCACTAGTTACATATTGAGAGTGGTTGATCTTCGATTCGATTATATGCAACACAGAACTTGTCTAAAATACCTAAGCAGAACACTAACTATTAAATTTGCGTTAGTTTATGTATATGAGCAATACATAAAAAGTGACGTACTGCATTTTTAAATGGTTTACTTTAAGAATTAAAGAGACAATGAAATTATATTAAAGTAGCCAATTCAAAAGCACCTGCGTTCTGGGAGATTCCGTTGGTAGAAACAATAAATAAAGGATTATTTTTATTTGATAAAAGCAACGGAATGCTTCTGTCCCCTCTGTATTTCATGCCCTTAACGTATGCAAACGTGAGTGGGTAGCTGCAATGAATGTCGGTCTGAATGGCGCACTGAAACTATTGAAACAGCTATAAGTGAATAAAAGATATAATGAAAACTGAGAGTTGGTAAGTTTCGAGTTGAGAAAAATCTTTTATAACAAATCACGGAAAGTCAATATTTCAGAAAGTTTGCATTGTGGTACACATAAAAATAAAAATAAAACAAACTCAAATAATGGACTAATTGTATTTGAGTTCATAATTTGAATTTTTTGCATTAAGCACATTGACGTTACACTCATTAAAAGATAATGAGCAGATTCGACGCTACTAGCTGCAAGAAGATAAATGTATTCGAAAGGAAAACGAATAGTTAGACTGAAAAAATAAATATCATTGCTGTCATTTGAATTACTGATCTCCCGGCCTCCGTCTAGTAGCATAAACCACTGAGCTACCATGCCAACATACCGACAGGACATTAAATTCTCCATTTGACTCACTATAAATCTAGGAACTTAAAGTACTTATGTTTTAGGTCGTCTTTGGGGTATAATTTGAGATCCCTTTGTGGTTTACCAGGAAAACACGAATCATCGGGGGAAACTCGACATGTTTTTTGCTTTCTCTACACGTACTATGTACATATGTATAGAGGAAGTCTTGTATTCCACCCAAAAGTTCGATACCGAAATTTCACCGGAAATACATGTTTTAGGACCCCCTGATACAAAAAAAGCATTTTTACTAAAAGGTCCGTGTGTGTCTGTGTGTGTGTGTGCGCGCGCGCGTGTGTGTGTGTGTGTGTGTGTGTGTGTGTCTGTGGACAGCATAGCTCAAAAACGAAAAGACCGTTGAATACCAAACTTGGTATTTAAGTTTCATATCTTCCAAGGATGCTACACGAAGATTTTCAAACAAATCCCTCCACCCCCAACTACCCTTTACATGGAACTTTTTTCGAAAAATTTTATTTACTTAAAAATGACTGTAACGATTTTGAGTAAAATATTGTATATTAAAGATATTTACCTGAGAAATAAAATGTATATCTTGAATTTTCTAGGAATAGCCTCAGAAGACTATTCTGGATGAATTTTACGGAATTTTGCATAACTGCTAAGAGATGGAAAAAAAAACTTACCACACAAAATATGTAGAGCACGCTAAAACACACACTCTATGTTGTATATATATTTTTTTTTTCGTGGAGTTGATCGTTTTTTAGATATTCCTTGGTTTTGGTGTCAGCTTTGAAAAACTTATTCTCATACAGCAATTTATCAACTCGTGTCCATAGAAATAAAAGAACTTCAGTGACATATTAACCAGCTTTTGACTATGACTTTAACCTATGGTTCTCCCTTATTTCGTCAACCTCCGTGGTGTAATGGTTACCATGCTGACTTTATATACCTAAGGTCGCGGGTTCAAACCCGGCAGAGGACGATGGATTTTTTCGGGCGTAAAAATCCTTAGCATGGCTACCTTCGGAAGGGAAGTAAAGCCGTGGGCCCCGTGTCGTAGATTTACGGCACATAAAAGAACCTCAAGCCTGATAGAGAGGCCTCTGAGCGATCTTTCATGCCCAATATAGAATGGGACGCTGAGAACCAAAGCAGTTAAAGAGCGTCCATAAATAACACGCCATTTTTTTTTATCTACATTTTCTCCCTTATTTCGTTTCTACTTACATGGAAGCAAGTAATAACACTATTTCTGCTATTTTTTTTCTCGATTAGCATGAAATAAATAGAAACATAAGCTTTTTAACAATAATGGAGAAAGTCATGTGAATGGAAAAAATCAGATTTTTTTATATTGTTTAACGCCCACTTTAACTACTATGGCACCGCAGGCGATGATGCATGGAATGAAGATGGAGCACTGGTGGACTGCGAATTCGGAGAAGCTGGAGAATACTTGCCCTTGCACCGCTTTGCCCACCTCAAATCCCACATGCGGTGGTGGCCTTGGATGGAACTTGAGCCGCATTGGTGAGAGGTGACTGGTCTAATCACTCAGCCACGGCGTGGCCCGTCGGCATGTTGTCATGGTAGCTCAGTGATTAGAGCAGCTAGACGGGTACCAGGAAACTCGTGGTTCAGATTCCGGCTATAGCGTTGCATTTTTCAGCCGACTCTACCTTTCAAACTGCGTCCTACACAGTGTGGAAACAACAATAATTAACAATCGTATATTTATGTGTACAGCCTATCATGTGTTGCGCATCTCAGTTCAAGTTATTTATTAGAAATGTAAAGAGGAGCACAATATTCAAAGCCAACAGGAAAGCTAAATTTTTATTATTCCATTTGTATGTGCTTGGTTGATTGGTAAGCTTTTTATGGTCATATCGAGAATTAAGAAGCAACTCGTTGATTCTAGGTTTTTTAATTCAGGTGTTTAGTGATTATTAACATAGCAGTTTGAAATCGTTACCACATGAGTAATTCCAGATGCTGCGGAAGATTGGAATTGAAGTTGTTTTTTCCCCCCGAATTTTCGATTTTCTTAAAAATGGCTCTAACGATTTTAGTTAATATACTTATATTACAGATATTTACATTAAAAATAAAGTGTGGTAAACCTTGTAATCTTTGGGAACAATATTTGAAGCCGTTTTCGCTCTGGTTGACTTTTGCATAACTGGTAAAATTATAAGAGATAAATAAAACTTATTACACAAGAAATGCAAAAATACATAACATATTTTGTAGAATTAACCATTTTTATATATTCCTTGATTTTGATTTAAATCATCCAATGAATGCTCCATTCTTCTTGCTTTAGCTTTATACAGTAGTCCAACCAAGATGTTCAATTTTCAACTCAGATTAATACTTATGGTAGTACAGAAAATGGTATATGTACGTAGGTTTTGCTTTGGTTTATACACACGTTTAAAGCCTTTAAAGTCACAATATGAAGAAAGACATGTTTTATCTCTATCATGTTTCAGTGAGTGATCAAACTATCTACGGAAAGAAAATGAGATAAAAGAAGAACTGATTTAAATTACACTGATTTCTTTCTTTTAAAGTTTAATATTTATGACATAGTTCGAATAGTTTGTGCTTGTAGGAGATTGGACGGATTTGAAGGAGAATGATGTAGGTTGTAGTGGTTCTCAGGGCTGCTGGTTGCTGTGCAGTGGTATCTTAAACCTTTTCACGGATTTGAATTTGCCGCTGTATAAGAAGTTGGTAACTCTTGCTGATGGCGAAACTGTAATTAACTATTTGCGCCAGACTTAATTGTTGGAGCAGCTACAAGGTTATTATCGGCAGCGAATTACTTATTGTGCACAGCTTAGCCACGTTTTCTATTAATTCTGCTAGCTTCAGTCGGTGAGTACGAGAATCTTAACCGTCATACTTGGATGGTAGGATGTAATAATAAATAAAATTAATTTAGAAGGTTTCTGTTATTTATGAACTTTTATTTCTTAACTTGTCGAAACAATGTGATGAATTATAGCAGGCTATTTGATCATAATCCCTTTTCTAGACAACTGTGCCAAATATATACATTCTAATTTCTACTTACAATATATTTCTTGTTGATTATTAGTACAATGCTATGTTTCTCACTGAATAACCATATACGAGGTCTCGATTGGCGAGATTATCTCTTTGCGTCCTTATCCCTGGCGTCGATCTCATTGACTGCGTTCCGGAAGCTAATTAAAATGTTCACATATATACAATAGTTGAAGATCAATGTTTTATACATTGTAACCTGTCCGTCACCATGAGAACGGCAGATTTCTTTATTTACATTTTGTGAAATACAAATTTATAATACAGTTTTATACATTCATAATAATTAAAATCAATGCATTTATATAATTTACATAGAGATGCTCATATAAATAGGTAACATTTCATAAAAAAATATTTGTATAGCTCTATTCTTATGCTTTGTTACCGGTATAAACAAATTATGGCATCCGGTATTTCGTTCACTTTTATGATCCTTCTCCTTCTCTCATATTATTGTTTTTAATTATGTTTTATAATACATATGCTTTTCTAAATACCATTTCTTATCTATACGTTATACAGTCTTGTATTCGTTACATAGCTTTGGCTATGTTATTTTTGTAAAAGCACGCCATTTAAGGCTATATTCGTGCGTATCGTGAGACGATGACGTCACGCTGACATTTTTATACATATAATTTCTTGACTTACATTGCGAAACAATATGTTTTATTATTTTATAACATTCTTTAGGGCAGAATTGTTTCATTTTCTGTTGACTTGAGTTACTTAGCATTAAATCCTGCGTCAAGATTATGGCTTGGGAAACAGATAGGATATGTGAGGTGCTGTAAGCACTTCATTCCTTTCACGTGATATCCTTTGTAATGCGGTTTCTTTCGTGAATTGATAACACAGAGGTAAAAGCTGAAAATTATATGAATATGTATTTGCATTCGTGGAAGAAAGTCACAACCTAATAGAAGTCACATTTATTTTAACAAGAAACAACGTTTATAATAAGACAACCAATAATAAAGTGAATATCATAGCATTGGAATTTCCTTGAAAAGTGAGCCACTCAATTATATAGAAAAACTATAATATAGTTTAACAAACGGTGTTTTAATATAAATTAACAAGGATAACAATGTAATAAACATTAAAACGTGTTAGTCCATGCATGTAGAACTGATCATTTTGAACACTTACATTTGTTATGCTAACTGCAAGCATTTGTTTGAGCTACTGCTCCGCCACTGCTCCGGAACAAAAATGCTCCAACAATCAGCATGGAATCATAATTTCGCTTAAGACAATTGTGTTTTCCCCTTTTTAATTGTCAATCTTCTTTGTAGACTGTATGGCACTGTACTTGGTCATGCGCTATGGTGTTTTAATCTTCATTCTCATATTTTTCCCCATTTCATTCACTGTTAGGCCTTAATTTGTATTGTTGAATAGATAGAATTTGCTTCCTGACGTTAACTAGCTAAACTAAGAATATTTCGGGTAACAAGGTCCATTAAAACGAAAATAAGGAGCGGTTGACATACTATGTGTATTGCACCATAACAATGTTGCTGACTTATTGGTAGAAAATTGCACTTCAGAGGAGTAATAAGACAGGGGAGACAACATTCACAGGTCTGCAGCCATAACGATTAGTCGGAGTTAATTATATACTGGCTGCGAGACATGTGATTTCTCTTGCTAGGTTCCTAATAAATCATATCTGTTAAAGCAGGAAGTTATTCATACATACGCCATCAGTATCTGTTCCATTCACAAGAGTCAAGCAGCATTGCCACTCTAGTTGGAAGCTATCTCTGTTTTGAGAAGAGGTAAAATGCAGGAAGACACATGACGTTGAAATATAACGTCCAGCAACAAAACTAGATGTACACGTTGAAAAGCAACGGTCACATTACGTTTTGAAAGTTTGTGCTAATTTTTACATTTTATGTTTCGATCCTTTCATACTTTGTCGCAGCCCATGAACTATGCTGCATTTCATTCAGCGTCCTTAGTAACCGCATCCTTTCTTCTATAAAGCAGCACCTGTTTTAAGAAAATGCCTGTGTTACCTACATTCAGAAAAAAGCAACGACATCCATTGCTATAGGTTTATGGCAGCAGTGTGAAATGTTTTTGATAAAGAATAAAGTGACCAAAATGCTTCCCACATAGATCCGGAGAGGTGGTACTGCGAGCAAATGTTGGAAGCTAAACTGTGTAGGGTGTACCTGCAAGATAGCTTTATCTCGTTTACGTAAAGGCTAATTGTTAAACTCAATATGAACCTAATGTTTGTGATTATTTTGTCTTATGACAGATAAATTCTAAGAGCACATTTCACAAACATGTTAAATAATGCCGGCTGGACATTATTGGAATATCCAAATTTGCAGGTGCAAACATCCTTTAGAATGCAGAAGACATAATCTCAAACAGTTTTTGTATGTTAAGTTAATTGCTATATCAATCTTGTTCCTTATTATAGTCTATGAAAATTAACCATATACGTGACATTAGCGCTGCCTCGTGGCGCTCTCACACTGTTGCCACGTTCGACACTCGCTGTCCAATAGCTGCATTCCTAAACTACAGGAGCAACTAAAATTTGTCCTTTTATGTAATAAAAAGTTGAAACAAGCAATGGTAAACTTATTAAAAATAATTGACGTAGACCCTGCACTTACGTTGCTTTGTCTACAAATCTCAATCTGTGCAGTTATAAAGCAATACCTTTGCGAGAAGTGTACGTTACAAACACAAACCCGGCTCAAATTGCGGAGTGTTAGCACACTGCAACAATTGTGACATTACACTTCTCGTTTTTTTTTGTTTTTTTGTTTTTTTGGTAGTGTTTAACGCCCGCTTTAACTACTAATGGCACCGCAGGCGGTGACACTGATGATACATGAATGATGATGGAGCACCGGTGGAATGCGATGGCGGGGGAACTCGGAGTACCCGGAGAAAACGCGCCCCAGCGCCGTTTTGTCCACCACAAATCTCACATGAGGTCGCTTGGGATCGAACCCCGGCCGTCTAGGTGAGAGTCGAGTGGTCTAACACTTCTTGTTGCAATATGTGTTTATAAGACGATTGGATGAGACAGGACGAGCCTCTTTCGCAGGTGAATGATACGCTTGACTCTCAAATGCATAGATTGACCTCGCCGACTTTATGCACATTCACAGAAAATCAAGCAAAGAATCTGTAATCTGAAGTTAATGTACGCAGTTGCATCATGTTGCTACAAATACATTGAAGTACCATTAAGAAAGAAGAGTATTCTTAAAATTGGTCCATTAAGCTTTACCCCAGTAATGAGGCACGAATAACATTTAACTGTACAAATGACGAAGCTTCAGAAGTTTCATGTTATGTAACTTCAAGCATCAGAAATTAAATAATTATTTGAAAAGCAAAGCAGCAAAATACCTGTTTTACACGAGGTGCATAGTATCGACAGGTGAAAACGGGGAGATAACTTAAGTTTGCACGACTTGACCATTGATGAATGGTTTTGATTACGAACAGCTGGGTATCATAGAAGCGCTGACACTATACATAAAAATGAACTTGTTACTAAGAATAAAGTACAAAGGAGAAAGTACATTCCTCCGATACACATCTATGATTTAAAATAGAAACGTGAGTTATTCTGCTATTCAAAATAATCTCAAAGCTACCAAATACATTTATCTAATACAAGGACGAACATTTTGCCCAAGATGGCTGACAACCATGTATGAATATTGATAAGATAATTATATAGCAAATGTTAATTTTGATGTCTTATGTCCATTTCAATAAGAATATAAGAGCCAATTTCAACATGGATGTTGACTGTGTAATATAATATTCAATTTATAGAGAGTTCTACACTTGATTTTGCTGTTGTTTCATTTAAGGCTGACTTGTAACGCTTTGGATTTAGGTATACATTTATTTCTAAAATTTCAACAGAGCCTTATTGATTATTATCTCTGTTTAATCCGCTTTGATTAACATATTACGCACTCATTCCATGCATCCGTCCAATTTCAAGGATACCAATGCTTTAAATCTATAGAAGTCGTGCTCATTAGCTACCCAGCTGGCAACAAACGAACGGGACGGTTTAAAACCTGAACACAAACCCACCTGTTAACGATTAGTAGGGTATTGACATCCGTAAAGTAGAGGCGGTGGTTCAGTTAATAACGCTCATTCTGTCCTTTGTATGGCTTTCTTCTTCTCCAAGATGTTTATGGTGAGTGTGTTAGGAAGAGAGGAAGCATGGGTAGGCCACAACAAAAGGTATCCGACTGGACAGCTAATGCGCGCGTTTTCTATAATTTATCTCCTACTAAATATTTATAACTTTTCGTAAATATATTAGAGAGAGAGAATAAGTGAGTGTATGTTCTCTTAAGTCGCCCTATTATTACATGAGGCTTAGTCCTCCCATGTAGACTCTTAGATTGTTTCTCCTTGTCAGGGTAAGGCTACGTGGGTGCAAATTTCATACGGAAAAAGGAAGGGGAAAGGTGCATACAGGAAAAAAAAAAAATGCTTATTTACTCAACTAATTAAAAAAAACTGTATCCTGTATTATACGTTATTGGGTTACAAACCAATGCATGAAATCATCACTCACCAAAAATAGAAAATACAGGAAGCTGTTGTATTTCAAAACATTTAGAGTCTCTACATTTTTAAAAATTAGTGTTTCTATTAGGAATTAGAACATAGTTATAGCTTCTTGCGACATCCACAGAAACCAGCAGAGAAATTCCACATTTACTGGGAATAGCAACAGATGTGGCAAATTCCTCAATATCCAGATTCTTCAAAAGATTAGACTCAAGTTTGTCTTTGGAAAACTCCTCTAAGTGGTTCCCTCATGGAAGTAAACATATTCCAGTGTGTTTTCTTTTTAAGATCTTCTTCTTCAAACTGTTTAATAGATGTAGTCAGCTATTGTAACTATGAACCCAAAAAGATGCAGTCAGCTATTGTAACCAAGAACCCAAAATAGTTCTGTCTGTAAATATTTTTTTTCACATGTGTGTATTTCAGTTGTTGGGACTTGGAAATCGCACCTGTGTCGGCTGGATCAAAAAAAAAAAAAACTCTGGAAGGGCCTGAAAAATTAGGAAGGGTCGGGCGAGAAACAACTGTACAGCTTGCTGTAGAATCTTCTTCAAGGCAGAGATGAATTCATTTGAGGTGTATTCATTTCATATGGAGTTGCAAACTCTGAGAAGGACATATACATGACACATACTTTTACTTACGGAACAAAGATTTCAATTGCTAATTGCTGAAAACGCGACCATAACGACCAGAAGTAATTTTACAAACGTGATACCACTTGACCACAGCTTTTGACAGAAGTCAATGGTTGATTACATAACTGTACTAGCGTTGGCTTTCTCCAGTACATATATTTTAAACAACATGGGCTTAAGTTACTCCCCTGATGGGGGAAAATTAGAATGTTCAAAACGTATCTTCCATTGAATTTGTAGTTTCATCCAACGTGTTTCCCACATGACAATTGATTCTTTGTTCAGTTTCTTGGTAAACGGCTCTATGTAATTTTTCTATCAGTAATCTCATTGTGTATTTTTCAAGGAATCCTTTGAAAATTGAATAGTTTACCTTATTGAGTGGAATTCCCTTTTTGTAATATGAACACACAAATCGATGTTGAATTTCTTCAAATTTTGAAGTTTGGAAGAACACTATTTAAATGCATTAAAGGTTGTCACAATTTATTTGCCTAAAGAATTTTGTTCTTTTGCTTATAACTGGAAAAGTATTGTTTAATGGGGTCTCACTGGCATGTTTCATATAACAAAACCAACAGGAATAATACAGCCCAGCTGTTTCTATGGAATCCTGCTGAATTCCTGAGAGAGAAGAACAAATCAGGCCTTGGACATCTTCGGAATGGCAACACTCTATTAGTAACAAACTCACGCCCACGATCAAGAGACAACTGATTCCGGTAAAATTAACAAGATCGAAATAAGAATGTTATTTTCCATTGTTGCAGCTGGTGAGGAATGACATGTGCATTTCCATTGTAAGGAACTTTTTGTTTTGGTAAAGTGAGAGAAAGAGGATTTGCGCACCCACTGTATTATTTTTCATCGTTGCAGGTGTGCTTTCAGTTCCACATTTACTGGAAATAAAATGGAGTGAAACTCGCAGCTATTACTTATTACAAATGATGTGTTCCATTCACATGACTTCCTCTACATCTCTGCAACGAATTATTGTTAAAAAGCTTATGCTTCTATTTACTTCATGATGATTGAGAAAAATGAGCAGAAATAGTCTTATTACTTGCTTCCTTGTAAGAAGAAGCGAGATAAGGGAGTACCATAGGTTCAAGTGATAATCAAAAACTAGTTGCTATGTGACTGAAGGAGTTGACAAATTCCTGTATGAGAAAAGTAAGTTTTTTCAAAGCTGAAATCAATAACAAGGAATATCTCAAAAACGATCAACTCCATGAAAAAAATTATATGGCATAAATTGTGTGTTTTATCGTGATCTATATTTTTGTGTAGTACGTTTTGGTTTATCTCTTACGGTTAACTAGTTATGCAAAATTCAATAAAAATCATCCAGAATAATAAACAGAATATATATCCTCTAATTAAACATATACAAATTGTTTGTAAAAATAGAATTAATCCCATTAGCTTAAATTTAGCTTACTTTTCTACATTTTTACAATTAATTTGCTTCTTACTTAATTTCAACTAAATAATGATATTTATTTATCTTCTTCCCAGAAAATTCGGGATATACATTTTATTTGGCATGTAAATATCTTACATATAAGAGATTTTAATCAAAATTTTCGAAAATTTCCATGTAAAGGATAGTTGGAGGCGGGGCAATTTTCTTGAAAATTTTCGTGTTGCATCCTTGGAAGATACCAAACTTAACTACCAAGTTTGGCATTTAACGGTCTTTTCGTTCTTGAGTTATGCTGTCCACAGACACACATACACACACACACACACACACTCATAGACATGCACGCACATGGACCATTTTTTGAAAATGTTTTTTTTTATTCAGGGGGACTCAAAACATGTATTTCCGGTGAAATCTCGGTATCGAATTTTTTGGTGCAATACAATACCTTCTCTATACACTATGTGCATAGTACTTGTAGAGAAAGTAAAAAAAATGCACTCTAGATATTTATTGAAAGGATGAAAAATAGGAAAAGGGGGGGGGGAAGATTATGGGCACTGTTAAGAAAACAAGGAATAAAAATACCAAAAAGGGAGGGGGGAGAAATGTGTTGCAGAAGTACTTCCTCTTTCAACTGGAAAGAACATTTTTAGTCCGCTATCTTTCAAAAGAGCTTTAATCTACACTAAGAGAAAAGATGCGCACCTAAAAACCCTAACCCTGTACATTACGTTTTTGTTGCAATCTGTATAGAGTGCAGTACATAGCACATTTTCAACGCTCTGTGCATACTAGTGTTGTATAAAACGGAAGCAACTGTTACTAAATTGCAGCAGCTTTCATCCTATTTATTGTTATGTTGCTTTACGCGAAAATGGTCTGGGGTATATCAAGAGCCAGAGGACGGTAATTCGGAGCTAATCTCCGGCATAATCCTGAATTTCTCTGATCTCTGAAATACTGCTGATTCGTAAATGCCGCTACGCATCAAATCGATATAAAGCGAATGTTGTAGGCGACTGGTTACTCAATTATGTGAAGCTATAGATAAACATGGTTATAAACGAAAGGTACCTCACTTGACTGCCGAGTTTGTACGTCAATATCGCTATTACTTGATGTTATTGATATTGCCATGTTACACTATGTCTTCATTTACGGTATCTCACCCAACATTAAATGCCCACATGTGCCACGTACAGTAGTAGCTCCAAATGACTGTGCTTGCAATACATTTTCATAGTTTTAGTCTCACCATAAAACACTACCATCTGCGATGTTGACTATTTCACAACTTAAAATGAAATAAACTGCTGATATAAAATTTCATTCATTTGAGAAATTTCAGACGCATGTTATATCAAGCAATTAGATTGCAAATTACACTTTACTGCAAACACATTTCCGGATTTAGAACGAAGATTGATTTTAGAACTGAATCAGAGAGGGCAACAGTATGGAGGGCTCTAGTTTATACGTCTCCTTTGTTTTCTCCACCTGCTTATCCTCCTCATATGGAAGACTAACGTCTACCAGTGACGGGAATAGGACTCCTATTAAGAAGCAGAGGAGTATCCAGGAATGGTTCATAAGCCCAGTGGTTGGTATGAACAAGAGAAAGCAGTTGATCTAAAATGTAGTTAAAATGGATCATTGACGATGATTGCTGACGATGGAGCAATTGGCGGAATGAATGTCGGGGAGACAGGAGGATCCAAAAAAACTCTCCCAGACGTCACTTCGTCCACCACAAATGTCACATACGGTCACCTGGGGTTGAACCCGGCTACCTAGGAGGGAGACGAGCACTCTAAGCACTGAGCCAAGGCATCGCCCTAGTCAGAAGTCAATAATCGTAATTATATCATGATGATGAGGATGATTGGTTGTTTGGTAATAATTAATGCCAGTTTTACTACATACGCTACTATAGATGGTATACACAAATGTTGAATGAAATGAAATAGTTTTGGGAAAGAAATGTTCCGGACCTAAGTTTAGGTCCCACCGAACATTTGGAAGCCTGAAAAAAAAAAAAAAAAAAAAAGAAAAAAAAAAAAAAACTTGATAGAGTTGGACATGCTTCGTACAGATTTTCTTTCCCATTTCCTATATCACTGTAGTTTGGGTTTTCTATAATAACGCCTGCTTGTTTAATATTGCAGAATAACCCTAGTTTATTTTATGTTTCGGGTTAGATTTTCAAGCTTTATTAGTGTACTTAAATACATTGTTTACATTTTATTTTATTTTTTTTTTTGGATAGGAAGCTATTCCTGTTCCTTTACATTTTTGCTCTTATTTGCTTTTACAGTCAATGGACTTTTATTATTTACTCCCATTTTAATGAATTACATAACCTAAGTTAATTGTTTATTTATAAGTTGCTTACTTACATTTAATTATTGCCTATCTATTTGTGCAAGAAGGCCCAACTGCTCCATATTTGATATTTATTTAAATAGTTGCAGAACTCAACTTCAAGTTTAAAACAGTGGGGATTTGATGTGAGCGACCTTCGTTTTATCCCTCTTATCAGCGGAGACAGTTAGTGGTTCGCGCTCATTGAGAGGGGTAAAACAAATATCGCTCACGACAATGCCCTACTTACTAGTTTTAACTTGAAATAGTCCGGTTGAGTTTTGCAATGCTTTTAACGCATGCAGGTATATCTGCTCACGTCCAATACGAGCACGGGGTAGTTGTGCCATCTGGTATGAGTAATTTGTCCTTTGTATGGTGGTCCTATCCCATGTCTTTGTGGTAGTTCGTCATTGCCTTTTATGAGATGATGTTACACATTTTGTCCATCAATTTCCATGTGTGTCTGCTTCGGATTACTTAGTCGATTTGTCTCTTCTGGTGATAGAATACTACGCTACCCGCCTGGGTTGTGTGGTGGTAGCGTGTCTGCCTCACATTCAAAAGGTCGTGAGTTCGAATCTTGCTTAGGGTGAGTTACCCGGATAAGGTTTTTTTCGGGGTTTTCCCTTATCCTGAGAAGACGAATGTCGAGTAACTTTAAGCTCCGAGATCATTTGAGCATCATATCATTAATTTCATTCATCGTCCGATATGACCAAACCAGGTTAAAGGACATTAAACTCAAAAACAAACAAACAAACAAAAAACTATTACTACGTTGTTCTGGCATTAGCTGTGAATGAAGATTCCCATACTGCATGTTGTGCCATCTCTCTCGCACCGTAGTGACAGCTTTCGGCGTCTCTAAGTCCAAATTGCTGTAAGTAAACAACCACCATAAACCACACATTCCACTACAACCATTACCACCACACCATACACCACCGCCACTATAAATCATCCAATATCATAAGGTTTATTGCAGAATTTTATTCTCTTGTCTTAGTGGTGTACATATTTTGTATTCATTCTTAACCTTTATTTGGGTGCATAGAATGTGTATGTGTCCCATATGAATAATTATGTTAAGAATATGGATATAATACACCACGGCGCGATGGATCGCCGAGCGACACTAGCCCTAATTGGCCGGCTAGACATCGTTCCGGTCGGCTGCTCTTAATAATAGTGCATACCAAACATTGTGCTATTCTCTACTATTTGGGTAGTAGCTTTTCTGGAGTGTCCTTTTTGACAGGTCCCTTTGACAGGTTTTTGTCATTAATTTCGACATTAGAATATTCGGCTCGGTATATGGGTGGCAAACCAGAGCCCGGTTGCACAATCGAGTCTATCAAGCAGCGAACAGGTGCCAGTGTCAAGGAAATGGACCATTTAGACAGTTAAGATGGAGTTGACAATAGGCAGTTGAGTTCAGTTGTTGTGACTCGGTGATGCAGTTGAGATTCGATTGGGCGGGAGAGCTGCGTTGTGTACCGAGAGCGTGACGTTAGTGACCCAAGGGTAACGTGTCACGTTGAGTGTCTCAGTGGCAAACTAAGTAACTAGTGTATTCCATTTGTTACAATACAAAATGTTAATTCTCAAAGTTTGAGTTGGAAACATTCAAACATTGAAATTTTCCAAATGCTCACTAAAGTCATTTTCACTTCAACTAGCATTTTCTGGAAATGTGGATTAGCAATGCTGGATAGATTGATGGGTCTCTGATGCTCTTACTTCAGGTCATCACAAAGTGACTTTTCCTTTAGAGGTATGTGAAAGACAGGGTGTTTGTACCTCACATGTCCAAACACTTGGAGCATTAAATCAACGGATATGCGACACGATTTACTACTACTACTGTGTAGTACTGTGAAGGACACCAAAACGGCGCCCACATCTGAGAATGTGGTGGGAACTTGCAGAGGTAATCTTGCTATCGATCACAATAAGTGTACTTCATTTGTTCAATGAAATAAATTCATTACATCAATCTAAGGTTGATTTTCTTTTCATATATTTCATGTTGGATTAGCATTCTTTACATTTCTCCACTTTTGCAGTCGATAACACTTGAAATAGCCTACTGTTGTCCCTAGAGGGAACACTCATACTTTCACTTTGCTCCATATGGGCGTAGTTTTTACTCTAGATGATCCTATTTAACGCTTTTGTCACCGAGATTATTTTATTCGTTCGTGTTTATCCATGATTTTATTCGTTCGTGTTTATCCCTTCTTCGCATAATTAGCAACAAATTAGGAGTATTTAATATTTTTGCCGTTGATGTTAGTATCTTCTGGTTGTCTTCCCTGCTACTTCCAGCCTCTCGGTACTATGTTGCTCTGCTCCAGCGTGTTTCAATCCCGTGTCTGAACGAGTCAGCCCATCTGACTCTCGGCCTTCCTCGACTTCTCTTTCAAGAGGAGGTCCCAACCCACTTCATAAAAATAAAATGTCCCAATAAAGAAATTTTCCAGGTTTTCCAATCTGAGGTTTCGTGCAGTTGGCTCCTCGATAGGCTTCTGACCACTAGACATCCGCTTTTAAGTCCAAGGGGGTGTCAATGCTAAAAAATATATGGGAAGGATAAGCGGATTGCAATAAAGAATTGTCGTTTTCTGTGTCGAGGGCTTTTGATATCTTTCATTAAAACTTGACCTACAAGTATAATAAATAACCTGTTCATTTATTAGTCATTCACTAAGGTTGTTTCCCACAATAGTTACTGAGTACTCTGTTGGAAGCTACCACTGTTCACCTATTGTTGTAGGTGGTTATTTGCTTTACATAAGTGAGAGAACCAAGCATTTTACCAGGATTTTGCAATTAATGGTTTTTGAATAGTGTACTATTTGTGTTTTGTGACCATTAGGGAAGGGCACTATTTATAATGGTTTACTATTGCGGTCCGTTGTGTAAAAAGTGAAAACGTCAAAGTCAAATAATATCTCCTTTCATAAGCTTTCTTGTGATACTGATTTGAGAGGAAAATGGTTAAAAGCTATTTTCCGCCTATATAAGTAAGTATACCTTATATGCTGTAATTTAAGTTGACCTCTATGTATGCTTCTTGTTTTATTTCTTAGTTAAGAAACAAACGGATTGCAATTTTATCCTACCTTAAAATTTGGCAGTAATTGATACCCCCACTGAAGCAGCTATAGTTTATGTGCATAATCGTAACAAATATTTTCACAGATTGGTGGAACTGTGCAAAGTTTATACCGGAATCCACGATTAATTTGAACAGCTCCAACAAGGATGATCTTCCGCAGAAAATTGTCTACTCTTCTTCTAAACAAATTCCTAAACCCTTACATCAGTACTTATTGCTAAAAATCCACGATGCTCTGAAAATGAGAAGAAAAGTTCTCTACTCGAAACCATTATCGAGGAAAATACATAAATTACACAGACATAAGCACACTTTACCTATGCATAACTTGGCGAGGTTACCAATGTCAAAACTTAGGCCCAATTAATTACGAACACAGTGTTAAAAGTAACTTAATGTAGATCTACAGAGCAGTGTTAAGCTTTGCTCAATAGCTACAAATTATATACCACTGATAGAACATAATAGACCAAATATCTATTTTAAATTATTTGACTCTGTTTAAAAGTTATTTTATAAAGAACGTTGTGTTGCATTCAACTATGGTTTTGGGCGCTCTCCAGAGCTTCAATAACCATTTAAGATATTACCTACATTATATTAATTTGCCAAATATTGCATTGAAGTAGAGTAAACATTTTACACGATTTTCTGTGATTGTATGGTATAAAAATATACATACTTTTTACATCAGTGCATTCTTGAAAAAATTCTCGTATATTGTCTTCGAATTGTTGACACACAGTAAACCCAGCTTATGGCATATTTTATATGTATAATAATATTCTTTGTAGTTCGGTAACTTGGTGCCATGCGACTTGTGTTACTTCGTGAAAAAATGTAAATGGCATGCTATTTATGTACGCTCTTTAACTACTGTAGTTCTCGCGTCCCATTCTAAATTGGGTGTGAAAGATCGCTTAATTTTGCTCAGAGGCCTATCTATCAGCTTGAGGTTCTTTTACGTGCCGTAAATCTACGACACAGGACCAACGGTTTTACTTCCCTTCCGAAGGAAAGCTTGCTAAGGATTTTTACACCCGAAAAAATCCATAATCTTCCGCCAGGTTTGAACCCGAGAACTTGGGTATATGAAGTTAGCATGGTAACCATTACACTACGGAGGGCGTCGTTACTTCGTCAGAACCTGCTCTCTCTAAATGAGCAGATCATACACAATATATACTTGAAGGTCAAGTTAAAGTGATTTCCATTTTATTAAGAACATTATAGCTTATTTATTCTCCAAAAACTTTAGTCCTAATTTACAATAGTATGTTTGAGCTTTAATTTATAATATTATAACAAATATTCTGAATTCATATCTAAAGTGTTAAATAAGTAAATATATAAGCAATAATTACATCACAACGCTTTAAAAATTTTACTAATAAGGTGATTAAATACATGAAAGCACCATTTTCTTTTGAATATCTGGGATATTGGTGGTGTGAAAATCATTTGGAAGAAGTTAAGGTGTTCTAAATTAAGTCCCTTTATGCAATATTTTGGACAGTCAAAAAGTAAATGTTTGGCATTTTGACAAGAATTTTTACAGGAACATAGTTGTTCATCTGAACTAATTATTTTAAAACGTTCAAAGTATAATTTTAGTTTTCCATGTCCGGTCATAAATATTAAGGACATGAATGCACTTATCAATTAGAGGTTTCTGTACCAGGACACTGCTATTGACCACTTAATCTTAAAAACTAAGTTTAATAAACCTTATTTGTAAAAATATGCTCACCATATAATTGAGGTAATTCATGTTTTGTGAATCTGGATAATATAATGAAATACCAATATTACCAAAACAGACAGCATCATCATATACATTTTCATATTAATGAAAATTCAAATTTGAGTAATGTAATCCTACAAATGTTTGGTTTTACTCAAAACAGTTTGAAGTACTTAATTCATAGCCGAACCTGCTTGGAACTAATAAAAATGCAGTTATATAACAATGTTATGTTTAAATTTTGCGATAATGAAGCATTCTACTTATAATTGTATCTGTTTGAGATTGATGAATATATATTGATGGCATCATTTGAATAGTGATATTCTTTAGTGCATTAATGATTAACTTGCCTTGGCCCCACTCATAACCAAGCCTAATCAAGCATGGCTGAAGGTCTTGTTTTATTATTCCATCAGTCCAAAAGTTGCCCTACTAATATTTTAATTAAGGCAATTTTAGTAATTTCGGATTACATCTAATTGCACGGTAAATCATTTCCGTATAAATGAAAACCTTAATTTTAGGTTTAAACTGCACCGATTTGGCGCAGATATATCAACATCATACTTCCGCATGTTGGTCTACTAGACCCACTGACGTGCCACTGACTCACTGACGAAGGGGGGTAGCAGGAACCGTAGCACTTTACTTCAAACGTTAAAGCAGGACTGCTGAATGACTTACTCAATAATAATAATAATAATTGTAATAATAATAAAATGATAATAACAATAACAACAGCAACAAAACAACAACTTCCATTAATACATGCCGGGCACGAGGCATGTTTTTTGTCATTATTTCTTGTTTGTCTTTTAGTAATTTCGCAACGGATTATTTATTATATTGCCCAAAATGAGATATGTAGAGACAAGCTTAACATATTTTCGGTTACATTTATATGCGTTATTTTGTACAACTAAAATGTAGTAAAATATGCAATGAAAACGTATTAATTGACCATCTTAGATACTTTGACAAATTATGTTTGAATGCTAAGCCAGCACGATATCAGGTAAAGGTGAGGGTATAATCAATATTGGAACAGTATTTAACTGGTTCGGGATAATTTTGGAGGTATTTGGCTTTTTGTTGTCAGTACTCATGAATTGTTATGAAAATTATGATGACTTCAAAACAAGTGCTGTAACAACAGCAGTGTATTCACCTGCACCTGTTTGAGATAATATAGAACAAGAAAAATATAGAAGCGAGGTAAAGATTCATGTAAAAGCTCAGACACAAGGAAAAGTTGATGTTAGTTAAATAACTTCTGAAAACCTCCTTAAAGGCTGTGCCAATGAAATTTTGAAATACTTTGCAAACGCAGGAACAGCCTGGTTATAGGGTTATAGGTCAAACCAGATGGCCCAAGTGCCCCGAATTTGATGTGTGCAGATATCTCTCGTGCATTAAAACAGTTGCAGAATTTAATGAGGCTATTTCAAATTAAACCCGGCAAAACAATTGGACCATTTGTATAAAGTAACTCATTATGTTAATAAATTGCAATTCATTGCGTACGTCTATAAAGCAATAGGTGTTCTTTACGTCAAAATGATTTTCATGTGTCTACTTATTTTGACTACTGTAAATGTTGTACTTTGTAGCTTAGTAACTCTGGTTTATGTTACAGAGTTCTCGCCATCTTAAAGGACACCTACAATTCTTGCAGTAACTTGTTTTCAGTCTGCTACGATTATATAAAGTGTCATGAAAGAGAAATTGCAGCTCTAGATCTGGAGTGTTGTTTGAGGGAGATGATGAACTTGGAGTTGTACACTATGTGAATGATTATACTATTCTCCAGCGTAGCTGTTGAGTGATGAAATTTTTCATGTAGGAAATATAATCATTTTAATAAGCTCTGTCACTTTTTTGTTTAGTGTGTTAGATATAACTCTTACTTGACAATATAAAACAAATTCTAAAAAATATAGTTTCTTCTCGCTTATGTATTGACAGATACGCGTAACACGGATCGTATTATCACGTTCGTACTGGATCAATGGCTTACACGAAGTGTAGCAAAACATTTTATTTTTCTTAATTTTATTTATTGCTAGAATAAAATGCAATCAAGTCAACATATTGTTTTTTTATGTGGACATAAAATTGCTTCTATTTTATTCCATAGTTTTTCATGAGATTACAATATTCTCTAAATCAACCAATTTATATTTTAATTTACAGTTATAATTGTTATTTAATTAACATAAATTGGAGCATGCTCAGTTATAGATCTGCGTATTTTAACAGTTCAAATCCTACTTGTGCTATATCTTTCTTAACTATATTTTAACCCCTTAATGCTTTATTAATACTTAACATAATCGTATTAATTATGTGTGTGTGAATTTCCGGATATTTGCATACAACATTCTCTGTGCTCGGGCGGATTTGGCTCAAGGAAACTCTTGTCTTTAAAGTTGTTTCATTTCGTTTCCCATCGTTCCCTGTGATATTATCGAATTAGCGTGTTCATACAGAGCAGACCTTTTGTGGACTTCCATGGTTAAGTTATTCCTTCCAAAACTGCAATTCACTAGACTGCGGGGGAAACCGATGCTATTGGTTCAGCGCAGAATAATAAGCAAAAAACATGAGCATAAAGAACAATTAGACGATATTGAAACTCCTCCTGGGGTTTACTACATATGGCACCGCATGCGATGGCACTGATGATACATACAATGGAGATGGAGTACCGGTGGAATGCCATGGCGAGAGAAACTGGAGAACCCGGAGAAAACTCGCCTCTGCGCCACTTTGTCCACCAAAAATCCACACCTGGGATCAAACCCGGGCGCCTAGATGAGAGACGAGTACTCTGACCAATCGACCACGGCGTGGCCACATTGGCGTCCGTATGCACATCATAAAGTGAATGTGTTAGAATTAAAACCTTATTTAAAATAAGGCTATCCAATAGCCGAACTCTTTATTGAGAATCAAGTTAATCGACTACCTTTCCGACGAGGCTTGGCACTACATGAATAACAGTGTACGCTTTTAACACAGTCGGTACTGGAGTTTTGAAAATCCTCCTATCGTATACAACTGCCTAATTATGACAAGAAATTTGGAATTTGGCGTGCTGGCTCAAGACGCACAATTGGATTCATTTTTATAAACTGTCATTTATTTCAGCGATGAACTGACATAACCGTTTGGCCCCTTTTAACATCTTACAGAAAAATAGAAATCATATAGGTGGTTTCAACAAGATTCAGTCATTGCTCATTGAGTAAATTGTACCAACGTACCTTCTCACACTGAGAGACCAGGCGGTGTCTGTACGGGATTGACTTCCGTTCAGAGATCTTCTCGTAGTGTTTCTGCGTCTACTTGTGTCTCCGTTATATTCGATGTTGGTGGTGTCGCTGAACTTCTACTATGGCTAATGTTGCATTATTTTAATTTTTTCCGGACTATTTATAGACATTCTAATTCAAGAAACATTTGCCTGCATTCTAAGCCGTCGAAAATCAAGTGGAGTGGATCAAGAGGTTTTGTCTGTGACCTGCATTCAAGAGGTCGGGGGTTCGATCCTTGTTTCCGGGCTACCTGGCCCATAGGTTTATGGGGGTTTCCCCGAGACGCCAGGGGAACGCCAGGTAGTTCATTACAATCCCGAATTTTCTGGTCACCTCTTCCTGTTTCCATTATTTCCTCATCTCTCTTTTAGGGTTGAAGGACCAGGTGACGGTGTTCAGCAGGTCGCGGCTGGATGACGGATTGTGTATTGTAAAATTATTGGCGTCGTCGCCGGAACCACAGGTTCCGGACCCTCCTTCGGGTTTGGGACTGCCTCCGGAGGTGCACCGAAAGCCTCGAGGCAATCCAACTATAGTCGTTAGGGACCTTTTCCATGCCCATCGTCATCAGATTTGATCGCCCTTTAACTCTCCCCACTCATCCCTCCCTCTATGGGTCACATAAGAGACAAAGGGGTACAAGGAGCTATTTCCTATAAGGGCCTACTTAGATATCACACACATTACATATAAGATGTTGCTGATACAATATTCGCTGTCTACTTATTTGTTCGCCGAAAAGTTCACTTTTGCGACAATTCTAGTGCGTCGATTTATATCTCATAGATTTTCTTTCATGCGCAAGAAACTTCTCAAATTACTTTAACAACTGTACTCATCAATTTCCCCGCTATCTGACTACGGCTCCTGTATTTGAAAACATTATACGTCGAAAATTATTTACTTCCATTGAAAAGTTAACCTGAAAGCTACATCGGTTACTTAAATCATTCTATTGCAGTTTTTGTTTTGCCCGCGGCTTTATATCAGTTGCTTCGATGACTTTTGCAAGAGGAACTTATACACTCGTGGATTTCACGTAGCTTTACATCAGGCATATCTAAATCATTTGATTTTGTGTCGTAGTAAATAGACTTGCTTTGTGCATGCAGTAGGTTGTATCTTGGTAGGAATAGTCTCTCTTCCTTGTATAGTGAGTCATGTGTCAGTTTATAATGTTGGGAATAGAAAGCAACCCAACGCACTAGCTTTAACTCCTACTTGTATGTCTACCTACGAGTTATTATTCTCATTTGTGGAAAGTGTTATGAATATTGTGGTGTCTTCAAAACAACCACTGTAACAACAATAGTGCTACGCATTTGTACCAGTTAGAAATAATATAGAAGAAGAAAAATTTAGAACCGTTCTGACTTATAGAAAGTGCCGGAATAAGTGTTCAGTATTCGTCAAACTTCTGCATTGAGAAGATTCAATTTCCACATGTATACTCAAGAGAGTATGATAGTTACCAAGGAGAAGAACGTTTCTTTCAAACTGTCTCCGATCTCAATTAATTACCAGGATCCTTGTTTATATTCACTGCTAAAATATGGATGTTTTTTGTTACAGGTTAATTCTCATACTGTTGGCGTTACAGTGAGATTACGAAAATGGAAATGGAATGTAATTTATGAACGTTCTTTAACTACAGTGGTTCTCAGCGTTCCGTTTTATATTGGCCGTGAAAGACCGCGTAATTTTGGTGAGAGCCCTCTTTATCAGGTTTGAGGTTCTTTTACGTGCCGTAAATCTATGATACGTAACCAACGGATTTCCTTCCCTTTTCAAGGAATCCATGTAAAGGACTTTAACGCCCGAAAAAAATTTATCGACCTTCGCCGGGTTTGAACACACGACCTTGGGTATGTGAAGCTATGGTAACCACTACATTACGGAGGGTGAAGTGTGATTACGATTGTATTAACCAAGTTAAGGACCTTGTTATTTTACTATATTAATACTATAATGATTTTAATTATTTTTAACAATTGTCATTATTTTTAACAATTATTTATGTTTTGACTTCCAATTACCATCAAACCTATGAAAATGTAGATATGTTCATATCCGAAGTGCAAATACAATGCAAGAAGCATAATTCGGCAATTGTTCTATCAATCATGAACTTACAGTAGATGTATAAACCTATGACAGGTGGATTAGGTATTTTAAGCGCAGGATGTTGCATACTGCCACAGTACTGAAGAAATTATCTGCTCTTGCTTTCTGCTCAGTTAGTCGCTCAGTGCACAGATTCGCAGGAGCATTGAGCAAATTTGTTACCTTTGCTTTACTAAAAGGGCAACTAGCTGGTAACCCCAGCGATTGTGTGCTTTTGTAGGCGGTTCCAAAAGTAACTTTCTAAATGTAGAGAGTAGTTTCTATTATGGGTGAACAGTTGCCTGCATGTATGCACAGCCGTGGACTCAAAAATGAGTCATTCCCACATTCATGTGAAGATCGAAGAGATTCGTGTACCTTCCTAAAAGCTGTGTTTACAATGCAGACGAAATATATATAATGGTCAGTGACTGTCAGCGCAATGGTATCTTATGAGTACTGAAAACAAAGCACAGCTTAACGATATAGTGGCCGAGAGGTTAAGAAGATCTTGCTTCCATTTATAAGTTTCTAGGTTTAAATCTCGGGTTGCATGTCCTTTTTTATATATTTTAATATTATGGCTGCATATATAGAACATGATATTGCATTAATATAATTTTAGTGTCTGAAGCTATGCACACAAAAACATAATTCGACTAACACTCGTGTTAAATAACTAAAAACATGTGTAATCAAAATATTATCGTATAAAACTAAAACACAAAAAATGAGCATAATTAATATCGGTTGTATGATCCCTCAGCCCATGTAACTGTCCTCAATCTTCGGGGCAGAGACAAAATTAAATGCCTACAGTAACGTGGACGAGAAGCTACAAAATCCCAAGGTTCTTGAATTTGTGCCGGAAGCCAACTTTTGTCCTTCACCCATCTACAGGCAAATTGAAGCGCAGCTCCCTTTTTACCTTAGCCCACATATGCCTACCATTTTGCCTCTAAAATCAAATTGAAATCCTTCAAGATGTGTGTACAGGATGATTATTCTGTATAAATTCAACAATTCCATCAGTATGTCTCATGCTCACAGAGGGAATCAAACTACAGGGTTACTACAAAAGAAATAGACAACTTCAACTGCCCGTAAAATAAAAACTATTAGAGATAGCAACCTAATTATTTTGGGGGTATGTTGAGAAACTCTCAGAGTTTTGTTTGTTACTATTGGTAACGCTGTAGTGTTTTGTTTGTTGTTGCAGAAGCTGAAATGGCAGAAAATCCTGTGGAAAAGGCATATTGCTTGCTGGAATTTGCTAGAACGCAATATGCCTTTTCCACAGGATTTTCCGCCATTTCAGCTTCTGCAACAACAAACAAAACACTACAGGGTTACCAATAGTAGCAAACCAAACTTTGAGAGTTTCTCAACATATCTCTAAAATAATTAGGTTGCTATCTCTAATAGTTTTTGTTTTACAGGCAGTTGAAGTTGTCTATTTCTTTTGTAGTAACCCTGTATTATCGAGTATTACCGTGTACTGCACACCGTTCAGTGTATCGTCAAGCTGCCACAGATAGTCCCTTTATATCCAGCCCAACGCGATACAGATACGTGACCATGATGGAATTGTGAATCCACGTATTTTGCATGTATTTGGTACCCCATTGAAACATAGACCTGTCCCTTACCTGTGGAAGAAAATGTCATTTGTTCTGAGAATATCGGATTATTAAGTTACGGTTGGATCGGTTTGTGAAGGATGTGTTGAGTACTCCCCCCCCCCGCCATCAAAAAATAAAAATAAGAAGATAAAACAAAAAACCTTCCTAAAAGATCAAATTTGCCCAAAATTGGAAATTTAAAAATGTTTCAAAACATTGGCTTTCTTAACAATACTTTTAGTATTTTTTTTTTCATACTCTATAGATTACATTTTTAGAGAGCGAGAGAGAGAGAGAGAAAGAGAGAGAGAGCCAGAGAGATAGAGAGAGAGATAGAGGGAGGGAGAGAGCTGTTCGTGCCTGATGTATTTGAACACCATTCTGCGTACCACGTGCTTTGGTGTGCAGTGTATTGCTGTTCAGTAGAATAAGCTTAAAAAGCATCATTATAACTATCATATTATTAACTGTCACAAATGCAACTTATGAAACAAGTATGTATAAAAAAAATAACCTCTATATGTTGATTAAGAGAAGGGAAAACATGTTTGCTACATGCGAGAAACAAACCTGTGACCCTCACCAGTGGAGCACGTTTTGCCACAGCGTTACAGTGAACACATAGGTAAGGTGGCAGTTTTGTAATGCCATAAAATGCAAACGGTGTTATATTTTCTGTCAATATTTTTAGATAATACTCATAATTTCTTGCTAAAGACGCTTAAGTTATGTAATTGATTATGATTATTGATGATATGGGTTATTAGTATTTGGATCATAGTATAACTTGCTGCCACTGCAAACTGTATCGAGGATGGTGTGCCATGTAGGACTTAAACGGATTTGGCGATCCAGACAAAAATTATATTTTTTTGTCCAGAGTTGTACATATATGATTCAAGATCGTGAATTCCTGTTTCCTAAGCTTCAGTAGAAGGCAATGCTTTATAAGTTATAACAGTTTTACAGTCCACTTAATTATGTTTATGAGCTCTAGTAATAATTCCGCGAAAGCGAGTTCACGAGATGCCATTTTGGAACACATACTAGCTTTATGTAAACTGATAGATGTCGTTATCTTTGTGATAATGAAAGTAAAATGCTTTAATGTAAGTTAGCGACAAATAATAACAGCAACATATAAATAGGTATGCTTTTGTTGATAGTAAATTAGAAATTTCTGAATGCATTCGTGAAAGTATGATCTTGCTACACCGGTACGAATAATCATAACTTGATTAGAATCAACCCAAATATTGCAATAATAAAATAGTGTATGTTTAGTTACCATTATTGTGTCACAGTACGTAACTATTTAAAATTATCTGTAGCAACTGCTACTAAAAACTACGAATTTTTCCAACTCTAGGTCTGATGCCAACTTTCCATTTTACGGAGATACGGAGCAATTATTACAGTGTCCGTTGTCACTGTTTATCTTGATCTTGCAAAAAATGTTTTTTTTTTATGCCTTACTTTGTTTTCTTTTTTCTCCATCGCTTTAAAGAGCTTAAGTTGTTTGCAGCAGAGGTAAACATTAACTCAGAGTTCATGTTTTGTTTGTACCCGCATTTGCTTATCGCCAGAAAACGATGATAGTTCTGCCTTCGCAATGTAAAGCATCACTAGCAAAACAAATCGACATAGCCCTGTCTAAAGCAATATTTCAACTCGCAGCTATAGAGTGAGTCTACCACGGACAGAGCTAAGCTAGATAAAACAGTTATTGAACGGTTCCATAATCAGATTTAATTTTTATGGTTTAACAACAAGCCAAACCGGCTTAACTTCAATTTACTGCCAAAAGTAAACGTCCTAATCATGCTACAAAGCGTGTTTGTGCATCGCGGTATTTAACGACCCAATTAACGGAATGTTTTGGCGGACCGACAGCCCAGTGTTTGTCCACTACAAAGGCTGCCTAATGCACACCGCGCAACTCTGATTTAACAACTCCTGATGGAAGGGATGTAGCAAATATTCAATCCGCGAAAAGAAAAATAGTTGCTTTCCTCAGAAGGTTGTTAGCATTTCAAAGACTATCTTTCCAGGTTCAGTTAGCGATCGCTGGAGCCATCTTCATGTTTGTTACACTTCAAAAAATAAAGAAATATTTGCTTAATTTTGCTGATTTAACTTTCTCATTTATTAACTCATGCATTTAAGGCATTGCTATTTATGGTTTAATTTCTTTGACAAAACATTAATTTTTGTTATAATATGAGGAAGACGCTAAAATTCAATTCTGAAAAATTTGGAACCGGGAATTTTAAAAATAACGAACTGATTTCAAAAATAGTAATTCTATATTTAAAGCTGATCATTCCATACAATCAACTTAGAATGTTCCGTTAGCGCAGTGGCAAGTTACCACTGGTTCGTTTCGATATCAATGCGGGGGTTTTCTTCCCCGATGGGAGATTGGTAAGTGTTCTTTTATCACTATCACCATCATGTGGACGGAAAATGGCAACACAACTGCGGTATTATTCTTGCCTGAGCGCCAAGGCCATTATTTTTGTAGTTAAACGTCCTTTAACCTGGTTGGTCATATCGGACGATGAATGAATTTGATATAATGATGCTCAAATGATCTTGGGGCCCATAGAGCTTAAAGTTACTCACATTTGTCTTCTCAGATAAGGGAAAACCCAGAGAGAAAGAAAGAGAGAGAGGGAGAGAGAGAGAGAGAGAGAGAGAGAGAGAGAGAGAGAGAGAGAGAGAGAGAGAGAGAGAGAGTTGAAACGTCCACTAGAGCACTTCGACCTCGCCGCTGCCACCGAAGATGTCTGCCGTAGTCGCAGACGAAACGTTTGGGAAGAAGGAGGAGCCCAGTAGACCACGGCCCACAAGCCCGGATTATACTCCAGCCAGTAGAGAGAGAAATACCTTATCCCCATAACTCGCCCTAAACGATCTCCGAACTCGGCCGGTCCCCATGGCCACGCTCGCTAAAGCGTCTCGCTTTGGTGCTTCGTGGGCAGGGAATCGTGGGTTCGAGTCCCGCCTTGGGCATGGGTGTTATATGTTTGTGCAATGTGTATATGTCCTGATCAGACTCCGTTACTGTTAAAAAAAAAAAAAAAAAAAAAAAAAAAACTCGTGACCTGTTGAATTTGAGGAAAACACGGTACCAGCACACTACTTAGGTGGACTAGGTCATGTTTTGGTATCTCCCAAAACTCCGTCCCGACCATTGACCGACCAGTCAATTACTGAATTTAATTTAATTAATTACTGGATAATTATTAATAATTAGTTAGTGTATAAGATTTTAATACGTTGCTAAGCAACTAAGAGCTACTCCAATACATATATTTCAGAAGTAGGGGGAAAACAAATGTCAACCATTCCAATTCAGCATGCCAAAATTATGCATATAATTCCCTATATTTTTATTTTTACTACGCATGTACAATGGAGAAGGTATTATACTTCACCCAAAAATTTGATATCGAGATTTCACCGGAAATACATATTTTAGACACTCGAAATAAAAAAAAAATTAGAAATATTTCCGTGTGTGTATGTATGTGTCTGTTTATCTGTGGGCAGCATAGCTTAAAAACGAAAAGCATTTAAGTTCAGAAGGTATTTTCCAAGGATGCGACAAGAAGATTTTCAAGAAAATCCCTCACGCCAACTTTTTCGAAAAGTTTGACTTTCTCAAAAATGGTTCTAACGATTTTGATTAAAATACCATAGTTTAAGATATTTTCATGACAAACTTTAATTTTCTGAGAATAGTCTCTGAAGACCCGTTCATTCCGGGACTTTATTTATAACAAAGTAGAAGAACTAAGTTCAAAGTGTGGAAGTGGATTTATTTTTCCACATAATCTCCAGCTACAGTTATACACATATCCCAGTGTTTGACTAACGCCTGCAATGCTTCGGCATAGAAAGATTTAGAGTTCCGACGGAACCATTGCAGGACATCATGCTTCACTTCCTCATCAGTGTTGAAATGTTTTCCTCCAAGGAATTCCTTCAGGGGCCCAAACAGGTGGAAATCACTTGGCGCTAAGTCAGGAATATAGTGGGGGGGGGGGGTGTCGCAAGATCTCCCAGCCGAGTTCCATGATTGTTTGGAATGTGCGTTGAGCGATATTCGGTCGTGCATTGTCTTGCAAAAAGAGAACACCCTTTGTGATCAAACCCGGACGTTTCTTCCGTTAACCCTTATGCACATCACGCAGAACACGACAGTAATACACAATGTTGCTAGTAACTACGATTGTCCAGGATCAGCTGCTCCACACACTGAATGTTCTCAGGAATGACTATCGTGGGCTATGATCCACCACGATCAGGATCATCAGTAATAGAGATACGGCCATCTTTGAAGCGCTTACTCCATTCAAATGTCTATCTGCGACTGAGTGTCTCATGACCGTACTGAGCCTGAAGTGTTCTGTAAATTTCAGCAAGTTTTATGACATCGTTCACTAAAAACTTCATCACAACACGCTGTTCCATGTGGACGTTCACACTGTTGTTCGCCATCATGAATAACGAACGGTCTATACAGAAGCAAGGGAAATGAGTGCCGTCTACCAGTAACAGGATACAGGTGCCAGTTTCTACTGCATACAAAACCTCCAGCCTAGGCGTCCATTTAAACCTGAAAAAAATAAAAGTCCCGGATTGACTTGAACGACCCAAAAACTTACTACAAAACAGATGTTGCCAAAATGCACAATTTATGCCCTTTACATTTTTGTTGTGTAACTAATTGTTTCCGAGATATTCCTTGTTATTGGTTTCAATTCTAAAATATTTTTCTCAAACAGGAAGTCCTCCGTGTTTCCTTTACTCCTGGCCGTACAAAGAAGCGAATTTCAATGACAATCCCATAACGGCAGTTTATAAAACACCTGGCTATCACTTAGTGTATTCTCTTATCTCGATTATCATGGAGTAGAAAAAGAATAATCTTTTGTAAGTAGTTTGTAGAGTAGCAAGAGAAAATCATGTGAATAGAACCCATTATTGCTGACTCCTGTAGCCGTGGTCGTTGGATCGGTTGACGCTGAGTTCTGCCGCGAAAAGGCCGCGGTTTTGAATCCCGCTATGGACATGGCTGTTTAGTATTGTGTGTTTCTGTGTTTGTATTCTATGTAAGTCATTCTCTCTCTCCTGATGGCCAATTAGGTTTCGCCTGAAGGTCAATATGTGTAAAAAAAAGTCATATTTTTTTGAAAACATGAGTTCAATTCCCTTAGGTGCATTGTTAATTATTACGTTACACAAATCAATCGGTATGCCTCAGAAACACTGCATTGTTCTTTAAAACATGCACTTGGGCGCAATCTGTAGGAACAGAATGGGATGAGATTACAATTGTTGGATCCCACCAGAACGTAATTAGGTAAATTAAACATTCCAACAATAACCGATTAATGCTTACGTCCTACAGGTACCATTAAGTAGCGAACATATTTTCCGTGTCTAAATATAAGAGGAGGGAAGTTAACCCTTTCAGTTTAAATTAATGTCTCATTCAGACTTAACGTTACTGATGCACACTTAATATATTTGTGTTTCTTATATGATTAAAATATAAATGTTAATGATTGGTCAGTTTTTTGAGACAGTGCAAGGAGCAAAAATAAAATCAGGTTGCTCATACCCAGTTCGGTTATATGTTTCAAAAGACTCTGACAGAGGAATAAAAACTGCAGTTACAAATACATATCTAATAGATATCTAATAGGAAAAATAACAATTTAAAGTTACTTAAAATGTGTTAGGTTATTACAGAATTTAAGAATACTGAAGGAACGGAGTAGAGAAGTCAGAATTTTGCGTTGGAAGGTTATATTAGGACACGAACACGGTTTTAGGCGAGGTAATTATTCCATTAGAAGGAATGTAAATACTCTAACTGGTCAGATCATTCTAAGTTGCTTAATATATTCGCAGCTACCTCAGTTGCATAATGATTTGTACTTTTAAAACTATGGAAAGAACGAGAAAGGCATTCCACCATAGTTCTAATTGGTCACTAAATGAATATCTACAAACTTTGGCTGAATTGGATAAAGTGTTTTAAATTCTAATTTTCACTTGATCTCATATGCTACAAGTTGACATAAAGCAAACAGTCATGATTGTTCTTTACGAACGCAGTGTTCCGGATATTTCTTGCAGTTGCTAAACACGAATGATCTGTTTCTGCATATATTCATGGTTAAATGTTCACTTCTCCATTCGCCAATCCCAGACCTGGGGAGCATACTCTCATCAGAGCGCAAACCTTGCCACTCCTTCCTAATCCACTCTACTGTACCTGCTTAGTTGTGTACATGACCAATAACAACAGAAGAAAAGTTTCATTGAGTAGAGCATATGGGATACAAAATTAGATACAAAATTTATGTGGAATGGGAAATATATTATTTCTGCGTTCAGAATGGCAAAAAGGCTGAATATTTAATTGTGCTCTATACAGTTGTGATACGCGAAAAGTTATATCATCAAACGATATTTTAATTCTACATATGTTAATCAGTATTGAAAAGAGAAAATTTCAGGGATGATTATAAAAAATCTGATGTGTTCCATTCACATGACATTCTCAACATCTCTGCAACAAATTAATGTTAAAAAAGCTTATGCTTCTATTTACTTCATGGTAATCAAGAAAAAATTAGCAGATATAGCCTTATTACTTGCTTCCTTGTAAGTAGAAGCCTCCTGGCGTGAAAATCCTTAACATGGCTTCCTTCGGAAGAGAAGTGAAGTCGCTGGTCCCGTGTCTTATATTTATGACATGTAAAATAACCTCAAGTTGAGAAAGACCTCTGAGCAAAATTAAGCGGTCTTTCACGCCCGTATAGAATGGAACGCTGAGAACCAAGTAGTTAGGAGCGTCTATAAATAAAACTCAATTTCATTTGAATTCTTTAAGACAAATTTTGTTGAAAACTTGATTTTCTCATCTTGGGACATAAATTAGTTTCAAAGATCGCCTAATCTATTGCTCCCTTTAGCTTATCTTGTCGAAAGATGAAACGATCTCTCCCGTTTTGCGGTTTGTATGATAAAAACGGAAACTTAAATTTAACACTCCAGATACTTGCTGCGGAGATTTATATAAAATGTCATGCACTATCCAAAGATGTGACATTTCTGATGGAGCTCAGGTGAGTGGACTAATATTCAAGAAATGAATAAAAAGGGATGAAGTTGTGCAAGTAATGTTTCCTTTTGTACATTAATATTAATTTCCTGCTTAAAATTATGATTTCAGAATGCACATGTTCAATTGTTTCAACCCGTTTATTAAAAGTAAAGAGAAAGCAATATGAGCAGACAGTCCTTTTATAAAACGAACTAGTTCAGTCCTTTTATAGCAGTATACGTTATATACATGGAGTGTGCAAACTCCTTTTGAAGTCATATCTCGCAAATGCGCACGGCGCACTGGAAAAGTTTATTTGCATCAGTTAAGAATTGCAGCTCTTTCCTACATTTATACGTAATGTGCAATATGTATTAAATATAACGGGTGTCTTAAAAGAGTCTCCGCAGTGCACTGCGTGATGTGGTTAAGTGGGAACGGAGCTATGGAGGAGGAGTATTATTTATGTTTGAATAATACTGTGAGAACTGTTTGCTTCAAGTCATTACTGTCTGGTTGTACTTGTTAAGTGAATTCAAAATGTTATTCATTGAAAAGAGAGCAGTTGTGACAATATTAAGGCCACAAGCTTTAACATATAAGGTTTTTATTCCATAATTTTATTATTGTTAACTTGGCTATTTATTTGGCTAAATAGCTCAAAGCGTACATTTAACTGTTATTTTTTTTGTGTAAATTGTTTTTGCTGGATTGTTTTATTTGCGTTATTAATATATTTGTAAGACGTGTGTTCATTCTAATACAAAAAGGTTTAAGTAAAAGAGTTTATAATGTGTTGGCTGGAGACGTGACCAACAATCGCAACAATGATAGAAAGAGGGGGAAAGACTGATACGCATGTGCATTGCGAAAACAAGACGTTACACGGCCTTGGAATGAACGTACGTTAACACAGATATAATACAATTTTATTATTGATAATAACTGTAAAGAAAAAGGAAGTTGTTTTTGCTTAACAACGAAACAAGAAGGGAGTAAAAGATGTATTCTTGTGAAAAAGAAGGGTTATAACTTGATTCTGTGTATGTTTATATATCAGCAAGATTCACAATACATTCAGAAAGAATAACAACAATATTCATTGATGGTAGTTGAAACCAAATACAATTTTATTATTGATAATAACTGTAAAGAAAAAGGAAGTTGTTTTTGCTTAACAACGAAACAAGAAGGGAGTAAAAGATGTATTCTTGTGAAAAAGAAGCGTTATAACTTGATTCTGTGTATGTTTATATATCAGCAAGATTCACAATACATTCAGAAAGAATAACAACAATATTTATTGATGGTAGTTGAAACCAAAATCCAGAACGCGTCTTGTATACCACTAACCCGAGAAGAGAGAAGAGTCTACATGGTAAAAGTATAAAACAAATTAATAAAATTAAATACACACGAATTTTGTTTTCGTTACACAGTTTAGCTGAGGGTATTTTCCTTAATGATGATAACATTTCAAAAAAGGTAAAACATAAATTTCTTGTAGGTTTTTTTGTACACTCAGCATGTCTTCATCGTGATCCTGTGTGATGTTTAATTACTAAATACCAAATTCTCTGAAACAGAATGATGCTCCAACAGCTGTAGGTCTAAACCTTTAACTGGCTCGGATGTACATAATGTTAAGGAACCCCACTAAATTAGTACACAGACAACAACTATGTCTGTTTAGGCAGAACATTAAGCCGTTAGCAAGAACATGAAACGCAATGTACAGTTGCCCCCAGATAAAAATGATGAACTAAAGTAAATCACAAATTTAGGCGGGAAACTCTACACAAAGTTTCTGAAATAAGGGGAAAACAGCCGAACTCTGCATGCATTAATGAAGATAGCATTTCCAACATATTCTATGACAGTGGTAAGTGAGTAATCTCAGTTTTAGTTCGCCTTTCCAATAATAACTGCGTTACCAACCGAATTGTGATGAGTGAGCGTGCTACCGCATTCATCTCACTGCGGAGACACTTTGAGACACCTATTATAAATCTCTGCAAACTGAAGCGGAATTCGAACTCTGAACCTTTTTGAAACAAACGCACAGAATCAGCTGCGGGTGTGTAAGTCAAAGTAACTATCTGATAGGTAATATTAGGATGTCTGAATCATGACAAACGGTACGTTTATTATTATTATTATTATTATTATTATTATCATCATCATTATATACCGTAAATATTACGAATATTAAATTAATAAACATGATATAAACATTATAATACTATACGAAGCACACAACAAACAACACACAAACGGCATATGGATTAGGTCGATGTAACAAACAATGTTAACACACCAAATATACGTCTCGTATGTGGTGACAGTGTAAACAGTAACAGCAATGGCTTTAAATAAAATAAGTGCAATAGAAGCAATTAGTCCTACGTAATGTAAGGATACAGCAGTACAACTGTTACTACCTTTAATGTCCTTTGGACATTTCCAACTGAATGCTCTGTGACGTCACTCATAGCTTCTCTGCTCTGAAGCAGGCTGGCAGAGAAAGAGGAGCAAATACAGTGGCTTGACCTTGTCGGAGCGGTGGCGTAGGCACAATGGGGAAATTATGATCAAGCAACACAAAGATTAATGTTCACTATCCCTTTAGGTATTTGGTAATCGTAGAACCATAGGGAATTGAGACTGGGATAAATGCTACTGTAATTGCATATCGACCGCGACATGTAAACCCACAAAAAACAAAAAACATTACTTAAATATATCATGCACTCCAAATCTGATAAGCATTTTCCATTTAAAAAGTATGTATGTGTATAAATATATGCGCTATAATCCTTGCATGTGAGGTTTGTTTCCTCATTATGTAATAATGTTTAAGTTTCATGATTATATTAACACGTTCTTCTCCATCATATTTATTTATCCTGGTTGGAGTTAAGGCCATAAGCCCTCTCTTCCACTCTACCAGGCAATACAGTAAATTCAACACAGCTGTGATACTATGAATAAAGAACAAAAATACAATTCTATACAACTTAATAAAACATAAAAAGGAGCAAAAAGTATACTGAAATGAAAAGGGGGGGAAAAAACTGTAAACAAAACTGTATTTGTTGTATTCAACAGTATGACACGAGTAATGTCTCTGTAAATTAAATTTGTTGTAATTATCATATCAAAAATAATGATAATTACTTAAAAACCAATAATGTTCATTTGATTTTTCTGTCTAACCGCGGATGCTGGCACAGCCGTTACCAAACCTTTTAATAACATTCACTAAATCTCCACGTGCAGGAATATTAGGAACATCTCTAAGAATTTTAATTCGAATTGGCATACTGCATTTTGCCACTCTTCCAGTATCCACAAACATGAACAACTCCTCCCAGAAAGGATGAAACCTTTGTTAGAGTGAAGGATCTTTGAGATATACCACTCATTGAAGCCACGACAATACTCTGCGATATACGTAAATAACATAGACACACACCGCCGCTGTTCTGAACTTGAAAATAAAGGAATATACTAGGCTTAAGCGATAGTCTGATCTTTTAAAAGCCGGTCGCTAAGTGAAACAATTGAAATACGCTTCTCTTTGCTAGGAGTAAACAGAAGAGAGACGAAAAGAAAGATGTATCCCGTTTAAGAAATTGAAACTAATAACTCGAAATATCCCGAAAACGGCAAACACTACAAAATCTGTATATGACTCAAATTGTGTGAGATCTACAGGTTTGTGTTATAAGCTTTTCTATTTCTTATGGCTTAGCAGTTTTACAAAAGTTATACAAAAGAAATCCAGAATGAAGAGATCTTCAAGGTTATTCGCAGAAAATTCAAGATATATTTCGTTTGTAACGAAAATAACTTAAACATATCGTATTTTAATCAAATCGTTAGAGTCATATTTGAGAAAATGCAAATTTTCAAAAAATGTTCCATGTAAAGGTAGTTGGGGGTGGGGAAGTTTCTTGAAAAACTTCGTGTCACGTCCTTGGAAAATAATGAATTAAATGCCCAGTTTCTTATTTAACCGGCTTTTCGTTTCTTAGTTATACTGCTCATAGACACACACATACACACAAACACACACACGGACATGTTTCTAAAATGTTTTTATTCAGGAAGTCTCAAAACATGTATTTCCGGTGAAATCCCGATATCGAATTTTGAGCGGAACACAATACCTTCTCTATCCACTATGTAAATAAACGTACGGGTCAGAGGAATTAAAACGAATCTGATGTGTTCGTTTACATAACTTTCTCTGGCTATTCCATAATACTAACTATTCTTGCAAAAGATTATTGTTTTTTCTACTTCATTTTAATCGAGATAAACATTAGCAGAATTGGTCTTATTATTTGCTTCCTTGTAAGTAGAAGGGAACCAGGGAATACACTAGGTTAAAGCGGCAGTCAAACCTTTTAAAGGCTCATCGCTATGTGAAAAATCTGATGTGTTCCATTAACATGACTTTCTCTATATCTCTATAAATTATTATTGTTAATAAGCTTATCTTTTATTTATTTCATGCTAATCGAGAAAAATTAGCAGAAATAGTCTTATTTCTTGCTTCACTGTAAGTAGAAGCGAAATAAGGAAGTATCATATGTTAAAGTGAAAGCCAAAATCTGGTTGCTATGTGACAGATGTTCCTTTGTTTGTATTAACAGGAGTTGACAAATTCCTGTATGAGAAAAGTATAAGTTTTTCAAATATGAAAGCAAGAAAAAGGAATATCTCAAAAACGATCAACTCCACGAAAAAAATGTATCTAACATAAATTGTGTCTTTTAACGTGCTCTACTTTTTTGTGGGTTAAGTTTTTGTCCATCCCTTACGGTTTAGTAGTTATGAAAAATTCATCCAGAATAAAGTAGTCTTCAGAGGATATTCCCAGAAAATTCAAAATATACATTTTATTTGTTAGGTAAATAACTTTAATATACGATATTTTAATCAAAATCGTTAGAGCCATGTTTTAGAAAATCAAAATTTTCGAAAAAAGTTCCATGTAAAGGGTAGTTTGGGGTGGGGGATTTTTCTCAAAATCTTCGTGTCGCATCCCTGGAAGATACTAAACTTAAATACCAAGTTTGGTATTTTACCGACTTTTCGTTTTTGAGTTATCGTGTTCACAGACACACGGATACACTGACACACGGACACCGGACACACACACACATATACACGGACCTTTTTCTGAAAATACTTTTTTTGGATACAGGGGACCCTAAAATATATATTTCCGGTGAAATCTCGGTATCGAATTTTTTGGTGGAGTGCAATACATTCTCTATACACTATGTACATAGTGAGTATAGAGAAAGTAAAAAATTGAGGTTCGGTTCGTTTTGCATGGTCCCGTTTGAGTAAAGTTCGCCAGTTTAAAATTGAAACAAATAACAAGAAATATATCGAAAACGGCCAACTCTACAAAAAAAAAAAAAAAAAAAAAAAAAAAAAAAAAAAAAAAAAAAACATATACTAAATTGTGTGTTTTAACAATATCTACTTTTTTATTTATTTTGTTTTTGTATACTAAGTTTTTGGCAAAATCTCTACGGTTTAACAGTTATGAAAATTTTATCAAAACTCATATAAAATGGTCTCCAGAGGCTATTCCAAGAGAATTCAGGGTATACATTTCATTTGTGATGTAAATATCTTTAATATACGGTTAGTCATTTTTGAAAAAAAAAAATCGGTGTTTTCGTTTTTCTAAAAATGCTCTTTTGGGTTCAGGAAACCTCAAAGCATATATTTCCTGCGAAATCTCGACATCTACTTTTTGGGTGAAATACAATACCTTCTCTAGCTACTATGTACTTTGTATGTATATACGCGCTAGAGAAAGTAACAAATTATGTGTTTCAATGAATCTACATTTTTTGGTGTAGTGTTTTTGTATACCTATTAGGTTTACTATTTATGCAAAAGTCATCCAGAGATCTTCAGAGATTAGTCCCAGAAAAGTCTAGATATACATTTCGTTTGTCATGAAAATAACTTAGACATTTGGCATTTTAATCAAATCCTTAGATCCATTTTTGAGAAAAAAAAATTTTCAAAAAATGGAGGGTAGTTGGAGGATTTTCTTGAAAAACTTCGTGTCGCATCCTTGGAAGATACTGAACTTAAATTCCGGCTTTTCTTTTTGAGATATACTGCTCATAAACACACACATGGACATGTTTCTAAAAATTATTTTTTGAATTCCGGGAGTGTCAAAACATGCATTTCCGGTGAAATCTTATATTGAATTTTTGGGTGGAATACAATACCGTCTCTATCCGTTATGCAAATTGTACATACGGGCTGGAGAAAGTAAAAACAAATTGTGTGTTTAGATGAGTGTACTATGTGTACTATTTTTGTCTATTTCATACGGTTTACCAGTTGTACAAGAGTCATCTAGAACGTAGAGCACTTCAGTGGCTGCTTCCAAGAAATTAAAGATATATACTTTATTTGCCATGAAAATACCTTTAACATGTATTATAACATCAAATTTATGATCAACTATTATCATTATCAATTACAACCGCATCGTAACAACTAGTAACATGATTATATTGTTTAAGCTTTGTTATAATTAACATTGCAATATTTTGTGATTGCGTGAAAATGAGCTCAAGTAGCTAGTTCAGAACCTTCTGAGAAGCTGTTCCATATTCAAACTCTTCTTACAAAATATGATTCTTTTATCTATATCATGCTAATAGAGCTAAGCATTGGCAGAGTTGGTCTATTACTTGCTTCCGTAAGTGTAACGGAACTAAGGGACTGCATTATGCCAAAGCGATCAATTATTAAGAAAAGGCACACTTTTGAGTTCACGAGCAGTGCACCTCCGTTTCAGCAACGCTAGTAGTTGGTTTCTTGTTCCATACGTTCTTGGACTCTTTGGGGCTCCAAAATTCTGATATAAATTAACCTTTTCATTGGGTAGTTTATGACTACTAAAACTCAATAAAATGTCTAAGATTTTTATTTGTGTATTTGGTAGCTTTCCGGAAGGAATACCACTCCTTGCACAGATTTTCCCAACATTCTTCTGCTCTATGTTATTATTTTTTCTTTCTTTTTTCTTGACGTGCAACATAAATCTGGAATGAATAACATAGGTAAAATGTGCCCACGATACATAAAGAACAAATTACTGACCTTCTCAGGATAAGGGAAAATCCCGGGAAAAAACTTATCCGAGTAACTCACTCGAACTCGGAGCCTTACAAATGTGGCAGACACGTTAAACCCTGACATTGAGACATTTAGGAAGAATATCTACAAACATTTCCTTCTTTCCATTAAAAAATTAGTGCATCCTGTTCGTTTAATTGCGATTTAGTGCTGAACTATTAACTACAAAAACAAGGTTAATCTTCTTTCTACATTTTCATCTTCCCTCTATTTGCTTACTTTATAGTGTACAGTTTCTTTGCATTTGGTAGGCCCCGATTATGTTATATGATTTAGAGTTTTGTCGGCGGTAGTTTGTATAATACGTTATTGGCCGCAATGATTTATCCTTACTGAATCATTACTTACTGTTCAGTAAATAATACCGCTAAACTGAACAGTGCATATTTTAATAAATCAGTAGGTAAATGTTTTTCTGATCACAATTATAACTTCTTCATTAAGTCTGATTTAATGAAGGTTGGAAACACCGCTATAAAAGACAATCATATAGACTCTTTATGAATGTCTTTATGAATGACTAAGCATTAGCAATAAAGCACTATTAGATAAAATATTTTAAAATGTCAATTTTGCAATGTATGGATTTTATGTAGTTTGACATATACTTCTAACCTTTCCATGGAGATGATGAAACCGCAGGCCTGTTTTGTTTATATTTTTATGCAAATAATAATCTTGGGAAGCTGCATAAACTGAATGTAACAGTATACAGTATGAATTTTGAAAAGATAATCCTTATATACCCTTGTCGCTCGGGAATTACATTCAATTTTAGTTCTAAAGTGTTTTTCAGCAACTTAAATTCTATACATTTTTTAAATAATGATATTAGAAAGCAATCAAGGAACTTAAATCCACAATTTGACTGTGGAAGTATATTAAAAAAATAGAATAAATATCATCTTCAGTTTGCTACTCAGATTGCTGTGTATTTCAAGAGTTAAATCCAATGTTTTTACGTTGTAGAAAAGATCCAGCTTCTATAAGATATTCTATTTTCATCTTCTAAATGCATTATTAATATAAGAAACCAATGTCAAAAATGGAGAATGATGCTAATGCGGTTTTAATTATAATTATAGAATTGCAAGATCAAAGTAGAGATTTCTATATAGCATTGTATTTTTTACACTTTCCATTTGACTATAAAATGGTCACTACATTTAAACCGTGCCTTAAGTTTATGCAGTGCACTATTCTTTGTTTTCATCCCTTTCCTATTTTGTTGCATTTTACACTCTCCCAATACCGAGCATTCTCTTTTCGAACGCATCCAAACATAGTCAGAAGATTTCTTTTGACCGACGAGGTACAGGTGACGTTTGGAAAACAAACAAAAGGAAGTCGGGAACATGGCATCTTGGCAAACCCACAGACACATCTCAACAAGAAGACCGCCGTAAGCCGACATTAATTTGCAATTAGCGGGCAAGAAGAACAAGTCCTGGAAAGGGGACCGGGGGATCCTTTTAAAACCCTTCTCGCCTTGTTTTTGAAAGACACGAGAAGGTTGGTATGGGCGAGGTAGGGAGTGGAAGGAGAGGTTAAGTTCTGCAAGTTTCAGCCTTACGGAGAAAGAGAGAGAGACAGGCTGCGTTTTTGGAGTGATAATCAAAGTAAAGACCAAACTGAAAAAGGAAAGATTCCGTAATGAAAAGAAGGAAACTTCCTATAAAGCACTTTGCTGCTCCAGGACTAGGGAAAGTAATGTTTGCAAGGCGTCGAAGGTACACATTTTACGTTACCATAAATATGAAAGGCTGAGCGAACTTCGTTTAGACTGTTGGGTTCTCTGCTAAGGTATTATTTAAAAGTGAGTCATTACTTTTTGCTTTAAATATTCAGCTGTTATTTAGCATAAAAATAATTACAGATTGCATATTAAGATTCTCACTATAAATGAGAAAGGTGATCTAAGTTAAACATAGAAATAGAAAATAATGAATTTCAGAAGATCAGTACTGCATTCAGCAATGTCAAACGTGAATTTTAAGACATTCAGAAATCCAATAGAGCAGTGTCGACAATGTCGAGTCCCAGACCTTCCACTATCCTGGAAAAATACTTTGTCACCTCTATTTCTGTTATTCCTTCTGCAGTTGTGAATTAGAGAGCGAGAGGGGGGGGGAGAGAAACAAAACAGTGCGCTTTATATCCCTTTAGAGCTATGACTATCATATTTATTAAAGAAACATGTGACATTACTTTCACACCACTTTCTTTACCACTATTGCTTATTTTCATATATTTTCTGCAAACAACTCTTACACAAGACTATTTTATTTACGCATACTAATTGAGTAAATTTTGCAGAAATGCTTTCGAAAACAATTTATTATAGGTACCAGTACAAGCGATAGTCAAGAGTGAGTCGCTGGATGCTGGCTTTCAAATTATTCAATACTCTTTGCACGACTTCAGGAGAAACAAATGAATTGTGACACAACATTTAAAAGATATACCATAAGGCAAAGCATCTAAAATGCTAGAAACAGGATTACATAGATACATTTTAGAATGTATTCCACCAAAGAGAAGAAGGACGGGTAGACCAAGACAGATCTGGATGAACGATATAGAGGAGTGTACTGGGATGCAAGAGAAGAAATGAGAAGGAAGAAAAGGGGTATAAACGAAGTGAATACAGGGAGATGTGCTTTTACATTATAATCCTGTTTAATGAACCATAAGGCAATAATTTAATAAACAATTAATACCAATATCAACAACTACAATCCCGAAAATGGTTAATTCCTAAACATTTTTGAAATTGTATGCTAAACCTTCGTCTCTTCCTTATGGTTTCCCTGTTACACAAAATTATACATAAAAATAATTTTTTTGAATAAAAGTGACTCCACCGGATATTTATATGAATTTCTAGGCAAATATGTTATTGGTCATTCAAATATATTAAACGAATATTTTTATTGATTCACGCGAACCAAAAGAAGGGGAAAAATGCAAATGCATTGAACTCTCGATATGGCAATTTCGTTACGTAATCTCACAATCATAGCTAGCTAGGTCTGGATAGAGATGGTCCAGATATGGACTATTTATTAACGAGTGCTTTTTCTGTAGATGCAATATATAATAGTCACTTTTTATCAGTTGTTGCAGCTTAAGTCGTGGCTAAAGTTAATTGTTAGCAAAAGAATAATAATTTATGTCGTAATCCTGCCTCTTTTCAACTGTTCATTATTGAAAATAATTTGAATACATTCGGATGTTCCAGACAAACACAACATATTCTGCTCAAAAAAATTAGAGGAACACATGTTTAAACTAAAAACAAAAATAAAATAGTGAGGAAATGTAAATTTTGACAGTCAGATTTGTGTTTTGAGGTATTGTTTAAAACTTTTATGAAGCTATTCTAAAATTTTGTTAGTTTTTCTCTGAATATGTCAGTGAAGTTGAAAAATCTGTGGAAATCAAAGTGAATTTTCTGTGATTTAATGATTTATTGTGTTTCAAAAACAGGTTTTAACAGAACTCTATGGTAGAAAATTGTTATTCTATTTCTCTGAGATATCTGAATGAAACATCTGTCTCAGAAGCAGTTGCGTGGATTGAAGATGACCATTCGATTCGCTTTGTCTCCAGGATTCTTCATGTCAGTTCTCCTGCCATAGGGCTTGGAGACGATATATAAAGACATCAAGAGGTGGCCCGGACAACGGTTTAAGAAAAAGATAATAACGATACAGCATAGATAGGTTGTCTTATCAGCTTTGCGCAGATGCAAATATACAGCCAGAGATCTGCAAACTGGAGTTGTGATTTCTGATCAGACAATAAGAAACAGGCTGAGAAATGCAGGGTTGAGTTCAAGAATCCCCGTTAAAGCCCCTCGTTTGACACGTCAGTACAAGGTACTGAGATTTGCTCAGAATCATGTCAACTGGTAGCTCTCCCAATGGAAAGCTGTTCTCTTCACAGCCGAGTCAAGGTTTAAATTGACAGGGTGTAATGGTCGTACACGTGTATGGAGACGTCGTGGTGAGCGTCTTACTCCAGCCACTATTGTTGAACATGACAGATTTGGAGGCGGTTAAGTTATGGTTTGGGCTGGCATTTCTCTTGAGCCTTGGACAGAGCTTGTAGTTGTCCCACAGCGCATGAATGCTAATGTTTACATTATAAGATTATCCTTCAACATGTACCCTCTGCTTATGGAATGGACCATAATTTTCTTCTACAGCACGATAATGCTAAACCCCACACAGCATGAAGTACTAAGGATGACCTACAAGAATGCCAAATTAGGGTAATGGACTGCCTGCATACATTCTGACCTCAATCTGATTGAACATCTGAGGGATAAGCTGGAAATACTTGTTTGCAAACAGCCTGCTGTGCCACTGAACCTCAGAGAACTCGCAAATACACTCACAAATTGTTATTAGGAGGCTGGTGCGAGGCATACCACATAGGTGTTATGCAGTTATTGCAGCTTATGGAAGATACTGAGTATTAAAATAATCATGGGATCATTGATTAGTATACATTGTAATCTTATATTTCCACTTTGTTTTGTGCATCAATTACTAATTTGATCGTATTTCCAATCCTGTGAAATAATAATGCATTGCAATGCATATCATTAGTTTACACAGTTCTTCAATCTATAATTACAAACTACCAAAAACTTAATTGTATCAATATTTGTTTTGGAACATTGGTTTATACATGTGTTCCTCTAATTTTTTGAGCATGTATTTTCAAATGTTTGAGAAGAGTTTTAGTATTAAAATCACGGTATTTGAGGAAACTGAAGAATACGATCAATTTAAATGATAGTTCCAAAGATTTAAATTGACGTAATGTAGTATTTAAATCAAGGATACTATAAGGCTGATGTTACATCGTCGACAACTCAATAGATATAAACTTTTATTAGAATCAGCATAGATTCACCGAAACCTTTTTATACGTAGGTTTGACCGGCGGATGATTCAAATATTGGTTGGTGTCTTTATGGCTTTTGGTGTTTGTGCCAGTTTATGTCCTTGTAGGGACATGTGTTGTATAATGGAGCTCATATATATCACATTCCACATACAATTATGTTCTTTGCACATACATTTGTGTTGAAGGTTACTGTGATATGCACAATTTTTGGTAAGTTAACGTTCAGGCTATTTGTGTTGCAGCCTTAGCGTAAAATAGTTTCAATTCTGTCATTCTAAGCAATATTAATGTTTCAAACATGCATGCTATTTTTACGACTTACCAGCTTTTGAGTATTGGTTTGATATTTCATATATTATGTTGTCAAAGTTTGTATATATTATTATTATTAGAATGAGAACAATAGAAATACATTTTCACCGAAAAACACAAATAATGCTATACGAATATTGCACTCAAAATTAGAACATGTAAAACAAATAAAGACCGGAAAATATCCGGAAATATAACAACTAATTTCTTAACAAATACAAAGAGGAATGAAAGTATAAAATAGATTAGCCAACAAAATCAAAATTAATAATAATATTTTGAAATAAACTATTACACACGTTGACAGTTCAAATATATCAGGTAAATATATGAAATATCAAACCAATGCTCAAAAGTTGGCAAGTCTAATAAATAACATGGGTGTTTGAAACATTAATATTGCTTAGAATGACAGAATTGAAATTATTTTACACTAAGGCAACAGCACAAACATCCTGAGCGTTAACTGGCCAAAAATTATACATATCACAGCAATTTCACAAATATATGTGCAAAGAAAATAATAATCGTATGGAATGAGATGCAGGGAGTGCCAGCTTATTTTTTCTCATGTGTATATGATTCTTATAATTTTTTCTTTTTTAAACATACATTTTATAAAGTAAGTCTTCTTCTGCGGCATAAAAACAAAATACTCAACAATCAATATCAGACCTGCACACACAATTTTGTTATACAAATTCTGTTGCTGTCAGCTAGACCAGTTCAGTGCTTTGGGCGAGTGAACATTTATTGTGTATTTAAATATTTGTGGTAGTGCAAATCATTCGAAAAATAAATATATAAATTATTGTTTGAGCAATTCAAAGAAAAAGCTACAAATTAAGCTCCCAAAACCTGTTTATTCATCATTTGAATTGGAAAATCTCAATGGCATTTATAATTAATACTTATATTTTTGATCTAACAGACACATTTAGGATCACACACGTTTTTAAAATTAATTTTGAAGTGCAGTACGACGCCTTGAAACACAGACGATGCAATGAAATTTGTAATGTTAACTGCTTTTAATTAATATTTTCTAATTCAAATTTTAAGTTCTTTACCACTTAGCTATAGTAAATAGAGGAAATATTGCATTCCAGCAAAGACCCGATATCACCTTCATCGCATTTACACGTTTTGAGATTTCCTGAATAAAAATGTTTGTGTGTTCGAGACTCTATGAATAGTCTAACTAAAATCAAAAAGTTAAGTACCAAACCTGGTTTTTAAGTTCGGTATCTTCCAAGGATGCCATCGCAGACTCAGCTATTCTTTACATTTCGTTGTTTTTGATATTGCGATTTTGCGCAATAAATATATGTATTTAGGGTAGCTGTAAGAAAAATGACTGTATGTCTTATATTTTATGAAAATAGCCTGTGAAATCTTCCTTTGTATGACTTGTAAATCTAAGAGACATACAAAATCTTACTACACTAGAATTTAAATTTCCTTAAAGCTCAGAATTTATGGAAAGTAAATACCGATGATCAAAGAATATTCATATGAGCCGGCAATCTACAGGGCTGAAAATTTCGCACTTTTTGCGTTTTGGTTACAAGATAAGAACTCGGTGAAAACATAACCAATTAATTTAGCTAAAACAGAGAATGAACCTCGCACCCTGCGGATAGATAGGAATACACGCTACTGTTATACTACGAAGGCATCATTAAATAGCTTGTGTAAAAGTGGTACCTACAATTAGCTGTGTGTGGATTTGCCCCAAGGTCTTATCGGAAGTTTTGAGTTCAAAACAATTGCTCGTCATTAGATCGAACACAAAATATACACCCAGAATTAAAAACTTTAATATGTGTAAATAAGTGTATACCAAAATTATTGAAATAACTCTCATGCTATGCGTATTTTAAAACTAAGTAATAATTTAGCTCGTTAACAGGGCTGTAATCAATTTTACAGACCAGGAGAGACGAAAATGTATTTAAAAATCATAAGAAAGACTTTCTTGTTACAAACCTACTGAGTGATAGGCATAATTCAAATAACAGACATAAATACCATTTCTAGAATTACTGCTGTGAAGAGATGCTATTTATTGATAAATTAGGCCTGTGCACTGAAAATTAAAATTCAGCATCGAAGTTTCTTGGGTAATAAAAACTCAAAAGAGGCACATTTGTAAACAGTGCGTACTGAGAGGTTTTACGATTCCATGACCACTGATTTCAATCTTACTTCATAACGCATCATAAATAAACCCAACATATATTTTAAAGCGACATATATGAGTGATCAAATCGATAACTCATTATGTTGGATAAAATTATGTTAGTATTAATGTTGCATATCGTTCTGTGCAATATGCTTCTTATAGGGTGTTCTCTAAGGAAATAGGTTACGTAACGTTATGTCTCATTCTCCTTTTCTACCTGCTATAACCAATTATTGCTATCGTCTCTGCTTTCAAGAGAAAACTTGAGAAACCCAGAATTACGCAAATTACAAAGCTTTCTGGGTGTCCTTCGTCGAAAGCGTCCTTTTAGTCGCAGAAAAATTCATGCTGCTACACGATAACGCCCGACACATCGGCGTTCTTGTCCAAGAGTCAACAGTTACTGCAACAGGTCGTCGTTTTACATCCTCTCACACTAACTTCATTTTCCACCATGCAATTTGTTTCTCCTTGCCCGGTTGAGGCAAAAGGTGGATCTGATTTGAGTTAGCTGAGGAGATCGACATTACCACGAGCACATAATGCGATATTCCTGCCGATGCCATTCAGAGGTGTGTATGTATGCACGTGTTTGCGAACACGATGGTTGTAGGATTATATGTAAATAATATATGCTAACTCTATTAGCACATTAAGCGTATTAATTTCGAGTTCTACTTTACCGGCAAGCATATGCAACCTATTTTAAAAATATTTATCAATCCAAAGGTCATTAAATGTCTCATACCTGACGCAGAAGTTAGTTAAATTATTTCCCACAAACCAACCTGAAGACCTCTTTCAACAGAAAGATGAACGATGGTCCAGTACCTGCAGTTTAACAAAAACAAACAAACAAAACAAAATTATTAGGACGCTACATTTTTCAGCCATAAAAACATTGTACTCTTTGACCAAACTTTCATATACCTTTGCTAATTATGGGAAATGGTGTCAAATAATATGTAAGGTATAGCACGAATAAATGTATGTGTGCGCATCATCTAAATTCTTAAAATATCAAACACAATTATGTATTTTCACCATTAATTGGCTTAAAAGTGATTCATAGCTTTGAATTTTATACTTTGTGTTTTACATTCAGGCTTCGCACACACTCATCCCTTCCTTCATGTTTCAGATTCTAGGATGTATAAAGTATAATAAAATAATAATACTACTACTCAATAAAAGCATAATTAAGGCTCTTTGAAATTAAAATCGGAACTATTGGAAATTGAAGTTAACACGTTAACCAACCGTTTGGAAATCAACACACTGGTGCGTTACTAACTCATAGCTGGTAGAGGAGTTGTACTTTATAGAAACTGAAATTATTTTGATTCAAATTAATATTTAGGGGCTTTCTGAGCTTTGGTGTTAGGTGGCCACCTTTGATAGATACGAGAAATTGAAAATGAAGCAGACATCAGCATGTGCTTTATCGCGGGCATATGAAACTCAACTTATGGATTAAATCATTTGTTTGTTAAGGATGTTGTCAATAGCCAGGATCATTTCAGCGCCGCCAATGTTCAGGAATTTTGTCCCGCAAGAGTTCTTCTACATGCCAGTAAAATCTACTGACAAGGGACTGTCGCTCTTATAACAGTTGGCTTGCACCAGGTTTAAACCCCAACCTTGATCAGAAGACTAGGGCCTAAAAAATAGCTACCCAGACTGATAAGAATAGTGCGAATTTAGCTCAATAATTTGAGCTATACGTCAAAATGATCCATTATATTTTTATGTAACGAAATTTAATTATGATTGTTGTTTAAGTATCTTTTCGCATAATAACATAAGCGATAAAGAACTGTTAAATTGCCAATTGAATAAGCGATAAAATATTTACAGTTACTGATTTTAATTTGACAATTGGTATCTCTTTCCATATCAGGTACTTGATTCTGTGAATATACTATTATTAGAATGTAACAAATATATTTTTCGTTAAATCTCGATCTGTGATGAGTTTTGTTTGTCCATAATGAAAAATAACTATTCACAGAAATAGGTGGAACCAAAAATTGATAGTATTCTCAAAAAAAAAAACAAAAAAAAAACTGAGGCATTGCAGGGTATTGGCTTGGCAAATAAGAAAAGAATTGAGCAATCCCTGTTTTATTATATTTGTCTTTCAACACAGAATCGCTCTGAATTTCAATCATTTCTATTTGGATGTCAGTATATGTCTTATGATCATTCAAATGAAAGGTGCAGAAAAAATTAATTAATTCCTTTATGAGAGAAACTTCTTTCTCTGTTTATCCTCCTCGATGTAGGACTCGCCCCTCCGGACTAGCAGGCCAGCGTTTGGGGTCAAACGCCTGTTGAGGAATAAAGGCTGCGGATCAGAGAGAACCAGGATGGGTAATTAGGCCGATGCCTGGTAACAAAGTCAGGAAGTGGATGATATGAAATTACAGAGTTGGTGGAATGAATAGTCGGGAAGCCGGAGCACCCAGAAAAAACTTATCCGCACGCTTTGTCCACTTGAAATTTCACATGCGGTCTTTGGGAATGAACCCGGCCCGGCTAGATGAAGTAACCACGCGACCATTATGCGAAGAACAAATGAATACAATGGTAATCGTTGTGGGACTTCATTTACAAGAACATTTTTATTTCTTTTCGAGGAAGGCAAAAGCCAACTCATTTCTGTAGTACGGTAGACTTGACGGCGCCGTGGGTGAGTGGTTAGATCCCAAGCGCCCGCATATGGGATTCGTGGTGGACGAAGCGGTGTCTTGGCGGTTTTTTTTCAGGTCCTCTGGTTTCCTCCTCCACTCATTCCACCAATTGCTCCTTTCCAATCATCAATTTCGCTTACATTTCATATCATCCACTTCCTCAGGTTCATGCCTGGCTACGGGCCGACTCCTCGTAACAGGTTCTCGATTCGTATTTTCGTGCCGTTGGCTCCCCGACAGGGTTCTCACTCCTAGGCATTGGCTTGTAAGTCCTAGGGGGGCGTCAGCCCTACAAATACGAGGTAGTTAAGCCGAATACGAAACAACGATAGACTTTAAAATTCTACCAAACTCACAAAATAGAAATGATAACTGATGAGTCAGTCTCCGATAAGGAATAATGTTTATGACTCTCCTAAAATTTTCGAAATGTAATCAATGTTCATATTTTTAACACAACACCACCTGGTGAATTATGCTGTAGATATGGTGAAACTTATCACCCATTATGAAAACATATTATTTAAATCTAAAAGTTAAGGGTCAGTACTCCGTGGTTTTGGGTGGGGGGGCATGTTTGACACCGATGGCTTTAGCAGGTTTCTCGATGATCTCAAAAATTCAAATCGAAACCTCAAAACTCGAAAACAGCTCTAAATATTACGTTTAGCGAAAATTATTTCAATATCTGTTTATCTGATTGTTCGGCGTCCCGAAAGAAATACCAGTTTCGAAATTTCTATTAAATTGTAGATGAAAGGTCATGCATAAATCAATATACTCTGCTATAAACGTATAGTAAGGAATTAATTGTTAAAACAATATTTTGTATAACTCTGTGTGGACCAATAATAGTGCATATAATTGTGATGAGTTCCATTCGCATGGCTTTCTCAAACTATTCGACAGTAAATTTTCTTACAAAAACTTATTCTTCTGTCTGCTTTATCCTAATTGAGATGACCATTAGCAGAATTTACATTATTATTTGCTTCCTTGTACGTAAAACGCAAATACATAAATACACTAGACTAAAGAAATCGTCAAATCTTTTGAAAATTGATCGCTATGTGTAACAATTGAAATTCGGTTCTCTTTTTCATTCACGAAAAGAATGTTGACCTCCTGCTTGAGAAAAGATTATGCAATTTAAAATTAAAACTAATAATAAGGAATATCTTGGAATGGTTAATTCTATGAAAAAGTGTATATGACATAAATTTTGTGTAGTAAGTTTTTATTTTTCCCTTACGGTTTACCGATTACACAAAAGACCATGTAGAATGAAGAGCTCCTCAAGGCTATTCATAGACATTTCTAGACGTACTTTTCGTTTTTCATTAAAATATCTTAAACTAGTGGTGCTTTAATCAAAATCGTTAGTCATTTTTGAGAAAATCAAAAATTTCGAAAAATGTTCCATGTTGGGGTGAGGGAATTCCCTTTAAAGTCTTTGTGCCACATCCTTAGAAGACATTGAAGTTGAAGACCAAGTTTAACATACTTTTTATTTATGAGCTTTGCTACGCAGAGACACACAGACAGTCATTTTTCTAAAATTACTTTTGGATTCAGGTGGTCTCAAAACACGTATTTACGGTGAAATTTCAGTATCCAGTTTTTGAGTGGATTACATTACCTTCTCTATCTACTATGTACTTTCTACTTACGTGCTAGAGAAATTAAAACGTTTATTGACAGAAATTGCGTGATTTAACGAAAACTACATTTTCATGCTATAAACTTTTATTTCTTACAGTTTATAACTTATAAAATATCCATTCAAAGTGAAGACAGCTTCACAGGTTGTTCCTAAGGTACTAAAAATGTGTATTTTATTTATTATGGAAATATATAAAAACATAGGGTGTATGGGGTTTAATGTCATTAAATGTTTGACGTTTTTATATAACTTGTGTTTTAATAATTTTTACAAGTTTATTTTGCTGAACTAATATTAGTTATGGAACTTTAGGAATACCGTGATTATTAATTAATAAGTATTTATTGAATATTTTACCTTAATTCATAATAATTGATTATAAATCTAAGTGTCCTAATTTCATTTCCATGTTTTAGTCAAAATCATACAAAATGTTCGACAAAATCAAGAGCAATGGAAATTTTTACATCTAAAGGGTAGTTAGGGTGAGAAGATTTTCTTGAAAATCTTTTCATTCTTATAGGGCGCAAAATTTGATTATCGAGTTTCGTTTTTAAATTATGCTGCTCAGACACACGCACACACACAATCCTTTTTGTAATCTTTTGTCCTCGCAACTTTTTCTACCCCGACGTTTCTTATAAAGCTGGCACAAAATATTTTTCAAATAATTATTTTTATCTTCTTCATATTAATGGAGATCAATATTTCAAATACTTCAGACAGATTTCAGGAGGTGGAAAAAAATAGAATAATTAAGTCAGCTGTCGCTATATGCTGGCCTTACAAGGATTAGAATACGGGCGAAGGGGACTCGACACAGAACCAATGTGCTTATGGTGCCCCACCAGTCAGGAGCCGCGTCACATCAATGACCGGGTCTGCACAGTATCTAGACTGTCGGACATCTAGACTAGGGACTTCAACCAACGCTCCTATAAGGACGGTTCTTATCCCGGCAGCCAATCGTAATCGGGAGGACGGAGACAGTTACAATGAGCATCCTTTTCTGCCACGCTGCACCGAGCACCATCACTGACATTTCCAACCCTGGAAGAAACCAACTGGATCAAGGATGAATTCAATGACAATGGAAGCTACATGGAGGAACAGGAAATACGGGGGATGGAAGAAATGTACTGAGGATTCACCTGGCAGTCCGGGAAAACCTTGAAAACCCCATAGATCTATTATGCCGGTCACGGGCCATCCCTCTCGGCAGGCTGCTCTGAAGTTAAGCTCTTTTTCACATCGCGCGACATTTGATCAGCAATATAAAAAGCTTGAGGAGATTTGTAACGGTGAAACAAATAATAAGAAATATCTCAAATATAGCTGACGTCAAAATAAAAGAAGTAAAATAATTAATTATGTGCTTTAAATAGACATATATTTTTTGTGTGATAAGCTTTAGTTTAAAGCTTAGGTTTACTGTTATGCGAACTAGATCTTATTTCGCAGGCTTCTCAGAACAATTAAAGTATTCATACAAAATATATCTTACACATATTGTAATTTAAACATCATCAGAAGCAATTCTGAGAAAATAAAAAGGCTTGGAATTTTTCTACCTAAATGGAGTCTGGGATGAATTATTTTCTTGATAATCTTGTGTCATGCCTTTGGATTTTAAATTAAGCACCAAGTTTGATATTTATCCGACATTATATGTTGAGTTATGCTGTTCAAACTACATATATACACAACTTTTTCCAAAAATGCTTCTTGTGGTTCAGGAAGCTACGGTTAGATAACGATGGGGGACACTTCATCCACTGCGAAGTATAGAACTCTATTGTGTACTAACAAGGGGATGAAGTAAGGTAACCACAAGTGGCCAAGATTGCGGGCAGACGGGCTACAGAAAAGCACCAAAGTTCCTCATTCCGGCATCAGGATCCTCCGTGCAGCTGCCAACGCCACACATTCCGGGTCCCATCAAAGTCCCCGACTCTGAGAGGACATCAACCGCAGTGACGCCTCAACGCCGAGAATACATTTACAATCCGCATGCATTTGCCAGCATTGCCACACACCACGAGCCTAGAATTACACCGAAAAGATAAGGAAATAACTTGAGAGTGATTCATGGAGAAAAGCACACCAGCATTCGCTTAACTGACAAGGGGGAACCACGAAAAGCCCCAGCTCAGAAGGTGTCGACGGGGATGGAATCTGCGACCTCCTGAATACGATCTCGGCGCCACCTCACTCGGTTCAGGAGACTCAAAACCTATATTTCCGGCGCAGTTTTGAAATGAAATTTTAGGTGGAATACAATCTTTTTTCCACTTAGGGGTACTTTGTAGAGGAAATACCTTTTTTATTCCGAACATCTCGAAACGCATATTTCTAGTACAATTTTGATATCGAGTTTTTGGGTGGAATTTAATACTTTCTCTAATAATACTGTAGGTAAACAGTAGTGAATCTTGTTCCAACCTGGTTGTATATAGCTCACGGAGTTCTCATGGCATTTTAATAAATATTGTAGTTAATATGTAAGTTAATGGCGCTTAGGGCTAATGACATTGATACGTCCTGATGTCGTGGATGTGGCAATACTGCCAACCGGCAGAGTAGATAGATAGGGAAGGGTAGGTGTGGTTTGGTCTTTATTTTGTTATCAAGTGCTACGGGAAAAGTACAATGCAGGAAGGTGGTTCCCCCAGGTAGCCGGGGTCAGCTCCCCGTCATGTGTTAGCTTTGTGTCATACTGGTGCCAGTGTTAAATGTAATTTGTTAATATATTTTTGAACTGTTTTTTTTTTTTTTTTTAGACTTTTATATCCTGTCAGGTACTGATCCCTGTATGTTAAACTAGTTACAGCAAAAGGTATGACAATATATGTAGACTGAAATTAACATTTTTGAAAAACAGTTATGTTAACATCACATTACTTTCTCTGCTCATTCTATAATAAATTAATTTTACGAAACATTTTACAAACGCTACTCTTTTACTTTATGTTAATCGAGATAAACATTTGTAGAAATTCTTGTATGCCTACTTCTTTGTAGATACGATATGAAATGGGGAAAGCAATAGATTTAAGGGTTACTCACATGCTAGTCTGTGATTCCTCTGAAATTCCCTGTTCTCTTTGCATGACCAGGAAAAGTATCAACATTTGAATATTAAAACTAAGAAGAAGAAATATTTGGAAATGGTAAATTAAAAAAAAAAAAGGAATAAAAAAGGCAATGGGGTTTGGTTTTCTTTGGTTTTTTTTTTATTTTTTAGCTAAGCATTACCATGGTTACAACTTTGTTGGATAACACATTAGCAATTTTATTCATATGCTATAAGATTTTGAAAGTTACAATCATGCTATTATCACAAAATAGAATCCAGGTAATTCAATGCTATTATGAAAGCAAGAGGAGTTTTTCGTAAGGTCTGAGAAAATTCAAAGCTCTTAACAATTTAAGAGCAGGTCATGTTCAACTCATCAAGTTCCAACAAACTGGCCGTCGTGATCCCCAGATCTCAATACGATCGATTTTTGTACTGGGATTACTTTAAAGAACGAGTTTCCTTGGAACTTCCGACAACCCAACAGCTGAGAGATGCTGTTTAGCAAGAAACTGCTAATATTCCAAGACATCTGGAAAATGCTGTGCATGGAGTTACAGAGAGAATGGTATACGTTGAACAATAGAACGGAATCTTCCCATTGTTTTATAAAATTACATTGTGACTTCTTTTGCATTTTTTCCAATATCAAATATTATATTTATATCGGAATAAGTTTGAAGTGACTTTTAAAAGACATTGGACTGAAAATATTATAAACAAATAGAATTTTGAACTTAATAGTAGCAGAGAACATAAGAGAAAGCTGAGAAAGTACTAATATATTAGCTTTTCATATTCTGCTGATTACTCTTTATGGAAAGAACCTTTATGCAGTGTAATCATTTGATGAGTTCTTGCCAATTCATTAATGAATATGTCTGTTGCAGGAATGCCGTTTTTGTGGGCAAAACATATTTTATTTAACTTACCAGAATGTATGTTTACATGTTTTTATATATTGATGTTAGTGGACGCATTACGTATGATCTGCTACTCGGAAGAATGTGAACTACTGCGAAGATATGTGTGCACGAATAGCCTGATAGTTTAATTCAGTTGTTGACGCTGTCTGCGGGATTATATTCGTATTCACCTTGTTCTGATTGTAGTGAAGGTCATCAAATAATGTACGTACCTATTGTATCCCATACAAAAATTGGCTACCGAAATTTCACAGGTAATAGACGTTTTGAGGTTCCCTGATTAAAAAAAATAACATTTTTAGAAAACAAAGTGTACTGCGTGGTATGTGAACAACATAACGCAAAAAAATAAAAAAAGTCCATTAAATACCAAAACTAAATGAGTTCAGCATCTTCTAAGCAGTGGTAAAAACCAGTTCCATCATTACGTTCAGAAAAAAAAGCAAAAGAAAAGCCGAATTTGGGAATTATCATCTAAAAGGATAGCAATACATTGCAAAAGTTACAAGCTCCAGTTTCTGGAACGCAAAATGGATTACCCTTGTGGAATTTATTGAATCTGGGACAACTATTCGCGATGCTGGGTCCTGCACTAAACTTCATATGCTCGGCCGTGCATTACAGCAAAAGTCTGCAAATCACACCTATTCTGCAATTTCTTGTTAAAGTTTGACAATTTGTTAGAGCCGCTATTTTTTATTATAGTGTTTAATGCCCGCTTTAACTACTAATGGCACCACAGGCGGTGACACTGATGATACATGAATGATGATGGAGCACCGGTGGAATGCGATGGCGGGGGAAACCGGATTGCCCGGAGAAAACCCGCCACAAATCTCACATGCGGTCGCTTGGGATCGAACCCCGGCCGTCTGGGTGAGAGGCTAATGGTCTAACCACTCGACCACCAGAATTCATGCTTAATTTCAGTTCTGGTTGGAGATTATTACAAGAAAATATAAAAACAATTCATTTTTACTTAGTGCATAGGCAGAGAAGATGTTGTAATCCGCCCAAAATATTTCACTGGAAATACAAGTTTCAGTGTCCCCTGCAAACAAAAAATAATAATTGTAGAATCCGGCGCACGTGTGTCTGTGTGTCCGTGTGTTTGAGAACAAGATAACTCAAAAACGAAAAGCCAGTAAAATACTAAACTTGGTATTTAGCTTTAGTATCTTCCCAGGTTGCGACACGAACACTTTGAGGAAAAATTCCCCACCCCAAACTACCTTTCACATGGAAATAAGTTCAAAAACTTTTCTTAAAAATGACTCTTGCAATTTTTAAAACACAGTGCTTTAAAGATATTTGACTGAAAAATAAGATATATATCTTGAACTCTCTGGGATCTCTTGATTCTGGATAACTTTCGCATAGCTGGTAAATCGTAAGATATACAAAAACTGCAGAACTTGTTAAAACGCACAACTTATGCCACATATAATTTTTTTCGTGGAATTTACCATTTACGAGATATGCCTTGTTATTCGTTTTAGTTTTAAAATTTTAAAGTTTTTCTCACACGGGAATTTATCAATTTCTGGTCGTGCAAAGAAACGAATTTCAGTGACATAGCAACCAACTTTTAAAAGATTAGAACTATCGCATTCTACTTTCTTTCTATACTTTCTACTTAGAAGGAAGCAAGTAATAAGACCGTTTCTGCAAATGTTGATTTCAATTAGCATGAAGTAGATAGAAGTATGAACTTTTTAACAATATTCTTTACAGATATGTAGAGAAAACAGATTTTTAATATTCTGTTATTTGGAAGAAAGCTGGGATTACATTGCTTTGTGACAGAGCACTTAAATACAAAATTTGATAAAAACATCACAAGAACTATTGTTATCGCATAAGACTCGTAAGGTGATATAGTAAGTGTGAAAATAATGCCCTACGCGAGAAGAACGAAGAGAGTTTCCTAATGTAATATTTGACGTGTTGTACTTATTTTGAAATTTTCTTTATTTTAATAAATTTAGTAATGGAAACATACCTCGCTGATGGTATGTGATGGACAGAAGCCTTTCGATATGTGCTTTTTAAGGTCTTTGCTTTTTTCCCCCATTTAACCTACATTTATTTTGTCTTCCACTATCATTTTACTTACAAATACATATATACATTTAAATACACAAACGCCTATACCCAAGGTGGGACTCGGACCCACGATCCCCTGCACCACTAAGCACCAAAGCTAGGCTGTTCTACCATCTGTAGTCATATGGCAAAATGCAACTAGCCATTTAAGGTCTCATCTCCTCACACAATATCCAACACTTAGCTGCGCGACAAGCAGATTGTGTTAGGAACTGTCCAATGTACTGCTTTTTTTCTGTGGACTGATGGCAGCGCAAGCGTAATTACCATCAATTTTCAGTTTTTCTACTGTCTTTGGCTGAAAGTGGAACTTTTGGTCGTGGTATTAAATCACAGAAATGCAGTACTTACACAGCAGTAATAAACATTCATCCTATTTATTATGGTCAATTAGCGTTAATGTTTTAATTGTGTTTCACACAAGCCGTGTATAGAGCAGGAGTTTCCTATTTGTTCATTTTGGTAGCACAGCAGCGTAGTTTACATTGTTACCTCCTGATATACATTGAAACAGATGATTCTCCACAGACTTTTGTATTTAATGCATTGCTATTCAACTCTCGAAATTTGGTCTGAGTTAGCAAGCTGATACGAAAGTAAGTAGATTGAAATTGTGATTTCCTTCGAACTATACGGAAGGTGCTAAACAGGAACTGACTTGATTTTTGTTGTTGTTTCATTTACATAGCCACCCTTAACATCTAAGGTCATATCGGGGGCTTTCCACTTGAAACAAATCGTTGTCTTTAGGTACTTTGTTTTACGTTGGTTAAAATCATTATGTTTAACTCAAACACCCACATAAAAACTTCCAGACTCTGTGGGGGATAGGGAATAATTCGGGACCCCCGGATGAGAAGTCAGCTCGCTGACCACTTGACCACGGAGGCAATCAACTTGATTTTAATGTAGTTGGAGATTATATATATCTGCATATTTGAACATACTAAAGTAGGCTAGCTTTTAATTTAGGAAAACGCATTATTTGACCACGCTGCTTTTGCGATGTGTAGGTTCATATTAAATGAAAAAAATATTTTCGCTTATAGCATTATAGAATTATATGCTAATTAATAATGGTGTAAGTGAACTTTTTGTTATTTGAGTAACATTTTACTATGGTAGGGTTCAATTTTTGCAATTACATATTGTTCTGCAGTTCTTTTGGATCACTAGCTAGAGTAAACCTTACAGGTTCCCGATAGGATAGCTCCCAATATTGAATATCTTTTGGATTGTTTGGAGTAATTTTAGAATACGTTTTCGTTCCATGTTCAACCACTCAATGCAGGAATACAGTAAGTTATAATTGGCTGTATTTGATACTGACGCGCGCGACAAACCTTGGTGTTTGTAAATGTGTATTTGTATGTGTAATTGTGAGTAAACATGAACAGGATTAATAAAAAAATAGCTTCGTTTTGGGAAACAAAACAAACAAATAAGCAGTAAAGCTATAGAATACCAAATACCACTTAGGGCTTGTTGGTCCTGATGATGATGATGATACTCTTATTAACTAGAAAGTTAAAGAAATAGCTTTAATTATGTGGCCCCATACCCTGGACATAACCGTGAAATGGGAAAAATGCAATTTAGTTATATTTATGAACGCTCTTTAACTGCTGTGTTTCTTAACGTACTATTTTATTCTGGGCGTGAAATACCGCTTAATTTTATCAGGTTTGAGGTTGTTTTGCGTGCCGTAAATCTACGACCATGGTTTACTTCTCTTCCGAAGGAAACCATACTGAGGATTTTATTTTTTACCTTCCGCCAGAATTGAATCCAGAACCTTGGAGCCATAGCCTAGTATGTTACCCCTGGACTACGGAGGACGACGGATGAAAATGCATTGGGAAGTTATTCCACATCCTACCTACAGTCTTGGCTTAGCACTGTGATGTTTTTGGTGCACTAAAGGCACTCATGAATGGTCACCACTACAAAACAATATTTTTTTTTTTTTTGCTCAGAACCAGATTTCTATCTAAAAGACTTTTTAAACTCGAAGAATGGTGAGAACATAAATAAAAAATATGATGTGTCCCATTCACATGACTTTCTCTACATCTCTGCAAAAATTATTGTTAAAAGGCTTTTGCTTCTATTTACTTCATGCTAACCGAGAGAAAAAAAAAAAAAAAGCTAGCATAAATAGTCTTATTACTTGCTTCCTTGTAAGTAGAAGCGAAATAAGGGAGTACCATAGGTTAAAGTGATAGTCAAAAGCTTGTTGCTATGTGACTGAAGTGACTTCGTTTGTAGGACAGCAGTTGTCAACTTCCCTTATAAGAAAAGTATAAGTTTTTCATAGCTGAAACCAAAAATTAGGAATATCTAAAAAACAATCAACTCCACGGAAAAAATGTATATTACATAAATTGTGTGTTTTAAAGTGCTCTACATTTGATGTGTGGTAAGTTTTTGTCCATCTCTTACGGTTTAGCAGTTATGCAAAATTCCGTAAAATTGACCCAGAATAAAGTAACCTTCAAAGGCTATTCCCAGAAAATTCAAAATATACATTTTATTTGTCAGGTAAATATTTTTAATATACGAAATTTTAATAAAAATCGTTGGAGCCATTGTTTTAGAAAGTCAAAATTTTGGAAAAAAGTTCCATGGTAGTTTGGGATGGGTAGATTTTCTTGAAAATCTTCATGTCGTGTCCTTGAAAGATACTAAATTTAAATACCAAGTTTGGTATTTTACCAACTTTTCGTTTTTGAATTATCGTGCTCACAGACACACGGGCACACGGGCACACTAACACACGGACACAGACACACACACACACACACGGCCTTTTTCTGAAAATACTTTTTTTTGGATACAGTGGACCCTAAAACATATATTTCCGGTGAAATCTCGGTATCGAAGTTTTTGATGGAGTGCAATACCTTCTCTATACACTATGTACATAGTACGTGTAGAGAAAGTAAAAATCTGATGTGTTCCAGCCACGTGACTTTCTCTACATTGCTGTAACAAATTATTGTTAAAAAACTTATTCTTGTATCTACTGTAGGATAATCGAGATAAATATTAGCAGAAATTGCCTTAATTACTTGCCTCCTTGTAAATAGAAGGTAAATAAGGGAATACACCTGGCAAAAGCGATAGTCAAATCTTTTAAAAGCTGGTTGTTATGCTGCATTGCCAGGATTTTTCAAATTTCTGTGTGAGAAAAGTTGAAGTATTTTAAATTTGAAACAAATAACAAGGAATATTTCAGAAGTAGTCTACTCCGCGAAAAAAACGTGTATGACATAAATTGTGTGTTTTAACGAGAGCTAATTTTCTGTGTGGTAAGTTTTTGTCTATCTCTTACGGTTTAGTAGTTATGCAAAATCCACAAAATTCTTTTAGAATAAACATGTCTTTAGTGGCTATTCAAAAAAAAAATCAAGATATACATTTTATTTACCATGTAAATATCTTTAATGTACGATATTTTAATCGAAATTGCTAGAAACATTTTTGAGAAAATCAAAATTTTCGAATTTTTTCCGTGTAATGCGTAGTTTGGGGTGGCGGAATTTTCCTCAAATCTTCGTGTCGCATCCTTTGAAGGTACTAAATTTATATACCAAATTTCGTTTTTGAGTTGTCGTGTTCACAGACACACGAACATGATGCACTGACAAACGGAGACACACACACACACATACACTGACGTAGCTTTTTTTAAAAATACTTTTTTTTTGGATAAAATAAGGTTGTGTATTTGTTTTCCAAAAATAAGATTTATATTATTTTAACAATATTCATTACTGAATTATTCAGCCTTTGTTCCAACAATTTAAAGTAGTTGGTGGTCACATTAACAACAAATTGTTGTTTATGACTTTCGGTGGACTACAGTAATCGGCACATCCTTTATACGCCGTGTGTCTCTTTGAAAGTAACGAGAATTTGGTTATACTATGATATTGTGGTTGTATCACACGTTGCTTGCTATCCACGTCTGTCTACATAGTGTATGTGATGCAGCTTAGTATAATACATTTGTTATACTACAAAATCTGGCTTTATAATAAAGGTTTACCATTTGACAAAATAACTGAAAAACGGATTGATGATCAAGCCCCATTTTGGGAAGCCGTACTACAATCAATGATGATTTATTAATTAATGTAATTACTTAACTCCCACGCTTTGTGGAAGCCACTTTGCGGCGGAAATAATTTTGCATTATGTTTAACGATGACCTGATGTGTTGACAGCAGTTCTTCTCATCTCGCTGCCCTCTGCTGCTCGCTGTAGAAGTGTTGTCTGTTGCATTTGCTTTTTACTTTCCCTACCATAATACATATACAGAGAAAATGTTACATTCTACCCAAAAATTCTATACCGAGATTTCACTGGAAATACACGTTTTAGTGTCCGCAACATTTTTAGAAAAATCTGATGTGTTCCATTCACATGACTTTCTCTACATCTCTGCAACAAATTATTGTTTAAAAGCTTATGCGTCTATTTACTTCATGCTAATCGAGAAAAAAATTAGCCGAAACAGTCTTATTACTTGTTTCCTTGTATGTAGAAGCGAAATAACGTAGTACCATAGGTTAAAGTGATAGACAAAAACTGGTTGCTATGCGACTGAAGTTCCTTTGTTTGTATGGACAAGAGTTGACAAATTCCTGCATGATTTTCAAAGCTGAAACTAAAAACAAGAAATATCTTAAAAACGATCAACTCAACAAAAAAAAAAAAAAAAAAAAAATGTATATTGCATATATTGTGTGTTTTAACGTGCTCTACATTTTTTGTGTGGTAAGTTTTTGTCCATCTCTTACGGTTTACCAGTTATGCAAAATTCCGTAAAATTGATCCAGAATAAATTAGTCTTAAGAGGCTACTCCCAGAAAATTCAAGATATACATTTTATTTGTCAACGGACACACACACACACACACACACACACATGGACCTTTTTGTGAAAATGGTTTTTTTCATACAAGGGGCCCTAAAACATATATTTCCGGTGAAATCTCGGTATCGAATTTTTGGCTGGAGTGCAACACCTTCTCTATGCACTATGTACATAGTGCGTGTAGAAAAAGTAAAAAGGTATATGTGAACACGATAACTCAAAAACGGAAAGTCGGTATTCAAGTTTAGCAGCTTCCTAGGGTACGACTCGAAGATTTTGAGGAAGATACCCCCACTCTAAACTGCCCTTCATATGAAAAAAAAAAAAAAAAAAGAATCGAAAATCTTTATTTTCTCAAAAATGGCACTAATGAATTTGATTAAAAGACCGCATATTAAATATATTTACATATAAATAAAATGTATCTCTTGAATTTTACCTTGTGGCTGAAATCTATGGCACATCTCTCGATAACCTTTGTCGCCAAATAGAATGTCATGCAACTTCCCTGTCTCAATCGACTGTTTTTAAATATATCATAAACAGCTTGCCACACTATTGGCAATTTGTATATTTCCATAACTTTAAAGGGATATTAAGAGAAACATATTAATTCTTGGTTTTATATATATATTATTGCATATTACGATCAGATGACGAAATGGGCACATGAGTACAGTCAATAATGTCTACGATTCCAAAAAGGCTTCCATTTGCACAACATTCTTGGATTCACATGGTCAAAACAAGCGATTGCTTCCGACTCTTCTTAATTTATGTTTCTGTACTCCATTGCAGTCATCATCTACAACGTAGGATGATCTCATGACGAAATACTGATGTCGCTAATAACTGTTGAATCAGTGTCAGTGGGCGACTTCTGTTCATATACTTAGTCTCGGTTCAAAGTCAGGAACGAAAACTACGCAAGCTACCGACTTATAAGTTTATGTCTGCCTAGGAGGAATCTTTCCTTTTTATAAGTGTTTAGTTTTCGGCAAAGTTCTGCATTCAGAAAATCAAGTTTATTAATATAAGCAGAAAAAAATGCCATATTGTGTCTCTTGCCTTAGTATTTATACTTCTAATATGAACATATGCATATTTTTATATGTTTGGTAGTTATTGTTAGTCATAACACAAATAATTGCAAAAAAACGACTTTTAAAGTACTAACATAAAACAACAAGTTCCTTAACTTGTTTATACCATTGTATTGTAGTAGCATTATGATAATTAATTTCTAACAAAAGCTTTCAGATTTATAGCAGTGAATATGAACCGCCATCCTGATAAATAAATGTTATCGAATAAAATTCTTCTTCTTCTTCTTCTTCTTCTTGATAACCATCGAACTCCTTTACATGGGTCGCACAATGAAACTACAATAGGCTCATTAACCTATGAAGGGTGGATTATGTATTTCAAACGCAAAGTGTTTCATACTGCTCTAGCACTGAAGGAATTGTCTGTTCTTTCTTCCCGTGCCAGTAGATGATTTGCAAGAGTAGCGAGCACAATTATTCAGACTCTAGTCTGAAGAAGAATTGAAAGATGAATTCAGAGATACAAAGCTAAATTTGAGTTAAAATTTAATATAGGTGTGTTTTTGCACAGCTTAATTGGGATATTAAAATAATGTTTTAAAAGTCAATTAATTTAACATACTTTTCCTACCATATCTACAGAGCCGTACTTGTACCTTTTGCTTTTAAACTCTAGGTAATTTGCAGACGCAGATATTTGTGGTTGTTAAATACCTAGAAAACCCTTAGATGTGTTAGGTCCCTGGAAACCATGCGATATCCAACCTCGTAATCAACAGACTAGGAGAAAGCGTGGAAAGAATTCCTAATGATTCAGCTTGTTTGAAGACCAGCGATCCGTCCTCCAGTGAAGACAAAAAGCGGAAAGTCCGTGTCTTAGTTCTCTCCCAAGGTGGATCTTGAAGGTTTTTGTATGCAGCGTTCACCTTTACGTGGAACATGAGAGGTGGAATTTTCCTTGATTTAAGGAGGTGTGTGGTTTAAAGTATTCCTGAGGCCACGCTCTAATTCAATGCTAAGTATATTATTCGTAAACTGAAGCAGGGTTATTACTACATAAGCAATCATAATAGTTTTGATATTCTTTTTGTTGTACTTAAAATGTTATTTTGATGCTTTTGTCTGAAAAAAAAAAGTAGGAAAAGGAAACCAAACATTATACTAAAGCATGTATAAAGGAATAAAATGGATATCATATCGAAAATGTGTCATATCTGCCATCTGTGTCATCTAAAATACGAAGAAAACCCTCGTTGTTACACCCAATACAGCTTTCAGACCTGGTCGCTATTTCCAGCCTGTGTGATATCCCTTAATGCAGTTATGAACATTCCTTATTCTGGTGCCACATAATGTTAAGCTACCTGATTTCGTATTTTAACATTATGGAACAGGAATAACAATAAGTGCTCTAATTCCTTAAACGGTGTGATTGCTAGTTGCTATAGCAGCTTCCAGATTAAAAGGAGTATTTGCGTTATAATTAATAAAGATAGAAGGGCTATTATTGTTGTTCTACCGTACACATTATATAACTATAGATCATTTTAACAATATTTATAAAATTACAATTAAGTCTACCTTCAAATTATGCCGTGTAGAATTATGAGATGGATTCCACAATTTTGGGACATTCTTGGAAGAATGAGATCTTTCATATTATGTAGCATATTGAAAGAGGGGCGTTTCCCCCGAATTGCTGCTTTATCCAGCAATATAGAACCCAAAAACAGGACTGACAACGGCAGGAAGTCCAAAGACAGATGGGAAGACAACTTCATCGGGACAGCAGGGCTACGGTGGACAAGGCAATCCAAGGGCACACTCATGTGAAAAACACTGGAAAGTAGGCTGTCCAAATATACACAACTTTCCTGTCTGCAGCTTAAGTGATAGTTTAGACCGTTAGTTTACCTCATTATTAATATTGTCATTATTATTATTATTATTATTATATTATTATTATTATTATTATTATTATTATTATTATTATTATTAATTATTGATTATTATATAACGTACAAATGTAATGTCTCACAATATGTGTAGAAAGATAGCTTAAAGCAAGCTCAGATTAGGTTGCTTATGCACTTGGTCGCTGTATGAGGGGAAAATTCTATTGTTAAAATAGAAAGTTAGTAGAAGTCACATACTCCTTTATGTATGTGCATGCAATAGAGCAACAAGTGAAGGCGAGCTGGGGGGAGTCTCTACTGTACAAGAAATTTGTTTTTCTCATTGTATAAACGTAGTCACGAAGTATTTATAATGCATTATGGATAATATGAACTGCATTATGGGACACATAGACGCCAAGTTCGCGGGCTTTTTATCCAATAGGAATAAAGCCACATGAATCCATAATGTGCTATATAAGCAGCAGTTCTAGTGAACTTATATACACAGTTTGTCATGCTTTTGTGGGGTGATCCGCTACCTGAAGGGGTTAGAACGTCGCGAAGTATTCCGAATTATGTTGCGAGGTGATGTTATAAAAATGCAGGAAGTGTCAGGAAACAAATTAACACGTCATTAGTATGTAAGGTAAAAGTGCTTGCCACGATATCTGTAGATTTTCACCACAAATAAATATAGTTCCTCAAATTAAGAATGTGTTGTGACATCTATAAGTATATCTCCTACCCCCCCCCCCGTTGTTATACCACCCTGAGCGATTCTTCTGAGTACAGCCTACCGACGTCAACAGAGATTTTGAGCTGAGCCGAAGACCATAGCATATCTCTACACCAGGTATGTGGGGAGAGTGATATGCTATAAGTAATTAGGTAGAGGAGTACACACTTACACACACACACACTCATCAATACACACAGAGGAGAACGCCACATAGTGTTAGTGGTAGAGATAACGAATAAAACAGTGTCAAATCAATCTACAACCGCCAATTTCTGAGCAGGTATTTTAAAAATATAGAATCAACTGTACTTTAAGTGTGCAATCTGGTGATTAAGCGCTTAGCTCATAGTACGTTAGTCTATTGAGCACTCCCTGGTACAGCAGGAGAGACCATTTTTATCTTTAAGGGCTATTTTGATATTACATATACACATACAGAAATTTATTGCCAAATACAGTTGCCCCCTACCGGCATTTGGAGGCTTCCCTAAGTAAAGTCTGCTCAACAACAAAAGAAAGAAATACATAGGTAAATGAAGTTGTGAACAATACAAATAACTGGAAATACATAGGTAGAATCGGAATGAAAAATGCCTTGGTTTAGTCGGAATTTGAACCATGGATGGTTTCCGTTCAGTTGCGCTAACCGAGTGAGCTAAAGCAACCTGATGGTAACGCATTGAATACCCAACTGATTCATAATATATCTGATAATTCACAAGGGCATATTAAAGTCATTTTCAGATCACACAGCCTAACTGCAACTTACAAAGTCATAAGTACTTTAAGTTACGGAGTTCATAATTTATTAATGTATTAGGCCAATAAACGGCAATTAATTGGGTTTTCACGCAAGCCGTGTGTAGTACAACGTCGGAAAAGAAGGATCAAACTGAAAAATTGAATGCCATAGCTGCAATTTGAAACACGGATCTTCAGGTTTCCATTCGGTTGATCTAACAAACTCAGCCACCATGACAATATGCCGTGTTATTAGAGCCTCGTACTGGACTGTACGAGGTCGGTTCAATAAGTACCCATGTTTGAAAATAGATGGTGTAGCTAAGGCAAGGTGATATTACCATAGTATGCTGTCATTCGTTTCAGTTCACCAAACAATTTTGGCACTGATTTATAGATTGGTTTGGGTCCAGTTAGTGATTAGTGTTTTACCTAAATAGAAAAAGTTGAGGTATCGTTCAGTAATTAGCTTTCTGCTTTTGGATGGGAAAAGTTACAAGGAAATAAAACAACATTGGATGCCATTTATGGGCCCTTTCACCATGACAACGGTTAGTTATTTGTTCAACAACTTGAAACGTAATCAAATATCCATTTTGGACGAGGAGCACCCTGTGTAGTTAACGAGGAACTCATTGAAAAAGTCCATGATATAATTCTCGCGGATCGTCTAAAGAAAGCTAGCGAGATGGCAGAGTTTATTGGTGAGTCCACTGGAACGTCCATAATAAGTTGGAGATTATCTAAAAAGTATTCGGCCCGATGGGTGCGCGCTTGCTCATCTGAGCGGTTTGGGCTTTCAGTTTGAAGCTGTATTTCGAGCTATTGAAGGGAAACCGGAATGCCTTTATATGTTAAGTTGTCACCGTCAATGAGACCTGAATTCATTATATTGCGTAAACCAAGCAACAATCAAAATGTACAATAGATAACGTCCGTGAATTTGTTCCAAAGAAGGCAAAGAGTTCTCATGTGAAGAATACCATACTCATTGACATCTTAGAAAAAAAAAATAAATAAATAAAAAACCGTACTAGATAATACTACAATGAGTTGTTGTCCAACTCAACAAGAATGTGAGGGAGACACAACCCATTTGGCGAAGAAGAAACCCGACAAAGCACCAAAACACTCAGTCTCCGTCAAACTGCGTGAGTTGAATTAAGAATTGCGGCAGAACCTTCATATTCGACCGATCTGGCCCCTATAATTGTTTCTTGTTTCCAAGCATTAAGAAATGGCTCACGGGAACAAAATGTAGATGAAATTAGGAGTCGTCAAAGCAGTGTATTTTGCAGAGCTTGTCAATTTATATTTTTTGGAAGGGTTAAAAATGCAAAGAATGTTGGGAGAAATGTACATTCCCAACTATACTGAGAAATAAAAAAAAAGTTAATTAAAAAGAAATGACGTCTTCATTCCTAATATGGGTATTTATTAAACCGCCCTTGTACATTTAGATATATGAAGCCAGACTAATCTCGCTAGTATTTGCAAATGGTGCCAAATTCGGCAGAGAAAATTGCATATCCCAAAGTTATCATTACTCCGGTTGCGTGAAAAAAAAAAGTTTCCTTAACACAAGTCCCCCCAATATCGTATGTGTTACTAGTGCTATACTGAAATTAAAACCGGGTGAAAATATGAAGGTATTCAATGTCGCGAAAGGAAAAGAGACACGTTCTTTCTAAATAATCGCTCGCATTACACGTTGCAATGTGGAACATCAGCAATTTCCGAGAACAATGTATGAGGTGAGTATTATCTAATAGGCCTCTGATGATCAAAGGCAAAGCGCATGTTAGCCACTAGAGCAGGACAATGGTAACTGGTTTACTTGAGTGACATTAGTTTTTAATTGGCTTCAATTATGTTAAGAATGGTTATGCTTTCTATTTCGTTCCGCAACCTGCGGGAAATAGATACAGTCAATACCCTCTGGGACAGATAAAAGCCTTTTGATACGCAAAAAGTTTCTAACTCCGAAACGTAATGAAGTTCCTCGTTAACGGTATGTCGGTTTAGTATTAGGTTTTAATAATAATAATAATAATAATAGTAATAATAATAATTTATTGTACTTAGTTTATATTTTCAATTATTTGCAAAATCATGTCGTGTTATTTAAGCAATATTGCTTATCCTAATCTACAATAGGTTTGAGTAGCGCCTAGGCGCTAAATCCTCCAGCACCCTGGATACTATCGAGTGAAACCCCGTTATCCATTTGATTCTCCGTCTTTTCTTTGCTGTTCTCTCTCTGTTTTCTTGTCCAGTTTTCTTTTACCTTTCTCAAATATTACCATATTTCCTTAATTCTTCTCTTTCACTTGACATTAACATTTTCATCGCCACCGCTTTCCTGATCCCAATTTTTCTTTCTTTATTTTTCACTTCTTTTTGTTCAGTTTAACAACATACTCTCTTTTTTCCCGCATGAAATATAACGTTCTAATTCATTGCTTGTTAGTTACACTGAATATCAATTGTGTCTGCACAAGAGACGCACTTAAGCTCTTCTTTTAATTTTTTTTCTTAAAATCTGTTCTCTGAGCTTATAAGTCTTAAAAGATTCAATGAAATGCAATATATAAGGTTATGTGGATATAACATATCAGAATGTGTTTCAAATACTGCTTACTAAAATGTGTATCCCTGTTTACTAGGCTTGTTATTTGAAGTTTTAATAAATCTCTACCTCCAAACGCATTTCCGTATTGCATTTCATTATTGCATTCATATGTACAGGGTTACTACAAAAGAAATCGACAACTTCAACTGCCTGTAAAACAAAAACTATTAGAGATAGCAACCTAATTATTTTGGAGGTATGTTGAGAAACTCTCAAATTTCGTTTGTTACTATTGGTAACGCTGTAGTGTTTTGTTTGTTATTGCAGAAGTTGAAATGGCGGAAAATCCTGTGGAAAAGGCATATTGCGTGTTGGAATTTGCTAGAACGCAATCAGCAACGTTGTCCAACGACATTTTAGAACACGTTACCACAAAACGCCACCGACTAGACACCGACTGGTATAGAAAATTCGAGACAACGGGATGTTTGTGCAAAGGAAAGAGCTCGGGAAGACCAAGAGTTTCGGAAGAAAACGTTGAACGTGTTCGTTCTGCCTACATAAGAAGCCCACAGAAATCGACATCTAGGGCAAGCATGCAATTACAAATTCCACAGCAAAGTGTATGGAAAATCTTGCGGAAGCGACTGCACATGATGCCTTACAGATTACAGATGTTGCAGTGTCTGAGTGAAGAAGATAAGGTCATACGGCGTGACTTTTGCATCGACATGTTGTGACATGATGAAGATGACGCTGGTTTTTGTGAGCGCATCATTTCATTTTTGTGGTAACGTGTTCTAAAATGTCGTTGGCCAACAGTTGCTGATTGCGTTCTAGCAAATTCCAACACGCAATATGCATTTTCCACAGGATTTTCCGCCATTTCAGCTTCTGCAACAACAAACAAAACACTACAACGTTACCAATAAAAACAAACAAAACTTTGAGAGTTTCTTAACATACCTCCAAAATAATTAGGTTGCTATCTCTAATAGTTTTTGTTTTACAGGCAGTTGAAGTTGTCTATTTCTTTTGTAGTAACCCTGTATATTAGTAGGCAGTATTTGAAAAATATTCTGATGTGTTACATCTACATAACCTTGTATATGTATTTTTTTTTCTGGCAAAAGTTTAATCTGCTATCTACTTTATGATAAATAAGATAAACATTGGAGGAATAGTTTATTACATATTTTGTTGAGCTTATAAGGGGAGCAAGGAAATCACTAGGTTAAAGCTTTAGTCAAATGTTCTAAGCACTCGCCGCTATGTAATGTTATTGAAATTCCACTTCCTTTGCATGTCCGGGATGAAAATAAGTGAATAACGGCTTTGAATTTGCGAAAAGTATAAGGTATCAAAAAATTAAAATCAATGTTTAGATGAATCTCTCACAAACAGATAATTTAAAAAATGGACATAAATTGCGAGTTTTAAAGCCAATCTACCTTTTCTGTGTAATACAAATTTGTCTATTTCTTACGGTTTACCAGTTAGGCAAATGTCATTCAGAATGAAGACGACTTAAAAAACTATTCCCAGAAAATTCAAGATATACATTTTACTTGTCATGAAAATATCTTAAACATATGCTATTTCATAAAAACTCGTTAGATCCAAAAAATTCGAAGTAAAATCCACATAAAGGATACTAAAAATCTTTTCAATAATTTATTTTAAATCTTTGCGTCACATGCTTTTAAAATGACATATATATATATATATATATATATATATATATATATATATATATATAAAGTTTGGTACTTAAATGACTTCGTTTTAGAATTATGCTCTTAGCAGAAACACACATATACAAGCAGAAACAGATATTTTATTTTTGATTCAGTGGATTTAGGCTTAAAAAGGTGTACCTACTCCCGGTAAAGTCTCGACATTGAAATTTTGTGAGGAACACAATACTTGCCCTACTGACCTCGTTAGTAGACAAAGTAAAAAGACAAACGATGTAGTGCCGCGGTGAATAAAACGTAGAATTTTTGGCTTTTAATGATGTTATGTAAAAGTACTTCATTGGTAGTTCTAGCACTATACATTCTGTCAAGAAAGCACCGAGAATTTATCATTTAGAAATCCTTTTTAAAAGGGGATTCGAAATTATTGTTGTCGCTAAGTTAGTACAGCTTTCCTCTATAACCACGCGGAGTTTGATCGTCATCTTTCATCTAGTTTGTTTATAGTACGCCATTTTGTTAGTTCATCTCAAAGGCGATTTGCGATTTTACGATGGATACAAATATTGAACAAAGAATCTGTCTCAAATTTTGCATTGGAAATGGTATTTCGTGTGCCGAATTGCTGAGAATGTTACAAAGGGCTTACGGTGAATCGACTTAATCAAATCACGTGCCTATGAGTGGTACAGTGCATTCAAAAGTGGTCGAGATGTGGTGAAAGATTTGCCTTGCTCTGGTCGGCCATCAACGCTTTCAACTGAACTGAACATCGCTGAAGTGAAGAAAATGGTGTCTGAAAATCGTCATTTTGGTCTGAGAGGGATTGCCGCTGAACTTTCTGTGTCTCACGAATCGATTCGCACCATTTTAAACGATTGTTTGGGCATGACACGCGTTGCAGCTCGGTTAGTTCCGAAAGACTTCAATTTTCTACAAAAACTCAATCGCGTAAGGATTTATGAAGAATGCTAGAACGAGCCAGTTCCGACCCCACATTCATGAAACGCAATGGAACTGTGATGAGACGTGGGTTGACGAGTTTGACACTCAAACAAGCTTCCGAATGACGCCTTCCAACTGAACCAAAACCTAAAAGGGCACGTCAAACTCGATCAAAACTGAAGGTCATGTTGACAGTTTGTTTTATTATCTGAGCGTTTTGCGGCGTTTGAGAGAACAAATACGTCGAAAAAGGCCAGATTTGTGGAACGACAACACATGGATTCTGCACCATGATAACGCACCAGCTCACAAGAACGAATTTCTGGCCAAAAACTCAACAAACTTCATCGAACAACCACCGTATTCACCTGATCTGACTCCTGCTGATTTCTTTCTCTTTCCAAAACTCAAGTTACCACTTCGAGGCACCCGTTTTCAGTCGATAGAAGACATAAAGGAAAATTCGCGGCGACAATTGACATTGATTCCTAAAAGTATATACAGAAAATGTTTTAATGATTGGATTATTCGTTGGCATAAATGTATAATTTCAGAAGGAGCCTACTTTGAAGGTGATAAAATAAAATTGGATGAATAATTCATTTTTTTGTGTTTTATTGGTAAATTCCCGGAACTTTCTTGACACAGTAGTACAAACAGCTATCTGTTAGAATGATGTGATTACAATGATATTTTACAACTTCCTCAATAAATTATCTTCACATAACTTCACATAACTTCCTCAATAAATTATCCTTAAAATATGAGGACTCTTAAAATATAGATATAACTTCATGGCACGTCAGCTCACACGGAACCTTGGCCTACCACCCGGCCGCTGCGTCTCCCTTCTCGGTCCATGACAGACGTCATGGATGGGGTGCAGTATTGGAGGGTGAGACATGGTTAGAGGGTGAGACATGGTTAGTGTTTCGAGGCACCAGGATTTTTATTTATTAGTTCGTATAAAGTACAAATGAAAGCGGATTTACTTGTTTTCTTTCAGCTGGTAAAATCTGAAACCATTAGACTGCATTCGGCCTGGTATAAAATAATCAGTTTGTGTCTTCTGACAATGATTGTGAACTTATATCATTATCCGATTTCAATTTTCACATAGTCAATTGTTTTGTGAAAGCTATGTTTGCCGAATACAAACAGTATCGAAATAGCTAATACTTCTTTTTTTTCAAACTGGGTAATAACGGTTCACATTTAATACAGATAGTTTTGAGCTTTTTTACAAGATAGTAATAACAACTCAACTAATTTTTAATTCTGAACAAATACCGTAATTCCTTTTCAAATAAGGTATGACAATATTTAAAAAAAATTATGTGTTACATTCACATGACCTTCTCTACATCTGTGCAATAAATTATTGTTAAAACGTTTATGCTTCTATTTACTTCATGGTGATCGAGAAAAAATTAACAGAAATAATTATACTACTTAATTCCTTGTAAGTAGAAGTGAAATAAGGGAGTGCCATAGGTTAAAGTGATAGTCAAAAGCTGGTTGCTATGTGACTGAAGTTACTATGTATGGACAGGAGTTGACAAATTCCTGTGTGCGAAAAGTATAGTTTTTCACAACTGAAACAAAAAATAAGAAATATCTCAAAAATGACCAACTCCATGAAGAAATGTATACAACATAAACTGTGTGTTTTAACGTGCTCTACATTTTTTGTGTTGTAAGTTTTTGTCCATCTCTTATGGTTTGGCAGTTATGAAAAATTCCGTAAAATGTATCTAGAATAAAGAAGTCTTCAGAGGCTATTCCCAGAAAATTGAAGATATACATTTTATTTGTCAGGTAAATATCTTTAATAGACGATATGTTAATCTAAATCGTTACAGCCATTTTTGAGAAAATCAAAATTTTCGAAAACAGTTCCATGTAAAGGGTAGTTGGGGATGGGGGGATTTTCTCAAAATATTCGTTTTTGAGTTAGCGTGCTCATAGACACAGGAACACACTGACACACGGACACACACACGGACCTCTTTCTGAAAATACTTTTTCTTTTTGGATACAGGGGACCCTAAAATATATATTTCCAGTGAAATCTCGGTATCGAATTTTTGGGTAGGGTGCAATACCTTCTCTATACACTTTGTACATAGTACGTGTACAGAAAGTAAAAAAGGAATGACAACATCTCAAGAGCGGCCAAATTTGGATGAAGTTTACGATTATGGCATTTCTAGTACTTGTATTGTTTTCGGGACAGAAAATGGAATATTGCAATGAAACGTTGAACATAGAACATGTTACGTTTAGATAGTAATTTCTTGCTTTAGTTTCTATCGAATACAAAGACCATTGCTATCACGTTCCCAGTGAGACGCATTAGCATTTGAATTCGTTTGTGTATTTGGTTACCGTTTGATGTTTCTGTTAAGGGGCCTGAAGTACTATTCTGTCAGAGGGAAATGGTTCAAAGCGTCTGTCTAGCCTTATAACGGACCTATCTACAAAGTAAATTGAAATGATTATTCAGAGTTCATTTGCTGTTTTCTTTTGTTTCTTTGTTTATTTAGTTGTTTTATTTCTGTTAAGATGGCGGTTTAAGGTAAGTTTTCATTACTTTCTCTATATGTAATATGTACATAGTGTATAGAGAAGGCATTGTAATGCATCCAAAAACTCGATACCGAGATTTCAACGAAAATACATGTTTTGGGTCCCCATGAATCAAAAAAAAAAAAGCATTTTTGGAAAAAGGTCCGTGTGTGCGCGTGTGTGTATGTACCTGTGTCTGTGGACAGCATAGCTCAAAAACGAACAGACCGTTAAATACCAAACTTGGTATTTAAGTTTGGTATCTTCCAAGGATGCGACACGAAGATTTTCAAGAAAAGCCCCCACCCCCAACTACCCTTTACATGGAACTTTTTTCGAAAATTTTGATTTTCTCAAAAATGGCTGTAACGATTTTCATTAAAATATCGTATATTGAAGATATTTAACTGACAAATAAAATGTATATTTTGAATTTTCTGGGAATAACCTCTGAAGACTACTTTATTCTGGATGAATTTTACACAATTTTGCATAACTGCTAAATCGTAAGAAATGGACAAACACTTACCATACGAAAAATGTAGAGCACATTAAAATACAATTTATGTTATATACATTTTTTTCGAGGAGTTGATCATTTTTGAGTTATTCCTTATTTTTGGTTTCAGCTTTGAAAAACTTGGACTTTTCTCATACAGGAGTTTGTCAGCTCGTGTCCATACAAACAAAGGAACTTCAGTTACTTAGTAACCAGCTTTTAACTTCACTTTAACCTATGATACTTCCATATTTAGCTTCTACTTACAAGGAAGCAAGTAATAAGACCATTTCTGCTAATTTTTTCTCGATTAGCATGAAGTAAATAGAAGCATAAGCTTTTTAACAATTAATTGTTATTGAAATGTAGAGAAAGTCATGTGAATGAAATACATCATATTTTTTCGCTTCTACTTACAAGGTAGCAAGTAATAAGACTACTTCTGCTAATTTTTCTCGATTAGCATGAAATAAATAAAAGAATAAGCTTATTAATACATAAATAATGTGTTGAAATTGTTATCCTTTGATATTTAAAAACTACATTCGGTAATTGCTTCCAATCCCGCACAATTTCTTTTTTATCAAACACAAAGTCTATTATTTAGTGTTATTTGCTAATTTCCAATCAACGTACTTTGGCTCAACGTTGGAAAAGACCTGCAGAAGATGCTATGATTACAGAGAGGGTAGACGGTAGAAAACGGAGGGCGAAATCTCACGTATTACGAACTACATACATCAATTACTTTAACATCCCACAAGAGGAAGGGATGAAATGCGGGATCATAGGAGGCCATAGGTTGCAGACAGACGAGCCACAGAGAGGCCCGGAAGTCACTAACATTTCCTAGCCTTATGACTCGTCCTACTGTTGGAGTTGCCATACAGAGCGATCAAGCGACCGGACGGCCTGGCAGCCCTCTAGTTTCCACGGCAGCTCTTTCCATTAAGCACACGTTCGTGCCATTTGCTCGCAACTCATGCACTATGACAGGAACAACCAATTTGTTACCTGGTAGCTGCAGCTTCCCTCTAAAACCAGAGAGGGCTCCATCCAAGTGGACTGGAAGCAGACCTGGAAGATAAGATAGAATCTAAATGAAGGGAGAAATCACAGAAGAAAGTCCTTGATGCCCCTCCCTCCGTTATCTAACCTTTACCATTACTTTATATCTGAATTCAGCGTTCCTCCCACATTTATGAATGCTAAATCACGAAGGCAGTGATCGAAAAAAGTGTAAATTCAATGATTTTTATGAGAAGAAATAAATATCCATGCTTGACATTCTCACTCTGGATGTAACTGTAGGAAAGTGCACGGTGTGTGAATGTATGTATCTGTGACTTCAAGAGATGCGATAGTTTTTGTTTCCTTAAAAACTACTAAACTTTTTAGCTAGCTTTAAAAGTTAAGCTTAATTTACACCAAAAATAGTTTTTATCCTATCCTATAGACTTCATATATACGTTTTATGTATCCTAGGAAACAACAAAAATGAGTCTTTATTTCATCGTGAAATGAAGTAAGTACTTTATTTAATTCTAAATTATTTTAACTACTTTGGCAGCTCCCCATTCTTTCAATAATAAACATTTCGAGCCATATAAGTCATTCAACTTGCCGGGTAACAAACTAAATACAGAATTTTTACTTTCTCTATACGAACAATGTACTACATAGTGCATAGAGAACGTATTGTATTGTACCCAAAAATTCGATACCGAGATTTCACCGGAAATACATGTTTTGAGACTCCCTGCATCCAAAAAGATTTTTTTAGAAAAATGTACGTGTGTATCTGTTTGTCTGTGTGTATGTGTATGTGTGTGTGTGTCTGTAGGCAGCATAGCTCAAAAACGAAAAGACCGTTAAAGACCAAACTTGGTATTTAAGTTTCCTATCTTCCAAGGATGCGACACGAAGATTTTCAAGAAAATCTCCCCACCCCAAACTACCCTTTACAAGGAAAACGTTTAGAAAATTTTGATTTTCTTAAAAATGGTTCCTACGATTTTGATTAAAATATGTATATTAGAGATATTAACCTGACAAATAAAATTGATATCTTGAATTTTCTGGAAATAGCCCCTGAATTTTACTTTATTCTGGATGAATTTTACGGAATTCTGCATAACTGCTAAACCGTAAGAGATGGACAAAAACTTATTACACAGAAAATGTAGCTCACAATAAAACTCACAGTTTACGTCACATACATTTTTTTCGTGGAGTTGATCATTTTAAAATATTCCTGGTTTTTCGTTTTAGTTTTGAAAAACTTAAATTTTTACCTAAAACTACCAACAAAAACAATTTTTTTATAAAAATTATAATTCATTCCAATGCATAAAAACTTTCCTATACTTTTCGCATACAGGAATTTGTTAACTCCTGCCCATACAAACAAAGGAAATTCAGTTACATAGCAACCAGTTTTTGGCAATCATTTTAACTTATGGAACTCCCTCATTTCGCTTCTAGTTACAAGGAAGCAAGGAATAAGACTATTTAGCATGAAGTAAATGGAAACATAAGCTTTTTAACTACAATTTGTTGCAGAGATGTAGAGAAAGTCATGTGAATGGAACACATCAGACTTTTAGCATAAAAATTATTTGGAAATATTCCTTTTTATTTATTTATTGATTTATTTGGTGCAATTTAAACAATCAGAATTGAAACTGTTTATTCCGGCAGGATTACGCAGTAAAGAACACACAAAGCATTGCCTTAGTCACGACCGTAAATCAATTCCTTGTACTGACTACGCTAGTAATATTAATAAATGTAAGGATATTTCATTTAATATTAGTTTAGTATAAAACGTTATATATTACACGTGGTTTATTAGACAATAATTTGCTCACGAGAATTTAGAACACTTGCGCTTACGCGCTTATGTACTAAACACCCCACTCACAAATAATAGTCTACTTAAACCACTTATAATATAAATAACTATTATTGTCTTCGGTGAATAAAATGAACTTGATGTGCCGCAGGCTCTTTTTTACATTACTGTACATACGATGTACAGTAGCTAGAGAATGTATTGTATTCCATCCAAAAATTCCGTGTCGAGATTTCACCGGAAATATATTTTGAAGTCCGTTGAGTCAAAAAAAAAAAAAAAAGATAAGTATTTTTAGAGAATAGGTCCATTTGTATGTGTGTATATTTCTCTTCACATGGAATGAAAACTTTATTTTTCTTAAAAATGGCTCTGGCGATTTTGACTAAAATACCATATACAAAAGATATTTACATAAAAAAACGTATATCTTGAATTTTCTGAGAATAGCACCTGCAGACCTCTTTATTCTGAATGAACTTTTCTGAATTTTACATTACTGGTAAACCATAAGAAATAGGCAAAAATTTATCACACAAATACTGTAGATCTCATTAAAATATATGATTTCTATCATATACGTTTTTTTGTATATAGAGGTGAATCCTGTTATTGGTTTCAATTTTAACAGCGTAACGTTTCTCAAACGGTAAGTCACCTTTGGTTTCATCTCTGTTCTATTCCTGCAGGCAGTGCAAAGCGAACCGAAGTTCAATTGTGTCACATAACTTTTAAAAATGTTACTCTCGCTTTAGTCTTGTGTATTCCCTTATTTCTAGTTACAAGAAAGAAAGCAATGCGACCATTCATGCTAATGTTTATGTCGAATACCATGATGTAACTAAAAGAGCATTCTTTTGTAAGAGTAGTTTGCATGTGGGACAGCTACAAAGGTTATGTAAATGGGACACAACAGATTTTTTCAAAATGCTTTTATTCTTCAGATGAAGCGTTTGATCTGGTTACCCTACTAGGTGGTATGAGCTTAGGTTAGATGGCTTAAATGATGTCAGGGTAGCTTAGAAAAGCTTAGATACATTATATTAGCTTAAGTTGGGTATTGGAAATCAGTTTTGCTTATGCTTTTAGGTGAAATCAGCAACCTAGGTTAGAAAAGCTTAGGTAGATTCGTCATATTTTACACATCACACTTAGGCCATAATAAAATTTATCTACATCAGGATCATTTATCATCCTATATCATGCATCCTGCATAAATTGTATCTGTGTGTTATTACATCTATTCTTGCAATTTTCAAAACTCATTAGCCTCAGAAGTACAGTATGCTTTGAAAATTTCTCGCAATCTCCAATGTTAAAGTAATACATAAATATACTTAATAGTTAAAAGAAAAATAATTATTAATTTATGGGTTGAATGATCTCCTGAAACTAATTATAAAAAAATTGACTTGAATCGAATAGTGATCAAGGGAGATAAAATACTTTTTTCCAGCTAATGATGTTTTAGTAAATTTGCTACTCATAAACGGCTGTAATAGTAAAATATCCTTCAACCTTTAATTTTTAAACGACGGTAATATTGATATCTCTGTTAAGTAACTCATTTTCTTTCTTTCTTTCCTTCTTTCTTTCTTTCCTTCACTTTCTTTCTTTTATCATTTCTTTATTTCTTTCCTACTTTCTTTCTTTCTTTTTTAATTTCTCTATACGTACTATGTACTCAGTCTATAGAAAAGGTATTGCACTCCACCCAAAAATTCGATATCGAGATTTCACCGGGAAATATATGCCCTGTGTCCAGAAAAAGCATTTTCAGAAAAAAGGTCCGTGTGTGTCCGTGTGTCTATGAACACGATAACTCAAAAATGAAACGTCGGTAAAACACCAAATTTGGTATTTAAGTTTAGTATCTTCCAGGGATGCAACACGAAGATTTTGAGAAAATTCTCCCACCCCCAACTACCCTTTACATGGAACTTTTACAGAAAATTTTGATTTTATTAAAAACGGCTATAACGATTTTGATTAAAATATTGTATATTAAAGATATTTACCTGACAAATAAAATGCATATCTTGAATTTTCTAGGGATAGCTTCTGTAGACTACTTTATTCTAGATGAATTTTACGGAATTTTGCATAACTGCTAAACCGTAAGAGATGGACAAAAAATTACCACATAAAAATGCAGAGCACGTTAAAACGCACAATTTATGTTATATACATTTTTTTCGTAGTTTATTGTTTTTGAGATATTCCTTGTTTTTGGTTTCAGCTTTGAAAAACTTATGCTTTTCTCATACAAGAATTTGTCAACTCGTGTCCATACAAACAAAGGAACTTCAGTCACATAGCAACCTATGGAAATAGAAGCATAAGCGTTTTAAAAATAATTTATTGCACAGATGTAGAGGAAGTTATGTGAATGGAGCACATCAGATTTTTTAAATTTTGGATTCCATATACGTTTACAGCTATAACTCTTAACCATATTCACAAATTATGGGATAAAAATCTTACTTAAGTATTAAAGCTTTCGTGCACCTAATCATATTTTGGAAAGCCTATATTACCAGTAAAACCTCGGCTGTAATATCTTTGTGTATTGAAATTCTCTAGTGATAACTAGTAATTAGAAACTAGCTTAATAGATTCATTTGCAAACTTTCATATCTTACGTTTTAAAAACAAACATTTGTCCTTAGGATAGTACAAATAATTTATAAATATTTCAATTATATTGCGCCTTTCAAACCTTACCTTGCTTTGCATTGTTGCAATATTTTATTTCACATTTCTTGTTATTTTATACAAAACTGTTAAGTGTAAGGGTAAAACAGTTGCGATAGGTTAGAGAGTCCCAAAGGAAAGGATACAGACAGATATAGAACCGTAAATGGATTTATGATCAAAGTATCTCGGATCGTGATATTCCGATGTTGAACAACGCAGTTTATGATTAAAAAACGTATTTACATTGCTTGTTCCTCTACTTTAGAATGGTCCGACATCTTCCCGTCGGTGGCCGTGAGCTTTACGCGGTCAATTTCCTTTGTTGCCATATACCCCACATGACTTGGCATCCTTTTTTGAGGATTTCGAAATTGCATATGTAGAATTTCGAAGTATAAAGTAAGAATAAATTTCGTTTCTGCCTGTAACTCGCTTAACATCTCCTTAGGCAATACTATTCGACAGATTTATTTATAATAACAATATAATTACTTTCTCTACACGTAGTATACACATAGTGCATAGAGAAGCCAATGTATTCCACCCAAAAAGTCGATACCGAGATTTCAACTTAAATACATATTTTGGGTCCCCCTGAATCCAAAAAAAGTATTTTCAGAAAAAGGTCCGTGTGTGTCTATGGACAGCATAGCTCAAAAATGAAAATACCATTAAATACCAAACTTGGTATTTAAGATGGTATCTTCCAAGGATGCAAAACGAAAATTTTCAAGAAAATCCCCCATTCCCAACTACCCTTTACATGGAACTTTTATAGAGAATTTTGACTTTCTTAAAAAAAGTGTCTAACGATTTTGGTTAAAATATGTATATTAAAGATATTTGCCTGACAAATAAAACGTATATCTTGAATTTTCTGGGAATAGCCTCTGAAGACTAATTTATTCTGGATCAATTTTACGGAATTTTGCATAACTGCTAAACCGTAAGAGATGGACAAAAACTTCCACACATAAATGTAGAGCACTTTAAAACACACAATTTATGTGTGTTACATTTTTTTCGTGGAGTTGATCGTTTTTTAGATATTCATTGGTTTTGGTTTCAGCTTTGAAAAACATACTTTTCTGATACAGGAATTTGTCAACTCGTGTCCATACAAACAAAGGAACTTCAGTCACATAGAAACCAGCTTTTGACTATGACTTTAACCTATGGTACTCCCTTATTTCGCTTCTACTTACAAGGAAGCAAGTAATAAGACTATTTCTGCTAATTTTTTCTCGATTAGCATGAAGTAAATAGAAGCATAAGTTGTTTAAAAATCATTTATTGCAGAGATGTAGAGAAAGCTATGTGAATGGAACACATCAGATTTTTTATAGTATCTGTTTATCGCCCATAATTCACTTGAATATAGTAATATAGGCACTGCCGTTGCCTTATAAAACTTAATTTGCGTTTCCCTTCTGATTTTCTTCTAAGGGTTCTCTTTATTGTGTCGCATATAAAATTGAATTTAATCAATATGCTGTCAACATCTTTCCCTTCTAATACAACGATTAATTCTAATCAATAACAACAGCTTCATGGCACGACAGCTCACAAGGAACGTCATGGATGTGGTGCAGTATTGGAGGGTGAGACGTGGTCAGCGCCTCAATCCCTCCCGGCCGTTTAACGCAATCCTCTTGATCTGGAGCCGCTGCTTCTCCATCAAATAGCTCCTCAATTGGCCCCCAGGGACCTCATGAGGCTGAGTGTACCCCGGACCAGGTCTCCCAGCGGGGAAAAAATACCCACGCCGGTACCGGGAATCGAACCATGTCTCCCGCTTGGCGAGCAGCTGCGCTACCACCGCTCTAAGGAGACGACCGTTAATTCTAATCCCAAGTAATTAACGTTTGACATATGTTTTATTGTTTACTCATTAATTACAATCTTACGTTTAAGATGCTCCTTCCCTTTTAGTGCCAAAACTCTTGTTTTATTTGCACATATTTGCACATCTATACAAATGGCCTATTATATAAACAATGTCAATCGTGTGCCTCCAATTCTTCCACACCTGACAGTTCGTCTTCGCTCACATCAATGTCATCATCAACGTTATCGCTACTTTCTGCACCATTATCCTGGATTAGAATTCTTTTTGATTTTCTACAATTCTTTCTACTGATTTTCAATGTTCTCAACATGTCGAAATAAATTTTCCCATTCTGGCCTGTCAATTTCTGCAATTCGCTGACGACACAACTGTTCCACATCTTTTAATTTAAAAGTGATATATTAAGTCTTATTTTTCTTTCTTTCTTATCTCAGTGAACTCAGTGAAATGTCAGTGGCTTTGGCTATCCTGTCATTCACTTTCTACTTTTTGAAGAACTCGGGGAACATGCATATTCTTCCTTCATCTCTGCCTTTTGTTTCATGAACTCAGGGACATTTGCAATTATTTCTCGGCTCTGACTAAGTAATACCTTGGCACTTAACTTTGAAAATCTAGGAGCCATGGTTAAAAAAATAAAATAAATTATAAAAAAAAAACACTATTTACTGCCCCCTTTGAATACAAACATAGGCGGAACACTTTCGATACAGACTGTACAAAGTTTGCTCGCTGTGACTTTAAGTAAGCAAAGTATGAAGCAAAGAACTCCAATAAGCTAGGCTCGGTAGCTGGGTTGGCTGTCAGGGTCACGATTCCAGAAGTTTTGCACCGGCAATATATACCCCAATTGCTGATAGATTAGCCCCTACTAATTTTGAGCCTCCCATTGACTATTTTTTCATTTATAAGGTTATAATTACTATTTATTTTCCTCCATTGATTTTTCACCATTATAGCACTCCTGCCCTTTTATTTGGTACAATATTGTCAAATATTGCAATGTAAATCACTGTTTGGAGACATTCCAAAGCTTTAGTAGGTGCGTATATTTGACAATTGCTCTTAGCGGTTTAAAGCAGGATAGCTATAAAAAGCACGAGTTCGATATAACAGGTTACAGTATATAACTATTGAAATGTCTTTTCTGTGATCCAGGTATCGTTACATCAAAATATTTATATTTTTAGTTTTCGTCGAGGAAGGCCATGGCACACAATATCATAGTAATTTATAATATAACTTCAACCGGCTTTGGATCTATATTTGATTAAATTGAAAAGTTGATCGTTTAAATATCGGAGACATTAAATCCGATATCCGAAAATGTACTACCACAGAAATAGACTGCTATTTTGTGTACAATGCTAATCTTAACAAGTTTGTCTTTGCTCTTTTGATGTTTTGCATAAGCTTCAGAAATAGTACAAAATCATAAGCTTAAAATCATTTCTCTAATAACATGAAGTCTTATCAAAGTAACTGTTAATTTCAACATTGTTTTCAATCTTTTGGGACCAAGTGCCCCATGAAAGGTGCAACATAAAGCGGGTTCTCTTGTAGCGCAGTAAACATGGCACTCTTGTTTGATGCTTGAAACTTAAGTTTCATACGGGTCTTGCAGCTTCTATCCCAAGTCAAAGTCGAAATAAACGCAATTAAACTTCTCCGCAGCTCGGATACAAGCTTTTTGCAATGTTTGACAGTGCCAGGGAAGAAGTGGGGGAGAATAAAGGCCAAGAGGCAAGAAATTGCGTTTGAAATTAATCCAGGCAAGCATCAGGTAACTGCTTTTTCTAATTTTAAAAGGAAGGCTATCGATCTAATGCGGCTAAACTTTCCTTTACATCAAAGGAGCGCACAAGAAAATCTGAAAGTTGCTTTTGTTAGTACAGTCGTTCTGTAGGAGGGAGAAGGTCTTATTAAATAGATATTCTGAACCGAAAGTTCAACACTTTCTCTTTATTTCGCTTGATTCATTCCCTTAAAATTATTGATGTTGGTGGAGTTGTGACTTTATAAATGTAATTAGATGTAAAGGTAAAACTAAGCACCTGTTGAAGCACTATCTAGTAAACCTAAACTTGTGGGTGTAGATATATTCTTAAAAAAAAAAAAACTGATGTGTTCCATTCACTGGCTTTCTCTAGCTGGTGCAAACAAACTTTTCTTACAAAAGATTATTATTTTATCTACATAATTATAAACATTAGCAGAATTCACTTCTTTGTAAGTAGTTAAATCTTTTAAACGCTGGTCGCTATGTGAAACAATTAAAATTCAGTTCTCTTAGCTTGCTAGGAGGACCAAACCAGAGACGAAACGAAATATACTTCCCGTTTGGGAATGTTTAAGCAGCTTAAAGCTGAAACAAATAATTCGGAATATCTGCGAAAACATATGGAATATTAAACATGCATCCTTAATTGTTTACTTTGGTATTGCAGCAGCGCCATTTATTTTCGGTTATCGTAACATTAGTGACATTCTTTATGTTATGTGGTACTACATATTGCACTAGCCTTTTATTCTGAACTAATGTTTTCAATTGTAACAGTTCCCCAGAGCTTCTAAAATAAACACTTTTAGTTTAATATAACCCTCAAAATTTTGGTCTAGGCCAGAAAATCGTATATCTTATAATATTCATTCACCAACAACAGCTGATGCAAAGGAAATAATTACCGAAATTTAGGCAACATGATTACCACCAAGCTAAATGGTTGTCGCTATAAGGTAGCATATTTAAGATGCATATCATTTCATTTTAGTATGGTTGGAGTATATTATAGGAATATATGTTATACTAATTAATAATGCTGTAAGCAGCATTTGATTTTTGTGTGCACGTACGTTAATTTTCAAATTATGGAAATATATAATTGATCCAATTTGATTTTGCAATGTACAGGCTGCTCCTACGCGATAAAAATTTTCGCGTTTAGAATTAAAAAAATATATTCTGATTAATACTTTTGTTCTTTGAGTAACATTTTATTACGCTATTCAATTTATGCAAATGAGTATATTGAATCTCCATGTATTTAACCCTGTTTTATAAATGTATGTTATGGTTATATTTTTATACATTCGATAACATAATATAATAACATAATAGTCAATAACACACAATCAATATATAGTACGATATCATACAAAAAATGGAACTATAATATTTAAATCAACAGTATAACATACTATAAAGAGAAGCAAGTATAAACTTTTAAGTTAAAAAAATAACATTAATAACATTTACAAACAGTTTTAAACAAAACTTAGATTTTAAAATATGTTGTAGTGGAGGCTTATAATCGTAATTAACGTTATTTAAATGCACAGTTAAATAAAATATACTTCTGTGAAAAACAGACGAATCAAACAAATCGTGTTCTGCGCATGAAACATAGTTTTCACACACAGGGAGAAAACTAGATGTAACATTTATTTAATATCGCTCGAAATAATCTGCGAATTTACCATATTCAGGAAAAAACTATGTAAAAATCTAGTTTTTATAAACATTTTACATTCAAGTCTATCTGGAACAGTATTAAAGAACAGCCGCTAGTCAATACACCAGTACTGCAGGTAATCTACTCTTCATTCAATTTTACCACCATTTGAATATTACATAATGGTTTAATATGGCAGACTATATTTGTATTCTGCACTTTCTGAGTTTACGAAAGCAACCTCTTGCACGTTTATTAACCCTTTCATTTCCAATTGTACCATCATATCCTCGTATCCACCCCATACAGATGTGTTAATTACTTTCCATAATTAATTTTTTAATGCACACAGACAGTGAGTGCATTAAGAAAATATTTATTATTAACAGCTTTAATCGCTGCTCCTGAATCACTAAAAATACGTACATTAACTCCATTATTTATACTCCATTGCACTGCTTCCTTGAGAGCTAGAAGTTCTGCCTGGAATAGACTACACTGGGGTGCTAAACTGAATTTTACTGAGATATTTTCAGCATTATTATAGTTAACAACAAAAGCACATGCAACTTAAGCTTTTCCAGTAATTTCGTGATAGGAAAGGAAAGCATCTGTGTATATGTCATGACTGTTATTACACTCGCAGATAGTAACGATGATGGGCAATACACTAGGATGTCCGATAGTTGTATGCGGGGCTAAAAACTTCATTTCCAATCTTGGAATTTCTACAAGTGCTTCACGACATTCTTGATGTTAATAGTTTTTGCTGACGAGAGTGTAGTTAAATATAGAGGTCCAATTCCAGCTATTATCCGAGTTGTATCGTTAGATAAAGAAATGCTTTGATGATACTAAGAAGAAAACTTTGCTGAATCCGAGACAGTTGTCTACAAGCCCATTTCCGTTCTAAAGCATCTCTGAAAGCTGTGAAACAGTATAAAAGTAATGGTACTACCGCAGCATGTTATATAATTTTTAATGTTTCTGTATTAAGTCCCAAGGGGGTCTACTTCAAGGTATTTGAAATCATCAACAAATCTATGAATATATTGTTTATGCAAATGCATAATACGGCCCAATTATTTTGGCTGACTAAAATAAGCGTGCCAGTTTTTGTAATAGGATTACTCTTACAATATTCAACGTACATTTTCATCTGTTTTGGAGTGATTTTAACAACATGTTTTCGACGTATTCAACCCACAGAACAGGAATACAAATCACATGTGGTGTAATGTATACTGCCCCGCCGAGAGCGTGGGAAGACAAAACACGCATTCAAAGCGTACGATTTATAATTAGTCGCCATGAGAAAGAAGCGTCGTCATAACCAGCATACGTCAGGAATCACTTTAGGATGAAACCAGTCTAACTCATGTATTGAGAACAGCGTACTGCTGAGATGGTCACGACCGGGCACTCGACTTTCGTCACTAACCATTACTGTCCGTCGAGGGCCACCAGCCTAAGATCCCAAATTTATTATTCAGTGCACTGAGATGTACCAGAACTAATGAAGATAAGTGAAGGTGCTTGTAATTAATTTCTTGCACGCTGAGGCATTATAAATCCTCATCTGCCGCAAACCGAGCGAGAGATTCCACAAAATGTAGGCTATAAATTTATAGTCGCCCTGCCTCTTTCCGAATACATGCCACATGTCCTATTTTAACAGGTCAAATTCTTATTGTACTATATTTTATTTATTATATTATTAAAGCTTAACGAGAAGGATATTTTTACCTTATAGGCAATTCTATGTCTGATTCCTAAACTTCGGTTTAGTAACATCTATTGAATTTTTTATACCTGTTAATTTATAAATTCAGAGAATTACAATACTACCAAAACAACCAATGCAAATGTATAAGCTGTTCCATTAAATGAGAATTTAATTGTAATTATTACTTTCCCCTCCGAGTATTGCATACTCATATAATAGGTAGAGAAGATACTGTAATCCACCCAAAAATTCGATATCAAGTTTTTGCCGAAAAGTATACTTTGAGGACACCTGAATAAAAAAAAATCCCTTAGATGAAGGTCCATTTCTCTCTTTCTCGCTCTCTCAATCAGTCTGTCTGTCTGCCTCTCTCTCTGTGTGCAGCATAACTCAAAAGCGAAGGCTCCGTTAAATACTAGACTTGGTATTTAAATTTAGTATCTTTAAAGGATATTACACAACACCTTTCAAGGAAATTCCCCAAATCAAATTATCCTTCACATGAAATATTTCTCGAAATTTTCTATTTTCTTAAAATAGCTTTATCGATTTTGGTTAAAATACCGAAGATGTATTAAGGATATTTACATAGTAAATAAAATGTATATCTTGAATTTGTTGTTACCAGCCTCTGAAGTTCTCTTCATTCTGAATGACTTTACATAACTCGTAATCCGTAAGGTTAAATACTCATTGGCTTTTATCTCTGATTTTACAGTCTCTTATTATAGCCACTCTGTATGGGGGTACCTTACAATTCTGCTAAATTGTTCAGGGCTCATTGTTATCCATAAGAATAACGGTAACGCCCCCATTCAGCAGAAATTTACACAAAATTCATAATTTTTATAGACATCATTTTGAACAGAGCGTTTGAGTGCGCATGCATGCCAACAAAATGAGTAAACTCTTATTAGGAATAAATTCCGTGATTTAAAGATATAAATTTTTTTAGGTTTCCATCTATAATCTAAGATTAAACAAAATTGTCTCTGAATGAAGAGGATATCATTGGATATTTCATGAAAATTAAACATATATTTTATTATGCAAATATTCTTAATTTCTAGATATGATTATCAAGATAAATCCATTCAAAACCTGTTATGCAAAGGATGGTTTGATGTGGGGAATTTTTTAAATACCTTCGTGTCGCATCTTTAGAAGACACTGAACTTAAATGTCAAGCTGTGGCATTTAACTGACTCTTCGTTTTTTGGTTCTGCTGACCACAGTTAAACACATGTGGACCTTTTTCTAAAACTGTTTATCCTAATTTAAAATTTATGGTAAAAACTTAAAACTTAAAATATACATTTCCCGGGATATATTGAATGTATGGGTGAAGTAACATAGCTTCTATACCTACTATGTGAGTTATAGATAAAGTAATAATGTTACCAACGTATATGCAGGTAGGAGAAAATTAATATTTGTTTTCAAGCTTAGTATATATGCTGATGATGTTTTAGTGAATTTTAACAGCTGACAACGTTTCTCCTAGACTATTATGGTTTCTCACATGCCTATATCATGATTTTCAATATCAGTTCCCATGAAACGTTTTGCCCAATCTTGTTCTTGAAATCCACACCTAGGTACTTTTTTCCATCTTTCATCGAACTTGTTTTTCGATATATCTTCTTTCTTAATATTTTTGCTTCTCCTGTATCTGAATAATAAAATAAACTTCCATTTAAGCTTCTATTATACCATTTCTCACGTTATCCTTCTTTGAATCTGTGATTGTGCCAACAATTTTATGTCTATACACTACTTATCAAATCAGCATTTTTAATTACTTTTTTTATGCAAACTTAAAACCAAATTAACACAAAATCTCTTTTTAAAATTGCTAAAGTTAAAGGTAGCCAATGTAATATTAGTTATTCTATTATTTTTTATAATTGTAATAAGCTATTTTATTCATAATTTTGATGCTATTAATCATATTATATTTTACTTTTTATTTATTCCCTTTGATTGTTTCTTAAAGTTCGGGTTGCTCTCAAGTTAACATATTGTTATCTCTTCACTTTCCTACACACTAATCTTGTCAAATTGCAAACCTGCCATTGCCTGTTTAGGTTTAGTGGCTCATTTGGTAATTTCAAATTGTGTGGGTATTACGCAACAACTTTCTTTTCATATATTTATCGGTATTTTCCAATCTTGAAATTTGTAATCTCAATATGGCCTATTCTTAATCGCTGTTATACAGCAATTGGGCATTTTAAGTATCTTATTTGATTTTCATATTTATAAATGGAAATTATGAAGAAAATACTTAAGTGTACAGATAAGTGAATCAATATTTTAAAATATAACTACAAGTTCACGTGCTTTAGAAGTATCAATAAAATATATGGTGTGTAGGTTGTGGTGTAGTGTTTTCTGGACAATGTATAAGTGTGTAATTTATGTACATATGAATGGGTATATTATGCATATGATGTAATACAGAATTTATTCTATTCGATGGCATTTAGTAATCCCCTGGTTGATTGGTTAGACCAAAGAGGTCCTGATTCGATCCCTGGGAACCACAAGTGTTATTTTTGGTGGAAAAAGCTGTGCCTAGGCAGATTTTCTTTTTGTTCCCTGTCTCCCCCGTCTCATTTCACAGTCGCTGCACATTCATATTTCCTTTCTTCATTTCACTACAATTTCATATTTTATGCTATCCACTTCCTCTCTTTTATATCAGGCACCGGACTGATTATCCATCTTCTCTCTGATCCAAAGTCTCTGCTCCTCCATAGGAATCTGACCCTGGACACTAAATTCTTGTCCTGGGAGTATAAAGCCTTACATATACGGAGGGTAAGAATAAAATGAAGTAGTTTGTAGCATTGACTGTCCATATATAAATTAACATCCCTCCATAAATTGGTAGAGTCACACTGAAAAATTCAATAGCAGAGCAAGGATTTGAACCATGGATCTCCCAATCTCTAGCCGGTTGCTCTACCACTGAGCTACCATAGCAACTGCATTAAATTTCTCAACTAACTCGCATGTTTCCCGGTAAACCAAAGGTGATCTTAAATTATTTTGAGATGACAACCCCCAATGGCGACTTACAATGTAGTAAGTATTTTGAGTCCGAGGATTGATAGTATAGCCAACTATAAAGGTTAATTAGTATTAACTTAATTGTGTTTTTCACACAGGAAGTGTGTGGGACAGGATTCGGACAGGTAGAGTCCGATGAATAATTCAAAGCCACAGCCGGGATTTGAGTCACGAATCTCCCGGTCTAGCCGGTTGCTCTTCCACTGAGCTCAAAATAATTTCAGATCACCTTGAGGTTTATTGGGAAAATGTAAGTCAATTGAGAAATTTAATGCCATGGTAGCTCAGTGGTAGAGCAACCGGCTAGAGACCAGGAGATACGTGGAGCAAATCGCGGCTATATCAGTGAATTTTTCAGTCCTATCCAATTCCTGTCCTACTCTCGGCTTGCGTGAAAAAACAATTAAATCAACCCTGCATAATTGTAGAATCATGTTTTAAAAATCTGATGTGTTTCATTCACATGACTTTCTCTAGCTGTTCAACACACTTTGTTACAAAATATTATTATTTTATCTACATCATCCTAATCGAGACAAATATTAGCAGAATTGGTCTGACTATTTGCGTCCTTGTAAGTAAAAGGGAAATAAGTGAATACACTAGGCTAAACTATACGTTCAAATCTCTTAAAAGTGCATCACTATGTAAAACAATTGAAATTCGGTTCTCTTTTTCACTCCCGGGAGTAAAATCAAAGAAACGATGTTGATTTCCCGCTTGAGAAACGCTTAAGAAGTTTAAAATTGAAATTTATAACAAGGAATGTCTTGGACGTGGTTAACTCTACACTCTAAAAGTGCATATGACATAAATTGTGTGTTTTATCGAAATCTATAATTTTTTTCGTAAAGTTTTTGTGTATCTCTTTCGGTTTACCAGTAACACAAGTCAACAAGAAAAACAACCAGAAACAGTCGACTATTTCCAGAAAATTCCTGATATATTTTTGGTTTGCCATGAAAATATCTTAAATATATGGTAATTATTAAAACTCTTTAGAGAAACTTTTTGAGACAGTAAAAATTTTCGAAAAAGATTCCATATAAAGGGTAGTTATGATGGAGGATTTTCTTAAGGCTTCGTGTCGTATCCTTGAAAGACTCTGAACTTAAGTGAGTACAAAGTTTGGTATTTAAAGGGCTTTTCATTTTGAGCTATGCTGCCCCCCCCACACACACACATACAACCAGACAGACATTTTTTTTTAAAATGGATACAGTGGTTCTCAAAACATGCATTTCCGGTGAAATCTCGGTTTCAAATTTTTGGATGGGTTACAATACCTTCTCTATCTACTATGTACATTGTATTGCATGCTAAAGAAAGTAAAATTATTTTGAAATTCATTTAGATCCAATTATTGTCTTTCCCTGTTTTAATTTAGAAATTACTCTCTGTATTTCAGCTTACAACACATAAAATTTCCACCAAAAATTAAATTCTAGAATTCTGCATACTAGTTTAATGAATTCCTTGTTCCACTTTTCCATACAATGTTCATACTTTTAGGGTACGATAATATATTGTAGTACGATGTGTCCAGAATATCGTAGTTCCGTTTTGCTTTTGTTTCTACCTGGAAGAACTCCTGGAAGAGGAGTTGCTTTACAACTAGCAATTTTGAATATATAAATATACAGAGTGTTAAAGACTACACCGAAATAATTTGCGAAATTGTGCACATAACTGATATAAGTAATTTGAAATCGGCGATGCATGGTCCCCGGATAAACATAACGCAACTACTTAGCGCTAAACGTGTGGGTATCAGGCGCTGATAAGTCGGTGTTAAAGCAAAGTAGGTTGAAAAAATGGCTCAGAATGTCTCTAAAACTGCTGCCCAAGTATATAAATATGGATTTTTAGCAGCTCGTTACTAGCGTTCTCAAGATGTAATGTCGCAAAAATCTGTAAAATCTCGAACTAATCACTTGACTTTGCGACACTGAGCATCCATTAACTACGTTCTTGAGCTATGTAGCCTCCTCTGCAGGCATTTTTACAACTGCTCTGGTGGCTTAATATGTAACGCGGGAAGCTGCTATCCCAAATATCATGAGTTCGTTGCCTCTCATAGAATAAACGCTTTTTATAATTATTTTTTTCATTCCAGATGAAGTGCCGCGATACATGGCGAACTGGCACTTTAGAAACTTATAGCCGTTACTTCGAAATTTCTACAAACAGGCCACATCTTTTGTGAAAATATATATATGTATTATGAACGATAATCACTTCCTTTCTGTTTCACAGCCTCCAGAATTATATATCAGTTTGTTGCATTTATTTAATAACAATGTACTATGGATTCTTTGTTAATCTCTTTGTTAGTAGTGATGAAAGATTCTGTTACAAGATTAACCTATTGTCTTCATATGTAACGAATAATGCATGCTACATTAGATACATATGAACATTTTCTGTGCTTATATATGATTGAGATTTAATTTTACAAGTAAAAGGTAAATAAATAAATATTTATAATCACACAAAAAATAAAATCTATTTGAAATATATGTTTGCTGGAATTTAAAATATTACATAGAAATGAATTGTATTAAAATTACTGTATATACCCACTGGGTAGTTTTATTCGATTAATGCTACAGAAATTTAGTATCACCTGATTTTTCGTGTTAGCTTCTTTATTATGGTGTATATAATGCTAATGTTGAAGAAAAGCATCTGTTTTGCTTCTTATCACTATAATAACAATACATTATCACTATTGGCAATTTCTGTGTCGCTTTCATTTCTTGGACAGTTTTACAATTAATTCAGCAGTACATTATGACCTCCACATTACCTTTACGAGGAAATGTAATTTTACAGGGCAACTGAGAAGAGCTCATGCCGAAATCTTCCCCGAAATTGCGGTAACGAAAGTGAAGAAAGCGCCATGTAAGAAGTGTTCATCAGTTTTAATTGCAAATCTATTGAAATTCACCTCCAAGTAATCTATTTAAACTATAGTGAAACAATACTTGTATGAAGCTTCATATCCTAGAAAAAGTGTCAGAAAGTTTTACTTAGTTCCAGAAGAAGCACGCTTGCCCCGTGCACTGCAGTGAGTAAACACTGATATCAGAGACGACTATGATAACAGTGGTGGTATGTCTCTCGTTCCTTGCAAAGTGCGCCTTCTGTCAGTTTATAATGTCGGGAACAGAAAACAGTACCTACAACACGCAGGCCATCGACTTCTACGTTTATGCCTGCCTGGGATGAATATTTATTATTTATAGAAGTTGCGAAATAATAAAGTGTTTAGTTTACGTCAAAGTTTTGCAATCAGAGAAATCATTTTGTGATGTTATCATACAACCCATGCAAGTGAGTATAGTGTATTGACATTCTTTTCGGCAAGCAGGTGGGAAAGAGGAGGAAAGACCGGATCCTGCATGAAGCTGCACGAATATAATACGAATGGAACTGTGTGACAGTCACAAATGGGGCGGTACTGGGTTCGTATCTCGGGCGCAAGTTATGGTTATTGGAAATGGTGTGGATATTTGGTTGGCTTAGCTCAGGTTTTTAATTGGCATGGAGACTCTTTCAGGTTGTGCTTTATTAACTGAGTCCGGCCTTTTTCCGCCGTAGAAAACACGCGTATACTGCTTAATTTTTTTTACTGTGACGTTACACTTTACTCGCCCATTAATGCTGTTGCTTATTAATGTTGAGGCCGTGATTTCTTACGTACTATGGTCGGTTTTAAAATCATTTGCTTCCGTCACAACTAAGGATTACACCACGCGCTCGAATACCACATCTTGGTCATGCGGGGGTTCTTCGTCAAGTGCCTCACAATTTAAAGGTAGCCTGTTCGGCTCCATCACAAATTCTAAATCTCACATCTTGGTTGTTCGGAGGTCCTTCACCAAGTGCCTTACATTGTCGTCTGACCAGCGGAGAACATTGTCTTGCTGTGTCCCGATAGTTACCCTTGGGCAATGCATTCTCGCCCCTTTCCCTCGGGTCAACGCACGGCAGGTAACGGATCTTGTACCCCGAGCTCGTGACTTATACGTGTTAAAAGTTTTTCTACCCTTGCCATTTTCACTCTACATTTATGTTTTATCTTCGTGATATAATTTATATTCTTGGCTATGATTTATTATTTCTCTTCTTAATAATTCTTTCCTCCGGGACAAGACATGTACAAAGGAGGACTTTTTCTGGAATGGTGTTAGAAGCCAGTAAGTTTATTGCTAAAATGTGAAAATGTTTCATTACAAATTAATTATCTTATTGTTAAAATATATTGTATATTTCATATAGAAATATAAATAATGTGAGAACATTAAGAACAATTATTTTGCCAATTATGAACCTACAATAGATATAATAGCCTATGAAGCGTGGGTTACATATTTCAAACCAAAATATTGCATATTGCACTGAAGAAAATTATTGCCTCTTCCGGGTTTCCGCGCAGTAGGTCACGCAGCATAGAGTAGATGATTGAGAAAGAACGATGAGCAAAATTGCTCTCTTTGCTTTACTCAAAGAGCAACCAGTTGGTGTCGCCTAGTTATATTGGGAGAGGGAGAGGAAGTCAGACGTGAAATAGCGGTACAGGCACAGTTAATGATGACGACTTTCCCACGTCACAAGAAGAATGCTGGGGAGATTTCTTCATTCCCCAAGCGATGTGGCGTTGGATTAATCTGTAGAATCCAGGTAGTTCTGTCAGATCTTAGGTGCGCTCCGTGTCGAGATGAAGAACTGCTTGGACTTTGTTAGGGACCCTCCACAATGGGACTTTTCCCACGGTCTGTTTTCGGCCCCCCTCAATAATACTCTCATTGCATCCTATCCTCCTGGTGTCTGAAGCGCAAAAAGCGCATAGGTGTGTGCAGTGTAGAACCACCTTCGGAAGGATACGGCACACACGCGCATGCGCACACACAGCGTATTTGCTTCCTAATTCAGTAATATGAAAAAGGAATTCGTGCATGAATCTGGACTTACTCTTCAGAAGAGTAAAAAAAGAAACTTTCATCAAAAACGAATCCTGCAAATTATATATATATATATATATATATATATATATATATATATATCTTTGCGTAGATTAATATTACATCATTATGCTTATTACTATTAATGTTGCTTTTAGTTTCCTTCAAGGTAGATTAAATGACATTGCTATTTAATTGTACATTTCTAAAGTCCTGTGCATATTACAACATTTAAAAGTAAATATCACCTATTTAAAATGTTTCTATCGAACTTAAATTAGATGCCAATGCCTATTTCTGTAAAAATATTACGGATTTACAAACTTTGCAGCTTTATGACTGTTACAATGATCAACTCATAGCAATTGTAAATTAGTATAATCTTCTGAAGTTATCACAATTGAACCATTAATGTGCCTAAAACATATCTGTTTTCAGTGCCATATCATTAATCCTACTAAAACTTCTAAAGAGTATAGATTTGTAATTTATTCCACACTGTTTTACAAATAATACGTATATGCAACGTGCTTAATGGTAAGCTAGTCTTCAAAGATGTGTGTCTAAACTACTTGTCCACCATTTATACTGGCTGAAGCTTCAACTCAAGCGTTTTCGAATCCAAGAACCGATAATACATGTGAATGGAATACCCAGATTTTTAATTTCTCCGCGCATACAATGTACATGGTGAATAGAGAAGGTATTGTATCTTCGATACCGAGATTTTACCGGGTGCACATGTTTTGAGGTTCCCCAAATAAAATGCATTTTTAAAAAGTAGTCCATGTGTGTGTGTGTGTGTGTGTGTGTGTATCCATATGTGGGTTTGTGAACAGTCCGTTAAATACAAAACTTGATATTTAAGTTCCAAGGATGTGACACAAAGATTTTTAGAGCAATACGCCTTCCCCAAACTACCTATTACATGGGAAACAGCTTACATGATTCTAACAGCATTGATTAAAATACGATATGCTTAAAATATATTTTGAATTTTCTGGGCATTGCCTCTGAAGACCTCTGCATTCTGGATGACTTTTGTATTACTGCTAAACCGTAAGAGACAGACAAAAACTTACAACACAACAAATGTGTACCTTGTTAAAACATAACTTGTGTTATATCCTTTTTTTTTTTTTTTTCTATAGTTCACGATTTTCGAGATATTCCTTGTTATTGGTTTCAATTTTTCATTCAAAGAGAAAAATGGAGTCTGCGCAGAATGAACTAATACTAGAAGTTTAGTTAGGCAAACCAATGTTTTGAAATATTTCGTTGTCGGTTCACCCTCTCCGTATGTAGGACTGACACCCCCTAGGAATTACAAGCGGGTGCCTAGGGATCAGAAGCCTGTCGGGGAGCCAACGGCACATAACCATAGAATGAAGAACCTGGAACGAGTGGTCTGTTCGTAGTCAGGCATGAGTGTGAGAAACTGGATGATATGAAATGAAAGCGAAATGGATGATAAGAAATGATGAGGCAATTGGTGAAATGAGTGGCGGGAGCATCGGAGGACCCGAAGAATACCCACCCAGACGCCGTTTTGTTCACAATAAATCCAAATGCGGGCACTTGGGGCTAAATCTAGGCCGCCTAGGTGGAAGGCGAGCGGTCTAACCACTTTGGCACATGTTTTAAAATAATCCTAAACTAGAATTTCGGGCAAATCTTGTTATTTTTAGGAGGGTAGGCCTTTGTTCTTTACTTTTGTTATTTAGTAGTATTTTTTTACTTAACACAACCCTCACATAACGAACCAACAAACTCCTCATATACCGATCCAGTACACTTCTCATACAAAAGTCGTCCATGTTTCTTTAGTTTTATTCTTGGTCATGTAAAGAGGCAAATTTTAGTGACAATCGCATTTAAACTATTTGCCTATCACTTTAGCTTACTGTATTCGCATAGCTCCTTTCTACTTATACATAAGAAACCAAGTAATACGAACATTTAAACCAGTATCTATTTCGATTGTCATAAAGTAGAGAGACCAATAATCTTTTGTAAGAAGTTTAACCAGGTAGAGAAAACTATGTGAATGAATACAATATTACTTTCTCTATACGTACTAAATACATAGGTATTGCACTCCACCGAAACATTTGATACCGAGATTTCACCGGAAATATATGTTTTCGGAAAAAGATCCGTGTGTGTGTCCGTGTGTCTGTGAACACGATAACTCAAAAATGAAAAGTCGGTAAAATACCAAACTTGGTTTTTAAGTTTAGTATCTTCCAGGGATGCGGCACGAAGCTTTTGAGAAAAATCCCCACACCCCCTACCCTTTACATCGAACTTTTTTCGAAAATTTTGATTTTCTCAAAAATGGCTCTAACGATTTTGATTAAAATATCGTATATTAAATCTATTTACCTGACAAATAAAATGTATATCTTCAATTTTCTGAGAATAGCCTCTGAAGAGTACTTTATTCTGGATGGATTTTACGGAATTTTGAATAATTGCTAAACCGTAAGAGATGGATAAAAACTTAATACACGAAAAATGTAGAGCACGTTAAAACATCCAATTTATGTTACGTACATTTTTTCGTGGAGTTCATCATTTGTTTTAGGTTTCTGCATGGAAAAACATACTTTTCTCATACAGGAAATTTTCATCTGCTGTTCATACAAACAAAGGAATTTCAATGACACAGTAAGCAGCTTTTGACTATCACTTTAACCTATGGTACTCCCTTATTTCGCTTCTACTTACAAGGAAGCAAGTAATAAGACTATTTCTGCTAATTTGTTCTGATTAACATGAAGTAAATAGAAGTGTAAGCTTTTAAAACATAATTTGTTGCAGAGATGCAGAGTAAATGATGTGAATGGTACCCATCAGATTTTTTTTCTTTATACTTGACTCCTAAGCATACTAGACGAGAGTGTTATCTATACTTCAGTTATCACATCTTCATTCCCAAAATGCATGCGTTCGGAAGTGAAGGGCTGTAATAATACCAAGTACGAGGTGATGAGAACGTCAAGGAGAGAGCAAGGGTCATCTAGTCTGACCAGAATGCCTGAGATTCGCCGCAAGGGACACCTAAAGCACTTAAAGCTAACCGCCACTCCAACTAGCGTCTAAAGGTGGCAAGTCGGCGACACACCGAGTGGCAAATTAACAGTGCATTACGGTGCTCTGAACTATGTAACTGATTAATTCAATTAGCATTATTACCAAGGGGCTCCGGCGCTTCCTAGAGGGCGCTATTGTTGCCATCTCAGCGTGTTTCTAAGTGCCACCTGCTGCTCGAAAGAATTGTTCTACCGGAACCAGTTTTACACAGTATCATAAGCTATAAAAAGCCAGCTCACTTTATTAACCCATACACTATAAAGACAATTTTTATTCATATTCAACGGAAATTTCAAACTTCAAACTTAATCCCATGATAAGCATCTTATTTTTATTACATCTAAATACCGAAGTTGGTATATAAGTTCAGCATCCTCAAGCATGCGACACAAAAAGTTTCAAGAAAATCTCACCCTTCCCCCAAATAAACTTTTACATGTAAAACATTTTGGAAATTTTCGATTTTTCAAAATGACTGTAACAATTCAAAAGAAGATTTTGAATTAACACGTCGCCAGGAAAGCTTCAGTTCTTATTTTGACTGTAACAACTTTGACTGTAATACCATATATGAAAGGTATTAACTGACGAATAAGACATATATCTTGAAATTTCTAGAAATAGCCTAAGAAGTTCTTTTCATTTTGAAAAAAAAATTGCATAAGCGTAAGCCATAAGAGATAGACAAAATCTTACTACAGAAAAAATGTGTGTCTCACTTAAACATATAATTTATGTCCTACATCATTTTTTGTAGAGTTAACCATTTCCGAGATATTCTTGGCTATTAGTATCAGTTTAAAAATACGTATATATTTCTAATACAGGATATTCTCGTTTGTTTAACTCCTGGCCATGCCAAGAGAACCCCATAGCAACAGTTGTTTATAAAATTTGATTCTTGCCTTAAGCTAGGGAATTCTTTATTTTCCCACGAAGATTTTCAAGAAACTACTACCAAACTACCCTTTACATGGAAAAATTTTCGAAAATTTTTATTTTCTCAAAAATGGCTCTAACGATTTTGGTTAAAATCTCTTATGTTTAAGAAATTTACATGCCAAAATGAACATTTTGAATTTTCTGGGAATAATCCCTAAAGACCTGTTTATTCTGGATGCTCTTTGTTGAATTTTGTATAACTAGTAACCCATAAGAATTAGACAAAAACTTACAATACAAATGTGTAGATCACGATTAAACACAATTTATATAATATATATTTTTTTTCATGGAGTTGATTGTTTTTGAGATATTCCTTGCTATTGGTTTCAGCTTTAACAAACTTTTGCTTTTCTTATACATGAATTTGTCAACTCGTATACATACAAACAAAGGAACTTCAGTCACATAGCAACCGGCTTTAGACTATCACTTTAACCTATGGCACTCTCTTATTTCGCTTCTACTTACAAGGAAGCATGTAATAAGACTATTTCTGCTAATTTTTTCTGTATTAGCATGACGTAAATGGAAGCATAAGCTTCTTAACAATAATTTGTTGCAGAGATATGGAGAAAGTCATGTGAATGGAACACATCAGATTTTTATCTTCACCTTTAAGGTAGAGAAACTGCTGTATCCTATCTAATAGTTCTATTTTTTTGCGACACCGAAATAGAATTTCTGGTTACGATATAGCAGTTTCTCTGCCTTAAAGGTAAAGAAAAAATCTTAAGTATTCCATTCATATGCCTTTCTATGTCAATTGGACAGCAAATTATTCTTACAAATTTGTTACTACTTAAGAGCACCTGGCAACAAGTTCAATGATCTTCTTCTCCATCTGCTTCCCTCATCATGCGGAGGACAGTGTGATAGGTGACTTTTCTTGAAAAATCTGTCTTTTGCATCTTTGAAAGATATTAAACCTATAAGCGAAGCTTGGTATTTATCGGATATTTAATTTTTGTGTTATGATGATCATAAACAAATAAACCTACATACAGCTTTTTCAAAAAATGTTTCTTAGAATTCATGCCTTTCAAAAGATGTATTTCCACTGAAACCCAGAAATGAAATTTCAGATACAGTGTCATTTCTTCCCCATCTATTAAGTAAGTAGTTATATGTTACGGAAACATAAAAGATTACAAATACTGAACGTCACGCTTTATTTCTAATGAAACTGAGATACGCCACTAGAATTGTAAACTTTAATAGACAACAAATTCTAAATATGAAATTCCGTCTTTCAAATGGTTGTTCGTAATCTGCTGTTATAGAAGGCATAAGAAAATATTCTATATTTGTCATAGATGATTAGCATTTATAAGAACTTATTATTTATTGTCATATTAATGTTTGCTTCATAGCAACATAAGACATTTTTTGCTGCAAGTTAAGTCATACCTTTTATTTCTTCATGTGGCCAAAGTATGAGGAAAAAAAAATGCAAAATTGACGAGACTTAATTTGAATTTTATTTTTATAGATTTGTCACCGGCGACAGCGCGCGTCAGGGTTGTGAATGGTAAATTGCCGCTTCAATGGAGGGACATTTGAACTGTGAATTCCCAATAGAAGAGCTTTCCTACCTCAAGAGAACTCAGAGAGAGATTGATTTATAGGAAGAGGCTTTGCTCTCCGATCTGGGAAACCATTATGTTGTGCAATAGAGTGAGATGTGTAGGGGTACTTTCTATTTCCTCGTGAGAACCACATTCACATTGGTATGTAAATAAAGCCGATTTATAAAATATGGTGAATAAATAATACAAGCGCGTTTACATTTTACGGGTAGTGTTTTACAACAGCCTTCTCAATTGTAGGGAGAATATTATAGGAATACATAGATGGGCTGCAAAGAGCAGAATATTCTAAATTTAAAACAAATATGACGCTATTATGGCCAGCCTGGGTAGTGTGATGTCTGTCTCACGTTCAACAGGTCGTGAGTTCAAATCTCGCTTGGGGTGAATTACTCGAATAAGTTTTTTTTCCGGGGTTCCCTCATCCTGAGAAGACGAATGTCGAGTAACTTTAAGCTCCATGGATCCCGATATCATTTGAACATCATTTCACCAATTTCATTCATCGCCCGATATGACCAACCAGGTTAAAGGACGTTAAGTTACCACAATAAAAAAAATCGGATGTATTCCATTCACTGACTTTCTCTACTTCTGTGTAACAAATTATTGTTAATAAGCTCATTCTTCTACTTACTTCACGCTAATCGAAAAAAAAAAAATAACAGAAATAGTCTTATTACTTGCTTCCTTGTAAGTAGAAGCTAAATATGGAAGTATCATAGGTTAAAGTGAACTCAAAAGCTGGTTACTAAAGTTCCTGTTTGTACGGATACGAGTTGACAAATTCCTGTATGAGAAAAGTACAAGTTTTTCAAAGCTGAAACCAAAAACAAGGAATATCTCAAAAACGATTAACTCCTCGAAAAACATTTATATAACATAAATTGTGTGTTTTAATGCGCTCTACACTTTTTGTGTGGTAAGTTTTTGTCTATTTCTTACGGTTTAGCAGTTATGCAAAATTCCTCCAGAATAAAATAGTCTTCAGAGGCTATTCCCAGAATATTAAAGATATACATATTATTTGTCAGGTAAATATCTTTAATATACGATATTTTAACTAAAATCGTTACAGCCATTTTTGAGAAAATAAAAATGTTCGCACAAAGTTCCATGTAAAGGGTAGTTGGGGGTGGGGGATTTTCTAAAAATCTTCGTGTCGCATCCTTGGAAGACATGAAACCAAGTTTGGTATTTAACGGTCTTTTGGTTTTTGAGCTATGCTGTCCACAGGCACACAGACACATACACAGACACACAGACACACACAGGCACACACACGGACCTTTTTCCAAAAATTCTTTTTTTGGATCCAGGGGGACCCAAAACACGTATTTCTCGGTATCGAATTTTTGGGTGCCTTACAATACCTTCTCTATACACTATGTACATAGTACGTGTAGAGAAAGTAAAAAAATCTGATATTTTAATCTAGAGACTTTCTCTACTTATTTTGCGACAAACTGCTCTTCTAAAAGGTTGTTCTTCGCTCTAATTTATTCTAATCAAAATAAATATTAGCGGAAATGGTTTTACTAATTGGACAGAAATAAGAGTATTCCCTAGGATAAAACGATGTTCAAATACTTTAAATTCGGTGGTCTATGTGTATGCAATTGATATTTACGTTTCTTTGCGTGATCAGGATGAAAAAATTAAACAACCATATTCCATTTGTGAAAATTATAAGTATTTGAAATTTTAAAACTGATAAATATCCGGAAATAATTAACTCCAAAAAAGTATTACATACTTTTTTTTTTTTTTTTTGGTAATGTTTAACGCCCGCCTTTCCTACTTGTGATACCACAAGTGTTGACGCTGGTGATACATGGAATCAAGATGGAACACCAGTGGAATGCGGAGAACCTGAAAAAACCCACCCCAGTGCCGCTTTGTCCACCTCAAATCTCATATGCGGTCGCTTGGAATCGAACCCGGGCCGTCTAGGTGAGAGGCGAGTGGTCTAACCAAAGTATGACATATATTGCTTGTTTTAACCACATCTACAATTTTGTGTAGTAAGCTTTAACATATATCTTATGGTTTACCAGTTATTTGAAGGTCATCCAGAAGGGCTTCGGCGGGTACTTCCAGAAAATTCAATATATACATTTTATTTGAAATAAAAATATCATATAACACATGTTATTTTATCAATGTCGTTAGAGCTTTTGTTTATAAATTCGAATTTTCGAAAACTTTTCCATGTAAAGGATAAATTGGGATAGGGAAATCTGCTTAAAATCTTTGCGTCGCATCTATGAAAGATGCTGAACTTAAACACCAAGTTTGGTATTTAACGGAATTCTGCTTTTAAGATATGTTGTTCAGAGATACGGACGTAAACACAGGGACACACACACACACACACACACACACACACACACACACGAACCTCTTCTAAACTATGTTTTTTATTCAGAGGATCTCAAAACATCTATTTCCGGGGAAATCTTGAATTTTTGGGAGGAATACGAGACCTGCTCTACTTTCTATGTACGACGAAATAAAACCCCTGTTAAATTAGGTGTCCTTTCAGTGAGAATTTGTTGTACCTCATAACGCAAAAACTTTAGGAAAAGGAAAATTTCCTGTATTTTTGGAATTATTGGTTATTCAAACCACTACCTGGGTATGGTCATCAAGAGCTTGGTAGTATTTTCTAAAAAAACTTTTAACTTCTGCGACTATAACGGAGGCTTTATCTGTAGCTATTAAACACGCGCAAACACACACACACTCTCAACCACACATACTTTGTAGAGTGTATGGAATGCTTTTAATTTCAGAAAATTTCGCTTCCCCCAGCTGGTATTCTAATCTGGAACTCTTGCGTTGAAAAGCTAGAAAGTTGACTCTAGGACTACACTTACAGTTAGGATGTTCATGTTCTTTGCTATTGGTTTGGACATTTAGAACTGATTAAAATAAATTTTCTTGGATGTGAGAAAGTATTTTTTATACTCATACTGAAATGTGTTCATTTAGTGTTAAAATCTATATCGAAATGAAGACCATTTCAATACAGATTTTCATTTCGATATAGATTTTCACGCTTGCGCGCTGCTCAATCTAATGGCTGTTCACTGCCTGCTAATCTTCATAACATCATATAAACATCTTACGCGTACAATAGCTTCCAAGAATATTTAATTATATATACGAGTTATAAGGACATACAATTATTTCCCGAATCTAAACTCATAATATTACGTAAGCAAAGCAAAGTGGGTCAAGACATTGGCATCATAGAGACAAGGAAATGAAGAACCCAGAGCATGCGCGCTAGCTCTACTTCCAACAAAATACATGTTTATTTTTACGAGAATAATTATATTTACATACCTTTATCAGCAGATATGTATTGTCAGGTGCTTCATCAGTGAAGGTTTTAATTTCGTTACCCGAAATTTAATTACCTCAATACTCGTAAGGTATTCTTATCTCTCACTCGTATCTTAATAACTATCATTATAGGATCGTTGCATAAATAACTATTATAAAACCACCACTCGTCTCTTGTAGGATTTTAAATGAATACGTAATTTAAATGCGCAATAAATACACAATTGTACTATTTTAATAATACCATTTTAACAAGAGAGATTCTTCTTATGAGGTTATACTTTTCGGCTTTGTTTAGTTTTTAGCCTCATTCTAGGATGTGTGTGTGTGTGTGTGTGTGTGTGTGTGTGTGTGTGTGTGTGTGTGTGTGTACTAGAGGGGTTTCCACATTGCAGTCGTTGGTTTATTATACGTCGGACCTCTGGAGGAGAGGATGAGATTAGAGTAATTTCAGAGGTCGGCCGAAATCCGGACAGGGAGAAAGTCACCATGGAGGGTCCTAACAGTTCACAAGCAATTCTTTGTCTAGACAAGGGAGAGCCAGGAGGCTTAGTCCCGAATAGCTCTGAGTCCGCAGAGCACCACTAACGCCATCCCACTGCCGAGAGCCGTATTTGCAAAGTGCAGCCATCTCCACGAAATGGCGCTCTGCCGCAGTCTCGTCGACATTTACAACACTGAAGGAGAGCGTTTGGGATGAAGATGAAATAAAGGGACAGGAAATTTGGGGGAGTGAGGAATCCTCCCCGGCTTTAGGGAAGAAAAACCTCCGACGGGGCACCGATCCCAGGATCTCCCGAATGCCAATACCAGACAGATCGCCTGCGTAACTGACTCTACGGTGTAGTTAATGTCATGTCTTACAAAATATTTGCCTGGATAATCTTGGTTATTTTGTATTTATTTATGTTTCCTTTTATTTTGAACTATGTAACATAACTCTCACCTGACATTATTGCGTTAAACGAGAAGCTTCTTTTTCTATCTCTCACTCTTTCCCTCTTGCGCCTTCATCTCCTTCCCAACCTGCCAGCCAGCCATGCAGATGGCAATACTTCTTAAACACTTGTATCATTCTAGAGGAATGTTCCATGTAAAAGAACTTGTGGCAAACACGATGTGTATAGGCTGTTGTTAAGGGGGATACCAAAGTGACAAAAGTGATTTTCTAAAGTATTAAATATAAAACTTTAATTTTTTGCACGGACAATTCTTTGCCACAAAGAAGTATTCATACCAAGTATCATTTATTTCTGGATATATTAATTAATGTATTTGATTTAATTAGCTACATTCAAAATCCAGCTTCTCCTAAGAACATTGAGCTGTATATATAATTTTTTTAAAACTATATTCCTTAATATATTTGTAAGAATATATCTTGCTGACATTTTCCTATAGTGATAAGAATTTTTCTAAAATAGTATATTTTATATCACAAAGTAAAGAAAACTGAAAAGTATGATTACATTAATTGAATCTAATCTGTGACTAACATTAGCATCCCAACCATCCATCTATCCCCATCCAGCACACAATCTGTAGTGCTTTGGAAAATCCTTTTAAAGAAGATCGATTTTGAATATGGGAAAACAGCACATCAATTGAACTTGAACAAATCTGATGTGTTCCATTCACATAATTTGCTCTATATCTCTGCAACAAATTGTAGTTAAAAGGCTTATGCTTCTATTTACTTCATGCTAATGGAGAAAAAATAGCAGAAATAGTCTTATTACTTGCTTCCTGGTTAGTAGAAGCGAAATAAGGGGGTACCATAGGTTAAAGTGATGGTCAAAAGCTGGTTGCTCTGCGACTGAAGTTCCTTTGTTTCTATGGACACGAGTTCACAAAGTCCTATATGAGAAAAGTATAAGTTTTTATAGCTGAAACCAAAAACAAGGAGAATCTCAAAAACAATCAACTCCACGAAAAAATGAATATAACATAAATTGTGTGTTTAAAGGTGCTCTACATTTATTGTGTGGTAAGGTTTTGTCCATCTCTTACGGTTTAGCAGTTATGCAAAATTCCGTAAAATTGACCAAGAATGAAGTAGTCTTCAGAGGCTATTCCCAGAAATATACATTTTATTTGTCAGGTAAATATCTTTGATATAGGAAATTTTAATCAAAATCGTTAGAGCCAATTTTAAGAAAATCAAAATTTTCTAAATTTTTTCCATCTAAAGGGTAGTTTGGGGTGGGGGGATTTTCTTGAAAATCTTCGTGTCGCATCCTTGGAAGATACCAAACTTAAATACCAAGTTTGGGCTTTAACGCTCTCTTCGTTTTTTAGCTATGCTGCCCACAGACACACAGACAGACAGACACACACACACACAGACATTTTTCTAAAAATGTTTTTTTTTGGATTCAGGGAGTCTCAAAACATGTATTTCCGGTGACATTTTTGGGTGCAATACAATACCTTCTCTATACACTATGTATATAGTTCGTATAGAGAAAGCAAAAATGAATCTAAAGGTTAACCAGCGCAATGTTTTAATATTACGTACAAAATATAAGTTACATCTGGTCTAAGAGGATCAGAAATTGCAAATATGTAGTTTAAAGTATAATGTATTTTTTGCACCAAAATGCAAAAACCAACATTTTAGATCAAATTTGCTAAAAACACTTATGAGTCCGGTTAAGTAGTATTTTCAGGAAACAACAGAGAGTGCTTAAGAGAGAGAGAGAGACAGACAGACAGACAGACAGACAGACAGACAGACAGACAGACAGACAGACAGAGAGAATTGAGAGAGATAATCCAGATAATTTTATTAGGTATCTAATGTTGTGCCATATTGGAATCTTCTCTTAGGAAAAGTGATATGGCATATCTATTATCTAAAGCTGATCTGAACCATCATGACTAAAGCCCCCCGCGCTTTGCGTTGTGAGTGGGTGCGATGGGGGGGGGGGAGCGTGTTACAGAGGCGATGGCGGATGAATAGAACACTGCCTGTTGTTAAATGTAGAAGTGTTTGTTCACTAAGATGTGTGTGTATTCTTAACTTTGAAGACTAGAAATATTACCCATCTGACAGGCTGCTTCAAATCTAAAATGCAAATTTTGAGCTACGTACATTAATTCAAATAAAGAGCTCAATTTATATTATCTTGTATTAAACATTATTATTCACTGATGTGACTTTTGTCAGTGTTTAAACGCAACTAATCTCCTTATGTTTGCGGTTATAGTGTTTGAAGAATTCTCTAAACTGCGTCAAGTGATATTTTGTTGTGACATGGAATGGACCAATGGGAGAGTCTTAGAAAAATCGGTTTGCTAGTTGGACTAGTCTGATCTAAAGACTAATTTAAGTTTATCAATAGGTATTCTAGCTGTACTTGAATGTCATTTTTGACTCCTGCAAATGGCTGTATAGAACACGCGCCACGTGTAATTTCAGTCATGGATTTAATCAACACTCTAGCGAGACTATGGCAGCCATTAGCATTAACTGATGCCCAAATGGCAGACATTCCAAATTCTGATTTGCTGTTTGAATCGAGTGATGCACACTTACGCCGGGTTAAGTGTGCAAACAACAGGCCATGTTGTTTACTCTAGCTCTTTGATAGCACTTATAATATCGGTTGTTATACAATATACACTAGCATAAATTCACAGAAAGTTAACAGAAGCAATGTCAATATTCAATAAGCCTTGTAGTTATATGTAAATGAGAGTCGTATCTGAATGTTTGCTTCTCTCAGGACATCCTCCATAAATAATTGCAATTTCTTCATAGGTTTCTAGGGTTTGAGTAAAACTTCAGTGATTTCATCATTAATTTATCGTCCTTGAGGGAACCTTCCAACACTGGCCAGACTTGTATCTAAATCGTTTGGTATTTGTTTACAACCGTATCAACTATTATTTCTTCTTTCTGTACTTCATGAGTAGAAATCTATTTTCCTGTATATATGCATTTAATAATAAATCTCACTTTTAAATTTTAGGCATTTATTCCAAAAGCTGAAAACTGAATGTTGAAAATGTTCCATTTGTGGGTTGTTTAGAATGAGGATAACTCATTGGGAATCTCCACTCTGCGTCCTTTACAGTATCTGATGCTGATCATGAAATGTTTTACTTATGAGCCTTTTCGTTTTTCAGTGTGAAAAAACAGTTTTATGCATCTTACTTATGCAATAAAGAATCTCAAAAGGTCCACTTTTAGTAAACTATAAATTCCTAATTTCGTGTGGAATATAATATAGCCTCTCTAGAAAGTAATTCCAGATTTCATACAATATATAAATAAGCCTGCATCGGTAGTGTGTCTGCCTCATATTCAAGTGGTCGTGAGCTCGATTCTCGCGTAGGCTGAGTTACCTGGATAACTTTTTTTTCAGGATTTTCCCTTAAATGTCGAGTAACTTTAAACTCCATGGACTCCGAGATAATTTGAGCATCATTTCTTCGATTTCCTTCATCGCCCGATATGACCAACCAGGTTAAAGAACGTTAAACTACAAAAAAAAATCTATAAATAGGGAAAACCACTTCTATTTTTAAAATAGTTAAGGAGAAAATATTACCACTCTTCTCGTTTCCTCTGGACTGTATACATTTTAGCACATTCTCTATCTTTGCATACATTCAAAATAAATTCGATGTATAAAATAATTAAAGATAAAATATTAACTCTCTTCTCTGGATTGTAATGTATTTTAGTACACTCTTTATCATACCTTTGAATTCACCCAAATGAAGTTTGATGTCAAAGCGCACCCTGACACTCTGTAGCTTATCCTTTGATGCGGATAATGAAGATTAGGAATCTTCTCAATATGCGCTAAGTTCTTGTCAGATTTTTACATGAAGCATCAAGGAGTGTATGGTCAGAGTGTGTTGTTGGCCATGACATTGGCTCTGTTCTCCTGTAAAGTGACTGTTGGGGCTGAGAATCATGTTTTGAGGAAATTAAAACTAGATACTTGTGGCAACTGACGAATTTTAAAGGAACCTAATTACTGTTTTACTTTATGTTTTGAAATTGTATTGCTAATTAGTAATTACGAGAAATTAAAAGGTAGACTTTATTTAAATATCTGCTGCAACTGTGTGAAACTATGTTTTGTAACCTCTTTGTAAAGCTGAAGATGATATGAAACACATTTCTATTTTTTTAAAACCCCAGAAACTTTTTCTAGAAATGCCGTACCATATCATAAATGATATCTACACTGACTGCCTTCGTGGTTGAGTGATTAACGAGCTGACATCGCACTCGGAGGTCTCGGCTTCGATTCCTGGCTTGGTCGGAAAATTTTCTTTAATAAAATTATTTCCTACTCCCCAAGGGGTATGGAAGTATTGCAGTTAAATGTGACAATACAAACAAACAAAAATCCATACTATACTACACACAACTTCAGCGTTATCACTCATGATTTAATTTTATTTATTGATTGCTTGTTTTACATCATCTTTTTTAAGATTTACTATCGGCTTAGGGCATAACCAAGAATCTACCATTTCGCTAAGAAGTAACCTTCTCAAATAAAATGTTTGAGAAGTAACTTTCTCAAACATTTTACTTTCTCTACACGTATTATGTACATAGTGTATAGAGAAGATATTGCACTCCACCCAACAATTCGATACCGAAATTTCACCGGAAATATATGTTTTAGGGTCCCCTGTAACCAAAAAAAAAAAAAAAAAAAAAAGCATTTTCACAAAAAGGTCCGTGTGTGTATGTGTGTGCCTGTGTGTGTGGGTGTGTGTCCATGTGTCCATGTGTCCGTGTGTCCGTTTGCCTGTGAACACGATAACTCAAAAACGAAATACCTAACTTGGTATTTAAGTTTAGTATCTTCCGGGGATACAACACGAAACTTTTGAGAAAAACCCCTCATCTTTCCTTTACATGGAAATTTTTTCGAAATTTTTAATTTTACTAAAACTGGGTCTAACGATTTTGATTAAAATATCACACATTATAGATATCTACCTGACAAATAAAATGTGTATCTTGAATTTTCTGAAAATAATCTCTAAAACCTATTTTATTCTGTATGAATTTTACAGAATTTTACATAACTGCTAAACCGTAAGAGATGGAGAAAAACTTACCGCATAAAATATGCAGTGCACTTTAAAACACACAGTTTATGTTATATGCTTTTTTTTGTGGAGTTGATGGTTTTTTAGATATTCCTTGTTTTTGCTTTGAAAAACTTATACTTTTCTCATACAGGACTTTGTGAACTCCTGTACATACAAATAAAGGAACTTCAATCACATAGCAACCAGCTTTTGACTATCACTTTAACCTATGGTATTCCCTTATTTCGCTTCTTTACAAGGAAGCAAATAATAAAACTATTTTTTCTCGATTAGCATGAAGTAAATAGAAGCATTAAGTTTTTTAATGATAATTTGTTGCAGAGATGTAGAGAAAGTCATATGAATGAAACACATCAGACTTTTTTTTATCTAGAAGCAAGAAAAGACTTTAGGTTGTTCAGATAGCTTGAAAATCATCAGTTTATGTTGAAGGAGTATTTTCGTGACATACTAACATGCTGCACAGTAATTAGGTATATTAAGGGGCTATTGTCTTACCAAAATTCACTAAAGAAACTACTACTTTAAACTGATTATGTTGATAACATGTGTTAATATTTATTTTCTCAGAATCGGTTGTAATTTGTATCTTAAATTGTATACAAAACAACAAGAAAAAGAAAAAGACATAACGGTACTGTGAAATATTTCCGGAAAACAGGCATAAAAAAGAAGAAAAGAAAAAGAAAAAATCTTGCTTCAGAAAAATGTCGAAAAATATTAAAATTCAACTGTTTCAAATTCATTTTTCTTAAATAGGATCTGAAGCTTTCCTGACGACGAACATATTCTAGACGTTTTCAGGCTTCAAGCCAGGTGTAATGATGACTCCTCATCACGTCTAGAATATACCTTTTGTTACGTTAGTATGAAACTACATACTCTATGTTGCAAGTTTAAAACTTTACAAAGCGAGAGTGCCTCCTCTAATAGACATGCGTAAGATCTGGAGATCTTTTCATTAATTGTTTCCGTCGCAAGTAATTTCACAACTAATCTGAACGTTGTTTGCATTAATAAACTCATCACCTAACGAAAATGTGTCATATGATAACATGGATACAACATCATAACAGGTAACGTTAGTAGGTAAATTTGCCATTGATGGAGAAACTGTGAATTCATCACATTATTTACTTTTTGTACTACGTAAAGTCGGTTGGGGAAAGAAGCATTCTATTGTGTGTCTGTGTGTGTATCTGCCTAACCATATGTGTGTCTGTGATCAGCATAAAAGAGCGTTAAATGCTAAATTTGATAGTTAAACTTCAACACAAACTACCATTTAATGGAACATTTTGAAAATTGTGATTTTCTCAAAGGTGTCTGTAACGATATTTTTAAAAATAAAAATGGTAAGATATTTTCATGACAAATTAAATATATACCCCTCTTGGAATTCTTTGGAATAGCCTCTGAAGTCTTTTCATTATGAGTCACTTTTGCACAACCATTAAATCGTAAGAGATAGGAAAAAATACTACTATACAAAAATGTGTCATGTCCACCTAATGCAGCCAGAACGTTCAGAAATTGCGGAGCACAAGTTAACAGAAGTCTATAGAATAAAATTTCAAGATACTGAGCTGCTGGCAAAAACAAACAGACGTTTCAATCTTCTCAGAAGAGAAGATATCGAAATTGAATAACATTTAACATCCTGGACAAGGAGGACGGTTACGTATAAGCAAGACCTGGAAACTAATTTTAATCAACAAACAGCAGCCGGTTTACTCGCCTGCTACATTCAACTGTGCATTACCTGTTACCCATACACCCCCTCCTAAATGGAGAGCACAAATTGCCTGATTTCCACTCCATCCTTGCATTTACCTCCTACAGCACTGCCACTGTACAATTCTACGAAACATATGGTTTAGGGTTTAACCTACGACCACGGCACAATAATCCGGAAACTACATAGTTTACGTCAAATATATTTCAAATGGTTAATCAACATTCGACCTTTTCTTTACTCCGACCATGGAAAAAAAACTGAAATTTCCATTTCACACATAGTGATCGGCTATTAAAGAATGTGGCTATTTCTTTAGCCTAGTGGTTCCCGTAATTCCCTTATAATCGTAAGGAAATAAGTAATAATACCATATCTGCTAAAGTTTTGGCTCTATCTGTATAAACTTTACTTGCTGCAACATCTGGAAGCAAGTGATAACTTGAAAAGATTTCTTTTTCTGTTAAAATATTACAAAACTTGAAGAGAAGCCTCATTGTTTGGATAGCATTGTTTTCTAGGACGAAATAACTTACCAGTCCGGAAAGGTTAATGGAGATCCGAGAACCTCCGTGTGCTTTGTAATCTGGAAATAGTCCGAAGGTGTACGTATCTATAGTGCCATGATGTACGACTGTGTCTCTGGGTCATTCTTTTTACTTTCTCTTCACGTACTATGTGCATAGTGTATAGAGAAGGTATTGCATTCCACCCAAAAATTTGATACCAAGATTTCACCAGAAATACATATTTTGGGTCATCCTGAATCTAAAAAAGGCATTTTCAGAAAAAGTTTCGTGTGTGCGCGCGTGAGTGTGTGTTGGTGGAGAGCACAGTTCAAAAACGAAAAGACGTTGGCTACCAAACTTGATATTTAAGTTTGGTATCTTTCAAGGATGCGACACGAAGATTTTCAAGAAAATCCACCCATCCCCGACTACCCTTTATATGGAAATTTTTTCGAAAATTTTGATTTTCTTAAAAATGACTCTAACGATTTTGATTAAAATATTGTATATTAAAGATATTTACCTGCCAAATATTATGTATGTCTTCAATTTTATGGGAATGACCTCTGAAGACTACTTTATTCTGGATGAATTTTACGGAATGTTGTATAACTGCTAAACCGTAAGAGATGGAGAAAAACTTACCACACAAAAAATGTAGAGCACGTTAATGTTCATGTTTTATACATTTGTTCGTGGAGTTGATCGTTTTTAGATATTCCTTGTTTTTGGTTTCAGGTTTGAAAGACATACTTTACTCATACAGGAATTTGTTAACTCATGTCCATACAAACAAAGGGACTTCAGTCACATAGCAACCAGCTTGACTATCATTTTAATTTATGGTACTCCCTTATTTTGCTTCTGCTTACAAGGAAGCAAGTAATAATACATTTCTGCTAATTTTTTCTCGATTAGCATGAAGTAAATAGAAACTTAATGTTTTTAACAATAATTTGTTACACAGAAAGTCATGTGAATGGAACACATCAGATTTTTTTAAAACGTTGCTGTTAATGTAGGAAATTACCTTGACATGTTAGCAAAATAATTTTGCCTCCCACTTACATACTACAACATAATTTTACAAGAAGATGTCGCACCATGCCACTTGGCCTAGAGTGTTTGTGATTCTTTAAATCTATATTTAAACCTATGCTCTGGTTTCCTAGCTCACCCGACATTACACAATTCGATTTCTTCATGTGCAGTTACGCCAAGGAAAATTGTACCAGGTGGTTCACCTGTCCTTTATTATTTTTGGAGATAGACAACACTTCATACTCTAAAAGCAATTAGGTCGAAATTGCCGTACTTGTTGACAATTTGGTAAGCACGCAAATCTGGCCTGCTTTTCATAGGAAAATAAACCTTAGCAGAAATAATTACGTTCATACCAAAGGCATGCGCTTAATAACTCCTGTTACAGTACATGCTGTATCAATAGGATCGCTGTTATACGTTCTACAAAGTAAATTATAATGGATTAAGGTTAAATGGGTGGCTTAAGCCTCAAAAAGGAGTCCACAATAAGATATAAAGGGATCAGAAGCGGAGAGGGACACATGTGTGATACTATACCTACAAGTTTTAACCAATCAAACAGGCATGCTGATTGTAGCTTAACTGCTTAATTTCATCTTCCCTCCTCATCTCCAAGTGTCAGCGGTTCGCGTCCCTCAGTCTGCGTGTACTTTTGTTCTTCTTTATATATTATCCATCTAGGTGTAAAGGTAGTTCAGTGTCTATCACACTAATACATTTAGGTTTAAATTAAAATACGAATTAAGAACAAACGGCAGTTCATTTTACGTGCTCTTCTGTTTTCGATCCTTAATTTTTATTCTAATTGTTTTGAAAAATAAACTTCACTAAGACTTTAAATAATCCTGGAACAATAAAGTTAGAATAAACATAAATAAAGAGAATAACAATGAAAGAAACAAATAAGCAAGTTAACAACTGTTCTGACATCGCTTCTAGCTTTATGCCAAATCAGGAAGAAAGAAAGAGGGGAAAAAATTGTCAGAGTTTTAGTAAGACTTGAACCTGAATGGAGCACCCTAGAACTCAAACTAAGCAGCGCATGTTAACCAAAAACGCTACTAGTTAGCTACAACTAGCAGCGCCAAGGTCTATAATGTTGGTGTGCAGAAGATGAGCCTCGGGAACGATGTTTTCAGGTTAGGGGCACAATGAGAGAACTTGACAATCGTTTAGAGATCCTACGAGTGGCTAGTAAAGCCCATGTAGAAGTTATCACACATGAATAAAATAACAAACGAAGGGTTCATAAACACAACGTAGAAAACATGCAGTTGCTACCTCTTTCTAATTATTAACAAATGAAATCATTTAGTATCTCATGTACATCCTGTACAACTGGAACAAAAATTGCATTATATGTATGGATCAGAAAATTATGTTTATATATAGGATTTCAATTTTAAAAATTCAGCGGCTAAATGAGCAGAGATGTTTTGAAACACCCATATGCTATACAACACGTCTTTGACACTTCTTTCGAAATATGCACTTATTTTGTAATTTTTTCCCTTTTTAAAACATTTCTTTTTTACGTCTTAAGTTTAGCGTTTAGCGATCTCATTGTCCTAGACTTATTATACAGACATCTAACAATTTGTCTAACTGGAACTGGTATACCAGGAAATTTCTCGTCAAATTGTCCACACCCTGTCTACGTACTTCGGTTTTATATGTATCGCTCCTGAAAATTCGTTTTTCAAGCGTGAATTTTTCGGTAGGTATTCCAGGGATTAATAAGAATAATCTAATATGGTTCATACACAACATATGAGATATAGCTGCTTTGAGCGAGTCATTCATGGCTAGTACGTTGCGAAAGAATACAGAGGTTATTGCTGTGAAAACTACTACGCATATAGATTTAAACTAATAACACTTGTTAAAGGTATTTGAAATCCTAAGAAGGCTATAACTAATAATTAAAAATTATTGATAATACATACATTAAAACAAAAAAATCATGAAATCAGCAAATCCTATTGATAATACTTTTCCTTAGTCATCATCTATAGCCCAGCTATAAATGAAACACATATCAGTATTTTGTTACCCTTTAAGATCGGTCCTAAAAGGACATTTGATTAGGAGTAGTGGACTTAGACAATAATCGCCTGGGCAAGTGTGCCTGTAAACCAATAATAGTATGTGCATGTAAAAGTAGTATGTTAGAGACAGGTCACTATGTTTTTGAAACTTACTGAGAAATGTACCTTCTTCATGATATATGCTTAGGAAAGCTCTCTCGTAATTATTCCCTGTAAAACACGCCCAAAGGCTTATTCAATACATTAACATTTCTGTTCATTTGGTGAAGGTTATTATCAGTATATATTTATTTACTTTTATTTTAATTTACTTTGCAATGATTATGAAATAAAATATGATGCGTTACATTTATGACTTTCTCTATATCTCTGTAAAAAATTGTTGTTAATAAGCTTATTATTCTATCTACTTCATGCTAATCGAGATAAACATTAGCAGAAATTACTTTATTACTTAGTTCCTTATAAGCAGAAGAGAAGTAAGGGAATACACTGAGATAAACCAACAGTCACATGTTTTAAAATGTGGTTGCTATGGGAATGAAATCCTTTTCTTTCCGTGGCTAGGAGTTGATCTGTTCCGGTATGTGAACATTTTAAGTATTTTAAAACGAAACCAATAACAAGGAATATCTCGAAAACGGCCAACTCCACGAAAAAATATACTATATGACATAAATTGTGTGTTTTTGTGTGTCTATATTTTTTATGTAGTAAGCGTTTGTCAATCTGTTACGGTTTATCAATTATGCAAAATTTAGAAACATTCATCCAGAATAAAGCTTTAACATATACATTTTATTTGTCATATAAATATCTCAAATATAAGAGATTTTAATCAAAATGGTTAGAGACATTTTTGAGAAAACCAACATTTCGAAATGTTTTCAGTAAAACATGGTTATTGGTCGCACCCTTGAAATATGCTGAACTTAAAGTGTATCAAGTCTGGGGTTTAACGAGCATTTTCGTTTTGGAGCTATGCACACACACACATCAATGGACATTTTTCTAAAAATGCTTTTTTTTTTTTTTTTGATTCAGGGGATCCTATAACGTGCATTTCCGGTGGAATCTCGGTATCAAAGTTTTGAGCGCGGTACAATACCTTCTCTATAGACTGTGTACATAGTACGTGTAGAGAAAGTTAAACTTGCCTTTTTCATGCAAAAAGAGGAAGAGAAAACGCTGGATCTTGCCAAATCCATTTACATTACTGATCCCAATTTCTAGAGAATTTCGGCAGCAACCTGGAATGTCAACAGTTCAATCACTAGTCTCCAATTTGTCTCTCGTTTATCAGCTAGAAACCTGGGAATACAAGACAGGAATAGGATTTGCTAATGTAGGCTGATTTTTGTTCAGTCTGTATCTTTGATTTCTCAGTCACATTTAAGATTAATGTTAGTAGATTATATTCGATAGGTTTTATTACAAAACACTTTGTATTTGTTTGGTGCAACGTCTTGACTTTTCTAGTAACAAAAAAAAAGTCCTCTTTCTTTAACTTATTTTGTTAAATAAATACGTAAAGCAAACATACATTCTCAAACTTATCAATAGCATGAGCAATGTCCTCGCCTGTTCTGTCATTTAAACGCAGGCGTTAAACACTATAAAAATGAGTACTGTTACTGCTAATGCAGCTTTTAGCAGTTTATTTGCAATAAAATAAACTATCGACCTAATATGTGTTATTATAGTTATACACACATTTACTATTATGGGAAATCTGCTAAAAGAAAGTACCATTTAAGTATAGCTTTTCTAGGCTTCTAGTCAGGTAAATACCTATACATGGAATGCCTCCAACGTTTCAAAGAAATGCATCATCATGTGTTAGACTTTAACGTTACGTCGCGTTAAGTCAATTCACGTTAAGTTCATCGTAGTTACAGCATAATTCTGCTGCAGTCGCAGTGATAAAGAAATGCTTGCTTTTAATTAAATAAATTACTTCAAGTGAAACAATTTTATACCTAGTAATGGTATGTCAAATGAAATTTATATGATAAAAATTACAAAAAAGAAATTTAGGTAGCGGGTGGCGGGTGGGAGGTGCGGAGAAGAACAGGGCTTCTAGGCCGTTCTTTGCCTGTGTCGCGGAATGTAATTTGCTGACCTTTCTCCTACCACACATTCCCGGGTGTAGTCCCTGCAGTTTTGTGTTTGGATATGCTTAGCATATATCATCATTTTTGACAATGTGACAGTCCAGATATTCTACAGGGAAAGAAGAAGATGGTAAAATATTGGTGCAAGCCTTGGAAAGAAAGGAAAATGCGCCAGACATAATCAAACTTATATGCACCATACCTATAAGGTCCTATTCATTTATTCTTGTTGTTTTTCATGATAAAGAGTGAATAATGAATAATAGGCACTATTTAAGAGCAGTTCAGTAACCCAATTGGCATAGAAAGTAATAACTAGCCACTAGGTACGGTTGCCTTCATATCAGGTTACCAAAGAATATGTTTAACTAAGACACCATCCACATTTTGAGCATGAAAGAGCTAAGGTAAGTAACAGCGTTTGAGGTATAGGTATATAGTCAAGAGTGATAAAAGAGGTTTTCGCACCCGTAACGTTACACATTATCATCGCTCTAGTTACTTCGACATTTTCGGAAGTATTTGTTTTTCTTATCCTTCATTGTTACAGTCTGCTGTCAGCTGTTCTGAGCAATTTGAAGTCACTCCTTAATCTGCATAAATCATGTAGGATTAGTTAACTATTTCTTTGTTGCACAATTTTAATTGCTTTGAAGATATTAATATAGCTGTTTTAGCAAAGGAGGAAGAAGTTCCGAGATTAAGATTCATACTCACAATTTCCACATTTTAACATAGGTAAATACTTTCTCACCCGAAAAATTTGCTTATGAAACAATTGAGAAAATATACAATTATTTATATTTAATTAAACATGTAAAATGATATACTTAATACTTTATATTGGCTTTGTGTTGCTTTTTACTCTATTCCAAAAGATACGTTTGTATTTTATAGAAAATGTCGCTTTAGCAATGCCATCTATACAGAGTGTTTCAAAACTACTGGGCATAATTTCAGGTAAGTATTTTCCACATGAAGACAATCAAAATAGTTCATTATAACATGTGTCCGGAAATGCTTCATTTCCGAGTTATGGCCTTTACAACATTGAAAGTCCCACCTGTAGACAATCAAAATAGTTCATGTCCGGAAATGCTTCATTTCCGAGTTATGGCCTTCACAACATTGGAATTCACTGGAACATTTTTCTTTCCGCAGTTGTTTGCCGTCAAAGGAGACATTAGGAGGGCGCTCTGACAGTTCATTCTGAGGAAGGTTACATTCAGTGTTCTTTAGGCGTTAAGACTGTGCGACATGTATTCAAATCAAGAGCTGGCAGAGATACACTTCATGTACGGTAAGGCGGACGGCAATGCTGCGCTGGCTCGTCGTTTGTACCAGGAGAGGTACCCACAGCGACAATGTCCAGATCGGAAGACATTTGTACGTCTCCATTCCCGTCTGTGCGAGTATGGAACATTCACCTCTCCTGGTTTGGGAAGGGGACGACCAAGATCTACAACTCCAGAAGTGCAGGAGGAGATTCTGGAGGCTGTGGACAGGACTCCTATCAGCACACGACGGTTAGCGTTGCAAGTCAATGTTCCTCATACGACTGTCTGGAGACTGTTGCATGAGTATCAATTGTATCCTTATCATTTGCAACGTGTACAGGCCCTGTCACCAGCAGATTACCCTGCACGAGTTAGGTTCTGTCAGTGGTCTTGCAGCAGTGTGGTGTAAATCCGAACTTTTCTGCCGTCGTATTATTTACAGATGAAGCACAGCTAGAGATGGCATAACAAATTTCCACAATCAACATGTATGGTCGCATGAAAACCCACGTGCAACTGTTGTATCTCATCACCAGGTACGATTCTCCCTCAACATGTGGGCCGGAATCATTGGTGATCGATTAGTTGGACCCCATGTACTTGTAAACCGCCTTACGGGGCAGGCGTACACAAACTTCCTGGAAAACACCATACCTGACGTTTTCGAAGTCACTCCACTGATCAATCATCAACACATTCACTTCTTGCATGATGGCGCTCCTGCACACTTCAGTCTTACGGCTCGCCAGTACTTGGATCGAAGGTTTCCTGATCGATGGATAGGTAGAGGTGGCCCAATTGCTTGGCCTCCACGCTCACCTGATCTGAACCCTCTCGATTTCTACTTGTGGGGCCATTTAAAATCATTAGTTTATTCGTCTCCGGTGCCGGATTTGAAATCCTTTCGGAATCGAATTGTGGCAAGTTGTGAGGACATACGCAATACTCTTGGAGTTTGGGATCGTGTTCGCAGGTCAATGAGACATCGATGCGAGGTCTGTATTCATGCAGGAAGTAGACATTTTGAACATCCTCTGTAGTGGCAACAACCTGCGGAAAGAAAAACGTTCCAGTGAATTTCAATGTTGTGAAGGCCTTAACTCGGAAATGAAGCATTTCCGGACACATGTTATAATGAACTAATTTGATTGTCTACATGTGGGAAATACATACCTGAAATTATGCCCCGTATTTTTGAAACATCCTGTATATTATAAGATACCCAGGGTTCGAGGGTTGCTTACCTTTTCACCCCAGCCGATAATTCTAGGGGGTTGGGAATTCAGATGAATTTTAGCTAGCTAAAGGGAAGGGAATGATTACCTCCGGAAAGGGCGAAGGAATAAATGGGATAATTTTAACATAAAGGGTTTAGGAAATGATCAGGAGATTAAGAATAGCGGAAGCATGATACTCATAGTTAACTTTAATATTGACAATTTAGATATGTTCGGCTAGACCGAGTTACTTAAGAACACCTGGTCAGCTAAAGCACTATTACAGAATTTAAATAAGACCGTTACAGAGTAAAATAGTGCAATAAGTAATATTTTAAGTACTTAGGGTGTGATATTACATATGAAAAAGTAAATATATAGAAAATAAAATATCTAAATTCCAGGCAATATGTGGGACCACATAAAAACTTTAGGCCGGAAAACAAGATAAAAGACACAAAACTTTAACTGTATAAGAGAGTCATCCTGGGTAGTGTGGTGGTAGCGTGTCCGCCTCACATTCAAAACGACGTGAGTTCGAATATCTCTTAGACTGCGTTACCCGGATAAGGTTTTTTTCGGGGTTTTCCCTTATCCTGAGAAAACAAATGTCGAGTAACTTTAAAGCTCCAAGGACTCCGAAATCATTTGAGCATCATTTCATCAATTACATTCATTGTCCGACGTTAAAGGACGTTAAGCTAAAAAAGAAAAAAGAAAAAAAAAAGAAACTGTATAAGAACAATGGCTGTTTCTTATTTGTTGTATGGATTGAAAACTGGATAATAAAACCAAAGGAAAGAAGCAGAATATATGCAGTAGAGATGTTATTTTGCGGAATATGAAAGGAAGCACACGAGCAGACAGAATAAACAAATAAGAGCAGAACTACACATATACCCAAATTGGAAAACAAAATTAAAACAAGCAATAAGAAATGGACTGAACACTTAATGAGGATGAATGATGAAAGGAAACAAGAGCCTTCCAATAAATCCAAAAGGAATAAGAGATGGTCGACCGCATAAAAGATGCAGATGCACACCACAGTCTCTTCGCAGGAAGAAGCTATTTAGCATAAGCCACGTGGAAGAAGGAGAAGAAGAAGAAATGAGTCGTAGAACTACTCTCTCTATCCTGGTGAAACACAGCACGGCTTCTTCATGATCAGCCGTGTGGATGCTGAGGATGGTCATAGAGGGCATAACTATGGACATCGAAAGCACGAAACTAGGTCGACCAACAGCTTTTAAACTATCCTTAAAGTTGTTAGCACTTCTGAGGAGTCATGACCTCAGAAACTTTGCTTAGTGTTATATTTCGACACTTTCGTAAATGGTTAACCTTAAATAAGACCTCCTACTTCTTATGAAATCTGGACTTTTCCAATAAGTCTGGGCGGTATGCTACAATGTAGATTACTTACACCTCCCGAAGAAGACTTAAGTATATGCCCCTAATTATAAATCGTAGTCTGGTAGTAACCATAACTGCAAATGTTAATCAATACACTTGCAATATTCTTGCGCTTATAACTACAGCTGGTCCTTCGGTTAAGCACACCGTTATGAAAACGGTTTTAACGGTTTTTACCTTCTGATTAGATGTGAGATTAATGATGTCAAAACAACATTTAAAGCGGATTTATGATCAGAGTGCGAAAATTCCCTAATGTATGTTGCCGATAATTTTATGTTAAGACTTAATAATTGCCAAATATTTTATTAAAACGTTTATTATTACGGCCGGGAGTAAACCAAGGATCTTTGATTTTCTGTGCCAATATTTACCGCTGAACTATTTAACTCCAAAAGTTACCTTATTTATTCTCATCTTCTTCGTATATTCTGGTGATAGTCGGTGTGTACTCTATTCTAGAGAATCATTGCAATGTTGCAACTATTTTTACTTTCTCTAGCACGTATTATAATGAACAGTAGATACCGAAAGTTCATCTTAAATACATGCTTTGAGACCTCCTGAATACAAAAAACAACATTTTAGATGAATTCCCGCGCGCGCGCGCGCGCGTGTGTATGTGTGTGTATGTGGGCAGCTTGTCTCAAAAAAGAAAAGTCAATTAAATGTCAAACTTGGTTAATTAAATTTAATCGTTAGTTATACTACAACATATATTCATTTCATTGCTACGTGTACTCAACACTCGTTATTTTAAATTGATATTCACAAATTAACACGTTCAATACCGTGACTCTTCTTAATATCAACATTTAAAAACGTTCATAAACATAATTAAAATTCAGAATGAGTACTTAACACAGCGACTGGCCTCTGTGGTGGATTGTCTAACATACTAACCCAAGGTAACGGGTTCAAACCCGGCGTAGGATGATGGATTTTTTAGGACTTAAAAATTCTTAGCATGGCTTCCTTCGGAAGGGAAGTTGCCATCTATAGGTGATGAGTTGATCCCCTACCATCAAGCACACAGTGTGGCGAACTCGCGAAGTAAAAATTCCTTGAACAAGAAACCACTGTAAATGGCAGAAGAGCGTATAAATGTTTAAAATCGTGAAGTGTTTTAGTGTTCGGGTAATAAGCTTTTAGTTTCTGTATTACGTAAAATTCTCCTGGCAGAGATGTTTTTTGAGTAATACTTGATTTACGTTTTATTTTACGCATTCGCAAGAATTACACGTTCTATTTAATTTTCATAGTCTTATCCTGTTGACCCCATTTGAACCATTATTTCGCTTTATGCGTTTTAAAATTTCTGGAGCGTTCGTGTTTGTGCATTTTCTGTGTAATCATATTACCAGTTTGCTTTAATGATGGGATTTTGCGTTCATTTTCTGGGTCTTGTAAAAATTCTGGAATAATTATTGTACACAATTATGGTAGTTCTCACGTATATTTTAATAATTTTTACATTCGTCATTTATGCTTTAGGTTTGGGATTTTGGTTCACACTATTACTGTGTTTCTGATGTTTTTCCATTTCTTTATTGACTACGTAAGTTACACACTTTGAATTTGTCATTCCTTTCGGTAAATATAATTTCTGGCGTCTACGATGGGTTTGCTGATCTGAAATTATTCTGTGGTGCAATATACGCCATTATTACATTATGGATCTAGAACACATTTTTATTACTTTCTCCATACGCACTATATACATTGTGTATAGAGAAAGTATTGCACTCAACCAAAAAATTCGATACCGATATTTCACCGGAAATATATGTTTTAGGGTCCCCAATATCCAAAAAAAAGATTTTCACAAAAAGGTCCGTGTGTGTGTGTGTCCGTGTGTCCGTGTGTCTGTGAACACGATAAGTCGGTAAAATACCAAACTTGGTATTTAAGTTTAGTATCTTCCAGGGATGCGACTCGAAGATTTTGAGAAAATTTCCCCCACCCCCAACTACCCTTTACATGGAACTTTTTTCGAAAATTTTGATTTTCTCAAAAATGGCACTAACGATTTTGATTAAAATTTCGGATATTAAACATATTTACCTGACAAATGAAATGTATATCTTGAATTTTCTGGGAATAGCCTCCGAAGAGTAGTTTATTCTGGATGAATTTTACTAAATTTTGAATAACTGCTAAACCGTAAGAGATGGAATAAAAACTTACTGCACAAAAAATGTAGAGCACATTAAAGCACACACTTTATGTTGTATATTTTTTCGTGGAGTTCGTCGTTTTGTGACATTCCTTATTTTTGGTTTCTGCTATGAAAAACGTATACTTTTCTCATACAGGAACTTGTCAACTCCTATCCATATAGACAAAGGAACTTCATTGATATAGCAACCAGCTTTTGACTATCAGTTTAACCTACAGTTGTCCCTTATTTCGCTTCTACTGACAAGGAAGCGAGTAATTGGACTATTTCTGCTATTTTTTTCTGATTAGCATAAAGTAAATAGAAGTATAAGCTTTTTAAGAATTATTTTTTGCAGGGATATGGAGAAAGTCATGTGAATGGTACACATCAGATTTTTACTTTCTCTATACTCGCTATGTACATAGTGAATAGAGAATGTATTCCACTCCACCAAAAAATTCGATACCAAGATTTCACCGGAAATATATGTTTTAGGGTCCCCTGTATCCAAAAAAAGTATTTTCAAAAAAAGGTCCGTGTATGTGTGTGTGTGTGTGTCCGGTATTTAAGTTTAGTATCTTCCAGGGATGCGACAAGAAGATTTTGAGAAAAATCCCCCCACCCCAAACTCCTTTTACATGGAACTTTTTTCGAAAATTTTGATTTTTTAAAAAATGGCTCTAACGAGTTTGATTAAAATATCGTATATTAAAGTTATTTACCTGACAAATAAAATGTATATTCTGAAATTTCTGGGAGTAGTCTCTGAAGACTACTTTATTGTGGATGAATTTTTCATAACTACTAAACCGTAAGAGATGGACAAAAACTTAACCCATAACAAATGTAGAGCACGTTAAAACACACAATTTATGTTGTATACATTTTTTTTTCGTGGAGTTGATCGTTTTTGAGTTATTCCTTTTTATTGGTTTCAGCTTTGAAAAACTTACACTTTTCTCATACAGGAATTTGTCAACTCCTGTCAATACAAACAAAGGAACATCAGTCACATAGCAACCAGCTTTTGGCTTTCACTTTAACCTATGGTACTCCCTTATTTCGGTTCTACTTACTATAAAGCAAGAAATAAGATTATTTCTGCTAATTTTTCTCGATTAGCATGAAATAAATAAAAGATAAGCTTATTAACAATATAATTTACAGAGATATAGAGAAAGTCATGTGAGTGTAACACATCAGATTTTTTCTTTCTTTCCCCGTTCAACCGGTGCATAATATCTCCATTTATTGTTCTTCCATTCTCCAAGTAATCGATGTGGATAATTCAGCACGCATTCCAAAAAAACCGAGGCCATCACCTTGTCTTTGGAGTGTAGTACTGTATCCACGTTTCATTCGCAGTTACGTATCGACGAAAAAACTGTCAGGACTGCGAAGGGAAAGAGCCAAACCAGCTTCCGCATCGATCACACTATTCGTTTATTCTCCATTGAGAGCAAACTTGGCATCCATCTTCCGAGACCTTTGTTAAACATCATTTTTAGAACAAAATTGAGAATACTCTACGCTGTGGTATGCCTGGGCCTCTACCATATCGTGAACTTTGAATCGTCGATCCCTCAAAACCATATCCTGGATTTCGGACGAAGTCCCTTCTACTAGACGTCCGGAACAATGTTCATCATTTGTGGATGTACGGCCGCGTTAAAATTCATTTATCCAATTGTAATTTTTTGCAAACGAAGGAGTAGATGTGCCATGAACTTCATCCAACTCGGCTTTTATCTTTTTCGGTGTTAAGCCTTTCAAATGAAGTGTTTAGTCACCGCACGAAACTCGTTTTTCCCTATATTTCTAAATAAACACAATATTGTTGATTTAGTCACCTGTGGCAACAAAACCACGCGATAAATGTAGATGAAACTTGTAGCAGAAACTATCTAGTAAGAAACGACAGTTACTAAATACAAACCCTTTTCCATGCAACGAGTGTAATTTCTTGGATTTTCTGAGGACTTATTGATCGTACGATGTTTTGAGTTGATTAACAACTGTGAGTTGAAAAAGAAACTAGTAATATACTCAGGGTGTCATACACATCTAAAGGTGAATGTGAATTACTTTCGGTGAATTGAGTTTTTTCCTCAGAGCAAATTGTTCAGCTATTTATTAACCACGGATATTTGTCAGTGAAAATGTAGATAGTAACCAAAGGAATATATGTGGAATTTTTAAAGCTGCTGATATGTTTTATCCGCCGAAATATTAAGGTAAGCTTAAGTCATATGAACCCTATGTTTTGTAACTGTTTTTGAAAAACGAGTATGAGGCAGGTTTCTCTGGTTTCGAAATTTCGTCGAGGCTATGTTAGGTTTAGAGAGAGAGAGAGAGAGAGAGAGAGAGCGAGAGAGAGAGCGAGAGAGAGGAAAGAGAGAGAGAGAGAGAGAGAGAAAGAGAGAAATAGAGGGAAATATCGAGAGACAGAAATAAAGAGAATAAATGTGTGTACGAAGTGGGTCGAAAAAAGATGTAAATATGAAGCTTCCGAAAACTATCCCTAAGAATCTTTGGCCAAAAAGAAGTTTTTTGAGAGAATAAGGTTTGAAATCTGTTCCGTAGTCAAAGTGGTCTTTTACATATTTTAATAATCCCTTTCTGAAACAACTGTAACTTGTCAAGGATATGTATCAAAGAACGTGTTCTTTACATCGAAAAACTACAGTTAAATAATTATTTTGTTGAAGAACTATCAATTATTCAGGTAAACGTGTTGGAAAGAAATTACAGTACCTAGTTACAAACGTGTTATTTTCATCTACCAATTCCATTTGGATATAAGTACTTACTACTGATTGCATTCGATAATCACCGTTCTTCTAATTAGCTTGTCAGAAAATTAGCAAATATTCAAAGATAGGTGTTGTGGAGGTATTTCCCCCATATTAATTAGCAGAAACTGCCAGGTTTATAATTGCTCCCTGTACTTTTATTGCTTACATTTTTATAATTGTTTTAGTTAAAAAGTTACATCCAGTTACCTCACCATGATAATCATTAGATATTCTTTACTGGTTAGACCAATCGTCTCTCACCTAGACGCCCCAGGTTCGAACCCAAGCGAGTTTTCTCTGGGTTCTCCGGTTTCCTCCGCCATCGCATTTCACCGGTGCTCCATCTTCATTCCATGTATCAACAGTGTCATGGCCTTCGGTGCAAAAAGTAGTAAAAGCGGACGTTAAACACTATCCAAAAGAATATTAATATTGAAAGACATAAATTGCAGTAGTTCTCATCTACATACTAATTGTAATATTACTTCTTGGAAAGCTTATGCACTTTCTACCTCAGAGAAAAAAGACTCAAAGATCTAGCGGTACTCGAACGGAAGGACTAATGATACGGAGTCAAAATCCAGCTGTTTAAAATGACAAATTGTCTCGAAATGAAAAAAGAACATTAAGTGTTGAAGGCTGCACTGGATAGTCTCAGCCGATTGACATTACTTTATGTGATACGTTTGTGAAGTTTAAGAAAACCACAGTATGCAAGACATTTATACTAGTTATTGTACACAAAAATATTGATATTTTTCCATGTCTCAAAATTCAAAAAAAAAAAAAAAAAAAAGGAAAAACACACGTGATGCATATTTAAAAATATTCACATAACAAATCCAGTTTTACATAAATATACCAGTTTACAAATATATCTGTTATATTATAATTTTTATACTAGCCCTAAAGAATATAAAAAAAAATATTACTTTCCGTACTTTTCAAAATTCTTCAGTTTTGAAAATGTAATAATTTATCCTCAAAATTGGAACATTACTCCAAAAAGTAATATGATAATTTTCTTTAAGGGCTTTCGAGAGGCAGTGTAAAAATATTGAAGCAAATTAAAAAAATAAATTGTAGCGCATGGAACATTTTGAGAATGAAAAACAAATGGAAAAAAGTTAGCGAGAAAATAATGTTTGAAGATGGGAGTGCCTGTTAATAACCATACACCTACCCATCTATAGCTTCACTTAGTTGATAGTTAAAGAGCGTCAAGCGAGAAAAGAATTCTTATAGTTTAGAGTTAAATTTATTTTATTATGAAAGATATATATATATATATTTTAAATTTTTCACAATTTCTGGTCAATTGTCAGAGATGCATCACTTCAAGAAAATTTACTTGCACTTTCATGCATTAACTGGTTATCTCATCCGTCTCTTCGTCGGCTTCGACAAGGTATCTGCTAAGAATGTGAATGAAGCGGAAATGTTAGGGGAGCTTCGGTGGACAGTTCCCTCACAACATTTTCGAAAGTATCCCATTGTGAAACTTAAAACGAGAAAAAATCCCGGAAATGTATGAAATCCATGTTATTTTTCTTGCTACAAACCCTGCGCATTGGGAAGGACAAACTTCAATACTGAGATTTCACCCAAAATATTGAATCAGAATGGTTTAAAAGGAGCGTGTTTGTGGACAGCATAACTCAAAACTGAAACATTGGATAAATACCAACTTGGTTTTAGGTTCAATATCTTCCAAACAAAAACACAAATAGTTTTATGAATTTTTTTTTCAGGTGGTACATAAATTTTTATTTTTGAATTCATTATTGCATTTTAGATATTTACGTGAAAAAGAATATGTATGTACGTACATTATACATCTCCTGGAAATAACTTAAAGGTTGTCTCACAGGCTGCTTTAATAACTCGAGAACGGTAACTCAAGCTGAAACGACAAAGCAAAAGGAGGCAGGAGGCAGGAGGTTCACAATAGTCCGCTAACGAGAACGGGAATGCATAAAAACGTACCTGCCTGCAACTCTACCAACATAATACGGGTTAACCAATGTCAGAATTCTACTAAATTAGAACTACAATTAGCTCTAAATGCTCTTCACAGCTGTCTAAAATAATCTATACCGCAAAGAGTCTAGCATGCACCATATGGATTAAATATGTCCTACCCGAGAACGAGAAAGTAATTTTTCTTTCCGGTAGTTGTGAACGCTCCCATTAAAACGTCTGTAGTTTTATTTTGTTGTTCTTGTTCTGGTATACTGTTTGCGGTTGTTGTGAACCAGCTATAATTCGGAAGAACTTAGTGGTACAAGGCGTATGCCAAAAGATAAGGTAGGAAAATATATGTGGATTAATAATGTGTTATACTACCACCATAAAATCTGATAAACAGGGTTACTACAAAAGAAATACACAACTTCAATTGCCTGTAAAACAAAACCTATTAGAGATAGCAACCTAATTATTTTGGAGGTATGTTGAGAAACTCTAAAAGTTTCGTTTGTTACTACTGGTAACGCTGTAGTGTTTTGTTTGTTGTTGCAGAAGCTGAAATGGCGGAAAATCCTGTGGAAAAGGCATATTGCGTGTTGGAATTTGCTAGAACGCAATCAGCAACTGTTGTCCAACGACATTTTAGAACACGTTACCACAAAACGCCACCGACTAGACACCGACTGGTATAGAAAATTCGAGACAACGGGATGTTTGTGCAAAGGGAAGAGCTCGGGAAGACCAAGAGTTTCGGAAGAAAACGTTGAACGTGTTCGTTCTGCCTACATAAGAAGCCCACAGATTTGGACATCTAGGGCAAGCATGCAATTACAAATTCCACAGCAAACTGTATGGAAAATCTTGCGGAAGCGACTGCACATGATGCCTTACAGATTATAGATGTTGCAATTTCTGAGTGAAGAAGATAAGGTCATACGGCGTGACTTTTGCATCGACATGTTGTGACATGATGAAGATGACGCTGGTTTTTTGTGAGCGCATCATTTCATTTTTGTGGTAACGTGTTCTAAAATGTCTTTGGCCAACAGTTGCTGATTGCGTTCTAGCAAATTCCAACACGCAATATGCATTTTCCACAGGATTTTCCGCCATTTCAGCTTCTGCAACAACAAACAAAACACTACAACGTTACCAATAGTAACAAACAAAACTTTGAGAGTTTCTCAACATACCTCCAAAATAATTAGGTTGCTATCTCTAATAGTTTTTGTTTTACAGGCAGTTGAAGTTGTCTATTTCTTTTGTAGTAACCCTGTATTTCACGACTTCCTCCATCTAATCGCAGCAATCGATTCTTAGGCAAGTTTATTCTTCTCTCTACATTACGCTAATTGAGATAAGCATATAAATGGTTCTTATTACTTACGAGGGGCGTTCAATAAAGCCTTAGAAAAAGTTAAAAATGCCAACTATTTTTTGGTATTTTTCCTTTATTTTTCAACATAATTTTGTTTTCGCTCGATACACTTTTTCCAGCGTTTCTCCAACTGGTTTAAGCCTTCCGAAAATTTAGGATTTCGGAAGGTCCTCAAAATAGGCAATTGGGAGATGACCTATTCGTTAGACGTGAAGCGTTTTCCACCGAGCCACTTTTTCAAGTTTGAAAGTTAAAGTCAAGTCACTGAGGGCCAAACCTGGGAATACGGTGGATGTTGAGTAATTCGACCCTTGATTCTATAATTTTCGCTACCGAAACTGCGCAGGTGTGCACCCTTACACTATCTTGATGAACGAGAATCTTTGCCAAATGAGGGCGTTTGTTTTTCTCCGTTCAACCGGTGCAAAGCGATGCATAATGCACTCCATTTGTCGTTCTTCCTTTCTTCAAGTATTCTGCATGCTTTCCAAAATAACCGAGGCCAAGACCTTGTCTGCACATGTAACCACCTTTGCTTTCTTCGGAGTCTTTAAAGATCCACTGTTTCGACTGTACTTTTGCTTCTGGAGAGCAGTAGTGTATCCATATTTCATCCACAGTTATGCATCGACCCAGAAACGCGTCAGGATTTCGACGGAAAAGTGCCAAACCAGCTTACGAATCAATCACACGATTGTGTTTATTTTCCATTGAGGAAAATCGCGGCACCCATCTTGCCGAGACTTTGTCAAACCTAATTTTTGGTACAAAACTCAGTACACTGTACCTTGTGGCCTCTACTATTTCGGGAAATTTGATTCGTCGATCACTCAAAAGCATATCCTGAATTTTGTCAATGATTACAGAGGAAGTCACTTCTACTGGGCGTTCGGAACGATGTTCATAACTTGTGGATGTTCGGCCACGTTGAAATTCATTTACCCAACTGTAAATTGCGCCATGGTAGCAGATGTTCCATGAACTTCATCCAGCTCGGCTTTTATCTGTTTCGGTGTTATGCCTTTTAAATAGACATGTTTAATCACCGCACACAATTTGTTTTTTCCCCCATATTTCCAAATAACCACAGGATTGTCGATTCAATCGCCTATGGCAACGAAACCACTTGCTGGATATAGCTGAAACTGCCATCTAGTAAGAGCCGAAGGTTACTGAATACAAAGTTTTCAATGCTACGAGTGTAATTTCTTGGATTTTCTAAGGACTTATTCAATACCCCTAGTAGCTCCTTTTAATAGAAGGAAAATAAGAGAACATACTAGGCTAATGGGATGGCTGCTCGCAATGAGATACAATTGTAATTCCCCCATTTTGTATGAGCATTATAAAATATTAACAACGATTTCTCATGTAAGAAAAGTCTAAGTATTTGAAATCTTAAAACCAAAAAGGATATATCAGACATGGTTAACTCCACATACACAATAAATAAATAAGAATAAAAAAATAAAAGCCTTTGATATGGTTGTGTGTTTTAAAAATATCTATGTTTTTATGAAATAAGTGTTTGTATATCTCTTACAGTTTACAAATTATGCAAAAACGTAGCCAGAATGAAGAGGTCTTCTGAAGTTAGTCCTAGAAAATTCAAAACGTACTCTTTATTTGCAATGAGAATTGCTTTAATACACGTATTCTAAACAAAATCATTAGAGCCTATTTTAAGAAAATAAACCTTTTAAAAATGCTCCATGGTTACCTTGAAAATCTTCGTATCTTATCCTTGACAGAAGATGAACTTAAATACAATATTTTATATTTAACGGTTTTTTTGTTTGTTTTTTAGTTATGATGTTTACAGACACATGAACCTTTTCCCAAAGAATGTTCTCTTTGAATTCAGGAGACCTCTAAACTTATATTTCCAATGACATTTCGAAATCGAATTTTTGGGTGGAACACAATACCTTCTCCACCTACTATGTATACAGAAGAAGTAAGAAAATAAGGCAGGACTTCGTCTTCCTTCAATCCTTCCTACTACACTCAGCTCGAGTTCAAACGTAAACATCAGAGGTTAAACTTCATTGGTGTACACCGCACTGATACACATGTCTCTTTCAAATCCATTGCTAAAGGGGAAACGGAAGAACTTTTAAGAGGAGTTAATATACACAGGATGTTAATTAACTATACCGAAATACCTTCACAGAACATGTAGATTACTTAAATATGTAATTTGAGATAGGAGACTTATGGCCTTTTTATTGAAATTTGGAAGTAACGGCTACAAGTTTTTGAAGTGCCAGTACGCCACTGGCTAATTTATCAACCATTTGAGGATGAATGCTCGGTGTCACACTGTCAAGTGTTTAGTTCGAGTTATTACAGAGTTTTGCGACATTAAATCTTGAGAACGCTAGTAACGAGCTACTAAAAATCGATATTTCTATACTGGAACAGCAGTTTTAAAGACATTCTAAGCCATTTCTTCAGCCTGCTTTGCTTTAACAGACTTATCAGCACCTGATACCCACACGTTTAACGATATGCAGCTGCGTTATGTTTATCCGGGGACCATGCATCGTTGATCTCAAATTACTTATATCAGTCACGTGCACAATCTTGCAAATTATTTCGGTGTAGTTCATTTACACCCTGTGTATTGTGGCGTTTGCTCAATACAACACACGGTCAACAAGGCAATATTTCTTTATACATGCAACACAAACTATGGCAGACGGCACTCTTGCCATGTGAGGCGTACCGGGATTCCACTGGTTGCCATGAGTAACTATGCTAACGGAAAGACTGATACACGTAAAACATTACAAAATAATATATTAAAGTAAATACAATTTATTACCGTTAACAAGGCCATTTAACTTGATGGTTATAACATGTGGTGAACCTGCTCCCAAGCAGACGCTCATAATGAACTTCTTGTTTTACCAACACCCTGACACAAACTGACACTGACTGTGGGTAGCTTCCTTCTATCGCCGCGGTTGTCCATGTGGGCGTGGTGTTAGAAGGGGCAAAACTAGTCCAATAATTGGACATTCTAAATTACCTATTTTTAAACTGGCCTTACTATACAAACTGTCACTAAACAATATTTATGCGGCATCACCTCCAAATAATACATACAGTTATACTACCTAAATTCCATTTGCTACAATATGCTTGTTCCTCTTACAGCAACTATTACAGGAGATGATTTATGTAAGGCAATATATGTCTGTTAATCTTGAGAAACACGACATCGGTCTTAACAATGACTTAGTAGGAGAAAAATAACAAAAAATCATACCTTTGTTGGCAAGACTGAAAGTACATTCAAAAGAATTGGTCATTCCTGAAATAATTACGAGTATTTCATTGAAACTTTAGGAAGGTTTGTGGATCAAAATAATATACATGAAAAATATTATGCACATTGTTGTGAAAACAGCGATTATTATTAAATCCAACTAAATTTTGCGCTGGCGGTTTGGAAAGTGCTTAAAACTTTACGGAGATTCATTCCAAAATATATTACAATTTTACATTGCAGTGTGATGATTAAGTCCATGGAAAATGCCTAAACGACTTTTCATTATAGACGATGTGATCTATGAATTCATGTTAAGAAATTATATTCTCTGTTCTCTTTCTTTCTCTTTAAAGTTTAACATCAGAAGATTGATGAATGAAATAGGTAAAATGGTGCATGGGGTCCTTAGAGCTCAAAGTTACCTGATATTTGTCTTCTTAGGATAAGAAAATCCCAAAAAAGTAACTCACACTAACCCATATTCAAACTCGGAATCTCTTGAATATGAGATAGCCATATTAAAATTGCTGAACTTCAAAAGGAATATAGTCGAGTGTTTTGATACGTCAACATTTATATTGTTTGAAATGTCTCTTCAAGGAAACAATAAAGTCATATTGTATATGCATGATATGGTGCAATCCCGTATTATGAAAGGCAACTCTGCTGGAAAAATAGCTGTACCATTTCCTCTGCTTAAAGATTGTCAATAATGTCCTGAAGTCCAATTTATATTAGAAAAGATAAATAAAATGTCATATTTTCCAAACAATAAAACATTATTTACAACATTTGAAAAATGCTTTCATTATGGAAATGACGTGCATATGACATAAAAAGTATAGCTCCTGGAAAAATCATTTAAAATTACATTAAGTGTAGTATACTGGTTTATTGGAATCAAAATTTCTAATTATAACATTAGAAATTTAAATTTTCAATCCACTGTGTCACTATTTCGATATGCAATTCCCAGTGTTTTTTTAATTGGTTAGATCCTTATTCTACAACATTTGTTTAGCATATTTATGTAGTTGAGGACATATTTACCACATTACAATGGAGAATGAAATCGATTTGAGTACACATTCTGTCTTGAATACTACATGGAAACACGGATTCAGAATGTATAGAATCTTGGATCCGATCCCCTTAGAAAGCAGGATGGAAATGGGATTGGATAGAAAATATGTTGCATGAAAACATCTCCGCATTCAAATCGTATTGAAAACTCCAACTACGCACTGTTTTCAACACGCTGTTTGCTCGTCATTTTGTTTTCTGCAATGAACTTGTCAGAAACTGTTGTAATAAAACACACAACCGATAACATCTAGAAATGTATTCAATAACCTCAAAACCTGCTGCAGATCTATGTCTATATCAGGTTCGCCATCGTAAATCCAAGTCAACACACACAACAGCTTGAATTATTTACTCTTGAATCTTGCATATTTAAAACGACCACAATTCGTAATGAATTAAACACCTGAAACGCGGATCATATTCACGTGGAATTGGACTCAAATTGAATCCAATTCCCCATTGAAACGTAATAAGTATATGGAGTAAAATCATAGATCTACAGAGTGAGTCAAATAACATAGATTCATATTAAGGCTTGATTCAGGGGTTATATCTGAGTATTTTCCAAACGGAAATGTATGTCCGTACATATCTTGTTATCGAGCTAGAAGTCATTAACGTTTTTAAAACTCTACACAGCGTTAGGTGAAATTCCCCGAACAGGTCGTTATGCATTTTTGCTACAAGGCATTAGGAGAGTTTTGAAATATGAATAGCTTCGTATCTTTAATTTTAAACAATATAATACAAAACTCTCTTGTAGATAAGCATTTACTTATATGACACTAAATTCATGTGCTCTGAAGTAGATCAAACTTATTAATGTATATACAATACATATTATTGTCAATAACAAACACAAATGCTACAATCATTGTTTAAATGTACTTGGGGAAAGTTAAAACAATATTAATTTATGCAAATACTTGCTTTTGTTCAAAATTTGAACAAAACAAGACTTGAACTTTATAAAAGATGTTCCAAATGCCAGCCTTAGACTTCGGAGCATAGTTGATAGCGTCGTAACGGTATATAACATCTGGTAAATCACGAACACCATCAAATGCCACAATGCATTACCTTCCCGTCACTATTAACCGGCGTCCCGTGCATTCCCCAAAGGAAAACATCCAAAGGGGTTAGATCTGGTGAACGTACTGGCCATAATGTTGGTGCTCCTCTAACGATCCAGCAATCAAGATACTTTATATCTAGGATCACACGTTATGAAGTTCTGGCAAAGTGTGTTTTAAAAATGGTAGGTAAATGTGGCCCGTCAAACGTGAAGATAACAATTATTAGCCTATGAGTGTATCCGTCTTAATGCTAGCCCAAATGTTCTGCAAAACGCGTTGGTAATTTGTTATTATAATAGCTCTAGGATTTTCCTGTGACCAAATGTTACTCTTATGAGAGTTACATGCCCCATCATGGAATAAAAAACCTTCTCGTCTGTCAACAATATGTTTGTAGAAAATCTTGGTTGATCAATTCGTTTATGAAGTAACCACTGGACAAACTGCAATCGGAGTGGAAAGCATCTGACCCCAGTGCTTGAACTCGAGTGAAATGATAAGGATGAAATTGCTTTTCGCAATCTTATAACGAAGACTAACTTGTATGCATGACACGTACTACTGCTTCTGTGCTTGCGGACGAAGAATTATAGATACGGTCAAGAACCTCCTCAAGAGCTACTGTTCTTACATTTCTTTGGACTTCAAAGCAACTTCACTTGTGTTTGGAAAGTTTCTATTTCTCAAAGTAGTTGATGTACGGCAGTAAATTTACTGTGACGAGGCAAATGTCTCCTTGGGTAAAGCTCAGCTTAAAGGTTTGTACCAATTTTGCATTTCCCCAAGCAGCACCATAAATGTAATAGATGTCCGCTGGTTATGCGTAAATAAAATGGAAATTCTGTAAATCTAAAAGTACTTCCAGTAAACGGAGCACTTAAGTATATAATGATGCTTGAGATTGATAAACGGAACCACAAAATCACAAAATACTGTATAATATGCGACGGAACCCCTTACCATTTAAGTAGCAACATATAAGTTTAGGTTAATGACGCTATTAAAACCTGATTTGTACCATTCACATGACTTTCTCCATATCCCTGCAACAAATTATTCTTAAAAAGCTTATACTTTTATTTACTTTATGCTAATCAGAAAAAATAGCAGAAATAAGTCTAATTACTCGCTTCCTTGTAAGTAGGAGCGAAATAAGGGACAACTGTAGGTTAAAGTGATAGTCAAAAGCTGGTTGATATGTCAATGAAGTTCCTCTGTCTATATGGATAGGACTTGACAAGTTCCTGTATGAGAAAAGTATACGTTTTTCATAGAAGAAACCAAATATAAGGAATGTCACAAAAACGACGAACTCCACGAAAAAAAATGTATATAACATAAATTGTGTGTTTTAATGTGCTCTACATTTTTTGTTTCGTAGGTTTTTGTTCATCTCTTACGGTTTAGCAGTTATTCAAAATTTAGTAAAATTCATTCACATTAAGCTACTCTTCAGAGACTATTCCCAGAAAATTCAAGATATACATTTTATTTGTCAGGTAAATATGTTTAATATACGAAATTTTAATCAAAATTGTTAGAGCCACTTTTGAGAAAATCAAAATTTTCGAAAAAAGTTCCATGTAAAGGATAGTTGGGAGTGGGGGGAATTTTTCTCAAAATCTTCGTGTCGCATCCCTGGAAGATACTAAACTTAAATACCAAGTTTGGTATTTTACCGACTTTTCGTTTTTGAGTTTTCGTGTTCACAGACGCACGGACACACGGACACACGCACACACACACACGGACCTTTTTGTGAAAATCCTTTTTTTTGGATATTGGGGACCCTAAAACATATATTTCCGGTGAAATCTCGGTATCGAATTTTTTGGTGGAGTGCATTACTTTCTCTATACACTATGTACATAGTGCGTATGGAGAAAGTAATAATGTTAAAAATCCGATGTGTACCATTCACATGACTTTCTCCATATCCCTGCAACAAATGATTCTTAAAAAGCTTATACTTCTATTTACTTTATGCTAATCAGCAAAAATTAGCAGAAATAGTCTTATTGCTCGCTTCCTTGTAAGTAGAAGCGAAATAAGGGACAACTGTAGGTTAAACTGATAGTCAAAAGCTATATCAATGAAGTTCCTTTGTCTATATGGATAGGAGTTGACAAGTTCCTGTATGAGAAAAGTATACGTTTTTCATAGCAGAAACCAAAATTAAGGAATGTCACAAAAACGACGAACTCCACGAAAAAAAATGTATATAACATAAATTGTGTTTTAAAGTGCTCTACATTTTTTGTTTACTAAGTTTTTTTTCCATCTCTTACAGTTTAGCAGTCATTCAAAATTTAGTAAAATTCATCCAGAATAAACTACTCTTCAGAGGCTATTCCCAGAAAATTCAAGATATACATTTTATTTGTCAGGTAAATATGTTTAATATCCGACATTTTAATCAAAATCGTTAGAGCCATTTTTGAGAAAATTAAAATTTTCGAAAAAAGTTCCATGTAAAGGGTAATTGGGGTGGGGGGATTTTTCTCAAAATCTTCGTGTCGCATCCCTGGAAGATATTAAACTTAAATACCAAGTTTGGTATTTTACTGACTATTCGTGTTTATTCGTGTTTATTCGGACACACGGACACACACACACACACACACAGACGAATTTTTTGTGTAAATGCTTTTTCTGAATATTGGGGACCCTAAAACGTATATTTCGGTGAAATCTCGGTATCGAATTTTTGGTGGAGTGCAATACTTTCTCTATACACTATGTACATAGTACGTATGGAGAAAGTAAAAATAGAATAAGAGCGACACTCAAAAATGGAAAGAAAAAAATCTGATGTGTTGCATTCACATGGCTTTCTCTACATCTCTGCAAACATTTTAGTTAAAAAGCTTATGCTTCTATTTACTTCATGCTAATCGAGAAACATTAGCAGAAATAGTCTTATTATTTGCTTCCTTGTAAGAAGAAGCGCAATAGGTTTAAATGATAGCTAAACGCTGGTTGATATGTAGCTGAAGTTCCTTTTATTCATGGACAGGAGTTAACAAATTCCTGTAAGAAAAAAGTATGTTTTTCAAAGCAGAAACGAAAAACCAAGAATATCTTAAAATGATCAACTCCACGAAAAAAATGTACATGACGTAAATTGTGTGTTTTATCGCGAGTTACATTTTCTGGACAGTAAGTTTTTGTCCATCTCTTACGGTTTAGCAGTTATGCACAATACCGTAAAATTCATCCAGAATAAAGTAATCTTCAGGGGCTATTCCCTTTTATTTGTCAGGTAAATATCTTCTTTAATGTACGATAATTTAAACAAAATCGTTAGAGCCATTTTTAAGAAAATCAAAATTTTTGAAATTTTTTTCATAAAAAGGGTAGTTTGGGGTGGGGGGATTTTTTTGAAAATCTTTGTGTCGCATCCTTAGAAGATACCAAACTTAAATACCAAGTTTTCGTTTTTGTGCTATGCTGCCCATCGACACACACACATACACACAGACAGACAGACAGACAGACAGACAGACAGACAGACAGACACACGGATATTTTTCTAAACATGCTCTTTTGGATTCAGGGAGTCTCAAAATGTGTATTTCCGGTGAAATTTCTGTATCGAATTTTTGGGTACAATACAATACCTTCTCTAAACACTAGTACATAGTTCTGCAGAGAAAGTAATAAAAACATTTCAGTACCGAAAGGGGGAGCAACGATCTACGTGACAGAATCCCATCTAACCTGACACCGAATTTGAAAAATGTTAATGTCCTCTAGACGTATACGGACATATATTTCCGATAAGAAAATACTCAATTATAAGCTCTGAATTACACCTTAAGATCATTTATTGTTATTGTGACTCACGCTGTGCGTATAGTGTGCATTACTCTATTTTCACATGCAGTGAATAAGGGTATAGATAAATTAGATTATTTAAATGTTAACACGAGTATGTTTTGAATTTATGCTAGGACGGAATCATTTATTAGATCTGTTTGACAAATAACATAAGAGAATAGACAAACCGGCTGCATACTTACTCGTAATGTTTTTACCATGAAATACACAGATTTGTCGACAAAACTATAAAGAAGGTTTTAATTAACTTATTTATTTGGACAAAGAAAATAAGCAACATAATCTGGTTAAAATTACAAAATCAAATGTAATTTGAAATGAGGTAACCACCACTGACGCAACCACCATTCATAATGGTGGAAGAGATGTTAGTCTTTAGAGATGAAAAGGATTGGAATACATGGTGAAATTTCTGCCTTTCCAGACCCACAGGCTTGGCTTTACGTTCGCTGGGGAAGAGTAAGCATGCGGCTTTTAAATTGCTTGCTTTTCCTTTGAATTTTGCATTCAATTCCTTGTGGTTGTAAAGAAACGCAAGAGATAAACCTGTCTTCAGACTGCTGAGAATACATCAGCTGCGAGCAACAAGAATATGCACTAACTCTTGCGATCATTTTCGGTGTTTGCTTCTTGCAGATTGAACTTTATAGAAAAATCTGATGTCTTAAATACACAGACTCTCTACCCATTCTTCAAAAAAAAAAAAAGATTGTTACAAAATTCCGTTCTTCTATATTAAATCAGGTTAATCGAGATAAACACTAGCAGAAATTATTTTGTTACATATTTGCTTTAGATAAAAGGGAATTACGGGAGTACAGCTTAAGCTACAGTCAATTACATTAAGAACGGTTTGCTGTGTGGTGACTTTTAAATTTCGTTCTCTAGGCATGGCCATGAGAATAAATGGCGATTTAAGAATGGTGTAAGTATTACAGATTAAAATAAAAAAGACGGAATATATTGAAAGTGGTTAACGCCACAAAATTTACATACCTAATGTGTGCTAAACTGTAATCTACATTTTCTGTGTAGTAAGATGTCTCTCTCTCACTCTTAAGATGTGGATCGAGACATGTGAAGTCTAATTGGCAACTAAAATCGGTTTTGCTATTGACAATATGACAGAGAACCAGAAGTCATACCAGAAGGTGTTTTCCAAAAGCTTGTGAAGTCCTGATTTTGTATAATTAATCGTAAGTCGCAGAAAAAATCTTACCATACAAAAATTGAGATATCCATAACCATTTCCATTTTTGGCTTGACTTTTATAAAATATATTGAGACCGTTAGTTGGCTTCTCTATAATAACTCTTGATCTTATTAATTGTTTAACAGTTTGTATTTAAAGGGTGATAATACTCGATTATTTCATGTATTTAAGAGTGTAGAAATAAGCTTTCAGCAAGGGAAGTTGAGAGCTGTTTACTCCAAACTTGGAAATTGGAATGAGAGGCTTTTATTGTTAGCAGATGCTCTTTTGTCCGAGCACGTACGAGCGACATGTGACGGTAATGACCCTTTTTGTTTAGAGAAGAGTATTTTCCATTATATAACACTTGTCACGTGGGTGTTATGATGCATCCTGGGAAGAAAATGATGTATTTTGGGTAATATCAACTCCAGTTTTGCGGCCTTTCTGACCAATCAGAAGGAAGCCGCCATGTCAGCAATTTTGCTATATAAGGAGAAGATTACAGCACACAATTACGTCAGGGCTGTCACATAGTTACATCGGCCTTCAAGTTAAACAACGCAACTCTAATAGATAGTTATCGGCGTCCTCACTAGTGGATAGATAAAGTCAGTGACGCACATCTAGACCTAATTATATAAAGCTAACCTAAAGAAAAAGGGTTATAAGTAAAATACGTAAGAATCGTCGGTAAAGAAAGCTTCTAGTAAATAATTGACTTAGCAGATTGTAAAGCAAAGTTCTTGCCTCGTGTCCTTTAGTGACAATAAATTGATGGAAAAGTTACGTGCGTCTAAGTAATTTCATAAGATAACTCCCAAACTATCTCATTGCTTCCACCCCGAGTGAATTAAACTATCACGCAGGCTGAGTTTAGCTGAGGCACCTCAATAGTACTGGATCTTCACAACACAAGGTTCGTAGATCTACTCATCTGGTAGTGGAGTGAATGTTGAAGCACCGCCAACGTCATCGCACATCTATAACAAGGTGCACACCACAAACGCTTCAGTATAAATATTTTTCTTAAGTGATAAGTAGGGTTTGTTGGACACGTAAGAGTATGGAGTTTCAAAGCCACACATAGCGATTCTCTTTTTAAAATGTTGGTTATTGATTTACCCTACTGCGTCCTCCTCCTTGTCTTATAAGGGGTTATGTAGAGTAAACTTAGCAAGTAAAAGTTAATCCTTGGATGATTTGATTATGGATATGTTCTAATAATTAATCCGTGATTGCTTCAAATACTAATAACATCCTGTAAGTTTATTTCAAATTGAATGCGTTTTGTAATAATAATTTGTATGGGAGCGAGTAGAGAAATTCAATGTGAGTGTTTACTTTACATATTCAATAACTGAAAACTAGCTGCATTCCAGAACAGCAATTGGAATATCGGCAACAGAGGCAGTGGCCAAAAATGATCAGAGGATTTCATAAGGAGTATTATTATTCTTAGTATTATTACTGAATGCGCTTTAAGGTTCTCATATTCCCATATGGAGTCTTTCATTGTAAGATGCTACTATTTAAATGTTGATAATGGGTGGGTAATTTTCTGTTGAGGCATCTGATATTAAAATAGGTTTATATTTAAACACTAGTTACAGAGGTTGATGTATGGATGAACTTAACACATTAGGGTTTTACTTCGTGTGTGTGTGTGTGTGTGTGTGTGTGTGTGTGTGTGTGTGTGAGTGTAGTGTGTATGTGTATCATTATGGAGGGGGTTCCATACTGCCACCGCCATGATCAAAAGAAGTGCGTTGGGCCCCAGCAGGATAGGATGATATGAGAGTACCCAATGGACAGTCGAAACCGATCGTGGGGAAAGAGTCACCGTGGTCGGTCCCTTACTCTGTACAAACAGTTCTTTATCTCTACGCGGGGAGCGCTAGGAGCCCACGCTCTTGGTCCGAAGAACTCCCCGTCCTACAGGCGACTTCAAAGCATCCCTGCCACCGAGAGCTGTATTTCCAAAGTGCAATCACTACCACGGAGGGGCGCCACCACCGCAGTTACATCCACACTTTAAACCCCTGATAGAATGAAAATAGAGATGAAATGGAGTTGAAAAATGAAAATATATCTCCAGGATTCACCTGGTGACCAGGGAAAAACCCCGAAAAAACCATGGTCAGAGAGAGGTGGCTGCGACAATCGAACACAGGACGAATGCCAGTCCCAGACGCCTGAGCCACCTGGCTGGGTTAGTTCATGTTATTTTCATGTTATTCTTAGCCGGTATTTGTCACTTTAAGCTGCAGCTACATTTATTTTTATTTTCTCAGACGTTCGAAGAACGACAGTCCTTTTAAGTGGATTTTCCGCGTGATCAAAGGGCATTAACGAGCGTGAAATATTTGTCTACCGGTTACGGTTTCGTAAGGCACGCCGCAGTGTAAATTTCTGCCTTCCGTTTCTAATGCGGGCCATAAAGGATTTATTTAAACTGATATTCCCTTCAACGTTTCGCCCGAGGTTGGACAATATATCTAGCGGTGGAGCTTAGCCGTGCCGATATTAACCTGGTCGCTCGTGTCAAGTCACACACAATCCCTCCCAAGTGCTGAACAATAAATTAGGTGCAATGCGGAGCTGCATCAACATTCATCACATCGGCATATCCCTGCTGGGGTTATCATATCGCATATAATCCCCACCGTTGTGGTTTGAAATAAGTAATAACTAACTAGCATGTGTCTCTGCTTCCGAGCCGATCAATGTTTTTGAATTTCTGCGGGGGATTTCTGCGGAAACGAATTATTCCTCATCCTACATGCTTTTAACCGCCATTTTAGTTCTCAGATTTGCTGTTTGTGCTTTTGTATTATTGGACAGTGTTGTTGAAGGCATGAGTCAAAACTGATGTATAGCAAAATCGTAAAATAACAAAACAATATCCAACATCTATTTATTTGACAAAAATCTTCTGGAACCAAGGATTAGGCTACTGCCTGTCGGTCTCACATTAATCCAGCATTTCCTAGGTCTTCCCACTAACCTTCTCTTCTTTATATTCCATTATATGTTTAGCTATTCTGTCCGGTGCCATTATTTCTAAATGTTGAAGCCAGTTTTCCCTATATTTAATTACTTTTTTATAATGGGTCTATGTGTAATTCCTTTTTTATATCTTTATTTCTAAATCCGTCTTTTCTTGTGCATCCTTTAACAGATCTTAGGAAACTCATTTCAGCTGCTTCTAGTTTGCTGAAGTCTTTATTTCTTAGTGTCCAGTCTCACTACCATATAGTAAGACAGGAAGTGCCATGAACAGAATAAAATTGTAATTGTATATCTCTTTTGTTTTCCCTTTCAGTGTTCCTTTAATGTTGCCAAATAGTGCTTGAAATTTGATTATTTTTTATGTTTAGCTTCCTCTATTTCATAGCTTATATCACATCCAAAATATTGTAATGCGATACTTATTTAATAATCCTGTTTTCAATTAAAATTTTTGTTCTAACTGGAAATTTGCCATTGAATGCGATAAATTTAGTTTTGTGCTTTGAAATTTTCATATTGTACAATTTACTGATATTATTTAATTCATAAACTCATTTTTACAGCTTTCATTGTTAAAAATTAGATCTATATCATCAGCAAAAATTAAAGAATATAATGTATTTTGTCGTATGTAAATACCCTATACACTTTAACTTTCATTCTTGAAAATATATCTTTATACACATATTATCTATATATTTGAAAATAATATTGGAGCAAATTAGCCAATATAGCATAAGCTTATCAAAAATTTGAAAAGAAAGGACGTACCTAGTGTTCCAAAGTCATCATGATTATTTTTGAAAATAAGTATAAAAATCTATGTCTGCAATTCACCTGGCTTTTTCTAGTGTTTCGCAAACAAATTATTCTTATAAATGATTATCCTTTACCATATCATACAAATCGAAATAAAAATTAGCAGCAGCTATCTACTTAAAAGGAAAACAAGGGAATACAAGGTCTAAAACATGCGCGATTCTTTTAAAAGCTGGTCGCTATGTGAAACAATTTAAGTTCGATTCTCTGCTTATGCTCAGAAGTAGAACAAAAGAAATGAAATGATACATACTTTCCGTTTGAGGAACGTTTAAGTTGCTTAAAATTGAAGCCAATATCAAAGAATATCTTGGGAATCACTAACTTTACAAAAATGTAAATGTAAATAGTTTGCTTTAACGAGATCTAACTTATATGCAGTAATTTTTTCTATATGTTACTGCTAACCAGTTATGCAAAAGTCATTCTGAATGAAGAGGAATTCAGAGGCTATTCTCAGAAAACTCAAGGTATACATTATCTTTTATTACATGAACTTTAATCAAAATCGTTAGAGACAATTTTAAGACATTCATAATTATCGAAAATGTTTCCATGTAAAGGCTCGTTTGGTGCGGGTAAAGGGTGGAATTTCTGGAAAATCTTCGTGTCACATCCTTGGAAGACACTCGCCTTAAATATCAATATTAGCATTTAACCGGCGTTTTTGGGTTATTGTGTTCATAGACAAACGCTGACCATTTTAGAAGTATCTTTTGGACTCAGGGGATTTCAAAACATATATTTACCGTGAAATTTCAAAATCGAACTTTCTGGTGGAATATACCATCTTGTTTAACTGGTGGAATATACCATCTTGTTTAACAACTATGTACAGAGATGTAAAAAGCTAGGGGAAACATTCTGTAGGTTTAATACTGAAAGAAGGAATGGGAACTGTTATACAAATTGAATAGTATTAAATCAAGGGCAGATCAGTAATATCCGTGACAGGAATGAAACCACCATTTTTTCAAACATAATTTATTTATTTGTCTGTATAATTTTCTTTTAGGGATTTGTTCTTCTCCAAATGTTCCTGCCATTTTTAAACCGATTCAAAAATAGAAGCAGTCCAGCTTTGCAAATATATAGGTACCTATGTCATAGGATGACCTCATTTTATTTAAATTTTGTTCCGTCACGTTGCAACTAGTAAACCATAAGAGAAGAAGAAGAACTTGTTACACATAAAATGTAATCCGTTAAAACACTCAATTTATGTCAAATATATTTTTGTGGAGTTAACCGCTTCCAAGATATTCTTAGTTATAAGTTTCAATTTTAAAATACTTACATATTTTGCAACCGTTGTACATTTTTCTTTATCCTGTTCCAACAAAGAAAACGGAATATCAATGCATCACATAGTGACCAGCTGTTGAAAGATTTGACTTTAATCTTATTCTTACACAACTACAAGGCAGCAAGTAATACAAGTAAGTCTGAAAATAGTATATAAGATAAACGTGAAGTAGACACAAGAATACATTTTTTTATTATTCTAAGAATAGTTTGTTGTTGAGAAAGCCATGTATGATTTGTTCTACACTGGCTGAATGAGTGACGTTTCATAGTTGCAGGTCCAGGAAATGGTGTTCGGTGCGTTGCGGCTGGACGGTAAATATCCGCTTTGTAGAGGTTTCTTCACTGCGGAACCACGCAAACAGGAATTAACTACCTTTGGTGCTCTAGGGCGGACGCACTTTCGGGCGACTCCTGGTGTCTCGGGGCTTATGAGTGCCCTCATCTGAATCTTTACGCTTGCCTTCCATCACTGAACAACGTTTGGAAAACATGTTTGTAGTTAACCTGTGACCTGAAACTTGGTTTGTTTACACTGAGTCACCAACGATGAAGATCATCATGGTTAAAAACAACCTCTAGAATTCCAGGAAGGACGGTGGGGGGGGGAGGAAGAGACGTCGGGGACTTTCGAAAGTTCTGTCTCCATTAGGCATGGCATGTTTACACAGAAGGTAAACAAAATCTCCCCACGTGGTTATCTTTCAGAGAGATTTTATACCAAAATGAACTCTTAAGATTTTTTCCCACTTAGAGAAATCGAACCGATATGTAACTCCTCCTGCTGCTCCCCTTCTAGCGGAATTAAATTAAATCGAACCAATAAACGCGCGGAACTGGAACAGAGTCATTTTTGGGAGACGGCGGGGATGGAGAAACAAATATTAGAAACAAAGAACGGACTTGCTGATTATATGATAACTTTTCATCAAGGTATGGTACCAATTAATTTACTAATTTCACTCGAAACATAATCTCTTGAACTGCAATTAGAATACTATTTATTCGTTTTGTCATATAGTTTTGGATAGTTTTCTAGATGCACGGTGTATTAGCTTACCTTTATTAATTTTGTTGAACTGCAAACTTATGTAACACAATATTGCAGCCTAACCTCAATTAAACAAACGTTTTTGATGTTTCAACAATGTCGCATTCTTTTGTTTTCTCTAAAGTCTTGCTAAATTGGCGATTATAAGCGAAACAAAAAGTTCGACTCTGATAGTAGAGAAAATATTCTTATAGTATTTTTACTTTCTCTACAAGTACTATGTACATAGTGTACAGAAAATGTATTTTAATGCACCCGCAAATTCGATACCGAGATTACATGTTTTGGGTCCCCCTGAATCCAAAAAAAAAACCACATTTTTGAAAAAAGATCCATGTTAGTGTATCAGTCAGTCAGTCAGTCAGTCAGTCAGTCAGTCAATCAGTCAGTCAATCAGTCTGTCTGTCTGTCTGTCTGTCTGTCTCAATGTCTGTCTGTCTGACTGACTCTGTGTGACTGTGGACAACATAGCTCGAAAACGAAAATACCGCTGAATACCAAACTTGGTATTTAAGTTTGGTATTTTCCAAGGATGTGACACGAAGATTTTTAAGAAAATTACCAACCCCCAAACTATCCTTTACATGAATATTTTTGAGAAAATTTTGATTTTCTCAAAAATGGCACTAACGATTTTGATTAAAATACCGTATATTAAATATATTTGCCTGACAAATAAAATGCATATGTTGAATTTGCTGCGAATAGCCTCTGAAGAGTGCTTTATTCTGGATGAATTTTATATAATTTTGCATAACTGCTAAACCGTAAGAGATGCACAAAAACTTACCACACAACAAATGTAGATCACATTAAAACACAAAATTTATGTCACATATTTTTTTCAAGTTGATCGTTTTTGAGATAATCCTTGTTTTTGGTTTCAGCTTAGAAAAAATTATGCTTTTCTCATAAGATTTGTCAACTCCTGTCCACACAAACAAAGGAAATTCAGTCACATAGCAATCAGCTTTTTACTATCACTTTAACCTATGGTATTCCCTTATTGCGCATCTACTTACAAGGAAGAAAGTAATAAGAGTATTTCTACTAATTTTTTTCTCGACTAGCACGAAGTAAATAGTAGCATAAGATTTTTAATAATAATTTTTTGCAGAGATGTAGAGATGTGAATGGAACACATCAGATTGTTTTACTTTCTCTACACCTACTATGTACATAGTGTATAGAGGAAGTATTGTAATCCACCCAAAAGTTCATACCGAGATTTCACCGGAACTACATGTTTTAGGACCCCCTGAATCCCAAAAAAAGCATTGTCAGAAAAAGGTCCGCGCGCGCGCGTGTGTGTATGTGTGGAGAGCATATCTCAAAAATGAAAAGACCGTAAAATACCAAACTTGGTATTTAGGTTTAGTATCTTCCTAGGATGCGACATGAAGTTTTAAAGAAAATTCCCCGACCACAAACTACCCTTTACGTGGAAAAATTTTCGAAAATTTTGATTTTCTTAAAAATGGCTCTAACGATTTTGATTAAAATCCGGTATATTAAAGCTATTTACATGCCAAATAAATTGTCAATCTTGAATGTTATGGATATAGCCTCTGAAGACCTCTTTATTCTGAATTTTGCTGAGTTTTGCTTAACTGCTACACCGCAAGAGATAGACAAAATCTTACTGCACAGAAAGTGTAGATCTCGCCAAAACACACAATTTATGTTCGTTACGTTTTTGTTGTGGATGTAACCGTTTCCTAGATATTCCTTATTATTGGTTTCAATTGTGAAGAACTTATACTTTTCTCAGACAGGAAGCATCTGTCTTACTTTTTTTCTACTGCTGACCAAGCAAAGAAGCGATTTGCAATAACAATCGCATAACGATAGCTTTTAAAACATTTGACTGTCACGTTAGCCTATGGATTCCTTTAGCTACATTTTACTCATAAGGAACTAAGTAATAAGAATATCCTGCTAATGGTTATTTCGATTAGCATTGCGTAGAAAGAAGGGTAATTTTTTGTAGGAAGTTTGTTGAGCAGGTAGAGAAAGTCATGTGAGTATAACAGATCAGATTTTTTCGTTTTGCATTCGATGCGTTTCGATTCCGACGCGCCTCCTTTTGGTTGCCATGTAAAAGTATTCTAATCATATGTTCTGATCAGTTCGATTCCGCACAGTGGGAGCTGAAATGTTGACTAAATTTTTTTTTTTAAATACAGTACCGGAGTCTGATCGGGACTCCGGCACTGTATACCCTACTTTTATTTACCCTTTTTTAGCCTTGTTTTGCCATATTATTACTGTTTTCTTAATTTCTACAACACACACATATACACAAACATATAACATCCATGCCCAAGGCGGGACTCGAACCCACGATCCCCAGCGCTACGAAGCACCAAAGCGGGACGCCTTGGCGAGCGCGGCCATGGAGACCGGCTCAATCGGTCAAAAACTCGAAAATTGCTTTTTATAGGAAACAGCTTTTGGAACATTTGGGCATTTATAGAGAATCAGTATTTAGTTTTCCTTCTTCCCTTGTTTGGGGCTCTACAGCTATTAAAAGGTCATACAATTCAGTTTCCCAACGTACTAGTTCATAAAACGGTTTTTTCAAAACTACGTGTTCACGCTTTCAAAATTTTCCACGTTTCTCAAGTGTATAAATAAAACTAAAATTTCCCAAAATGTGCAAAATGATCTATATTAATATTACAAATGACAAAATGATCCTAACAGTATTAATTTTTCAAAATTATTTTTATGGAAAAATTATAAAATTTAAAGATTAAAGTTGCTAACTTTTTTAAAAAATTATAGTAATGCAGTAGCACAGTTATTGAAATATTACCGTTTAATGCTTTTGTGAGGTTCACAACTCCAATTAAAAACAAAAAAAAAAACAAAAAAAAAACCAACACATTTTCTCAAGTTTTGAGGCGTGTGACAAATTTTTGTTATGCAATATATTTACCTAATAAAATTAATTAAATAATTTATATCTTGCAGAGTATTTAGTCACTATGAATTATATTTGTTATTATATTATCATAAAAGCAAAAACAGTCGCCATAGCATTTTCAGGAAAGTCTGTTAAAAATACAGAACTTTTGCAATTTTACTCTCAGTTTCCTTTAACCGAGCTGGAACTTTCGAAAACAGCGATGTTGTGTGCTTTTTACATCACGCATTCACACACAGGAATTTACACATACGACGTCGATGCAAGAGCGTACACCTCAGGCAGGTTTAAGTCTTGCTTTCTCTTAGATATGTTCTGAAACCTAACGGGGTTAAAACGCTTGCCCACATCCCCTCCCCGCACTCTCAGCTTCTCTTTACAGCAAATGTTACAGAGTGTGGTTTAAACTGGGGTAAAACTAAATTTGCTTTCGTGGAGAAACAAGTTGCCTGTGTCAAAGCAGGAGTTGCCCTTGGTCTCTCTTGTTTTCCTTTGGTGGAGCGTGGGTCATACTGGTCAGGCCTTGACCTGCGCCACTAAAATGCAGGTAAGGGGCTCGTCTGCTGAGACTTGGTTTGCAAAGCTATATTTGGAAGGATACTCTTTGGACAAATATAATAACACAGCTTGGTTTCAGAAGAAGAGAATACTAAGAATCTCCATTATCTATCATTATACTAAAATGCTTTAAAAATTAAAATATGTATGTACAGGAGTTTACAGGGGTTTTTGAGATAAAATAATTTGAAAACTTAGGCATCGGGGCTGTACTTTATTTCCTTCGCATTATCAACGATTTTGTTTTCTTAATAGCCCATTAATCAAGCGATAACTTCGCGGTAATGTGTGAGGCGGGTATTTGGGAGGTACGGGACTCGAATATTGAGATTTTCGTGGATTTCCCCTATTCACCAAGGCCAATTCTGGAGTGGTGTATTCCACTGAAACTCTCCTTTCCACTTTTCCTGCCATTTCATTTCCTTTTTATGTTTCCGGTTCTTATTATGTTTTATTTTTGCAGTGTTCTCAGTGGCGGACAGATATACACACACGCACACATAAACACACACACACATATATATTGGTAGTGTTTAATGCCCGCTTTTACTGCTCTGGCACTGCAGGCGATGACATTGATGTTACATGAAGATGGATCCCCGGTGGAATGTAATGGCGGGGGAAACCGGAGAACCGGGAAAAAATCCGCCCTGCGCCGCTTTGTCCACCACAAATCTCACATTGGTCGCTTGCAATCGAACCGGGCCGTCTAGGTGAGAGGCGAGTAGTGTGGCCATTCAGTGACTGCGCGGCCTGGCGGACATATAGTGCAGTCGCCTGCGCTCTGGAAAGCTTTTTCTGTTCTTTATATAATACACACACACACACACATATATATATATATATATATATATATATATATATATATATATATATATACTAATGGCAATGTTATTAACTCATGTGCTGAGGTCGTTTGGTTTCTATGTTTCTTTAACTTTAATCATTAGATCACACACACATTCACACTCACCTTTGTGGTTCCAGACTCTGGGGGGGGGGGGAGGATAATCTGGACTAGAGAAAAATACTTACCCATCACCTGAAATTGTAACGTTGTGAACGGTAGGTCTCGCCTGCTACGGTTGCGCCCCCTCCGAGGTTTTCTCGCTAATGGTGTGCGGGTGTTCAAACTTAAAAATGTTAGGGAATTCTGCGCGTCTCTGTGATCTTTCTACCTGCAACCTCCTTTTCATCCGTGTTTCAATGCGCGAGATGCTCTTCTCCGTTCCAATATACTAATCCTAATAAACTATTTAATATATTATTGGTTGTAACGAAAACTGCGATTTTGAGATCATTTTATAATAAATTAATATTGCTTTGTGTGGCGTTTGTTGGTATAGCTCTACTATTTGCTCGGCTAAGCATCAGTGGAGAATTTCTTGCTATCTGCAGGGGGTTGAGAGATGGAGTTTACGTACGTATCATTTAGAAATGATAAAAGGTTATTTTCGATTTTTAAACCCTTACTTATTTTCTCTGAAATAAATTCTAATAGAGCTGAATGCTCCGATAAGCACAGCCAGAGTTTCCGCGTGTTTACGTGTTAAGTTATATACTATTGCGGCATGCGCAGCAAACGCGTCTTTCTCAGACTATGATTTCAGCCCGAATTAGCGTCTCCTTGTACGAGTATCCGTCATACTTTGCTTGTAACATAACAAGTTAATAGTAGTAAGCCATAAATTTACTAAATTTTAATTGCGGCGTTATAATTATTAATATTTAAACCCTTTATCAGATTACATAATTAATTTAGATTTCTTTAATGTTTTCATTTTTCACTATATTTATGAATTGCTAAACGTATTCTTGCGTGTTATTATGTTTGGGGTCTTCTATGCACATTGTGTATAGAGAAGGTCTTGCAGTCCACCCAAAAAGTCTATAAGGAGATTTCACCGGAAATATATGTATTAAAAAAAGCATTTTCAGAAATAGGTCCATATTTGTGTGTGTGTGTGTGTGTGTGTGTGTGTGTGTGTGTCTGTATATGAACACGATGACTCAAAAGCAAAAAAGTTGGTAAACTACCAAATTTGGTATTTAAGTTTAGTATCTTCCAGGGACGTGACTCGAAGGTTTTCAGAAAAATCCCCCCAACTCAAGTTAATTTTTAGAAGGATTTTTTTCGAAAATTTTAAATTTCTCAAAATGGATCTAACGATTTTGATTAAAATATCGTATATTAAGGATATTTATCTTAAAAATAATATGCGTATCTTGAGATTTCTGGGAATTCTGAAGATTACTTTATTCTGGATGAATTTAGGGAATTTTGCATAACTGCTAAACCGTAAGAGATGGACAAAAAAGTTAGCTCACAAAAAATATAGAGTACGTTAAAACACAGAATTTATGTTATATAATTTTTTTTCCTGAAGTTGATCGTTTTTAGACATTCCTTGTTTTTGGTTTCAGCTTTGAAAATGTATAATTTTCTCACATAGGAATTTATCAACATAAAAAAAGGAACTTCTGTCACATATTAACCAGCTTTTGATAATCACTTTAACCTATGGTACTCCCTTATTTCGCTTCTACTTGCAAGGAAGAAAGTAATAAGACTATTTCTGCTATTATTTTCTCGATTAGCATGAAGTGAATAGAAACATAAGCTTTTTAACAATAATTTGTTGCAGAGATGTAGAGAAATTCATATGAATGGAACACATTAGATTTTTTTATGTAGGAATCACTTTCCTTTCTTTGCGCATATTAAACGCTTTAAATACATTTCATTTTGTGTTAAATGGCATTTTGGCTTTAATCTTGTCTCATGCTATTGAAAGAGAGCTGTGTATATCAAACTATCGTCCAAATTTTAGGCATTACGACCACGCAGATGTAGAGAATTGCTCAAGGCCCTAAAGCAGGCTGTTTAGCTTGGCTACGCACTTACTCACATGGGTATACCTGCAGTATACAAAACGCCTTAGTATTGAAGTTAATCTATCATCGCGGTTGAATCATGTGTTGGAATGCAGAGCTCAGTGACGTATATATCACCTTCCACTTTATCCGTGCTCTGAATTTTGTGATTGAGCGCACACGAGTACTCCGGCTCAGACGAGTAGAGTTGAAACAGCCTGCCCTAAAACATAAAGCATTCCAAATCCCATGTCTTAAGAGAGAACCCATGCTGGTTAAGTAATCTCCATAATCCTCTCTTCAGTGACCATCAACTTAGGATGACCCCTGTAGTTCTTCTGATGTTATAAGCTGTAGTGATTCCACTTTGAATTTGAAACAACTATTTAAATGTAACAGCAGATTCTCAATAAATGCAGAAATATGGGGAAATAGTTTTCACGTAGAGTCCATATTTGAATAATTGCATCGAAATTACGGGGATATCAATAAAAAACAACGAAAGGTTGCTGATAGTGACCACATAGGATTCCGCGTCGCTTTTCCACAAGTGGTGGACCTAAGTACTTTCCAAAGAACAAACGAAACTATTCCAAATGTTCCTAGCTAAAACAGTGGAGAAAGTAAAAGAAGAATCAAATAAATGTATTTATAGCGAGCATATTTCTTGTGTATCAAAATATGACTAATTTTAAAGAGTCTGTTCCGTTAGCGCAGTGGTAGAGCAACTACCTATAACACTGGAAATCCGGATTCAATTCCTGATACCGGCGAGGGGAAATAACAACCCGACGCAGTATCATATTTGCCTGAACGCTTCGATCGGATTGTGGTCCGTAACACAATTCCGTCCCGGCCATTGACCGATCTTCGGGATAAACTCGTCATCATGAACTTTAAGGAACAACAGAGATATTTCCTGTATTTCCATCGGAAGACCAATGTTTCCTGACCATAACCTTGTCTCTAACTTATCCTCAATGCGTGTACTTTAATTGACTTTAAAATCGCAACTAGCTGAACTAGATTTCAAGGTACACTTACAAAATCGTCGCTCTTAGAACGTGTGAAATAATGTCATATCTTAAACCGTGTGAGTATTTTCACCTAGGAATGCCAGATGAAGAAACTCTACTTTCCAAATGAAATAAAACAATATAACTATTGCTATATTGAATAAGTAGTTAGGCATTTAAAAAAAAACATGTATATGTAATATTTTAGTTGTATAGCTATTCTTAATTTAACTTAAGATTATTATTGTAAGTGAATTTTGTACATTTAACTCTGTCACCGGGCATACCCAATTGCAGAGAATAAATACATTACATACATAAAATGATCCCCCCCCCCTAATAAAGAGGTACAATTTCTGAAATTATGTTCCTTTTTAAGTGTAATTTCTGAAGCTATATTCCTTTAGTTTGTTAACAAGTCGCGAATTGCAGTTTTTTTCGGAGTTTTCCCTAATTCTGAGAAGACGAATGTCGAGTAACTTTAAGCTCCTTAGATCCCGAGGTCATTTAGGCATCTTTTCACCAATTGTATTCATCGTCCGATATGACGAAGCAGGATAATAAATTCAAACATGTGATTTTTATGTTGATAATTGTGTTTATAAATTCCGTTTAGATACTACTCTGCCTTTCGTATGCATATTCTAACTAGCACGCATAATAATACTTTTATTGCAAAAATTTAAAACTGAGTATTGATTACACAAAATGTATGTAACATACATGTTTTGTAGTGTCAACCATTTCTGAGATATCTTTTATTAATGGATTCCATTTTCTCACACTTATAATTTTCTCAAATGGGAAATCGTTATTCGTTTTTATATTTTTGCTGGTCAAGCAAGGAGAACGAAATTTCAAACTATCACCAATTCAGCGGCCTGGTCTAAAGGATCTAATTATCGCTGTAGCCTGTATTATCTTACTTTTCTTGCAGCTAAAAGCAATATTAATTAAAGGTATATACATCGAAAATAAAATCTATATTTTAAATTTCTGTGAATAGCCATGAAGACCTCTTTATTCTGGGTGAATTTTGCAGAATTTTGTAGAACGGTTAAACCGTAAGAGATACATAAAAATTTACAGTATAAAAAACGCAGATCTCGTTAAAACATATAATTTATTACACACATGTTTTTCTTGTAGAGTTGATAGTTTTTAGATACCCTTGTTTCTGGTTTCAGTTTTAAATTACAAATTTTCTCAAATAGAACCATGCAAAGCGAACCGAATCTCAAATTTTTACATAACGACCAGCTTTTAAAAGATTTGGTTATCGCTTTAGCCTAATAAATTCCCTTATTTTCCTTCTACTTTTAAGGAAGCAAGTAATAAAACTAATTATGCTAATGCTTATCTTGATTAGCATGATGTAAAGGAATAACCTTTTGTGAGAATACTTTTTATATGGAACAGCTGGAATAAGTTATACGAATGGGGCACATCTGATTTATTTTATTTATGATTCATTGTCTAGGTGAAAGGCATTTGGAATCCCGCATAGGAGTTTTATATGCGATACACTACAAGTTATAAAACCGTTGTTGTGATATAATTGTGTTAATAGTTTCATAGTAGATAGATAGGTATTGTATTCCACACAAAAATTCGATTCCAAGATTTCACCGGAATTACTGGGGAGTCCTCTGAAAGAAAAAAGAGAGGTATTTTTAGAAAATAAATCCGAGTGCGACTGTGGACAGCATACCTTAAAAACAAAATATCGGTTAAAAAACCAAACTTGGTATTTAAGTTAGGTATCTTCTAAGGATGTGACGCAAAGATTTTCAAGAAAAACCCCTCCCCGATCTATTCTTTACACGAATCATTTTCGAATTTTTTTATTTTCTCAAAAATGGATCTAACGATTTTGCTTAAAATGTCATGTGCTTCATATATTTTTATGACAAACGAAATATATATCCTGAATTTTCAGGGAATAGCATCTGAAGACCACTTCATTCTGGATTACTTTTGTATAACTTTTCCATAACTGGTATACCGGAAGAAATATAGATCTCGTTAAAAAAACACAATTTACCATACACAAATTTTATTTTGGTAGAGCTAAACGTTTGCGAGATATTCCGTGTTATTGGTTTTATTTTTAGCTACTTAAATTTTTCTGAGACGAGAAATCATCTCTGTTATTGTCTCCCTTTTGTTTACGCCTAGCAGCCTGCTTTAGCTACTGCATTCCCATATCTCATTCTACTTACAAAGAAACACATAAGACCATTTCTGCTAATGTCTCGGTTAGCTTGATGTGGACGAAAGATGAGTCCTCTGCAAGGCATGTTTGCTTGCGGAAAAAACAGCTAGAGAAAGTCATGTGAATTAAACACCTCAGATTTTTTTGTAGAGCCAACCTTTTCCAAGATATTTCTTGTTATTTTTAAATTTTCCCATACTTATAATTTTCTCAAATAGAAAGTCATTATTCGCTTTGCATTTCTGCTGGTCAAGAAAGGAGTACGATTTCAGTAGCATTAATTTAGTGACCGGTTTGAAAAGTTTTCCCTTTCATTATAGCATAGTTTATTCTCTTTTCTCTTGTATCTAAAGTATATGATTCATCTTGATATGGGGTGGATAGAAGAATACCCTTTATAAACACAATTTGTTGAAGAATAGGCAGAAAAAGTCAAGTGAATGAAAGATATAAGATTTCTATTTATCGCCCAATATCTCTGTGTGCCCTCCGTGGCGTAGTGGTTACCATGTTGGCCTCTAAAACTTAAGCAGGTTCAAACCTGGCGGAGGGTGATGGATGTTTTTGGACGCAAAAATCCTTCGTCCGTGTAATGTTTACTTGCACATAACCCCATACCATGAAAGAAGAAGGTTTCTGGACAAAATTCCGCCATTTCGCGTCCACAAGTCGTGACTTCGTTCTACAGGGCCCTCTGTGGGCGATGAGTTGATCCCGTCACCATGGCGCATAGCAACGAACTCATAAACCAGAAATTCAAATCCGATCACGGAAACGTCGTAGCATGACTTATGCTCCTTTTAGGAGTTACAGGAAATACTTCTACTACTTGTCTCAGTGAAATACGTTTTCCCAAAATTTTAATTTGGTTGTATTGCCAGGTTTTACTGTTTTTGCCCATTACTAACGGTTATGCTTATTTGTCCATTAGTATTGTACGCAAGAGAAGAATATGGAGCAAACCGAGATGATAATATTTGTTCAGTTATCAGAGTTCCATCGACCTTCATCTGTTTGCTTCATGAATCGCAAGCATCTGGTTATAATATTTATGGTGGATCAAGTGGGACACTTATAAGTTAACGTTTCAGTTCATGGTTTTATAAGTCAAACGAAGTAGCTTATCAAAATGTGCATAGTAATTCATTCTTGAGCTCAATATCTAGTCTTAGTAGTGAGGCGTTCAAGAAATACTTCAGTAAAAGTATTTATTACTTTCTCTATCACGCACGTAGTAGATAGACAAATCATTGCATTCCACACAAAAATTACACAGCAAGATTTCACCGGAAGTACATGCTTTGCGAACACCTGAACACAAGAAAGAAATTTAAGATAAAGGTCTAAATGTGTGGGGTTAGTGTGTGTGGGTGTGAACAGTATAACTCAATAGAAAAAAGTCGGTTAAGTAACAAAATTGATATTTAGGCTTAGTATTTTCCCAAAATACGACGCAAATGTTTTCAAAAAAATTCACCCAGCTCCAGCTACATTTACTTGGAATATTCGATTTTCTCAAAAATGGCTCAAAAGATTTTTTATTAAAATGGCTTATATTGAAGATATTTAGATGAAAAATAAAACGCATATCTTAAATTTTCTGGGAATAGCTTCTTAATTCTTTTTCATTCCCGAAGGCTTTTTCATAACCGGTAAACCGTACATGCTGAACAAATCTTACTACAAAAAGTGTAGATCTTGTTAAAACACACAGTTTATGTAGGATACCTTTTTGTGGAGTTAATATTTACGATATGTTTCTTATTATTGGTTTTTGTTTTAAAATATTTAATACATTTTCAAAGGGAAATGCTCACTCTGTTTCTTTTGTTTTACTCATAGCCATGCTGAGAGAATAGAATTTTAATGTCATCGCATGGTAACAGCTTTTAAAAAGATTTGACTATTGCTCTAGCCTAGTGTGGTTTCATTTTACTTATGAGAAACTAAGAAATAAGACCATTTCTGCAAATGTTTACCTCGATTAGCATGAAGTAGGAGCTTATTTTTATAAAGGAGACAGAAATTCGGAAATCTTACGGATTATCTTAGACTTAGCTTGTTTTTTTTTTGTTTTGTTTTTTTCTTTGGTTTTTGGTTTTCTAGGATATGTCCTCATTTCACCCTTACGTATCTCCTATATCTGTGATTTCATTCACTGTCACGCAATTTTAACAACAATTAATTTTCCAAATAAGAACCGACGTATTAATTCCGTTTGCTTTTGTAAAAATGATATGTTAAGATAAATATTTAAATTCATATTTTAGATTTGTGCTCAAAATGGGCAGTCAGTAAACGGTTCAATCTAGATTGCCTTTTGGCAGATAACAATTCTAACCTTTAGGCTGTAGCGTCTCTATTACTGAGGTAATATGGCTTGAGGATATACTCTGATGCCTCAAGTCCCCCTGCTCATTATTCTCAATACAGCTTGGTCACCCGTAAGTGGGATTTGTAGCAGATGAACCACGTGGCACCTTCCTAAGCATGTTGTGGCACTCAGGCCAATTGTCCGAGCACTATTTAATAATTACCATTTCGCTTACCACTATCACCATCATCACAAGCACGTTTTTCTTCCTCCTCCTCCTCTTCTTCATTCAAGTTATCATGCTGTTATACAGGCCCGCTATTTTGGGCATTCTATTCCTTGTACCTGAAAACCATTTGATGCACTCGGAAGATGGACAGGAAAACTGTGGTTGGATTGTATTGAAAGGAAAAACTAGAAACACAAATTTATGGTTTCACAAACCTTTGCAAACCATTATTGATAGCTATATTTTAACTGGTCTTTTTCTTCTGTACAACGTAATCGAAGAAGAAGAAAACCGTTTTAAAAACTGCGAAACACAGGGTATTAATGAACTACACCGAAATAATTTGCGAGATTGTGCACGTGACTGATATAAGTAATTTGAGATTGGCGATGCATGGTCCCCGGATAAATTTAACGCAATTACATAGCGTTGCAGGTTGAAAAAATGACTTAGAATGTCTTTAAAACTGCTGCACGAGTATAGAAATATCGATTTTAGCAGCTCGTTTCTAGCGTTCTCAAGATTTAATGTTGCAAAAATCTGTAAATCTCGAACTAACCATTTGACAGTGCGACACTTAGCATTCATTAACTACGTTCTTGAGCTAGACTACTCTGGATTTTTTTTTTTTTTTTTTTTTTTTTTTCCTCAATTGTTCTGGTGGCTTAATGCGTAACGCGGGAAGCTGCTATTATAAAGGTCATGAGTTCGATTCCTGTCACAGAATAAATGTTTTTTATTATTATTTTTTTTCATTCCAGACAAAGTGCCACGTTACGTGTACGAGACCCACTCGGAAGCTATCTTTCACTTGAAAGTCAGTATCATAACCACTACGCTAGAGAGGTACGCTTCATTTTTTGTGCTATGCTCTGTAATGGTTGATAAATTAGCCAATGGCGTACTGGCATTTAAGAAACTTATAGCCGTTACTTCGGCATTTCAATAAACAGGCCACAAGTCTTCTATCTCAAATTACTTATTCAAGTAATCTGCATATTCTGTGAAAATATTTCGATTTAGTTCGTTAACACCCTGTATAGTGACGGAGATATGAGAGATCCCATAAACGGCGGTGGCTAGCCTGATAAGTACGGATTTGGGGACTTTTGATTAGCTATGTCTCTTAATGAGTGCTATTTATTTGTAAAAATCACTTGTTAATACTCTGTTCTATATTTTTCCTTCACCGGGATCTTTGGCTCTCCTTGTTGACGCATTTTTGCTTAAGTTACGATGGCTTAAAGCAGATTTAAGCTTAGTTAATACCAGGAGAACCAATGGGGCCGAATTTTACGTATACAGATAGCCCTTCATGCGTTGAAAGAGTTGCAGTATTCAAAGGGGTAATTTTAAGCAAACGCCATGAGTGGCGATCTAAGCATGAGCGACATCATTTTATGCCTCAGCGGAAACAGTGAAGGAATGCTGTCATGTGACTTGTTGTAAAGTCAGTGATGATATACAAGAACAGTGTATAAGAGGTTAAAACTCTCAAGCCTCTCAAATTACTTAAGTGTTATGTTTCAAATGTTAATAAGAACAGCTTATACATAATTAAAAAACTAGCTACTGTTATACTTATGCTTACAGGTGAATTAAGGGTTTTTAAATGCTTGTCAATCTAAAAGCTGACTTTATTTTTTCAAAAATAAAAGTGGAAAACATAATAACATCCTCTTCCGTTTGTTTACTCTGTTCTTGTATATAATTACGGACTCTAGTACAAGTCTAGGAACTTCCTCTGAATGAACGCAATTCCTTCGTCGTTTCCGCTGATATTAAGAGAAGTAGAATAGATGTCGCACGAGCTGACACCGCCAGGACCTGTGTTTGCTGAGACTGCCCGGTTGATTTCTGCAACTCTGTTAACGCACGAAGGGCTATCTGTACATTAAATACGACGCTGTTGGGCTACCTTGCAGAGGTTGATCTAGAGCCAGGAAATTAAAAAGGTACTTGCAATATTATAGGTCGCCTTAGAGGTAGACATGATATCGCGAAGAGTTGAAGATCCTTGTGGAAAATTCTGGCCGATGGATGCAATTTTTCAAGTCCGATTCACCCTTATTTAATTACTCACTGCTGGCATATGTCTGGCATGAAAAGAACCATCATGTAACAATATTTAACATTATTTACCTATCTAAAAAAACTAAAGATGCAGGTGATATGAATATTAAGCGTTACATACATCATAGACATTTAACAAGTTTTAAAAACATATGCAATAAAATTGAGAGTAAAATAATTTTCTTCATTTTTATTAGCGTATTAGAAAATAACTTCATGTTCGTAACTAATTAAAGATCACAACCGTATCATAAAATCCATTTTATTAAAAACCAAAGTAGAATTACAGAATAATCATGACAGCGTCTATAAAAAACAAAAAGAACTTACAAGTTACAATTACATGGCTTTCTGTATCTTTTTGCAACGATTTGTTATCACAAAATCTTGATTTTAAATTTATTTAATGTAAATTGAGACAAATATTTGGCTTTATTATATATTTCTTTGTAGGTACAAGGGGAATAAGGGAACTCATTAGGCTAAAACGACAGTCAAAACTTTTAAAAGCTGGTTCGTAATGTCATCATATTGAACTTAGGTTGAGATTGTATAATCAGTAATAAAAATAACAAAAAATCGCTAATGTCGGCTTCCAATATAAGAAATGTATAAGTATTGGAAACTTTAAACAAATAACAAGCAATATCTCAGAAACCTTTAACCACAACTAAAAAAGAAAAACAAGCAAAAACAACCTATCATACATAATTTGTGTGTTTTAACGAGATCTACATATTTCAGCAGTAAGTTTTCGTATGTCTCACGGTTTTCAGTTATATAAAATCATACAAATGAAGAGTTCTTCATAAGTTATTCCTAGAAAATGTTATCATCGACATAAAACATTTTAAACGTGTGGTATTTTACTAAAAATCATTATAGCCATTTTTGATAAAATCAAATTTTCGAAAAATATTCCATTTAAACGATAGCTGTGGGGATTTTCTTGAAAATCGACATGTGGAAATCTTGGAGGCTGCTGAACTTTGATATTTAATGAACTTTCTGTTATTGAGTTATTCTGTTAAAAAACACTACAGATACAAATACGTAACTATATACGAACTTGTATCTTAAAATACCTCTTTTGGATTCAGGGGGGGGGACTTTAAATGTATATTTCCAGTGAAATGTCATTATTGAATTTTTGGACAATACCTTCTCTATCTACTATGTACATTGCACTACATAGTAGAAAAGTAGAAAAGCAGTTATTGCATTATTTCTGTTGAAGAATGGTAATTTTATGGGGATTGCAAAACAATTCAGTTGGTACATCGGCATGTGGTTCTTTACTTCTGCACTTCTCACCTGCCTAAGGCTGTCAGACCTGAGAGATGATTACTTCGGCTGTGTCGTGATCAATGAATTATTGGCTCCTGTTTTAATTTAACTTATATAAGTGGTATTTTTGAGGAATTGCAAGATAACGCTCTACGAGAATGAGTGATAGCAGAGACATGGGTGGGGTCATTACACTCACTGTCTGTTTATCAAAGGCGAGACTACTTCCCGCCTACTCCCGCCGACGTTTGGTTGTTTTGTGCAAAGCCCACTCGGAGAGCACGTACTGCTTGCGTCTACATACACATGTGCAGTAAACTTCAGTCTTTACGTAACCCAAATGCCTCCCTAGTCATAAGCATTATTACTGGAATACAAAATATGACAATTAAACGGTTAGGTTACTTAAGACTGCACTATAGCAGTACATGATCCCTGTCACCGAGCTTTGATGTGGTGTTTAAAGACGAAGGTCCCGGAAGAGCGCATGAAAGTGGGCTTGCAAGACGGGTGTCCGGGCCCCGTATTGAGAATGATGAGCGGTGACGGACAGCGGCGTGTACTTCAGCGTGTCCGGAAATTAGCGCATGGAAGTTCGTGATCCCAACACTTCCCTGTCACTTCTCATCACAACCTTTTCCTGACATGAGAAAATGAGGCACGGTCGGAAATAACGCGGCGATGCCAAACAACATTCTCTTCATAACCCCATTATCGTTTTGTACGTGAAGTGAAGGGACCTGCCTGCAAAGGCGTCTCAGAATTTAAATCAATTAAAATACGCACGCAATTTAGAGCTTTCTAACAGGAAATGTTTACACAGTGAATAATATTCTTAAGCATTGCGTACTACTGAACGTTATAATAAACAAACTATTATTAAACTTGGCGGGAAAAAGAAGCAATAAATTTATAGGCAGAATAAATGATACTTGAAGGTCCCGGCTTCAACTACGTATTAAAATTCACCTAATTGTTTTAGAATTGGCCTTAGGTCTTCGTTGATTAAAGTTATGTATTTCTGGTTGTACTTATATTAAGAATATTAAATGATTAATAAAATGCAATCTGAAAATCCAAAAATGTTCAAAAAACCTAAAATTGCAATAGCAGTAAAGTCTTAATAGAGTTCTAATCGTCGGCGATTACACTGTACGAAACCCAAATCATTTAAATACTTTAGCTGTATTGTTTTAGCCTCTACTTTACACAGATGACTTCGGGTTGAATTTGATAGATGTATATTTCTGAGCCAAAATGTTAATACTACTTAAAGTAGATGACTACGACATACGTTGCTTCATTACCTCTAATCATCATTCATCTCTATTAGGGCTTCATTTGCTGTTTTCAACGGTCTAATTTCTTCCCCGCTGGCGTTCAATTATTTAATTTCTGTGATATTCTATCGTAGTGCATTTTTCATAGATGCCCACACTAAAAATGTCTGCTTCACTTGATCCACTAGGTATGTGTTCTCCCCCCCCCCTCCATGATCTCTCTTTAATCTTTTCCTACAGAGCTGAAATGGGCATAATATTTATTTCGAACACTCCTTCGGATATAAACATGGTGACGAAGCCTAGAATTACAACTGCAATCGAATTATTGTCGCCATGAATTATTTCGATTATAATACAGTTAGGATCCTTTTTACTTTCTCTAGCACTGTATATACAATGTGTATAGGGATAGAGAATTATTGTATTCCGCCCAAAAATTCGATGTCGAGATTTCATCGGAAATATACAATTTGGGATCTCCTGAGTCCGAAAAAAGCATTTTTAGAGAAAGGTCCGTGTGTGTATGTGTGAGTGTGTCTCTGGAGAACAGAAAAACGAAATGACCATTAAATACCAAACCTGGTATTTAAGTTTAGTATCTTCCAACGATGCGACACGAAGATTTTCAAGAAAATCTTCCCAACATAAACTATCCTTTACATGGAAAAATGTTCGAAATTTTTAATTTTCTAAAAAAAAAATGATTAATTTTGATTTTCAAACGATTTTGATTAAAATCCGGTATATTAAAGCTATTTACATCCCAAATAAAACGTATATCTTGACTTTTCTAGGAATAGCCTCTGAAGTCCTCTTTATTCTGGACGAATTTTGCTTAACTGATAAACCGTAAGAGATGCACAAAAATTTACAGCACAAAAGATGTAGATCTCATCAAAACACACACTTTATGTCCTTTACGTTTTTGTTGTGGAGGTAACTGTTTCCAAGATATTCCTTGTTATTGGTTTCAATTGTAAAATGCTTATACTTTTCTCATACAAGATGTGTCTGTTTTTATTTTGTTCTACAGCTGGCCAAGGAAAGAAATGATTTGCAATGACAATCGCATAACGGCAGCTTTGAAAAATATTTGGTTATCACTTTAGCATTGCACATTCCTTTAGTTCCCTTGTATTTATAAGGAACTATGTAATAAAAACATTCTGCTAATGTTTATCTCGATTAGCATTGTGTAGAAAGAAGAATAATCTTTTGTAAGTTTGTACAGCAGCTAGAGAAAGTCATGTTAGTGTAACAATCAGATTTTTCCATTTGAATACTACAGAAATTATTACTATTATTATTATTATTATTATTATTATTGGTTTACGCCAATGACCTTAACAATCAACATTATTTGTTAAATACATGGACTCTTATTGAACCTTATCGGCAGTTCTCAACTAGCATCTTATGGGATGATGTCGACCGCAAGTAAAACTAATGGGTAAAATTATGCACAAGCGGAAGTAAAATCACGCTTTCGGCACCTCGTCCTAAATGAGTTCTTTTTATATTTGCAAACGTACGTGGCAACCCTCAGCCATATTTTTTGTCAAATAATGAAAATCAACCTTGTAATTGCAGTAGTTACTGGATTCTGCATATATCCAACCTGTAGTTTCCTTTTAGTAATCACAACTCAACAATGACTTACTGCCGATATATACAGATTATATATTTCAGATTTAATTGTCCTTAAATGCATGGCGTTATTATTAGTTCAGCAATAGAGAGGAGCGGAAGTTAACCATGCATTGCCGACTTGATGTACTGGGCGGTGCAGAAATATTTTTCACCAAGACATTTTGTGCGTTCATTGCACGCGAGATGGAAGTGGCCACCGATCATGGAATTTCTGTGCTTTCTTTATTTATTCTGTGTTCGTCAATTGTCATTTACTGGTGAAAGAGTATGAACAAATGTTTATGGTAATGAGGATGTTGTGACCATAACCGCAATTATACCATAATTCTTTGAATTACGTATAGCACAAATGCTGCGATTGCGAAGGGGCAAGCGAATTTTACAAATTAACATATTGGAAAGGTACATTACAAGTCCCATTTCACTAAGTGACATCGAAACTGTTGGCATCCACTCCTTCTACTCATCGTTTGATAGTCCTCCGCAAGAGGCAATGCGTGATAAACTCGCTGCCTAATGTTGAACTCATGTGCGGACAAACAACTGGAGGCAAAGGCCAAATAAATCTGAAGATCCTATACAACTATAAGTATTATAACCAAAAAAGTGTGCATTATGGAGATGGCTAACATGACACACGCAGTTGTCTAGTTGTCAATTAATGCGACTAATACCATGACTCTATTAATAGTCATTTATTTAAGGATTTTAGAATGTGAATGACACTAAAGAGTTTGTCAACAGCAAACGACGATATACATGATATTCCTGCCCATTGGTACACAGCATCAGGACTGAGTACATCTTCATAGAGGAAGTAGAAGTGTGCGTGTTTATATATCCTTTACGGGTATATACTCTACCAAGTTGCGTTAGTTCCTCGTTAAATGTAATGCACAAGAGCAGTTCGGATAATGTTAGTAGTTTTTTTCATACATACATTTTATGAATATGCACTTCCCTTAACATTCCCGCTATTTTTGATCCCTCTAAAAATAAGAATTATCAAGCTCTGCAAAGTACGCACTGTCTCAACGGTGACCACATTTTATCCAAATGGTGTTCCAGCGGGTCAGTTTTTTCATGTGTTGGATCAAGAAAACTCTGTTGCGCTCCATTCAGATGACTTTCTCGAGCTGTTACACAAGCTTTCCGTACAAAAGATTATTCTTTTATTCGTATACTTCATGATAAAGTGATCGTCAAATGTTTTGAATGCCATCGCCATGTGAAACAATTGAAATACGGTTTTCTTTTGCATTCCCGCTTGAGAAAAGGTTTAGTTTAAAACAGAAACCAATAACTCATAGAGGGTTAACTCTACCAAGAAGATATACTTACATACATTGTTTGTCTTAACGAGTACTACATTTTTGTAGTATGTTTTTGTCTTACGGTTTACCTGCTATTTAAAGTTTAGCAATTTTATCCAGTATAAAGAGATATTTAGAGACTATTACCAGAACATTTAATATAAACATCTATTTTGTCTTAAAAGTACCTTACACATATGACATTTTAATCAAAATCGTTAGAGCAGTTTCTAAGATAATCAACATTTTTGGAAAACTTTCCATAGAAAGGGTAGTTTGGGATGGGGGGATTTTCTTGATAATCTTTGTGTTGTATACTTTGAAAATACTAAACTTAAATATCAAGTTTGGTATTTAGTCGATCACAGACACACAGTCACACACAACCACACACAACCACACACACACTCAGACGGACAAATGCACAATACTTTTTTTCGATTAAAGGATCTCAAAACATGTATATCCGGTAAATATCGCCATTGAATTTTTGGGTGGAATACAATACCTTCTCTAACCATCATGCACATTGTACGTGTACATATAGGCTAGAGAAAGGGAGGGAGACAGATACGACGAATGTGGGGGTGCAACAGTAATTTATAATACAATTCATGCAGTTTGGCGGTGACAGCTCCGGATGAAAGCTGAGGCTTTCTAATGGTAAAACAGTACTTTCTTCTTCGCCAAACGGGGTCGTGGCTCCTTCAATCGGATCAATCATTCACTACAGCAGTCTGCAGTAATAGTTGCTTTTCTAAGAATTTAATGAGTAAGAAACCCTTACTCTAAACTGGAAGGAAAGCTCACAGACACTGAGCTTCTGGCATGAACTGGCAAATTATAAGGATGCACCGGACATTATTTCCTTTTCAAGAACTAGCTGACTTTGCAATCTCTTTGCTGATACTACCTTGGTTCAATGCTGAGATAGAGAGACTTTTTTATAATGATGATCATTATAAAAACTGAGCTAGGTATCAGAATGGAAACACAAATGTTAAACTCTATTACTATAATCAAGTCAGCACTTCCTCATTTGAAGAAGGGACATTCGCGTCAAATGGAACATGTTTGGATTTAACGTTTTTGTTAAGTGACTGTGACACTGGATACATATTGCACTTTATTGTGTATACTGGGGACATCACAGACAAGACATTTGGACACTGTGGTACAGATACTAATGACAAATTGCTTGTATAGAGTTAAACTTTGGCTAGATAATTGGTATACTACCCATTCTTATTTTACTGGCTCCATAATAATGCCACAAATGCAAGTGGAACTGTAAGAAAAATAAGAAAGAAACGCCAAAACTTAATAAGATTAGAAAAGGATTAAATTGAAACCAGGCACACAAAAAACATTGTCTCTTAGATACCAAAACATCATCGCCATGACTTTTTCCCTCTTTGAAGCAAATCCATCGGAATCAACCAATTGTTTTGAGAGTTGCTTAGTTTTCCGGAGTATAATGATGAATTCGGATCTCATCGGTGTGAGAACTCGAGGCTAAAAGTTCTTCGGATTTCACTTAAATAGCTCAAAGCACAGCATTGAAGTTGAAAGCCGTTCCCACTTGTCTAATTGAGCAATCCGGCACCCACTGAGCCGACAACTTTTCCACTTTCAACGTATCATGCATGGAAAATATGAATTGCTGTACACATCAAAGCAATATAACCTCTGTCACGTCGCAAAATCGTGTTCGATGGTCAGCGAGGCTCATATCGTGAACTTTCTAAAGGTTTCCTCGATAACCACAACTGCCGGGCATCCTGGAACGTTGCTCGTCAGAAAGCAATGTACGACCACTTTAAGGTGATGCTGCTGTGAAATCTGGATAATGCACACCATGTAACATATCTTATTGAAGTTATACAGCTATTATGTACAATAATATTAATTTTGTACCAAGTATTAACATTCTAAATTAATTGTTATTTAAATAATAACTATTTATTGACTAAATTCGTTGTTCTAATAAAATGAACCATATGATGTATTTTTAAAAATGTTTACATAAAAACTAGTTTTACAGAAAATGAGTTAACAAATATATCTAGCATGTTATATTTGTTTATATTAGCCCTAATTAGTTCAGAAAAATTATTACTTTTTATAATCTCCAAAACTTCTGATTTTCAAAATTTAATTATATATATATATATATATATATAAATTGGAGCATTAGTTCGAAGAAACAATATGACCACTTTCTCTAAAGTGCTTTCAAGAGGCAGTAAAAATATCGGTACAAATTAGTGAAAATTTGCATCGTGTGGAGCATTTTTAAGACGAGAAAGTGTTGTAAAAAGGTTTATGTGAAAATAAGGTTTCAATTTGGGAGTGTCTGTTAATAAGCATGCGTCTTTCCATCTATAGGTTCAGTTAATTAATAGTCAAGGTGTGCCAAATGGGCTAAAAATATGTTTTCTGAAAGTTTAGAGTTCGTATAATTTTATTGTGAAAACAATTTTGGACAAATTACACATATGAATCACCTTAAAGTCGTTGAAAGAATACCTTACTGTTATTAAAGATGGCGAAATGTTCTATAAACATATTCAATTTTGCTTTATCTCTTCGCAAAGTTTCTCATACAAAACTAAAAAGCGAATCACTGAAAGATATTTCTCGTTTTCCATTTTAGCGAATACATTGAACGAATACCTCTTATCTACACCAACTTATCAATCAAATATGCCATGGTGATGTGTAATAAATAGCAGTACACGATGGTATTACCAACTCACCTTAGCTACATAATCTATGCCATAGCCGAGATTTGAACCAGGGATCTCCCGGTCTCTAGCCAGTTGCTGACTCTAAGTATCCAAGTCCTGTGCTACGCACGGCTTGTGTGAAAAAAACAATCTATGATAATCTATGTTGAAACATAGCAACTTATTCAACCACCCTCGTAAGAATTACGAAAAAGGAAGTTATAAATTTATAAATTTCAGAAAGGAAACGCTCGCCTAATTGCAAAAAAAAAAAATAAATAAATAAATAAATAAATAAATGAGCACTGACTTCTTCAAAATCAACTTTAGCAGAAGCCATGCATAAACAACGGCAGAGAAACCTAAGCTGGATTAATATAACAGTTCCGACTGTGACATATAAACCCTTATATGCATTAATTAAATAATATTAAAGACTTGCCAGTCCTAAATATTGCTCGAAATTGCAATGGGTATTTATTTGTTGACTGAAATTATAAAAAGGTGAGGTCTGGAATACTTTTTCAAGGCATAAGTTGTTTTTCACATCAAGGGCATGCATCATATTGAAAAGCTCATATATATATATAACATAACTCCATGGCACGACAGCTCACGGGGAGCCTTGGCCTACCGCCCGGCCGCTGCGTCCCCCATCTCGGTCCACTACAGACGTCATGGATGGTGTGCAGTATTGGAGGGTGAGACGTGGTCAGCGCCTCGAGCCCCTCCCGGCCGGTTAATGCGGTCCTCACGACCTGGAGCCGCTACTTCTCCATCAAGTAGCTCCTCAATTGGCCCCCCAGGGACCTCACGAGGCTGAGTGCACCCCGGTCCAGGTCTCCCAGCGGGGGAAAAATCCCCACGCCGGTACTGGGGATCGAACCCAGGTCTCCCGCTTGGTAGGCAGCTGCGCTACCACCGCGCTAAGAAGACGACCATACATACATATACATATATTGCCTTTTCTATCCTTTTATTTATTTCATTTTATTCAAGATAAACCATAGTCATTTCATTGTAGATAAGAACAGAATAGCGAGAGTCAAATGTTTTAACTAGATGCTGGTCTTAACATTAATATTATTTCCATGCAACTGCGAGAAACACAAACTCCACAGAACTTTAGGGGAATGGAAAAGTAATTGATAAATACAAAACCATTAACATGGAATATCTCAGAAATGGCGTATGTTACATACAAATTTATTTGTAAAAAGTACGCGTTCCACAGACACCCCGCATGCTTTTGTAGTACGTTTTCGTCTATTGCTTAAAACATGCCCATTATAATGAAAACGTCTTCAAGGCCATTTTTTAGAAAATTCAAGATATACTTCTTACTAATTGTAACTATCTTTAATATAATGTAACTTACATTAATATAATCAATTTATCAAAATGTAAGTGACAAATATTTTGAAAATTAACAAACATTTCGAAAATTATTCACTGTAAGAAGTAGTTTGGAGTAGAAGAACGTTCAAAAATCTTCGTATCGCATCTTTGGAAGATACTGAATTTAAATACTAAATTTTGTATTTACCCGACTTTTTGTTCTGTTGCGTTGGCCACATAGATTTTTTGAATGCTTAGTTATTCAATGTAACTTAACCTCACGAAATCTCAAAACCTGCCGTTCTCTTGTCCCGTAGCTATAGACTCCGTAACTAATAGGAAAGGCTCAGACTAAAACTGAACTAGAATCTGCAAACTCGCACTCGGTTTCGGGTTCCGAAGCGTACACAGAAGAGTCAATGGTATAAAGAGATGGTATTGGGGAGGAGTTTGTAGCGTAAACATGCATACATTCAGGTATTATATGTACCAAAAGTAGCTCATTACATGTATTGACATCATATGCATCGTGCTAATTCACAAAATAACATAATAAAACAATTATTTTATAATATAATTAGCAAATAAAAACGCCATGTACGTTTACAAATAGAAGTATAAAGCTAGATACAAAACATTCAGGACAATAGTGTGCAGAGCTTTGAAAAGGCAATGAGCATAAATCAACCAAACTCATTCAGAATGCATTGCAGTGAAATGCAAGATACGTCTTTACTCTATTGAAGGAAAAGGCTCGCCCCGTCACTCAAAATAAGTTTGGATCATCCTCAAGTTTGCTCAGTCGACCGTCTGCCCTTTCGTATTTTCGACATTTTTTAATCTGCGCTCTCGTTTCATTGTCCACTGGTTTATCCACTAGTAGGAACTGAGCTCCAGGCAGTGAGCAATGCTAGATAGTGCAACACGTTTCGAAACGTGCTGTAGAGGCCACATCTACCTCATCACGTCATAGTTATTCTCTGTGTGCCCCGAACCTCAATCCGACAATTACGTGAGCCAAGACCGAGTTCTAGTCACCACTTCGGCCGCAGCACAATCGCTGAGACCTGGAAAGTGACCCCGAAAAAAAAAAAAACCGAAAAAAACCCATGGATCAGGAAGATCGGCCACGATAATTGAACTCATGACCTCCACCTACTATGTACGTTTTAGAGTATTAACAGCTGGCATTTTTCCGTATGATCCCCAGAGTCTGGAAGTATGAACGTGGGAGTGGATGTATGTATGTTTAACAGCATAGCAATGACAAATGCAACATTTAAGAAATCTTGTTTGTCAACTCAAGCCCGCGATATGACCACAGAAGTTAAAGGGGGCTATAAAATGCTAATATTAAAATACTGAAGCACCTCGAAACCAAAGTCTGTGACGTTGCTTTTCTGTGCTCTTGATAGCTAATTAGCATACTGGTAGTTAGGGGTTTAGGAATCTTCTATTTTACCGCTTCACCCCTTTAATTACCTTTTGCGCGAGCTGATGCCCACTGCCTACCAAAACAGTTGAGTACGGTCTACGTGACTGTCTTTACATCCTGTTCATTCATCCGTGTAAGATTCCTTTGTCATTCGTTCGTACATTCAGCATATAAATTTACCATTAAATCTTTGCAACGTCGATTACTGCCTGTTCCATTCTGTGAAAGAGTATAGTCTAAAGTCATTAATCTAATGATAATATCCCTTGTGTAACAGAACTTTACAAAAACGCATGCATAGATGCGAATGTATTAGTATTGCAATTGTCATCAAACCTCCCAGCACTACATATACTTTACAGATACAAGAGCCATCCAGAAAGTAACGAACGATTTGGCTTAACTAACGAAAGACAGGAACAATAAACTTTATTTACAAAGTTACAGTACCTTACTCTATTTCTCAACGTAATCGCCATTGCTATCAAGCTGTTTATTGTCACGTGGTACCGGTTTATCGCTGCAGATGCTATACTCTTCCACCACTAAAGCCAAGATGTCACCGCCACTTTGAGGTATTCATCGACTGGGAAGTCCTGAATTCTTCTATTAACATCTGTTTTCAACTCCTCCATAAGGATTGTTGAACTTCCGCTTTGTCATGCACACTGCTTCTTCCTTAATTGCTCGTAAATTATGCGCCATTTCCTCGTTGAAGACATCCATTTCATTATCACAATACACTTGCGTTACCTGCTTATAAAATTAGATTGACCAAACCTTTGTGCATTAAAATTATTATTATTATTATTATTATTATTATTATTATTATTATTATTATTATTATTTAGTTATGCAAAATCGTTCGTTACTTTCTGGGTGGTCCTCTTACTCATGTGCAGGATCCAGATTTCGATATCATGCCATTTTGTAATAGTTGCTCATGGACCAAGCTGACTTTTACAAAAAACCTTATCATGTATCCCACATTACATGAATTATTTAATTTCTTTGTAGTTCTATCTCATTTTCCATTTAGGCTTAATGGCATGTTTCTTTTTCTTACCTTTTATGCTTTTATTTTACCATTGCTTTGTATTTTCACTCAAGATATAAGAGTTTACATTATTGATAGTTTACATAAGGATAACCTTTTAAAGAACATTGGAAGTGAAATTTTAAGTTCCTATATTTCTGTATATATTTTTTTTTCTGAAAATGTTACTGTGATTGTATTGCTGTTATATTAATATACCAAACTTCGCTCAAATTGGATAAATACTTTGAAACATATAAATCATTTTATAAATGTTATTTTATAGACATGTTTTATAATAAAGTGTTCCGTTATGTTCCGTTAACCAAACATTTGGAACATTTGTTAGCATTTTTAATTGGAGCTTTGAACCACACCCAAAAACTGTACAAGTAATATTTCAATAACTTTGTTTGCTGAACCATGATATAGTTTCAAAAGAGTTAGACATTTTAATCTCTAAAGCTAATCATTTTTCCACAAAGATCCGTTAACCAAAAATTTGGGAACATTTGTTAGCATTTTTAATTGGAATTTTGAACCACACCCAAAAACATGTACATGTAATATTTCAATAACTTTGTTTGCTGAACCATAATATGGTTTCAAATAAGTTAGAAATTTTAATCTTTAAAGTTAATCATTTTTTTCACAAATACTGTTTTTGAAAGATTACTATTAGTGTAAGGATAATTCTGTATTACTATAATAACTACTTTGGCATATTATAGGCAGTTTTATTATATTTCGATATACGCTGAGACGCGTGGAAGGTGTTAAAATGTAGTTTTGAGAAAACCGCTGTTTTACGCAACAATATGTTAGGAGATTGGTCCATTGTACGATTTTTAAAAGGCTGTAGAGCCGAATACAATGGCTAAATGTTGATTTCTCTATGGATGCTCAAAGACTCCAACAACTATTTGCTATGAAAAGGCGTTTTTCAGTTTCTTGCCCGACTGTAATAAAACTTTTACTCCAAGAATCCTTTAAACATCCTAAATACACTTTAAATTGAGAAATAGAATAACTTGGAATACATTTACTCACATTCTGAGGAAAAATTGCATTCCTATTTAATAGTTTGTCCGGTAAGGATTTTTGAGGTTGGAAGGATGGCTATAGTATAGTGGGGAGAGCAGGTATCATTGGCAATGAATTCCTGACCGAAATGAGAAGATGAGTTTTCCTTTTTCACATTAGTGAATACGTGCAATCAGGTTGCAACATACTTAAGTCGTATCATAGGCTGTGGGGTCTTCTTCAAAAATCGCTGTGAATTATGTATATTCTGAGAAATCAAAGGAGCTAATGCTATAATTTTGTAAAAGCTGTAAAAGAAATCTATTACATTTCTTTGCGATTTTTCGAACAAGAACAAATATACTTTTCAATTACTTTCAAAACTCACTCATCATTACCCTAAAACTCTTTTTCCGGTTTTATACCTACCTAGACACATGTATCGATTTGTTTCTGTGCACCAATTTTAATAAATTAAAATAATTTTAGATCCAAATCCGAGCTCTGCTAAGGAGTCACAATTTGAAGTTCTTTTCCCAACGACAGTTGTGTTCTAGACTGACTCAAAAAGACATTTTATTAGGAATCGAAATATATTTTGGAACATCATCTCTTCAAAATAGCTTCTTCTCGGTTCCGGTTCGTGTTATACAACGTGTATTGACGAAGGAACTATGAAAAAAAAAAAAAGAATACAACTGCTAACCAGCAAGTCAATTTTATCATTTATCTCGTATGGAAGTAGATGATAATAAACACGTATTGTTTCTATAAGGACATCAGCGTGTCTGTCCGAAACATTTGCAAAGATGTAGCAACGAATGTTTAGCAAACAATTAATATTATAACATTTAAATAACAAAATTGAATATTTAAACGGACTCTGTGTGTTTTCTAAAGTCTTATTCCCAATGTATTATCTTAAATAAATGCAATTTAGTGACAATGGAGGAGATTTTCGAGCTATTAGAGAAAACTGAAAAAACTTCTGAGAGTCAAGTTACAATTTAAATTGTACAGAAAATTGAAGATATGCATCTCAAATATACAGAACTTTTACTTCAAAACTTCCCAGTGTAAACAACGATTTATTTTATTTTATTTTATTTCAACAAAGACACTTCGATTTAGATAAAAAAGGTAAGCTTAAAACTGGATGTAATTGCATTTTAGGATTTACCCGCTCACCTTCAGCCATCCCACTTTGAAACTACAAATGTCACCCCTATACATTTATACTTCAACATGAGAGAGTATTCATTTATTTATTCATCTCATTCATTTATTTTATATCTTTTACCTGGAGACCTGACCAGAAAAATTTGGACTAAATCAAATATTCAAAATATGCTTCATTGTAATGCAGTATATTTTGGAACGCTTCATCCACTTATTGGTGTGTTTCATTACTTAGTCGATTACATGTTTGGATTTCTTAGTTCTTGTATAAACAACTTATTTGAAATGACAGTATAGGAAGAAGTCAAGTGGCGTCAGGGCTGTAGATCTCGCCGCTCATTCAAACAATCCATTTTCCTGGAAATCCATTCAGCCATTGTTGCGCTCCGTCCTGCTGAAAATGAAAATGTTGTTTGCCTAACACCACGTTTCCTTATGGACTAGGTTTTCTAGCGGTAAAATGATAAGTAGATAAACTGCATTTTTTACTATGATCAGATACAATTCTTCAGTCACGTTTTCTTCAATGAAAATCACTCTAAAAATATCATTCACATAATTCCAGCCCACACATAGATCTTCTGCGGAAACTGAATTACTATTAACCAACCATTTTTGATATAGTCACAGAATAGAGAGTATACAGAAAGGAAACTCGACTGAAATCCGTACGCCAAAATTGAGTGCGCAAGCGGGAATTCTGCCATATTGGGACGGAGTGAACAGCGGTAATGTTGAAGTTACGCACCTCATAATATACAGTTTATTAAGGTTATTAATTGTGTGTTTTAGCTGCTGAGCTTATAATCTTCCTAACAGTTATATTATACACTGTACAAGTTAAAATATTTATTTACTGTTAAAGCTTTACTGCTCTTATAATGAGTAGTAGTGAGAGAAAAGGCGTTCTTTGGTGCCTAGCACTTAAGTGCAGAAACAATTCAAATATAAATAAGGACATAAGCTTTTTCAGCTTTCCAAAAGATGAACAACATTAAGTGAACATCGTTATACGTAAAGCTTACTAGGACTTAGCTTTCTGAATCAGAACATATTAGGTATATCTGATTTTTGTATAACTCGTAAACCGTAAGAGAAGACAAAAACTAACTAAACAAAAATGTAAAACTCAAAAAAGCACACTATTTGTGTCGTATATATATATATTTACAGTTCACCATCTCCGAAATATTCCTTGTTATTATTTTCAGTTTTAAACTACCTACTCAAACTTTTCTCAAGCGTGAAATCAACATTTGTTGCATCTCTATTGCTTTACTTCCTGGATTGTAAAAGAAAAGCGAGTTTCAATTGTTTCACAAACGATATCCTTTAACAGATTTGTAAAGTGCGTTCCCTTACTTCCCTTCTATTTTCAAGGAAGCAATTAATAACGCTATTTCTCCTAATGTTTATTTCGATTAGAATAATCTTTTGTAAGGACATTTTGTTTGTGGAACAGCGAGAGAAACTCGTGTGAGTAGAATACATCATATTTTTTTATTTTATTGAATAGTGATATTCTTCTTTAAATGTAAATACAGTTATTAGGTGTCTAGTACTCTTTATTACATAAGGATAGGTAGTAGCATATTGTAAATGAACAGCGAGTATTATTTTCTCAATCAATAACCTCAGCGCAGGACAAACACTGGCAAAGGCATGTTCCTATAATGGAACAGTGGCAAAAAACCGATCTCAGCAATAGAATCAAGCCGAGTAGATTGGACGACGATGGAAAGGTTGCATGTGGGCGACTTGGAATCCTCTTCTGCAAAAGGAAGTCATTTCGACGACTTTACTATGATTAACTTGGAGCGTGGCTGGACGCCCCCAGGAGATTACGCTCTTCCGCTCTTGGACAAATTGAGCTACGTTGAAAACAGCTTTCTAAAACAGTGACTCTTCCAAAGTTTTGCTCATTGCGGAAACGATGTATCTGTGATTTCTACTTTTGTCCCTGTATTTTGAATAGAATCAATGATGAAGCTAAGTTTGTTTGCCAAAGCGATTAAAATTAATTGGATTGGAAATTGTGATTGGATTTTAATAAGGAGCCAGAAATACACAAGCATTTAGGTAAACGTTGAGACTCAGCAATTAGTTTTGCATAAAGAGTAGAATACTATTTTCAAAGATAAATCAACGTATTTCACACAAGGAAATTGGTTAATACATTCCACATTTGAGCTAAGTAGTACTTTCTCATAATTTCGATCAGATATAGCAGATAGCTGGTCGAGTGCTGCACTGCAGTCTTGGTCAGTAATCACCTGAAATAGAAAATGAGTTTCTTGAAGCGTGATGATTCTGCTATTCATGTCGTCATGTTGTGATCAGCTGGAGTTTGTTTTACTGCAAGTTAATTTTCCCGAGCTACCTTGGGAAGCATACAAATGAACTAGTCATAGCTCTGGAAACGTTCATTTTAAGTTGGGAGATAAAAGTCTACTAAAACACAACCTCCAAAAGGGAGGGCCAACAATGTTGCAAACGTAAGTGAAAATCACACACTTCATATAGTGCATAGATTCGTGCCGAAATAATGCATAGTGGTTTATGTTGGTAAACCGCATCGGCCAAGTCAAATCCCAACATATTATCTGGTTCTAGCACCCTATTTGAAGTTGGTCTTTATCTTCCTTCTGATCCTAAAACCGACCTGTGTTCGTTTAGTGTTTTAGTGATAACCTTTTGAAATCAAACCGCAACGAGACGATTCATCAATGGATATGTGTGGACCGCTATTACGAAGCGTGCCTTTTTGCCACTGATGTGATATATTTACGTACTCCTCCTTTTTTGCCGCTCACCTAAGCTGGTTGTTTGATCATAGACTAATGTGTGTGTTCCGGACTTGAATTCAAACTCATGCCTCCGGAGCTATGCTTCAGCACTGCCGAATGAGGATTATTACTTTTTGTTTCATTTGTACACCTCCCTCTATAGCATAAGAGGAAATTTGACCTTTAAAGAACTGATGTGTGTACAGGAAGATGTATTTTAAGTGCTGTAAAAGCATCATTGTGAAATCTTGCATACTTCCAGAGAAAAAAACTAACTGAATTTAATGAGACCCATACAAATGTACCTTGTATGTGTTTATTTCCATTCAGTTGGCTGGAATATAAAGAACTGAATGAAGTGAAAGTGTTTTTTAAAGGATTAACTGAACTGTCATTAAACATTCAAGAAAACATTCATTTAATTGTTTTGGTAGGTCAGTGATAGTGCAACCGGCCAGAGACCGGGAGATCCGTGGTTCAAATTCTGGTTATGGCATTGACTTTTTCAGTCTGACTCTACCTATCCAATTCAAGAAAACATACTAGGTTTATAGGCACGGAACCACCGTGTTAGCAATACCTTTCAATAAACTTGTGCTGACTGTATTTGATTTTGTATTCTATGAAGCACTTGCATATAGTCTATCTTACTTGCATTAACCTTTTCGCTGATTCTGCTGTGGTTTTAGTGCATATATGCATCACTTTCTTGTTATGTTTCCCATACCTTCATTTAATGCACACGTGGTTTTTTGCAATGCATATTCCATTATTAAAAAACACAATATCCCAAACGAGTTAAAGTTAAACAGATTTCGATACAAGTGAAATCTAAAACTGAAACATTCATAGCGGCAAGTAAATCACTTATTTTAATTTAGACACAGGTGCTGAAAAGTGTAAAACCACAATGACTTTCCAAGTTCCAGGACAAGTGCAAATGTGTTAATTAAAGTTTAATTAAAGTCGAGTATATTTGCGACTCTTGGCAGCAGACAACCAAAAATGAAAATGTCACTTAAAATTAGTTTCACACTGTAAAAAACCTGATGTGTTCCATTCATATGACTTACTCTACATCTCTGTTACGACTTATTGTTAAAGCGCTATCTACGTCATGTTAATTGAGATAAAATTAGCTGCAACGGTCTCATTACTTGCTATCTTTTAAAAGCTGGTCGCTATGTGATTGAAATTCCTTTGTTTGTATGGCCAGGAGATGACAATTAAGGCTGAAACCAATAACAAGAAATATCTTAAAAAATATTACCTCTGCACACACAAAAATAAAAAGACGTCCATGACATAAATTATGTGTTTAAGGAGATCTACATTTTTATGTAGAAGGTCTGTCCATTACAGTTTACCGGTTATTGAAAATTCCGCAAAAATCATCCAGAATAAAGAATTTCTTCTCATAAAATATTACATATACATTTTATTTGTTATTGAAATAGAAAATTTTAATATACGGTACTTTAATCAAAATCATTACGGACGGTTTTATGAATATCAAAGTTTTCGAAAATGTTTCCTTGTAATGGGTAGTTTTGGTTGGGGGGGGTTTCTTGAAAATCTTTGTTTCTCATCCTTGAGAGATAATTACTTGAACACCAAGTTTGGTGTTTAACGGACTAGTTTTTGAGCCATGCTGCCTACAGACACACACACACACACACACACATATTCATTGAATTTTTCCTAAACATGTTTTATTGCCTTCAGGGGGCTACAAAACAGATATTTAATGTGAAAATGTTGTGTCGAATTTTTAGTGGAATAAATACCTTCATTATATGCTGTGTAAAATGAATTTTGGGACGTGGTATCCAACGTTGAAACGATTTTGTTACATCGGAGGTTGATCCGGCGTTCGCATAACATGTTAATAAGAACTACGATACATACTTTTCAATTATTTTAAATAATTATCAACAGCTTAAATATAACATTTATAAAACTACTGAAAATCTGCTACACTTAAGCATGAATTTCGTAAAATTTGGCTTAAATTCTAATGATTTTAAGTTAAATTCCCAGATAACTCGCATAAGTTCCACTGAATTGCATATAAGTTATTTTAATCAATGATATTTTGTACGAATAGGAATTTACTTAACGAAATATATTTTATTACTTCAAGCAAAGTTATACTTTTCTTTTGATAAATGCAATAAATTTAACTGTTTAAAAACAATCCGATACAGATGCTAAATATCACGGATACAGAGCAACAATATTAAAAGTTTTGATGTCAAAACAATACGGTATCAGATATTTTGCTTAAATTGTGCTTCTTATTACATATTCAAAGCCTTATATGCAGATTCTCTTATGTGTAAAACGAAATAGTATCATCGAATGATAAAAATGACAGGCGTTTCACGTTCATTTGCATCACAAATCGCAATCTGGACTCAGTTTGTTTTTTGCACTAAATGTGTAGTCGGTGCAAAAACTGCGGTACTTATGGTTTCTATATTGTTTTTCTCAATTTCATTTGGTAGATTTTCTAATTGGTTATGTTCGACAATTACCCGGTTGTGTTAGTCGATTACTGGATTAAACAAAGAGAGCGGGAAAGGGATGGGAAACGGAAGGATTTCGCCTGAGTGACTAAGACCATTTGCCACACACTCGCTAGTTGTGCCCGTCTCCAATTGGTTTGATGTGAAACTTAGGCACTCAGTCCCTAACTATGCACAGAGGTTGGTTTCCAGCTGATGCCCTTTTCTCTTCTGTTGTTGGTCTGCTGGTCTAGTGGTAAACAGTGAGTTATTTCTCTCAGGGTTTGCGTCGGTGGGGCGAGAATGGGCAATACTAGGTAAATTCACACAGAATACTTAATGACGGCTGGCAATTGCATTAAGATGAATGTGTAAGGCTACCTGAATTATAGAATATAGAGTAAACCGCAGATTTTACTGATGTTTTTAGCAAATATAAGATATGACTATCAACACAGTTTTGACAAAAGTTCACTTCTGCACATCTGCTTAAAACAATCACAATTAGTTGCTGGAACATGACTAGTATAAGTTCTAATCATTTCGTAACATTTGACGCAACATTTAATAATGGAGGACGAGGCTTACTGTTCTGAACAATGAGCATCTTTTCTTAAAACTTAGTCAAGCTATATTTTATTAATACAGAACACAATTTTTTGTCCCTTTTCCATTTTCCTATTACATTTTCTGCGCTAGTAATATGCATGTAAAATAAATTCCATACAGAAAGAGAAATACACTAATCATTCCTTAACAGAATCTAATAGTGCTAATAATAATAATGGTAAAAAAAAAAAACACGCACAGTTAAATAACCCTACAATAATTCACATGCGCTAAGTGAGAACGTATACAAGGTGAAATGAATGATGGCATTCAAATGTACACATGGTTGACATGCGCTAAAAAGTGCAAAGAAATCATTAGCACTAGAGAAGAAAATAATAGTGATTATAGGTCAGTACAGATCGATGAGTTGAATTAACGAATTTCTCATCGACTTCTCTTATATCGCGAAGCCTTTTGACTTATTATGCGCAATATGACTTTCTTTTATGTCAATTTACCCACACATCCTATAGATTATTAAAATGAAATCTTTTTGCCATTGTTCCTATTTACCCATCACCTCATTTTTATTGATGAAATGACTCCTCACCAATATTTACAAACGAAAGAAGTCTAATTCAAACAATTAAACATATTTTAATATCAGCAAAAATATATGGTTATGTTGTTGATTTGGTGTGGGGAAATACACTCACGAGAAAAGAACAAAAGTTAAACTTTATAAAGTAGCTGTACGACCATTAATGGCTTATGCCCAATGACCTCAGAATATATAACGAATGATGGAAACATCCGAAATGAGAGAGCTGGAAGGAGATCATGTGATCGTATAAGAAATAAAGATATTAGAGACATGTGAATGGTTACTAATAGCAAAATGGGTTGTAAGCGGGAAAAAAGAGCAATTGGAGATGTATCCAAGATAATAGACTAAGGAATTGGACAAACATTGAGCGACAATACAACAGAAGGGGTAGGAAGCCCATGACAAACAAAAAGAACATGGAATGAAGGGTTGATTCACCCCCCCCCCCCAAAAAAAAAAACAGACAAAGAGACGATGAAGAAAAATAATAGTCTGTAGTTAAGCTACTAGAGCGTCATGTAAATGCAACACATCAGATATTTATTTATTTCAGAAACAGTTGCACTAGATTTTTCAGGTCCTCACATTTTCATAAACCAGTTCATTATTAGGAAGAACTGTCTGCTGTGGTTATATATCATACACACACGTCCAAGCTTCTATCCCAAGCAATCGCATGTGGGTTTTGTGGAGGACAAAGCGGCGCAAGAGTGAATTTTCTCCGGGTTCTCTAGTTTCCCTCGCCATCGCATTCCACCAGTGTTACATCTTCATTCCATGTATCATTATGACATCGCCTGTGGTGCCATAAAAACGGATGTTAAAAACCATCAACATCATTAACACACACACGTTTACCCCATGAACGAAAATCTTACTCTGTTTTGTTATACGGGTGTTTCGAAATGACACCGAATAAACATGACAGTATCATAGATTATACTTGAAGTAGCACAAAGTTAGATGTTCTGTTTCGAAACTCTCTTAGGTATGCTTTTATATGACAGTGAACATGATACAGAGTGATTTATGAAGAACTGGCACATTTCTTTCTTTAATTATTCCGTTGGAAATTCATTCAATGACCCAATTTTAGCACCAAATTAAGCACAATGCTCTGGAGTTTCGATTCCTTGTCACTAGATGCGCAGCTGTTTATGTTTTATTCCTACTTGCATTGTTGGCAGCTGTTTCGACATTTTGTTCTTGTAGGCAACGTGAAAATGCAGTACGATATTTTCAGCAAGATGGTGCTACATGCCATACATCAAATGAATCCATGAACCTAATTGTAATTTCTTTGACGACCGGATAATTTCCAAGAACCTGTGACCACTGAGATCTCCGAATTTGACATCGCCGGGCATCTTTCTATGGGGTTACTTAAAAGACAGGGTTTACGCCACACGTCCTCAGACATTGGATGATCTGAAGCACAACACCACAGAGGAGATTCAAGCTATTGACAACAGAGTCCTCCAAGGAGTGGCCAGTAACATGGAACGACGTGTTGAGTTGTGCCTTATGCAGAAAGAAGGATCTTTTCAACATTTGCTATAGAGGTAAATAATCTCCCAAAATTACTCTACAATTTAGACATAATAAGTTGTCGCTAGCATAACACGTTTTGAAACAATTAACGAAAGAAATGTGTCAGCCCAATATAAATTTGTATAATGCTGAAACTCGGCAGCTCGTGTGTGATGCTCATATATTCATATCTCTTGCCATGAAAAAACGGGTTTCATCTTGTTCACTATCGGCAATGCAGTTCTAGCTTTCAGGCAAAGGGGAAAACGCGGTTTCCTCCTCAGAAGACTGCCTATAAATCGGACGTTTAGAAACCGAACACTTGAATTCGAAACACGGCATTTTATCCTAATTTTAATCTGAATCGTTACATCTGTTTTTGAGAAAATCAAACTTTCGAAAGTTTTTCCACTTAAAGGTTTTGTTGGGGTGGAGGGATTGCATTAAACATATTCGTGGAAAATGCTGAACTTAAATATAAAGTTTTGTATTTGATGATTTTTCGTTTTGAGTTATCCTATTCACGAAAAACACAGACACACGCGGTCTGTTTTTCTATAAATTTTCTTTTTGAATTCAGTAACCATAAAACGTGTATTTCTTGTGAAACTTCGGTATCGAATTATCGAATGGAATGCAATACTTCCTGTATCTATGTACTATATACGAAGTAGGACAAGAAACATGTTACGATTTTTACAGATTTCTATGAATTTTAAACAACTTATTTAACATATTTATTTGATCTTATTTAAATAATACCTTTATATGTAATATATGTTTTCATTATAGACACCAACTTCGAGTTTGCGTTTAGCAAGCCTATCTGGATGAATTTTACCGTTACTTTGTGTGATAGGATAATATGTAAATGTGTGGCTCAATGCTTTATCTACCTTTAATGGCAGTGCAATATTTATGTATCATATTGTAACACGCTTGTACGGTTTGTAACGTATTTCCAATACTAAGAAAGCTTGTCTCTTGCACTCGAGTTATTATATCGCAGATCAAGAGCTCGTAGAATTTGGAATTGTGCATGTGATGTGTTCTTATAAGGAAACATTGATTCGGAATATTCTCAAGTATACACGCTTATGTAATTTTTGATGCCGGGGTCAACGAACTCAGCGTGTGCTTTCAAATAATTGTGTATAAATAGCCAGCATAATAACTTGTTCGTGGGTCTCGCACCCCCAGAGGTCTGCATGTGCGTTTGTTCAGTGATTTTTCTTCTTCTTTTTTTTTGTTCTTCATTGTTCACTGGTGTTAGTTTCTGAAATCACTAAAGCCCCTCCTGCTCTCCTTGAGTACGACCTGGTTTGACCGAGCCAGTTGGCTCAAGACTGGTATTCTTAGTAGTCGTGGGTTCGGTTCCCGTAATCCGACCTCTCTGACCCATGGGTTTTATGAGGTTTTCCCGGATCAATAGGCAAATACTGGGGAAGTTTCTTCATTCCTTCGAATTCTCTGTCCCTTCATTTCATTTCCATGTCATACAATCTAACGCTTTTGGTGGAAAGAATTATGGTGGTGACGTCCTACCACTGTGGTGAATGCGCTTTGAAAATTTCGCAGAAATTTTGCAATTGCGCAGAAAATTCAAAATAGAGATGTTAGAATCATATACAATGTTTAAATATTGACGCAGGATTTAATGCTAGGTAAATCAACTCAAGAGAAAATGGAACAATACTGCCCTAAAAGAATGTTATAAAATAATAAAATATATTGTTTCACAATGTAAGCCAAAGACTTATATGTATAAAAATGGCAGCGTGACGTCATCGCCTCACGATATGAACTAATATGGCCTTAAATGGCATACTTTTGCAAAAATAACATAGCCAAAGCTATGTAATGAATACAACACATTATATTGTATAATGTATAGATAAGAAATGGTATTTAGAAAAGTATATTTATTATAAAACATAATAAAAACAGTATTATGAGAGAAGAAGGAGAATCATATAAGTGAACGAAATAACGGGTGCCATAAATTGTTTATACCGGTAACAAAGCATAAAAACAGTTACACAAATATTTGTTAATGAAATGTTAGCTATTTATAAGAACATTTCTATGTAATTACAATTCTCATGGAGACGGACAGATTACAATTTATAAAACATTGATCTTCAAGTATTGTATATAGGTGAACATTTTAATAAGTTTCCGGGACGCAGTCAATGAGATAGACGCCAGGGATAAGGACGCAAAGAGATAATATTGCCAATCGAGGCTATTCAATGTGAAATATAGCACTGTAGTAATAATCAACAAGAAATATATTATAAGTACACATTAGAATATACATAATTGGCACAGTTTCATAGAAAAGGGATTCTGTTCAAATAGCGTGCCGTAACTCTTCACATTGTTTCGAAAAGTTAACAAATAGAAGTTCAGATATATATCAAGAAATCTTTTAAGTTAATTTTATTTGTTATCACATCCTGCCATCCAAGCATGGAGATTAAGATTCTCGTACTCACCGACTGAAGCTAGCTGAAATAATAGAAAACGTGGCCAAGCTGTGCACAATAAGTAATTCGCTGCCGATAATAACCTTCACTGCTTCAACAATTAAGTCTGGCGCAAATAGTTAATTACAGTTTCGCCAACAGTCAGAGTTACCAACTTCTTATACAACGGCAAATTCAAACCCGTAAAAAGGTTTAAAACACCACAGCACAGCAACCAGCAGCCCTGAGACCGCTACAACCTACACAGCCGACCATCTTCCTTCCAAATCCGCCCCAATATTTTCATAAAAACTCATTGGGCATGTTTAAGGAATTGGGCATACACATTTTTTCCATATAACGCGAAATACTGGATAGGAATTTTTGAAAAATATCGGAAGATGCTGAACTGAAGTGCGGAGTTCCGTATTCATCAGACCATTTCATCTCAATTAAGCTCTCTTCTCTCTGTCTGTCTCTCTCTCTCTCTCTCTCTCTCTCTCTCTCTCTCTCACGATAACACACGCCACACACGCATGGACATTTTTCTAAAACACTCTTTTGGAATTCATGTTTCAAAATATGTGGTTCTGAAAATTCCCGAAACAATGATTTGGGTGGAATGAAATTCTAACTCCAGCTATAAAGCAAGTGGTATAGAAAGTATGATGAATAAACTACACGGTGTCTACTAAAATCTTATTTAAGATTTTCACGTCTTAAATGAAATCTATACCCTAAATTCTTTGCGAAGAGCGTGGGAATATCTTTTCATTCTTATAACATTTTTAGATACTATAAAAATATATGCTACAATGCTCAGTAGTATGTATGTGTACCATGTGATCATATTTTATAATAAACCCATATTCAGAAAGTGTTTGTGTTGGAGCCTAAAAACTGAAAGGGGATTGTCTAGACATAAACGGTAGACTACGCGATAAGAGAAGAGTGGCAATCAGCTTTTATGTGTTTCACAGCTTATTCACCTTAGCTGCAGCCAACGGCAGTGTTTATAGTATTATTCTGTATAAGAAATTCATTCTGTGGCTGTCATCATCTGGGAATGAACAGTACTGCCTTGTACGCAGATACAGGGTTTACCGATATGCTTCTTCTCTACAGGAAAGTCCGAAGAAATGATTAAAGCCTTGACAGCCCTTTCAACGATGTTATCTCCACAGGCGTCACCCAGACCATACCATTTTCCAAGATTAGCGTGGAGGCAACATCCCTAACAAAAGCCTCTCTAAGTGGATGTTCGTAGATATGCCAGAGTTTGAATTCTTTCCAAGAACCAGGCGATGTATTAAACAAATGTAAGTTGAGTGCAGCTATTTTGAACATGTTCACTTAAATTAATCATTCTGTATATTTAAAATATTTCTGTGTTATTACTTTCTCCACCACATAGGTATATAGTAGGTGGAAAAGATATTGCATATATTAAAAAATTCGATACTGAGGTTTCAGTGAAAATACACACAAGTGTGTTTCCGTGCGTTTGTGAACAGCATAAATAAAAAAGTAGGTAAAAAAGTTTGCAATGAGGTCAGCTAACAAAGAATCCTTTATTTAGACTTTTTTTTGAAATATTAATTTTCTCAAAATTGTTTCCAAGAGTTTTGATTAGAATGTAAAAGTTTTAAGTTATTTTTTGACAAATAAAATATATATCGAGTTTTATAGGCATAGCTTCTGAAATTCTATTCAATCTGTATGATTTTTGCATAACTAGTGAGCTATGAAAAATGGATAAAAAGTTATTCCAAAAAACATAGATTTCGTTATAACACATCACTTATGTCATATGCATTGTTTGTGGAATAAATCGTTTTTGAAATATGCCTTGTTATTGGTTTAAATATTTCCAAAAGTCATAGTTTTCTCAAGCTTTTTTTTCCTTTGTTTTAGGTTTTTTTTTTTTTTTTTTTTTTTTTTTTTTTTTTTTTTTGTATTTTTTCTACTATAGATCCTACAAGAGAACAGTATTTAAATGCCACTACTAAGCAATCAGCTTTTATTTTTCCTGCACCTCGAAGGAAATAAGTAACAATCTATTTCTGATAATATTTATCACGCTTAACCTGGAGTAGACATATGAATGAACTTTTGTAGCAGTAGTTTGTTGCTCAATACGTAAAGAAATTCATGTGAATTGAACATATCGGTTTTTTGTTTTATTCTTTCCTATCGGTTGCCTTATATATATATATATATATATTTCAGATACGATAGTATGTAAACGAAAAGTTTTTGGACATACATCTATTAACGAAATATCACATCATATCCTTCTGCCTACAAGCAAGTCTTGTAATATGTGTGTTATACATTCGTAACGGGGAAGCCACTGGACATAGACAGAAGCTTACTTCACATATGTGAATCTACTTTAATAGGAATAACTTTTTCGTACCATAAACTACCTATTGTGCGCCATCCAAAATTTAGAGACGAAAAATATACGTTGAATCAAAAAAATATTCCTATATATTATGTCTGTCTGTACATGCACGTGCATTATTCAAAAACGAAAAGTTCGTTAATTACCAAATTGATAGTTAAGTTAATCATCTTCCATGAATCAGATACTAAGATTTTCAAGGAAAACTTCATACATGCAACTACCCTTTAACGGAACATTTTTCGTCTTTTTTGATTTTCGACTTTCTCGAACATGACTAATGATTTAGATTAAAGAACCACATGTTTAAGATATTTTTGGGACAAATGACATTTTCGGTTACTTTTATATAATTGGTAAACCGTAAGAGACAGATAAAAACTTGCAATGCAAACGAGTGTGAAAAACCAAAATTTCTGTCATATTCATTAATTTTATATAGTTAACCATTTCCGAGATAGTCCTTGTTATTGGTTTCCATTTTAAAATATTATACTTTTCTCAAACAGAAAACCATCTGTGTTTCTTTTTATTCTGGACATGTAAAGAAGCGAATTTCAAAGACAAGCGCAAAGAGACAGCTTTTAAAACATTTGAGTGTCACTTTAGCCTGGTACTCCCTTGTTTGTACTGTCTTATTTCCTTTTTACTTACAAGGAAAAAAGCAATAAAACAATTTCCCCTAATGTTTGTCTTGCATAGCATGCTGTAGATAAAACAGTAATCATTGGTAAGAATAGTTTGTTTACAGAACAGGTAGAGAAAGTCATGTGAATGGAATACATTCGAGTTTTTCTTCATATTTTCTTCCAGCGAGATCATATAAAGAGCACCGATAAACAAATTCACCATATAATGGCATGCTTTTTAAACATTGACTCCATTCCTTCTTCCTGTATGCTTCTTTTCACTTGTCACATTAACAACGTAGACGGGGGAAAATACTTTTGCAGAGATAATTTGTATAATAAAATCTTAAGTGTATTAACTTGCGCATAGAGAATTGCTTATTGTGACATATGTTTTCCACCTATCCTTCCCTTCCTAAATTAATTTTAATTCATAATTTTTGCAGTTAGAAGTGGGCCCTAAATTGAGCATGTCAAGTTTTAAAATGTTTGAGTGAACCCATAACAATTGCTATTTGTCATAATTTTAACCCCTGAATTGCAAACACCAGCATTTCTTAGCATGATCAATAGTAATTATTTCTTGGTTCATTTTTCCCTTTCCGTTTGCACTTAGCAATAAAACGGCAAAGTAAGAAAAAAAACTTGAAAAAAAATTTCATCCATTCAGTTTGCATTACTTTTTCTACCAATAACAGTATAAACAATCGATTTTGGCAAAAAACTATTATTTTATCTATCTCGTGCTAATCGAGATAAGCGTTACAGAAATTGTCTTGTTACTTACTTCTTTGTAAGTAGAAGGGAAATAAGGAAATACGCTAGGCTAAAGCTATACTCAAATTTTGTATAAACAATCGTTATGTGAAACAATTGAAATTCAGTTCTCTTTGCATACTAGGCGTAAAACAAGATAAATATAAGGCGACAGATGACTTCACGCATGAGAAAAGCTTTAGTAGTTTAAAATTGAAACCAATGACAATGAATGTCTCTGAAATGATTAACAGTACAAAAAGCTGTATAGACATGAACGAGATCTATAATTTTTAAAGTAAGTTTTTGTATATCCCTTACGTTTTACTAGCTATGCAAAAGTCGTCCAGAATGGAGAGGTCTTCAGAGGCTGTTCTCAGAAAATTCAAGGTATATAGATCGCTTATCATGAAAATATTTTAGGCATGTGGAATTATAATCAAAATCGTTAGAGCTGATTTTGAGAAAATCAAACATTTGGAAAATATTCCCATGTAAAGTGTAATTTAGGATGAGTGAATTTTCTGTAAAACCTTCGTGTCACATTCTTGATAGATGGTGGACTTAAATACCAAATGTAGCAATTAGCCGGTTTTTGTTTTCCGTTATCATGTTCACAAACACACACATACACATACGGATCTTTTTCTAAAAAGTGTTTTTTATTCAGGAGGCTCTAAAATGTGTATTTCCAATAAAATCCTGATATAGAATTTTTGGGCGGAGAGCAATACCTTCTCTATCTCTGTACTAAATAAAGAAAATAATGATGCCATAAGATCAGCAAAGTCCACAGCAATCATAACAGATAAAGTAAAAAATCATATGATACTTTGTTGAACTGCTGTCCTTCAGATTACGTGTTGTTGGTTGTATATGGAGTAGGGATGTGTTGAATTGTGATTCCACATTAGAACATTGTACAGAATCCAAGTGCTGAAATATGCTCACCAAGTAAAATATGTCAACCTCAGACATATATGCTGAACTGGTCTCTCAGTTAAAGAGCGTACATTTTCCAGGAAAATTATTTACCAAATTAAAGTTAATGGTGTTAATTGGTACGTATAAACTATAGAGCTTTGTTTGCAAAAGTGCTATGCCGTGCCTGTCGTTTTGACGATTATTCAATTTGCCTGGATAAAAGTTTCGTGCAGACATTTTCTTTTTTGAAATCAGAATATCCAAATTAATTTTGTGATTAATAGGGATTACTAAATAATGTGTTATAAATATTGATAACAATTTAAAATAAGAATAATTGTAACATTTAACTTGAAATTTATGTAAGTCAAATATGAAAGACATGGATAAACCTGTAAAACCTGCTATTAGTTTGTTCTGTATCTTTCCTGTTGTTTCTTTTATATGACTTGAAATCGTGAGAAATCAAACATTGGACTTGGTACAAGCTGAGGCTTTTACAGCCGGCTTGTTTTCCGGCTTTCAGGCCTGGTCAACAAGCTTACAACGTTTCGCCAGGGACTGCGCTTGGCGCCTTCAAAGGTGGTCCGAGGCATTCTAGCTGTGACCAGTCACAGATCACCTTTCAAGATGCCAAACGCAGTCCTTAACTAAACGTCGGGAACTTCAAGACCCACTTGATCACGGATTATAATCCCGAGAAATAAGTTTGATATTCACCTTGACTTAGTTTTCTGATTTGGGTTCAAAAATGTTCAAGTTTGATCTTGAAGTACTATTCGGCTCAAGCTCTAATATTGTGCGGTATACCTGTCTCCCCAACGGTATTTCACAAAGTTAAAAGGAATAAAATCAGCTTGTTATTAAAATAAAATACTAAATGAACAAGAAGTTCCATACTCAAGATTCTCGTGGTTTATAATTAAATTATTTTATTTTTTCACGCAGTAGAAACATTGATAAGCCAGTACAGTCAAATCTACTTGAAAAACTGCAATAGCATTTCATGCTTTCTTTTTAGTTAAGTTTTTTTTTTTTTTTTGTAAATTTCCATTGTTTTGTTCATAATTTTAGAGTTTAGTTGCCCTTAAAGGGGCTAATAACTATTGACACTAGCAGATGAATTTGAGACCGAATAAGCAGCGCCTCAGAATCATAGAAAAGTTACTGTACAAATCCTCTTCGAAGGTAAAATTAAAACTTACTGTCCTTGGGCTTTCAGCTCTTTAAACGAAAATATTGCTTACCGTAAAAAAGGTTACATCGTTGCGGATTTCAAAAACAAACATCTTATGTTAATATGTAGTTAAGATAGCAACTCGCGAATGGTCCCCCCCCCCCCCCCCGAGTCCACATACCTGGCAAATACCTAGGAAATACTCTAATCTTAGGCCTAGTTTCCTTTTAAAATATTCATTTCTAGTAATTTTATATCACATGATCAGTGTTCACCGCCTGTGATGCCGTAGGCGCTAACAACTCCGTTAAACACTACCAAAAATGTATGATAACCCACACTTAGGCCTGTATGCCACTGCAACATACTTAAAGTGCTCTATAAAAACATATGTACTTCCTTTTTTTTTTCTTTTTTTTTTTGATGCACATAAAAACAAACAGTATAACAAATTAGTGTTAAAATTTATAAATAAAAATAACTTTATTACATGTAACACTGATGTAAAGTCAACCATTTTCGAGATATTCCAAGTAATTGCTTTCAGTTTTAAGTTCTTACTTTCCTTAAATGGCAAGTGATTTTTCTTCTAGTCGTTCTTTTGTTTACTCCTAATAAGCAAAGAGAATGGAATTTAAATTGTTTCACATAGCGACCGGCTTTAAAAATACTTGGCTATTGTTATTCTACTTAAACGGAAGTAAATAGTAAGGCCAATTCGTGTAATGTTTATCGTGATTAGTATGATGTAGATAAAAGAATAATCTTTTTTAAGTAAATGTCGTTTGTGGAACAGCTAGTGAAAGTCATGTTAATGGAACGCCTACTACTATATGTTATGTGCACTTATCTGTTAGGGTCGTGCATTATGAGACATTGGGCTTAAAAGCAACAAGGGTTGTTAAGGAGTAACTGATTCTGCAGAAATTACATTATCTTCAAGGTCATCTGCAGAGCAACTCGAATTGAAGACCAGTAGCTCATCACAAAAAGAATCTGTTGAGTTACACTCATACGACTTTCCCTACCAATTATTTTTATAACACATTTTTTTTTTAATTTAGGGGATTTCAAAACATATATTTCCGGAAAATCTGGACTTCAAATTTTTAGGTGGAGTACGAGAATTAAATATTTCAACATGGGCAGAAATAAATTCCTGTGGGTGCTTTTTAAAGCTTTCAATTCTGTCATCGAACCAGTTTTTAATACGGCATGGCCGGCTTAACCTCGATTCAGCAAAACATACTATTTCCTCAAATACTTATTAAGTGTTTATCTTAATATTATGTTCTTTGGAATATCAGATCTTTTTAATATTATTTTTCTCTTATTTATTGTCATAAGCTCATATCGGAGATCATAAAGGACAGTTTTGAAAGATCCAAGACTTTCCTAAAAATGGCCTCAGGTTGCTTATTTTGAGTGAATTAACTTTATATATTCATACTTATTTATTTAATTCAACGTTATTCAATTGGGTTTTCCTAAAGTTAAAAACAAAGTAGGATAACAACAAAAGAATAGAACACCCAGTGATTTTCAGCATATCGGTGAGGCGACCTGCTAGATTCTTCCTTTACAGTGTAAGTAAATAAAATAATCCTTGGGTTAATTGTTTTTTCTACGCAAACTGTAGGATGGGTAGAGTCAGACTAAAACTTCAATACCATATCAGTCTCTAGCTGTCCGCTGTAACCTCTGAGCTACAATTGCCACTTGCCGACATGCCATTAAATTCTCCAACTGTCTCGTATGTTTCCCATTAAACCAGAAGGTGAACTCAAATTATTTTGAGATGATATCTGCAATGGAGTATTACAATGTCGTAAGTCCTTTAAGCCCCGGGCTTCATTGTTTAATCAACTACGTATTAGTCAATTAGTGTTGATTAATATTTTTTTCCGTACAGGACAAAGCAAGCGTTGGATAAGTAGAATTAGACTGAAAAATGCAATGCCATAGCCGGGATTTGAACCACAGGTCTCTCGTTTCCAGAGCTTTTGACTCTGTTTGACATGATTGCTAAAACTTTGTAAGTTACTTTAACGCAACATTCCTGATGCACTTAGTCGCCCTCCGTGGTGTAATGGTTACCATGCTAACTTCATATACCCAAGGTCGCGGGCTGAAAACCGGCGGGGACGATGGATTTTTTCGGGCGTAAAAATCTTTAGCATGGCTTCTTCCTTCGGAAGGGAAGTAAAGCCGTGGGTCCCGTGTCGTGGATTTACGGCACGTAAAAGAACCTCAAGCTTAATAGAGATGCCTCAGCAAAATTAAGTGGTCTTTCACGCCCAGTATAGAATAGGACGCTGAGAACTACAGTAGTTAAAGAGCATCCATAAATAAAATGTCATTTTTTTATGCACTTATTCATCTCCTCGCATATATCTCTGATCCTGGAAATCTGCTGTTGGCATTTTAGGTCGATATTCTTCTCTTCGGGACGTTCATGAGGGAGTGCCACAGAGGTCTGTTTTGGCCGTTTCTTTATAACTTTTATGTATCCGATTTGCCCCTATATACTAAAATACAACTCGACACTTATGCAGATGATACTGTCAGTTTCCATTCTCATGCTTCTGCTCTGCTCTGCTCATGGCTATCTTCTCCGTTTCAATACTTTTTTGAAAGGCTGGAATATATTTGTAAATTCTAATAAATGCCATATTCTTCGCTTCTTTTATGCGCATCAGTTCGATACCGATACAGGATTGTCCTTCCTGTTTCATACAGCACCAAATATTGGGTCTTCATATTGATTCGCAGCTCAGTTGGTATTGTCAAATTCAGCATGTTCGTAAGAAAACTCACCAGACTTTCGGAGCACTTCGCTTGCTTCCGAACATCTCCCTCTTCAGATAAAGCTTGTATACTCTACACTGCTGTAATTTTGCAACAAATATTATACGTTGCTCCTGCTTGGAGGGATGTTTGCCACACAGGCTTACAGTCGCTTGCAAGTAACACATGTTCTTTCTTAAACGATGACACATGCTTATCAACAAGGCTACAATATCTCTAGAGCTTGAAACCCCCTCCTGTTATGCTTCATCAATCAGATGACCAATGGAAAAACCGCTTGGACCGCAAACGCTCATCCTAAGTTTCATATCATTCAGCTGAAGCGGCGACGGTTGCTTTCAACAACCCTAGATATTTCACTTGCAGTATTATTATTATTATTATTGTTGTTGTTAATGGTCGTTCAATGCGGAACAGTCTATCCCAACCGCACTAAGGTAGCAGATGATGACTGGGGGACGATAACCATTGTTGCTGTTTAGTATTTAGTAAATATGTAACAATATACTGAAGTACATTTCTGTAATGTCTTTCTAAAGTGCCGTAAAAGAAGAAAAATGATGAGTGCTTAATGAGATTGTCGAATGTACAGGGATTCATGTTTCTGAAGAAGAGAACACTAAAATGCATAAATATCTGATTTCAAAATGACATCACATATAGGGTCAAATATGGATGTTATAGAGGTGCGCGTTTCAGCCGACAATTTCAAAGTAATGTCTGAAAAGTGTGCAACTGACGAGTAACAAAGGCATCCATTTAGTAAACTTTCTTTCCTGAAAAATTAAAATTAAAAGCACCACGCAAATTGAAGTCATGTGTTCGTCATTTCAGTAGAAATGTGTATAAATGAAATTTTCTGTTGGTCTTATTTATTGTTTTCTCACGAAAGATATAGTGTACAATTATGGTAGTCACAGTGACTCGAATTACTTAAATTTCCAGTAAACTGCATAGACTTTGTTAATCACATTAAGTGTGAAAAAACTACATATATTCGGAAGGATAAAATTTTACTTTTGTGAACATTTCTCATTGAAATATGAGATAAAAATCTATAATTTTTTATCAACTTTCTAATTGGGCATTAGCGACCTTGGTGCCAATCATCCACAACATATGTGTTTCTCATATATTTTTTATATCACCTAACCTTCAGACCTGAAGAAGGCAGGAACCACTGACACGTCTTTCAGCAGGGCTGTCTTTGATACTGCACTTATGCATCGGCTGTGTCACCTCTACTCGGACCAGAAAAGGAACATCATCGTTCATTGCAAAATCTGGTTTTCCATGACATGCAGATTTCAATTCTTAGGTGCATACATTTGATTGTTCCAATTCGATAATATTATTAGACATATTTAAATGACACTTTTTGACTCATCGTGATTTTGATGAAAAACGACATTAGTTTGTTTCCCTCCTAGTAGCAACGCCTCACTAAACGGAAGCTGTCTGCCGGAGAAGGGTCGTATATAAGCAAATGAAGTACATACATTTTCCTTCCGTAGCACGTTTCGCTACGACATCAAAAAGCAGTTCGGCTATAAATAAAAGCTACTGCTATTTTCCTGCTACTACTAAAGCGAATATCTCATTCGTGCACTTCTATAGTTATAGCGAGGTCATAAAATGCGAACTGGAAAATATATAAACGTGCATATGGGAGAAAAAACAAGAAGAAACACAGAGTTAGAAGGAAAGCTGTAAGAGTCCATTCCGGTGTAAGCAATAAACATAGAGGATAACAAAAGAGTGCTTCCTGTGGTTCTAGATCATAACAGAGATTTTGCCCTTATTAGTCTTTAGTTGTAAATTTTCTCCATGGTATTTTAACAAATAGTTTGTTTTTAAATGAAATGTGCCAATACAAAGAAAACATATTTGAAAAGAAAAACAATTCTGAAAACAAAATTGACTTTCTTCCATTTGTGCTCAAAGAAATATTTTACTAAATGGAACTTTCAAGCACACTGTCGTATTGGAAATATGTTATCACATTAGTTTTACAAATTATTCAAAACAATATCATTCAAAATTCTTATAAATTTAATTTTGTCGGTAAACCTATAGTGGCCGTGGTGTTTATCATGTTACCTATACCACAAGAACCTGAATATACGCCAGGAACATTAGGTATACCTCTGTAATGTTACACTTCACATACACTATTATTTACATTTGCACTCTAAAATTATACATTATTGTAAACAAAAATACCGTTAGCATTTTTCCTAATACACTGTTCCATATTCTTCATCAGTATTTGCAAATGTCGATCCTACACTACGTTTATGTCTCAGGGGTTAAGCGGAGAAGATGAAAGATTCGAACTAATCCCAAAGAAGAACACAAAATGTGAGCCCGCCTGGGTAGTGTGCTGGTAGCGTGTCTGCCTCACATTCAAAAGGTCGTGAGTTCGAATCTCACTTAGCGTGAGTTACGCGGATAAGGGTTTTTCGGGGTTTTCCCTTATCATGAGAAGACGAATGTCGAGAAACTTTAAGCTCCGTGGACCCCGAGATCATTTGAGCATCATTTCACCAATTTCATTCATCGTCCGATATGACCAAACCAGGTTAAAGGACGTTAAAACTACAAAAAAAAAAAAAAAAAAAAAAAAATGTTTATTTACCACCGGTCATATCAACGCAGTCAATTACGCATACCCCAATACTTTTCATACTTCTGAATTACTTGGCAAAATGTTATTCAACAAATTATTGAGAAATAGCATAGGAGACATAGATTAGCAGGAAGTATGGGCTCAGCTAGAAAATAAAAATTCGTTTTTTTAAACCGAAAAAAGGATGGCGAAGAGAGGGACATGTAGATATGTGTAATAAGCAACACAGGGAAGAATTAGCTTAGATGAGGACAGGAGCTTGACAGTCAATGAATTAAAACGATGTTTTATGCAGGGAGCAGCACAGTGTTGTTCACTGTTTAACTGAATGTAAAGAAGTAAGAAATTGTAGGGAAAATATTTAGGAACTCAAGTGGAATAGTATGCCAGGAGAGCTGGTAGCGATGAGAATTATGAATTTGAGGGAGCAAGAGAGGAATTAAGTAAATAGGGCAATAGGACGTACAAAAATTCGTATGCGTTACCCTCACATGACTTTCTCTAGCTGTTTTACAAACAAACTTCTTACAAAAGAAAATTCTTCTTTCAACACCATTCTAATCGAGATAAACATTAGCAGAATGTTCTTATTACTTACTTCCTTATAAGTAAGAGGGAACTAAGGGAATGCGGTAGGCTAAAGTGATAGTCAAATGTTTTAAAAGCTGTCGTTATGCGATTATCATTGCAAATCGCTTCTTTTCTTGGTTTGGAGTAGAACAAAATAAAATCGGACAATTCCTGTCTGAGAAAAGTATTAAGTACTTCATAATTGAAACCAATAGCAAGGAATATCTTGGAAACGGCTACCTCCACAACAAAAACATAAAGGACATAAATTGTGTATTTTGACTAGATTTATATTTTTCGTGTGGTAAGATATTGTCTATCTCTTACGCTTTAGCAGTTAAGCAAAATGCGGCAAAATTCATTCCTAATAAAGAGGTCTTCAGAGGCTATTCCTAGAAAACTCAAGATATACATTTCATTTGTCATAAGAATATCTAATACATAAGGTATTTTAATCAAAATCTTTACAGCCACTTTTGAGAAAATCAAAGTTTACAAAAAATGTTCCGTGTATAGGTTGGGGGTGGGGGGGATTTTCTTAAAAATCTTCTTGTCGCATCCTTGGAGAATACCAAACTTAAATGAAAATTTTGGTGTTTAACAATCTTGTCGTTTTTGAGCTATGCTGTTCACAGACACACACACGGCCCTTTTCCTAAAAATATTTTTCTTATTCAGGGGATCCCAAAACATGTATTTCCGGTGAAATCTCGGTATTGAATTTTTGGGCGTATTACAATACCTTTTCTATACACTATGCACATAGTGCGTAAAGAGAAAGAAAAATGGATAGTAAGAGAGATAAATAGAGAGAAAACAGCAGAGATATAACAGCGGATGTAGCGCCTAAGGAGAACCCAAACCTAACTGCACATTAGCATAAGCAATATAGCTTAGGTAACGAGACATAGCTTAGTAAATATGAAATGTAATCTATGTACACTATTATTATTATTATTATTATTATTAAATATGCAGCATGTAGAAAAAAACCTCCTTTTGCGCTTGGTAAGATTTTAGAGCTTGCCTACTTCTCCTTAACACTTCCTCAACGCATGCAAAAAAAAGTCTTCTAACTGGTTGCAAAAATAATCGATTACATACATTAAGTAGATGTTTGTTTTGAAGTATAGCTTTTTTATTCATACTGGTGTAAAATTACGCTGTAAAATTTACAGGTATTTTACAGCGATTTTATGCTTAAGTCGGGCGTTTATTAAATATTTATTAATTGTAATAATAGTTACTAAACCGTTAAGTGACTTGACTCGATTTTCCAAGGTTTGTATGCCTCTTATTTTCTCGGCCACTTAGTAATTAGAAAAGATGTTGAATTCCTACCAAAGTTTTGAATATCGTGATTAAACCCCTAACGTAAGCTCTTAAATCCCTGAATCTAAATACAGTTTTAGAGAAACGTCTGTATGGGTTTGTGTCTACATAACCACCAAACGATATATCGTAAAAAAAAATCTGAAGTTTTCCATTCACATGACTTTCTCTACATCTCTGCAACAAATTATTGTTAAAAAGCTTATTCTTCTATGCACCTCATGCTAATCGAGAAAAAAATAGCAGAAATAGTCTTATTACTTGTTTCCTTGTAAGCAGAAGCGAAATAAGGGAGTGCCGTAGGTTCAAATGATAGTCGAAAGCTGGTTGCTATGTGACTAAAGTTCCTTTCTCTGTATGGGCACGAGTTAACAAATTCCAGTATGAGAAAAGTATAAGTTTTTCCAAGCTGATACCAAAAAACAAGGAATATCTAAAAAACGTTCAACTCCACGAAAAAATGTATATGACATAAATTGTGTGTGTTAAAGTGCTCTTCATTTTCTGTGTGGTAAGTTTATGTCCATCTCTTACGGTTTAGTAACTATGCAAAATTCCGTACAATTGATCCAGAATAAAGTAGTCTACAGAGGCTATTCCCAGAAAATTCAATTTATGCATTTTATTTGTCAGGTAAATATCTTTCATATACGATATTTTCAACAAAATCGTTAGAATCATTTTTCAGAAAATCAAAATTTTGAAAAAATTTCCATGTAAGGGGTAGTTGGGGTGGGGGGGGGCTTTTCTTGACAATCTTCGTGTATATTGGAAGATACCAATTTTAAATACCAAGTATGTTATTTAACGGTCTTTTCGTTTTTGAGCTAGGCTGCCCACAGACTCACACACATAGACACACACACACATAGACACACACACATAGACACACACACATAGACACACACAGAGACATACATAGACACACACATAGACACACACACATACATAGACACACACACATAGACACACACATAGACACACACACATACATAGACACACACATAGACACACACACATAGACACACATACATAGACACACACACATAGACACACACACCATAGACACACACATAGACACACACATAGACACACACATAGACACACACACATAGACACACACATACATAGACACACACATACATAGACACACACACATAGACACACACACATAGACACACACATACATAGACACACACATAGACACACACACATAGACACACACATAGACACACACCCATAGACACACACATAGACACACACATACATAGCCACACACATACATAGACACACACACATAGACACACACATAGACACAAACACATAGACACACACATAGATACACACACATAGACACACACATAGACACATACATAGACACACACATACATAGACACACACACATAGACACACACATAGACACACACATAGACACACACATAGACACACACACAAGGACACACACACATAGACACACACACATAGACACACACACAAGGACACACACACATAGACACACACACATAGACACACACATAGACACACACATAGACACACACATAGACACACACACATAGACACACACATAGACACACATAGACACACACATAGACACACACACATAGACACACACATACATAGACACACACATAGACACACACACACATAGACACACATACATAGACACACACATAGACACACACATAGACACACACACATAGACACACACATAGACACACACATACATAGACACACACATACATAGACACACACACATACATAGACACACACATACATAGACACACACATAGACACACACATAGACACACACATACATAGCCACACACACATACATAGACACACACATAGACACACACACATAGACACACACATAGACACACACACATAGACACACACACATAGACACACACATAGACACACACACATAGACACACACATACATAGACACACACATAGACACACACACATAGACACACACATAGACACACACATAGACACACACATAGACATACACACATAGACACACACATAGACACACACATAGACACACACATAGACACACACATACATAGACACACACACATAGAACATACACATAGACACACACATAGACACACATATAGACACACACATAGACACACATAGGCACACACACATAGACACACACACATAGACACACATAGACACACACATAGACACACACACATAGACACACATAGACACACACACATAGACACACATAGACACACACACATAGACACACACATAGACACACACACAGTTACACACACATAGACACACACACATAGACACACACATAGACACACACATAGACACACACATAGACACACACATAGACACACACATAGACACACACATAGACACACACACACAAGGACACACACATAGACACACACACATAGACACACACAAGGACACACACACATAGACACACACATAGAAACACACATAGACACACACACATAGACACACACATAGACACACACATAGACACACACATAGACACACATAGACACACACATAGACACACATACACATAGACACACACACATAGACACACACATAGACACACATAGACACTCACATAGACATACACACATACATAGACACACACATAGACACTCACATAGATACACATAGACACACATAGACACACACACATAGACACACACACATAGACACACACATAGACACACACACATAGACACACACATAGACACACACATAGACACAAACACATAGACACACACACATAGACACACACACATACACACACACATAGACACGCACATAGACACACACATAGACACACACATAGACACACACACATAGACACACACATAGACACGCACATAGACACACACATAGACACACACATAGACACACACATAGACATACACATAGACACACACATAGACACATAGACACACACATAGACACACACACATAGACACACACATAGACACACACATAGACACACACACATAGACACACAGACACACACATAGACACACACATAGACACACACATAGACACAGACACACATAGACACACACATATAGACACACACATAGATACACACACATAGACACACAGACACACACACATAGACACACACACATAGACACACACAAACATAGACACACACATAGACACACATAGACACACACATAGACACACACATAGACACACACACATAGACACACACATAGACACACACACACATAGACACACATACACACACGGATCTTTTTTGAAACTGTCTTTTTTGGATTCAGGGGGATCCAAAATATGTATTTGCAATAATACCTTCTCTATACACCATGTACATAGTACGTTTAGAGAAAGTAATGTCAAACTTGGTATTAAGTTCATACCTTCCAAAGAGGAGACATGAAGATTTTCAGGATAATCTCTCCACCTATTTGCGAAGAGTACTTTTCGAAATCTTCGATTTTGATCAAAATATTTCTTCTTTCGCTATTTACCCTCCTCGTATGTGTGAGCTAGTGTAGTAATACATGTTGTAAAGAACTCTAATACCATTAGTATTCCCACAATCCCATTAGTATTTCTTATTTTTGACCATTCACTTCAGTTTACTTTCTCTACGTAGTACATGGTACTTAAGTAGAGGATGTGTTGCACTCCACCCAACAATTTGATATCAAGATTTCACCGGCGATACACGTTTTAGAGTCCATTGTGTACAAAAACATTTTCTTTAGAAAAAGGTCAAGTGTCTGAACTCAAATACGAATAGTCGGTAAAATACTAAATTTGGTATTTAAGGTTAGCATCTTTCAATGACGTGACACAAAGCTCTCGAAGAAAACGCTCCCACCCCAAACTAAGCTTTGAATGGACAAATTTAGAAAATTTTGATTTTCTTAAAAATGACTCAAATACTATGATTAAAATGACATATGTTAAAGATATTTATATTACGAATAAAATGTGTACCCCGATTTTTTAGGAATAGTCTGTGAAGACCTCTTTATTTTGTAGAATTTTGCTGAATGTTGCACAACTAGTAAACCATAAGAAATAGACTAACCCTTACTCCATAAAAACTGTAGACCTCTTTAAAACACTGAATTCATGCTATGTACATCTTTTTCGTGCATTTGTCCATTTTGTCTTTCTCCATACGCACTATGTACATAGTGTTAAGAGAAAGTATTGCACTCCACCAAAAAATTCGATACCGAGATTTCACCGGAAATTTATGTTTTAGGGTCCCCAATATCCAAAAAAAGCATTTTCACAAAAAGGTCCGTGTGTGTGTGTGTGTGTGTGTGTGTGTGTGTGTGTCCGTGTGTCCGTGTGTCTGTGAACACGATAACTGAAAAAAGAAAAGTCGGTAAAATACCAAACTTGGTATTTAAGTTTAGTATCTTCCAGGGATGCGACACGAAGATTTTGAGAAAAATACCCCCACCCCCAACTAGCCTTTACATGGAACTTTTTTCGAAAAATTTGATTTTCTCAAAAATGGCTCTAACGATTTTGATTAAAATTTCGTATATTAAACATATTTACCTGAAAAATAAAATGTATATCTTGAATTTTCTGGGAATAGCCTCTGAAGAGTAGTTTATTCTGGATGAATTTTACTAAATTTTGCATAACTGCTAAACCATAAGAGATGGACAAAAACTTGCTATACAAAAAATGTAGAGCACATTAAAACACACAATTCATGTTATATAAATTTTTTCGTGGAGTTCGTCGTTTTTGTGACATTCCTTTATTTTGGTTTCTGCTATGAAAAACGTATACTTTTCTCATGCAGGAACTTGTCAACTCCTATCCATATAGACAAAGGAACTTCATTAACATAGCAACCAGCTTTTGACTATCAGTTTAACCTGCAGTTGTCCCTTATTTCGCTTCTACTGACAAGGAAGCGAGTAAATAGACTATTTCTGCTATTTTTTTCTGATTAGCATAAAGTAAATAGAAGTATAAGCCTTTTAAGAATTATTTCTTGCAGGGATATGGAGAAAGTCATGTGAATGGTACACATAAGATTTTTTAGATATTCTTTGCTTGATTTTAGTTTTATGCTTTTCACATACGGGAATTTTTCAATTTCTGGTAATGCAAAGAAACGTATTTCAACATGGTAACCAGCTTTTAAAAGATTTGATTATCGGTTTAGCCTAGTGTAACTTCTTATTTCTCTGCTAATTAGGTATATACAAGGAGGCAAGTAATAATTCCATTTCTGCTAATGTTTACCTCTATTAACTAGAAGAAGTTAACAATAATTTGTTACTGAGAGGTATACAAATGGAACACATGAGATTTTTTCCTCTCTAGCAATCCAATTTAAAGCTATTCTTCTTCAGAAGGGATGTCTTTTTATTTTGTATTTTTCGATTAGAGAATGTATAATTTTTCATATCTTAAAGAGGTATAGTTTGTTCTGCTTTTGTCATACCCGTGGTGAGGGAGACTATATTAGAAGTATCTGAAGTCCAGCGAAGTATTCGTAATCGAATTTTCTGGTCTGTCTGCATAACTCGTGGGGTGGTCCCAGATGTACCTGACAACAGTGCTGCTACTCTATTTATCAGGAATGTGCACCCTCCTGTCTTAATATTTGATTTATAATTTTCATCATTTTGTCGTTAATTGTTTCTGTCTATACTTGAAATGCTCCCATGTTTTCGCTTCCAGATCTAACTGATTGATGACCGCCTTTCATAATTTGTCTTTGGATATTGGTTTTGAGAAATGGTCATAAAATATGTTTTATTTCTAAGAAATAATGGCAATACGAACTACTTTAATATCGTTGAACAAGATGAACGACCAGGAATAAAAGAACTACACGTTTCACAATACGGTTTGAAAGATATGTATGAATGTGGTACAAATTAAGACTAGGCCGCCTGAGTAGTGTGGTGGTTGCTTGTCAAAAGGTCGTGAGTTCGAAACTCGCTTAGGGTGAATTACCCGGATAAGGTTCTTTTCGGGGTTTTCCGTAAGCTTTAAGCTCCATGGACCCTGAGATCATTTGAGCACCATTTCACCAATTTCATTCATCGTCCGATATGACCAGCTAGGTTAAAGGACGTTAAACTAAAAACTAAGAAAATGCAGTAGGAACAATGGTGAAACAACTAGGTACTTTAAAAGAGTATTATACCTAACAGTGGCAGAACCCAATGGGGCTATTTCAATTAAAACCAACATGAGAAACTAACGAGAGTGACCTTTGTTTTACCTATCTCAATGAGTGCCACCCGCTCACTGTCTCCGCGTATAAACAAGAGGGACAAAACAAAGGTAGCTCAGTTAGCTGATCGGTTTTAATTTGAAGTAGCGCCGTTGAGTTCTGTAGGCTTTTAACGTGCGAAAGTACATTTGCACACGTTAAATATGGGGCAATTGGACCACCTGGTATAAGCTTCCTGGATTTCTGTCTTTCGTGCTTTTACCTTCTATACAAGTTTTGCCATAAGCAACACAATCCTCTCACATAAGGTATTAATGTCCATAAAATTAAAAATAAAAATAAAAACAACATACTTTCTATGTGTATCTACGGATAAACAGTCCTCCAGGTAAGGAATACAATTTTGTGATCATCTGATTTTCATGATTGTCTTAAATTTTCGGATATTTTTATTATCACGAAATTCGGAGATTCTTTGCTAGACCTTCAATGCAATTAATTGTTTAATATTAAAAGATAGTGAAAATTCCACTTTTTGGTTAATTAACGTTTACAAATTATTACCTAACTTACCCAGATTTCTCAGACACATCTTTCCAAAACAGTGGCAAACAAGACTAGCATAACTATGGAAAATGGATCACAGTATGCGAATTCTTCACTTTTACCTATAATGAACCTTGACATTAAAATATGTAGTTTCATTTCAGTTCCTAACGTATTTTTCACATTGCTTCCAATCTCTTGTCTGTCACTTGACTGGTCGCCTCACATTGTACAATAGTTAATGCATCTAAAATACGTGTAAATGTTTTATACATAGAAGGAGTCTTTGTTTTAAACTTGCCTCTTGGATGACGAAAGCACTTAAAGATAAATTACAGGTTTTAAACTTTCCTCATCCAAATTATAGTTAATCTACAAAAAGTACATATTATTAACAATATAAAATTATCATAAGAAAGGTCCATATCGATTTTATCACCTAACATTGTACTGTAATATAGTACATTGTTAAGCTGTAGCCAATCGGGGGAAAGAGAAAGGGAATTTTGCGCGGAAGGTGAGCGGGCAAGCTCATTAGTGATTAAAGCTTCTAAAGCTGTTCATAAATTCCGCGACTTTTTTCCTTTAAATTCCTGTGAATACACGACAACGGTTTATTTAAAGTTCATACATTCAAATATACTGGTGAATTGGTGGAGGTTTCATTCAGATGTGGGTGGACCGTGCTTTTAAAGTCGTATTTGTAAATAGGAAAACGTCGCAAACATTATATCAGTATTTTCTCTATAGAAAAAACACATAATAACTCTTATCGTATAGTATCGATTCTTAGTTTCTTTAAATTATGGATCCCTGAAATTTAAATACAAGACATTTTTACGTCACTATAACCTATACTACAGGCAGCCTTCTATTTATTGCTTTAGAAGGTCATGTACTCTGCAAACACATTGATTTAAGGATTTATTTTGTTATTTCGCTTTGGAGTAAAGTCGTTAAGTAGAAGTTTATTGAAACTACTGGGAGGGAGTATAAAGGGAGGAATTTATAGCTAGACCATGGGTAAGAAAATTAACCAGAACATAATTTAGCTACGTTGCAAAACATAAGTGCTATAAATATTTAGTGTTCTGGTGAGACCATTTTCGAGAATTTGTTTAATTTAATATTTTGTTTACTCAGTGTATCTCGAGCAAGGGCAGCTATTAAGAGCCTTAAATAATACCTTATTCGCTGTACTGACTTGATAAGGTCATTTTAGCACCAATGGTACAGTACATAATCGCTACCCTTTATCTGCATAAATTGTACCGGTAGGATAACATAGATCTTTTTTCATGGTGTACTAAACTTGCTTATGCATTCGTGATGTACATCCTCTAGGAATTGAGACGCCAGTCACGCAAATTGACTTCTAGCTGGAAACAGTTAATAAAGCAGGTTACGTGTGAATCATTTTCACTGGTCTGTAACACGTCACGCCATGGAGATTAGAAACGCTTACTGATATCGATTAACAGCTGAAACCTGGTTAGCAGCTAACATCACTGAAGATGGTCTATCTCGCAAGTATTCAACAGTAAAAGAACAAAAGTATTTTATCTGTTGCCCAATGTTCTGCATTTATCTTGCCACGAATGACATGTTATCACGAAAATGCGTAAGGTAACGAGAGCGTAATAATGTATAAGAACCTGTTAAATTGAAAGTAAAAAATCTGAGTCATCCATGCTTTTTTATACCCGTTGTGCAAACAAACTACTCCTTTAAGGATTGTTCTTTTATTTACTTCATAATAATCTAAGCTTAATTGAAATGGACTTATTATTTGATTCCTTGTAAATAGAAGAATAGTATGGAAATACACTCGGCTAAAGCGATAATCTAATCTTTTAAAAGAAGGTACAACTAAAGTTCAGCTTTTGTGTGTGGTCAGCAGTACAAAAATATATGAAAGGATCGTTTCGTAATAGTAAGTACTTTAAAATTGAAAACAATAACAAGGAATATATTGGAAATGAATAGTCTTACGGAAATAATGTAAATGGAATAACTTGTGTGTTATAACTACCTGCCTGCCTACCTACGTAATGTATACATACATACATACATACATACATACATACATACATACATACATACATACATACATACATACATACATACATACATACATACATACATACATACATACATACATACATACATACATACATACATACATACATACATACATACATACATACATACATACATACATACATACATACATACATACATACATACATACATACATACATACATACATACATACATACATACATACATACATACATACATACATACATACATACATACATACATACATACATACATACATACATACATACATACATACATACATACATACATACATACATACATACATACATACATACATACATACATACATACATACATACATACATACATACATACATACATACATACATACATACATACATACATACATACATACATACATACATACATACATACATACATACATACATACATACATACATACATACATACATACATACATACATACATACATACATACATACATACATACATACATACATACATACATACATACAAACAAACAAACAAACAAAATAGAAATGGCGTGTTTAACTACTATGGTTCTCAGCGTCCCATTCTAAATTGGGCGTGAAAGTCCGCTTAAGTTTGCTCAGAGGCCACTCTATCAGGCTTGAGGTTCTTTACGTGCCGTAAATCTACGACACGGGACCAACTGCTTTACTTCCCTTCCGAAGGAAGCCATGCTAAGGATTTATCAAGTTTGGTATTTATTCCACCTAACGTTATTGATATATGATGTTCACTAACATACACACACACACACTTACACTCATACACATACGGACCTTTCTATAAAATGTTTTTTTTACACAGATGAACCTATTTCCAGGTGAAATCTTGGATGGAATGGAATATCTTCTCTAAAAAAAAAAAAAAAAAAAAAAAAAAAAAAAAAAAATTCTTTATTCCATGTATTACCTGCACTGCCATTAGTAGTAAAAGTGGGTGTTAAATAATACAATTAAAAAGAGTTGTTAAAGTGAACGGCGCAAGCATAAGACTAGGAAGTGTTTTAAAGTATTATAACGCACTATACGCACACCATGAAAAATCCTAGGTCAGAGTTGGCACTCGACGGTAGTGTGGGGCAATTATATTGGTTTGCTATTCTTAGTTTGTTATTCTTAATTCGCAACTGAAAACCACAAGGAATAATAGGAAAAAAAAATCACGTGAGCTGCTGAAAACATTAGATTGCATATACATTTATAAACTAAAAAACATGTGTATTTTGTTCAGATAAATGGGGTTAATATCGAACAAAGTAATTCGGAAATTCATGTTGCAAACATATGTTCATAAGTGACGTGTTTCAGGAATCTATCGCATTACTCACGCATGGGCTCATGGACACAATAGAGAGACCGAGAAACAGCAGTAGAATACCAGTCCCCGGATAATGCAGGCTATAATCGATGGCTTAATAATTTGACAGTGTTTAAATGGGAGGAGAGGTTGTTTGGGACTTGCAATTAATTTACTTCAAATCTCTCTTGTCATGTCGTGTCGGCTCCATCATGCCTTAATTGATTCTTTTCACACAAGACTGGTAATGCAATATTGCAAGGGTTCCATACACCAAGGGTAAACTCGAGATTTATAGTCTCCAGATGGCAGTTTTAAAATTTCGTTGCTGCCAAACATCTTTCTCTCAGCTAGTGCTTTCCTTCAGATTGATGAGGAACCAAGGTTGATTACCACCCAAATGTACAATGACCGCACTCATTCCCATACTGGCATTCACTTTCAGTATATAACCAAACTGCAATTCCTTTAAGGAAACGAATAAAATGAAGAAGCTTGTGCAATTTGAACTCTCGATAAATTATCCTAGCAGTAGTTATCAAACAGCGCTACTACTCAAAGTGCTATTTAAGAGAGAATTATTTAAGATTTTCAGATAATTGATTAAGTATGTTATAGAAAAAACATTATGCAATTCAAGAATTTGACAAAAGCTACAATTAATTCCTTTATATGGGCTTGGAAGCAGGTGTGGTAAGTAGACGCCAGACTTTTATGTAATATCAAACAGAAATATACACATAAATATGTAGGAAAGTATTAGAAAGTACATAATAAATATATAATACCAAATAAATATATAATTATGAATATATACTAAATGAATTAAAATATCATAGAAGTCCAGACTTCAAATGAAGGTTTACTTATTTCACCCTCAGGTCATTCTTTGTACACTCAAAGACATTAAAAATGCGCCTGGAAACACTTTTCGTAAGAAGGTGTCTTTTCGCCAATGTCTCTTGCCTGTTTGCTATGATCTTAAAACATATTGACCAGGCCATATTATTGAAGCGAAGGGGCTGGACTTGAAACGTAACTTGCGACAAATGAAGTTCGGAGTTATGAACGGCTGAGCCTTAAACTATCTGGTTGGACAGTAAACCACCCCTCTCACCGGGTGATACAAAATTAGATTAATATTTTCTCTACGCTTTATACTGAAGCTCTAATGCCAAAGTGATTTGTGCTCATGGTGGACATAATTAACACAGTGCTTATATTATTCAAGGAACGTCGAGCGGGGTGAGGGATGAGGGGTTAGATTGCCCAATCACTGTTATCTTTTCTTACTCGCCTGGTATATTGAACCAGAATGACACTAATGAAAATCGAGTCTCCGTTGAAGTTTCACATTTCAGCAAATTCACAGCGTCAGGCGGTATTTTTATTGTCTTTGTGTGTACCAACTCGTTTATTACATTTATTGCTGTATACTATTCTAGTTTTCAAAATTTTACTCACAAAGTATTTTGTTAACACTTCAAAGTTTATTAAACACGCAAGAGCTTCCCCCCAAGCCACCGAAATAGAGTCTGTATAAACATAAGTAAAGAAATTAAAAATGAGTATGCCACATCTATATATTATTTCCTAGCTCAGTGCAAAATATAACACTTGTGCACATTTCCTAGTGTAAATGGCACTGTTCTGTCCAATAAAATGATCTTGTATGAAGAATTATTTCTCGACAAGATGTCATACGACTGTACTTGATCACCACCATTTTTCCTGGAGGTGCCAGCTTCTCTAGAGGTGTCAGCTTCTCTGGAGGTGCCAGCTTCTCTGGAGGTGTCAGCTTCTCTGGAGGTGCCAGCTTTTCTGGAGGTGTCAGCTTCTCTGGAGGTGCCAGCTTCTCTGGAGGTGCCAGCTTTTCTTGAGGTGCCAGCTTTTCTAGAGGTGTCAGCTTCTCTAGAGGTGTCAGCTTCTCTGGAGCTGCCAGCTTCTCTGGAGGTGCCAGCTTTTCTTGAGGTGCCAGCTTTTCTTGAGGTGCCAGCTTCTCTGGAGGTGCCAGCTTTTCTTGAGGTGCCAGCTTCTCTGGAGGTGCCAGCTTTTCTTGAGGTGTCAGCTTCTCTGGAGTTGCCAGCTTTTCTTGAGGTGCCAGCTTCTCTGGAGGTGCCAGCTTTTCTTGAGGTGTCAGCTTCTCTGGAGTTGCCAGCTTTTCTTGAGGTGCCAGCTTCTCTGGAGGTGCCAGCTTTTCTTGAGGTGCCAGCTTTTCTTGAGGTGCCAGCTTCTCTGGAGAGGCCAGCTTTTCTTGAGGTGCCAGCTTCTCTGGAGGGGCCAGCTTTTCTTGAGGAGCCAGCTTTTCTTGAGGTGCCAGCTTCTCTTGAGGTGCCAGCTTCTCTGGAGAGGCCAGCTTTTCTTGAGGAGCCAGCTTTTCTTGAGGTGCCGGCTTTTCTTGAGGTGCCAGCTTCTCTGGAGAGGCCAGCTTTTCTTGAGGTGCCAGCTTCTCTGGAGAGGCCAGCTTTTCTTGAGGTGCCGGCTTCTCTGGAGAGGCCAGCTTTTCTTGAGGTGCCAGCTTCTCTGGAGAGGCCAGCTTTTCTTGAGGTGCCAGCTTTTCTTGAGGTGCCAGCTTCTCTGGAGAGGCCAGCTTTTCTTGAGGTGCCAACTTCTCTGGAGAGGCCAGCTTTTCTTGAGGTGCCGGCTTTTCTTGAGGTGCCAGCTTCTCTGGAGAGGCCAGCTTTTCTTGAGGTGCCAGCTACTCTGGAGAGGCCAGCTTTTCTTGAGGTGCCAGCTTTTCTTGAGGTGCCAGCTTCTCTGGAGAGGCCAGCTTTTCTTGAGGTGCCAGCTTCTCTGGAGAGGCCAGCTTTTCTTGAGGTGCCGGCTTTTCTTGAGGTGCCAGCTTCTCTGGAGAGGCCAGCTTTTCTTGAGGTGCCAGCTTTTCTTGAGGTGCCAGCTTCTCTGGAGGTGCCAGCTTCTCTGAAGGTGCCAGCTTCTCTGGAGGTGCCAGCTTTTCTTGAGGTGCCAGCTTCTCTGGAGGTGCCAGCTTTTCTTGAGGTGCCAGCTTTTGTGGAGGTGCCAGCTTCCCTGGAGATGCCAGCTTTTCTTGAGGTGCCAGCTTTTCTTGAGGTGCCAGCTTCTCTGGAGGTGCCAGCTTCTCTGGAGGTGCCAGCTTTTCTTGAGGTGCCAGCTTCTCTGGAGGTGCCAGCTTTTCTTGAGGTGCCAGCTTCTCTGGAGGTGCCAGCTTTTCTTGAGGTGCCAGCTTCTCTGGAGTTGCCAGCTTTTCTTGAGGTGCCAGCTTCTCTGGAGAGGCCAGCTTTTCTTGAGGTGCCAGCTTCTCTGGAGGTGCCAGCTTTTCTTGAGGTGCCAGCTTCTCTGGAGAGGCCAGCTTTTCTTGAGGTGCCAGCTTCTCTGGAGAGGCCAGCTTTTCTTGAGGTGCCAGCTTCTCTGGAGAGGCCAGCTTTTCTTGAGGTGCCAGCTTCTCTGGAGGAGCCAGCTTTTCTTGAGGTGCCAGCTTCTCTTGAGGTGCCAGCTTCTCTGGAGAGGCCAGCTTTTCTTGAGGAGCCAGCTTTTCTTGAGGTGCCGGCTTTTCTTGAGGTGCCAGCTTCTCTGGAGAGGCCAGCTATTCTTGAGGTGCCAGCTTCTCTGGAGAGGCCAGCTTTTCTTGAGGTGCCGGCTTCTCTGGAGAGGCCAGCTTTTCTTGAGGTGCCAGCTTCTCTGGAGAGGCCAGCTTTTCTTGAGGTGCCAGCTTTTCTTGAGGTGCCAGCTTCTCTGGAGAGGCCAGCTTTTCTTGAGGTGCCAGCTTCTCTGGAGAGGCCAGCTTTTCTTGAGGTGCCGGCTTTTCTTGAGGTGCCAGCTTCTCTGGAGAGGCCAGCTTTTCTTGAGGTGCCAGCTTCTCTGGAGAGGCCAGCTTTTCTTGAGGTGCCGGCTTTTCTTGAGGTGCCAGCTTCTCTGGAGAGGCCAGCTTTTCTTGAGGTGCCAGCTTCTCTGGAGAGGCCAGCTTTTCTTGAGGTGCCAGCTTCTCTGGAGAGGCCAGCTTTTCTTGAGGTGCCAGCTTCTCTGGAGAGGCCAGCTTTTCTTGAGGTGCCAGCTTCTCTGGAGGAGCCAGCTTTTCTTGAGGTGCCAGCTTCTCTGGAGAGGCCAGCTTTTCTTGAGGTGCCAGCTTTTCTTGAGGTGCCAGCTTCTCTGAAGGTGCCAGCTTCTCTGGAGGTGCCAGCTTTTCTTGAGGTGCCAGCTTCTCTGGAGGTGCCAGCTTTTCTTGAGGTGCCAGCTTTTCTTGAGGTGCCAGCTTCCCTGGAGATGCCAGCTTTTCTTGAGGTGCCAGCTTCTCTGGAGGTGCCAGCTTTTCTTGAGGTGCCAGCTTCTCTGGAGGTGCCAGCTTTTCTTGAGGTGCCAGCTTCCCTGGAGATGCCAGCTTTTCTTGAGGTGCCAGCTTCTCTGGAGGTGCCAGCTTCTCTGGAGGTGCCAGCTTCTCTGGAGGTGCTAGCTTTTCTTGAGGTGCCAGCTTTTCTTGAGGTGCCAGCTTCTCTGGAGGTACCAGCTTTTCTTGAGGTGCCAGCTTTAATTGAGGTGCCAGCTTTTCTTGAGGTGCCAGCTTTTCTTGAGGTGCCAGCTTTTCTTGAGGTGCCAGCTTTTCTTGAGGTGCCAGCTTCTCTGGAGGTGCCAGCTTTTCTTGAGGTGCCAGCTTCTCTGGAGGTGCCAGCTTTTCTTGAGGTGCCAGCTTCTCTGGAGGTGCCAGCTTTTCTTGAGGTGCCAGCTTCTCTGGAGTTGCCAGCTTTTCTTGAGGTGTCAGCTTCTCTGGAGTTGCCAGCTTTTCTTGAGGTGCCAGCTTCTCTGGAGAGGCCAGCTTTTCTTGAGGTGCCAGCTTCTCTGGAGGTGCCAGCTTTTCTTGAGGTGCCAGCTTCTCTGGAGAGGCCAGCTTTTCTTGAGGTGCCAGCTTCTCTGGAGAGGCCAGCTTTTCTTGAGGTGCCAGCTTCTCTGGAGGAGCCAGCTTTTCTTGAGGTGCCAGCTTCTCTTGAGGTGCCAGCTTCTCTGGAGAGGCCAGCTTTTCTTGAGGAGCCAGCTTTTCTTGAGGTGCCAGCTTTTCTTGAGGTGCCAGCTTCTCTGGAGAGGCCAGCTTTTCTTGAGGTGCCAGCTTCTCTGGAGAGGCCAGCTTTTCTTGAGGTGCCGGCTTCTCTGGAGAGGCCAGCTTTTCTTGAGGTGCCAGCTTCTCTGGAGAGGCCAGCTTTTCTTGAGGTGCCAGCTTTTCTTGAGGTGCCAGCTTTTCTTGAGGTGCCAGCTTTTCTTGAGATGCCAGCTTCTCTGGAGGTGCCAGCTTTTCTTGAGGTGCCAGCTTTTCTTGAGGTGCCAGCTTTTCTTGAGGTGCCAGCTTCTCTGGAGGTGCCAGCTTTTCTTGAGGTGCCAACTTTTCTTGAGGTGCCAGCTTTTCTTGAGGTGCCAGCTTCTCTGGAGGTGCCAGCTTTTCTGGAGGTGCCAGCTTTTCTTGAGGTGCCAGCTTTTCTTGAGGTGCCAGCTTCTCTGGAGGTGCCAGCTTTTCTTGAGGTGCCAGCTTCTCTGGAGGTGCCAGCTTTTCTTGAGGTGCCAGCTTTTCTTGAGGTGCCAGCTTCTCTGGAGGTGCCAGCTTTTCTTGAGGTGCCAGCTTTTCTTGAGGTGCCAGCTTCTCTGGAGGTGCCAGCTTTTCTTGAGGTGCCAGCTTCTCTGGAGAGGCCAGCTTTTCTTGAGGTGCCAGCTTTTCTTGAGGTGCCAGCTTCTCTGGAGGTGCCAGCGTTTCTTGAGGTGCCAGCTTCTCTGGAGGATGCAACTCTTTACAGTTCAGGAGATTGCATACAGCGAGGAACCTAGATTGGTCGGGATTTCTATAAATTTCATATTGACTTTCGAAGTATATTCACCTCAACTATTTATCCTCTTTTATAAAGAAGAAAAATAGGTAGACATATAAATAAGGATACTGTAAATATAATACATTATTAAACACAGAAACGGTTAAATATGTATTACTTTCTCTAGCACGCGTGTACAATGTACATAGCAGATAGAGAAGGTATTGTGCTTCATATAAAACTTCAACACCGAGATTTAACCGACCCCCTGGATTCAAAAAAAGTATTTTTAGAAAAAGGGGCGCGCATTCTTTTGTGTCTATGAATATCATAAGTCAAAATGGAAAGTCGGGTAAATACCAAAATTGTATTTAAGTTCAGTATATTCTATTGATGCGTCACGAAAGTTTTGATGAAATTCCCCCACTCCCAACTAACCTTTACCAACAAAATTTTTTGAAAATTCTGATTTTATCAAAAATGGCTCTAACGATTTTGATTAACATAACATATGCTTAAGATATTTCATGAACGATATGTATATCTTGATTTTTTTGGGAATAGCCTCTGAAGACCTCTAGATGATTTTTCTATTACTCGTAAGCCGTAAGAGATACATAAAAACTTACTACAAAGAAAATGTAGATCTCATTAAAACACACGATGGATGTGTAACGTATATTTTGGTATAGTTAACCATTTCCGAGTTGTTTATTGTTGTTGCTTTCAATTTTGAGATATTTTAAACTTTTTTCAAACGGAAGTCATCTTTTGCTTCATCTATCTTTTGTTTTATTCCTGACCGTGCAAGGCGAATTGAATCTTAAATGTTTCACATAGTTACCGGCTGTTTAAAATATTTGACTATATATTTAACCTAGTGTATTAGCTTATTTCCCTTCTTCTTACAAGAAACTAATATAACCATTCTGATAATGTTTACCTTTATTACCATGATGTACATAAAGGAAAAACATTGTAACAATAGTTTGCAGAGAATGTTATGTGAATGGAACGCATTAGATTTTTTTTTTAATTCTTAATGTGTCTTCTTTTATTTTAATAGATTTATAATATTCGTGAAATTTTAAATATTTAAAGTTCATATATATTTCCATAATTATAACATTGCTTTTATTAATCAGCTTTTGGTTTTTATTCACGTCTTATACTGATTGTAAATGTTTATAAAAATTTGTATCTTAATATTTTTGCTTGAATCACAGATGAATTTTATCTCAGATTATTTCTTTTCCAGGTTATATAAGTTATCTTCTCTATTAATTTTCAAATTAAATCATTCTTCTTATTTGTGCAATTGAAACTTTTACAAATTCGAAGGTAGGTTGCACTAACGGCGAAATCATTTTCAGGCAAAGCAAAGTAAATAACTTCTCAGATTATTGGCACAAGTTTTACAAAAAAAATCGTTATTAGCACATATGCAACTGAAAATTATGATTAGTTTTGATAACAAGTTTTCAGAAATAAAGATGTATCCTTTAACAATAATGGCTGGAATACAGCCCAAACCGGCAGAAAAAAGATAAGTGGAAATCGGCATTATATGCTCTATGACGGTTGTATGTGAAAAAAATTAAGTCAAGCCAATAATAGTAGAGTGTTATTATGCTTATTTATAAATAATAAACGTATAAACACTAGACGTATTTTGGATTGGTTAAATGGGACCTAATATTAGTTTAAATCGCAACGGTTGAGCTGTTGATGAAAAATAACCATGCTGTTCAATCTTTTTAGGAGAGGACGTGAATTAAGGGCTTTTGCTAAGTATTTTGGATTCTTAATATTGCGATAAATTAGTAATTTAGCATAAAATTCCTTTGCTCTATGAAAATTTGTGTCTCCAATTATTTTGTGGAACTCTGGTATCTGTGAATCTCAGTTCTCGTGGCACAAAAAGCAACACAGCGGCTAATAGTGTTTGTTGGCTTCAAAAAAGTGACAGTTTTTAATTTGGCTCGAGAACCAATTTGTTGTCTTGTCGTCGGGCTGTAAACATTTTGAAGTTTCATTTGTATTTTCTCACGAACTACTTTAAGCCATTAACCTCTTTTTACTCTCTTTCTCTCTCTCCCTCTCTCTCTCTCTACTGAGCACTATGTATGTACACAGTACCCAAACATTCTATACCAAGATTTCACTGAAAATACATATTTTGGGGATAACTAAATTCAGAAATTGGTCTGTGTGTGTGTGTTTCTTGATAGTGTTTAACGCTCGCTTTTACTACTATGGCACCGCAGATGATGACACTGATGATACATGGAATGAAGATGGAGCATCGATGGAATATGGTGGTGGGGAAACAGAGAACCTAGAGAAAACCGCTTTGTCCACCACGAATCCCATATGCGGTCGCCTGGAATCGAACCAGGTGGCTTTGGTAAGAGAGTATGATCTAACCTTTCGGCCACGGCGCGGCCAGGTTTGTGTATGTGTCTGTGTGCGCGTGTGAGTATGTGTGTAGGTTTGTAAATGTCTATGGACAGCATAACTGAAAAACAAGAAGTTGGTTAAAAGGATGAGATAAGATGCTTTTCAGGAATATACCCTCACCCCGAACTACCCCTACATGGAACAATTTTAGAAAGAATTGATTTTCTCAAAAATGGCGCTAAATATTTCAATTAAAATAGTGTAGGTATATTAAACATATTTTCATGAAAATAAAATATTTGTTTCTGGGAATAGCCTCTTGAAGACCTTCATATTCTGGATGACTTTTGCATAACAGGTAAACTGTAAGAAATACACAAAAACTTACTACACAAAAATTTAGATATCATTAAAGCCCTCAATTTATGTCATCCTATATATTTTTGGTAGAACTAATCATTACCAAGCTATTCCTTGTTATTGGTTTAATATCGACTTATCTGCATTTGAAGCCCATTTGTTTAACACCTTATAACTGCATTATGTTTAGGCATTGGCCATGCATTTCCCATCTGAAATTACTTATGTAAGACTGTCTTTAATCTCTTAAATTATTTCGGTGCAGTTCATTAACACCTATATAATTCTTATAGTCAGCTTAGTCACCTATCTTACTTAGAAATAGAATATACGGTGACAATTTTTCAACAATTCCTTATAAAAGTATAATATTATTTCAAAAGAATTTCACATCTCACCAGGACAATGCTAATCAGATCGTACACCAACAAAAGTTGACAGTTTTGAACGTATCTAGCAGTTCTGTAAAGGAGAAAGTCCCACAGCACCGTATCCATTTTGGCAACTGCGCCACATAATATTCACTCCTTCATAGCTCACGGAATGACAAATTGAAGACGATTTCTCACATGATATTTGCTTGTCGACGCACATGGAGTGGGTGGTAGCATCCCAAGGGTGATGTAAATTTCTCTGGCAGTGTTTTACCCAATCCCTCACAGGTCCCGTATACAACGTTTCAAATGTTTTTGTTATAACCTCTGCTCCTAAACTAAGAAGTAATAATGACACAATAAGTCACATTTTAATATATGGACGTCAGTATGTAAGAAATGTATGTTTTCTTAGTAATTTTTGTATATATATATTGACATTACTTAAACTGGTGTTAGTACCTACATTGTAACGGTTACCGCAAAGATAACAGTTACAGAAATAAAAATAACGGAAATAGAGAGTAACTAGTTACCCAGTAACTGTTTCACAAGTAACGAATACAAGGTGAATAGTTATTTCCTTAACAGTTATGGAGTCTTGTAGTATCATTCACGTATGTGCATTGCTATCGCTTATCTGTACGTATATAGTTATCCCGATACTCAGTATTAAGCTCCTCCGCTAGAGGACGTGAAAGGCGTTGTCAACCTAATATACCATCTGGCGAGAGGAGAAAACCTACTGCTCTGCTATTTTGCTTTATGAACTAAGAATATATCCATTTTTCTGATGTAATGATATTAGACAATAATCTGTATTTGGACGTTATAGTTTCTCTTCTGTAGTATCATCGCCTTTCAAATGTCAATTGCCACACTTTATCTATCATCTAACGAAAATATATAAGTTATTGTATTCTTAATTTCAGTGATGTTGATGTTGGCAAAAATGATGTGTTTTCTTTGCTATGCTGCATTATGTGAGATTACTATTTGGTGCTCATATGCTTAATCGATCTGTACTTCAGACATTATAACTGAAAACTGAGCAAACATATAAAAACCACTTTCATGTGTAGATGATATATACCTAAAATGTGATCTTTGCGGGAGTAGATTTTCCTATAACTTTAAATCAAATTTATGGAAACGTATTGGGTGGGGTATTCACACACCTGAGAGCCACACATTTTAGAACCTCTCTTCACGCATTTTGTTTCTTATCCTACCACGACCGTTTGTTTTCGATTCATGTCTCTATTCAATGAAGAAAGAAAACAAAGAAGCTTAGTGTTTGCTCATAGAAAGGAGTAGGTATGTTGCACTAAGGGCAAAACCAATTCAGGCAAAAGAAAGTAACTTCCCCATTATTGGCACCTGTTTTGTAAAAATTTTTGTTATTAACACTTGTGTAGCTGAAAAGTACAAATAGTTTTGATAATACGGATACTAATTGATTCAAACTTTTCAGAAATAAATATTCACCCTTCAAAAATAATGATTTGGAGTTGCAGCCCAAACCGGCTGAAAGAGGATAAGTGGAAGTCGCCAATATATGTTCTATGTCCGATGTATGTGCAAGAAATCGAGCATTTTTTCTAAAAATCGTTTGAGTTGTATTCAGATGACTTTTCTTTAGACAATCTCAAAGATTATTATACGGTATAATAGTATTTCTGGAATCAAACCTCGAAGATGGAAGGGTTACCCCATTATCAAGCACATCATAGCTGTAAGTTGAGTATTCTTTATTAATATTCTACAACTACAAACTTCAGGCCTCGGTTTGCATGATGTTTTGGCGATTTTTCCCATCTGCGCATGCAAAGAGGTGCCCGAAAGAAGGGAATATCTCTTAAACCATTAAGGAGAAGGTGTGAGTGTGTGTATGTGCGCGCGTAAGAATGTAAACCCAAGTGAGAATGCATTTTGCCATAGTAGGTAATTAAAATGTTGACACAACTAGAGACCTTTTTTGTTTGAATCAAATAAAAAAGCGAGTTTGTGGAGATAAAGCTCCTGTAGAAACGTAGCTATAGCTAATCGTTATTGATAAACATCATTGCAATGCAACGTGAAAATCCTCAGAACAAATTACTTAATTGTTACTGATTACCGTTACATGTAATGTAATTGCCAACGTGATGACCATAAAAATAACTTAATTGTTACTAGTAACTGTTGTATGTAACAGTTATCCAATTTAACCGTGACAATTATATCTGTTACACAAAACTAGCTGTTAATCACACCTCTACTCACAATTTGATGCATGTAATCAACTATTATTCCGCCAACGTAGAGTTGGATGCCATCCATCTGGAAAACTTTGCCTACAAAGTGATCGTGCTTGTGTGGCATTATATTGACATTCTCTGAACAGTAAAGATATATCAACTAATTTGTTGTTTCTACATCGTGGCCTCTCCATAATACGGGTGAATAACTAATCCCAAAATTTGATATATTCCATTCGCCTGGCTTTCTCTGTCTGTACTATAAACAAATTTCTTACAACATTTTCTTCTTCTATCTACTTCATGCTCCTCGAGATAAACATAAGCAGAATGGTCTTATTGCTTTGTTCCTTATGAGCAGTTATGAAATTATGTTATTTACAGCGCTCTTTAACCGTATGATTCCCAGCCTCCCATACCATATTAGTTCTCTTTGTAAGGCTTGAGATTCTTTTATGTGCCGTAAATCTTTGAACCCACGACTTTGGGAACCAGAGTCATCGAGTTACCCCAAGACCACGGAGGACGACTTATAAGCAGAAAGGAAGTAAGGAAATGCACTATGTTAAAGCGATACTCAAATCTTTTAAAAACTGTCGCAATTGGCATTGAAACTGGCTTCTCAAAACTCTTCGCTTCACCCAAGCAATAGCGCTCTTTTGACCACTTCTGGCACGACTAACCAGATAGCGTATGTCAAACGGGTCCCACCGGGCTTTTAAACAAACACAGTAGAATTAATAACTGAAGCACAGAACGTAGTTTTGACCGAGAAAATTACTTCGCTCCAATCGAAGTTCTCATACTCCACAGCAAATGCTGTCGATTTTGCGGGCCTCTGTCTCACTTCCTTTGCTGTCACACGCCCACGCCGAATTCGGGCATTTTCGTAACGGTTGATAGCCGTCATGCACTACCCGAGAATAACGGTGAATCAGGGATTTCGTCTGAGACTGGAGTTCGAGAGGTCGTGGGATCGATTCCCGTGGGCGAGCTCTCTTACCTCTCTTCGTTCCTCCGAACTTCCTGTCCCTTCATTTCAACTCCATTTGATCCAAACGATCTCTTTGAGAATGTAAGTGTTGGCGAGGATTGACGCCATTCCGTGGTGGTGACTTCGCTCTGAATATACAGTTCTTGGCTGCGGGATGGCTTTGGAAGTTGTCAGTAGACTCAGGAAGTTTGATAAGCGCGGGCATCCCCGCATCAAAATGAAGAACTGTTTAGAACATGTTAGGGATCCTCCACAGTGGCTCTTCCCCCGGCGACCAGTTTTGACCACCCTTTGAAATTACTTATCCTTATAAGGTCTGGTGTACAATACGTCAAAGACTGCAGTGAGGAATCTCCTTCGACACTACCCTGTGCGAACACACACACACATACACACACACACACACACACACACACACGAGAACAAAGACAATCTTGTATGCCGTTCAAAACAGATCTTTTCGACCTCCGCCAAGAAATACCCGTCTTCAATCTTGGTAGATGCACTTGAATTACCTGTGCTCTTCCTTGCAAGGGCCTCCCCATCTTCACGACACAATTTTGCCCATCTCCTCGCAGTGGACTATGGAACCCACAAATGCTACCTAATCTGGTGGCCGAGTAGCCCTGTGAAACCAGGCTGAGAACAGCAGAACGTCTGTCAACGGCCTCTGCCAGTGTGAATGAATGCACCATTGTATGACACTAGTAGTAAATGAGGCCCTCTTTCGATGGTGAATGGAACTAAGCACAGGTACGTGACCAAGACAAAAATCAACACAGTAATAACAAACGAATCAAACCTATCACCAGCAGTTGCAAGCGTTAGCTACAATATTTACAATATATATATATATATATATATATATATATATATATATATATATAGATAATATACATACATACATAATACATACAGGATGTTAATGAACTACACCGAAATAATTTGCGAGATTGTTCACTGACTGATATAAGTAATTTGAGATCGGCGATGCATGGTCTCCGGATAAATATAACGCAGCTACATAGCGTTAAACGTGTGGGTATCAGGTGCTGATTAATCGGTGTTAAAGCAAAGCAGGTTGAAAAAAATGGCTCAGAATGTCCTTAAAACTGCTGCCCGAGTATAGAAATATCGATTTTAAGCAGCTCGTTACTAGTGCACTCAAGATTTAATGTCGCAAAAATCTGTAAAATCTCGAACTAATCACTTCACAGTGCGCCATTGAGAATTCATTAACTATGTTCTGGGATTATATAGCATACTCTGGAGGAATTTTTCCAACTACTCTGGTGGCTTAATGCGTAATGCGGGAAGCTGCTATCCCAAAGGTCATGAGTTCCATTGCAGTCATTTAGCAATTTTTTTTTCATTATTATTTTTTTCATTCCAGACGAAGTGCTGCGACACGTGGCGTACTGGCACTTCAGAAACTTATAGCAGTTACTTCGAAATTTCAATAAATAAGCCATAAGGCTCTTATCTCAAATTACTTATTTAAGTAACCCACATATTCTCTGAAAAAATGTCGCCTTCCGTGGTGCAATGGTTACCAATGGTAACTTCATATACCCAAGGTCGCGGGTTCGAACCCGGCGGAGGACGATGGATTTTTTCGGGTGTAAAAATCCTTAGCATGGCTTCCTTCGGAAGGGAAGTAAAGCCGTGGGTCCCGTGTCGTAGATTTACGGCACGTTAAAGAACCTCAAGCCTGATAGAGAGGCCTCTGAGCAAAATTAAGCGGTCTTTCACGCCCAGTATAGAATGGGACAATGAGTACCACTACAGTTAAAGAGTGTCCATAAATGAAACGCCATTTCCATTTTTTCTGAAAATATTTCGGTCAAGTTCATTAACATATTGTACACACACACACACACACATATATATATATATATATATATATATATATATATAATGCACCAATACTCATGATAACTAATATCGTGGAAAGTTTATATTCAGTTGAAATTAAGATTCTGAAGTAGAAATTAAACAAAGGGGGAATTGCATACGCAGAGGTTTGAACTTAGGTTTGCCAGTTTTCAAAGAGTGTGCGTTACCTCTGAGTTATATTTCGTTGGGCTTAAAAATATCTTGCCATATTCATCTAGACGCCATTACACTAGCCATGAAACATGATTTGTTTGTTGTATTCAGGGTACTTGATAGCTTATGTATCATGTCATTGATTGTCGGTTGGTTTGGAGTTGGTTGCTTCTCCTGTATGTATAGCCAAGGCGCATAGCATCAAGCAGAAACAATTTTGGGTTTGTTGCCGAAATGGTTAACGAAGAAAGGGAAGTATGGCGCTAGTTGTCGCAACACCCCTATTTCTTTATCAGGAACCATAACATTATCAGATACTACTCCAGACACGACCTATTTATGTGTTCCACAACGATGACTTACGCTGCATGGACTTTTAATAAAATCTAGCTGCTTATCGCCATTATCGAAGTGTGTAAACCGCGCTACAATATAAATTGGAACTTTGAAATTTTCTCAGAGTGGACCCAATACTTTTTCCATGACTATGCATTGTATATATCTGATAAAGAAAGTAAAATATACAAGGTCAGGGCAAAAGAAATATCCGCTTGAAAGAACACAAAAATAAAGAACTGTTGTCGGCGTTGTCCGCACATTGGTGAGGAAACCACAAAATCAACTGGGATGTCACTTTATTAAAATCAACTAATACCGCAGCAGAACTGACATCATGGGAACGCATCTTCATATGCAAGTGTAATCAGGAATTAAATAAAAATAGACACCAGCTGATTTCCAATTTCTCAGTCCCACCTTCAGAGATAGTTCAGTGGAACAGTGGAAGTTCATGTCAATCCACATGAATTAGTCGAGCAAATCAACTGAGGATGCCACAAAGTGAGGCGAAATTACGATATCTAACTTTTTTTTTTTTTAAAAAATATATAGCTGAAGTCACACAAGCTCAAGTGAGAATGAACGAAAACACCTTTGTATTAATTAATTCATGTATGTTTATTAATCGGTGACCTCATTTATTATTTGTCCAATGACGCTCCTCTTGTAACCAATGGTAGCATACTTGCTAATCACAGACAATTTCGTTCCAAATTCACGTGGAGTGACTGCCTGCCAAACTGCTGCAGCCATACACGATAGCAATTATCAAACGAAATCGCACATTAATGCAGTTAATGCACCAACTATGCCCTGAACTCGTTGCTTTCCACTCTATCGGTACTGAAGATTACAATCCAGTTATAATTGTCTCTTCGGCTTACTGAATTTACGGTCATTTTCAACTTAACAATATTTTAGAGATGAAAGTATGACTTCAATAGTGCTGTGATGTAGTAGTTTTACAGGATGTAGAAATACAGGCAAATTTGTGAAACATTTTAAGAATGAATATGTCTTATTTCTAATGTATGCATTATACCATTTTTGCAGGAAGCTAAAAGCTGCAAATACAGTACTAAGCCTTCCATTTGCCTCTTTAACGAAAAATGAGGGTTAAAAACAAAAACATTGAGAAAACACGAATATGCTCTGTTTTCCCTCTTGCGGGTTAACCGTGCCATCTCTGTCTCACATTTTCTTCTTTTACTTTTTCCTTCGTAGCGCACGTTCGCTCTCTCTGCTTTGCCTCCCCATTTCACCAGAATCCCTTTGTTTCTACACCACGGACGGCCCTCCCGCTGTTTATAAATGATGGCCTCCTGCCTGCTGCAGAGTCGAAAATGTTTTGTAAAGCGGTTCGCAGTTGTCAACTCTCTACGCTTATTCATGACGCTAGATTTCCCTCGCTATTCTTTCCCTTTTCTTTCCTCTCCCCTCTCTCATTCTTCTGTTGTTTCATTCCCGCACTTCTGCATATCTCTGCCTTGTTTCTTCAGTGGATTGCTGGTCATGGTCAGTAGATCTCCGACAGAACCACTTGAAGTTTCCACTGTGTTCACTTTGGAGCTCTTTTGGAACATTTACTGTGGCAGAAGCTGCTGTCATTGTCTTTTTTCCACTTTTTTGTTAAAAGATGAAAGCCTTTGTCCACCTATTTCGGGTTACTCATGTAAACACAAGTGGCTTTTATAAACGCATGTCTTAATGCTTAGCAGTCTTCCAGCTAGATGTAATTTCCAGGATCTCCTCAATAGGCATGTAATATGCACTACTTCTATAAAACAAGGTTTTATACTTATTTAATCCTTAACAATGGAGAACTATAAACTGTATATGTTTTTTAATGCAAGGGGTCATTGAAATTTGTTGACACACTTCGGTCTACACAATGAACAATTTCTACATTTTACCTTCAGTGGCGTTCGTTTAATTACAAACCATGTAATCAACTTAATGTTTTAAAAAAGTTATTTACATTGAAACAGTTCCTGATGAATGCAACTCATACACTTCAATTTCTTAATTACCTATCTCTGAGGAAAATATTATGAAATATAATCCATTTTGTAATCCATTTCAGATGTTTTTATTATTTACTACCAGTATTCAAAATAATACATTTCACCATTTATATTGAACTTCAAATAAAAAAAGAACAAATTTAAAATCCATTTATGTAAAGTTCGTGTGATAATAGGTTTTGCAATAATTTAAAAAAATGTGAGGAGCCTAATGCGAAACCCAGAGACTGAAGTTAACCGTGGCTATTTTAGGACTGTATATCCTTATCGCTGAATATCTACTTTCAACAGAACTGGAAGAAAAATCCACAGGAACTTGTTGAAAGTTAAATCATAGGTGTGTTGTCTCACGGCCGAGCCTTCAGGTGTGTGTGTGTGAGTGTGTGTGTGTGTGTGTGTGTGTGTTACGTGAATTTCACACGACAGCCGTAGCTTATTGTTCGTTAGACCCCTGGAGGAAGGATAAGATGAGTGTAATTTCAGAGGGCAGCCGATGTCCTGACAAGGAAACTGTAGGGTCCTAACAGTTGACAAGCAATTCTTCATCTCGACGCGGGGAACGCCAGGAGTCTATGGTAAAGGTCCGAATAGACCGCCTGAGTTTGCTGACAACCACTAACGCCATCCTGCCACCGAGAGCTGTATTTACAGAAGGCAGTCCGCCTCTGCCGGATTCTTCGTCGATACTTACAAATCTGAAAGAGACCAGTTAGGATGAAATGAAGATAAAATGAAGAGACAGAAAGTTCAGCGAATGAATAATCATCTCCAGCAATCGCCTAATGACCTAGGCAACCCATTGGTCAGAGAGGTCGGCCGCGGGGAACCGATCCTAAGATCTCCCGAATGCCATCCCTGTCTCAGACGTTCGGTTGTTTACGTAACAGGTTACACGGTTGATCCTTCTCTGCCCTGCCTGACTATAGCTGGTGTGATGTATGTAAACACATTAGACCTAGACATTTATGCTAATGCTATTAGACCTATTAGTTACAGAAATTGACGCTAATGCTATTAGCAAGCGCGCAAAATGATGTATACTTATTTGGTAAACACTTTGGTTCTACGAAATATCAAATTATTTGCATTTAGCTCCCACCCCGTATAATTAATATTTTCACTGACGATAATCTAATACAGTTCTCTCACTATGCTCTGGTTTTCGAAAAACTTATCAATTTGCCGCACTTTTAGTTGACTGCCTTGTCGATACTTAAATATTACAGTTGCATCTTTTCCTTCTATCGTTTTCTAAACGTTCTTCCCATTATGTATGACTTAAGCTCGCACTTTCCATAAACACCTTGGTGCCTGCTTGATTAAAAATACAATGTGTTACATTCGCATGATTTTCTCTATTTATTATGTAACTGACTATACGTACAAAAGTTTATTATTTTATCTACTTCATATTAATCCAGAAAAAAACATTAGCAAAAATGGTCTTATTACTTGCTTCCTTGTGGATAAGCAGATCGGGAAAAAGGGAATACATTAGGCTGAAGCGATAATCTATAATATTTTAAAAGCTATCTCTATGTGATTAGACTTCGGTTCTCTTTGAATGACTAGGACTAAAACAAATGGGACAGGAATGACGAAGTCCAGTTTGAGAAAAATTTAATTGAAACCACTAATCTACAAATTATGTATATGGCATAAATGTGTATTTTAACGAGATCTAAAGCTTTTGTGATTAAATTTTTGTCTATTTCTTACACTAGAGCAGTTATGCAAAACTCATTTAGAATGTATAAGACTTCAGATGTTATTCCCAGAAAATTCAAGATATATATATATATATATACACATATATTTGATTTAAATATCTTTAAAATTTTAATGAAATGTTTAGACCTTTCTGAGAAAAGTGAAATTTTCAAAATTATTTATCTGAAAAGGTAGTTTGATGTGGTCGGCTTTCCTTGAGTTTTAAGAGTGCAGAACGCAGTTCATCGAATCAATATAATATATACTGAAGTTCCAAAGGTAGGTGAGGAATCAGAGCTTACAGTGGTGGCTAAAAAATTGGCTGTGAATGAAGCTGAGGAACAACAAACTTCAAATTCGTATATATATGGATATATATGGTCGATTAGTTACCTTTTTAAATATCTCTCCACACACTATCCACATAGCAGTTAGCGAACGTATTGTATTCCGCCCAAATATTTGAGTCAATTTTTCAACGGAAATATATATTTTGAGGTTCCCTGAATCCCAAAAAAGGCATTTTAAAAATGTTCCGTGTATGTGTGTGTGTCTATGTACAGTATAACTTTCGAAAAGTCGATTAGATACCAAACTTGCGATTTAAGTTCAACATCTTCCAAAGATGCGCCATGAAGGTTTTCAAGAACATCCTTCCACTCAAAAAAATATTTTACGAGGAAGATTTTTCGAAAATTTCGATATGATCAAAATACCTCTAACAATTTTGATTAAGTGCCATATTTTTAAGATATTTTCATGACAAATGAAACATATATTCCGAATTTTCTGCAATAGCCTCTAAAGACCTCTTCATTCTGTATGACTTTTTTATAATTGATAAAACGTAAGAGATACACAAAACCTTACTACACAAAAATGAAGATCTGGTTAAAAAAGGACACAATTTATTGTTTTGTAGAATTAACCATTTTTAAGATATTCCAAGTCATTGGTTTCTGTTTTAGAATACCTAAACTATTTTTCTCAAACGACAAGTCATCATTCGCTTCACATCACCAATATTTTACCACTGGTCGTGCAAACAGCACCGAATTTCAACTGCATAATACCTAGCTTTTAAAAGATTTGGCAATCACTTAGTCTAGTGTATTCTCTTATTGTACGAGGAGCTTTTTTGCAGAAGAGCGAAAGTCATGTGAAAGAAACGCATAAGATTTTTTTTCTATTGGAATACATTATGACGGCTTCTAGCTGTAGACTCCCTTGCCGTATTTCGCATTTGAAGAGACTCTCCGAGCATGTCTTTCCGGGATTGAGGGTAGGGCCCAATGGGTTGCTCGTCAGCGATGCTATCTCCTCTACGCGTGGTCCAGGGGTGAACATTAAAACATCTGATGTGTTCTCTATTCACATGACTCTCTATATCTCTGCAAAAACTATTATTAAAAAACTTATACTTCTATTTACTTCATGATAATCGAGAAAAAATTAGCAGAAATAGTCTTATTACTTCCTTCCTTATAAGTAGGAGCGAAATAAGGGAGTACCATGGGTTAAAGTGATAGTTAAAAGCTGGTTGCTATGTGACTTGTTTGTATGGACAGGAGTTGGCAAATTTCTGTATGAGAAAAGTATAAATTTTTCAAAACTGAGACTGATATAAAGGAATATCTAAAAACGATCAACTCCACAAGAACAATATATATGATATGAATTGCGTGTTTTAGCATTCTCTCCAGTTTTTTGTGTGTTAATTTTTTGTCCATCTCTTACGGTTTAGCAGTTATGCAAAATTCCGTAAAATTGATCCTGAATAGTCTTCAGAGGCAATTCCCAGAAAATTCAACATATACATTTTATTTGTCAGGTAAATATCTTGAATGCACTCTATTTTAATCAAAATCGTTAGAGCCATTTTTAAGAAATTCAAATTTCCAAAAAAAGTTTCATGTATAGGGTAGTTTGGTGGGGGAATTTTTCTCAAAATCTTCGTGTCACATCCCTGGAAGATACTAAATTTAAATACCAAGTTTGGTATTTTACCGACTTTTCGCTTTTGAGTTATCGTGTTCACAGACACATGGACACACGCACACATACACCGACCTTTTTCTGAAAATGCTTTTTTTTTATACAGGGAACCCTAAAATATATATTTCCGGTGAAATCTCGGTATCGAGATACCTTCTCTATACACTATGCACATAGTACGTGTAGAGAAAGTAAAAACTACGCATTTTTCAACAAGATTTGATTCTCCCCGTGTCCTACCGTGAACATCCATATGGTTCTTTCTCGCCTTTTGCAAAGTTGCTCCAAATGCTAATAATCTGTGTCCCCTTGTCAAGGTTCAAGTTGTGAGGATGCCTTGCAATTTCTAGGGTCTCTTCCTTGTTTTGCCATCTATGCTCCATTGCCACTACCGTTGTATTGAGTGCTTGGTGTCCGCTGCATACAAGGCAAGCCAGCTCTCGCGGCTGTGATTGGTAGGGTCAAGCGGACAAATGTGACAAGAGTGGAATCCTCAGGCCCTCTAGAATAAAGGACGGCAATCAGCCGCATACGGCGCTGTGAAGCCCTGAAGACGGTCTCAACAAGCGGCCGAAGCTTTGGCAGAAGACTACGATGATGCGGCAGCAATCAGAAGCCAGCCATATTTTGCACGACACAGACCGCGAAATCCTACGAGAACAACCTGGAATTATATTGTAAATAAGAGTATTTAAATGGATACTTTTAAATTGCAAAAATTGTCTTCTCGAGTGTCATGGAATTTATTCATTTAACAATACTTTAATCAGTCACATATACAAATATGCCATATAATATTCAAGTATTACAACCAAGTACGTTAAAGACAGGTAAATATGCATCCTTATACAAGAACTTTATTAGATTGATTTATAGAGCATAAGCAAACAGAGAGCGAGTACTTCTGAGAATTTGCGTGTCAGTAAACTGATTAATTTAATATCAGCGACAGGGAGAAGAGCATATCTGGGTGTATTGTACTTTCAAACTTAAGCTAAGAGTTCGCAGAAATTGGTTGAGTGGAAATAAGTGGAAAACATGTAAACATCAGCAAATGGTAGACATTGTTAGATGGAAGCTTGTTTACCTTTAATGTAGATATATTTGCTTGTCTAGAATCTGCCTTAATCGGCTTGAATTCACGATAATCTAATCTAATTCTGCTGACTGCTTCACACTCAAGGACTTTCGAAATACAGATTATCGTCAACCTTAAGAATTTAGCAACAAGTCATTTTACACAGATTTAATACTTTGCTTGCACAAGGTAACACTTCCGACGGAATATTATTGAAATAGATGATATTATCAACCATCAGCTACATATATACTTTTTGAATCTTTAGCACAATAGGCTGAGTTTCACCAGAATACTGAAATCTCTTCTTATGAAGCTATAAACGAAGGGGAACATCAAACAAGGCGTCTACAAGTGAGGACAAAATTCCAGGTCAAAGTTTTTCCTTCTTTTTATAGAGGTTTATTGAAAAGTATACAGCATATTGCATATGGAAAACTTTAAACAGCAATGAGTTGGTAATACTTTAAATATTTCTTATTTCAAGCTATTATATAATGTTGATCCTGCCCAATATGAGGTAGGAACTACCCCTGACACTGCACATCATTAGATAGTATCAGGTTTAGGATAGAGTCAGTACTCGCGCTTGCAAAGAGGAATGGAGCACATCACGGAGTTAAGGTGCAGAGGTATACGTGCCATTTGTATGCATTATCTATATTCAGGTAAAATTACATGAACTTATTTTTCTTAAAACGTGGAATAAAATAATAAAACATGTAAAAGTAAACCGAAATTCCGGGTTCGAATTGCGGCTATCATTAAATTATTTTCCATTCTGATCCTACCTTCCAAACTCAAAAATATTGGTGTCATTTTACAAATAGTTTTATTTTACATTTTCCATGTATTTCATAAGGTGTTATTGACACCTTAAATTTTATTAAATCATTATTTCCAATATATATATATGTATGTATGTATGTATGTACGTACGAATGTATGTATTTATTTATTTTTGTACACTGTCTCATAACACACTAAACCATAGTGTAATTTGACATATTTCACTGCTTACAGCATTGGGATAATTCTGCTTGTAGCGTATTTCTTCATATGTTGCACATTGTAAATTGGCTAGTTGTATGCTGTGGGCTATTACAGAGCCTAACACGTTTCGTTGGAGGTATACAAGAGAAATACACAAGGCTAAAGATACAATCAAACAATGCTGGTTGCTGTGATGGCTTTGAAATTCCATGCTGTTTGCCAGACTACGAAAAAAAATAACAATTTATAATGTGAGAAATGTATGTATGTATCTATTATATGTGTATTTTTTTAATTTTATTTAACTGCATGCTACATTACAATAAGTAGTAATACTACATGCATTGGTTAATAGTTAATACAATTTTATAACTACAAATTATATAATATAACTATTTGTGCAAATTTGATAAATTGTTTTTTGTACTTCTGTAGCCGTTCTCTTTTAGAATTCAACCACCGCCCCCATGTTTTTATGATATTATTTCTCAATGAAGTTCTTTTTCTCCAGTTTTAAACATCATAAATCAAATGAACTACTGTTTGGCTTCCATCACCGCAGAGACAAGTCAAGTGTCAGTTATTTTAAAACGGTAGAAGTAAGATTTAATCTACCATGATCTGACAGAAAAGTTGTTATATTAGCTGTTACTGGTATGTTGATTTTAAGTCTCAGTTTTATACATGGAAAATATCATGTAGTTATTTATGCTTTTGGAGTTGTTTGCCATTCACTTTCCCAATTCACTCACTTTTATCTTAAAGTTCTGTTAGGAGTTCACTTTCAGGTATTATTTGTAACATGTCGCTGTTCCTTCCTGCTGCTTTTGCCAAGTTAACTGTAAGTTCGTCGCCGACGTTTCCTGCGTTGAACTTTTACCCAAGAGAAATTGATGGTCCAGTTTTGGTTCCTGATCTGATGAGTGATTTCCTCATGAGATATGTTTGGTTGCTGGTGTTCTTCAGTGAACTGGAGGCATTCTACTATCGGTGTAGAGGACAGCAGTTTTTTGCCTGATATGCTGATTTTCGAGTGAATCTATGTTTTCCCTTGCTTTCAAAATGGCTACCTGCTCGACCTGTTTGTTTGAACAACTATTATGGATTTTTAATTTCATTTAGAGATCATTTTCCATTAATATAGCTATTCCAGATCCAGATCCGAAGTCTCCTTTACTTCCGTCTGTATAGTTTTTCAAAGTGTATTCAATATTTTCTTGTTTGTCTGTGATATTGACAATATCTGCAGGAGATAGCCATTTTGTAAAATGAAGTGCTCTGTCTACTGGATTCTTGATGTTCTCAATCAATTTTTTGTATTCTCAATCTCTATTAAATGGGAGTAGTCTGTGTAAGGACACACATTACTTCATGAAATACAGTTCTGAATACCTTTGGCTTTTTATATTAAGTAATCTTTGTACCCTCTTGATTGTTGCTTTATTGCAAAGCCGTTTCAATGCTTCTATCCATATAGTTGCTCCGTATGAAGTAAAAGGTAGTATAGCTCCTTTATACATGACTTTTAGTAAACCATGATTCAGACCCCAGTCAATCTTAGCCGTTTATGTATGTATGTATGTATGTATGTATGTATGTATGTATGTATGTATGTATGTATGTATGTATGTATGTATGTATGTATGTATGTATGTATGTATGTATGTATGTATGTATGTATGTATGTATGTATGTATGTATGTATGTATGTATGTATGTATGTATGTATGTATGTATGTATGTATGTATGTATGTATGTATGTATGTATGTATGTATGTATGTATGTATGTATGTATGTATGTATGTATGTATGTATGTATGTATGTATGTATGTATGTATGTATGTATGTATGTATGTATGTATGTATGTATGTATGTATGTATGTATGTATGTATGTATGTATGTATGTATGTATGTATGTATGTATGTATGTATGTATGTATGTATGTATGTATGTATGTATGTATGTATGTATGTATGTATGTATGTATGTATGTATGTATGTATGTATGTATGTATGTATGTATGTATGTATGTATGTATGTATGTATGTATGTATGTATGTATGTATGTATGTATGTATGTATGTATGTATGTATGTATGTATGTATGTATGTATGTATGTATGTATGTATGTATGTATGTATGTATGTATGTATGTATGTATGTATGTATGTATGTATGTATGTATGTATGTATGTATGTATGTATGTATGTATGTATGTATGTATGTATGTATGTATGTATGTATGTATGTATGTATGTATGTATGTATGTATGTATGTATGTATGTATGTATGTATGTATGTATGTATGTATGTATGTATGTATGTATGTATGTATGTATGTATGTATGTATGTATGTATGTATGTATGTATGTATGTATGTATGTATGTATGTATGTATGTATGTATGTATGTATGTATGTATGTATGTATGTATGTATGTATGTATGTATGTATGTATGTATGTATGTATGTATGTATGTATGTATGTATGTATGTATGTATGTATGTATGTATGTATGTATGTATGTATGTATGTATGTATGTATGTATGTATGTATGTATGTATGTATGTATGTATGTATGTATGTATGTATGTATGTATGTATGTATGTATGTATGTATGTATGTATGTATGTATGTATGTATGTATGTATGTATGTATGTATGTATGTATGTATGTATGTATGTATGTATGTATGTATGTATGTATGTATGTATGTATGTATGTATGTATGTATGTATGTATGTATGTATGTATGTATGTATGTATGTATGTATGTATGTATGTATGTATGTATGTATGTATGTATGTATGTATGTATGTATGTATGTATGTATGTATGTATGTATGTATGTATGTATGTATGTATGTATGTATGTATGTATGTATGTATGTATGTATGTATGTATGTATGTATGTATGTATGTATGTATGTATGTATGTATGTATGTATGTATGTATGTATGTATGTATGTATGTATGTATGTATGTATGTATGTATGTATGTATGTATGTATGTATGTATGTATGTATGTATGTATGTATGTATGTATGTATGTATGTAAGTGTGTTTGTATGTAGGACATTTCAAAACAATTAAATACAAAGGTAAATATCTCCGAAATCTGTAACGCCAAAAATCTGATATAAACTACGTGCTTAAATGAGATCTAGCTTTTTATGTAGGACTTTTATCTGAACTATATCTGCATCTTGTGGTTTAACGCCACTTATACACATCTCATTTAGAATGACAGATTATTCCCAAAAAAGTCAATATTGATTTTAATATTCATGCACAGTTTTAAGAATATAATATTTTATTAGAAATCGTTGTACAACTTGAGCTAAGTATTCAAAAACAACGATAACTCTTCCACATAAGGAATAACTTGAATATTTTCATGTTCTATCTTGAAGCGATGCTCAGCTTAAATACAAAGTTTGACTTGCGTTAAATAATTTGTTTTAGGCAATGCTATTTACGCATACACATTCACATAAACACACACACATACCCCATACCCACTTACACATATATAAACACTTTTTAATTTTCTTTTAACATTCAGCAATTAACAGTACTATTTCTGATGAATTCTCTGTTTCTGTTACTTTCTCTACATGTACTATGTGCATATTGTATAGGAAGGTATTGTGTTGCACCCAAAAATTCAATATCGTGATATGTTTAGGAATCCAAAAAAATATTTTTAGAAAAATGTCCACGCATGTGTGTGTCTTTGGACAGTATTGCTCAAAAACGAAATAATAATATTGATTCTTGATATTTAAGTTCAGTATCTTCCAAGAAGATTTTCAAGAAAATCCCCCACCTCAACTAACATTTACATCGAAAAAATTCCGAATTTTTCCCTCAAAAATGGCTCTAACGGATCTGAATAAAATCTCGTATATTTAAGATATTTGCATGACAAATAAAAGGTATATCTTGAATTCTCTGGTAATATTCTCTGAAGCCTCTTTATTCTGAATGCATTTTTTAATTTTTCGTAACTAGTAAACCGTAAAAGATAGGCAAAACGTACTTCACAAAAATGTAAATCCTCTCAAAACACACAATTTATGTCATATATTTTTTTTTATTTGAGTTGATCGTTTTCGAGATATTCCTTGTTATGAGTTTCAGTTTTAAAATATTTAACTTTTCTCATACAGGAACTTGCCAACTTCTGGCCATGCAATGTGGTCTCAATCCCATAGCAAACGCACATTTTAAAACATTTGGCTGTCGGTGTAACCAACTGTATTCCTTTATTTTCTTTCTCCTTATAAGGAAGCAAGTAATATGCTATCGTTTATCTCGATTAGCACTAAGTAGATAGAAAAATAAGCTTATTAACAATAATTTGTTACAGAGGTGTAGAGAACGTCATACGAATGCAACACATTAGATTTTTATTTTCTCTATACATACTATGTATCCAAAATTTCGATACCGGGATATAACCAGAAATATGTGTTTTGGGCCCCCCTGAATCTAAAAAAAACTTTTAGAAAAATATGCATGTATGTGTATTTAAATTAAGTATCTTCCAAGGATGAGACAGGAAGATTTTCAAGAAAATCCCTTCACCCGAAACTACCCTTTACATGGAAAGAATTCGAAAATTGTGATGTTGCATAGTTAGTAAGCCATAAAAGATAGAACTTTTATTACTTAACTAACCCTTTAAAAGGAAACCCAAATAAAAAGAAATAAAACATTTAAAGATAAAGGTAAAAATCTCCTTCATGCCAAATATATTAACTTACAAAAACTTACTACACAAAAATGTAGATATCCTTAAAACACACAATTTATGTCATATACATTTTTGGGTGGTGCTGTCTGATTTCGAATATTTCTTGTTATCAGTTTTAGTTTTAAAATGCTTAAAACTTTTCTCATACGAGAACTTGTCAACTCCTGGCCACTAAAAGTATCGGCTTTCGATTTCAATCCCATAGCAACCACTTTTTAAAACATTTGACTCGGATTGACCTAGTGTAATTATTTATTTCCCTTCTCCTTAAAGGAACTAGGTAATAAGACCGTTTGTGCTAATGTTTATCTCGACCAGCGTGAAGTAGATAGACGAACAAGCTTATTAACAACAATTTGTTACAAAAATAGAGAGAAACTCATGTGAAGCGAAAAATCACTACTTTTACTTTCTCTTCGGTCTATGTACATAGTGTATAGAGAAGGTATTCTAATGCAACTAGAAATTCAATACTGAGATTTCACCGGAAATACATGTTTTGGGTCCCCCTGAATGTAAAAAGGATCATGTTTAGAAAAAGGTCCGTGTGTATGTATGTGTATGTGTGTGTGTGTATCTGAGGACAGCATAACTCATAAACGAGAAGTCCGTTAAAAACTAAATTTTGTATTTAAGTTTCGTACCTTCCAAGGATGCGATACAAAAGTTTTCAATAAAACCCCTTCACCCACACTATCTTGGAAGAATTTTAGAAACTTTAGATTTTCTCAAACGTGGCTTAAACTATTTAATAAAAATAGTGTATATATTATACTTATATGAGATAAAATGTGAATCTTGAATTTCTTGGGTTTAGCCTCGAAAGATGTCTTCGTTATGAATGACTTTTGCATAAGTGGTAAATCTTAAAAGATAAACAACTACATAAAAATGTGGATTTTGTTAAACACACATAATTTCTATCTTATACATTCTTTGTTGTGAAGCTAACCATTTCCGAGATACTCCTTCTTAATGCTTTTAATGGTAGTACGATTTCTGCTAACGGTTGTCTCGATTAATGCGAAGTACATAGAACAATTAGCCAATGCAACGATAGTTTGTTGCAGAATAGTAGAGAAAATCATATGAATGGAGTAAATCCGTTTTTTTTTTTGAGTAATAATTTCTATCGAAATAAATATACAAAATCCGTTCATATTAAAGAGGTTATCTAGAATATTCAACATATAAATTTTATCCAAATGCAAATACCTTAAAGATTATGAATAAAATCAAATAATAACAACATTCAATTTAAAGAGAGAATAAGCTTTTAAATATTGCTAACACATTTTTGCAAGATGCTGACCTTGGATGCCAGTTTGTATATTTATATGAAGTTTTGTTTTTTTAGCTACGCTGTTCACAAACACAAAAGCTTGCGAGCGTAAACTGTATTTTTAATCCAGAATACCACAAAATTTGTATTTCTTATGGACTTTAGTTTCTTAGAATAACACTCTCTAATTATTTAATGTAATTCGTAGGCAAAGCAAGAAAAGAGGAAGAAAAAAAAAAGAAAAGAAACTACTCAATAGCATGGAGTTGTTAACCTTTACGTTTCATATCCCGTCCATGACAAACTTAGATAGGTTATAAGCAGAGAATTGTATTGTAAAATTTATCTCTATAATCCGGCAATATCATAAGTTATCCTTTATAAATTAAAATGCAAAATTACTTGGTTACATTTAGCATTCACGATTTTCTTCTTCGGATCCGAGCGTAAACTTCACAACCATAAACTTTATTCCTGGGGATTTTCATCCGCAAAAGTTGTTACAAAATGTTGTGTGTATGTATGTACATGTATACGTATATACATTTATTTAATAATGGTAGTAATATTGGTTACTAAAGTTATTTCAAAAGTAACGAAGTCCTTTTGAAGAACTTAGAAGTTGGAAAGAGAATTCTTCTCGCCTTTTCTTGAGATTAAAAACTTAAGAAAAATATTATTTGATGTACATCAGTACGAAGCAAAATTTCTTCTATTAATATTACAAATAGGCAATATATCTAAATCGTTAAAAAAACTACATTGATTTTCTCTTTCTATACATGTTTATTTTATATCATCCTTTCATAAGATTATAGTGATTTAATATATAAAATGAATGTATTTAAATGTAATTAGTACACAATATTTGTTCTACTTCACTGGCACACACATCTTGGCAATTCATTAGCAAGCTAAAAGTTCTATACTATCGGACTATGATCCCAAACCTCATTTATAATTTGCAAGTTATGGAGATAGTTATACACTACTATGCTAGGTTCATAGTGTTTCTCTAGTGTTGCTATCATCGATTGCTTTATTTTTTGGTTGATCATCAGTCGATGAATGTAATTGAATGGATTTTCAAGTTACTCGACATTCGTCTTCTCAGGATAAGGGAAAGCCCCGAAAAAACCTTACCCGAGTGACTCACCCTAGATTCGAACTCGCGACCTCTGGAACATGAGGCAGATGCGTTACCCCCACACTGTCGAGGCGGGCAAATGTTTCCTATAGTCTTCAACATTATTCCTTTGTTAAGTAAGACCAGGTTGCACCTTTTGGATTAAAACACGAGTATTTACATATATGAAGTATGCATCATTCACACTATGTATTATTTTGCCTTATAAGCTCTATACATAACCAATTCATTATACATTCATTGTGCTTTTATTTTTGGTCATTTTGTAGATTAGTTTATGGTTTTAGCTTGTAAATATACAAATATCATTTGAAAGCAGTGGATTGCATGGAATTGTGTCGATATAATGCGTAATGATATGTTGGTAAGGAAATCCAAACTGCCTCTGTCACTTCCAGTCTCCACCCCTTACTTTGTTCTAGCGAATGACTTTTTTACTTTTTTAAATGGTTGTTACGACCAACGTTATCCTGATCTGGCCTCCATTTGTGTCTCTCTTCTCATGCCTCCAATGTGTCACGAAGTCGTAAAGGGCACCTAGGATTTAGGTGTGGTGCTCTACCTCAGGAATTGGGGACCCCTCCTCGTATTTTTCCCTTTTCCTGCGCACCTAAGTCTGAAACAGACGTGGTTTATAGGTTATTTGAGTGCCACACTTTTACATCAAGATATTGGGAGACAGGTTCATACAGGTGTGAACCGTCGTTGCAAATCATGCCTTTCAGTCACTTGGGTAAAATGTTTCCTTTCGCCGCTCACCTAGGGCACGCATTTGATCACTGGGCAATGCATATGTGTAGGACTTGAATTCAAACCAGCAAGAGATTGACTTATCCAACGCTGGTGTGGAAGACAAATGATAAAGAAATTCTGCCAACATTAAACAAACAAAACCAAATGAATCTGCAGGTTTGCAGGCATTTGCTGTAATATCTGTGAGGGCAGTTGAAGATGTTGACCAAAACGTTCAAACATTATAGAAGCATGTGCACAGCGAGTGTTCGAACCTGACGTTTAGAGGGTCTATTCATGCCACGTATATCATTCTCTGGTAATTAGAGCTGAAGGATGGGTAACATTACGCGGTACCACAAACAACTGTTGTACCAAAGTGTCTCCCACCAGTCTGTTAGGGAATTTATATTGCATACTTCTATCTTAATTTTAACAATTTTAAATGTATAGCACCAGAAATCCTTTGGATATTTTAAACTAATTTTAAGTTGTATTAATTACTTTCTGTGGCACGCACTGAGTAGCCATAGAAGGTATTCGGTATATTTTGACCCATTTGTAACTTTCATTAGTTCTCTTGGCGTACTTAATAGTTAGAGAAGGTACTGTACTACACCCAAAAAAATTTACTTACATATTTAGCCAAAAAGACTTATTTTGAGGTCTTTGAATCCCAAAATAGCCCTTTTAATTCCTCTACAAGTGCATATTATGTACATACATACTAAAGAAAGGGTAAGATTCCCCACAAAAAGTCGATACCGAGATTTTCCCTAAACATATTTTGAAGATATTATTTTGTAGATACAAGAATAATCTTTTGTAAGAACATTTTGTTCGTGAAACAGCTAGAGAAAGGCATATGCATGGAACACATCAGGTATTTGAGACTGCTGTTTGCTACTCATATCTACAAAACAAACACTTGCAACATACATAATGGTTAGGAAAATATAAAGGTAAAAGTAAAAGTAATTTACCACGTGCTCCAATGGTTCCAAGTTTTTATTTAATAAAAAAAAATGCTTAAAACATTGATTCAGAATTGGCTGTAAATATGATTAGACAGAATGAATCAGCCCTGTAACAAATAAAAACAGTCTGATGTAATTCATTCACATGACTTTCTCTACGTCTCTGCAACAATTATTGCTAAAACGTTTATACCTATTTCTATTTACTTCATGCTAATCTAGAAAAAAATTAGCAGGAATAGTCTTATTACTTATTTCCTTGGAAGTAGAAGCGAAATAAGGGAGTACCATAGGTTAAAGTGATAATCAAAAGCTGGTTGCTATATGATTGAAGTTCCTTTGTTTGTATAGACAGGCGTTGACAAATTCCTGTATAAGAAAAGCGTAAGTTTTTAAAGATGAAACCAAAAATAAGGAATATCTAAAAAATGATCAACTCCACAAAAAAATGTATAGAATATAAATTGTGTGTTTTAACGTGCTCTAAATTTTTTGTATGGTAGGTTTTTGTCCAACTCTTACGGTTTAGCAGTCATGCAAAATTCACCCAGAATAAAGTACTCTTCAGAGGTTATTCCCAGAAAATTCAAGATAAACATTTTATTTCTCAGGTACATATCTTTAATGTACCATATTCTAATCAAAATCGTTAGAGAATTTTAAGAAAATCAAAAATTTCGAAACAAGTTCCATGTTAAGGGTAGTTTGGGGCGGGGGATTTTTTCTCAAAAACTTCGTGTCGCATCCCTGGAAGATACTAAACGCCAATACCAAGTTTGGTATTTTACCGACTTTTCATTTTTGAGTTATCGTGTTCACAGTCACTCGCACACGGACACACATACACACACGGACCTTTTTCTGAAAATGCTTTTCTTGGATAAAGGGGATAAAGGGGACCCTAAAACATTTCCGGTGAAATCTCGGTATCGAATTTTTGGGTGGAGTGCAATACTTTCTCTACACATTATGTACATAGTACTTGTAGAGAAGGTACTAAAAAAAAAAGAAAAATAACAACAAAAAACTGAAGCTTGATTCAAACATCACATCACTAACTTTACATCAGACATACAATGTTTCTATACCATATGCTACACTTTTTTGTCATTACACGAAACAAAACAACTTGACGCAAACACATATAAACCACATTACTATCTTTACAAGAGACATTCCATGTTTCTGTACTTATTTGAATTTGAATTATTTTTGCGTTCGGTGCTGAGCACATTGGCCGCCTTTTCTCCTACTACTCCTCATTATAAGAGCAGTAAAACTCTAACAGTCAACACATATTCTATTTTGTATAGCGTGTAACATAACTGTTGAGTAGCATATCAGCCCAGCGGCTAAAATATACAATTAATAACATTAACAAAATGTATATTATGAAGTGTGTAACTTCAACAACACATCTGTATACTCGGTCTCAATATGGCAGAACTCGCGCTTGCGCGCTGAATTTTGGCGCACGGGTTGTTTATTTACTTATTTATTTATTTATCCTGGTTGGAGTTGAGTCCATAAGGCCTTCTCTTCCACTCTACCAGGCAATACATTAAATTAAACACAGCAGTGATACAATGAATAAAAGAATAAAGAACAAAAATACAATTCCATACAACTTAATAAAAACATATATAAAAAGGTGCAACAAATATAGTGAAATGAAAATAAAAAATAAAAAAACTGTAAACAATATTATTTTAAATGAAATATTCATGAAGGTTGAAACACATATTAGTGATATTTACAATTGAAATGCGTATTACTTGCCAGCATATAAAATATTAATAACAATAAATGAAAGTAGTGATGTATTTATCATATTAATACAGCAGCAGATTAGGTTTGATTACAAATGTATGCCCTAACTTTCTGCTTGAACAGTATAACGTTCCGGCAGTCCCTTACGTCTTCAGGGAGGGAATTCCAAAGACCAGCTAAATCTATTGTAAATGATGATGACTAGAAGGTTGTATGATGAGCAGGTATAGCAAGAAGGAAAGAGTGTCGTGAGCGAGTTTCTCGGTTATGACAGTCAGAAAGATATTTGAAGCGAACATTTAAATAGTTTGGAATGCGAAAATGAAGGAGTTGATAGAGAAATGATAAAGAATGCAATTTTCTTCTATCCCTACGCTGGAGCCATTTAAGTGTTTTGAGCGATGGTTATAGTCGAGTTTCCTTTCTGTATACTTTCTATTCTGTGATTAATGCTCCTGTTGCTTGGTCAGTCAGCGTGAGTCGTTCTCCGCTGATACAATTGAGTCTAAAGTATTGTAGGTATGTACCTATGCGTGCACATGTGTTGAACGAATTTTAAATTTTCTACAATGTACCTAGTAGGTACACCAAGTTTATCCGCAAATACACATTTTGAGAACTCCCGGGTAAAGCATTTTAGTAGTGGTCCAAGTTTTGTGTGTGAGTGTGTGTTTAACGCCCAGTTTACTACAAATAGCACCGCAGGTGTTCACACTGATGATACATGGAATGAAGGAATGAAGATGGAGCGCCGGTTGAAGGCGATAGCGGGAGAAACCGGAGGACCCGGAGAAAACCCACCCCTGCGCCGCTTTGTCCACCAAAATTCCCACATGCGGTCGCTTGGGATTGAACTTGCGCCATTTAGGTGAGAGGCGAGTAGTTTAACCACTCGGCCACGGTAGGTTCGTATGTGTGTGTGTGTGTGTGTGAACAGCATAACTCAAAAATTAAAAGTAAATTAAATAATTTAATTGATATTTATAACAATTGTGATATATCCACCTATATTTAAGTTTAGTAATTTAAAAGTATTAGACTTGAAGATTTCCAAGTAAATACTATCCCTCCAAACTACACTTTACAGGAAACTATTTTTGAAAATTTTTATTTTCTCATAATTATTCAAATGATTTTGATTAAAATACTATAGGGCAGAGCAGGTCTATTTTGCTAATGGCTATTCCGACTCCTGTGAGTTAGTGTAGAAGCAACTGCAGAATACGAGTAATTTAGTGGTTATTGCACCAGTTTTTGACTAGTAAGAAGAAACCCATTTGAAGGTAAACAAACACAATGCATTTTTAGCAAAGATAAATGTTTCTTCTGATGTACATAAGGGATAGAGTGTAAAGCAGTGCTAGTTTGTCGCAACCGAAACATGTGTGCTTCAGAGGAGAGCTTTCTGCGTGTCCTGATAGAGGGCAGTGCCGACTTCCTTTCGTACTGCTTTAAAGGCACGTAGTTTTAAAACAACGTTTGGGGCTACTACGCTCAGTAGTTTGAGGGTTGCTGCACAGATTATTACTTTCTCTACACGTACTATGTACATAGTGTATAGAGAAGCTATAGTAATGCACCCAAAATTTCGATACCGAGATTTCAACGGAAATACATGTTTTGAGACTTCCTGAATCCAAAAAAAGCATTTTTAGAAAAATGTCCTTTTGTATCTGTATGTCTGTGTGTGTGTCTGTGTGTTTGTCTGTGGGCAGCATAGCTCAAAAGCGAAAAGGCCGTTTAATACCAAACTTGGTATTTAAGTTTGGTATTTCCAAGGATGCGACACGAAGATTTTCAAGAAAACCCCCCTACCCCCAACTACCCTTTACATGGAACTTTTTCGAAATGTTTGAGTATCTCAAAAATGGCTGTAACTATTTTGCTTAAAATATCGTGCATTAAAGATATTTACCTGACATATAATATGTATATCTTGAATTTTCTGGCAATAGCCTCTAAAGACTACTTTATTCTGGATGAATTTTTCGGAATTTTGCATAACTGTTAATCCGTAAGAGATAGACAAAAACCTACTGCATAAAAAATGTAGACCAGGTTAAAACACACTATTTAAGTAATATACATTTTTCGTGGAATTCATCGTTTTTAGATATTCCTTGTTTTTAGTTTCAGCTTTGAAAAACTTATACTTTTCTCATACAGGAATTTGTCAACTCCTGTTCATAAAAACAAAAGGAACTTCAGATACATTGCAACCAGCTTTTGACTATCATTTTAACCTATGGAACTCCCTTATTTCCCTTCTACTTAAATGGAAACAAGTAATAACACTATTTCTGCTATCTTTTTTTTTTTTTTTTCGATTGGCATGAAGTAAATAGAAGCATAAAATTTATAACAATAATTTGTTACAGAGACATGGAGAAAGTCATAGAGAAAGTCATGTAAATGGAATACATCAGATTTTTTTATCTGTATTGTTTATTGTAATTCATATTTATTCACGCTACGAAAAAAGCCTGTATATTTATGTATTTCAAATGGTTAAAACTTATAAAAGTAAAAAATGGAAAGACGAAAACATGGATCACGCTGTCAAGGGGGCTTCCGCCTAATAGAAGCAGCAGGCATTTTCAATGTGCCTTTTTCACACTTAAAGACCGCATAGATTAAATAAAAAAACAAAAAACTGGTGGGTTCCATTCACATGAATTTCTCCACATCTCTGCAACAAATTATTGTTAAAAAGCTTATGCTTCTTTTTACTTCTTGCTAATCGAGGAAAAAAGAAATAGCAGAAATTACTTGCCTCCATGCAAGAAGAAGAGAAATAAGGGAGTAGCACAGCCTAAAGTATTAGTCAAAAGCTAGTTGCTATGTGACTGAAGTTCCTTTGTTTATTTGGAAAGAAGTTGACAAATTTCCTTATGAAAAAATCTGATGTGTTCCGCTCAAATGTCTTTCTCCACATATCTGCAACAAATTATTGTTAAAAATCTTATGTTTCTATTCACTTCATATTAATTGAGAACAAAAAAATAGCAGAAATGATCTTATTACTTGTTTCCTTGTAAGTAGAAGCGAAATAAGGGAGTACCATAGGTTAAAGTGGTGGTGAAAGGCTGGTTGCTATGTGACTGAAGTTCCATTTTTGCATGAACAGGAGCTGACAAATTCCAGTATGAGAAAAGTATAAGCTCTTTCAAGTTGAAACAAAAAACAAGGAATATCTCAAAATACAACCAACTCCAGGAAACAGATGTATATAACATAAATCGGGTGTTTTAATGTGTTCTACATTTTTGTGTGGTAAGCTAATGTACATCTCTTACGGTTTAACAGTTATTTAAAATTGCATAAAATTCATCCAGAATAAAATAGTCTTCAGAAGCTATTCCCAGAAAATTCAAGATATACATTTCATTTAATATGTAAATATCTTAAATAAAGAGATTTTATTCAAAATTGTTACAGCCATTTTTGAGAAAATCAAAAATTTCGAAAAAAGTTCTAGTTAAGGGTAGTTAGGTTTGGAGGGATTTTCTTGAAAATCTTCGTGTCGCATCTTTGGAAGATACCAAACTTAATACCAAGATTGGTATTTAACAGATTTTGTGTTTTGGAGCTATGCTGTCCACAGACACACACATACACACACGCGCGCACACACGAAGAATGCCTTTTTTTGGGTTCACGGGAAATCTTGGTATCACATTTTTGAGTGAAATAGAAAAGCTTCTCTATATACTATGTACACAGTACGTGTAGAGAAAGTAAATAGTATAAGTTTTTCAAAACTGAAAACAATAACAAGGAATATCTAAAAAACGTCCCACTTCACGAAAAAAATGTATATAACATTAATTGTGTTTCAATGAGCTGTGCATTTTCTGTTAAGTAGGTTTTTTTCTGTCTCTTACGTTTGCTAGTTATGCAAAATTCCGTAAAATTCAGCCAAAAGAAAGCAGTCTTCAGAGGTTATTTCCAGAAAATTTAAGATATACATTTTATATGTCAGATAAATATCTGTAATATAAGATATTTTAATCAAAATCGTTAGAGCCGTTTCTGAGAAAATAAAAATTTTCGAAAATTTTTCCATTTAAAGGGTAGTTAGGGGTGGGAGGATTTTCTTGAAAATCTTCGTGTCACCTCCTTGAAATATACTGAACTTAAATACCCAGTTTGGTATTTAATCACACACACACACACACTCAAACACACACAAACAGGAACCTTTTTCCAAAAATCCTTTTTACTTTTTCTATACGAACTATATACATAATGTATAGAGAAGATATTGTATTCCACCCAAAAATTCGATACCGAGATTTCACAGGCAATACATGTTTTGGGTCTCCCTAAATCCAAAAAAAGCATTTTTACAAAAAGGTCCGTGTGTGTATGCGCGCGTGTGTCTCTGTGTCTGTGTAGCTCAAAAACGAAAGGTCCGTTAAAAACCAAATTTGATATTTGGGTTTGATATCTTCCAAGGATGTAACAAGAAGATTTTCAAGAAAATACCCCCTACCCCCAATTACCCTTTACATGGAATTTTTTTCGAAAATTTTGATTTTCTAAAAAAATGGCTCTAACGAGTTTGATTAAAATATTGTACGTATATTAAAGATATTTACCTGACAAATAAAATGTATATTTTGAATTTTCTGGGAATAGTCTCTGAAGACTACTTTATTCTGGATGAATTTTACGGAATTTTGCATATCTGCTAAACCGAAAGAGATGGAAAAAAACTTAAAACACAGAAAATGTAGAGCACATTAAAACACACAAGTTATGTTTTATACATTTTTTCATGGAAGCGATCGTTTTTAAGATATTCGTTGTTTTTGGTTTCAGCTTTAAAAAATGTATACTTTTCTCATACAGGAATCTGTCAACTCCTATCCTACAAACAAAGGAAATTCAGTCACATAGCAACCAGCTTTCGACTATCAGTTTAACCTATGGTTTCCCTTATTTTGCTTCTACTTACAAGGTAGCAAGTAATAAAACTATTTCTGTTAATTTTTTTCTTGATTAGTATGAAGTAAATAGAAGCATAAGCTTTTTAGCAACAATTTGTTACATAGATGTAGAGAAAGTCATGTGAATGGAACACCAGATTTTTTTTTATTCAGGGGGACCCAAAACTTGTATTTCCTGTGAAATCTCGGTATCGAAGTTTTGAGTGCATTACAATACACCGTTTTTACCGAAAATGAGTTGAAAAATCTGGCTGAAAGGCTTAAAATTTATCCGGTCGAGAATTAAGCTGCACAGCACAGTAAATGAAAAAATCCGAAAGAGGCAGCGACAAATCGTCTCTCCAAATAATAAGTGGCTATATTCAGGTTGAAAATAGAGAAAGGAATAATACGCTTGCCAAAGGGATAAAAATCAATGAACCCGCAAGTGACAAAGAGGAGATTTGCTGTGTTGCTGTAGGAAACGAGGAACAAAATATTCCTTGTGGGTATTGTACCTATCATTTTTAAGCCCGTGTTAAAAGGCAACCGAATTAAATGCCGAAAGCGTGGAACATGGAACCATGCAATGTGTTTTGGTGCTGGAAGAAGAAAAATTGCTCACCTGTGGCAAGTGTCTGTGATTTTTATCAGGAGAAACTGTGAATGATATAGCCCCTTAGGTGGGCGGAAAAGCATCGCTCCTTTACGCATATTCTTCTTTATGCATGTTTGAATTCAATGTTTTTATGAAGATAGTTTTCTAGAAAAGGTGATTCAATTATGTTCTAAATACATCCTCTAATAATCATAGAACAAGTTGAGCATTTGATATTACATAATTTGCGTTCCTGCCTAATTTTGGTCTTAACTCGAAATGAGCGCAATAGCCCAACTCTACTATATATGTTTGTTGCAGAATGTGTAGAGTAAGTCATGTGAATGGAACACACCAGACTTTTATAATGCTCCTTTAATTTCAAATCTAAAATCAAGGCACTGGAATTCTGAGGCCATTGCTGATGTTTATTAATGCATGAAGGAATAAACCAAGAAACATTTTAATTTTCTTTTAAAAAGCCATTACATACAGTGAAGCTATCTTCTTGTTTAAATCTGACAACAAAGGTTGTCGAAGCGCGTCCAGAGTACAAACACCAACACCATGTTTAGTGGAGCATGTGTCTGCAATAGATGTCCAGATTTCAACAACCAAACATTAGTTTAGATACTATCCTGAGTTTTTATAAACACAAAAGCTGCAGGGACTGTAGCCACTGGCGTCTGGCAAAGTCCAGTTCATAGAATTTGCCAAGAAAAATAAACGTAAATAAAGATTAGTCTTTTAGGACTCCGACAAGAAAACCATTATGTCCTAAAAAGAGTAACAAGCTGGGAGAAAGATGGTCTAATGGAAGTAAAACTTGAAGGAATTGTAATTGAAGAAAATGGAATGGGAAACAGTGTTAGGAGATAGGCATTGATAGCAATTCCACAGACCACGAAGGAATATCAGGCATACAAGGAATACATATTTATTAAAGACTGTGCTACTCAGTGCGAAGTGTTGTGTGAAACTAAAATTGTTACTGGAACTTTGGCATTTAATTATGTGATGACTTATACGTACGAAATAAACAACCCAGTGCTAATTGAGCGAGTAATTTATTCACCATGATATATCGCGGCTACTGAAGTCAGCTAAGTGACTCACCCCAAAGAAGAACATTTAAATGCTTCAGGTTCAAGAACGACTACGCGAATAAGTCGATTATACCGTAGGGACAGTGCAAGATGCCGGACATAAGTTGATGGACGTCGCGGATGCGGTGACGAATCCTGTACGCTAACGAATCCTGTACGCTATCGAATCCTGTACGCTAACGAATCCTGTACACCATCGAATCCTGTACGCTATCGAATCCTGTACGCTAACGAATCCTGTACGCTATCGAATCCTGTACGCTAACGAATCCTGTACACCATCGAATCCTGTACGCTATCGAATCCTGTACGCTAACGAATCCTGTACGCTAACGAATCCTGTACACCATCGAATCCTGTACGTTAACGAATCCTGTACGCTATCGAATCCTGTACGCTATCGAATCCTGTACGCTAACGAATCCTGTACGTTAACGAATCCTGTACGCTGTCGAATCCTCTACGCTAACGAATCCTGTACGCTATCAAATCCTTTACGCTAACGAATCCTGTACACTAACGAATCCTGTACGTTAACGAATCCTGTACGCTATCGAATCCTGTACACCATCGAATCCTGTACGCTATCGAATCCTGTACGCTAACAAATCCTGTACGCTAATGAGTCCTGTACACCATCGAATCCTGTACGTTAACGAATCCTGTACGCTTTCGAATCCTGTACGCTAACGAATCCTGTACGCTATCAAATCCTTTACGCTGTACGAATCCAATTTAAACCGGCTGTCCAAGATAAGGCCGATGTACCTTGTGGAAGTTGCTGCGGGTATCGCCGCTCCATTTAGTTACACATATGCAATGCTGAATAGCAAAAAAGGTGATGATGGAGCAATTGGTGGTGTGAGTGACGCGGAGAAAACCAGCCGTGTTCTACCACAACCACACAAATCCTAAATGCGGCCCCCTTGAGAGGCGAGCGGTCACTACTCTTCCACAGTGCCGCCCTAAGATAAAAAATATTCAAAATTCCTAGAGTCAGTTATAAGAAGAGGAAATGAAATGAAGATCTCAGTGACATTCGCTCCTTGTGTGTTAATGGAACTGAAAAGATGATTCTCCTTGCACCCCATCTAACGGGTCAGCCGAGAAAATTATACGTTTTTTGCATGTTAATAATTATGGAGTTATTCATTAAATAATATCTCTTACTTTCTCTAGCGTATATTTACAACGTACATAGTTATAGAGAAGGAATTGTGTTCTACCAAAAAATTCGATACCGAAATTTACCGAAAAATTGTCAGGGTATGTGTATGTGTGTGTGCGTGTGTGCATAACTAAAAACGAAAAGTCCGTTAAACACCAACCTTTGTATTTGAGTTCAGTCTCTCCCAATGAGATGACACGAATATTTTCAAGAAAATACCCCACCTTGAACTACCCTTTAGATGAAAAAATATTCAAAAGTTTAGATGTTCTCAAAAATTACTCTAACGATTCTGATTAAAATGCCGTATATCAAAGGTATTTACAAGACAAATAAAATTGTTATCTCGAATATTCTGGGAATAGCCTCTGAAGTTCTGATTCTGAAAGACTTTTGTATAATGGTAAACTGTAAGGGATGGGGGAAAACATCAATGGCAACCGCATAGAGACAGCTTTTAAAACAGTTGACTATCGTTTTAGCATAGTGCATTCCTTTAGTTCCCTTCTACTTGTAAGGAACTAATTAATAAGAACATCCTGCTAATGCTTATCTCGATTAGCATGGAGCAGAAAGAAGAAGAATCTTTTGTAAGAGGTTTATTTGTAGAACAGATAGAGAAAGTCATGTGAGTGTAACACATCAGATTTTTTTTGTACTTAAAGGCAGCAGGTCGGAATATAAAATGAATTGATAAAATCATTGATGTTAATTCTAATTTAATACTAAAATTCATATTTCAAATGTAGTTAATTTAAATAAATATTTTAGAACAAAACCCATGAATTCATCTCCAAACAGTCTTTCCAGCTGATGAGGAGCAAAATAAAATTAGAGAACAGTAAATGCAAGATCATAAAGGGAATACGAAGATTCAATCTGTTCTACTGTTTCCGTCTCCAGAATAAAATACAGAACCAAGCGCGTGATAAAGCGGGAGTGTAAAAGAGCAGTGGGGAGAAGCACTCTATATGTGTGTGGGAAGGAGCGGGAACACGTTTGAGTAATCCAATAATCTTCTACACGGAATTACTTCATGTGGAATAAATTAGGAGCTCATAGCAATTTCTCATCTCGCAACAGTGCTCTTCATCCTGTACATTTACTCAGTTTTCAATACGGGAATGACTTTCTCCAACTTTTAAAAAATATACCAGACAGAAAGCTTGAAAATTTGCTTTACTCCAAGAAATGTGAAGAGGGTGAAGTTGTTACATTTTAGAGCTTTTTGTCTCCTCAATATTTATGAAGTTTATCATATGAGACTGTAAAATTAAAAAGTGCTCTTTAGTGCTATTTTTTGTCTCCGGTAAAAGTCATACTACCGAATGAAAAGCCAAAATGGATATTTATACCGTAGTTTTATCTCTACAATCAAAAAGTCGTACATTCAAAAAAATTAATGACAGCGAAATACTTAACAGTTTATCGAGCGAGTGTCTGCACGGTAACGTGCAAGGCTCGCATTCAGGAGGTGGTCACGAGCTAGATTTCCGGCGACCGCTCACGCTCAGACCAGGATTCTTCCCGTTTTCTCCTGGTTGAGAGCAAAAAATAGTTGATTATTTTTTCTACCACGGCTTTCCTGTCCCTCATTTACCGTTTAAAATTATTTCATTATCTATTTCAGGGCTTAAGGGTCAGTAGACGGTGTAAGATGTGTCTACGGCTGGGCAATGGAGGTCCATTTTCTGCTGGCGTTGGTCGGACTACTCATCAAGGTCCCACCTTAGTCAACTACATAGAGAAACTGGAATCGGCATCATTCAACAGTCCATTTCTTCACAAGCCGAACAGGAGTCATTCACTATTCTCTTGGCAGAAAATCTAGCTATCCAACCCGCATCAAGAGTCGCCTTCCACTGACCAGTTCTCACAACAAGATCTTCTGTAAAATAAAAACAATGCACTTATTATGAGGGGCCCAATAGGGCTTACCTCATTTCAATTTTATTCATGCATGTAAGTAATGTCTAAAATCAATGATATGTAGAGCACACATGGGCTGATCGATCAACAAATGATTAAAAAAAAAAAGTTAAAAAAAAAAAAGGCATATGAGCTAGGGAAGAATTCCTTTCAGGAGACCCCCGGAGGGTCAGACCTTATGGGTGGGCTTGAGTGATTGGGTTCGAACAGAAAACTCTTTGTGCATATCGTCACCGGATCTAGTGGTCCTTTGAGTCTCTCTCCTCCCTAATGAAGGATTCACAATGGAAGCGATACTGGCGACGCGACAGGGGTCTCATCGCGACACCACATTGGTCATGGAAGCTGGTGTTCACAATAGTTCGTTACAATTTGACTTACTGAGCCGGTGCATAGCACACTTGAAGCAATGGCTGCGGATTTAAAACAATTTCTTGCTCTGTATCTTGTAAAAAGAAGAAACAACAGAAAAAAAATCGACAAAGAAGACAGTAGAAGCTCCGTCGTTGGTGGGTTCTACTTATATTCAAGGAGCGTAGCCAATTTGGGGATTTTCATACCCTAATCCCAAATATGATAATGACGGATCTCGAATTATATTACAATTATATGCGAATGACACCATCATAATTTGATGATCTATTGCACATCATTGGTCCACATATAGAGAAACGGTCAATTCGAAAGCCAATATCTTCAGCAGAGCACCTTTATGTAACTTTGAGGTTAGTATGGGCCTATTTATTATTCAGTCAACAGCAAAGACGTGGTTCTAATTAGGTGGCTAGATGAATCTGGAATGAAGGTATAATTTTGGATGTCCAAGACAGTTTCGGGATGCAGTCTCACTATTTCAATAAGGATTTCTTCTGAAAACGAATGAACTGGCCTTGATGTTGATGCCATCTTTAACAACTTCAACAAGGACACAAATATCAAACAACAGGAATTTTGTGGATGACGCCCATGCCGCGTGGTAAAAGTTATATCCAATTCAACTTTCGTCGCATCAATTCTGAATTCCTATTGGTCAATCGTTTTGCCGCGCGTGCCGCATCACCAATATCGCTCCATTGTGAATGCGGCATAATACGCACCACGTTAGAAGCACAAAAAGCCACATGGCATAAGTGCGGTGTACGGCGCCAGTTGTGGCAGGAAGCTTCCACTATGTGAATTTTTACCATTTATTTCACATTGTATTATTTTTCCAATTTTCACGTGATCCAAGGTCACAAAAACCTTCTGCTTTCCTTCACATTATCTGCGTTTAATAAGGATTATTGAGCTCAGGGCGTGGTCAGAATAACAATAGCTCACTTTTATTTTGTATAGCACGTATATAGTACACAGGCATTCCACCTAAAAATGTCAGAACAAGAGTTCACTGAAAATACACGTTTTAGGCTTCTCTGAATAGGAAAAGCATTTATAACAATCTAATGTGTTCCATTCACATAACTTCCTCTAGCTGTTCCATATACAAACTATTAGCGTAAAAGATTATTCTTTTATCTACATCATGCTAATTGGTCTTATCACGTGCTTCCTTGTAAACAGAATGGAAGTAAGAAAATACATTAGGCTAAAGCGAGAGTAAAATCTTATTTTTAATCACAGCTGGTCGCTGTGTAAAATAATTGAGGTTTAGTTCCCTCAGCATGGTCCGGTTTGAGAAAAGTTTGGTAGTTTAAAATTGAAACCAATAACAGGAAATGTCTCGAAAACGGTCAACTCTACAAGAAAAACGTATATTGGATACTCTTAAGTTTTCGTTATATTTGCTAAATTATGTGTTTTAATCTTCATTTTTTGTGAAGTAAGTTTTTGTTTACGGTTTAACCATTATACAAAATTTTGCAACATTCATCCAGAATAAAGAGGTCTTCGGAGAGTATTTCAAGAAAGTTCAAAACAAACATTATATTTGTGATGTAAATATTTTAATATATGATATTTTAATAATCAAAGTAATTTTTGAGAAAAAAATTTAAAAAATGACCATGTTAAGAGCGGTTTGTGGTGGGAGAATATTCTTGAAAATCTTTGTATCGCATCCATGGAAAATACTAAACATAAAACCAGGTTTGGTATTTAACATTCTTTTCGTTTTTGAACTACGTGTTCACAGACACACACAGACGCGCGCGCTCGCGGAGCTTTTTCTAAAAAGGTTTTCGGACTCAGCGAACCTCAAAACATATATATCAGTGAAATCTCCACATCGAGTTTTTGGGTAGAATTGTATTACACATGTGCTAGAAAAAGTAAAAAGGTCCATGTGTGTGTACGTGCGTAACTCGAAAACGAAAAGTTTGTTAAATTCCGAACTTGATATTTAAGTTCAGCATTTTTGTTGGATGCAATACAAAGATTTTCAAGAAAATCGCCCACCAAATATCCCTTACATGGAACATTTTTCTAAAATTAGTTTTATTAGATTGGTTCTAACGATTTTCATTAAACACTATATGTTTAAGGTATTTTATGACAAATGTAAGGTATATATTGAATTTTCTGGAAACAGTTTCAGAAACTCTCTTCATAACCGGTAAACTGTAAGTGATAAACAGAATCTTACTACACAGATGTAGATCTTCACACACCGTGTATAAGATACTTAATACTTTTCTCAAAGGAAAAGTGGTCATTTCTTTCACATTTATTTTGTTTTACTCCTGGGGATTCAAAGAGAACCAAATTTGAATGTCGTCGCGCGGCGGCAGCTTTTAAATCATTTGATTATTGGTTTAACTTTGCGAATTTCATTATTTGCTACTAATTACAAGGAAGGAAGTAATACAAACATTTCTACTCATGCTTATCTCAATTAGCATAGAAGCAGATAGAATAATACTTTTTTTGTAAGAATAATTTTTTGTCCATTAGGTAGAAACTGTCATGCGATTGAAACACATTAGATTTTTGAGCTTCCATGCAGACATTCTTATCAGCGAAGTTACTTATAACTGCTCTAAACTGAACGGAAAAACTTTCCTCTCTGATTTTCGGGAATCTGTTTCTGAGAATCAGGTGCATACGAATGGTATGTTAGGCTTCTAGTTGAGCAATTGGTGTCTGGTTCCCTTTTATGAAGATATTATGGTGTTTAGAGGTTAAATTGAAACTCGCACAAGCTTTAGTGTGCATTTAAGAAACAGTGGGAGTACAATTTGGACTACGATCGAAATCGCTAATTTTATAGTAAATGGTGATTGGAACATTTGATCATACATAATCAAAATTTTGCTGACCTCCCATGCTTTGGACTCTGCGGCCATTTAAAGATGTACAATATATCTATTTCCTAGCTTACAATTTTATAAAATAACTTTTTCTCAAACTTCATTTTCACACCTTCTAAATTTTTCACGTGTCTCAATATTTGTTTAATACAACTAAAATATCCTAAAATATCCATAAATATTCTTTTAATATTACAAGCGTATTATTCTAACACGAATAGTAAATTTAAAAAAAAGTATTTTTATAAAAAAAATATTAATTTCAGGTTTTAACAATTTTAAACATTAAAAATATTATCATAGTTCAGAAAAAAATGTTTCCGAAACATCAATGCATAAAATTTCAGTCTGTGGTTCAAAGTTTCAAATAAAATGCCCAAAAAAAATCCACAGTTTTTAAGGCGTGTGGGACGTTTTATATGTATTTACATAATACAATTGGTGAAATAATTTATTTTTTGCAAAGTATTTATGCAATATGAACAAAATCTGGTATTTATATTAATATAACAGCAATACAATTATATAGTAATGGTTTCAAAAAACTCTATTCAAACTAATAGAAACTTGAAATTTCCTTCTGGAACCCTTAAATTTCATTTTCTTTTCTAGCCTTAAAATAATATGGTAAATTTGACTAACTCTGATTTAAGCCATTAACTTTAGCTTGCTTAATGTGCTTGATGATTTGTAATGTATCTGGAATAAAAGAGTTATTAGAGCAAGCACATTAATTCGTCTATCCCCAATCACTGAGATTTGTAACACTTGAAATAGACCTCCAATTATAAGAGCATGATGCACACATTTAAACGCTAGAAAATGCAATGGGCTCATCTGGCATTGCATGTTCATCATGCTCTTATGATTGGAGGTCTGCTTCGAGTGTCCTTTCTTTTATTGTTCTATGGTTCTGTTGTCCTAGCACGCGAGTATATGTATGTGTTTGTGTGTGTATTTCTAATGTTGTTAAGATATATAAAATAATATGTAGCTAATATTCTAAATTCAAGTATTTTTAGGCAGCATGTATGGTCACCCGACCCATGCGACTGTGTGACGCAAATAGTGTATTATTATAAACCTAAGAATAAAAAAAAATATTACTACTATCTCTTAGTGACTCCCGGAAGGAAGTTATTTATTTATTTATCCTGGTTGGAGTTAAGGCCATAAGGCCTTCTCTTCCACTCTACCAGGCAATACAATAAATTCAACACAGCAGTGATACTATGAATAAAAGAATAAAGAACAAAAATACAATTTAATAAAAACATATATAAAAAGGTGCAACAAATATAGTGAAATGAAAATAAAAAATAAAAAAACTGTAAACAACATTATTTTAAATGAAATATTCATGTAGGTCGAAACACATATTAGTGATATTTACAATTGAAATGCATATTATTTACCAGCACATAAAATATTAATAACAATAAATGAAAGTAGTAATGTATTTATCATATTAATACAGCAGCAGATCAGGTTTGATTACAAATGTATGCCCTAACTTTCTGCTTGAACGGTATAGCGTTCCGGCAGTCCCTTACGTCTTCAGGGAGGGAATTCCAAAGACGAGCTAAATCTATTGTAAATGATGATGACTAGAAGGTTGTATTATGAGCAGGTATAACAAGAGGGAAAGAGTGTCGTGAGCGAGTTTCTCGATTATGACAGTCAGAAAGATATTTGAAGCGATCATTTAAATAGTTTGGAATGCGAGTTGATAGAGAAATGATAAAGAATGCAATTTTCTTCTATCCCTAAGCTGAGTCATTTAAGTATTTTGAGCGATACTGTAACATCAAATCGACGGAGATTGCATACAAGGCGTACACACGTATTCTCAGCCCGTTGAAGCCATAGAGTCAAAATTTCAGTTGGTTAGTAAAAAGAGAGTCACAATAGTCAAAACGGGACATCACAAGCGTTTGTATTAATATTTTCTTAATTGAAGTCGGTAAAAAGTCATTTATAAGTTTTAAAGTATAGACTGTTGAGAATACGTTTTTATAAACATTTGTAATTTGCGTCTTCTAGTTAAAAATTTGATCCATATAAACTACAAGATCCTTAACTGTATTACGAAATTAAACTTCATAAAATCAAAGATAAAAATAAAGAAAAAATAGGACAAACATAATACAATAAATAATTAGATACTAAAGGAATGTTATTTCAGAATTATTTAATGTAATGTGTTGTATATTATCCAAATTTAGAGTTCTCAACAACCGCCCGTGTCCCATAATGATTGCCTGCGACTTTCCTGGATTCAGGTGTAGTCCATGTTTTAGTGACCAAGTCTTCAGTTATAGTCTCGGAAGTTCCCTCGCGCTAAGTGAAGCCGCAGTACTTTAAGGTTATAGATTGTGCCTATTTTGACGCTGCGTATGGCAACTATAAAACGCCACCCTAAAAACGATCTGTAAAGAGCTTACCAGGAAATATAGCATCCTACAGAGAGCATCCAACAGGTGATCCGATTAACCGGCCGCCAGGGACAACCTCTTCTATAGAGCAAATTTCACTGCCACTGGTTGCTCGGCACTGGAACTCTAAACAAAATGACAAAGGTATTGAAGCAAAATTCTTATAATCCACTCCAGTATCCATCTACTTACCTGAAAAACCAACAGAAAAAATAAAAATCGAACGACAGGTGCAATGGAAATTGAAGGGAATGAAGCTACCACGAGCCTACCATTTCAGCCATTTTGTTTCTTTTCATAATCATGCCTTTTTACTTTTTCTAATCCGTATGTACAATGTACATAACGGATGTAGAAGATATTGTATTGCACCCAAAAATTTGACATCGCGATTTCAAAGGAAACATGTTTTGAGACCCCCTAAATCCAAATGTCCGTGGGGGTATGTGTGTGTGTGCAGCATAACTCAAAAACGAAAAGTCGGTTAAAAACCAAACTTGGTATTCAAGTTTAGCATCTTTCCTAGATGTCACAGGAAGATTTTTAAGAAAATCTCCCCCAACCCAACTCTTCTTTACATGGAATATTTTTCGAAAATTTCGGTTTCCTCAAAAATGGTTGATTAAAATGTCATATGTTTAGAATATTTTCATCGAATAAAATGTATATATTGATTTCTCTGGGAATAACCTCAAGACCTCTTCATTCTAGATGACATTTATATAAGTACTGTCTGAGCTAAAATCGGAGTGGGTACCAAATTCAGAGAGGGGCTCGCATGGATTCCACCAGGAGCATGGCGGAGCATAAAAATTGCTGACGAGAATGGTATGAGAATCTGGCCTGGCATCCCTGGACCCATATCCAGGCAAAGTGTAATGGTACGGAGGAATGGAAGGAAACATATTTACTGCGAATGTAGTGCTAGAAACATGTTGGACGCTACTGACAATTTATGGTTAAGGCAAGACCACTGAGATCTTTGAAGACTGACAATAGAGAAGAGGGGCGGGATAAGAATAGCTAAACAAAAGTGATTACAATATTTTACATAATAACTGCAGTGTTTTTACTTTCGCATACTATGTACGTAGTGTATAGAGAAGGCATTCCACCCAATTCCATACCGAGATTTCACCGGAAATACATGTTTTGAGTCCCCCTGAATCCAAAAAAATGATTTTCAGAAAAAGGTTGTGTGTGTATCCGAGTGTCCGTGTGTCCGTGTGGCAGTGTGTCCGTGTGTCTGTCAACACGATAACTCAAAAACGAAAAGTCGGTAAAATATCAAACTTGGTATTTAATTTAGTACCCTTCAGGGAAGCGACACGAAGATTTTGACAAAAATCCCGCCACACCAAACTACCCTTTACATGGAACTTATTTCGAAAATTTTGATTTTCTCAAAAATGGCTCTAACGATTTTGATTAAAATATCGTATATTAAAGATATTTACTTGGCAAATAAAATGTATATTTTGAATTTTCTGGGAATAGCCTCTGAAGACTACTTTATTCTGGGTGAATTTTAAGAAATTTTGCATAACTACTAAACCGTAAGAGATGGACAAAAACTTGCCACACAAAAAAATGTAGAGCAATTAAAACACGCAATTTATGTTGTATACATTTTTTTTTTCGTGGAGCTGATCGTTTTTGAGATATTCCTTGTTATTGGTTTCAGCTTTGAAAAACTTACTTTTCTCATACAGGAGTGTGTTAATTCCTGTCCATACAAACAAAGGGACTTCAGCTTTTGACTATCACTTTAACCTGTGGTTATTTCGCTGCTAATTACAAGGAAGCAAATAATAAGACTATTTCTCCTAATTTGTTCTGAATTAGCATAAAGTAAGTAGAAGCATAAGCTTTTAAACAATAATTTGTTACAGAGATGTAGAGAAAGTCATGTGAATGGAACACATCAGATTTTAAATAAAAAAGAAAAAGCAACTGCAGTTCAAATTTAACCCGGTCAGTATCCAAGCGTGTCGAGACACCGTTTATTTTCTTGGGCCCTGCAGTCGCTGGTACTCGAACTCACGACGTTTAATGGATGGACAGTCCATTTCGTATCGCACTAACGATAACACTATTCAAATCACTTCAGCTTTAGTGCCGGTGAAAGACATATAAATACCAGTTGGCGAATTAGAGGAAGAACGGCATATATAGCAAAATTCATGCAATAAAAGGTTAAAGTAAATACTTTTTAACTCATTATTTTATTTGTTTACTATTAATCATGAAAATAATACCAATTCTATTTTACTGTATGATAAGTGGATTAAAATCCTCTTCATTTGTTATAACTTCATTATAATACAGAATAATAAATACAATCAAAACAATAAATTCTAATCCTAATAAAGACATTAAACTTGAAGTTAAGTTTAGCGTCCTTTTATCCGTTAGCTCATATCGGACCGTGAATAAAATGATTGAAATGATGCTCAAATGAGCCCCAAGATCCATATCGATTAAATTTACCCGGCATTTGTTTTCTCAGGATAAGAAAAAAACCCGAGCAAAAACTTTATCCGGGTAGCTCATCCTAAACGAGATAATCTCCTGAATGTGAAGCAGACACGCTGCCGGCGCACCACTGAGGCGGGCTTGTTGCCTAAGCTACACACAATGATAGTTTGTTATTAAATAATATTTAAAAGTTCAAGCATAAATTTTGATTAAAAGAATGAGTTAAAAATGCTTTGAAACAGAAGCGGCACTGGATTTGTCAAACAGCTGAACATAGCTTCCGTCAATACGCTTTTTGATGCGTATCCTGCAGTGCCTGATTTACAACTGTTATCTGTGTACACATCCATAATGTTGATTTCAAACATTAATCGCATGATTTTTGTTATTGTTTTAGTGCATGTGTGCAAATTAATTTATGGCGCTTATATATTATACGGCGCCTGTGGCTCAGCGTCCGCTATAAATTCCTCTCTATATTATGTACCGAAAACGAAACACAGGAAAACAGCGTCGACGTTGTTATGACTTCATTTCTCCCTTTTTATGAACTGCATTTATGCTGCAGGATGCTGAAATCTAGCTCTCGGTTATAGAGAGATATATCCGTTTGTATTGTTTTGAACTATTGGTTTGCAGATACAAATGTATTGACTACAAATACTTTAAAGTGTGCGATCTTTATGGACACTTTGTAGTAAAACACAATTATATCAAAGATTATGGGACAAACATTGCAGACCCAAGCTAATGGTAAAGGAACAAGAAATAGAAACCAATATGCCAGCAAGGACAGATTTTGAAATCTGTTCCGTCTCATAGATCTTCTTGTTGATCTTCTACCTTGTGGGATGTGAAGAAATCTTGAGTTGTTATTCCATGAAATTCACTCTTGCAATCCGTCTTTACCAATGTTGCGTAAAAAGGAATTTCTCTTGCAAACTAGTGATTTGTGTATTGTGTATATGACCTCTTAAAATGTATCCCAGTATTCGTCTTAAAAATCTAATTTATGTGGATTATATTCTTATTTTCTGTGCTCTATTTAGGGCTTAATTCTCATTACTGGCTGGAGTATAATCCGGGCTTGTGGGCCGTGGTCTAGTGGGCTCCTCCTTCTTCTTCCCAGACGTTTCGTCTGCGACTACGGCAGACATCTTCGACCTCGCCACTGCCACCGAAGATGTCTGGGAAGAAGAAGGAGGAGCCCAGTAGACCACGGCCCACAAGCCCGGATTATACTCCAGCCAATATTGACACCGGCCGTGAAAGCCTAAGAATTTCAATTAATTCTCATCGCTGAAGGTTCGAAGTGGAGCAGTGTAAAATCATAAAACTGTCGCTGTTAATGTTTTATTTCTTGAAGCTCTATTCACTTATATTGAAATGTATCTAATTTGTTTTATAAATCATCTTTCTGGTCATATGAAATTAAATTTTTTTACTTGCTCAGTTAGCATTTAGTTCTATTTTTTATTTTCTCTAGCACTAAGTACACACAATGTTCATAGTAGCTAGAGAATATAGCTATTGTACTCCACACAAAAAATCGATGTCGAAATTTCACCGGAAATATATGTTTTGAGGTCCGCTGAGCCCAAAAAAGAATTTTAGAGAAAAGTCCATGTGTATGTGGGTAACTGGGCGGCATAGCTCACAAACGAAAACACCATTTTATACCAGACTTAGTAATTATGGTCAGTGTCTTTAATGGATGCGACACCAAGATTTTCAAAAAAATCCCCCACCCTAACCTATACTTTACGCGTATATTTATTCGAAAATTTTGAAAATACCGTATATTAAAGACATTTACTTGACAAATAAAATTTATATCTTGTTTTTTTCTGGGAATTGCCCGTAAAAACCTCTTTATTTTGAATTGATTATTCTGAATTTTGTATAGCCAGTAAATCGCAAGAGATAATAAAAATGTACTACTCTATTCAGATGTGTTAAAATACTCATTTAAGCTATATAGTCTTTGATGTAGAGCTAACCATTAGACATTCTTTGATATTGTTTCAATTTTAAACTACGTAACTTTTTTTTCAAACTAGAGTTCACTTTTCATTTCATTGCTTTTGTTTTACTGCAGGCCACGCAAATCAAACCGAACTTCAATTGTTCACAGATTTTAAAAATGTTGACTATCGATTTAGCCTAGTGTATCCCCTTATTTGCCTTCTGCTTATAAGGAATCAGGTTTTATTGGAATTGCTGCTGTTTAATTCGATTAGCACAATAAAAGATGGTCAATAAAGTATTAATCTTTTGTAAGAGTAGTTTCCATGCGGAGCGCTGGAGAAAATTAAGTGAATGAAACACACCAGATTTTGTTCTAATTAGGTTCCTTTCTTTGAGAGTCATCACTTTACATCTAGGTCATCCATTTTACATTTAGGTTACACCAGCCTCTAAAACCGAAGATTGCATGTAGGTTGAATTCTGGCGGAGGATGATGGTTTTTTTCCGATGCAAAAATCTTTCATGGTTTCCTTCGGAAGGAAGCAAAACCGGTTTCCCGTGTAATCTTTATTTACATGTAAAAGCAAACGCGTCCGCAAGTCATGGTTTCGTTCTACAGTGCCTTCTGTGACAGACAAGCTGATCCTTCGTCACCATGGGTATACCGGTGAACTCACGAACTGATATTCAAATCCGATCACGGAAACACCGCAATGATGCCCTATGCTTCACTTGGAAGTTACAGGAAATAACTATTTGGATTTAGCTGTAATTTGTGTATCAGATACTGACATTAATAAAATAAACAACTTGAATGTTTTGTAAATGGCTTATAAAGTTCTATTTATTTTTATTGACTTTTATAAACTTATCTAACCAAGAAAGCATAACAGATAGATAACATTTCTATACTATTCTGTAACAATTAGTTCTTACAAAAGTTTATGCTTCTCTTTACTTCATGCTAATAAAAATAAACATTCGCAGAAATGGCCTTATTGCTTTGTTCCTTATAATTAGAAGGGAAATACGTGCATACACTAGGTAAAGCGATAGTGAAATATATAAAAAGCTTTCGCTATGCGATCGACTTTAAGATTCGGTTCTCTTTATATGGTCAGGATTAAAACAAAAGAAACAGAAATGTCAAATTCCGGTTTGAGAAAAGTTTAAATATACTAAAATTGAAACCATTAACAAGGAATATCTCGGAAATGGTTAACTCCACATAAATTGTGTATTATGACATGACTTGAATATATTTTAACTACATCTACATGTTTAGTGGAGTAAGTTTTTGTATCTATATCTCTTCGCTTTATCAAATGCCCAGAATGAAGAGGTCTTCAGAGGCTAATCCCAGAAAAGTTCAGTTTATCATTTTATTTGCATTGTGAATATCATTAGTATACGGTATATTAATCGAAATCGTTATAATCATTTTAGAGAAAATCGAGAATTAAATACCAAGTTTGATATTTTACTGAGTTTTTGTTTCACAGAGACACGGGCCTTTTTATAAAAAATGTTCTTTTTTTTTTTTTTTTGGACCTTGGGATCCTCAAAACTTGTATTGCCATCAGGTTAAAGTATATAAGTAATGTTAAATAATATATAATATTATTATTTTGTTGGTCTTTGTTTCAGATAGAACACATGTTGCACGTAGAATACTTTTGTTGCAGCGAACTTCATATACAATACAACTGGCAGATATCATCACTAATGAAACAAAAATGTTTAAATCCTACGTAGACTACATATTTTAACATCCATACTTCATGCTCTTATGTACAATAATGCAGGTAAACTTTCCTGCATTATTATACATGATACGGATACCTCCGTGCAATACGCGATTAGAAATATTCAGTCATTTTGTCTGAAAAATTCTGCATATATGAAGCAGTGTTGCACTGACGTTCTGATTCATCCCCATTGTTTTCCGAAGCATTGCGTTAACTCTAAATTACGTGATTAAAATTTGCATTCATGGTTTTATCAATGAAATTACCAACATAAATCTCACTGGTGTATGAGGAGGAGAGCCATTAAGTTTCTTTCCAAATAATTTATCTAAACCGTGCGGTTACTTTCTGTCCACAAATCAGTAGTAGCAGATGCGCATTCCTTTTATCTCAATTCTAATATTTCTGGTATTATTTTTTACTGCATCTGCAGCTGATATTCTATATTTGCCTCTGTGCATTAAGTTTCTTTCCAAATAATTTATCTGAACCGAGAAACCGCTCTCTGCAAATCAGTAGTAGTAGATGTGCGTTTCTTTTATTTCAATTCTAATTGTTCTGGCATTATTTTGTACTGCATTACTTTATTTTATACAGAAGCTGAGATTTCTATACACATCTCTATGCACACAGGGTCACTTAATAGTATCAAAATGCTTTATAGAGCTAAATTAACATGTATGCGTTTAGGAATTAACATATTAAATGGTCTATGTAAGCAGCATAATTTCAAAGCACTCACTTTGAGCAGAATGGTCAGCTTCTTTTTGGGTAACCTTTACCTGAGTGACCAGTAGTTTTGAGCAGAATTTAGCGCCTAGCGTAATCTTTAAAAATTCTTGCAGTTTAATATGCGAAGTAGCATATAAATGTATATGTAAAAACATTTTTATCACCCATTTATCCAAATTTAGACCAAGAAGGATTAATAAATGACTTATTTTCTTGTCGACAACAATAAATTCTCTTATTTAAATTCTAGTTTCTGTATCTACCTTAATAATGTGTACTATAGCCTCTTATCACATGTCGATTTAGTGTGTGTATGCATCTGTTTGAGGCAGACGCAACTGAATATTCTTCAGCATCCTTACAAACATAAGAAAACACATCTTTTTTCAGCTACTTAAGGTGTACACCGCCAGCGACAGAGCACTAATTGAACATCACATTTAACAAGAGTGATCGAAATCGTCGAGCGCTCTTTTTGCTTGCTTCGTCATTCTTCGGGAACACTCGTAGATCCATACGATGATCTTCACAGCTAAAGGGACCAAAACTTACAAAAATGTGGAGCACATTGAAATACACAATTTATGTTGTATACATTTTTTTTCGTGGAGCTGATCGTTTTTGAGATACTCCTTGCTTTTTATTTCAGCTTTGAAAAACTTATACTTTTCTCATACAGGAATTTGTCAACTCCTGTCCATACAAACGAAGATACTTCATTCTCATAGCAATCAGCTTTTGACTATCACTTTAACCTATGGTATTCCCTTATTTCCCTTCTACTTGCAAGAAAGCAAGATATAAAACTATTTCTGCTAATTTTTTCTCAATTAGCATGAAGTAAATAGAAGCATAAGCTTTCTAACAATAATTTGTTGCAGAGATGTAGAGAAAGTCATATGAATGGAACATATTAGATTTTTACTTTCTGTACACGTTCTATGTACTTGGCATTTAAGTTTGGTATCTTCCAACGATGCGACACGAAATTTTCGAAAAAATTCCCCACCCCCAAATACCCTTTACATCGAGCATTTTGATTTTCTCTAAAATGGCTCTAACGATTTTGATTAATATATCATATATTAAGGATATTTACCTAGCAAACAAAATGTATATCTTGAATTTTCTGGGAACACCCTCCGAATACCACTTTATTCTGGATGAATTTTACGGAATGTTGCATAACTGCTAAACCGTAAGAGATAAACAAAAACTTACCACACACAAATGTAGAGCATGCTAAAACACACAATATACGTTATATACATTTTTTTCGTGGAGTTGAGATCGTTTTTTAGGCATTCTTTGTTTTCGATCTCAGCTATGAAAAACTTCTCATTTAGGAGTTTGACAACTCCTATCCAAACAAAGGAACTTCAGTCTAATAGCAACCAGCTTTTGACTATCAGTTTAACCTATGATACTCCCTTATTTCGCTTCTATTTACAAGGAAGCAATTAATAAGACTAATGCTGTTACTTTTTTCTCGATTAGCATGGAGTAAGTAGAAACATATGCTTTTTAACAATAATTTGTTGCAGAGTTGTAGAGACAGTCATGTGAATGGAACAAATTAGATTTTTTTGTATTATTCTGAATAGAGCGTGGTTCATAAGTATCTCCTTTTATTTTGTGAAGCTCTTCTATTTCCTTGTTCCAAATTCTGGAGCTTGTTTTATATTTTGCCTTTTGTTTCTCCTTCTTTATCTTATTGCAGCATATAATTATTTAGTGTGATGTTAAAATAGAGTTGCATTTCTGGCTCTTTGGATGCAGGTAAAGACTTTCTAGCTGTTGAAACGGTTTTATACTTCAGAGCAGTTTGCTTACCACACTGTCAGGGAACTTTCTTCTATCCCGTTTTGACAGGTCACGCACTACAAGGACTTCAAGGGTGGTTAAAGCAGCGCGAGAACGGAAATCTATTCCGGAAACGAAAATTAATGACCCGAGAACTAAATATTTCCCCCAACTCTCAGTAGGAACATTCTCTTAGCAGGGATTTTTGTTGTGGTTTAGAGACAATATTACTTTAACAGTATGAACCTCGAATCAGCATAGTCCTCTCAAAATGTTTGTCTAAGTATTATCTGAAACATTTGTCTACAAAATGAACATATCACGATTCTGTGTCATATTGCTCTCAAGCTATATAAAGATAATTACTTTGTCTCAGTGGCAGTGGTAGAACAAAGTTATCACTCAAAATGTGCTTTTAATAGGGGTTTATGTTCATAGTGTCCTAGCTTTGTCACTAACTAGAGGTATTTGTACAACTATGGAATTTTGTACAACTATTTAGATTTCATTGAAAAGATAAAACATGGAATTTATGTGTACATACAAGGTACGTCCAGAAAGTAAGCTCCGTTTCAATTTATCTCCGTTGCAGCGCTGCGATCGCAGTTCCGCACATGCGCAGTAGACGCTCTGTATCAAGGAGAAGAAACGTGCGTCATTTTGAGATCGCTGTCAGCCACATATGCTTTGTTGTGCTTGTTTACAATATCGGTGTTGATTGAAAATCCCGCCGCTTGTAAAATCAGATCTGTGATTCGTTTTCTGAATGCTAGGAAAGTGAAACCAATTGAAATTTATCGGAAAATTTGCGAAGTTTACGGACAAAATGCGGTGAGTGATTCAATGGTGAGAAGATGGGTCCGACAGTTCAATGAAGGACGTAGTGAAGTGCACGATAAAGAACGAAGTGGGCGTCCATCTTTGGTTACAGAAGAACTGGTTCACGCGATTGATGACAAGATCCAGGTAAACCGCAAGTTTACAATTAGTGCTCTCGCTATAGAATTTCCCCAAAGCTCACGATCACTAATTCATGAAATTGTTACCGAAAAACTGAAATTTCGTAAACTTTGCTCACGTTGGGTACCAAAGATTCTTACTGAGCAACACAAAACAAAACGGATGGGTAGTGCACTTCAGTTTTTAACCCGTTATGATGAAGACGGCGAAGAATTTCTGACACAGATAGTCACAGGAGATGAGACTTGGGTTTCTTACGACACCCCTGAAAGTAAGCGGCAATCAATGGAATGGAGGCACACTTCATCCCCAGCAAAGGTTAAGCCGAAACAAATCTTGACACCTCGAAAAATGATGTGCACAGTGTTCTGGGACTGGAAAGGCATCTTACTCATTGATTTCTTACCGCGTGGTCAAACAATCAAAGCAGATATTTATTGCGAGACACTTAGGAAATTGCGCCGCGCAATACAGAATAAGCGCCGAGGATTGCTGTCAAAAGGTGTTGTTTTTCTTCACGACAACGGACGACCACACACTGCAAATGTGACGAAAAACCTCCTACAGGGATTTGGCAGGGACGTGTTTGACCATACTCCGTACAGCCCTGACCTCGCTCCTAGCGACTTTCATCTGTTCTTACATCTCAAGTCTTTCCTTGGCGGTCAACACTTCAAAAATGACGAAGAGCTGAAAGAAAATTTTTCCAACTTTTTGAAGACACAGGCGGCAAACTTCTATGAAGCAGGTATGCAAAAACTTGTGCCACGCTATGGCAAAGGCCTGCAAAATTTCGGCAGTTATGTGGAAAAGTAGTTTAATAGTTGTAGAATTTTGTCCAATAAATAATTATTCTGTATCTGTACACAATTTAATCTTATTACCAAACGGAACTTAGTTTCTGGACGTACCTCGTATTTTAACAAAGTATATCTCTTCAACCAATTAAAGTATATATTAAAACCGATCTATTGCAGCTTCTAAAATTATTATCCTTGAAATAGTGGGATTCATTAGATTCTCCAATATAAAGGTCTGGTAATGCATGGCTGTACTTCGTAGCAGGTTAAAGCAGTGTATTTTAACATTAGTCCTGCGCCATCGTACAGTGAGTTGGGGCATGGAGCTTTGTTTCCTGGACACGCACTGCTCCGAGTCCAATCCCATCCACAGAAGTGCGGACTTTAAGTCCCTAGTTTATGAGGATACTACCTCAGCATCGTGAAGAAAATGAGGAGCTGGATAGGCAGCGATTACGACCACGATGATCATTGTTCAGCCTGTGGGATGCGTGAAGGACACATCTTACTGTGTCGGTTGAATGTTTGTCTACCTCTGCCTTGCGTAGGTGGATGTGAACACTTAAGTTAGCACTTGTGTTTTGTGTTAGGCTCATAATGGCAGTATCTGCATAGTATTATTATTATTATTATTATTATTATTATTATTATTATTATTATTATTCTTATTATTTATATTTTACTACGAAATACTCATACACACTAAGTAGAGTAGGTATTTTATTCTACTCAAACATTCGATATCAATATTTCACCGGTAATACATGTTTTGAGGATCCCTTGTCCAACAAAAGCCTTTTTAGAAAAAAGGTCCCTCTGTCCGTGTGTGCGTGTGTGTGTGTGTTTGTGTGTTTGTGGACAGCATAACTCAAAAATTAAAAGTCGGTTAATGCCTGTTAGTACTTGGTATTAAAAATTAATATCCTCAACGGATGAGACATGAAAAATCCCCAGAAAATACATCCACCCCAAAACTACACTTAATATTAGAAAGTGTCGAAAATTTTTGATTTTATAACAAATGGCTCTACGATTTTGACTAAAATGTCGTTTAATAAATATGTTTACAGACGAATAAAATGTATACATACTTGGAATTTTTTGAAAACCGGTTCATTCTGGATGGTTTTTGCTAAACCGTAAGAGACAGTCAAAAACTTACTAAACTAAAAATGTAGATCTAGTTAAAACACTAAATTTATGTCACACATATTTTGAGAAGTTAAGCTTCCAATATATTTCTTATTATTGTTTTATATTTTAAAATAGTTTCTCAAATGGTAATTTGACATTCCCCTTTCTTTTGTTTCACTCCTGGCCATGCAAATAGAACCGAATTCCAATGTCAGTCGCATAGCGACAGACATTCAAAAAAATGTTGCTATCGCTTTAGCCCAGCGTATTCCCTTATTTGCTAACTAATTGTACGTAAGTTTGAAAAGTTTGTGCGCGACGCGAAACACGTTGACTCGATGATGCACATAGTGGGCCAGACAGGTAAACAACTAAGGATAGTGTACCCAAAAGAGGTGCAACTGGGAAATCACATGCCATCCTTCTGCCTCTTTGCCATAAAGTGACAAAGATAGATCATAAAAGAGTGTTGCATTCTCCTTCTCCTGGTTTGTTTACATCGGAAGTTAACACAGACACCGGGTATACAGCTGTGTAACCTCTATCTATATGCAACCTGACGACAAACCGCAAAACCTCTCATCTTTGCTTATAAGGAACTAAGTAATAAGGCTATTTCTGCTAATGTTTATCTTTATTAGCATGAAGTAGATAGAAGCACAAGCTTTGTATGATTAATTTATACAGAACGGGCAGGGAAAATCGTGTGAATGGAACGCATCCGATTTTTCTGCAGTACAATAGTTATCATTCAACCTAAAGCCATTTAACTCTCCGCAGATTTCTGTTTTGTACATCTGTTTTTGTTCATTGTTTTATTATTATAATTACTAATTTATATTACATAAACATGGCATACACTTTAAAGCACTTAAAAGCAATTCTTTTGATTCTATTAAACTTTGAGTCTTGTATTTACGAAGCCTTTTAATTAACATAGGACGCTATTGCCCTTTGTGAATACATGTTCCAATGCAAGGAAGGAAGAAGGTGAAATATTTTAAAACCCCGAGTAGGAAAAGGAATTGATGTGCAGTCTATTAGGCAAATTGGACGACTTGGAAAGTGTCGTCGTTTCAAGGTGCGCAACAGTTTTCTCAACCAATGAACCATTTCTATAGATTCGTGCTTTCTGCAGCAAACAGTGGTAAAATATATAACACTTCTTCATTCTTTCTTGAATTAATGGGGTGTATGTATTTCTTTATCGCGATGAGCGAAAGTTAGCATGCGGTTTATAAAATTGAGATGCTCGACTCCTTGGGGCGTTGGTAGTGTGGCTGCTTGTCAAGCGGGAGACCTGGCTTCGATTCCCCCTGCCGGCGTGGCGAATTTTCCCCTGCTGGGAGACCTGGTCTGGGGTGCAGTCAGCCTCGTGAGGTCCCTGGGGGGGGGGGGCAATTGAAGAGCTACTTGTTTGAGAAGTAGTGGCTCCAGATCGAGAAGACCGCATGAACCGGCCGGGAGGGATTCGAGCCGCTGATCACGTCTCACTCTTCAGCACTGCACCCCATTCATGACGTCTTTGGGCCGAGATGAAGGATGCAGCTTCCGGACGGTAGATCATGGTCCCTTGTGGACTGTCGTGTCATGGAGAGGCGATGATAGTTTCTTAAGCTCCCGCGGGAGGGAGCATTCGTTTACGTGACATCACTGTGTATTAACCTACGCGAAGGCAAGAGAGTTAAGTGCTTTTAAAATTCCAATATACTCCTAAAGGGAGTAAACTCTGCTCACTGACGAGAGCAGAATGCTTTTTGGAGTTATAATAAATTGACGTGTCCCATTCTCTACATCTATGTAACAAATTATTGATAAAAATATTGTTCTTCTATCCACTTCATACTAATTGAGATAAAATTAGTAGAAATGACCTTATTACATGCTTCCTTGTAAGTAGAAGGGCATTAAGGGAGTACCATAGACTTGAGCGACTCTTTTGTAACTGCTATGTGATTGAAATTCCTTTGTTTGTATGGCCAGAAGTTGGCAAACTTCCGCATCAGAAAAGTATAAGTAATTTAAAGCTGAACCAATAACAAATAATATCTAAAAAACGGTGAACTCTAAAAGAAAAAGGTATTTGGCATTAACTATGTGTTTTAACGAAATTTACATTTCTTTTGTGTGTTAGGAAAGTTTCTATCTCCTATGGTTTAACCGTTATGCAAAATTCTGCAAAACACATACATAATAAAGAGATCTCCAGAGGCTCTTCCCAGAACATTTAAAATGTACATTTTATATATGATATAAATATCTTTAATATATGGTATTTTAATCATAATCTTGAGAGCCATTTTTGAGAAACTCAAACTTTTAAAAGATTTTTCCAAGTAAAGGATATTTTATGGTGATGGGATATTTCTGAAAATCTCCTTGTCGCATCCTTGGAAGATACTAAACGTAAATACCAAGTTTGGTTATAAACGTCTCTTCGTTTTTGAACCATACTGTGACACATACACACACACGCGCGCGCGCGCTTTTTTTCGTACTTAGGGAACTTCAAAACATATATTACTGGTAAAATGTTGACATAGAATTTTTGTGTGGGATACAATACCTTCTTTAACTGCTGTGTACATTGTATGTACATACGTGCTAGAGAAAATGATGCACAAAAGAGAAGAAAGCAACATAATCATCGGGTGTATGAACTTCGAAGATTAAATCGCTTTAATAAATTCATTGCAAGAAATACTGGCATTTTTATATCTTCAATTTCTCAAGCTAAAGAAATTGCTAGAGAGAATCTGAACCTTACAGCATTTTTACAATGATGGGTAGTTATATGAACATACTTTCTTTATAAGATATTTGGTGAAGCTTCATGCTTCACGAGGCATTCTCCAGGTGAATTGCAAAACTTATTTTCCAATGTCAGCTAATTACTAATCACATTTTGTTTCAGTTATGAGAACAACAAATAGCAATCACCCATTTTAATTGAGAATCATTTTTTCTATGGATATCTGCTTAGCCATATCAGACGATGAATGACATTGGTTAAATATGCTCAAATGTTCTTGTAGTCAATAGAGCTTAAAGTTACTCGACATTCATGTTCTAGGGATAAGGGAATACTCCGAATATAAACCTTATTCGTGTAACTCACCCAAAACGAGTATACCCAACTATTATTTTTAGTTAGTTCGATTACTATGAATTCTGGGACTTAAAATTACTTACATTATAAGTCGCCATTGGGATATGTCATCTCAAAAGAATTTGAGATCGCATGCGAGTCAGTTGAAAAATTCAATGTCATGCCGGCATCTTGCCATTTTAGCTCAATGGTTGATCAACCGGCTACAGACCGGGAGATCCGTGGTTCAAATCCCGGCTATGGCATTGAATTCTCCAATCTGACTCTACCTATTCAATTATACGATTCTATATGTTGTTTGTCCTTAAAACTATGCAATTGCGTAATGCCCTGTGAATGTATTTCATACTATATAAAATACATTCAACTGATATGAAAATAGAACTGAAATATTAACGCATTTTACCTGAAACTCCTAAGCTTTCCCTGAAAATATATTCCAAGTTTTTAATGTTTAGTATTTTGCAAGATTTATTGGTACAAGAATCATAAAAAGTATCAAATTAATAAACTAAATGTATTTTCAGGATAGAATGCTATTTTCAAGGTAAAAGATCTGTAGCTTTACGAAATAAAATTATTCAAGTTAACATATTTTTAATCTTCAACTTTGTTCAAAACATAAGTATTTGCTCACTTGGCGACCCTGCCATAAAGTCCTGCAATCTTATTTGGTCGAATAATTTTAATATCTAATATTTGGTCCTGCAGTTGTTTAACAACAAAAAGTTTATAAAATTTTGACTTCAGGAAATAGTAAATATTCAATTAACAATGTATAAAACTGGAGGATATGATGTGATTGCCAGTAAGAATCAATAATAATTAGATTGCTTGGATAATTTCAAATGTTATTCTGGTCACAATCTTCTGATTATACACATTTAGTAAATGTAAGTATAAAATAATAACCTGCTATGACACTAATTATGGCATATATACGAAATACGCTAAATTTTCTTATACCGAGTTATTTAAAGGTTTTGAAAAATTACTTCAATGTCTAAAGTATATCTTAAAATAGCTATTCAAGAAAAAAGATGTAACATTATACATCTATATTTGTGTCGACATTTCTTATTTACTTAATGTTTTTCGTAGCCTTAACCATTTATATATACATCAGCTTTATTTTTACAGACATTCTCTATGAAATAGTTGTTGAAAGTAACAATAATTACGATGTCGACGAAAAGTCAAAGCCATCTTAGTAAATATTACGCTATAACCTGCTCATACTTTAATTTTAAATAGTTTTACCTTTTCCATACACAATGTATATAGTAGAAATGGCACCTATTGTATTACACCCAAACATTCTAAACCGAGATTTCACCGAAAATACATGTTTTAAGACCCGCTGAATAAAAATATATTTTTAGGAAAATGTTCATATATGTGTGTGGGGGGGGGGAGCATGGCTAAAAAGTAAAATTCGGTTTCGTGTAAACTTAGTAGGTACTTAAGTTTAAGTATTTCTTATATTACCCTTTACATGGAACAATCTGAAAAAAATGTGATTTTCTCAATAATGGCTCTAACGATTTTGATTAAAATGCTAGTGTATTCCCTTATTTTCCTTTTGCTTACAAGGAAGCAAGTAATAAGACAATTTCTGCTAATGTTTGTAGCATGCTTTAGATAAAAAAACAAGTTTTGTAAGAATAGATTGTTTGCAGAACAGGAAGAGAAAGTCATGTGATTGGAGCACATCAAAGCTTTTATTCATTTAGTCTATGTCCGTTGGAAATATCAAGGCTTTAGAATAATGAAAGACTTTCAAAATTGGTTCACTGATTTTGAAACACTTTTACAGACTCACACACACACACACACACACACACACACACACACACACACACACACACACACATTACAGAGGGAGGGAGAGAGAGTGACAGACAGACAGAGAAATTTTCTCTTTATATTATTAATATTGACATACGATTTATAAGAAATAAAACACCTTATGGCGTTAGCCTTTGAAATATATTGGTTGTTATTCCTTTGGCTTTTTCCAAACAGCACGCTTTATGACATGAAATAGTGTTATATTTTGACACTCAGGAATAAGGTAAAGCAATTTTACAATAAAGCGAGCTCTATATACAAAGAGCTTATTATGACAACAGCTCGAGATGAAATTCTATTCCACCTCAGACGTTCAGACGCGCTAATTTGGCAAATTCAATTGCGGGCCGCGCCGTGTCAGAGTGGTTAGACGACTCGCCTCTCACCTAGGTGGCCGGCGTTCAATCCCAAGCGACCGCACGTGAGATTTGTGGTGGACAAAGCGGCGCTGTGGCGGGTTTTCTCCGGGTACTCCGGTTTCCCCCGCCGTCGCATTCCACCGGTGCTCCATCATCATTCATATATCATCAGTGTCACCGCCTGCGGTGCCATAAGTAGTTAAAGCGGGCGTTAAACACTACCAAAAAAAAAATCAGTTGCTTTTTAATAGTTGAGTGTTTTAAATCTACCGTAATAGTATTACGTTTATGCAAAGCATTTAAGACTAATATTTATCATATTGAACAATAATCAGATATAAAATAAAATGTTGTGTAAGTAAATTTCTTGAAATAATATGAAAATTAATGGTAATGTATAGCAATTAAATTTCTCTTCCATTATAATTTTTCACTTTTTCTAGCAGGTGTACAGTAAGTAGAGACGTATGCACTCCACTCAAAATTTCTAGTACGAAAATACACTGGAAATGTGCGTTTTGTGACTCCTGAATAAAGGAATAGAATTTTAGATTAGAGTGTGGAGGAGAGAGAGAAAGAGAGAGCGAGAGAGAGAGAAAGGGAGAGTAGCATAACTAAAATACAAAATGTCGGATACAAACCAAACTTACTACAATACGTTTGTTACAAAACTTGGCCGACAGGAGTACGGCCCGTGTTACCTTCACTGCATTTCTCTGCGTGCGCGTCCTATACCCGTTCTGTCGTCACATGTGTCAGTCTTACTTCTGTTCTAGCCCAGTTTGCATGTGAATAACATTGGAAATGGTTAGAAGTGTTTAGTTTCACTTGAAGTGCTTTCAAAATTCAGTATGCAGTACGACAAAGAGTATTGATGTACGATATGTATGTGCTTGCACCATCTTGTAAGAAAGGCACTTGAAAACTAAATCTCCTGGCGTGAGTGTTTCGAGTAGAGATACCATTCGTATGCTTTTAAATAAATTCAGGGAGAAGGGATCAATTTGTGATAGGAAACGAAAGGTAAAGAAAGGTGTGCTTACGGAGCAGAAATTAGACGAAATCGGAGAAAGCTTACAACGTTCACCTCCAAAATCTCCTAGACACCTTGCACAAGAAACAGACATTTCGAAAGCTTCAGCATGGAAAGCAACAAAACTTTTAAAATTCAAACCATACAAGGTTACTGTTGTCCAACAGTTGCTAACATGTGGTCACCAGATTCGGGTAAATTTCTGTAACTGTGTTTTGAGTAATGTTAATGATAAAAAGTCGGGGTATGCTGCGCAATATATGGATACAACATAATAGGGCCTATTTTTATGAGTATACCATAAATTCAGAAAGATAGAGAAATAATATACTGGCACTATGTTTCTTGAATGTTGGTCTGGCTATTTTCAGCAAGATTCTGCCACTGCATACAGCTGATGAATCATTAGAGTTCATAGCGGAAATGTTTGAGAATAGAATCATCAGTAAGGTTTTATGGCCCACTTGGTCCCCTAATCTTACGGAATGCGATTTTTAACTATGTGATAATTGAAAAATAAAGTATACAAAATGAATCCCAACACAATAGAAGAGTTAAAACAAAGTAATAGGACAGAAATTAACAGTATTTCGGAATTTGGGCTAATATGTGTGAATGAAAATTTCCTCATAAGATTGCTTAGATGTACGAGGTGCATTCTAGTTATAACACCTTCGATTTTTTTTTTCTCACTAATTAATCGAACGAAAATTATGCAACTTGTATCATTTCTCGACATAATCTCCCTGCAAACAAACACATTTTTTGCAATGTCAACGCCATTAATCCATGCCGCTGCAAACGCTCCTTTAAGAGTATGTTTTGACACTGGAAAATTACTGATGCAATAGCGGCACGGCTGGTGAATGTGCGACCACGAAGAGTGTCTTTATCGTCGGAAAGAGTCAAAAGTCGCTAGGAGCCAGACCAGGTGAGTAGAGATCATGAACAATGACTTCAAAGCTGTTTGAACAAAGAAACTGCTGCTTCATCAACCTGGAGAACAATTTTCGCATTTTCAGGTCGTCATGCAGTATTGCGTGCTCATGTCCCACGGAGGCGATCTGTTCCACAATCATTCGGCGATCCTCCAAAATGGTTTCTCCAGTCGCTTGATCATGTCATCGTATCGGCTTGTCCGAGGTCAAGATTCTCTTGGTTTGTTACACGACGTTCTGCCTTCTTTGATCTGTCGCATCCACAAACGCACATTAGATACATCCACTACCTCATCATCATATGTCTCACTTAATTGGAAATAAATTTCACGCAAATGGGAAAAACGAATGATTACACACTGAAATAATCACTATTTTAAGTATACCAAACAATCCTCACTTTCGCCTTTGGCACAAGAGGTTCTGTGTGCCATACAGTACTGCCATCTCTGTCACGCATTAAAAAGGGGTGCTCGCTTACTTTAAAACAACCCATGTGGTTCTATCTGTTTGTAGTTCTGAGAAAAAAATGGGAGGCGTTATAACTTGAATGCACCTCGAATTGATGCAGATGCACTGCATCTCCTGTGATGAGGTATGTTTTATGTTTAGTGTGATAGTGCACACATGTGTGACTGAATGACGGGCCGTGAGACTGCCAGCAAGTGTACAGTACGTGACCGGGAGACGGACCGTGCGCCTGTTGGCCAAGTTTTGTAACATACTTACCAATTGTATTTAACTTCATAGCTTCCAAAGGTGCATACAACAGAAAAGATCTTCAAATAAATCCCAAGTCAAAATACTTTAATGATTTTGAATTAAAACACCACGCATTAAACACATTTATTTAAAAAATAAAATGCATATGTTGAATTCTCTGGGAATGGTCTGTGAATCCCTGTTCATTACTAAAGAGTGTTTTATAAGTTCAGTGATCCTGCACAGAAAGTATATCACTTTAGGACACATAATTTATTTCCAATAACCTTTGTTTTTAAAACTAGGCCCGTAGCTTAGTCAGCAATGTCTGTTATGCGAGCTCTCCGGGGTTCGGTTCACGGCAGAATTTCCTCTAGCCATTTCTCTATGCTCCCCTGAGTCCAAAAGTATGAATGGCAGTGCGAATGTGTATGTGTGTGTGTGTAATCTAATGAATAACATTAAATACAAATAGACAAATCAATGACAACAGTACAGGATTTAACACAATAGAGTTTTAAAGTGTTGTCGTTATACAAGTGTTTCTCCCGAGTGTATGGAAAGAATATATAACTTCAAGGCTAGCCTATTGTATCCGCTCTTAAAAATTTGACACTATTTGAATTTGTAACGAACTGTGTAATGTAGCTATTTCTGTAATTGCGCATCTCGATTAAAAGGAAGTAGATAGAAAAATAAACAATCGTAAACATATTTTGTAGAAGCTATACAAAATATAGGATATAGGTTAGAGAAATTAATGAGTATGTAACACTCATTACTATTTTTTGCTTTTTCTCTTTCTTTTTCTCTATATTAAGCTGTTGTTAATGCCATTGTGGCTTCAAGATTTGCAATGACCTTCTTCATACTTCTCGCTGTACACCATGCAATCTTTCGGATGATTTGTACCACTGTTTGGGAGTTTATATCCCTGCTGGAAAATAATTTTGGTGGAAGCTACAGAAGGATTGGTCCTCATAAGCAGCTGAACCAATCTGTGCTGAGCGCGCAGAGAACGCGGAGGCAAGTACTGTACTCCCGATGCACAATCCATTCCGCTCCGGTGGATATTAGGCTAGTGTCAGCACTTCTTTCTAGGGCTATTGCCGCAAGTACCCGTCCTTCCTTGCCGGTAATCAAATTAAGTCAGTTGGAAGAAGTACAGCTTGCGAAAAATTGTGCGCAGAAGAGCCCCCCTGTACGTGGGAGGTCTTGAAGTGCTCTCTGGAAAATGGAAGGGTAGGGGATTCGTTCTGGGAATATTCATGAGTTAACGCGCCTCTGACTTCGTAAAGATTCTAGGTTCGAGCACCATCACAAGTGGTATTCTCAAGTGAACTCAAGTTAAAACATGTGTGCAATCAAGCAAAAGTTCCCATTTACTTTTTTTTTTTTTTTAAAGGAAGTTGTTTGAGATCTTTAACTTGTAGATTTTGTTCAAAATTGGCGAAACAATAGCAGAGATGTGTACACATATTCTTGTGCACCAATGTCCAAATGGTATACTGTATGTAAGTATGTGAAATTATTTTTGTAGTTTTAAACGGTGTGATTTGCTCTTATTCCAGCAATTATGATGGACTCTCTTTATATGTCTCCCTAGGTTTATTATTTTCTCTTGTTTAAATAAAAGTATTAAACATTTGAGATCCCGTAGCACAGTAATTGCTTCACAAATTTTATCCTTCGTAAACTTCAATTTTTTATTGAAAATTCCTAACTTTGAAGTGCTATTATTTATTTAAGATGTTTAACACTTCTAATAACTTAACTCTAAATGAAATAGATAGAAATATCTTAAAATTCTACTGACTTGAGAGTTACCTGATATTTGTCGTATGAGAATAAGGAAAACCACGGGCAAAGGACTTATCCTAGCGATATTCCTCTGTCCTTCTTTGTTCAAAGACAGAAGCGTTGCTTCGACAACAAACATTCGAGAGGTTTCAAGAAGTGGCGTTCGATGCTCCCGTTCGAAAAACCTCGCGTTCTACCCAGAGATCAGCAATCACCTGAGCAATGATTTGTTTTGTGTTTTTTTCTGATTGCTAGGCGATGCTAGGATGGATTGTTACCACTGTGAATTCAATCGGTTTGCATAAAACTTAATAGAGCCATTGAAACTAAAACTTTGAAACAAAATAGAAATATATGGGGGTTATTTAGCATAAGTGTATTATTATTTTATTATTATTACAATTATTATCGTTGCTGTTAAGAATAATGATGACGTATTACTGCATTATTGGGAGGCCAGTTATGGCAGCTGCAAAACCGTGAAAGCAATTGGGCCAGTTTTATAGGTTTGAACATTGTACGCCAGCAGGTCCGGTTACGTTCTATCCTCTACCGCGCATGTGCAGAAGGTAGCTTAACGATTCTGGACAGACCACCACCACCATCCATTAGTAGAAACATACATACTGTGAAATCTCGGTACCACCTCCGGTACCAATCGCAAGCAAGCGAGATGCGCTTCCCCGTGTTTATGTTGTGCTAGAAGAGAAATATAATTTTGTTGTTGTTGATCGGTTGTTGATAGGGTCGGTCGCATCAATATGCAATAGATCTATAGGCGTACTGCAGTACATGCAGTCTTTACAAAGGAGGGAGACAGCCCAAAAATGCTGTAGCAGTATCCTATGGTTTACGCTTAAAGCCGTTACTTTAAATTTAAGAAGCTATTAGAGAATAAACAGAAATATACTACGTGTGTTTGTACATATTGCACCAAACTCTTATTATCGTTATATAAGTAAATATATCTACTTTGTTTTACTTTCTCTACCACACACACGGTAGTTGGTGCATAGTAGCGTGCAACGTGCGAGCTTCAATGGCAAATGACGGGGTAACGTGAGCCTTGCTGCATATGCATCCATCAAAACGCATGAGCGGTAATCTAAAATGTTCGAGCACGGCCAAAGTTCGAAGAGCTATTTGCTGACTGGAATGGATTGCCTCGCTTGATTTATTGGTGGTTCAAGCGATGTAGTTCATTCAAAGCTGAGTAAGTTTTTGTTTACAAATATGGTTAAAGGCCAGAAGTTAGTTGGTATATAATTCTTATTAATTCATAACATTATAATAATCAGTAAACTAATTTATAATACATTCCCATTTGGAGGTAACTAGTTATTTCCAGTTGTATATGATACTGACAAGAATTGCTTCTTTAAATTAATTTTGTAGTGTTTATTTATGTTAATGTGTTATAACGACTTGAAAACTCGCACCGTCATTATTTCAGGGTTCATAATTAGGGGTTGTTTTTCATAAAAGTAGATTCGTTGTTTATGAAATAAATGCTTGGTAAGCTCTGAAATGTATAGCTTATATCTATGAGGACACGCTATTAATTTGTATTTATTTTCCGTATATAGGAACAATAAAATGCATCAGGCACTAAAAATATGTGAGCGTGATTACCCATTTCTCCGAAAGCCGTACAGGTCTTCCACCTGTGATGAGTTATCATGTAAAGGGGGGAGAGAGAGAGAGAGAGAGAGAGAGAGAGAGAGAGTGTGTGTGTGTGTGTGTGTGTGTAGATTCGTACGAATGTGGCTTGTCTCCATTCTAAGAGGCAAAGTTTGGTAGACACACTCGACAAACATGAACCGAGTACAGAGCCTTTATGCATGACATTACTAAAGAAGGTATTGTATTCCGCCCAAACATTCGATACAATGATTTCATTGGAAATACATATTATGGAGTGCACCAAATACAAAAAAAAAAAAAAAAAAAACATATGCGTTTCATTCACATGACTTTCTCTGCAAACAAACTTATTCTTACAAAATATTATTCATTTATCAAAATCATACTAATTGTCTTATTACTTGCTTCCTTTTAGTAGAGGAGAATTATAGGAATACACTATACACCAGTTTAAAGCGATGGTCAAATATTTTAAGAGTTGTTCGATATATGAACAATTTAAGTTCGGTTCCCTCTACATTGCCAGTAAAACAAAAGAGAGATGAAACGAAAGGTGACCCGTTTGAGAAGATATGTAGTTTAAAATATAAAATTACAGCGAAGTATATTTCAGAAACGATCTAGACTACAGCAAAAATATATCTGTTATAAATTGTGGATTTAACGAGATCTACATCTTTGTGTGTTGAGTTTTTGTCTATTTCTTTCGTTTACCAGTTATAAAATTCAGCAAAATTCATCTAGAATAAACAGGTATTCATAAGCTATTCCCAGAATACTCAGGGTGTATATTTTGTTTGTGATGTAAATATCTTTAATATACGGTATAATAATTAACATCATTAGACATGGCATATACTTAATACCTTCTCGACACTCTATGTACATTTTACATGTACAGAATGTTGAAACAAATATTTTTAGAAAACGATCTATCTACCTTCTAAGAAGGTAATAAACTCAATTTTGTATCCCTTCCAAGAAGGGATACAAAGATTAAAAAAAAAAACAATTTTTCGAAATTGTTAACTTTTCCAAACATGTCTCAAACGATTTTTGATACCCATTTTTTTGTGGAGTTAACCTTTTCCGAGATATTCTTTATTATTAGTTTAAATTTTAAAATACACTTTTCACAAATGGGATATCGCTATTCAAGTTTCTTCTTCCTAGTCAAGAAAATAGAAAGGTTTTAAAGTTCTAAAAAGTTTTGACTTTTAGCTCCAGTGTATTCCCTTATTCATTTGGTCTACAAAATATATGCAATTGAATTACATATATGCAGATATTTATCTGATTAATGTGAATTAGAAGAAGCGCGTTCCTTTAAGAATAGGTTGCTGAAAAATGAGTAAAGAACCAGATTTTATTCTGAGCGAGATAAGTGACCAGAACATGTTGAAATGTTTGACCTTCACGAATGACTTCTTTAATCCCGGTAGGTATTTTATACTATCTTTGGAGCGGGTTCCCCGTTGGAAAGCCAACAAAGGAGAGTTGTAGAGCAAGTAAAACCTGGGACTGATCTTGTGTAATTCAGGAGGACAAGAAGAAGGGATGGGGTGTGTCAGAGCCAGTAGTTGTGGAGTGGATAATAGTGCTGTCACCAACACACTTTTGTCTCCCCCTCTCTGTTTGCCTTTATTAGCAAGAGAAACTGCTGCAGTTCTAACCTGGAGAGCTCCCTCCTGTCCGTCTGTACGCTAACGGTGCAGAAACCAACACAGACAAGAGGTATTATATTCGAGACATGACGAGAGACCAACTCTTTTATACGAAAATTTGCTCTTACTTATTTTATAAAAGCTTTACCATAATTTACAAAAGAACACCTAGGGCTTTAGACTATAACTAAGGCTAGGAAGTTGAGGACTTATTGATTGTCTAAAGAGGCCCTTTTGTGTAGATTATCGTCCTTTAACCTGGTTGGTCATATCGGACGATGAATAAAATTGGTGAAATGATTCTCAAATTATCTCGGGGTTCATGGAGCTTAAAGTTACTCGACATTCGTCTTCTCAGGATAAGGGAAAACCCCGAAAAATTCCTTATCTGGGTAACTCACTCTAAATGAGATTCAAACTCGCGACCTTTTGAATGTGAGGCAGACACGCTACCACCACACTACCCAGGAGGGCAAATATTATTTTTTTATCTACCACATATTTTATAGTGTTTAACACACGCTTTTACTACCAACGTACCGCAGGCAATGACACTGGTGATTCATGGAATGATGATGGAGTACCGGTGGAATGCGATGGTGGGGGAAACCGGAGAACTCAGAGAAAAACCGCCCCTACGCAGCTTTGTCCACCACAAATCTCACATTCGGTCGCTTGGGATTGAATCCGGGCCGTCTAGGTGAGAGGTGAGTGGTCTAACCACTCGGCCACGGCGTGGCCCTAAAAAAACAAAAAAAAAACAAAAAACAAAAAAAAAAAACCTTTAAGAGTTTAAAATGCCCCCCCCCCAAAAAAAAAGAAAACAAAAGAAAAACAGAAAGAAGATGGCTCAAATAATTAGCAATCCATGTTTATATACTTAAAAATAAAACATGTTTGCTACTGATAATCTTACTATCCATTTTAAGCCTATCTTTACACCAAGGGATCGTGAAAGACATGAATCGCCACATTATCTTGAGACGTATCCCTAGCCTAAGATAATCAAAATGAAAAAAAGGGTTCCTAAAGCAATTTAAATAGTTTCTCTAAGCAACTACGCTGTTTATTCCTACAACCTTTATTGCTTTCTCTAGCACGTATGTACTTACAATGTACGTAGTAGCTAGAGAAGGAATTGATTCCATCTAAATATTTTATGTCGAGATTTCAACGAAATATATCTTTTGAGGTCACCTGAGTCCGACAAAATCATTTTTAGACAATGGTCCTATGTATGTGTCTGTGGGCAGCATAGCTCAGAAACGAAAATACCAAACTTGGTATTTATATTTACTATCTTCAAAGGATGCGACACGAAGATTTTCAAGAAAACTCCCCCACCACGAACTACGCTTCACAAGGAATTTTTATTTGAAAAGTATGACTTTCTCAACTATGGTTGTAACGGTTTTGATTAAAATACCGTTTATACAAATAAAATATTTACATCAGAAATAAAATATATATTTTGAATTTTTTGGGAATACCCTACAAATACCTCTTTATTATGGATGAGTATTTATCGTCAGAACTTACTACCAAAAATATAGATCTCGTTAAAACACATTTTGTCTTATACGTTTTTCTTGTTGAGTTGACCGTATTCGATGTATTCCTCTTTATTAGTTTCAATTTTCAAATAACTTTTCACAATCTGGACCTTGCAAACCTAATCGAACCTCAATTGTTTCACATAAGGACCAGCTTATAACAATTTTCTATCGCTCCTGCCGATGTATTCCCTTATTTATTTTATAGTTAAAAGGAAGCCAGTAATAACACAATTTCTGCTAAAGTTTATCTCGATTAACATTACATAGATAAAAGAATAATCTTTTGCAAGATTAGTTTGTATGCAGAAAAGCTAGAGAAGGTTATGTGAATGTAACACATCATATTTTATTTCTATACATTCTTAACTTCAAACAAAATATGAGTTCGATTCCCAGCTGAGGCGGGGAATTTTTCTTAACCAGAATTATTTCCAACCCACACAGAGTCTGGAAGTATGTATGTGAGAGTGAATGTGTGCGTGTTTGAGGAAATAAAATGTTTTAAACCCAATGTAAACCTACAGACAAGTTGTTTCTATAGTTTTAAAATTTAACATTTTCGGGCTGTTTTGCCGTGGTCTGTAGGTTAAAATATGTTTAGTTAAAATATTTCTACCTAACGTTTCATCCCTGTCTGTGAGGGACATCTTCAGAGGCAATGTGCTCACGTCGCTAACTCGAAAAGAATTCCGAGATGTGAAGATGTCCCTCACAGACAGGGACGAAACGTTAGGTAGAAACAGCCCGAAAATTTTAAATTTTAAAACTATGGACACCGGTCGTGAAAGCTTACGCATATAAGTTGTTTCTAATTCGAAGCCCCCGATATGACCTTAGATGTTAAAGGGGGCTATATAAATGGAAAAAATGGGGTAAACAACTTTAGTTATTATACTGAAAACACTATGAGCTAATTATCTGTAAGGAGTAACAGAATCAGTATAAACAACTTAAGAGGGTTATTTGCATATATAGCCAGTTTTAACAACCCAGTCACAATAAAATCATTAACATTATTTTCATCGCTTTTCTATTCAGCTCAGATGGCTATATGAGGTCAATCCTGAGTTACAAAGCAGATTCTGAAGTGAAAATTATCGTCTGGAATTTGACTTGCATATAACTTAACAGGAATAGAATTTGGGATCTATTGACATATTTTGATATAATACCCTATTGTGCTAGCCTATCAGTAAAGCGCTGCATGTGTCGAGATGAGGAAAAAGCGCAAAATAACAAAGTCAGAGTATAAATAACAATTTTCCGGAGAAATGAGGTGTCAAATGCTTTCACCATATATCTGCGCGTTTGGTGCGTGTAAAATATGGGTTTTCAATGTGACATAACATACCCACGTCCTCCTGAACTGTCTCTGACCAATGAAAGAAGGGAAAGAATAACCAAAGCAAAGAAAAAAAAAAAAAAAAGAACCGAATGTTCCATTAGGTGCACAAATAAAAAAGCACATGCAGCTCTGTATGGAATTGTTTCGCATATAGTCTGATCAATAAATTCTCGCTGTTGAGATCCAATTAACGATATCAACTGAAAGGGGCAAAAGGGCTCTGTAACGCTCAAGCGCTGGAAACAAAAATGCCCTTGTGACACCTGGCTCTGTGTTTTCGTTTCAGTGACGACTAAACCGATTGCTTAATTTTAGGAGTCCATAAAATAGAGAAAATTTAAGAAAATATTTCACGTCTTTAAATTGGAATGATTCGCCCATCTGATTAGAAAAATCTGATGTAGTGTGTTCACTTGACTTTCTCTACTATTGTGCAACAAAATATTTTCTTACAAAAGTTTATATTTTTAGCTACTTCATGTATACCGATAAAACACGTTTTATTACATACTTTATTTACATTTTTACTTTCTCTATACGTACTATATGTACATAGTGTATAGAGAAGGTATTGCACTCCACCAAAAAATTCGATACCGAGATTGCACCGGAAATATATGTTTTAGGGTTCCCTGTAAAAAAAAGAAAAGTATTTTCAGAAAAAAGTCCGTGTGTGTGTCCGTGTGTCAGCGTGTCCGTGTGTCAGCGTGTCCGTGTCTCCGCTTGTCTGTGTGTCTGTGAACACGATAACTGAAAAACTAAAATTCGGTAAAATACCAAACTTGGTATTTAAGTTTAATATCTTCCAGGGATGCGACACGAAGCTTTTGAGGAAAATCCTCCCACCCCAAACTACCCTTTACGTGGAACTTTTTTCGAAAATTTTGATTTTCTAAAAAATGGTTCTAACGATTTTGATTAAAATATCGTATATTAAAGATATTTACCTGACAAATAGAATGTATATTTTGAATTTTCTGGGAATAGCCTCTGAAGCCTACTTTATTCTGGGTCAATTTTGGGGAATTTTGCATAACTGCTAAACCGTAATAGATGGACAAAAACTTACCTAACAACATAAGTAGAACATTTTAAAACACACAATTTATGTTATATACATTTTTTTCGTGGAGTTGTTTGTTTTTGAGATATTCGTTGTTTTTGGTTTCAGCTATAAAATGTTTATACTTTTCTCATACAGGACTTTGTGAACTCGTATCCATACAAAGAAAGGAACTTCATTCACATAGCAACCAACTTTTGGCAATCACTTTAACCTATGGTACCGCCTTATTTCGCTTCTACTAACAAGGAAGCAAGTAATAAGACTATTTCTGCTATTTTTTTCTCGATTAGATGAAGTATATAGAATAATTTGTTGCAGTGATGTAGAGAAAGTCATGAGAATGGAACACATCCGATTTTTCATTGTAGATCCGCGTGAGTAAGGGAATACATTAGGTTAAAACAATAGTCAAATCTTTCAGGAGCTGGTACTTATGTGACACACTGACCTTCCGTACTCTTTGCTCGACCAGGAAAAAGGAAAATCAACAACGATTTTCTATTGAAAAAGTGTGTATAGGTATTTTAAAATTGAAATAAGAAGAAGTACCTCGGAAACGCTTAACTGTACATATGTGACATAAATTGTGTGCTTTAATGCGATGTATTAATATTTTCTATATTCCGTATGGTTTATCAGTTATGCAAAAATCAATCAAAATGAACAGGACTTCAGAGGCTATTCCCAATAAATTCCCTGTATATCACTTATCATAAAAACATCTTAAATATATATAATTTAATCAAAACTGTGAGCCAGTTTTGAAAAAATTGAAATTTTTGGAAAATACTCCATAGTTTTGGGGATTTTTCAGAAAATCTTCACGTCGCATCTTTGGAAATCGCTGAACTTAAATATCAAGTTTGCTATTTAACCGACTTTTTGTTTTTGATTTGTGCCGTATACAGGCACATCTTTTTCTAAAAATGCTTTGTTTGGATTGGGGGGGACATCAACACATGAATTATAGTGAAATCTCAGTATTGAATTTAGGGTGGTGTGGAATGCCTTTTCTACCTACTATATGTGTGCAGGTATGTACATGTTAGAAACAAATACAAAGAAAGAGAGGAAACACTGAGCAAATCTACTCTGTAAAGAAAATAGCCCACGAACCAGGCTGCTATCTCAATATATCAATACACTTTCTGAGGAGAGTAAAAAAGTTTAAGAAAATGCAGTTATAATTTAGAATATATGCTAATAAGCTTTGCTATTTTAAGTTTATGTTCTTTAACCTGGCAGGTCATATTGGACAATAAATGAAATTACTGATTTTATGTTCAAATAAGCTCGTGTTCCATGGAGCTTGGACCTCGACATTCGTCTACTCAGGATAAGGAAAAAAGAAAACTTATTCTTGTAACTCACCTTAACTAAATTCCAGCTCGGTACATTTTGAATATAAAGGAGACACGCAACCCCCACGCTACAGAGGCGGGTACTAACAATGTTTAAAGTGAGTTCATTCTTTATACCACTTTCAACACGTTTAACACCTCCGCCTAAGGGTGTGGTGGAAGATTGGTATAAATTTATCTAACAATGCAATGAAGTTACAGTTTGAATATAACTGAAATCTCTTGGCTCTTTTTCGAGTTAAATACTTCTATGAGGTAACCGCGATACACGCATGTAAAAATATTAAGATTATATTAAAAGGCGTTTTAATATTTGATAATGATCTCGCCTCTGTTTTTTGATAATGACTATAGTTTGCTATGAAATGAGGCGAACACAAATAAATAAGCGATCATATAATCCCCCAGAATCCTTGCAATGAGCAAGTATTCGGTCATACATGAATCCAACTCGCCACTCCTGCACTCACACGTATGGGTGCTGAGACAAACTTCCGTGAGGCATTTTATATTCCGCCCGGTTAATGAAACCATGGCCACCAGGTGGTAGTAGTATTGCACTGGAGCCTTACTGGCATCTAGTGGTTTTTTTTGATCTCGCTTAACAAAAAAAAAAAAAAAAGTAATAGATTCGATTTCCAAGTAATGCTTCTCTAAAACTATAAAATAAAATGTATGGAAGGGCGTTTTCTTATAACTTAGAAATTTTAATGTCTGATATTTTTGACGTTTATAGTTTTTTTTAAAACGTGGATGTATAAATACACTTTTCTCTAAGTATGACATAATTCCATGCATTACTCAATAGCATATTATTATTATTACTATTATTTCAGTATCGTTTACTAGTACTGTTTAAAGCTCTTTTGTATGTATCTTGAGGCATTAGGCTCATAAACTATGTTATTTATTCATGCAATGATTATCATAATACAGTAATTATAAGAAAACATGAAACTGCTAAATATCATATGTGAAATTATTAGATATATGTGGACGTTTTTACCTAATTGAAGTACTCTTCCTGCACATCCCATGCCCTTGTTCCTTAACCATTCGTCAAGCCTGTGTTGATATGCCATTCAACTTCTTTTGAATTATAAAAATAATAACTATTATGTAAGCAAGGTTATTTGTATTTCTCCGATAAATGTTAAACCAGGACTCATTCTTTAACAGCAAAAATATTTAAACTTTAGCACAAAGTTCAATTTAAAGATACTTTAAAGCATTTGTTTACTTACATTTTGAGGCATGTTAAGCAGAATATTTGAATAAAGTTGAACTTTTATAAAAAGGCACGCATACCATATCAAAATGAGCTTGTGCAGGTATTGCTGGTATATTTAATGTTGGGGAAGTTTTAAAATATAAACTTTTAGAGCCAGTTCATGTAAATACCCATGCCAAAGTCTAAGGTTTTATTAAATCTATAAATCTAGTATATATTTCATAAAACAGAAATTCCGTTACTGTGAAGATAATAGATGAACTGAAATACCTACATAAATGCTAGCATAGCTTAATATGTTAGGAATACATAAAGTCACATGTTTGAAGCTAATGGTGAGGGAAAACTTGAGCTATGGCAAAACCACACTTCCCATTTTATTGAAGGGTTTTTATGTTATTTAATTTCACTTTATAAATCCTATCATTCTAGTACGAAAAACATCTGATTAGATATGTTTCATCGCCGTTATTGCTGGAGGATGGAAAGATGTGAACCAAGGTCGCTAAATTGCAGAAAATGTGCCGTACTGATACCATCTGACGGCCTAATAGAAAGAATAGAAACAATGGAAACAAATACTGCCCGACTTTGGTACTTTTTGCCACAGTGTACGATATATAAGCAACGCAAAGTAAAATTAAATATCTACAAGACACTAGGACATTTTTACTGAAAGCATAATAGAATAATAAGATGCAGTTTAGACATTAACTGGTACTACATTTAATTGTAAACAAAGTGAATATTGCATTGCTGGAGAGAACGTATGCACTACGATATGCGCATCCATTTTCTTATTTGCAATAACCTGAATAATAATGGGATAAAAATTAAATTATTCAGAAAACTATATGTTATGTATTTTATAATTGTTATCTAAACCCATTAGATCAGAGTGGTAGTAATAATGTTTGTTATAAATTACCAGAAAGTAAATCAGAGATATTCTCTAATTAAAATCAGTTAGTACTTACAGAATGGATTGTTGTAAGTGCGAGTGAAACGAGCTAAACTCTAGAACTTACAAAATCATTAGATAGTGGTTCATTTATTACTTATTTATTGTATTATAAAGTCAAATTGTTTTTTATAATAATTTCGATATATATAAAGAGATCAAAGGCTCTCCCTTAATAAAATGGACAGAAACTCCAGCTTAGGCTGTTTCCACGACACTTAGTTATTCTTTTATATTATTCTAGTTAATAAGTTATAATTCTCGTTGCTAGCGCCGAACTATCTGACAAGTAACTCCATGGCACGACAGCTCACAAGGAACTTTCGCCTACCGCCCGGCCGCTGCGTCCCCCTTCTCTGCAGTATTGGAGGGTCAGACGTGGTCAGCACATCAATCCCTCCCAGCCGGTTAATGCGGTCCTCTTGACCTGGAACCGCTGCTTTTCCATCAAGTAGCGCCTCAATTGGCTCCCCATGGACCTCACGAGGCAGGTCTCCCAGCGGGGCAAAATCCCATCGCCGGTAGCCGGAATCGAACCCAGGTCTCCCGCTTGGCAAGCAGCTCGCTACCACCACGCTAAGGAGACGACCACTATTTGACAAGTATTTTATTGTTAAAACCGGTAGACGAAACAAGATCAGTTGAAAATATCACCAAGTTTCATTCTGATGTATGATGTATTCATTCTGTGTGTGTTCTTTCTTTGTCTGTGTACAGCATAACACAAACAAAAATTGTTAATTACCACTTTAAGTTCATTTTCCCCAAGGATGTGAATTGTTAAACAGCATACCTCCACCCAACGTTTTCGTTACTTATGATTTTCTAAAAAATGGTTTCAGAGATTTTTATTGAAATGCTATATGTTTAAGATGATTTAATTTCAAATAAAATATGTATTCTGAACGTCTATGACGTGGTTTTCATTAATTGGCAACTAATAAGATTTAGAGAAAATCTGACAGTCAAAACATACATTTTATGTCCAATAAAACTTTAGGACAGTAATCATTACCGAGATACTTATTGTTATTGGTTTTAAATTTCAAAAGTTGCACTTTTCTATAAGGTAATCCCTATTTTCCCTCGTAGCCATGCAAAGTGAACAAAATTTACACAATCAGCATACGAACCTGCTCTTAAAAGTTTTGATTGTCTTATTCTAGTACCTTGTACTTACAAGGACTATGATTAATGTTTACCTCGATTATAATAGATGGAAAAATAAGATTTTTAAGAAATATATATTGAAGTAGAGTGGAGAAATTCATTAAAATGTAGCACAAATAATATTTAATTTCTCGTTGTCGGGCAGAGAGAATAGAAATTCAAGGCCAACACGTATGTAGTGATTTGCTTTTAAAATATTTGATTGTCCTTAGGTTAATCGTATTCTCCCAATCTCCTTGCACATGCAAGGTAATCTACAGGATGTCCATAAAGTCTTTCCAACATTACAACTCCCTATAAAATGAAAACTATTAATTTTAGACTCGTGTAGTATATGGCAGATGAGAGACAAATTCTCAACCTTTGTAAAACTGTCAGTACACTTCCACATGTGCGCCGTTTGTCGCCCTCAAAAGATCTAAGCGAAATTCAATTTCTGACCACACATTACACAGCATTGGTGATGCTAGCAATAGTATCAGTTCAAAGGGTTCAAATCAGGTACATGTTTGCATATACTCTCTCATTTACATAACCGCAAATAAAAAAGTCTAGAGGGGTTATGTCTGGGGGTCCTAGGTGCCAGGGAGTTGGACCATCGCGCCCAACTTTCTGAAGTTTCATTTCCAATGTGGTGGTGCTCCATCTTGCTAGAACATCACGGTGAGTTGCGGGTCATTAAGTTGGGGACAACGCAAAACTGTTAGTTTTGTTGGGTTTTCAATTAAAAAGAAGGAACAAATGACCCTGTCATTTATTAAGCCACACCAGACATTTACTTTTGGGTTTTTTCCCTCATATTTCATAATGACATTAGAATTTTGTCAGCCCCATATTCTCACATTATGCCGGAAGTATGGAAGGTAGACTCGTCTGAGAAGCAGCTCCGCTGCAGGCACTCATCATCAACATCAATCCTTTGCAAAATAAACAGTGCAAAAGCAGAACGGCGAGTGTGGTCCTCAGGCTTCAAAGCTTGTATAATCTGAACTTTATAAGCATACAGATAAAGTCGTTTATGTAAACTTTTATGCACTGTGGACCGTGGCATTCCTAGTTCACGAGATGCACGACGAGTAGTGTTGACAGGGCTTCTTTGAAATGCTTGCTGCACAGTCTCAACTCCCTCTTCTGTTACTGATGGGCGTGCTGGCCGTGGATGGCAGGTTACACTTCCGGTCTCTTTAAACTGTGTGTACCAACCAACGATAGGTTTGTAATCGGGTGGCGCTCGTCCATGTTCACTCCTAAAAGTTCTCTGAACAGTAATAGATGACAGTGTCTCATGGTACCATAAAACACATTGGGCTTTCTCATTGGTTTGACGACATTTTAGGTTATATCTGAAATAAACAAAACAACATTTTAAGAGTTTGTCGTTCATCTGCCACAAACCACACATCTCTAACTTTAATAGTTTTCATTTTATATTTGACTGTGTTCAAAGCAGGCTGAGGTTTTTCGTGGTTTCCTTCAGTCACCAATGTAAATACTGGATTGAATATTTAATACCACGACGTTCCACTTTCAGTCTAAAACAATAGTACAACTTAAAAATAGACGGTGATTGCGATTAGGCTGCCATCTATTCACAGAGAGTGAAAGTAACTAGACCGGACGGCATCCGAGTGACAATTGCTTGTAGTGGAGCAACGCTGTATAGTGTATAAAGCATGAGACCTTGAGGGTAGGCTGGAACAGTCTTAAATACAGTTGGCGAAAAAGCAGCAAGACTGGGTGGTGCTCTAGGAAACGAAAGTTTGGGTTGGGGGGAAAGGACCATGTAGGCTACTGTGCATCAAATGCATATCAGTGAGTATCCGAAACAGAATCGTCGCGATACTATCAAGAATTAAAGCGACGTCAAATGAATAGAATAAAAAAATCGGAAGTGTTCTATTCACTTGATTTTCTCCATCTATTCTGCAAACAACTATTCTTGCAAAACATTACTTTATATCTACATGCTCCTGATCGAGATAAATATTAGCAGAAATTATTCTATTAGTTGTTTCCGAGTAAGTAAAAAGGAAATATGGGAAAGCATTGGTAAAGCGATATAAAAGCTGATCGCTATGTGACACAGTTAAAATTCGGTTCTCTTTCCATGGCCAGGAGTAAAATAAAAGAAAGATAAAACGGATGAAGGCTTACTATTTGAGAACAGTTTAAGTAGTTTTAAATTAAAAGCAATAACAGGGGAATATCTCGGAAATTTTAACTCTGCCAACAAAAAAAAAAAAAAGTAAATAAATAAATTGTGTATGACAAATATTGCGTGTTTTACGAGATCTAGATACTTTGTTTAATACGTTTTTGTCTATTTTTTATGGTTTACCAATAATTCATCAAGAATAAGGAGGTCTTCAGAGGCTACTGCCATAAAATTCAAAATATACAATTAATTTATCATGAAAATGTCTTAAACATACGTTAAAGGCAATTTTACGAAGAAGTTTGGGGCGTGGTATTTTCTACCAAACCTTGTATCGCATCCTTGGAAGATACTGAGCTCAAATATCAAGTTTAGTATTTAACCGACCATTCATTTTTGAGCTGTGCCCTTCACAAATGCACACACAAATCACACACACACACACACACACACACTCACACACACAAACCTTTTTTTAAAACTGCTTTTTAGATTTAGGGATCCTCAGAACTTACATATCTGGTGCAATCTCGACATCGAATCTAGATTTTCTCCAACCAGTGATCAGCGACTCCGGGGCCCGTGCTGCATCGCAGAACGTATTCATCAACAAGCATTACTCCAGATATATCAGCTTAGGTTTCTACAGGAGAAGAGCTTCTACTCTTGATGGAGTAAGGCAGGGCAGAGTCATTCTTCATCTTATTACCTTACAACACTGCTTTTTTGGATTTAAAAGTTCTCAAAACATACATATCTGGTGCAATCTCGAAATTGAATTTTTGGATGTAATACAATAACATCTCTATCTACTATGTAGATAGCACGGAAATGTGTCGTTGCTGTTAATGTATTTTGGTGTGTTTATTTAATGTTGGATCTTTTTCACTACTTATGTTCCACACTAGTCCTGAGTTTGCCAGTATCCTATTGGTTTGTATTCAAGTCCGACATAAGACATTACCAATAAAGAAAGGGCGGACCACATTGAGTAGTATAAATGGGAGGTTAAGGAAACAATTTAATCCTAGCGGAACATTGTCAACACCCCTCCTGGTAGAATGGATGCTGTTATAAAGAACGAGGGGTTTTGGATTAATTACTGGAGCTTTCGCTTATTTTAGTTCCATGTTCGTCTTTGTATTTCCCCCCTTATGTTTGTTTAATTAATGAAAAGATATTTTAGGAATGATTTTATATACTCTGTATATCTTGTGTGTATGGAGCTTTAATCTACAGCACCTTATTTTGTAATAAAGTGGTATGATTTTACATAAATATGTATAATGTGAGGTTTAAGTTAATACATATAAAATAAAATAGATGCATTTGCTTCATCTGAAGCTTCCTTCAAAAACTGCGCTAAAGTTAGCATTTTCATTATCAAAAAGGATTGGCAACCTGTTGCGCCTTTTCTCAACAACCTCTGATAATATAACCAAATTAAGATAAGATGCATTTTGAATTATATGTTTCATTGCATCTAAAGCTGTCTGGTGCTCTGGCTCACCTCCGCTATCACGAAACAAAGAGCAAGCGCATATTACCAATCTATATCTGACAATGGTTTGAATTGGGGCGTGGCAGAGTAGTGGTGACGTTCACCTACCAATCTAAACACTGTACCTCGTATCGACATTATAATATTTCCGGTGTGCCGGTCTGTACATTGCATCTGTAGAGAAAACAAAAGGATTTTCGCAAATGCTCCACTCGATTAACATGAAACAGGAGATAATCCATTTGTATAAAGAAGAATGGATAGTAAATTAATGTGAATGTAAACAATATTTAGTTCAGAATAGGAGTACGGTGGTCGAATTTTGGTGAGAGCAACAGACTGCTATACTGCTTACTCTTCCACTCTCTTTGCTGCTTTCCTCTGCAGACTTAAGCATGTATATGGTCTTGCTCGTGGTAAATTTAGGAACAATTTCTAAATGACATGTTATAAACTTATAAAATCCGTGTCTTAAACATAAACTCATATCTTATAGAAGAAAAACGTGTTGGTTTTATGTTGGTGTCGAGGTCCAGCAAGTTTAGAGGTTCATTGACGTGCCGCCGCTCTTCCTCTGTTTTCTTTCTCTTCCCAATGCACTAGCAAGATTTCCCTGGCGTATACGACCTGCAGCTACCCCTTTACAGTGTGTTTGTACGGCTGTCTGTATGTATACTTCTCCTCTACATCCCAACAGTTACAACCAGTCCCGTCTGCTTCCATATTAATACCGGAAAAGTTTTTTCCTACCCCGCCTTACCCTCGTAACCTCCTTTGTAACCCTTCCGTTCTTCTATAACGAAAATTTCTCATTCATAACTTTAATATATGGCGGTTGCGGTGGAAGAGGGAGTGGTTAGAATTTTTTCCCTTCTGTTTTGCACAGGGTTGCTCTCCCAATTTGTTTTGCTCATAACCGCAAAGCATTGATCTCATTTGTACGGTATTTTTACCCTTCTCCCCATACCCCAACTCGTCTTACTTTATTTTTTGTTATTCTGACTGAATAGCTTAGCAACAAATTAAAATGTATTGGCGCACGTAATCTCCACAAGACTAAAACCGCCCAACGTATTTTGCATACGTGGATTTGCGATGGGTTTTGTTTATTCTTTTTAATGCAGAAGCACTAAATCTACGGTCCAAAAAAATGAATAGTATTTCGCTGGTGCATTGCCTTAGGTTAAGCGCAACGATTAGTGAGGATGCGTTCAAATTGTGTTCATAATCACCAATTTATTCAAATTATACAGAATGGGTTATAAATAGGTGTAAATAATTTAAAATGTAGTAGAAAACAATGCGAATAACACATAAATGTATGATCACTAATTTGTCTAGATTATACAGGTGGGTGTTGAATAAGTGTAAAAAAATTGATATTCGGTTCTTTTAACGCATACGTGTATCTTATTTTGTCTGCTTTTTAACAGCATTGTCATAAATAAGGCACAAATTTCAGGTTGTGATATGTTTAGAACGCCCCTGAGCTATGTGTCTGCTGTGTTTACATACATCACTCCACGTAAAGACGGGCAGAGGAGGGAAATCATCCAAATCAATGTACTTAATTGAATTAAAACCAATTCCTTAAGGTCTTTGCAATTAATAACAAATTATAAATTTATAACGTCATTTTATTTAATCTCATTATAATTATTTTTAAACGGCTAGTCTCTTTTAAAACTAGGAAATTAAATATTTTGAATTATTATGTAAACAACCGAACGTCTGAGATAAGGGATGATAGCCATCCTTGAAACATCGTTAAATTTTCCCCACGAACAAAACCTTAGAAAGTAGCGAAAAACACCTCAAATACTGGATCAATACATCATCCTCAAATGCTGATACAAATATTTGCACTTATTCATCTTCCATGCTGAATATGTACTACCTATATATAATATCATATAATATAATTCAACAAAATGTATTGTCACCATGCAAATGTTTAGGGAAGTGGGGGAGGGGGGACTGTTGTAGATGAAATAATTAGAAGAGTGACAAAGAAGGTCACATTTCACTTTCTGGCCTTGTGACGGTCCTAGGATTAGAATACACACAGAGGGGACTCGACACCAAACCACTGCAATTTTTGTCCTATGCCCCACGAGGGGCGCACCAGCGGACCTTGCCCACCGACGAGACACCAACTTCCTTATTTGGGTATCTGCTTTATACACCAGAATTTTTCCTCACTTTCGTTTGTTTTTCACACACAGGATTTGGAGTATGAGTGCGGAGATTTCGTATTCTGGGAGATCCATATATAACGAATAAGAAAGTTCAATAACAATTTCATCTACCTTAACATTTACGGAGATAATTGAGCATTATTGAATTAATTATCTGCACATTAGGACTTAAGAGCCAAATGTTGTTTTGCTTTGCGGTCAGACCAATATTTTGTTTCGATTTGACCTTGAAACGCAGTTTTTCACATGTCGTGTATTTATTATAAGCTACTGCCACTAACTAGGGTGATTTTCTTTCAAGCTAAAACAAGAACTAAAAGCTGCGTAAGAAACTACACATAAAACTTAGTTTGATGATCAAAGATAAAGCAAATTCAAATGTGAATTATGGAAATACCTCATTCAGATGTATCATGGAGTAATTAAATGAAAGTCACATTTTTGCTGAGCAACAAGTTTATAAATGATGAATAACTACAACATCAACAAAGTGAGTTGTTAATTTTCAGTATATGCCAAAATGTGATTCATAGAACAGAGATCGCATTTCCTTAGCCTATTTAGCCCTATCCTCGTTAGAGCTTCTGCGTTCTGCCCAATCTCTAGAGGTGCTTCAAACACACGATTGCGAAGATCATCAATGGTAGCAATCTCGTCATGTTACACTTTACTCTTGAAATGTCCCCAGAAATAATAGTCTAAAAGATTGATCAAGAAGTGTGTCTTGATATTCTCGATTTTTAAACACTGGCATAGTTCTGAATACATTTAAATCATCTGAACACTGACAAAAGCACAATTGAGCAAGGTGTCGAGGCTTCACATTACTGTTCACATTCCTGACCATCCGCTCCCGTAGTTGCCATATAACCACGACTTTATTCCAGCAGATACCCTGGAATCCAGCTCTTTAATATAGTTTTGTGTCTAAACGACCCTTTTTAACAACAAATGGTAAGAACATGAATAACCCATTTTGGTAACTCTAACTCGCTGTTCAAATTGCAGCAGTGAACGATAAAGGAGAAGGGACATTGCGCAATCAAGCATTTTACCAACTTTATTTTCTTCATATGCATCATGCACTATACAGTAAAATGGTACAGACACTTATATTCAGTTTAACGTCTGAAAGTTGCCGTTGAAGTGTCCGCACTCGTACACCTAACACCTTGTATTTTTAGCTATAACTAGGAGAGGTGACTTAATACTAGTATACAATTAATTCACAGTTGTGGGTAGACCTTTGATTACTTATGTATATTTTATTTATTAGACCCTTTGGTGACATAAATCCAGATATATACTGGTTATGGTTTCTGAACTTGGTTTATTTATAGACACGTGTGTTACATTTGAATGTGGTTGTATTGCATTATAGTGTCTTAAAGCTAACTTAACTGGTTAGGCGCGGCCACGTGTCTAGCTTTGGTGTTTCCTGGCGCAGGGGATAGCGGGTTCGAGTCCCGCCTTTGGCATATTTGCGGTGTGTCTGTGTGTATGTTCTATCTCATCATTCTCTCCCCTGATGACCGGATAGGTCACGCCTGAAGGATAAAATGTCTGTAAAAAAAATTCACCTATGTCCAAACTTTTTGTGTGCTTGACAACTTCTTACATCGTAAGCTGCTGTAGTGACAGGGTCTCTACAGTTTCCAGACTGAAGCACTTAGACATTCGGGCATGCAGATCAGGGACTTCAACCTAAAAAGGGTCAAAACTCCCTGCCAACGTTTGTTCAAATCCCAGCAACCAGCCGAAGTTGGGGGACCGAGAGACTAATAATAAGCATCCCTTTGGCCCTGCCACGCCGGACCGATCACCATCACCGACGCATTCACCCCTGAAAGAAATCACAGAGATGAAGGCTGACAATGGAAATGACATAAATCAACAGGAAACTCGGAGGACGGGGAAATAACCGAAAAACCCTTGAGCTATCGGCCCGCGACATCTCGAATGCGGACCATAGTCGAAACTGCCTGCCTGATTCAGCCTAAACTATGGAAATTATTTATTAATTAAATCAAATTTGTGATTCCACGATGCAGTTGTGTGGAAGATGACTTTCTGTACATTTTTGTGAGTTTCTGAGTTGACGTAATTGTTTTTCCATCATCCGATTTTAGGAAACATACATTAAGAAACAAAAAGCGTAGTATTGCTATATATACCTTATTCTTACATGGACTTTTGTTCTCTATTTACAGCAAGCTAAGATTTATAAAAGTAATTTGGATTATTTTGTATGTAAATGGATATTTATTCAGTATGCTAATATAACATTTAGCATTTCTAATCGTTATATCGTTAGGGTTAGCAAATATTTGATGTACGAAGGTATATTAACTTCAAGAAGCAGTTTTCATATGTGTATAATGCACAAAAATGTGAAATCGGTGTCCAATGATTTCGTGAATTTCTGTAACACTTTAATTCTGTGCCTCTGCAATAGGAATGTCTGCTGTGTGAATCGCTTACGAGTGTGTGTCAATAAAAAAGTTTCAAATGTTGCAATAATACTAAAGTAATAACTTTTTCACACGAACTAGGTAGCGCAGACAGAGTCAAACCAAACAATTTAGTTGGCTAATTATGAAGCCCAGGACTTCAAGTACTTACATTGTAAGTCGCCATTGGGACATGTCATCTCAAAGTTGCTTGAGATTACCTTGCCATTTGTGCGGGTCGGTTGGTAAGTTTAGTGCGTGCCGATGTTATCATGGTGTTTCGATGGTGAAGCAGAGTTCTGGAGATCTGTGGTTCAAACTCGGCTTTGCATTTTTTTTCGGTCTGACTCAGCCTATCCAAATACTCAAGTGACTTCCTGAAATTTACTTCACCTTTCTATTTATTAACCCTGTACATTCAGATACTACAAGTCCTCGAAAGGCACGCAAAAGATTTTTTTGTCTTCTAAGACATCCAGCGTAAGGTCTTGGACTACGATATTATCTTTTCAAAACATTGACCACTCAAACATTCTGCACTTGCCACTAACGATGAAAATTGTTGGGGGAAAGTTTGGGATGTATGATGGATATTCCAAGCGGTTCCAATGAAATGTGCGCAACAACTCTTGCGTTTGTCTTAATGTGTGAGGGAGGGAAGAATTACACCTGCTATCTGGAATCCCAGTCGTTTGCGTCGCCATGGGCTGGAATTTTAATAGTATGACAAACTAGGCATTACGATCAAGATTCTTACACTTTATATGCATTTGTTAAAAGTATTAATCCTGCAATTATGAGTTTTTCACAATCTTCATGTTTTTATATTTGATCCGGATAAAAATAATTATTGGTAGAATTAATGCAATTTCAACATCGAAAATAATTTTCTGGATATAAAATTGATTCATGTTTTAAGTCAAGGTGCAGTTGTATATAAGTTGAATATGAAAATATAATAATTCCAATTACCTTGTGTGTCCCAAAACAGAGTGAGAGAACCCTGCGAGCTAATAAGATCTCTTGAACTTCTTTTTTCTTAGGGATGATAAACGTTTCCATTCCATGATGTTTGGATTCCGGTTGAAAGTGGGACTCCAAAATTCATCCCCTATAATTATTCATACCATGAAGTCCTCTTTTTTTAGTGTACCAAGTGAGGAGCTGCAACAACAGACCCATTATGTTAATTTTGTGTTCCTCATACAACTGGTGGGGCACCCACCATGCCCATATTTTGCGAAACTTCTACTATATATGGATGGTGTAAGCTAACGCCTCCGCCATCGATCGTCACACATTTGTCATAATGAATGATTTGCTCCACACGCTGCAGAGTGGTTTTCAATTGTCGCCTCCACTGGACGTCCAGGACCTAATTATCTCTTCTGCTTTGCCTTTCGTCTTAAACTTCTGCATCCGATTAAAACAGTTTTATTGTTCCATGATAAATGCCTTTCACCATTTACCGGACGTATTTTGCTGGACCTGTTCTGTGGGCATTTCTTTCGCCCACAAAAAGCGCACAACTACACGCTATTCTTCTCGCGTACAATTCTAAAACATAGTAGGTATCTCGAGAATTTAAATCTGTTATTTCTATACAAAAAATGCTGGTAAATTTAGGAGGTCCCGAGTTTTCGAATCTTGGTGAGGGTAAGTTATCCGGATATGATTTTTCCGGGTTTCCCCTTATCCTGGTTTCATTTGAGCAACATTTGATCGATTTCATTCAGTATGCGATATGCCAGGTTAAAGGATGTTAATTACAAAAAAAATGTTTTGTGATGAAACTCTAAGTAATTATTTGTTAAACTAGAAAGCTGCTATTTCAGAATAAAGAGTGAGGTTTTGTGAAGCGGTGTAATTTATTTAAAAAAGTCAGTCCATGTTTCACCAGACATGCTTGATATAAAAGCATTTTCATTCCTAGAGCCCGAATCACATTATCATTTGGAATGCTCTCAGAAAAAAGTTGTGCGTTTGCTAAAACTTCAGCTCCCTAAGTTATACTTCAAATTGGTGCACAGCAAGTGAAGCTCATTAATCCATTCTTCGCAATGGATTAAGCAAGGTTAAAAACCCACATCAATGCTTGCACAAGGTTAAAATTCCAAGCCCTTCTCCGTGTTTTCCAGAGTTAAATAAGGCATTAGTTCATCTTTCACACAAGCTGTTGGGAGGATAAGGTTAGAAAAAAATAAAAAATAATAGAAGCAATAAAAGTTATTGCAGGTCCGATTTATCTTTGTTTTCTTCTGCAGGTATGGTCGTTCTTTTAAATTAAGGCAAATGAAATGAAATGACATGAAATTCCGCTCAAAATCCCATTGTCTCTCATTATACTGCAGTAAGTGCTTATTGTCAGGCTCTCCAGTTATTGGTTGTCTACTTTTAAGGTTAAAAGTGTATAATAATACAATTTAATACAAAACAACATTTATAAAGAGACACAGCTAATGGCTAGTGATTTTTAATCCACCTTTCTACTTTTATTTCTCTTTCCTTTTTCTATTCCATGGCGCAGATGTGGAAATTAAAGTTTACTGCAGCAATCAAATCAAATCGATACAAAACACGCATGCGCCAAGTGTCAACCACTACTCCTACAACTACTACTCCTACTACTACTCCTACAGCTACTACTACTATTACTACTCCTACTATTACTACTCCTACAACTACTCCTACTACTACTACTCCTACAACTACTCCTACTACTACTCCTACTACTACTCCTACTACTACTACTCCTACAACTACTCCTACAACTACTCCTACTACTACTACTCCTACAACTACTCCTACTACTACTCCTACAACTACTCCTACTACTACTCCTACAACTACTCCTACTACTACTCCTACAACTACTCCTACAACTACTCCTACAGCTACTCCTACAACTACTCCTACAACTACTCCTACAACTACTCCTACTACTACTCCTACAACTACTCCTACTACTACTCCTACAACTACTCCTACTACTACTCCTACAACTACTCCTACTACTACTCCTACTACTACTCCTACAACTACTACTACTCCTACAACTACTCCTACAACTACTCCTACTACTACTCCTACAACTACTCCTACTACTACTCCTACAACTACTCCTACTACTACTCCTACTACTACTCCTACAACTACTCCTACTACTACTCCTACAACTACTCCTACTACTACTCCTACAACTACTCCTATTACTACTCCTACTACTACTCCTACTACTACTCCTACAACTACTCCTACAACTACTCCTACTACTACTCCTACTACTACTCCTACAACTACTCCTACAACTACTCCTACTACTACTCCTACAACTACTCCTACTACTACTCCTACAACTACTCCTACAACTACTCCTACAACTACTCCTACAACTACTCCTACTACTACTCCTACAACTACTCCTACTACTACTCCTACAACTACTCCTACTACTACTCCTACAACTACTCCTACTACTACTCCTACAACTACTCCTATTACTACTCCTACAACTACTCCTACTACTACTACTCCTACTACTACTCCTACAACTACTCCTACAACTACTCCTACTACTACTCCTACAACTACTCCTACTACTACTCCTACAACTACTCCTACTACTACTCCTACAACTACTCCTACTACTACTACTCCTACAACTACTCCTACTACTACTCCTACTACTACTCCTACAACTACTCCTACTACTACTCCTACAACTACTCCTACTACTACTCCTACAACTACTCCTATTACTACTCCTACTACTACTCCTACTACTACTCCTACAACTACTCCTACAACTACTCCTACTACTACTCCTACAACTACTCCTACAACTACTCCTACAACTACTCCTACAACTACTCCTACTACTACTCCTACTACTACTCCTACAACTACTCCTACAACTACTCCTACAACTACTCCTACAACTACTCCTACAACTACTCCTATTACTACTCCTACAACTACTCCTACTACTACTCCTACAACTACTCCTACAACTACTCCTACTACTACTCCTACAACTACTCCTATTACTACTCCTACAACTACTACTCCTACAGCTACTAATACTATTACTACTCCTACTACTACCTCCACTACTACTCCTACAACTACTCCTACTACTACTCCTACAACTACTACTACTCCTACTACTACTCCTACTACTACTACTACTACTATTACTACTCCTACTACTACTCCTACTACTACTCCTACTACTCCTACTACTACTGCTATATCTACTGCTACTCCTACTTCTATTACTACTCCTACTACTACCTCCACTACTACTTCTACTACTACTCCTACAACTACTACCACTACTACTCCTACAACTACCACTACTATTATTACTCCTACTATTACTACTCCTACTACTACTCCTACTATTACTACTCCTACTATTACTACTCCTACTATTACTACTCCTACTATTACTACTCCTACTATTACTACTCCTACTACTACTCCTACTATTATTACTCCTACTACTACTCCTACTATTATTACTCCTACTACAACTCCTACTACTACTACTCCTACTATTACTACTCCTACTACTACCTCCACAACTACTCCTACTACTACTCCTACTACTACTACTATCCCAATTACTATTACTATTACTACTACTACTACTAGCTACTATTACTACTAGCTGCTACTACCTACTACCACCTACTACTACTATCACCTACTACTACTACTACCTACTACCACCTACTACTACTACTACTACTACCACCTAATACTACCTAATACTACCTACTACTACCTACTACTACTACTTCTACTACTACCTACTACTACCCACTACTTCTACTACTACCTACTACTACCTACTACTACCTACTACTACCTACTATTACTACTACTTCTACTACTACTTCTACTACTACCTACTATTACTACTTCTACTACTACTACCTACTACTACTACTTCTACTACTACCGACTACTTCTACTACTACCTACTACTACCGACTACTTCTACTACTACCTACTATTACTACTACTTCTACTACTACTTCTACTACTACCTACTATTACTACTTCTACTACTACTACTTACTACTACTACTTCTACTACTACCTACTACTTCTACTACTACCTACTATTGCTACTACCTACTATTACTACTACTGCTAAATATTACCTACTACTACGACTACCTTCTACTACTATTACTACTACTACTACTACTACTACTACTACCTACTACTACCACTACCTACTACTACCACCTACTACTACCTACGACTACCTTCTACTACTACCTACTATTACAACTACTACTTACTACTACCTACTACTACTACCTAATACTACCTACTACTACTACCTACTACTACCTACTACTACTACCTACTACTACCTACTACTACCACCTACTACTAGCTACTATATTACTACTACTATCTACTAATATTACTACTGCTACTATTACTACCTACTACTACTACCTACCATTACCTACTACTACTAATTACTACTACCTACTACTACCAACTGCTACTACCTACTACTACCTACTACAACTACCTACTACTACTACCTACTACTACCTTCTACTACTACTACTACTACCTACTATTACTACTACTACTACTTCTACTACTACCTACTACTTCTACTACTACCTACAACTTCTACTACTACCTACTACAACTACCTACTACTGCTACCTACTACTACCTTCTACTACTACTACTACCTACTATTACTACTACTACTACTTCTACTACTACCTACTACTTCTACTACTACCTACAACTACTACTACTACTACCTACTACTACCTTCTACTACTACTACTACTACTACTACTACTACTACCTACTACTACCTACAACTACTACTACTACCTACTACTACCTTCTACTACTTCTACTACTACCTACTACTTCTACTACTACCTACAACTACCTACTACTACTACCTACTACTACCTTCTACTACTACTACTACCTACTATTACTACTACTACTACTTCTACAACTACCTACTACTTCTACTACTACCTACAACTACTACTACTACTACTACCACTACCTACTATTACTACTACCTACTACTACTTCTACTACTACCTACTACTTCTACTACTACCTACAACTACTACTACTACCACTATACTATTACTACTACCTGCTACTACCTACTACTACTACCATCTACTACTACTATATATTGCTCTTACTACCTACTACTACTTATGCTACTACCTATTATTACTACTATCTACTGCTTGCTACTACTACTACCTAGTACACTACTATTACTACTACTACTATGGCGTCTGCTACTGGTACTACTGCTAACACTACTATCACCGGTACTACCACTACCAATGCTATCACTACTACTACCACTACTACCATATTACAACTAATACCACCACTATTACCACTCCACCTACCACTACTACCATACTACAACTAATGCCACCACTATTACCACTATCACCACTAGCACTACTACTACCGCTACTATTACTACTACTATTACTACTACTACTACTACTACTACTACTACTACCACCACCATCACTACTGCCATTACTATTACCACTGCTACCACTACTTTTACACTAATATTAATAATAATAATAAGAAGAAGAAGAAGAAAAAATTGTTGCAATTATTAATGTTACCGAAATTATATACCAGCAAAAGTATGAAGATAAGTGTATGTTCATAACAAGTGTAAATATGAATACAAAGGACATAATAGAACTATGTATAGAACTATATGTAATTCTATGAGCTAGGGCCCACAATGGCCGCATTGACCTATCAAAGGAGGATAACGTATTCCATACGTAAAATATTGCATACTACTACAACACTGACGGAATGATCTATTCTTCTTTCCGTGTAGTTGGTCGCACTGACCACAGCAACAATTGGTAAGAGCATTGAGCTAATTAGCTCTCTTTGCTTAATTCAAAGCCTGACCTAGTCCCTTGGGCTGAGCCACTCTCATAGTGATATTAATGCGGATGGTAGAAGAAGAAAAACTTCAAAATAAACAATTATAGATAGAGATAGATGTCCATATGAGGAAATATACATCCTGATAGAAAATGTCATTTGACCAAAGCTATTCTGTCAACCCCATCATTGATCTTCACATAGAGCACTCGTAGTGCAAGTAGAGACAAATTAATTACTGTCAAACTCAAAACAGCGAAACAAAACACTACTCCAGCTATATAAACATAAAAAGGGCTCAAAGTTTGTATAATGTAGAGAGCTGAGGGCGTATACATGAAAAGTAAGAAAGATCTAGAAGGTATATGACAAATGTAAGTGTAACTGTGAGCCATTCCAAAAGGATCGGAGCAAATATACAAACACATGATTCATATTGCGGTGATATGAAAACAAAGATAAAAAATTGTTGATGTATGTCTGATGAGAAATTGATCAAAATAATTGATAATTATGGAGCTATTAATGAAGTGACTATACATTTAGTTTTAGGATGCCCGAGATGAGATTTGGTCTATATTAAGCGGAAGAAAACAAGAGAAAGGAAAACCTGCACAAACTAATAAATAAGTTTAAGAACAAATACTAATTTAACCTTGACTTTAATAAAAGAGTGGAAAATAAACCCAACCAAAATTGTTGAAATCCACCAAGAACCCTATAAAAATGGAAAGAAATTGATGGTGTATCAAAATAACAGTCACATGACTTTCTGTATGTCTCGGTAACACAATTTTGTTAAAACGCTTATTCTTTTATCTACTTCATGTTTATCGAGGTAAACTTTAGCAGAAATGGTCTTATTGCTTTCTATCTTGTAAGGGAATAAGAAAATATTCTAGGCTAAAGAGATAGTCAAATCTTGTAAAAGCTGGTTGCCATGTAGATGAAGGCCATTTCTTTGCATTGCCTGGATTTGACAAATTCCCGTATGTTAAAAGTTTATAATAATATCTAAAATATTATGCACGTCACAAAAAACCGTATACTTATATGATTTTATGTGCTTTAACGAGATCAAGATTCCCAAAAAATTCAGAATATACTTTTTATTTCTTATATAAATGTCTTTAATATACGGTATTTTAATCAATATCATTACAATCCTTTTTAAGAAAAGCAAAAGGATAGTTTGAGGTTAGAAAATTTTCCTCAAACTTTGTGTCGCATCCTTGGAAGATACCAATTTTGGTATTTTATCGACTTTTCGTTTTGGAGCTATCGTGTTCACAGATACACGGACCTTTTTCTAAAACTGTTTTATACAGGGGACCACAAAACGTGTATTTCCAGTTAAATCTTGGTATCGAATTTTTGATTGGACTGCAATATCTTCTCTATCTAGGTACCATGAACTACGTAATGAAAGTAAAAATTAAAGCACTCATAAAACAAACAAAAATATTCACATAAGGCAAGGGGCATCGGCCAATAATAATAAACCATAAGCTGATCTAAAAAAATTAGAAAAGCGTTCATAGGCTGCATAGCCTGCTTAAGGAGCAGAGATGTAGGCGCAGTCACACATTCTGCTGCATTTGAAGCGTTAACCCATTCCTCTCTGCGACGTAATGGAATGCTCGTAAAAACAAGCCCTACCCCAAATGCATCAAGTTGTCTTAAAAGGAAGAAAGGCAGGAAGAAGAGAACAAGGAGAAGGTGGAGAGAAGGAAAGCAGGAGAGCAGAAGGTAAACTAGACAGATAGACTTCCCTTTCGAGGAAATATAAATCTTAGAAGATTTAAATAACAAATAAAGAATTCCTCAAATGACAACTCTACAATATAAAAATAAAAACTGCATTGAACATAAACTGTTGGCTTTAACGAAATCTACATTTTTTGTGTAGTTACATTTGGTCTACTTGTCACGGTTTACGTAGGTTGCGTAATTCGTTTTATATATCAACTACCTGTTCTTGGTTTTCCTTTTGAAGGAAGTTCGATTTTCCGCTACATTTTTAAGCTTACTGCACTCTTTTAGCTTCTACATTATTGCAATTTCTGGTAAAATTGAAACTGCTTGAGTTCACATACTGCTGCCCTTAATCCAGGCTGTTCAACTAGAATCGCCTGAGTCAGAATTCTACGAGTACTCAAACAAAAACCTCGGAGCTTGCTGGAAGAAGAGCGAGATTGTTAATACGCTCTTAGGCGAAAGGCACAATATTTACTTTTCCTGCCAGTTCATTCCATCAGTTGATTCAGCAGTGTTGGTAGCTTGTCCTAAATTCACTGCTTTACTATAATGTTGCAGGCCAGCAAATGTAAGTCATGAGTTACTCGTTGCTCTTTAGGCGCGCAACCAAGCTGGAACATCTACTATAGACTCTTTAGCAAACAAGACTTTCACTAAGAAAGTATGATATTTTTTCTCTCACTATGGAAATGTAACTCAAATGACGCATAGAAGCACACATTTGCAATAAAGAAAGAAACAGAAAAATAAAGAATAACAAGAATACATAGTTCATAGTAGCATATTATTATTATTATTATGTTTATTATTATTATTATTATTATTATACAATACCTTTCTCCAACTTTCAGCTCACCTCAAATAAAATTTGCTACCTTTATATCAAATTCCTTAGATTGCACAGATCACTTGTCTTATCGCCAAATTGTTTCTGCTTGTTGATAAGAAAATTCCTGTTTTACCTTATGATGTTTAATTTCGTTTTATCAACTGAAGTCTTTAAGACACGTGCATGAATAATGATCAAATGCCCCAAGAGTATATTGATCTGATAATTACCAGAAAGTAAATTGTTTTATAAGGCTAAGCCTCAGAAAAGTACCTTGTCCATTTAGTATGTCTAAACCGAGTTTCGAAATCGGACCCTTTAGCCTTGAAGGTAGCAATGGGTACAGATGGCTTATTTAAGTTTTGTCGCCCCTATCCTATATTTCGTACCTTTAAACAAAATTAGCAGCTTTATTTTAGGGAATACTTCAGTTTAATAATAATTTTGTGATAAAAATTTATGAATTATGAATATTGTAACCAGCGTGTATTCTGGTGATGCCTAAGACACAGGCGATAATTTATGTAATGAAGTTAAGGTATTTACTGTTGTTTATTTCTTAACCCTAAATATAACTGACTGACTGGCTAACGAACAAAATTACAAATCTAACAAAACTAACTCATTCATTCAATAGCTACACTAACTAAACTAAATGCCTGACTGATTGACTGACTAACGAACAAAACTAACAAATCGAACAAAACTAACTTAACTGGCTCATTCACTCTTAGCTAAACTAATTAAACTAACTGCCTAACGAACAAAACTTACAAACCTAACAAAACTAAGTAAACTCACTCAATCACTCACTAGCTAAACTAACTAAACCGACTAAGGAACAGAACTAACTAAACTCATTCATTCACTCGCTAGCTAAACTAACTAAACTGACTAACGAACAAAACTAACTGACTCATTCATTCACTCACTAGCTAAACTAACTAAACCGACTAAGGAACAGAACTAACTGAACTCAATCATTCACTCACTAGTTAAACTAACTAAACTGACTAAGGAACAGAACTAACTGAACTCACTCATTCACTCACTAGCTAAACTAACTAAACAGACTAATGAACAGAACTAACTGAACTCAATCATTCACTCACTAGTTAAACTAACTAAGGAACAGAACTAACTGAACTCAATCAATCACTCACTAGCTAAACTCACTAAACTGACTAACGAACAAAACTAACTGAACTCAATCATTCACTCACTAGCTAAACTAACTAAACCGAATAAGGAACATAACTAACTGAACTCAATCATTCACTCACTAGCTAAACTAATTAAACCGACTAAGGAACAGAACTAACTGAACTCACTCATTCACTCACTAGCTAAACGAACTTAACCGACTAAAGAACAGAACTAACTGAACTCACTCATTCACTCACTAGCTAAACGAACTAAAGTCGGAGAGATCTATGATGATCCCGGACAGTTGCCTTATCTCGTGGCTGCTCCGTCACTCTGTTGCCACTTCGTCCTGTCTATGACTACAGTACCTAGCCTCTCAGTCGCTTGACAGCGGCTCTTCTCCTAAATCATCTTTATCGTTGCATCTAAAATCAAAGTCACTGTCATCATTGCTTATATTTACGATTATTCTGGTATTACTTGGCGCCAAAAAATGAGTTGAGGAACGTTTTTATTACATCTTGCAACAAGGATGATCATTGCTTACGTAGCATGGATGTATTGTCAGGGAGGCACTAACACACCTCTTATCAACTGACACACGCGTTGGCTGTAAGGGATCACTATGGATTTCCCCGAGTTTAACTGACTAACGAACAATGCTTACAAAACTAGCTAAACTCGCTCATTCACTCACTTGATAAAGTAACTAAACTGACTGATTGATTGACAGACTGACGACTAAAATCACCCGCTCACACACTTTCAAAAATAGCTAAACTAATCAATATAATTAACGTATTAACTAACTAAACTTCTACACTAATTAACCTACTCCCTGGAAACTATCAAGGGATACCTTCGTTTCACCCTTCTCAATGTGCGCGACCCGCTTAGCCGTCTCCGCAATAAGCAAGATGGGTAAGCAAAGGTTACTCAGTCAGTTCTTCTCTTACTGGTTTTATTTTGAAGCAGCCCCATCGAGTTCTGCATTCATTTTAATGTACGCCAAATGCGGGGCAGTGTGTCACCTGGTGTTTTGGATAGGCGCTTAGAGTTTGGATAAAAGGGACTCTGGAGTAAGTTGATCACATGTCATTTATGCATCAGTTGCAACGGTAGTTTTCTATTGTTACGAACTTGCTAAACAAACGAATAAGGAGATAATTTAAGAATATTTCTCTAACTTCATCAGTTAAAATGCAATATTTGATTTTCATCCTATAGATAGGTATATTTTAAGCCAGATGATTTCGACTTTCGCAAAATCTGTTATCTCGACGGGAATGGGGAAATTTACCTCCTAAGATTTCTTTCCATATAATTTTCGCTAGCTGCATTTGTAAAATGAAGGTTTTCTGTAGCAATACAAATGATTCGATAACGCAAAGATAACCTGTCCATTACGGGGATTGCTTCACTAGTACGAATTCGATAAAGCTATCTCATTCCTCGTTTTCATCAGCATATTGCAGCTGATGGGGAAACTGTAACATAGGAAAGTAAGTATGTTCGGAATCGTCCCAAAGCAGATATAAGCTTTCTCATTGGTTCCAAACATTCACAATTTCAAATGGAAAAGTATATATTCGTATATATAAGAGCTACAATTCTTATTTCAAAGCGAGAAGCTAATGAAAAGCACGCCAACATTAGAAATGTAATAAAATGTGTGGATTAGTATGCACAGCTATTTAATGACAGTTTTCTTCAAAAATAGAAGCCACATATACAGCTGAAATAAAACCAAATGAACATTTTTGCAAAACTTACTCAATTTTTTAAAAAATATGACGGTTAGAACCATTTTAATTTACCCAAAACAATCACATGTTCATTATATAAGTTTTATTGTTGTGAAATAAAAAATATAACATAGGATTATATATCCTATTATTTTTATTACACAACCTTTACTTGATTTGATGTATCAGTTGATTTAATATTTTGATATTCGTAATAAATAGCTAAACAGTAAAAAGTAATAATTTAGTATATATGACCTCAAGACTGCATTACTTAATTTATATGACCTATCTTTAACTACTAAAACAAAGAAACAGGCCTTACTTCTTCAATAACCAGCATTGAAAATTGCCTTACATTGGAACTGAAACCATTACTGTATAAGTACACTTACGATCGGTTAACTTAATGACAATAAATCATGTCATAGTTGTACATATTGTGGATTGGTTACAAGTACATCTATTTGACGCGTGTTTAGGCATTTATCCATAATAAACCTCAAGTAAAGTTACAATGGTTAATTTCTCTTCACGTATTATGTGCATAGTGTATAGAGAAAGTATTGCATTCCACTCAAAAATTCGATACCGAACTGGAAATATATGTTTAAGGGCCCCCTGTATCAAAAAAAAAAAAAAAGCATTTTCACAAAAAGGTCCATGTGTGTATGTGTCCGTGTGTCTGTGAACACGATAACTCAAAAACGAAAAGTCGGTAAAATACCAAACTTGGTATTTAAGTTTAGCATCTTCCAGAGATGTGACACGAAGATTTTGAGAAAGATCCCCCAAAATACCCTTTGCATGGAACTTTTTTCGAAAATTTTGATTTTCTCAAAAATGGCCCTAACGATGTTGATTAAAATATCCTATATTAAATACCTTTATCTGACAAATAAAATGTATATCTTGAATTTTCTGGGAATAGCCTCTGAAGACTACTTTATTCTGGATGAATTTTATGGAATTTTGCATTACTGCTAAACCGTAAGAGATGGAAAAAAAACTTACCACACAAAAAATGTAGAGTACTTTAAAACATACAATTTATGTTATATGCATTTTTTTCATAGAGCTGATCGTTTTTTAGATATTGCTTGGTTTTGGCTTCAGCTTAAAAAAGTATACTTTTCTCACACAGGACTTTGTCAACTCCAGTCTGTACAAACAAAGGAACTTCAATCACATAGCAACCAGATTTTGACTATCACTTTAACCTAGGGTACTCCCTTATTTCGCTTTTACTTATAAGGAAGCAAGTAATAAGACAATTTCTGCTAATTCTTTTTTACTTTCTCTATACGTACTATGTACATAGTTTATATTCGATACGGAGATTTCACCGGAAATATATGCTTTACGATCCCCTGTATCCAAAAAAAGTATTTTCAGAAAAAGGACCATGTGTGTGTGTGTGTGTGTGTGTGTGTGTGTGTGTGTGTGTCCGTGTATCCAAGTGTCCGTGTGTCAGTGTGTCCGTGTGTCCTTGTGTCTGTGAACACGATAACTCAAAAACGAAAAGTCGGTAAAATACCAAACTTGGTATTTAAGTTTAGTATCTTCCAGGGATGCGACACAAAGATTGAGAAAAATCCCCCAACCCAAACTACCTTTTACATGGAATTTTTTTCGAAAATTTTGGTTTTCTAAAACATGGCTCTAACGATTTTGAATAAACTATCGTATATTAAAGATATTTTCCTGACAAATAACATGTATATTTTGAATTTTCTGGGAATAGCCTCTGAAGACTTCTTTATTCTTGGTCAATTTTACGGAGTTTTGCATAACTGCTAAACCGTAAGAGATGGACAAAAACTTACCACACAAAAATGTAGAGCACTTTAAAACACACCATTTATGCTATATACATTTTTTTCGTGGAGTTGATTGTTTTTGAGATATTCCTTATTTTTGGTTTCAGCTATAAAAAACATACTTTTCTTATACAGGACTTTGTGAACTCGTGTCCATACAAGCAAAGGAACTTCAGTCACATAGCAACCAGCTTTTGACCATCACTTTAAACTATGGTACTCCCTTATTTCAATCCTACTTACAAGGAAGCAAGTAATACGCCTATTTCTGCTCATTTTTTCTCGATTAGCAGGAAGTAAATAGAAGCATAAGCTTTTTAACAATAATTTAATGCAGAGTTGTAGAGAATGGCATGTGAATGGAACACACCAGATTGTTTTGATTAGCATTAAGTAAATTGAACAATAAGCTTTTTAATAATAATTTGTTGCAGAGAAGTAGAGAAAGTTTTTTATTATATAATCACACCTAGGTTCACTCACATTTGCAGCCTGGAATTTAACTCTGAACTACTCATAAAAGCCCCATTTTCTGTAGACTATGTTACGACGTTTAAGCAAGTGATTCTGCCCCCAAGAATCCTTGCCAGGGTTTGTGTTCTTTGTAATTATAGTGTTTAGCTAACTTGGAACAATCAGCAACTTAAGTATTCCTATTCATGCTTATTGCAATGAATAAGGGATTTCTTTATGTGCTTTAATACATTGTTCCTTCGAAACGCAGAAATGATGTTTCCTAATCCAGTCTCTTAGATTGCATACACCCGGGAATACATGGCGCAGGGTGCAAAATACTACATGGCTAGGTTGACTACAGTACAAACTCCAACTCAGGCCTGAGAAGTTTGCTCACTTTTCTGCACAAACATTGACACCCCTTCTATACCCTCTCCACTGTACCTGCTAACTTTGTACATGAGGAACAACAACAGTCAGGAACGTTTCGTTGAGGATAGAACACGAGAATGGTAGAAACAAATTGCGCGTGGAATGGGACATTTATTATTTCTGCGCTAAGAATTTTAAAAAAAGCTGAATTTTATTGTGTTCTCAATAAATTATTATACCAGATTTTTGAACTCTGCATATGCTAATCAGCATGGAAAATATACATTTCAGGCATGATTATAAAAAATTGAAATATACTAAGAGTGATAACCTCCAGATTAAATGCAAGATGTCCTTCTATCAATATCCTCTCTCTCTCTCTCTCTCTCTCTCTCTCTCTCTCTCTCTCTCTCTCTCTCTCTCTCTCTCTCTCTCCCTCTCTCTCTGTCAACCATTAGATCTAACACTAATAAAAATGTTTTTCTCTCTCTCTCTCTCTGTCAACCATTAGATCTAACACTAATAAAAATGTTTAACATTTTTAGCATGTACGGTCACCCGACCCATGCGACTGTGTGACGCAATTATTGTATTAGTGTAAGCTTATTAAAATACTACTAATAAAAATGTGTGGGAAAAGGTATCCGTAAAAGGATTGTAACGTCTCATTTGAGAAAGATAGGCTGCAAGACACATTTTGGTATCCGGCCACTCATCTTTAAAATTGGTCTCCGCTACTGCTGTAATTCACATGCCGAGCAACACCCTTAATAGCAACTTGAGGTAGAAGAAGGGGACGTCACACTTCCCCTCTGTTTACCAGTTCCCCAAGTGAGCTCTTACTCTCGATTAGCGCTCTTTCTCTTCTCTCTCTTTCTCTTTCTCGTTCTTTACGGTTGTCACGCTTGGCTTGTCTGCCCCTTCCTCAACTTCATCATGTTCATTTTCACTGCTAATTGAATCGATGCACGTCACACTCAGTAAAGATTTCTATCTTGGAATTCAAACTAAAATACTTACACTTATGTTTAATAACTAGATACTGGGATAAGGCATCCTTATTAGTGTCAAATTATTTCAGTTATTACACAAATATTTAATGAACGAGCTGTATATGTTAAATTCATATTTCACATACAAAATAAGTATGAGAAAAATAAATGGAAGAGAAATATATGGTATTTTAATCACAAATTTTAGAACCGGTTTAGAAAAAAACATCAAAATTCTCGAAAAATGTTTCATGTAAAGAGTAGTTTGGGATGGAGGTCGTTTCTTGAAAATCTTCATTTCGCATCCTAGAAAGATGCTGAATTTACATACTAAGTTTAGTATTTAAGGGCATTTAACGCCTTTTCGTTTTTGAGTTGTGCTGTTCACAGACACACACGGACATTCACACACGCATATGCATCCTTATTTAAAATGCTTTTCTAGTTTTAAGGGACCTCAACCTATACATCCGGGGAAATCGAGACATCGATTTTTTGTGTGGAATACACCTTTCTACCAATGTATAGTACGTGATCGAGAAAGTAAACATTTGAATGCTACTTCGTTATTCTGTGAAAATTATTAAAGACAATAGCGGTAGCTTATATACACTCTTTAGTTTCGTCGGTAAATTTAATTATAATGTACATCCATTCTCTCTCTTAATCGTTTGCAATAAGCTACCAAATGTTGGAGTTTAAGTTGAAAATTCAAAGAAATTAACTATTCTTTAAAAACAATTATTCAGATCATTGCGATGTCACATTTCCAAACTCTTGCTTTAAAAACACAGGCATGTTGAAGGCATATTGTAGAATTCCATATTAGTGTCCCTTTTACATTGTTCGAAGCGACATTTTTAAATATTTAAGTAGATACATTCAAGGTCTATGGCTGGTATGCTGGTAACCAAAAGTGGGTAATGAGTTTAAATAAAAATATAACATAATTTATTACTTTCTCTACCAGGTGTGTGTACATATAGATAGAGAAGGTATTGTATTATTCTGCCCCAAGATTCGATACCGACATTCCACCGGAAATATATGTTTGAAAACCTCTGAATGTTGTGTAAACAGTGTAACCCAAAAATGAAAAGAATTTTTATTTACTCTATACGTACTATGTACATAGACTATAGAGAAGGTAATTGCATTGTACCAAAAAATTTGATACCGAGATTTCACTGGAAATACATGTTTTGAGACCACCTGAATCGAAAAAAATCATTTTAAAAAAATGTCCGTGTGTGTATCTGTCTGTCTGTGTGTATGTGTGTGTTTGTCTGTGTGTCTGTGGGCAGTATAGCTCAAACACGAAAAGACCGTTAAACACCAAACTTGGTATTTAAGTTCAGTATCTTTCAAGGATGCGACACGAAGATTTTCAAGAAAATCCTCCTAATCCCTGATAAACCGTAAGAGATAGAAAAAAAATTAACATACAAAAAATGTAGAGCACATTAAAACACAATTTATGTTGTATACATTTTTTTCGTGGAGTTGATAATTCTTTAGATATTCCTTGTTTTTTGTTTCAGCCTTAAAAACTTATACTTTTCTCATACAGGAATTTGCCAACTCCTGTCCATACAAACAAAGGAACTTCAGTCACATAGCAACCATCTTTTGCTATCACTTTAACCTATGGTGCTCCCTTATTTCGCTTCTACTATTTCTGTTATTTTTTTCTCACTTAGCATGAAGTAAATAGAAGCATCAACTTTTTAACAAACATTTTTTGCAGATATACAGAGAAAGTCACATTTCTTTTGATAGTATTGAACACCCGCTTTTACCACAACTAATACTGCAGGCGATGACGCCGATGATACATGGAATGAAGACGGGGCACCGGTGGAAAGTGATGGTGAGGAAACTGGAGAATCCGGAGAAAACCTGCGTCTGCGCCGCTTTGTCTACCAAGATCCCACATACTGTCACCTGTGATTGAAACCATTCTTACATTGGTGAGAGACGAGTGGTCTAACCACTCTGCCACGGCGCGGCTACTAAAAAAAACATTAAACCTCTTGGTACTTTAAGCCAATATCTTCCAAGAATGTGACTCTAGGAATTTCAATCTAGTCTTTATATGAAAGAATTTTTGAAATGTTCGATCTGCTCAAAGCTACCTATAAGATTTTTATTAAAGCTCCACATATTAAAAGGTATTTGGATGACAAATAAAATGCATATCTTGAATTTTCTGAAGGTCTCTTCATTCTATATGACTTTTGTATAACCGTTAAATCATTAAAGGCAAACAAAAACATACTGAACAAATCAGGTAGATTTCGTTAAAAGACACGCATCATGTTCAAGCACAGTTTATGTGGAATTAATTATTTCAAATTATTTGTTACTATAGGTTTTAATTTTAAAATACCTACTTTTTCCTCAAATGACATCGTTATTCGTTGTTCTTACTCCTAGTCAAGCGTAGAGTTAGACTTATCACATAGGATCAGCTTTAAAAATGCGTTTGCTACCACTTTAGACCAGTGTATACCATTACTCATTTGTATTTAGAGGGAACTAACTCTACCTGTAACACATGTATTTATACAAACGTTTAGGTGGCGAACGTTAAGTAGAAAAACACGCTTTTTAATTTCTTTGCCGTGTATATGCAATATACATAGTAGGTAGAGAGGTATTGTATTCCACCGAAATTTATATACTCAGACTTCACCAAACATACATGTTTTGTAGTCCGCCAATAAAAGCAGCATTTTTAAGAAACGCACCGTGTATGGGTGAGCCTGTATGTATGTAGGTAGGTATTATATATATATATATATATATATATATATATATAAAATGTATGCATTTATGTATGTAGGTATGTCTTGAACAGCATAGCTAAAAACGAGTCATTGGTTGAATACCAATGTTTTCCCAGGATACAAAGATTTTCAAGAAACCTCACCACCTCGAATTATTCTTTTCATTAATATTTTTCGAACATCTTGATTTTCTCAAAAATGACTCCAACGATTTTGAATTAAAATATCATGTTCTTATGCTAAAATTAAATGTGTATCTTGAATTTTCTTGGAATACCTGTGACGTTCTGTTCATTCTGGATGATTTCTGCATAGTTAATGAAATATAAGGGATAAAAAAAACCTTAATAGACAAAAAAAAAATTAAATCCCATTTGAACACACAATTTTATGTCAAATACACTTTTGTTTTGTAGTTAACGTTTCCGAGATATTGCTAGCTATTGCTTTTATGTTTAAAATATTTATATATTTCTCAAATGGAACCGTTATTATTCATCAGGTCTGCAATGTGGGAATAAGCAAAGTTAATCTAAAACCCGAAAGTATTTTAAGACTCTTCATTGTCATTTTGGGTAAATTAATATTTCATAAGGAAGAAGTAATTTTACATTAGCTTGAGCAAAGGATATTGGAGGGAAAATATCTTAAATGGAGACACGGTTAGGCTTCTAAGAAATGCTGAAATAGGTATGCTTTTAGCTATAAACACTGCAACAAATAGGTCACAACGGGTCCTTTTCTCTGAGCTATAGACGAAGCACGACGCACTGTTGATCGACGCTGAATAAAGAGGCTTTACGCAAGCGCGAGCTAGCCCACCCGACTGAACTACTACACCCTAACGATGCCCAGTGGCAGAGATAACTCTTACCTCACGCTGTGTATATTACAGTATAATGTTGGAAGTGTAAAAAGACAAAAGTTTAATACATTATTCCTTTTTAGAATTAATTCAAAATATAAAATGTTGCGTGCATGAGTCACAACATTCTCTGCACAATACATCTTCACACTGATTATCCTCCACATTACCGTCATTGCAACAAAAACGTTTGATAAACGTGCTTTCAAATTAAGCAATACTGCTTCAGCACATGCATGTAGTGAGAGCAGGTCAACTGTTAGTGTCAGAGTTCAGTTTTTGTTTTTTTGAGAGTAATTAACATTATGCTGTAGCTTAGAGAAAGCTAAAACTCACAAAAACAAATATTTCAGAAACGACTTACGGAAAACGGTTTAGTATAAATGTTATTCTAATGAGCTCCACAATGCCCTAATTGGCACATATTTGTTAACCTTTCTTATGTTTGTAGAAAAGTCAGTAAGGATGAAGAGGGCTTCAAGAGTCATTTAAAAAAAATCTATAAATGATGTTCTTCATTTTTATATTTCAGAATTATGATATTTTATAAAAGGTGTTTTCGAAATAGTGGATTACAAAAATATTCATTGTTAAGGTACACTGTGAATGACATTTCAAATTTCCTCTTTTAGTATCGATTTTCCTAAAATTTTACTCTCATTGCACTCCTGCTATGTTAATACAAGTATCAAATTTCATTCAATTTGGATAAATACGTTCCAAGATAAAAATTATTTCATAATTTTTTTAAATACAATGCATTATCAAAATGTTTTATCAAAATTAAGGTAATTGGTTACTATTTATGAACTGAGATTTGAGTTAGACACAAAATCTTTGCACACTGTTATTTAATAAAATGTGATACAGAAATACAATAATATTTTAAAACCTTATAGATTTTAATTTACAAAATTAACAATTTTTCATCAAAATACTTCTTTAAACATTACAATTTGTTTTTAAAATAGTTCTGTTGTCAGTAATATTGCAGGTGCTTCTGCACATTCTGGGTAAGTGAAGTTGTAATTAAACGAAAAGTGAGATATTTTGAAGGTGTGAAAATGTGGTTTTGAGAAAAACGGTATTAAGAAGGGTATGCTATTGAAACAGGTGTATTGTAGCATTTTGAAATGTCTGTATCCCCGAAGAAAGGGAGGACAGCTAAATTTTTATTTTCTATGCATTCCCAAAGGTTCCAACAAACTTTTGCTACACAAAAATGAGTTTTTTTTTATTTTTAACTGATTATAGTTAACATTTTATTTCCTTTGTCTTTTAAGATTTGTTTGGGAGTTTGATAAATCATTGTACTTTTTACACGCAAAAGATACCAGACCTAAACATGGTACTTTTAATATATTTTTGGTTGAATGAATGATATTGGTTAAATGAGGCACCCAAACTAGTCTGGGGTCCGTAAAGAATAGTTAAGCAAAATTTATCGTCTAAGAATCAGTGAAACCCCGGTAAAACCTTAAGAGCTAACAGTCACTAATACCACGAGGAGAGGCTATCTCTTTTTATATGCAGTTTGTACATACGCTCGCTATTTTTACTTTCTCTAGCCCCGCATGTACAATGTACATAGGGATAGGGAAGTATTGCATTCCACCCAAAAAGTCGATGTCGAGATTTCACCGGAAACACATGTTTTAGGACCCCCTAATCAAAAAAAAAATCCTGAAAAAGGTCCGTGTGGGTGTGTGTGTGTGTGTGTGTGTGTGTGTGTCCGTGTGTCCGTGTGTGCGTGTGTCTGTGAACATGATAACTCAAAAACGAAAAGTAGCTAAAATACCAAACTTGGTATTTAAGTTCAGTATCTTCCAGGGATGCGAGACGAAAATTTTGAGAAAAATCCCCCCACCCTAAATTACCCTTTACATATAACTTTTTTTCGAAATTTTTGATTTTCTTAAAAATGGCTTTAACGATTTTTATTAAAATATCGTATATTAAATATATTTACCTGGCAAATAAATTGTGTATCTTGAATTTTCTGGGAATAGCTTCTAAAGACCTGTTTATTCTGGATGCATTTTGCTTAATTTGGCATAACTAATAAACCGTAAGAGATAGACAAAAACTTACTATACAAAAAATGTAGGCCTTGTTAAAATATGCAATTTACGTCATATACATTTTTTCGTGGAGCTTACCGCTTTCGAGGTATTCATTGTTATTAGTTTCAGTTGTAAAGTACTTATACTTTTCTCAGACGGGAGCGTCCGTTTTTCTTTTGTTCTACTCCTGACCAAGAAAAGAAGCGATTTGTAATAACAATCACATAACGATAGCTTTTAAAACATTTGACTATCGATTTAGCTAATGTATTCACTTATTTTCTTCCTACTTAATAAGGAACTAAGTAATAAGAACATTGTGCCGAATACCTCGATTAACAAGGTGCAGAAAGAAGAATAATCTTATGTAAGAAGTTTGTAGAACGGCTAGAGAAAGTCATGTGAGTGTAACACATCAGATTTTTTTTTATTTTTGGAATTCACTGCACAACAGTTTATGATGAAATCTGGACATGACTAAGTGGTTAAGAATGTAAATTAGGAAGAAGGAAACTTGACGGCCAAATCCTGAGCTTTTGATTACCCCTGTTTTAAGATTGGCATGCAAATATGATTGTGACATTAAAGCAGAAGGTGGAAAAAACGGTAGAATTCAGGGATGATAGTTATGCGACTGCGCTGTACACGTAACCTAAATCAAAGCCACGCGCGTTACCTTGCTTATCGTCGAGGCCATCTCGAATCGAAGTGACGTTCGATCGAGTTTATGTATATTTGGAACTGCAGAGGCAAACTGCAGAAAGAGAGGGAAACTCTTTGTTCCGGTGCCTCTTTCCAGTAGATGTATCTGATTTACGACAGTTGAGAAGCGGAACTTGGCCTGTTCATGAGAGCGGAGATAGGGGTAGTTAAATTTACCAAAATTTCCTTCTGGCCCACGTCCAACAAGTACAAACTTACGCCTGAGTAATGCCCCTTCTTGGTGCCAGCTCGGGTAGGGTCAGCACAACAGTCTACGTGCGACACACCGGTCATCTCATGTTATCCGCGTGCTCTCTCTCTTGTATCTCTAGAACTCCACAAAAGGGCCCTTACATAGTGACGTGTACATTGTTGAACCACAACAGACTCCTCTGCTACTCTCTGCCAAATTGTTATTGATTAGAAGTCTTTTATATTCTCTTTCTCTGACACCAACCTACAGTAGCTAAAGGAAGTAATGTATAAAGGGCGCTAAGTTCTTAGAAAAATATAGAAAAACAAATTATTTTGGTGGACTTGATTTTATTTTTTAACATAATCTCCTTTTAGCTCACTTTTCCCAGCGTTTCTCCAGCTGTTTTAACTTCCTGAAAGTAGGATGTCGGAAAATCCTCAAAATAGGCCTCTGTTTGGGGTATAACCTCTCATTAGACCTGAATAGTTTTCCACCGAGCCTCTTTTTTAAGTTTGGAAATAAAAGATAATCACTTGAGACCAAATCTGCTGAACACGGTAGATGCTGTAATTCGAACCTTAATTCTACCATTTTCGCCATGGAAACTGCACAGGTGCGCGTGCTTGCATTGTCTTGATGGAAGAGAATCTTTTTCTTTGCCAGATGAGGGCGTTTTATGCTTGTTTTCTGCGTTCGACCGGTGTAATAGTGATGCATAATACTCTCCATTTATCGTTGTTTCTTTCTGTAAGTAATCAATGTAGATGATTCCGCGTGCACCCCAAAAAACTGAGGCCAACACCTTGTCTGCAGATTTCACCACCCTTGTCTTCTTCGGAGCCGGTTCGCCTTAGAATGTCATTGTTTCGACTGTACTTTTGTCTTAGGAGTGTAGTAGTCAAGTAGTGTATCTATGTTTCATGCACAGTTACGCAGAAACTCATCAGGATTGCGGCGTAAAAGTGCCAAACCAGCTTCCGAATCGATCACACGTTTGCTTTATTCTCCATTGAGAACAAACGTGGCACGTATATGTCCGAGGCCTTTGATATACCTAATGTTTGGTGTAAAATTGATTTTGTCAATAATTTCGGAACGATCATCATTTGTGGATGTACGGCCACGCTTAAATTTATTTCAATTGTAAATTGTTGCAAACGTAGGAACAGATTTGCCACAAACTTCGTTAAACTCGAGTTTTATCTGTTTTAATAGCAGTGTTTAAACACAGCTCGAAACTCGTTTTTTTTTTTTCTTCATCTTTCTAAAGAAGTACAAGATTGTTGATTCAATTGCCTATGGCAACAAAACCACGTGATTGATATAGCTGAAACTATAACTGGCATGTAGTAAGTTACTAAATACAAACCTTTTTTGTGGCTACGAGTGTAATTTCTTGGATTTTCAAAGGACACATTGAACTCTCCTGTATTCTAACCAAAATTTTGATTCCAAGACCCCCTTAAAATAATTTTGATGTGTTAATTCGCATTATCTTTCCTACCTATTCTGGAACAAATTATTCTATGAAAGGTTATTTTTCTATCTGCTTCACGTATATGATATAAACATTTGGAGACATACTTATGTTGCATACTTCCGGGTAGAGAATAAGGCAATACCGTACTCCAACCTAAAGGATAGTGAAGATTTCAAGAGCGGATCACTGTATAATGCAATGACTTTCTGCTGTCTTTGCTGAACCATTAGAAATAAAACGAATAACGATTTTCCATTTGATCTAAGTATTTTGCAACCAAAACATACATGTTAAATGTTGTAACCAGTTTGTATACTTACAATTAAACGATGTTCCAGAATTCAACCGCACAAACTGGATGTATTGTAGCGGGGTAACCTGAGATAGGTAACCTGTGGACTATAGGATTTAAATTTATTTATACAGCATAACATGTATTAAAGGTTAGCACGTATAGGCTGGGACCTGAACACTCAAAAGTCAGAGAGCGTAAATGTAATGGCGTTATTTAGCACTTCGATTAGCCCGTGGGCATCGTGTTAAAAGTTGAGGGAGTTGGAAATTTAAGTTTTCATAGCTACCTTTATTATTTTCTCTGAATGTACTGCGTACATAGTGTACAGAGGAAGCATTGTGTTCTTACACAAAGCTGATACCGGGATTTCAGGGGAAATACATGTATTGAGAACCTCTGAGACCAAAAATAGCATTCTTATAAAGTGTCCGTGTGTTTGTGTAAACGTGTGTGTGTGTGTGTGTGTGTGCGTTTCTGTGGGCAGCATAGCTCAAAAACGAAAAGTCCATTAGTTGCTTAACCTGGTATTTAAGTTAACATCTTCAAAGAATATGACATGAGGATTTTCAGGTATATCCCTCTACTAACTTTACTTTGTATGCAGTATTCCTCAAAAATTCTAATTTTTTGAAAAATGGCTAACGATTTTGATGATTAAAGTATGACCTGTTTAAGATACTTTCATGACAAATGAATTTTTACCTTTAATTTTCTGGGAATAGCCTAAGAAGATCTGTGCATTCTGTGCGGCTTTTTATATTTCGTAAACCGTAAGAAATACTCTTGGCCATCCAAAGAAGTGAATTTCAAAAATAGTTTTCACAACATTAGACTATGGCCTTAGTCTAATGCATTTGCCTTAGTTCCTTCTACCTATAAGGAGGTAGGTAATAATAACAATACGCTAATGTTTATCTCGGTTAGTATGACATAAGAAGAGTACACTTTTCTAAGAAGTTTTATTATAAAACAGGTACAGAAATTTATGTGAGCTTTCTCCTTTACTTACACGTAAATCAATGCACAAACTTGCAAATTGTATATGACGGGAATAAGGGAATGTCGTACACTAGATCAAAGGATAGTGAAGTATTTCAAGAAAAAGAAAAAATAACGATTTTCTATTTGATATATCTGTAAGTATTTTAAAATTGAAACCAATAACTACAAATGTCTCGAAAAGGTTGACTCAAAAAAATATATATAAATATACAGGATGTTAATGCACTATACCGAAATATTTTCACAGAATGTGTAGATTACTTATATAAGTAATTTGAGATAGGAGATTTATGGTCTGTTTATTAAAATGTCGAAGTAACGGCTATAAGTTTCTGAAGTGCCAGTACGCCACTGGCTAATTTATCAGCTATTCGAGAGCATAATACGAAAAACGAAGAGACATATTACAGCATACCTCTAGCGTAGTGGTTATGACACTTTCAAGTGAAAGATGGTTTCCGAGTTCGGGTCTCGCTCACGTATCGCGGCACTCCGCCTGGAATGTAAAAAACAAATAATAATGATAATAATAATAATAATAATAATAATAATAATAAACATGTTACTCTATGACATGAAGCAAACTCATGACCTTTGAGATAGCAGCTTCTCGCGTTACGCATTAAGCCATTAGAGCAGTTGAAAAAATGCCTCCAGAGCAGGCTACATAACTCAAAGAACGTAGTTAAAGAATGCTCAGTGTCGCACTGTCAAGTGATTAGTTCGAGATTTTACAGATTTTTGCGGCATTAAATCTTGAGAATACTAGAAACGAGCCATTTTTCCAACCTTCTTTGCTTTAACACTGACTTATCAGCACCTGATACCCACACGTTTAACACTATGTAGTTGCGTTATGTTTATCCGGGGACCATGCATCGCCGATCTCAAATTGCTTATATCAGTCACGTGCACAATCTCGCAAATTATTTCGGGGTAGTTCATTAACACTTTGTGTGTGTATATATATATATATATATATATATATATATATATATATATATTTCATAAAATTGTATATTTTAACGAGATCTACATTTTTACTTTCTTTAGCCCGCATGTATAATGTACATACTGGCTAGAGAGTGTGTTGTATTGCGCCTAAAAATTCGATGTCGAGATTTCACCGGAAATATGTTTTGAGGTCTCCTGAGTCCGAAAAAATAATTTACTTGCTCTACACGTATTATGTACATAGTGTATAGAGAAGGTAGATATTGTATTGCACCCAAACATTCGATACAGATATTTCACTGAAAATACTGGTTTGGGTCCCCCTAAATCGAAAAATAGCATTTTTGGAAACATTTCCGTGTGTGTGTCAGTGGACAGCATAGCTCAAAAATGAAAAGACCGTTAAATATCAAAATAAAATGTATATCTTCAATTTAAATTTAAAGTTTATATTCAACTGATTTATCGTTTTGGAGGAATGCTATTAATAAACACACAGATGGATTTTTTTTTCTAAAAATTGTTTTTAGGAGAGGAGATAAGGGGGTCTTATACGCATGATTTAATTTCTCGGTGGAATAGAATACCCTCTATACCTAGTATATACGTTGTATATACATAATAGAGACAGTAAAACCATTTTTAAAAGGTGCATGCGTGTGTTTGTGATTGCTTTTTTGTTTGTATTTGAACCTCACTTTTAGACCAGTTGCAGGTTCCGAGCAGAAAAAAATTAACGTGTTTCCATGTAAAATAAAAACAAATATTTTCCTTTTATTTTAGTGTAAGATGTAGTTATCGTTTTAAGTAGTGCATACAGCAGAATTTGTTTTCCGGAGAAACTAAAATCTGAACAGACGTTGAAACAGAAATCTTTTAAATTCTTTACAGCTCCTCTAAACACCAATCGCAGGCCTCCAACAAATTGTTTACTCACTTGTCAGAAAAGCTGAAATTAGGGAAAAAAAAAAAAGGATTTGCTAAGGGATATCGAGGATATATTGAAGAAATCTATAATATATTGTTGCGAGGATTAATATGATGTAAGTTAAATGTACCTACCTATTTCAATATTTTTTGTATGTTTTTGTGCCTAATTTGTTTCTAATATCAATCGCTTTAACCACTTATTTGCCTCTTTTTGTTGTTTTTAGATTTACATATAACGTTTATATGATACTTTGCTAAGTAATTTACGAAAGATAATAATGTTAATATAAAACTGCCAGACATGACCATCTTTTCTCGTAGCGTATCAAGAATCCATCGGGTAAAAATCGAAACATGATTATTGTATGCATTGGACGTTTTTCGATATCGTCACTATCATGATTTTCGCATACCAAAATAAAACCTTATTTTTTTTTTCTCTTTTTACTTTCTCCATACGCACAATGCACATAGTGTATAGAGAAAGTACTGCACTCCACCCAAAAATTCGATACCGAGATTTCACCGGAAATATATGTTTTAGGGTCCCCAATATCCAAAAAAAAGCATTTTCACAAAAAGGTCCCTGTGTGTGTGTGGCCGTGTGTCCGTTTGTCCGTGTGTGTCCGTGTGTCTGTGAACACGATAACTCCAAAACGAAAAGTCGGTAAAATACCAAACTTGGTATTTAAGTTTGGTATCTTCCAGGGATGCGACACGAAGATTTTGAGAAAAATCCCCCCACCTCCAACTACCCTTTACATGGAACTTTTTTCGAAAATGTTGATTTTCTCAAAAATGGCTCAAACGATTTTGATTAAAAGTTCGTATATTACAGATATTTACCTGAAGAATAAAATGTATATATATCTTGAAGTTTTCTGGGAATAGCCTCTGAAGAGTAGTTTATTCTGGATGAATTTTACTAAATTTTGAATAACTACTAAACTGTAAAACGTTATTTTCGTGGAGTTCGTCGTTTTTGTGACATTCCTAATTTTTGGTTTCTGCTATGAAAAACGTATATTTTTCTCATACAGGAAATTGTCAACTCCTAGCCATATAAACAAAGGAACTTCATTGGCATAGCAACCAGTTTTTGACTATCACTTTAACCTATGGTTGTCCCTTATTTCGCTTCCACTTACAAGGAAGCGAGTAATAAGACCTTTTTCTGCTATTTTTTTCTGATTAGCATAAAGTAAATAGAAGTATAAGCTTTTTAAGAATAATTTGTTGCAGGGATATAGAGAAAGTCATGTGAATGGTACACATCAGATATTTTAATTCTATATTGCCGCCTGATTAGAAGTATTTTGAGCTTTTCAGCATTACATTGTCTGATAATGTCAGCAAGTTGCAAGTATTTTCATTTCTCGCATTCACACTATGTTGTACGATTGAGTAATACAAGTAATATAAAAGATATGTTGATACTGTTATTACATTATGGACTGTGGAGCACCAAATTGATCCAATAAATCCTATAAAGGTGACGATTCCAGAAGAGCAATTGGCTTCTTGTTTTCAGGTGTGATAAATGGCGACCAACTCCTTTCCCAGATCTTCGAGGCAACTGTTATTTCTTTGCCACAAAATATAAAACTATGTGTTTCTCTTATTTATTCGTTTAGTGGGTTAAAAGAAAACACATACAAAAGAAAAATAATAATAAAAAAAAAGAACTGAAGTGCTTCTGTAAAGAAACGAAGAATGTAAATGATATATTTTGGGCTATGATGATCAAAGAATATAACTTTTTTTTCTGCTCTTATAAAGCTTAATGTCCTTACAACACCGGTGAAATGATGCTCTAATGGTCTCGGGTCCATGGAATGAAAGTCTCGACGCCAGTCTTTTTAGAACAGGGAAGTCTCCTAAAAAACCTTATCCGGATAACTCACCCTAACTCGATTCTAACTCGTTACCTCTTGAATGTAAATTTTACGTATGTAAACGACCGGTTGAATTTAGAGAAATTGATCCTAAAAGCATAATTAAATACAGAATTATATTACTAATTTTAATATGAGGTAGCTGTGCTTTTGGCTTAAGCAGTTTTTTATTTTATTCATTTTATTTTATTTTATTCATTTAACGGTGCTGTAACTATTGGTGATATCGGGACGGTACGCGTTGTAGTTGACAGAAGCGATCATGGTCTTCTTCTCCGTACCCACTTCACTTTCGCTTCGCGCCAAGCAGATGCTGCTAGGGTGCCATCCATACTGTGCTCGGATGATTGCAGCCAGCGTTTAAATTCTCACACCTTATACATTATACCACTTTGCTCTGCGACAAGCAGATGGCGCTGGGGTGTCTTCGTAATAGCTGCTTTCGCTAACTAGCTGTGGATAGATGGCGGCGTAATCCAAACTACTACGTGTTTTACTTTCTCTAGCATGTATATACAATGTACATATTAGATAGAGAAGGTATTCCTCTCAAGAATTCGACACCGACATTTATTCGGAAGTACATGTTTTGAAACCCCATGAATCCAAAATAAATATTTTTTGAAAAATGTCCGTGTATGTATGTGTGGATGTCCGACACGAAGATTTTCAAAGTGTTTAATAGTTCTATCACTACTAGTAATACTTGCATAAATGCTCCTTAAAAGTCAAGTTGAGGTAGTAACCCTGTTGCCAAGTTTCATTGAGTTTAGAGTAGCAGTGCGGTAAATCATACGCCTTAAATTTTGAATTACCGCCAATTAGTTTAACAGTATTACAAAAAATTTGATGTGTTCCATTCACATGACTTTCTCTATATCTCTGCAGCAAATTATTGTTAAAAAGCTTATGCTAATATTTACTTCATCCAATCGAGAAAAAAATAGTAGAAATAGTCTTATTACTTGCTTCCTTGCAAGTAGAAGCAAAATAAGGGAGTATGATAGGTTAAAGTGATAGTTAAAAGCTGGTTGCTATGTGACTGAAGTTCCTTTATTTGTATGGACAGAAGTTGACAAATTCCTGTATGAGAAAAGTATAAGCTTTTCAAAGCTGAAACGAAAAACTAGGAATATCTTAAAAGCGATTTACTTCACGAGAAAAAAATATAATATAAATTGTGTGTTTTAACGTGCTCTACATTTGTTGTAGGGTAAGTTTTTGTCCATCTTTTACGGTTTAGCAGTTATGCAAAATTCCGTAAAAATTCATATATAATAAAGTAGTCTTCAGAGGCTATTCCCAGAAAATTCAAGATATACATTTTATTTGGCAAGTAAATATCTTAAAAATAAGACAATTTAATCAAAATCGTTAGAGCCATTTTTAAGAAAATCAAAATGTTTTCCAAGTAAAGGGTAATTCGGGGTGGGGGAGGATTTTCTTAAAAATCTTCGTGTCGCATCCTTGGCTGATACCAAACTTAAATACCAAGATTGGTTTTTAACGGTCTTTTCGTTTTTGAGCTATGCTGCCCACAGACACACACTCACACACACGTACACACAGCCAGACAGACACACATTTTTTCTAAAAATGCTTTTGTTGGTTTCAGGGGGCCCCAACATATATTTCCGGTGAAATTTCGATATCGAATTTTTGGATGCAATACAATACCTTTTCTATACACTATGTACATAGTACGTGTAGAAAAGTAAAAAACAGTCTGACGTGATCCATTCACATGACTTTCTCTACATCTCTGCAACAAATTAATGTTAAAAATTAGCAGGAATTCACATGACTTTCTCTACATCTCTGCAACAAATTAATGTTAAAAATTAGCAGGAATAGTCATATTACTTATTCCCTTGGAAGTATAAGCGAAATAAGGGAGTACCATAGGTTAAATTTGCTAGTCAAAAGCTGGTTGCTATGTGACTGAAGTTCCTTTGTTTGTATGGACAGAAGTTGACAAATTCCTGTGTGAGAAAAGTAAGTTTTTCATAGCTGAAACCATAAACAAGGAATATCTAAAATACAATCAACTCTGCGAGAAAAATGCATATAACTTAAATTGTGTGTTTTAATGTGCTCTACAGTTTTTTGTGGTACGTTTCTTGTCTACGTCTCACGGTTTAGCAGTTATGCAAAATTCCGTACAGTTCATCCAGAATAAAGTAGTTTTCAGAGACTATTCCCAGATAATTCAAGAGATACATTTTATTTGTCACGTAAATATCTTTAATATACGACAATTTAATCAAAATCGTTACAGCCATTTTTTTAGAAAATCAAAATTTTTGAAAACAGTTCCATGTAAATGGTAGTTTGGGGTGGGGGAATTTTCTCAAAAGATTTGTGTCGCATCTCTGGAAGATAATAAACTTAAATACCAAGTTTGGTATTTTACCAACTTTTCGTTTTTGAGTTATCGTGTTCACAGGCACACGGACACACGGACAGACACACACATACACACACATATGGACCTTTTTCTGAAAATGCTTTTTTTGGATACAGGAGACCCTAAAAATATATATTTCCGGTGAAATCTCGGTATCGAATGTTTAGGTGGAGTGCAAAACCTTCTCTATACACTATGAACATAGTGCGTAAAGAGAAAGTAATAATACGCAGTAAATCCGTCGCAAAATGTTGAAAGTTAGAATGTTCCGTGCTCTTATACAGCAGTCATCTCTGCTGTAAGCATGATTGAAAATATGAGCCACAGGATATAGAGAAGTTGAATACATTTTTACACTTGAATGCTTCTTTTCTATAATTAGCAATGAAGCTACTTTTAATTGGTAAGGTAGAGTGAGACTAAAACAATCAACGCCATAGCCGAGTCAATTGGTGAATTTAATACCATGTCAACTGCTGCCAAGGTAGCTCAGCGAAGATACTGGACGGAAATCAGGAGATCTTTGCTCCAAATCCGGCTATAGCATTGAATTTTAGTCTTGCTATACCATTCCAGCTCCTGCCACACACACACAGTGAGGAAGAAACAATTTATTGATAATTACTGTTTATTGTAACTCTTAATATGGATATAATAACAATGTGATTACTTTCTCTACACGTACTATGTATTTAAAGTATAGATAAGGTATTGTAATGCACCCAAAAATTCGATATCGAGATTTCACCGGAAATACATGTTTTGAGACCCCTGGATCCAAAAAAGTATTTTCAGAAAATGTCCGTGTATGTCAGTCTGTCTGTGTGTATATGTGCGTGTGACTGCCCGTTTAAAACCAAACTTGGTATTTAGGTTTGGTATCTTCCAAGGATGCGACAAGAATATTTTCAAGAAAGTTCCCCACCCCAAACTACCCTTTATATGCAACATTTTTCGAAAATTGTTTCCTAAAAATGGCTCTAACAATTTTGATTAAAATATTGTTAAAGATATTTACCTGACAAATAAAATGTACATCTTGAATTTTCTGGGAATATCCTCTGATTATATACATTTTTTTCGTGGAGTTGGTCGTTTTTGAGATATTCCTTGTTATAGGTTTCAGCTTTGAAAAACTTATACTTTTCTCATACAAGAATTTGTGAACTCTTGTCCATACAAACAAAGGAACTTCAGTTAGATAGCAACCAGCTTTTGACTGTCACTTTAATCTATGGTACTGCCTTATTTCGCTTTTACTTACAAGGAACCAAGTAATAACATTATTTCTGCTAATTTTTTCTCGATTAGCATGAAGTAAATAGAATCATAAGCTTTTTAATAATACTTTTTGCAGAGATGTAGAGAAAGTCATGTGAATGGAACACATCAGTTTTTTTTTACTTATATAGCTGATCATTTGTGTTTACTTTGCCTTTGTATTAAACTATTCGGGAAAAGAACTTTCGATAGATATGTACTCTTCTAGCTACGCCCTATTTCATAAGACACATATATCTAGACTCAATCAAAATTCTGCTTTACAGGGCATTGAATTTATGTCACATGACTTCCGTATAGTTCGTTATTGTTGACAACAACTGAATAAATGATCATTTAAAGTAGACATCTAGTTTAACAGGTGATGCCTGTACGTTCACTGGTGTTTTAGCTACCGAGTGTCCTCGAAGGGTCGCTACAGTGCGGCAGTATGTGACATCCCGTACACGATCAACAGCCAACAAGGAACCTATTTTATTACACCAGGACAGCGCACCATCTATTTCATTGTCATCTATACATCCCACACCTAGCTAAATCGCCTAGTAATAAAGAGTACTACTAACGTGCGGAATTGCAAGGCTGTAACCAATATAAAGTTTTAATTTTGTTGTGCTTTACCATTTTTCGAGAACATCAACTTTTGTGATTGTTAAAAACGTTTTATATTTAAGTATTATATTAACGTTAATTTCATTGCAAGTTGTATAGCTGACTGATCATTGATATCATTGTACAGCGGTACTGGATTGTACTCTACCAACAAGTCCCCTGGCCGCGTCGGGTCCGATTGGTTAGACACTTCCCTGTCACTACGACGGCCTGGGTTCAATCCCAGGTGACCGCATTTGCGATTTGTAATGAACAAAGAGGCGCAGAGGGTTTTGCTCCTGGTTCTCCGGTTTCCTTCCCCATCGCATTCCTCTGGTGTTCCATCTTCATTCCATGTGTCGGCAGTATCATAGCTTGTAATGCCATTTTGTAGTAAAAGTGTGCGTTAAACATTACTAAAGAACAAACAAACAAAAAAAAAACCAAACAAAAAACAATTGCCTTTATTTCCTATTTATCTTTCACTAATGGGACTTGCTTCAACACTCTCAAACTTTGAAACTCAAATAGTCATCCATTATCTATAGCGGACTGTACAAGTTTAAATATGCACCAGAGAGCAGCACAGCCTCACACTTCATAGGAATCTGCCTGCACCAGATAGTACAATTTGGCACTGAGGACTAGCTGTCATTATGGCTTAATGATGTGTAGTATATAATGGAGCTGTACGTTTAATTTCTTCATTAAATGCAGCACTTGTCGAACAAGACACTGCGCAAATTCGTTTTATTTGTTTGATTTTTTTCCCTCGGTAAACAGAAACTGTTCTTCCTACGAAAATGTCAGTCTTCGCGACTTGGCATAGTGCTTCATGATATTGTTGCAAAAAACGATAACAAATTACAAGAATTGTGAAATTTCGGCCAACATGCCCCCACTCCATAGGAACTCCGAGTACTGTTGCTGCGTACACATAGTTGTTATAGACTCTGTCGAACTATAAGATTAAATGTATTTATAAGTTATTGATAACTACGCAACTATAAGTCATTCAGAACACAGTAAAACATGATGTTCATATTCTTTGAAACCACGGAGCAGAACGTTTTTAGTAAAATAAGTTACTAATTCATTATTTTTGTGGCATGTGTAAAGGGGTAATCTTATTTCAATTATATTCTATGTGCATTTAAAATGAATAGAAGTAGAGATTGAAAGTACATTACTTAAATGTAAATTATCTGACAGTCCCGAATTTTAAATATTTTTTTTTTAAAAAATATTCTACTCTATCCAACATTATCTGATACTACAGGGTACAGCAAAATATGTAATACAAAAATATCGATGAATTATTTTAAAGAATGGCTGCATACCTAGTGCACTTTATTTGAAAGCAATATCCAGACTTTGGTATTTGATGAAAATAGATTACTTTCTGAAAATTGCATCATTTAAATGTCCTCCTTCATTCACTTCACAAGAATGTAGTCGACAGGAAGCGATCCATCACACTTGTCAGCAAGTCGCGCGGAATGTCTGCAATTTCTTGATGAATGGAAGCCTTTAATTTCACAACTGTCTCCTTGCGAGTGGAAAGGAGCTTCTCCATTGGTTGCTCCACATTGTTAGAACATGTAGGGTCAAGAAATTCATTCCTTAATTCAGGTACAGAAAGATGTTGAAGATTTCGTTCTGAGTTAACAGTAATGGTCCTGCCCTGGTGAACCTGGAAAATGGGACAATAATTCCAAATTTCGCTACACTGCACCAGATTATAACTTTAGGTGAAACAACTGAGGGTTGGTATCTGGCCAATATCGGAAGTTTTGCTTGCTCAGAAATCCGTTTAAATGCAAATGTGTTTCATCTGATATAAGTAAATTAGGTAGAATATTGTTCTCTGCAATCACCTCAAGTTGCGCACAGAATATTGTTCTACCCACCTCTATAGTGTGGTGATGGCCTGTCTGCCTCACATTCAAAATGTCCCGAGTTCGAATCTCGGTAGGGTGAGTTACCCGGATAAGGATCTTTTTCCGGGATTTTCCTTTAGCCAAGAAGACGAATGTTGAGTAACTCTAAACTCCATGAATCCTGGGCTTATTTGGTCGTCATTCTATCGATTTCACTCATTTCCGATATGGGCTATTGGATTAAGGACGTTAAGCCAAACAAAAAGGAGAAAAAATGTTATTCATATTAGTCGGCAAATTATGAACAACTTTCAGTTTTAAAGGTGGAAATTTAATTATGTTTTAATATCCCATAAAGCGATTCCTGATTTATTCATTGCCATCGAATGTTGACAGGTAGAACACTGTGGACTTCGCTGTTCTGGTCGAACACGATTGACTTTCACAGATGTTCGTACGGTTTTTTATTTACCTTTTGCTTTCTTATTTTCCACATTTCTAGGTTCCCTTCAAGCCTTGGCCCATCACAAAATGGTCCATCTCTCAGGAACACGATAATAAGAAATACCTAGGCGTAAAAAACGCTGAAATACACCAGCAAATAAAGGCTTCCATAGTTTGAGTGCTTAATATGTGGGCCACTAATCCAAAGCAATTGAAATGGCCAACCTTCTGTAACAAAAACAAACTTATATGTTCCATTCACATGCCTTTTTATAGCTGTTTAGCAAACAAACTTTTCTTATAAAGGATTATTCTGTTATCTACATCTTGCTAATCGAGATAACATTAGCAGAACTGGTCTTATTTCCTATTTATGTGTATGACATAAATTGTATGTTTTAATGAGATCTACATTTTTTCTATAGTAGCTTTTAGTCTATATCTTATGATTTACCAGTTTTACAGTTATACAAAGGTCACCCAGAAAGAAGAGATTCTGAGAAGCTATTCCCAGAAATTCAGGATATACGTTTCACTTGTTATAAAAGTATCTTAAACATACGTTGTTTTAATCAAAATCATTAGAGAAATTTTTGAGAAAATCATATTTTTTATAAATTTTCCATGTAAAGGGCAGATGGGGGTGGAAGAAATTTCTTAAAATCTTCATGTCGCAATTTTTGAAACCACTGAACTTAAAAATACCAGCGTTGACTTTTCGTTTTTGAGTTATGCTGTCCACAGACGCGCACACACAGAAACACACACACACACACACATATATATATATATATATATATATATATATATATATATATTTATATATATATTTATATATACACATAGCCATTTTTCTAAAATGCTCTTTTTTTATTCAGGCGACACTAAAAATGTATTTGCGGTGACATGTCTGTATCGAAATTTTGTGTGGAATACATTACCTTCTCAATCTTATATGTACATCAACCCCGTCCAACTCCATTGACCGAATTGGACTCGTATATGTTTTGCTGGCTGCCGTGTGAGAACAGTTGGAGGCGCTAGTGTACCTGAGCACCTCCCATAATTACCCGCGCGCATTCTCATCATTCTTCCTCATTGTTTTTTGTTATTCTATGCATGCTGCGCCATATTTGAAATTGTATGTGATGTACAATTTCATTCTTGAACTGCTTCGTTTTATTCTTGACATTTCTGTTAATTTCTACTTTTTTTTTATTAGATTTCAATCTTCTTTATATAGTTGTAGTTTTAAGTTCTCCAAAGCTCAAAAACTACAAGAACGATCGCAAAAATTACAATAAATGACGAGAATGCAACTATCACAAAATGGCGAGAAAGATCTTGTAAGCGCCAAAGAAATATGGGAATATTATCAAGATTAGCCCTAAGCTAAGTGACTACCAATATAATCTTACATTAAATGCACATTGATACATATTTGAAAGCAAAAGTGACAGTACACGTATATATTGTAAAATAAATGCATATGTGCATATATCCATACAAATTATAACTACTGTCAATCTCTAAACATGTTAAAGCTCACGTGAAATCGTATTTATATTAAAAGTATTAGCCGTAATGTGTTCATTCAGTATAGATTGTTGCTGACACTACCTGCTTTGTTCGCCATTATGTACAAGCTGCATCAAAATTGAGTACCTTTACTGCTGTTATAACAATGTAAATAAAGTCAGACAATTTAAGTGTTTATAAGCTGCATTATATTTTGAATACACAGTTCAATAAACAATACCTATTATCATTACACGTTTAAAAAGTTGCACGCATTAATTAATGACAAAAGATGCAGAAAGTGGTATATCAGATGAACAAACATAACCTACATCACTGCCTTCCTTTATATTCCAAACTGATTAAAATAAGGACATACTCTTAAAATAATGGGCAAAAAAATAAGACTGAAGTCAAGAGCCTGGAAAAACATTTTTCATGTTAACCGAATTTAAGTGCCCACTACACAGCATCTGGTAAATTAAATATTAATCTCAAGCGCAAATGGTTGAGAAAAAATTGTATATCTTTATAATACAAATATAAGCATTTTAATATAATAATGCTTATATTTAAAGCACGCTTCTGAATTCATAATTCAAGATGATGATGATGATGATGATGATGATGATGATAATGATTCTGATGGGATGGCATTACCTACAATCCTTTCTGCTATGCACATTATCCATTGCTTTTACTATATTTCCATTTCACAAGCTTGTCTCTTCTTTGTGGAAGTAAGAATTACCCCAAAAGCCACGGATGACTGACTACATTCTAATTATTAATATGTTTTAAAAAGTTTATTCTTTTTTTCACATTCTAAAATTAAATTTCTCACAAAGTATTTCTGTCAGTCCTTCTAGCAGTCTGGTTGGCAGTGTTTACACCTGACAATAACAGCTACAACAGGTATTGTTATTGTTATTATTATTATTATTATTATTTATGCACTAATCAATGTATAATACTTGTTTCAGATATGTGTAGAACTGGCTATGAGGTTCCAGAAATTACCATCTGGTGAACTGCTATGTTAGAAGACAGAAGATACACATACATTACTTTTTATGAAGATTAGTATGGTCTTAGGAGTGGCTAGAGGCTGTTAAAATAAAAATCTGTTATCAGGAGGACTTTAGCAGAGCATGGTACAAGTGAAATGCTTAAGTAGTACCATACTACCTTGTAAAACAGTAATGAAAATTGAAATTAATTTAGTCGTTTTTATGCCTTACATGAGAATGCAGAACTACTTCACTGTGCACATTTTCAATTATTATTGTTATAAAAATAAACATAATAAATCTCAGGACAAAATATCAAACCTCAAGGCTTATCAAACGTACATTTCCGCATTAAGTAAGAAATTTCAGGAGCCGTGTTCTGTGGTTTGGAGACTAAGATAATGTTCACATACATAGATTTCAAATTTGCTGTAATATTACAAATATACTTACACTACTATTAGATACAGATCCTTCTGGGATCTTGCAATCATAGTACCAACAATGATTTTAAAATTAATTGTATATGTAGCTGTCATAATATCAGATAAATTACTTTTAAACAATTTGAGATTATGCCATTATAATTATACAAATTAGTAATTCATTAAAAAATGTTTTATCTAAAAGTTTAGATTTTTTACAGAAAGAACTCCACTTTACTTAATAAACCAATAAGAACAAACAATAATTTATATTTAAATAGTTACATATTAGACACTGTCTAAAATAGCCTAAGATTTTTAGAATGTCAAATGATATAGCTTAAAGAATACAAAATATTATGCACAAAAATCCTAAATGTAATTTCTCACTTTCTGTATATGAACTAATTTTCTCTGGCATTACAATAATAATTAATGGAACAATCCACATGTGTATGGAATAGCGAAACTGATGCGAGTAATTTTTCTAAACGGTATAAAGTCTAATGCTAAATTTGAACTAATCATGAAAGTAGCAAATAAACATGAAATATGTTTTAAAGTCCTTTTTATATTCACAAATTCTGTTGCAATAATTGGAATTACAATAAGGAAATTGCCTTTATTTTAGTTGTTATTATTTATTACTTTTTTATATAAAAGGAATCCTAAAATCCTCCCTGGCTACTACCATGTGTGTATGAGAAAAAAAAAGTGAAAAGGTACGTGCAATATAGTGTATTATTTGATGAAGGCAATTACTATGTAAAAGCTATAGAATATACCTGAATATTACATTGAATAGATGTATCTATTTTAAGTAAATTATTGTTTGTAATATTACCAACAAGATAACTGTTTCATATTGGTATAGCTTTAAAATCCAGGTGTGTTTATTCTGTTAGGAAGAAACCGAATGCCACCTAATTAAAACCCTTTACATGTTGCGTATAAAATATTGAATTATTATTCTTTTTATATATTTAAAGATTATATGATTAATTTTTAGGCTCTGTGAGATGTATGCCATTAATCTGATGCATTATATGCATTATGAAAAATGAATCCTAAGTTAACACATAATGCTTTCTCTGCAATGGTTCTTTGGAGCCTTATCACAATGCAATGTGATTTCAAGTATCTCAATTTCCCTTCAATCAAAATAGAACTGATAGCGCGATGTGGTTTAATTTTTTCCATACATTTGCAGTTTTGGTTTCAGAACCAAAGATTTTTAGAAAATATTGACATTAGAACTTAATGTTTAATAAAATCAAGAAAAGTTATTGACTAATGCTTAATTTTTCTCTGCAGAAAAATGAATAGTTCAGAATAAGTAGTACTTCATAATATGAAGCATTTTCATAAATGTTCATTCGTTTCCTTCTCACACTACTCCATATTCTTGTATTTTTTTTCTGTAGTTATTTAGTTATCACTTGTGTGAGGTGTGGTACTTTATACTCCTTTTAGTCGCCTTCCGTGGTGTAATGGTTACCATGCTAACTTCATATACCTAAGGTCGCGGGTTCAAACCCGGCGGAAGACGATTAATTTTTTGGAGCGTAAAAATCCTTAGCATGGCTTCCTTCGGAAGTAAAGCCGTGGGCCCCGTGTCGTAGATTTAACCTCAAGCCCGATAGAGAGGCCTCTGAGCAAAATTAAGCGGTCTTTCACGCCCAGTATAGAATGGGACGCTGAGAATCACAGCAGTTAAAGAGCGGCCATAAATAAAACACATTTTATACTCCTTTTAACTTTTGTTGTGAGTATCTCTTTGATACTGTAACACACTAATCACTTCAGCCTAAATATATTTTTTTTTGTGTGTGGCTCCTTAGCTTGGTATAGGTTTAGTTCAGCCTGTTCAGTGACCCAATTATTTGCCTTACAAGATCATACCCTTCTGAGGAATGCTTAGACATTTCAAAGATGAGGTATCCTTTTTCTAGAGCTTCACACTCCAACAGAAGATGCTTTAACACTGAAAATAATTGCTACAGATGCAACAGAAAAAGCAATAAAATGTGCCCTGAATATTAATATTTCAGTTTACAATTCATGTATTTGCACGTAACATGCCTCTTAATGTGCTAAGAGTGTTAATAAATATATCTTTAATTGCAGCTAAATTATTGCAAAAATTCTAGTAAAATAAATACCAAATTATGGTTTATAAATTTATAGTTGGTTTACTTTATATTTAGCAAAAGTTGCTAATGATTTATTAAAATTTCACACAATAATAATTTCAAAAGTTAATGTGATAATTTTATATAGACGCTAGGAATTGACAAGCAACCTACATAAACAAAGCTTTTCCGAATTCAATTTACAGACTTTAAATTCCCTAATCCAAATGATAAAATGTTAGTGTTAGATTCATAATAGTCACTATTTAAATATATTTTATTAATATAAAGATATATGCAGGTGTAAACCACAAGTGGTTGTATTGATTTTATTTTGCTTTTAAACTGTTCGTTTGATTTTATTTGTGCTGTGAGCAGGTAATTTATATTCCTTTCTTGTTATATTTTACATACATGTAATTCCTAATTTTTTTTCTTTATGTAGCCCCATTTAACGTCTATGGTGATATCGGGGGCTTTAACTTCCGAAACAACTCGTCGATTGTAAGTTCATTAATGTTAGATTTTTAAACATTTTAATTTCTTCAAAAAAAAATACACACACACACGCATTTTCAGAATTTGGGGGATACAGAATGATTTCGGTTAAAGAAAAATTGCCCGCCTCAACCGGGAATCGAACCTGGGACCTCTGGGTGACCACTCAGCTCGCTGTCCACTAGACCTTGGAGACAGCCCATTCCTAAAGTTGTATAATTTTCCCTTGGTTTTTGTCATGCATAGCTTTAAAGTAATATTGTATAGGTCTGTCAAATTAGAAATTCAGTTACATTAGCAGAAGTAGATTCAATTACAATAGGTATAAATCTGTGGTTGGCACCACAGATTTCTGAGCATTGTCCATAAAATACCCCAGCTCATTAACTTTCGAAATATATTGTCTATTCATTACAGTACAATGTAATTTATTTTGGTAAATTTTCCTTCCATGTTCTCTCCATTTTTAAACATAAGCAAATAAAGAAAGAAACAGAACAACAAATGCGTAGGGATGTCTATTTGTTAAATAGGCTCTCGTCACCACTGATGGCCGTTGTATATATATCGCACATAAAAATAAAAGGCAACCGACAAATAAACCAAGAATTCTCAAGTAAGCAATGCATTTTATAAAGTTTTTCTCGAGGTTGCAGTCAGAGCAGAAGCTTTAGAGCGGTACATAGATTTCTTGAGAAAAAGCTAGAACCGCTCGAAAGATTTCTGATCTGGCTGTAAACTAGAGAAAACTGGCCGAAATCCTAGAGTAGATGGTTTGGTGAGTGGGCGGGGCAGGACGCTGCTTTGGTGATTGAGCTACCGTAGTGGGTCAAATTTCTGTACCCTGCCGTGTGAGAACACTTGGAGTCGCGTCGATCGCCGGAAGTGGAATGAGAGTCCAATTTTTTAACATTGAGTTAACCATCTATTCGTTTATAGTTATCTATGATGTACATTGTACAACGTGAAAGAGAAAGTATTAATTCTAAAACCAAAGTTGCTATGTACCATTGCACACAGTCATATTAGGTGAGTATAGTATGCATTTCGATCCACTCTGTAAGATCTCAAAAAACAAGAGAAGGTTGAGCACATTTTGTGGCTGTTGCTGGTTAATGTAATCTCTTAGTGGGAAATGTTTACGACAACAGCTCATGCACATAATCCGTTATCGCACTGAGCCCTAACACTAATGGTGCAAACCTTAATTAAGGAGAAAATGAATATTATAACAAATGTGAATGGTGGGAAGTGTATAACTGCAAGATAGTGTTCAATAAAAGAGGCTAGCTTTCACTGCAACGTATAATAATTTCTCTCAAATGAGAGAAGAATGTAACAGAAAAGCATAGAATCCCACAATGCGAAGCTGTAATTTCCTGCAGAACTACCATTTAACATTTTTATCAGGTATTTAATTCCATCTTACGAAGGAAGACAATATTGAGAAACGATGGATAGTTCGGTTACTGACCCGCAAAATTAGATGGCAATTAAAAGTCAATGTACTAAACATTATTGGTAAAGTTTCCGCTGGGCGTCCAGATTGAAAATGTTGAAAATACTGACAACCTGAGCAATAAAACTGCACATGGAACGAGTGTCTTGTAATAGATGTACTCACTTTGAGTTGCTGTGACCCACCCATCCTTCCTAATTGAACCAGTTTCTTATATATAAAACTCGTCGCAAAATGTAAGCAACACACTCCATTTTGTAATTTTTACGTACGCACAAACCATACTGCCAACCTATTTTATTCACGAAATCCGCGAGTCATCTGTCCTAGTAGCGACATTGCAGATTCTAGCCTTTAGATTTGAATCTGCCATTGGTCGATTGACCAACATGGTTGCCCATGCACAAACAGACAGTACGAACGGAAGACTTTGCATTTCGCGTTGGAAGGAACCGATTTTTCAGAAAGTCCATTTTTACCCCTTGTTTCGATCCAGTTCATTTATATACACCTAACCTAACGTAGCCTAACCTCGACGAAATTTCGAAACCTGTCGTTCACCTGTCACGTAGCCATATTGTCTCCGTAACCAATAGTCATCTCGCGGTATTATCTTTACCAATGTTGGCAGCCACTGCAATAATGAATTATAAAGACGAAACAACGAAAAACTTGTAAATAAGTACATTAGTGATCCTAATGGCCGAATAATATACTATGAAATCTGGATCGGCAAAGGAATAAAGACCAAATTATTCTTCAATTTTCTCTAAGCAGTGTTTTTAATTTGCCTCTTTACTAAATTAATTCCACTTACTCCTTCAGTTTCAAGCTGGGCTTATTTATATCAAAGTTAATGTTGCTTTATGAGCTCGCTACAATGTCACAATCCATTGGTTTCCATTCTAAGTTTTTGAATGCATGTTTCGAGTGTTCTACGGTTTACTACCATAATTAATAGGAATGCGGAAACAGTATAGTATTCAAAGTGACATATTTCTCTGAGATGCTCGAAATTGAAATGACTGCTGCCTTAGTGGGGACTACAATAGTAAAAGAATAAATAACTATGTCAAATATTAATAAATTCCTACAAAGCCACATTTTGATATACCTGCGGTTAAATTTATTACCGTTTATAAATTCTCTGCAGTGCTGGAAGTATGTATTCCATTCAAATGCTCGATCTGGAGATTTCACCGAAAATGTGTTTTGAGGCCTGTGTGAAAAATAAAATAATTAGTATTAATTGACTTAACAATGAAATCCAGTACTACAAGTCGCCATCGGGGTGTGCCATCTCAAAATAATTTGAGATCCCCTTGAGGTTTATCGGGAAACATGCAAATCAGTTGGGGAATTTAGTGCATTGCTGGCATATTGCCATGGTAGCTCAGTGCTTAGAGAGTAGTTAATCGGAAAGAGACCGGGAGATAAGTAGTTCAAATTCCGGCTATGACAATGAATTTTTCAGTCTGACTCTACTTATCCAAGTTATGTGTGAAGGGTTGTGTGAAAATACAATTATATTAACTCTAATTGACCTATTAGTTAGTTAAATTATTAAGCCCGAGACTTAAAGTACTTATGTAAGCTGCCATTGGGGTATATTATCTCAAAATAATTTGAGATCTCCTTGTAGTTTACCGGGAAACATGCGAGTCATTTGGGGAATTTAGTGCCATGCTGGCATGTTATCATGGTAGCTCAGTATCTAGAGTTAAAGACCAGGAGCTCCATATTTCCAACCCGGTTATGGTAGTGAACTTTTCATTCTGACTCTATCCAGCTTTTCATGGAACAATTATGAAAGAACTAAATTGACTAAAACTCTCTTGAATTGTTTTATTAAAACAGCATGTGCTTAACATATTTTCATTTAGATAAATTAAATGTATATGTGGAATTTTCTGAGAATAGCCTTTAAAGCCATGTTCATTCTGAATGAATTTTTACTTTCTCTACACGTACTATGTACAGTATATAGGGAAGTTATTGCGCTCCACCAAAAAATTCGATACCAGGATTTCACCAGAAATATACTTTTTAGAGTCTCCTGTATCTAACAAAGGTATTTTCAGAAAGAAGTCCTTGTGTGTGTCTGTGTGTCTGTAGACACAATAACTCAAAAGCGAAAAGTCGGTAAAATACCAAACTTGGTATTTAAGTTTAGTATCTTCCAGGGATGTAACGCGAAGATTTTGAGAAAAATCCCCCTATCCCAAACTACCCTTTACATGGAACTTTTATTCAAACATTTTGATTTTCTCAAAAATTGCTCTAAAATATCATGTATAAAGGATATTTACCTGAGAAATATAATGTATATCTTGAGATTTCTGGGAAGACTACTTTATTCTGGATGCATTTTACACAATTTTACATAACTACTAAACCGTAAGAAATGGATAAAAACTTACCGCACAAAACATGTAGATCACGTTAAAACACACAACTTATATCATATACATTTTTTTTCGTGAAGTTGATCGTTTTTGAGATATTCCCAGTTATTGACTTCAACTTTAAAAAAACTTATACTTTTTTCATACAGGAATTTGTAAACTGCTGTCCATACAAACAAAGGCAAATAGAATTGCAATTGATATAACTAAAGCAATTACTCCTCCTAATTTATTAGGAATGGATCGTAAAATGGCGTAAGCAAATAAGAAGTATCATTCTGGTTGAATATGAACTGGTGTTACTAATGGATTAGCAGGGATAAAGTTATCTGGATCTCCTAAACTTATGTCACATAACAACCAGCTTTTGACTATCACTTTAACCTACGCTACTCCCTTTTTTCGCTTGTACTTACAAGTAAGTACTTACAAGTAAGTACTTACAAGTAAGTACTTACAAGTTTTTTTTATTGATTAGCATGAAGTAAATATATGCATAAGCTTTTTAACAATAATTTGTCAAGAGATGTAGAGAAAGTCATGTGAATGGAACACATCAGATTTTTTATTTCTGTAAACCGTAAAAAATAGCGAAAATATTACTGCACAAAACATGTAGATCTTGCTAAGGGGCACAATTTATATCAAATAACAATTTTTATTGAGTTAACAATTTCCGACATATTAATTGCTATCGGATTTAATTTTCCATTCTTTATACTTTTCTTACATGAAAGTCGTTATTCATTCCCCCTTCTGGTTATGGCACAGAGAATGGATTTAATAAGGCATCATAAAAGAACTATTAATAGATTTGACTATTGCTTAAGCTTACTGTAACTCTATTCCCATTGTAGCTACCAGAAGTGTCTAATAAAATTATTGCCAATATATTTATCTCGGTTAAATGAAGTGTACAGAATAATTAGCTTTTGTAACAATAATTGTTAGAGAATAGATAGAGAAGGTCATATGCATGTTAACAAGTTTCTTTTTACAATTACTCAAGTTAAAAGTGTTAAATTTACTACTATGGTCACATCACAGAAAAAATGAGCCCGGTGTCCATGGAGCTTAGATTTATTCGACATTAGTCTTTTCAGGATAAGGGAAACCCCCCAAAAAACCTTATTCGGGTGTCTCACACTAACCTCTTGAATCATATTTTATCTTTGTTTGAAAGTTAATGATTTTATACACAGCAACAGCCATTTGGTAATTAAATGTTTTTTCCACACAAATTGTGCGTAAGGGCATGAGTTGAATAGATAGAGAGAAGCATTCAATTAGAACAACAGCCTAGAGATCGTGAGATCCGTGATTCCAGTCCCGGCTGTGGCGTTGAATTTTTCAGTCTGACTCTACCCATCCAAGTTATTGGATAATTTAATGTCACATCAGGAGTAAAATACGTTCCTTAAACTGAAAAATGTTTTCCTCAATTTCTGTCACTTTCCTTGTGGGTGTGTAAAATTATATTTATGTTGATTTTCATAAATAATGGTTAATAAACACTCCTTTTACAATCACGAATTTTACGAATTTTCCAAGTATTATTGGTAAAGAATTATGTATTTGTTGCTTAACTGCTAACATTTATTTCAAATGCAACTACTCAGATGCAATTAATAGAAACCAGAGACAATATTAACAACTCACCATCAGTGGATTTCAAGTATTTCCATAACTATTAAGTTAAATGATGTTTGTACTTATAAAATGATAAAATTCACTGGAATCTTTAACTATCGCCATGCGCAGAATAAACACGCCAACTCTGCGTAGGTGCACGCATAAAATATACATCCATGGGAAAAAATATACATACAAAGTGTGATTTCACGTTAAATTGCTGCAAATAAGTGAAGCCTTATATACTTTTGTAATTTACAGAAACCTTAACACTATAAAATATATAAAAATAATGATTATCTACCAAAGATGTGATTACGGGTAAGAAAATTATGGGAAGGATCGCTATTGGCGTAACCTCGGTCGGACGCAGACATTTGCTACACGTGCAATTAATATTCACATCGGCAGTGTTTTGTCATTGTATATCTGCATTTGGGAGCATACATTCAATGTTCTTTTAAGTTATTAAAGCTACACTTCAATTTGGAAGCGAAACATGGATTTTAAACAGCAAGGAACAGAAACAACTAGAAGCAGCTCAAATGCGTTTTTTACGGCCCCTTCTTGGACTTACAAGACTTGATAAGAAAAGAAATACTGACATAAGGGAAAAATTAAAAGTTGAAAACATAGTGGATGACATTAAAAATTATCAACAAAATTGGATGCAACATGTCGACAGAATGTTGGATCACAGATTACCTAAAATGGCCAGGGACTACAACCCACGAGGGAGAAGAGATAGAGGACGTCCACGAAGGCGATGGCGGGAGCAGTATCACCTATTCTGAGTTTCCGAGTACAGGATTTTCTAAATCCTAAATCTCTCAATGTTCACGATGATGATGATGATGAGAAATATAGTGCTTTAAAAGAAACTAATACTCGGTATTACTATTTTTATTGATACATAACACCAATAGGTATAATCATATCTCCGAGACCACATCCGAGGAAGCTGCAAAGAGTTTTGGCATGCATCTCCGTTGCAGCTACGCCAAGGCTAAGTAGTAGTATTACGTTACAACTGTTGAAAAGCAAAATAGAAACCCGCTATTTCGTGTAATATTAGAGCCGTCTCCGGAAAGTAACCACTATTTCATTCTATCGCCACCGCAACGCTAGTGTCGCAGTGCCAGATCTCTTTGGTCCATTGTTTGTCCACTGACGCCATTAGAGCCGGATCGTGTTGTGTTTACAATTATTAGTGATGTTCAAAATGATGAAAACAATTTCTGATCCCGCCGACAGTAAAGTGCGTTCCGTAATACGGTTTTTGAACGTAAGGAATATCAAGCCAGTTGAAATTCATCGTCAATAGATGCCCACAAAACTAAGCGACTGGACAGTGCTTTGAATTTCTTAGTCGATCAAGTGATGAAGGAGATGAAATGTAAGCAGGATAGCGGCCGGTGATGAAACTTAGGTTTGTCATGTCACTCCAGAATAAAAACAGCAGTCGATTGAGAGGAGGCATACAGGATTCCTCAAACGACAAAAACTCAAAACCTCATTATCAATATGTAAAACACACTATGCACACTATGATGTGTACTATGTTCTGAGATAGATGAGATATTCTCCCAGGGAGGCTACTCTTGCGGTATGAAACTGTGAAACATTGAGAAATCTTCGGCGCCTAATTCAAAACAAAAGGCGTGGAATGGTCGGTCAAGGCATTGTGTTGTTTCGTGACAACGCACGTCCCCATGCTACTGGAGTCATGCTACCCGCTGTACAGCCCCAATTTCGCGCCTTCTAACTACCATTTGTTCTTGAATCTGAATTTCAGAGGAAGGCTCTTTGACAGCGAAACACTGTCTTCAATGGTCACTATTTTCATTGGTGGCAGCTTTCTTTGAAGAGGCATACAAAAGTTGGTTCTCCGTTATGACAAATGTTTGAACAGTGGTGACAACTATGTCGAAAAATAGGTTAAGGAATACTCTTTTATGTACAAATAAATGTTGTGAAAACAAATAATTTGTGGAGTTTTTTCCAAACCAGTACTTACTTTCCGGACACACCTCAACAAACCTATCAGAAAGTTTTTTGGTGGGACACATTCGAAGTCAATAGCTAATGAGCCGCAGTCCTGTCTAGTTTAACAAGTCATGTTAAGATATTATTTAGAGTTATCTTCATGGAAAGTCTCGATAGTTGTATAGCACTCATATTTTATACCAGATTCATGTAATAACCAAAACCAAATAAACTAATTCCGTAATTAATAAACATGAGGTATATGAAAAATAAGAAAGCTTCTAAGGTCAAGAACATTTAATTGCATGATAGATATGCTGATCATAAACAACGGCAAGTTAAAAGCTACGTTTACTATCTCACTTTCGTCTGTTTAAGCTTAATGCGGCATTTCTGTTCACAGTACTGCGAATATAGTATTACTCAGGATGGTGTGATGTAAAATCTAACCTCTCAGCAACCTCAATGGAAATTTTAGGGAACGATAAATCTTTCACACGCTCTACACATAAGGAGAAGCAAACGATTTCTTTCATCTGCAAGAAGCCAACCCTGCTGCAACTGAGGAGGGAAAGAAACGCCATTACCAACGAAATTGGTTTGAGGTTCAATTTCCTGACCACTGTGTTGAATCTTTGATTTCAAAGAATACAACGATACCTAGTTGAACCGTGGAGTGACAGCAAAAATCTGAAGGGATTAGAATAATCATTATCTGCTCAAGGTCATCTCTCATAATGCTTTCATAATTATAAATAATAAAAATATTAGATATACTCTGGTTTTTAACAGAAGTAACAGATATGCAAATACATGGTCCCAAAAATCACGAATTTAAAATCTCCTTATATCAGACAGGGAGCAATAAAAATCTAGAAATTTAATCCATAACATTTCATGTAAAACATCATGTTCTCTATTAAAAATCAGAGCTATTTTATGTAATGATCATGTATAATATTAACTGTGACAAATGAATTCTACATCAAAAGATCAGCAAACCGGTACCTTATTATTGAACTGAATTCCCTACAATGGTAGTATGTTTAACTTTAGAGCACAAGTTAGTTTAATTATAGTTCCCTAAATTACATGCATAAACAAAAGGCACAAACGTACATATTTTACTGAGTAAATGTGATATACTTTTCATGTCGATCGCTATTCAAAACTAGAAATGCAAATAAAAATCGCATTTAAAACCTGACATAATTAAAATTTGCCCTTTATATGGAGAAAGCGTATTAAATTAGTTTTTATACATTGAATTAGGTATGTAACTTAATTTACTTTATATAAATCTGTGTGTTCCATTCACATGACTTTCTCTACATCTCTGCAACAAATTATTGTTAAAAAACTTGTGCTTCTATTAACTTCATGGTAATCGAGTAAAAATTAGCAGGGAATAGTCTTGTTACTTGTTTCCTTGTAAGTAGAAGCGAAATAATGGACTACCATAGGTTAAAGTGATAGTCAAAAGCTGGTTGCTATGTCACTGAAGTTCCTTTATTTGTATGGACAGAATTTGACAAATTCCTGTATGAGAAAAGTATGTTTTTAAAGCTGAAACCAAAAACAAGGAATATCTAAAAAACGAAACAGCTTCTGAAGACCTTTTTATTCTGGATGGATATTGCTGATTTTTTACTGAGACTGGTAAACTGTAAAATATAGACAAAAACTTATTACACAAAAATGTAGAACTCGTTAAAATACATAATTATGTCATATACATTTCTTCATGGAGTTGATCATTTCTTGTTATTGATTTCAATTTTAAAATACTTAAAAGTTTTCTCATATGGGAACTTTTAAATCCCTGGCCCTGCTGAGACAAGGATTCAAACCACGTGGTTTTCAAAGTTTCAACTATCACTTTAGCCCAACGCATTTCCTTACTTTGCTTCTACTTACAATAAAATAAAGCAATTTTTGCAAGCTTTATCTCATTTGTCATGAAATAGGTAGAAGAATAAACTTTTTAAACATAATTTGTTACAGAGATGTAGAGAAAGCTATGTGAATGGCACACAGCGCGCGCGTGTGTGTGTGTGTCTATGTGAAAAAGTGTGTTAAATTAAAAACTTGACATTTAATTTTATTATCTTCCAAAGATGCGTCACGAAGCCTTTCAATTTTCAATTTTCTAGGAATAGCCTCCGAAGACCACTTCATTTTGTATTTCTTCTTCATTACTTTTGTATAAGCCGCAAACCGTAAGAGTAGACAAAAACTAGCACCACAAAGAATTTAGATGTCATCCAAAAATACAATTTTATCATATATATTGTTTGGTAGACTTAACTATTTTCGAGATATTCCGAGTTGTCGTCTTTCGTTTTAAGCTACTTTAACTTTTCCCAAATAGGAAGATACCTTTCTTATTGTTTCTCTTTTTTTTGCTCCTAGCAAGCAAAGAGAACCAAATTTCATTTGTTTCACTTAGCAACCGGCTTTTAAAAGACTTATTATCGCTTTAGTCTAGTGTGTTCCCTTCTACTTACTAAGAAGCAAGACAATAAAACAATTTCTGCTAATGTTTATGTCGATTAGCATGAGGTAGATAAAAGAATAATATTTTTAATGAAAGCTTTTTGAGTAACAGGTAGAGAAAGTAATTCGAATGGAACACATTAGACAATGCTTTCTGAGCCAGAACTCGCAAAATGGAAACAAAAAAAGAAATATAAATGTGATGATGCGAAAATAGCTTTATCTAAATTTAACACTCAATGTTTTCACAAGAACTAATAACGTATATAAACACCATGACATACAAAGAAGAAGACGTTTACCAGATATTGAATAATACAATATATTGTGAGTGAATACAGAGGATCATGCAATAATTTAAAATAGGACCTCATTAATATTATAGTATAAGCATCTTTCGGACCGACAACGTGAACCAATTAGGAGTGCCAAAACTATCAATTCGTTAAAATATTTCAACTTTAAGATTATTGTAAAGTATTTTACTTATTTACAAGTTATTAATGAATTGTTAGGACATTATATAAGTCATTTGTATGTAATATTGATCATTTAGGTCATAAGTAGAAATTACCGCAGTTGGGTTTATAGGTTTTATGGATTTTTGTATTATATGCGTGCTTTGAGCTTTAAAATATAAAATATATCTTTAACAGGTTATTATTTATTTATGGGGGTATTTTATCAAAGGCAGCTTACTAAGTATTATAAAGGTACATTTTAGTCATATGGTATAATACTTTTGTGTGCGTACTATAGGTGAAATAAATTGTTTTTAGAACACGATTTTGAAGTACTTCGTCATCATAAATTAAAGTTTTAACAAACTTACACCATAATATATTGAAGTATTGACATGAGATTAAATTCAAACATGATAGAAGCTGTATAAATTATTTTCATTTAAACCTTTAATATAAATATATAATTACAACTAGAACAGCTAAAATCTCACTCGTTACAATTCAGTATAAGATCTTTTCGAGAAACAACAGTCCAAGATACATGATATTGGTTACTCTTTCAATATTTTATCATATATGTATGAACATCTTAAGATTTTAATGGAGCATCATATATCTAGTTGTGGATACATTTAAGGTGTACTTGAATGAGTTAACTCGTTTACGTCTTGCTTGTGTATTAAGTAAGAGCTAATTCTCAGAGTTTACTGTGTACTAGGTGACCCACAAAAACAGTTCTTTGTTGAAAAACATGGCAATGGCATTTTATTTATGGATGCTGTTTAACTGCCGTAGTTCTCAGAGTCCCATTCTATACTGAAAGAACACTTAATTTTGCTCAGAGGCCTCTTTATCATGCTTGAGATTCTTTTACCTGCCGTAAATCTATGATACAGGACCAATGACCTTAATTCCCTTCCGAAGGAAGTCATGCTAAGGCTGTTTAAGCCCGAAAAATTCCATCATCTTCTGCCGAGTTAGAACCCACGACCTTGAGTATCGAAGTTAACATGGTAACCATTACCACGTAGGGCGGCTGTTCTTTGTTGAAGTTAGATTATCCAGGATAGCACGGATAGCAAAAGGTTTGCCTAAGCAGAACTCCATATCGACAGAGAGGAGGCCTTGCTAAATGGAAGAGCGATGCCTGAAGATAAACCCTAACTGCTATAACTGCTCTCATAGCTTAGTCGATAAAGCTCCTTCCTGCTTGGCGCGGGGACCAGAGATCGATTCCCGTCTAAACTCGAGAAAGGTTTCTTTAATCAAACGTTCAGTATCATAAAATGGGTGTGTGTGAGTGGGTGTGTATCTGTGTGTGTGTGCGTGGTGTGTGTGTGTGTGCGCGCGCATGTATATCATATCGGTTATTTAATAATCAATTCATCCAGAAATATAAACTCAGGATTGACGTGGCTAAAAACCTGTGCCCACGTTTTAATTCGTATAACTATAATATAATAATAACTAATGGCACGACAGCTCACAAGAACCTTGGCTTACCGCCAGACCGCTGCGTCCTCCATCTCGGTTCAGGACAGACGCCATGGCCGGATAATGCGGTCCTCATGACCTGGAGTCGCTACTTCTCCATCAAGTAGCTCTTCAATTGGCCCCCCCAGGGACCTAACGCGGCTGAGTGCACCTCGGACCAAGAAAAATCCCCACGCCGGTACCGGGAATCGAACCCAGGTCTCCCGCTCGGTATGCAGCTGCGCTACCACCGCGCTTAGGAGACGACCTGGTATTAACATACCATTCAAAATAAAATCTTCAGGTATACTATGCCCATCTTGTTAAAAGTGTATTTCACTATCATTATGGGTACATCTTAAGACTTTTACTGTTAACATTTTCATTTTTTTTGACATTTCTGGCTTTTCTGGTTCCTTTTCGTAAACACTGACTTTAATATATCTCCAGAAGAAAACAAAAAATCCTGAGAGAAACCCCGCAGGCCATCAATGCAATCACTATGGTTGATCCACATCTGAGGTACATGTTGAGATTTTCTTCAATTCCTCTATTCTGTGAAAATAGTGGACTAAAGTGGGATGTGTTCTAGAAGGTTTCTCAATATTTATCCATTTTGGAGGGACTGCAGGTAGAATTGCCAAATACACATAGGAACTAAATAAACTGAACTAATTTCAGCTCCCAGGCACATGTCTCTCGGGAATCGTTTAGACTACGGCCTTCGAGTCTCAGCCACATTTTCCATGGATCGTAACCATATCTTTGATACAGTTAGTCGGTCTCGCTACTATTATGACTATTATTCCTATTAATTATTGATTATTTAATGCATTTAAAAGGATGTAAAGCTAGCTTAAAGCAAGCACAACTCAAGCTGTTTACCAAACTAGGCCGCTGCATAAGAGAAAATTCTTTTGTGAGGGAGAATGCTATTGTAAGTCACGTACTCTTGTGCATGTGCGTGCAACAGAGAAATAAGTGAAAAGTGATTTCGGGGGAGGCCTGAATATTTGAGAAGTAAGATTTTCTCCATTGCATTTAGGTGGTCACGAGGTGTTTATGATGCATTTATGGGACACATAGACACCAAGTTCGCGGTCTTTCTGACCAAAGAAAGTGAAGCAGCTATGACACCAGATTTTACTATATAAGTAACAGATTGCAGGCTGTTGGGGCAGTCACTATCAAATTTGTGGTCACATTGCTGTCAAGTTGGGAACGCTCACCGCTAAGTTTAAGGCGCGCATACTCGTTGTCAAGTTGCTACATAGTGTGAAGGTTAATCGTTATAAATGTTATAGACGAGCAATGTGAAAAATGTTGATACTTCTATGAGACAAGTAAAGTTAAATCGTCGAATATTGAAAGCTCTAAAAAGTCATAGAAACTCATAGCATGTAAAGCAAAGTGTTAATCTAAATAAGTAACAATATCTAGGCAAGAATAAATTCATAGACGAAAATGAAAGTGTGTTAAACATTTCAAATGGCAATTCCTAACCATCCCCATTGTTTCTCCACCCGAGAGAGTCAATGTCATGCAGATTGAGTGAAGCCGAGGCAGCTTTATAGCGGACTTCAAACCAGGTACGTGTAGAGATCTACTTTATTGGTAGGGGAGTACGTCCAAACACACTTAATACACGTGGGGAAATAAGTATAACAATGAGTGTGAGAATTACCGTCACACCGTGTATTCACTGTTGGTGAGCCTGAGACAATTATCAGTACGAAACCACTAAATAAATACGTATATACAGAGAGCAAACAATACCTGAGTGACTTTTTGCTTTGTATCTGTATTGCCCCTTTGAAAATCATTGACGCAGCAACTTGCTTTGCAATAAAGTAAATTAAATAATTATATTGCAATATACACTGGATGTAAATCTTTACATTTAAATACTTCTGGTTAATATAAATTTTATGTAATTGGGGTGACTAAAAGATAAAATATACTGATTTTAAAGTTTAATATTATATATGTGGAAAACATAAAACTACAAAATCGGCTTGTTTGGGTCACCTGGGATTATAAACGCTTGTGACCAGCAAACATTGTATCTGTTAATAATTTTATGCCATTAATAAAGAGGAAAAATAATACAGGGTGTAAGACTGAACTTTGGTACAAGCTATTGAATTATTGATAAGAAACTGAAAGTATAATGTATTTAATATTGTTTTTCTGTTGGTAAGATAACTTTGAACCCACTTCAAGCAGCCCACTTCATTTATACCAGATGTTCCTAATTTTAACGCTATGATGTGATCTACAACATTATATTTTTTTAGATTAATCGTACATAATCCTACAGCTATTGCATTCTTGTATAAGCACTGTGAATAAATACCTACTATAATACATACAATGATAGCTAGCATACTGAAATTGCTAATGAAACTATACTGTTGATTACAAGGAACATTCAAGATGATGCTTTGACTCAATCTTTACTACTTCCTTAATAATTGTTGCTAAAAAGGATAAACTCTTTGATTTTATAGTTATGCAAAATCTCTCTACTTTCTCCCTTATTTACTGACACAGCTCTTATGACCTTGAATTCGTTAGGTAATGAACCAGTCTAATGGATAAGCTAATAAAGGATACTAGTATGGAAATAAACTGAACCTAATTTTTTCCTCAAACCATTCAACAAGCAGGTGCCTCTTTTTTTACCTCTGCTTTTTATTATGAAAATAAGTTTTAAGATCCCTTATTATCCGTGAGGCATAGAAACATGTTATTTTATACAAAAACTAATTGGAAAAATAAGTAGATATCCACTTCTTTACTAGCTTATCAGCTATGTTCACAAAATATTGCTTACATTTTCCCATATTTCCAAGCTTTATGTCGTAGACATTTATTATTTTTCTTTTGGTTGTATTGGAAAGAGCTGCATTTCTCAAAATGTCCTTTATTATAACCCAGAATTTTGTTTTTGTTGTTGTTGTTTGATGTATATAGCTCAGTTTTTATTATTAAATTTATTTCATTAGGACACTTTTCACAGCTCTATTGCTAATGGAGAAGAGTTTATGCATTTTATTTTACTGTACAATGAATTGCTCTTTTTAACTAAAGCCAGTAAGTTATTTTTGACATATAATTTATGCCCTACTAAATCGATAGAAATTTTTTGCGCTTATGAGTTAGGGACAATACCTCTTTTTTACAAATTATAAGAGAGAATTTTAATAACCAAAGGGTTTATTTACGTATTTTATATGAATCTCTTTTGTTACAGTTTATGATATAATCTCTGATTGGCTTATCCTTTTAATACTTTGCAATGGTGTTCTGCCAAACCTATTACAAGAAGATTGAGGTCACTAATATCATGGACTATGTTCGATACTGATATTTGTGTTTTGTTCTTATTAATGAGAACGTGTTCAGTGTGAACAAGGTACTAGCGTTAGCCTAATGAATCCCTCTGATGACTACAACGAAACGTGTAAATATGTAGCAGAAGTTTAACCCTTTAGAGCCCAATGGTACCATATGACATCCTTATCTGTATAGCTGTTCGAGATGCTAAAGGTCAACGTTCAGTAATTCTCTGCCTTTGTTGTGTAGGTTTCGGTGTTTTCTGGTAATTTATTCATATTGACCCGAATTAAACCACCAAACGTGAACATAAAATTCTTTCGAAAATACATTTTTTCTAAGAAATGCAGGACTTAATTCCGCTACAATGCTACCGAGGTCCAGTATACACGATATGCTAATCAACGTTTATTTCACCTGCGCCCATCTCTTCCTTTATCACTGTAGAATTGTAGCGAGAATCCCAACCCAGGTTAACATGTGATATTGAAATCTTGATTAGTGATATTTAATATGTTATAGGTTTAGAAAATTGAGCTACCAATAAGGCACCAAGTAAGACCAACTTTTAAGACAAATATGCATTCTATATGGTCAGTTTGCAGAAAGCAATTTCAGTATAAAATAAATCGGGCTGGAAAGGATTAACAAGAAGTAGAGCAATGCGCCTTTGTACGACTACCTTTTGGAGGTGTGAAAGAGGAAAATGATGTGAATGCAGAATGATTTTTTCTATAAATAGTTTAAGATGAGTGTATAGGTTTCTCGAAGGAACTGCATTACCAGAGGAAACCAGTTGAATAACTGTAAATATAATGCCATTCTATAGGACTCTCAAATGAGTTGACAACTTCATTTTTACTTTCTCTATACTCACTATATACATAGTGTATAGAGAATGTATTGCACTCCACCAAAAAATTCGATACCGAGATTTCACCGGGAATATATGTTTAAGGGTCCCCTGTATCAAAAAAAAATATAATCAGAAAAAGGTCCGTGTGTCCGTGTGTCCGTGTGTCTGTGAAAACGATAATTCAAAAACGAAAAGTCGGTAAATACCAAACTTGGTATTTAAGTTTGGTGTCTTCCAGGGATGCGACACGAAGATTTTGAGAAAAATACCCCCAACCCAAAACTACCCTTCACATGGAACTTTTTTCGAAAATTTTGATGAATTTTCCATAACTGCTAAACCGTAAGAGATGGACAAAAACTTAACCCACAAAAAATGTAGAGCACGTTAAAACACACAATTTATGTTATACACATTTTTTTCGTGGAGTTAATCGTTTTCGAGATATTCCTTTTTCTTAATTTCAGCTTTGAAAAACTTATACTTTTCTCATACAGGAATTTGTCAACTCCTGTCCAAACAAACAAAGGAACATCAGTCACATAGCAAGCAGTTTTTGGCTTTCACTTTAACCTATGGTACTCCCTTATTTCGCTTCTACTTACAATAAAGCAAGAAATAAGACTATTTCTGCTAATTTTTCTCGATTAACATGAAATAAATAAAAGAGAAGCTTATTAACAATAATAATTTACAGAGATATAGAGAAAGTCATGTGAATGGAACACCTCAGATTTTTTGTATATGCAGATGTTATACAAAATGGTAGTATGGAAATGTTTAAGTTAGACATTTTCCAAAATATCTCTCCGCTTATAATACCTACCCCCAACAAAAATATGGTTAAAAACCTAAATAAGCGACCCCTCTGTGTTTATGTATCTTATTAATACAACAATAATCTGTAGAATTTAAATTTTAAATTTATATTTAAAAATAAATAATACGTTAATGATTTAGATTTTGTGTTTGTTGCTCGTTTTCATATACTTTATTTTCATTTCAAGAAATGTGTAAATAAAAAAAAGTGTATCTACTTTAAGGGCTGTGCATGACGGTACTTTACAGCATCCTTGAATGTGTTCCCTTGAAGTATAAGATTATTGCATTGGTTTATAATCACTTAAAGTTCAAAGTAACCAGTTTATTAAAATTATTTCTTACAATAAAAACTGAAATTGGGAGTAAAATAGGTGGTGTTTCACTGTATTCAGATTTTATTATTTATATCAAGTTAAACGGTGCGTATTTCAAATGATAAATCTACATTGCCGGCCAATAAAGAAAATGAAATAGAACTAACACTTAAGAAAAATTTAGCAACACTTTTTTTTTTATTAAATTTATTTATTTAAAGTCGCTTTAACTGCAATGGTTATATCGCGACTTCTCATTAGGGCTACATACATAGTTGAATACATTCACATTGCAAATTTAAAGAAACATATAAAAGGTATACATAAAAAAGTAAACTCAACACTTGAAATTTGTTGTTATTTCGGCTATTTGCTGGAATTTTTTATGTCTATCTTTAAATAAGAATTAAAAAAATGTGGCTCTAAAGAGGAAGTTTCGTTGTATTTCAGAAGATCCTTGCCTATTTTGCAACTTTGTTACAGTACACGTATCAAACTTTACAAATTCGCGGTTTTCCGTCATTCCATCATTGTTGAGATTACACGTTGAACATTGTTGATATTAAAAATAAATCATATCTATCGCAAAGTAGCGAACATATTCTCTATTACGTAAAAGTTCTTTTATTTTTTTCTTTCTTTTGTTTTCTTTCTTTCTTTCTTTATGTCTTTCTCTGTTTACCCTCTTCGTATGTAGGACTAAGTAATGCCCCCCACCAGGGCTGACAAACCACTGCCTGGGATCAGAAGTCTTTCCTTCTTTTTTCTATCTTTCTTTCCTTTTGTTTTCTTTCTTTCTATCTCTGTTTACCCTCTTCGTATTTAGGACTAATTTACCACCCCCCAGGACTGACAAACTAGTGCCTGTAGTCAGATGCTTTTATTTATTCATTCATTTTTTTATTTATTTATCTCTTTTTTTCTTTGTTTACCCTCCTCGTGTGTAGGACTAATTAACGCCCCCCCCTTTGGATAAGATGCCTGATGAAGAGCAGAGGCTCTAGATCGGAGAGAAGCCAGGATGGGTGATCAGCCCGATGCCTGGTATGAAAGTGAAGATATAAATAATAGAAAATGACGGTGAAGTGGATGACAGGCAATGTGGTGATGGATAAATTGGTGAAATGAATGGCGGGGAAAACCGGATAACCCGGAGAAAACCCGCCCAGATGTAAATCCCCTGTGACGAATCCGGACCACCGAGGAGAGAAGTGAGTTTGGTGCTGTATCTGAAAAGATGCAGAGGTTGAAAGAGAACCTAAAGTTGTTTGTACATTAAAATGTCATAAATAGAAATGAAGTAAATACACAGTGAATTAAGTAGTTTTAATATTGCTTTAAGATACACCCAAATGTATAAATTAAGTCGTCTAATTGCTCTTACTCTAATTGAATTGAAATTTATCAAATTATCAAATATAGTCTAAACCCATGTTGAAGGGAATTCTGCGTATTACGCTTTTCTCCGCATTAGTTAAACTGGTGTATTAACATAAAGAAGCAATTACTTCACGCACCTGTCTATTAACAGCATGTTCTTACAAATGTTCCTAAGCTCTAAACATGTCCGCTGAAAATTGTTTGAAGGGCCGCAGTAATTTGACTGTGGGAAAATAGTATGATGAATCATTAAGCTTTTAGCTGAAGGCTGGTATGAAAAAGTGTATGCTACACTTTCTTTTGGAACAAAACTACGTTAGAAGTTGTAGAGATATTTTTTTGAATACCGGAGTTATTGTTATGATTGGCTGAATACTTTGAATTATATAATATAACTGTTCTACAACATTATGTGCACAATCAGAGCCCTCCAATCATGGCATACGCCTAACTAATGTTATGCAACGAGACAGCCGTCACCTTAAGCTCAGTGGCAATCCATCAACAATCATAGATTGCCGCGAACCAAAGGAATGCCTGATTCAATGTGCGCTAAATTGGAACACAGCAACCGCAGCCGTAAATGTCACGTTCTGATGCATTATGGAATGAGCAGAAGATAGATCTGTAACTGGCGTCCCGTAGGTCAAAGGTTGCTGCGGATATACTGTGCATGGAAATGACCGCTGCGGCAACTAATTTTAATTTGTCGTTATGCACTGCCATGACGTTTGCCTTCATCTATTTATGTCACACAACAATGTTGGAATACTTGAGGCTAGCTTTGTGGACATATTGTGTATGCGAAGATATTCAAGGGAGATGCCATTGTAGACATCATCTCCAACCCCAAACCAAATAATACTGCTGAAAGTGGTTCTTTGAGGTTAGGGTCAAATTTAGCTCAAAACTCCTTTCTAGATTTATTTGTAAGAAAGTGGACGGATTCATGTATGAGCAACATCGAATGTTTCCTTAGTGTTAAACATTAGGGCACACATATGAAAGGGGTTTTACAAATTCTAAAGAAAATGCAGACTTGTCAACGAACGTAAGTATTAAATTGCTCATAATATTTTAACATATGCCGAAAATAAAATATCCCATCCAGTCGCGCCCATAAGGATTTTAAAGACTGTTGGACTTGAAAATGCCATGCTTCCTTCTTTCCCTACAGTTTATAAAACACTGTTCTCAATAAAGTGTAAATACTGAAACATTTATTGATTAATCCTCCATTGCGACATGCTTAAAACGTGTATAAAATTTGCTATTATCAACATGGTCTTGCCCCGTTCATCCATACTAGCGCCAATAAATTAAGAATGTGATGTGCTTCATGTGCATGACCTTCTCTTCATCCCTGTAACAAATTATTGTTACAAAGCTTGTTCTTCTTTGTAATATAAATAAAAATTAAAAGTAATGGTCTTATTACTTGCTTTCTTGTAATGAGAAAGGAAAATAAGGGAGTACTACAGGCTAAAGCGGTACTCAAATGTTTTAAAAGCTGATTGCTATGAGACTGAAATCCGTTTCTTTGCTTGGCGAAGAGTTGACAAGTTCCCGTATGAGAAAAGTTTTAAAACTGAAACCAATAACAAGGAAATAGCTCGGAAACAGTTAACTCCACGAAAAAAATATGTATGACATAAATTGTGTGTTTTAACGAAATGTACATTTTTTGTGCAGTAAATTTTTGTCTATCTCATACGGTTTACCAGTTATGCAAAAGTCATCCAGAATGAAGAAGGTCTTCAACTGCTATTCCTAGAAAATTCAGAATATATATTTTATTTGTCATGTAAATTTTCGAAATTTTACCGTGTAAAGGATAGTTGGGGTGGGGTTCTTGAAAATCTTCGTGTCGCATCCTTGGAAGATACTGAATTTAAATAACAAGTTTTGTATTTCACGGACTTCACATTTTTAAGCTGTGCTGTTCACTGGCACACACAGATATACACCCACACGGTTATTTTTCTAAAAAGCTTTCTTTTATTCAGGGGGTCTCAAAACATGTATTGCCAGTGAAATTTTGATTTAAAATTTTTGGGTGGAATACAATACCTTCTCTATATACTATCTACATAGTACCTGTATAAAAATTAAAAATTGTAAAGAGGTTTGAGCAGCAGGTGGAATGGAATTGTTTACTTTGCCCCTAAGTTGGACTCCGTGCTTAAAGCAGCTGGTTAGGACCCTGTAAGTTGGTCATCACATTTCAAACTGGTGATTGGGTTGCTATAAGTTGGATTGTTATTTATGAAGCTGTCGGAATGGTTATTTTGCAGCTGTAATTGTGGAGCAATTAAGAAGCCCCACAAATGAGGACGTTAGAAGTAAATGTTTTCCAAATAGGACATTGTAATTATTCTATTTTAAGTTATAATGCAAAATGTATTTACTCATAACTGATTGGCGGAATATGATGAACTATCTTTAGTCATCCTATGGTGTTTCACTTAGATTCTTCTATAATTGACGTATTTAATAACAAGTCTGTTGTATTTACATTCAATGGAATATAAATAAAATAATTTTATTTAGATAATTCTAAATTATTTCTTTATTGGTTAGTTACTCTTAAAAATAAACAAGAAGTAACTAGTGTTTATATTTTACGACGAATAATGTGTATCCTAGGATAACCAGCAGTATAATCCTTGTACTACTAACAAAAATATTCCATTAATAAATAAATATGCATATATCATTCACAAGTCGTTAAACAAACTGTTTAAATTTTAAAAGCAACAATTCTCTTTTTGTTTAAAATAACAACAACCAAAATCTGATGTGTTCCATTTACATAACTTTCTCTAACTGTTTCACAAACAACTCTTCTTACAAAAAAAATTATCAACATCATGCTCATAAATATAAACATTCATTTCTGTTATTACTTGCTTCTTTGTAAGTTTAAGGGAATTAAGGGAATACACAGGCTAAAGCGATTGTCAAAACTTTTAAAAGCCAGCCGATATGTGAAGTTGTTTAAATTCGGTTCTCTTTGCTTACTAGGAGTAAACAAAAGAGAGGTGAAAAGAAAGATCAACTTCCCGTTAGAGAAAACTTTAAGTAGCAATAATTCGTAGTATATGATATAAATTTTGTGTTTTAATGACATCTACATTTTTTGTGTGCATTTCGATAATCACAAAAATATATTAAACATATGGCATTTTAATAAAAATCGTTAGTCATTTTTCAGAAAATCAAAATACTTGGAAAATGTTCCATATAAAGACTTACTTAGAGGTGGGTAATTTTTTTAAAAAAAGTTCGTGTCGAATTTTTGTAAGGTACTGAACATAAATACTAAGTTTGGTGTTTACCGATTTTTCTTTTCGAAGCTCTGCTGCTACAGTACACTCACACACACACACACACACACACACACACACACCTACAACATACGGACATGTTTCTAAAAATGTCTTTTTTATTCAGGGGGTCTCAAAACATGAATTTCTGGTGAAATCTCGGTAACGAATTTTTGGGTGGAATACAACATTCTCTATTCAGTATACACAGTGAAAAAGAAACAACAAGAGGAATCAGAGTAACAATTAAAAGCAAATCAAAGGTATGCCATTTCTAGGATGGCAGAGATGGAAATGGACTCTACACAAAATGAGTTGTAAATAATATCACCAAATAACATATATAATGTAAGTGCGTGAAATAGTATTTTGCCTCAGGGCTACCACATTACTATGCTAACGATATGCTGTATACTTCCACAATCCTGTTCTAGGAGTAGTAAATATCGAATGGGAGCGATGACTCCACGTCTGTTGGTTAGATGATGTAACTGGTTTAAAAACATATGAAAGTAATAAACGCAGTCGAGTTGATTAACACCAAAAATGTTATGCCATAATAAAACGCTAATAATAAATAAAACAATTATAGATTAATTACATTTATACTTAATTTTCAATTCTTTATCTTCACGAGAAAACAATAAACAATAAAAATCTGATGTGTTCTATTCACATGACTTTCTCTACATCTCTGTAAAAAATTACTGTTAAAAAGCTTATGCTTTTATTTACTTCATGCTAATCGAGAAAAAATTAGCAGAAATATCCTTATTATATCCTTCCTTGTAAGTGGAAGCGAAATAAGGGAGTACCATAGCTTAAAGTGATAGTCAAAAGCTGGTTCCTATGTGACTGAAGTTCTTTTATTTTAATGGATACAGTTGACAAATTCCTGTATGAGAAAAGTAAGTTTTTTGAAAGCTGAAACCAAACACAAGGAATATCTAAAAAACGATCAACTCCACGAGAAAAAATTATATAACATAAATTGTGTGCTTGAATGTGATCTGGATTCTTTGTGTGGTAAGTTTTTGTCCATCTCTTACGGTTTAGCAGTTAGCAAAATTCCGTAAAATTCATGAAGAATAAAGTAATCTTCAGAGGCTATTCCCATAAAATTCAAGATATACATATTATTTGTCAGGTAAATATCTTCATAATACGATATTTTAATCAAAATCGTTAGAACCATGTTTGAGAAAATCAAAATTTTCGAAAAAATTCCATGTAAAGGGCAGTTGGAGGTGGGGGATTTTTTAGAAAATCTTCGTGTCGCATCCTTGGAAGATACCAAACTTAAATATCAAGTTTGGTATTTAAGGTCTTTTCGTTTTTGAGGTATACTGTCCACAGACACACAGACACACACACACACAAACACACACACACACGGATCTGTTTCTAAACATGCTTTTTTTGGATTCAGGGGCACCCAAAACATGTATTTCCGGTGAAATCACGGGATCGAATTTTTGGGTGCAGTACAATACCTTCTCTATACACTATGTACATGGTACGTATAGAGAAAGTAAAAATGCTTTTTTTGTAATCAGGGGATCCTAAAAATGTATTTCCGGTGAAATCTTGGTATCCAATTTTGGGTGGAATACAATACTTCCTCTAAACACTATGTTCATAATACGTGTACAGAAAGTACAAATATATGAAAACAATAAACGCGGACCAGATGATTAACACCGAAATTCTTAAGGCATAATAAAACGCTGATAATAAATAAGAGTGTTAGAGATTAATTACATTTATACTTAATTTTCAAACACCTTCTCTTTCATGAGAAAACAATAAACAAGGCTATCAGAAAAGCTTAGTTAATATTATAAATCAGAATTCCGAAACTCTCTTTATGCTGAAATGATTTATATACGACTTCTATAATTGTGCGGTTACGTCCAAAGTCTGCCGCGGTTGCCTTTCATTCATAATTTTACTTTCTTCGGTGAAATGGCTGTCTAAACAACCGGTCAATTCATAATAAACTTTACTTCAAAATTGGCGGTTGCGAACCAGTGCTTATATCCATTCCAGGAGCTACGTAATTTTAAAAATAATATTTATTGACACATTATTCCCTCCTCATAAACACAACAGTCTGTAAACTTAACATTCAGATTAACATAGTCGTTTATCTTCTTTTACGATACTTTAAAAATCCATTTTAAGCACTTGCTTCAGTGTTTCGCAAAATAATTACTAAGCACTAAGCAAATACAGTGGGCAAATTTGCTTAGATATCCACTACCACCTTAACAACTTGACAGAACGTTTTGTATTCCTAACTTACGACACTTTCAACTACACACCACACACACACACACACACACACACACACAGATTTTTTTAAACAAGAGAAGGCAGAGATTCTAATTCAAACGCGCTGCCACTGTCATCTTCACTATTATTTGAAAGTTATCAGAAATAGCAACTAATAACGAGGGCATGAAATGTCAAGTGTGAACTTTTTACTTACGAGTAACAAAGCTAATTCTATTTAAGTAAAAGTAACACTAGTAACGAATAATACAAAATAAATAATACTTATTGTAAAGGATGCGAGATTAATCGCATCAATAGTGTGTGTGTGTGTGTATGTGTGTGTAATTCCGGAGATGGTTCCACACTGTAGTCACCATGGGCTTATTGTGCGTCAGAACGCAACAGGATAGGATGAAACGAGTAGCCAAAACCAGACCGCGGGGTAAGAGCCACCTAAGAGGGTCCCTAAAATAGCCGATCAGTTCATCACGACGGGAGAACACTAAGGGCCCGCGTCCCATATCTGACGAACTCCCTGAGTGCTACAGACTACTCCAACGCCATTCCACCAACGAAGGCTGTATTTCCAAAACACATTCACCACCACGGAAGGGCGCCAGCACCGCTGTCCTCGCCGACACTTACAACTCTGAAAAGACCGGTTGGATGAAATGGGATGAAATAAAGGGAGAGGAAGTTCGGGAGAATTAAGAGATGTTCACAGTATTCCTCGGAAAAATCCTGAAAAACTCCATGGGTCCGAAATTTCGACTTATGGCCTCTCAAATACCAGTCCCAGAATCAACGCCAAAGTCATTTGGCTCGGTGCATCAAAGGCATAGTCACCATTGCCGAATGGTAAGCAAATTTACAACACTCCCACATAACGAACTGCTTACTCAAAACAAATAAATAAACATTTATTTTTACTGAATTCATCCCTTACCTACCGATTCAATTCATCCCTTACTAAAATGTAAAAGTGAAGATACAGTCAGATATTACATAACAGAGCATTGTTAAATATTATTATCACAAAGGTAACCACTTATATCATCTGACACTTTTACAAACCCTTTTAAACTTTACATTAATATTTTTTGTTTCTAATTCTACCATATTAAGCATATGCAAATAACACGGAGCTAAAGAGCATATAAATAATATTTAAATCTGATATTAGGAAAAAAGAAAAGCTCACCTTTGTATTTCCTCTGAAGGATGACGTGCTATTCCATCATTTTCAACTCCAACAGACGGACAGAAACATAGCGCTTCTTAGAGGAAAATGGATTTGGCTTAAAGCACTCGTGTATATCAATTTTGGAAAATTTGGCAATGATAATTTGGCCTTTGATAACTCCAGTCTTCATTTGTGTTCGTTTATGAATTATCCGTTATAAAAATTCTACAAAAATCCTTCGGAATGAAAAATAATTTCACTGACTATTCACAGAAAATTAAGGATATAGTTTTCATTTGAATACTATTTTAATTCAAAATTGTTGGAGCTATTTTTGAGAGAATGCAAACCTCGGAGATTGCTCATCATCGTTCGCATCTTTGAAGATACCACTGAGATAAACATTTTGGCATTTATCAAACATTTTCTTTAAACATATTTTTTTCTCGCTTTTTATCTCTCTTTTTCCCTCCCTCACACACAAGGGAAGTTCATTTAAAATGTTTCTTTTGGATTCGAGGGTCCTCAAAATATATCATATTTCAGATGAAATCTCGATATGGAATTTGAAATTCACGAGAAGGTAAATAGTAGCCATAAAGGCCTATATCGTAACCTTAAATTAGTTTTAAAATCTTCGAAGATATACCAGATTGGAAGATGTTCCTATAAAATATTCAAGTTATATTATAAGTTAAGATTTTTATTTACATTTAAATTATTCATCGTGCGATTCGATGGTACAGCTTATCTCCCGCTTTGATCAAGAATTACTCACGTATGTCCGTTAATGTAATCAGTTTTAAAAGTGCAATATACCTATATTTTAAAACTAAATATGAATATTTATGTCATTTAAAAGAGTTTTAATAATTGCAATTTATCTTGTGTCATAACAGTTTTAGCTTAATCCATCAAAATCTTCAGACTTGGAGCAATCCGAAAATGTTCCTACATCTGCGAGAATCATATTATATTTTGCTTCCCTTTGAGGTCACCACTGGTGGAGCTATCACGGAATTCAAGCTCATCCCATTCACTCGAATAGTTAATTAAGATTTATGTTCCAAGAACGACGTCTTAGAGGAGGCTAATTATGTCGCTAATTCTGTTGTCTTTGCCAGATTACACCATTTCACCACAAGCTTGTTACCTGCGAGTGGCTATGGAAAAACTTAACGGAATAGATGTACTCTTTCTTTAATCAAGTGGTTATATCGAGGAATGGGACTCGCTGGAAAGTTAGATCGCTTGCACAAACTTCTGCCACAGCAAACTCTAGATTCCTAATGGAAACAAAAGGAACGAAGTGACGATAATCGAGAATATAACAAGAATCTCTTCTCCGAACTTAGATCGTCACCATTTTGTTTTACGATAATCTTCGTCTCGTGTCTTTATGCACATGTTTCTACTGTTTACTACTTCCTCCTTTCTTCCGCTCCTTTTCATTATCCTTTAGCATCTCTTCATAATGTTTTATTTGCCCATCTTGCACACTGTCGCATGTCTCTTCTCATTTTTTTTCCGAGGCATGTTAACGGTCTTTATCTCCAGTTTCACCAGTTTGCATTATTCGCTCTGTCACTCCAAGTTGCTATCTACTCCCCATATCTAGGCTACACAAGAGACTAAAGTATTGACGCCATGTTTATTATTTTTTCTTCAGGTTCCTTTAGTATATGCAGTGACGTGCACTGAGACGGAATTAAGGGTAGCACTTTTGGGACCAATATTCAGATTATTTCTCTTTATTCTTTAACGACGTTATCTTGGAATCCAGGTTATCTTCATGTTATACTTTTTGTGAACATGTAAGTTTTTCAATTATAGCAATCAGACATAAAATGCCTGTTATCTATTAATATTGTAACTGTGGCAGTCGTTAAGGCCAATTTTCACTTCTTTGGGGAAACGGTTTGGACTTTTCTTTTTTCAACTTATTTAAATATTTTATTGAATTCACTGTAGGTGAATGCAAACACCATTCATCTATATTACACACATGCTCCAATCAGTCAGCATTCTTAAATAGGGACAGAACATAAGTAAACGTAAATAAGAAATGACGAAGATATACATAAAACATTTCCACACAAAATCAGACATAAAAGGGGTGATTCATTTACTTAGTTTCATAACAGCATTTGCGTTGCCAAAACAATCCATAAAGCAATATTAGATAACAAAATAGTATCAGGTGCAATACATATTAAACAACTCGCATGTACAAACGCTAGTACTTGTGCACACTCTAAATATACAAATATGCGTATGAAAACTGCCTCAAGACTTCTTCTTCAGTGAATCAGAAGATACTGATTTTACAGTCTATTTATTGGTTTCATTCTGTTTTCAATCAGCTGAATTAATTATTCATTTTGTTAAACTTGTTAATTTATCCAATATAATTTAATTGTAATAGAAAATACTAATTGTTAATGTATCTTCATGTTATCTTTTATACGTGTAAGAGGAACTGTCCTCACTTTGTTAAAGTATAAAGTAAATTGTTAATTTAATTTATCACTGGATTGTATAGTAATGCTGTGGATCGACCAAATGACAAATTAAAAAAATATATATAGTATCAAAGCTACATCTATGTTTATTTAATACTTAGTGTGTGCGTGTGTGTGTGTGAGTGAGTGAGAGAGAGCGCATAACTCAAAAACGAAATGTCCGCTAATTACCAAAATTGAAATTTAAGTTTCGTATCTTTCAGGATTTCAGGATGTGGCACGAAGATTTTCAAGTAAATATCCCCCACAAAACTAAATTGTTATTTTTTCAATAATGTCTCAAACAACTTTGTTTAAATTACCGTATATTAATACTATTTATACAACTAATGAAATGCGTATCTTGAGCTTTCCGGAAATAGCATCTGAACTTCAATTCATTCCGGATGGGTTTTGCATAACTTGTGACCCATTTAGAGAGAGAGAGAGAGAGAGAGAGAGAGAGAGAGAGAGAGAGATAATAACGCACTACAAAAAGAAATTGTAGAGCTCGTCAAAATATACAATATACATTTTTTGTTGCGGAGCTAACGTTTCCGACACGTTCCTTGTTAACGGTTTCAATTTTAAAATACTTATACAGTTCTCAGACAGGAAATCACTATCCTTGATTTATACTTTTATCCAGATGTTATTCAAGATAAATATACCATAAATGATCTTACTACTTGGAATTGAAACCAATAGGTTGAAGGAATATCTCAGAAATGGTTAGCTCAAAAAAAAAAAAAAAAAAAAAAGCAAAACCTGAAAATTAAATAGATTCTATTCCCAAGAAATTCTGGATATACATTTTATTTTCTATCATAATATGATTAATATACGCCATTTTAAATCATAATCGTTAGAACTGAGTTGCATGGAGCTCAAATTATATCTCACATCCTGCTTGTTGATACTCGTATATTTAACATCAGATTCACTACCTACTTAGATATCATACCCAATTAATATTAATTGTCTAAATTCCAGTTAGGTGTCTGCAACAAATTCACAACATTTAAACTGTCTCTCTATTTTTCTTCAATATTTTCCCAATAATTCACGTCCATATTCTTAAACGTCATAAGCCTATTTTAATTATCTCTCTAGGTAATTGTAATTATTTTGCTGATTCAAATTTACCCCTCCGTAGTTTAAAATAACTTATTGATATGTTGTTTGTACGGTTTTAAATATCGGCTGCTGATTTATTCATTTATTTATTGCAAGGTTCTTTCTTCTGGGTTCTTTTGCTTTCTTTATTTACACGAAAATCCTAGCGATAGTTTCCTCTTATGCTAACGGAGTATTCGTTTTATTAGTGTGGATAGCTCTTTTATAAAGGAATGTGTCTGACGCAGAGCATACCTGTAATTTATGTTCTGTATTTTAGTGTAGACACGGTTGGAAAGCGAAATGAAATTGAAAAATCTTGTGTGTTCCATTCCTATGACTTTCTCTAGCTTTTCTGCAACAAATTATTATTACAAAGGCTGATTCTTTTCTACTTCGTGATACTCAAAATAAACAGAAGATAGCAGAAATGGTCGTATACAATACTTACTTAGACTGCCTCCGTGGTCGAGTGGTCAGCGAGCTGACTTCTCACCCGGAGGTCCCGGGTTCGATTCCCGGCTGGGGCGGGGAATTTTTCTTTAACCGGAATTATTCCTCTGGAAATGTGAATGTGCGTGTGTTTAGTAATATAAAGTTTAACCTAAAGTTCTAAACCTACAGTTTCACAAGTGAAAGCCCCCGATATGACCATTGATGTTAAAGCGGGCTATACAAATGAAGCAAAAAAATTACTTCTTTGTATGTAGAAGGGAATAAGCGGTAGTCAAATGTTTTAAAAACTGTTGCTACGTGACCGAAGTTGGTTTCTTTGCATGACCAGGAGTTGAAAAATCTTCGTATGAGAAAAGTTTTACGTACTTAAAATTGAAACCAATGAAGAGCATATCTTAGAAATGGTCAACTCCACTAAAAATGTATAGATATAAGAGATCTACATTTTTTGTTCTGTGGGTTTTTGGCTATCCGTTAGGGTTTACCAGCTATAATATTCAAGATATACTCTTTATTTGCCAAGTAAATATGTTTAATCTGCGGTGTTTTAATTAAAATGGTTAGAGCCGTTTTCGAGTGAATCAAAATTGTCGTTCTTCGTTATTTATATACACATATAATATGTGTATTTCAATTCCTTTTAGTTAATTTCAACGCATGCTTAGAAATACTAAACTTAAACACCAAGTTTGATATTTTACTGAATTTTCGTTTTTGAGTTATCATGTTCACTCGGACACATACACGAACATTCTTTTAATACAGGAGATCGAAAAACCTGTATTTCCGGTCAAATCTCTGTATCAGATTTTTTGGATAGAAGCATCTTTTTTCTTATTTTACCAACATTACTGTTGAGCTACCGTGATGTTTACCTTTACTGTCATGTACGTATTTATCGCATTTTTTATGCTTGTTTTCATGTTAAAGCATTATGAGTGCAATATCTAAGTATATTCTATAAAAGAGATATCAAAACTGTTCCTTTACTCTATGGAACCCCATTTTTTCTGTTTTTCCTACTCGTTTAATGGTATTTAAATAGTAATGCGCGTATTAAACCAGTTTACACAGGTGTGATTTATACGAGCACCGAATAAAAATCAGTTTCGTCTAAAGGCACTTGAGATCTGGATGAACAAAAAAATGGAGCTTGTGAAAATGTGCAGACAGAATAAGTAACACAGCTGTTTTCAAAAGAGTGAGCGAAGGGAGAACAATGTCAAAACTAATTCCGAGAGAGGAAAGCAAATTGGCAGGGACGTTTGATAAGAAGAATCTGTTGCTAAGAAATATGCTGGAAGAAATAATAAACGATGAGGATATTTCCTGGCAGCAAAAGATATCAGATGAAAAACACTGTTGAAAGAAATGCTGGAAAGGTTGAGTTAAGGGGTAAACTGGAAATGAGGAAATAATGGTGTGTATAAATATTCAATGATTAGAACGATATGTGTGCTAATAGTTTTAATCAGAACTTGAGCAGACGCAGAAAATACATTGGTAGAAAAAACTATCAAATCACCTTTCACATAATGAATCTGTTATTACAATTACTGATAGCATAAAATTGATTGGATTTGTTCTTGTACTCGTCATTCTGTACGACTTGTGTAAGAGATAGGCAAACACTTATTACACAATTTAACAGTTTCAGAAATATTCTTTGTAAATGAGTTTATTGGTTAGGTCATGATTTTATTCGTTTTTAAAAGTTTATTTTATTCAGTATGCTTAGTTTAAAACACAAAACAAGCAGTTTCCGAAAAACCAGTATTAATGTAATAAACAAATATTGTAATGTAACATACCAATAATGTATTTCAAACTTTGTTTCATCAATCTGCAACTTAAGAATTACTGTCTGTCTTTGGTAGATGAAAGATGAATCTTAATGTGTGTCTGTAATGGCTTGGACATTGAGGTAATAAAATGTTAAATCTCCCTGAATAGTTCATGATACCACGCGGGGGCAGTAATTCCTTTTTTTTTTCTTTTTTTTAAGTGCTTTCTCCATCATCTTCGAGGAGTTTTCAATCGATTGAGACGCTGCTAAAGTCAATCTAGCGTATACACTTTGTTTCTTCTAAGGAAAGTCTCTATCAAGAATATTAAAATGACTGGTAATTTCATCAAGAACAGCTAAATTCATTTTACAGTACAAATATTCATTACCTTCAATGACGAAAACAGCGCAAATCCTTAATTTGATGCATGCAGTTTGAAGTATCAAAATATTTCTAAGTAGGCAAAGATAATTTTGTAGACGTTTGCATTAAAAAGCACCCCATACTATTATTAGAACCAGATGAAAAATTCAACGTCATAGCTGGGATTTCAACTCCATTCTTCCGCTCTCCGTGCGGACAACATGCCAGTAATACATTTAAACTTTCTCTCTCTCTCTCACTCTTTTTTTTTTTTTTTTTTTTTTTTTTTGCTACCCGGTCAACCAACCAATATGTCTCCCTTTACTTGTACTCGTAAGTACTTAGTATCCGGGCAATATCAATATAGTTATTACTATCAAGCTCCTCTATTATTGTATTGGTAATGCCCCTGCTATATTTACGTAACACTGAGTAATGCTTATATTATTAGAACCAGCTGAAAAATGTAATCCCACAGCTGGGTTTTGAGCACGGCTCTCCCTCTTTCCGTGCGGTTGCTCTAACCATTGAGCTGCTGTGACAACATGCCGGTATGATATTCAATTCTCCAACTGATTCGTGTTCTTTACCTAGTCAGCCAACCGGTATGTCTCCTTTCAGAGAATGTCTTAGTGGCGACTTACATTCGTGAGTACTTGTTATAATATTAATAAAGTTATAGCTAATTATCAAGCTATTTTATTATTGTATTGATAATGCTCCTCTCCTCAGACTGATTCGTGTATTTTTTTCTATTTATTTATTTATTTATTTATTTATTTATTTATTTTTTTGTAGTGTCGGGGTTAAATTAATAAAGTTATTGCCAACTATCAAGCTGTTCTATTATTGAACTGATAATGTTCCTCCTATATTTACGTTACAGTGGGTAATCTTTCTTATATTATTAGAACCACTGGAAAGTATAGCTTTGCACCATATAGTGTTGGGCCACGAGAAGGCGATCGGGGTCTGAGGTAAGGTGCTTTGTTTACCATGGAATATAAGTATGTGTGAATGTAATTTATGCCACATTTAACTGTTGCGATAGATATAATTGCAGATGTTGAGATTCTCATTGATACACTCGAGCTATCTGACAAGATGTGTGTGTTTATCGGTGCATGCGTGCAAGAACTTTAGCGCCAGGACAGAAAAGGCTTATGCACCTCATTCCTTTTGCTCGCCTTCTTCCTGCGCCAACAGAGAGAATGTCCCGGAAAGGAAAGTGTTATCGTATGAGTTTGTATACAGTGCGACAAGGACATGAATGTGTGTGACTGATTGTGCACATGGAGAACACTACACGGCTCGGATTATCATATCAGCAATATCTCCCCCTGTGCCACCTTCCCTGGGGCTTTCTTTGCTGTGGTAAATACTATGAAGTCCATGCCTATTTCGTAGTTGGAAATACAACTCTAGGCCATTTGTGCTTATGGGTGCTTCAATGTTTGCGTTCTTACAAAGACAACATTTCTTCATCGCTTCTGCACGCAAAATTCCATTAAACCCATGCAGGGGGGAAAATGCAACAAAAATATGAAGGAAAAAAAAAAAAAAAAAAAACTGTGAATCATTTTTACTTTGTTTCTACACAAGCCAACATTTTCAAAGCACCCAGAACGAGGCTTTTAGGTCTTCTCTTGAGAAGGCATAGTGTAACGCTTCAGAAATTTGATTTTTTTTTTTTTTTTGTAAGAGTTTTCATAATACGAGGAAATGTTTTTCGCCATGGCTGCATATTTCAGTGAGTTCCAAATGATAACATTAGCTAACCATTTCCTATTTCTGGAAGAGAATGATCTTTGAAAATAAGGGTACATGAATTTATTCTAATTCGTGTTAGGGCATATGAAAACCATATGATTAGAAAATGATGTAGATATCAGATGTAACCTTCTCCTTTATGATTAACATTGTCTAAAAGGTCGAGAGCCTCATTGACAGCTATTCCTTCATACATTGAGCGAATTAGATAGAGGATGAATGACTGCTTATTGAATGAATGTTATGAACCTTTCTGTTCAATTCAATTTAGTTTTCAACACACATGTCAGTGTACATTAGGTGACGAGGGATCAACTGATCGTCCGCAGAGACTCTGTAGGACGAAATCATGACTTTCGGATGTGAAAATGGTGAATTTAGCTAAGAGACATTCTGTTTCAGGCATGAGTTTTTTCAAATCAACATTAAGTGGGACCACCGGCCTTACTTCCCTTCCGAACCATGCTAAGGATTTTTAGTCCGAAAAAAATACATCACCCTTCGATAGGTTTGACTACAACAACTTTTCTATATAGCCTTTTAATTACAAAATAAGTGTTGCTTTTAACTACAGCTCGGATTTCATTGTTTTACATTGTCTCCACGCCTGATATAGGTTATCTGTGCATGGACAACACCAGGCGTAAGACTTCATATGTATCCCTCCAGTCTACCCACACTGTAATGGGACAGGTACTCATTGTCAACACGTTCAGAAGTTTTTCATTTGCTTTTAAGTGAATACAGAATTGTAAGAGGCGCAGCCATGTCAGAAGAAAACACAAGCAAGCTTGAATATGTGGACGAGTTTGGACGTGAGTATTTCACTATAATAAGAAAAAGTAATTTTGCAAAACCAAATGCCATTTAAAGATCATAGAAGGATTCTCATGAGAAAGATTCTAAAGATTGTATTTCTAAGCAACATATAAATGGTATAGATATGTTTGGCAAACTCTGATTGTTAAAATGCATTCACTTTTTTATTATAATAGAGCTGTGGAAATATAAATCTGGTTTGTATAAGAAAATTGTTTTATCGTTTACATTATATTAAAATGTTCATTATTATATGTTTCAGAATTGTTACATTGAAATCATATTGCAAAAATGCTGACTGTAATTCAAATCAAATAACATTATTCTTCACTGCACAACGGAGCAAATGAGTCAATTTCCACCCGTCTAACCCAACCAAGTGTCGGCATACTGCTGTTTTAGTTAAAATATCAATATATTTAGTACATTTATGATTACCTAAAACACATTTTGAAGCTCTTAACGTTTCAAGCGCAGGCAACTTGAGAAGGCACGCAATGAAGTATAACCTACTACTTATTACTATTAATATCCTTTCTTTTCCAAGTTATTCAGCTCAATGTTAAGAGTTGCATTTATTGCATACCCCATACCAATTAACACCAGGTTCTCTAGGTAATGTGGTTGTAATTATGCATATTGAAACCTAACATCCAAAGGTTTGGATATTTTTTCATATCTTATACTAATTATATACAATATTATGTTATCATCATTATTTCTTCTCCTTTATGTTTGCTAACCTCCATAACTATTTTTGTCTGATCCTAGCAATGAACATTCCAAGGTTTACACGTTTTCCTAGGATCCTAAATTCATATTTCATTTGGAAAATTTTTACAATTTCACAGAAGAAATTCTTCCCTCCAAAAGTTTGTTTGCTTATATTCCAGAACCCAGTGTCAGCGGTAGTCTGTTTTCTTACACATTATACATTTACCCTTGATACGTCTATTTCATATACCACTTAAATGTATTACTCTGTTCTAAACCACTTTCTTCCTTCTTCCTACTTTATTGGAAATATGCGAGATCTGGGATTACTTATTTGTACATATAAGTTCTATCCATGAATTTATAAGGAATCAAAAAATGCAATGGAATTGGAGGTGTTCGTACAAACTTAGTAACAATAACTACTGACTAAATCATTAACAGAAAACTGTGGGATACTTGCACAAACCCTCAAAATCAGCTCCTATGGATCTAATTTTGAGTATGTTATTGGAGTTTTTAAGAAATATCCATTTTTCTCACAACAACACTTTTGTATATTAAAGTCAACATTTCTTATCTGATTTGGATGAAATTTTTCATAAATATCCCTAAGAGCATGTCTCAGTTTTGTGATATGCGAATTGTCTTGCCAAAAGACTATTACTATGCATAAAATTTGTAAAAATATGAAAAGCTGATTGAAGTGATGTAAAAAATCTGTTGTCCATTCTCATCACCTCTGCTTGTTCTGAAAACAAGCTATTCATTCAAAATTATCCATTTATCTATTTGTTTATTATTTATTAATAGATGTATATGTTAATTAATTTATATTATAATTTAATTTACATATTAATTAATATAATATATTAATATTAACTTATGCAGTTATTTACGTATTATAATATATTTATTACTTTATTTATTATCATGCTCATGGAAATGAACATGAGCTGAAATATTCTTATTACTTCCTTCCTTGTAAGTAGATGGTAATTAAGAGATTACATTAGGCTAATGCCAGAGTCAAATCTTTTAAAAGCTTTCACTAAGTGAAACAATTGAAATGCGGTTCTCTTTGCATGGCTAGGGTAAAACAAAAGAGACATGAAACGAAAGATAGCTTCCCGTTTGAGAAACGTTTAAATAGTTTAAATATGATTAAGGTATATTCACAAGAAAAATATGCAGGCCCACCTACGTGTCTGCCTCACATTCAACAGCCCGCGGGTTTGAATCTCGCTTAGGTGAGTACCCAAATAAATGTTCTTTTTTCGGGGGGGGCGGAAGAGTTCCTTATCCTAAGAAGACGAATGTCGAGTAACTTTAAGCTCCATGAATTCCGATATCATTTGAGCATCGCATCACCAATTTCATTCATCATCCGATATGACCAACTAGGTAAACGGATGTTAAGCCAAAAAATCATTCAGAATGAAGAAGTCTGCAGAGGCTATTCCCAGAACATTCAAGATATATTTGTACATACCTATCATGTGTCATGAAAATATCTTAAACATTTAGTACTTTAATCAAAATCGTTTTGCATGAAAAGTATTGTTAGGGTTGGAGTATTCTTGAAAATCTATCGCATCATTGGAAGATATTGAACTTAAATACCAAGGTTGACTTTTGATTTTAGAGCTATGCTACCCACTCACAGAACACACACGGACACTTTTTTTTTTTTTTTTTTTTAAAGAAATGTTGATGTTGGATTAAGTGGGACCCAAAATATGTATCTCCGGTAAAATTTCATTATCGAATTTTGGGTGGAATATAATACGTTTTCTAATTTGTACATGCTATATACGTGCTCGATAAAATAAATTTACATATATACTGAAACTGTAATTCATTGTGGAACTCAAAATGACAGACAGAAACGGAGAGGTAAGTTAAAGAAGTATTTTGTAATTGCGAATGACATTTTACAGTTTTATAGTATTTTTATTGTGCTACAAAAATTTCAAAATTTGTAATAAAGAACAAACCAATCGAGTTCAAATCTGCTACACAGTTTTACTTAAGACAGCAGTTCAAAAAGTACACGTGTTTCAAAATCGATGGTGTGCTAAATCAAATTGGTATCACCATCGTGAACAATAATGTGTTACATGTCGTCAAATCAAATTGGTACTGATTCATAAGTTAGCTTGACATTTCAGTTGGGCGTTCAAATGTTTGCGCTAAAATTAAAAAAGTGCAGCATCCTTAAGTGATTTATACTTTTGGAACTTGAATACTGTTTAAGGGGAGCTTTGGCCATCTAGAACAACTGAAAATTGCTTCAAAAGAATTTTAACATGTGCAGCGTAGATTTAAATGCTTGTTGTTAGTGGTTCACGTTGTAAGCCATATGCGGTAGTATTTTAGTTTGTTGATTTTACGCCTCCCTTTTGGTGCTTGTGTGCAGCGTAACTAAGTGTCACTTCCAATCAACTCCACTACATTCACGTATCTGGTACTGAAGCTCTTCTGGGATGGGTTGCCACGCCGTTGCTCAGTCTTGCATGAACATTGTCTCTCCCAGGCGTGGATTTGGCTAGTGGGAGGAGTTGTAGGAGTGATCTTGTAATTGTTAAGAAAACACTTGTAACCTTTTACTGCTGTTTATTCTAAAGGAGTTTTGAAGACAAGCACCTGGTTATACACTTTTATAATGCTGACTGATGTTCTTTAACACTTACTCGCAAGTAATTTCAATTACACTGCTTTAGTTGAATACATGGCACAATTCACTTTCACCTAATCACGAGCCGACTGTTAAATAGGTGAGCGATGTTACTTTACTTCACATACGGTTTCTTATTATAATAAAATTACTTCGCGAACGTCTTAACAAACGACCTTGCCTCACACACGGGCGAATTCTTAACATGCGACGACGTTGCTTCTCTCACGGGTGAACTTTTAGCAAAACGAGCTCGATGTGCCAAACCTTACTTCTATATACAAAAACAGTGTCATGGTGGCTTCTTTCTGATTGGTTGGAAGGTCCGCCAAAATGACACCATCGTTACCCAAAAACCATTGCAAATCTCCCAGAATGCGTCATAATAATCAAGTGATACCAGGAATATAAAGAAGAAGTGTCCTTGTGTGCTTTAAACTGTGGTTTCCCTTTATACTAAACTCGAACGTGACTTTCACAAAAGAAGCAACTTCTCACCCCTCTATCCAGTCTGGCGTCACGCTTCTGAGTAACTTTAAAGTAAACAATTGGCTTCTTGGTTCCTATGCATACAACTTGTTAAATATTAACTTTCTTTACCTACATTTAGATAATTAATAAAATTATTGTTATTATTATTACGAGGCGATTAACGGTTTCACGTGGCCGTACAGTCGACTTGAGACGTGCTCAGGAAACCAGTAAATCTTATCAGGAGAAAATCATTGAAAACTTCGTTCAATTTCGAAGCTATGATTGGAGCTACTTAAGAAACATCTGAGAATTTTTTGCAACGAATTGTCACCGTCGAAGAGATCTAGGTCCGTCATTATACCCCAGAAACCCAGCAATAGTCAAAACAAATGGTTGCTTCCGGCGAAATTGCTCCAAGAAAGCAAAGACAATCCCATAGGATGGAACAATTTTGGCGACGTTTTCTTTTTACTTTCTCTACACGTACTATGAACACAGTGTATACAGAAGGTATTGCATTCCACACAAAAATTCGATACCGAGTTTCACCGGAAATATATGTTTTTGGGCCCCCTGTATCCAAAAGACGTATTTTAAGAAAAAGGTCCGCGTGCGTGTCCATGTGTCCGTGTGCCTGTGAACACGATAACTTAAAAGCGAAAAGTCGGTAAAATACCAAACTTGGTATTTAAGTTTAGTATCTTCTAGAGATGGGACACGAAGATTTTGAATAAAATCTCGCCACCCCAAACTACCCCTTACATGGAACTTTTTTCGAAAACTTTCAATTTTTTCAAAAATGGCTCCAACGATTTTGATTAAATTTTATCGTATATTAAAAATATTTACCTGACAAATAAAATGTATATCTTGAATTCTCTGGGAATAGCCTGTGAAGACTACTTTAATCTGGATGAATTTTATGGAATTTTGTATAACTACTAAACCGTAACAGATGGACAAAAACTTACTGCACAAAAAATGTGGAGCTTATTAAAACACATGAAGTTGATCGTTTTTTAGATATTCCTTTATTTTGGTTTCAGATTTAAAAACATATTCTTTTCCTATACAGTAATTTGTCAACTCCTGTCCATACAAACAAAGAAACTTCAGTCTCATAGCAACCAGTTTTTGACAATCACTTTAAACTATGGTATTCCCTTATTTCCCTTCTACTTACAAGGAATTAAGTAATAAGATTATTTCTGCTAATTTTTTCTCGATTAAATAGAAGCATAAGCTTTTCAAAAATAATTTGTTGCAGAGATGTAGTGAAAGTCATATGAATGGAACACATCAAATTTTTTGGTATGCTCGCCTATTTCTTATAAAAAGGAATAACGATTTCTGGACAAAAATACAATGCGTATTTGGCCAGGTTGGATATGAAGGTGAAGGAGACATGGCCTCATCTGGCGAAGAAGAAAGTGCTGTTTCACCACGACAACGCACCAGCAAATTCATCAAGAGTTTTAGAATGAATTGTTGCCTCAACTCCCATATTCGCTCGACCCGTCTCCCTACGTGTGCCAAGCGCGAAGAAATGGCTATCGGAAGAAAAGTGCATATAAAATAAGAAAGGCATCGTCGAGACAGAAGTGTATTTTGCAGATCTTGACCATTTCTAGTTAAAATGCAGGACATTGGGAGAAGTGTATATCCGTAAAAGGGGATTATGTTATAAGTAACACGAGTTTTAAAAGATGACATCTTCATTCCTAACATGGGTACTTTTCGAACGTACTATATTTACATAGGTTATATAAAAATCCATTGAGATTCATTATAAATAGCAGAAGTTTGATAATTCAGTAGTTCTCCCCACCCTTATTCATTTGTCAAAATTACGTATTCCATATTTTTACTGCCCGTGCCAGATGCTCAGTTGTCCACTTAGTCTGGGTTAGTCAGTAAAAATTCTTTATAGGTCGACGGGCAGGCAGTCCTCCTACAGTCCACATCTGATCGTTACTGAGACAGTTCTTCACTCTCCACTTCAGTTCAGAAGATGATGATATGCAGCGATCACTGAAACAACATTTTTAGTATCCTGTCCTTTTCGGTGTAAAGACTATTTCTACTTCTTCCTCTTCTCACTCCATCAAAGTTTTCTCTGTTTGTGCTCATTAATTTTCTGTCCTAGAGCATATACCTCTTGTGCTAAGATCAACAAAAGAATAAGCAACAATAGTATTTGTCTTGTTTAGTGTTTTTCCAATCCGTTTCCATCTTGTAGTACCATATCTTAACAAGAAATGAGTCTGTGTTGCAATCCCACACTCTAAATTAAAAAAAAAAATGGTAATAAAAACTAGCCTAGTGTTAGCAATAAATAATGTGAATGGAGGTCAAATAATAAGAGGCAAGAATGCCTAATCATCAACTGAGTGAAAATGGATACCTATAGCTTTCATTATTTGTTGCCATTGTTAAATGTGAACGTCTTGTAATACATTTTCATCAGTGAAAGTATCTACCATTCACAAGATACCATTGTTATAATGATACCACCGATAGAGCAGGGATATACAGGCTGTTTCAAAAATACGGGGCATAATTTCAGGTATGTATTTTCCACATGTGGACAATTAAATTAGTTCATTATAACATGTGTCCGAAAATGCTTCATTTCCGAGTTATGGCCTTCACAACATTGAAATTCACTGGAACGTTTTTCTTTCCGCAGGTTGTTGTCATTACAGAAGATGTTCAAAATGTCCACCTCCTGCTTGAATACAGACCTCACATCGATGTCTCATTGACATGCGAACACGATCCCAAACTCCAGGAGTATTGCGTATGTCCTCAAACTTGCCACAATTCGATTCCGAAGGGATTCCAAATCCGGCACCGGAGACGAATAAACCAATGATTTTAAATGGCCCCACAAGTAGAAATCGAGAGGGTTCAGATCAGGTGAGCGTGGAGGCCAAGCAATTGGGCTACCTCTACTTATCCATCGATCAGGAAACCTTCGATCCAAGTACCGGCGAGCCGTAAGACTGAAGTGTGCAGGAGCGCCATCATGCAAGAAGTGAATGTGTTGATGATTGATCAGTGGAGTGTCTTCGAAAACGTCAGGTATGATGTTTCCAGGAAGTTTGTGTACGCCTGCCCCGTAAGGCGGTTTACAAGTACATGGGGTCCAACTAATCGATCACCAATGATACCGGCCCACATGTTGAGGGAGAACCGCACCTGGTGATGAGATACAACAGTTGCACGTGGGTTTTCATGCGACCATACATGCTGATTGTGGAAATTTGTTATGCCATCTCTTGTGAACTGTGCTTCCATCTGTAAATAATTCGACGGCAGAAAAGTTCGGATTTACACCACACTGCTGCAAGAACCACTGACAGAACCTAACTCGTGCAGGGTAATCTGCTGGTGACAGGGCCTGTACACGTTGCAAATGATAAGGATACAATTGATACTCGTTCAACAGTCTCCAGACAGTCGTATGAGGAACATTGACTTGCAACGCTAACCGTCGTGTGCTGATAGAAGGAGTCCTGTCCACAGCCTCCAGAATCTCCTCCTGCCCTTCTGGAGTTGTAGATCTTGGTCATCCCCTTCCCAAACCAGGAGAGGTGAATGTTCCATACTCGCACAGACGGGAACGGAGACGTACAAATGTCTTCCGATCTGGACATTGTCGCTGTGGGTACCTCTCCTGGTACAAACGACGAGCCAGCGCAGCATTGCCGTCCGCCTTACCGTACATGAAGTATATCTCTGCCAGCTCTTGATTTGAATACATGTCGCACAGTCTTAACGCCTAAGAAAACTGAATGTAACCTTCCTCAGAATGAACTATCAGAGCGCCCTCCTAATGGCTCATTTGATGGCAAAGACCTGCGGAAAGAAAAACGTTCCAGTGAATTGCAATGTTGTGAAGGCCATAACTCGGAAATGAAGTATTTCCGGACATGAACTATTTTGATTGTCTACAGGTGGGACTTTCAATGTTGTAAAGGCAATAACTCGGAAATGAAGCATTTCCGGACACATGTTATAATGAACTATCTTGATTGTCTTCATGTGGGAAATACATACCTGAAATTATGCGCCGTATTTTTGAAGCATCCTGTATAATTTTTTTTTTGTTTTTTTGTTTTGTTTTGTGATTGTCGTTTAAAAATAAAAATACCCAAAACTGGGCTTTCTCAGCCATAGAGTCAAGTTTGACAAGAACAAAAATTATTTGCAAATTAGAATGAATCAAACATAATATTTTATTCCTTGCATATATCTTCTGCTTAAAAATCTGAAGTGTTGCACTCACATGACTTTCTCTAGCTCTTCTACAAATTTCTTGCATAAGATAATTCTTCTTTCTACACAATACTAATCGAGATAAACATTAGCAGAATGTTCTTACTACTTAGTTCCTTATAAGTAGGAAGAAAATGAGGGAATGCACTAGGCTAAACCGATAGTCAAATGTTTTAAAAGCTGTCGTTATTCGATTTTCTTTGAAAATCGCTTCCTTGCTTGGCCAGGAGTGGAACAAAAAAAAAAAAACGGACACTTCCTGTCTGAGAAAAGTTAAATACTAAACTTGGTATTTAGATTAGGTATCTTCCAAGCATGTGACACGAAGATTTTCAAGAAAATCTTCCCACCCCCAACTACCCTTTAAATGGAAAAAAATTCGAAAACTGTGATTTTCTAAAAAAATGGCTCTAACGATTTTGATTAAAATCCCGTATATTAAAGATATTTACATACCAAATAAAATGTATATCTTGAATTTTCTGGGAATAGCCTCTGAAGAGCTCTTTATTCTGGATGAATTTTGATAAATTTTGCTTAACTGCTAAACGTTAAGAGATAGACAAAAACTTATTACACAGAAAATGTTGACCTGATCAATACACACAGTTTATGTCCTTTACATTTTTGTTGTGGAGGTAACCGCTTCCGAGATATTCATTGTTTTTGGTTTCAGTTGTGAGTACTTATACTTTTCTCAGACTCAAAGAAAATGCTTGCTGGTAGTTATCTTTAATGTGCTCTTGCGTTTAGAGTCTTGCAGTCTCGGTGAGGGTGAAGTTCACTATCGGAGAGGACGGTGACTGATCTTGGAGAAGATGACAAACCTAAAGTTAGCCGTTATAGCTTGAAACTTTTTAATTGTTTTCCCCCGACGAATAGGGACATTGAGGCGAAAATCGAGATATATTTCGATTATTTTCAGTATAAACGACTGCAAGTCAGTCTGCGATCAATGTAACAATGACACCTTGTCAGTAGGATAATGCGAGTGAAGTTGAATATTCCGCTAGTTCAAAATCTAGTTTAAGCCTAACATAATGTTAAAAATAAAATTGTAAAAGATAAATTTTAAAAAATTGCCCTTTTTAGCTTTTTGCTTACGAGTAGTTAGTTGTAAAGAGCACACCACAGCAGTGTACAGTGTGGCTTCTCGATTCTTAACCTTCAGTAAACGTGTTGGCATCGTTAGGGTAGAGGGTAGTTGTCGCCCCTTTTTCTCCCTCTTTAACGTTTTACTGAAGAGCTGTGTTGACTTTCCCACTCGACAGAGAAAGGACGCGCACTGAGTAAAACTGCTGGTTTATTTGTAGAGTTCCAGGATTAATCACTGTGCTGAACGTGAAATATGTATTATATAAGGACCCATTCACGTTAACCCAAATGTAACACGAACGCAAACTCCGGTGGCCACAGGGAGGCCTTTCAAAATGGATTTCATTAACGTTAACATGAACGTTACCTCTAGACGCTAACGCCAAACCTTGCAGTCTCCAGTTTGTGTTATTGGGATTCGAGAGAAAAAGTTCAGTATCGCACTGCATATAAACAGAAAGGGGATTATTTACTGCCTTTAACTGCTAATGGTTTTTGTGAAATACAAAAACAGAATAAGAGTTATTTACATTAAGTTCTCTAACTGAAGTGGGAATCCTATCAACCTTTTGTTCCGTTGTATATCATGGACTCTAATAAAAACCTGGGAATTCCTCTCAATGAGTAGAACACCGGTCGCCACCACTAATACCAGCACTGATTGGTGTTTACTTGGATTTGCTCTGTTGAACTCTCCAATTCTTTCAAATCACGAAGGATTATTCTCTGCACATGTGAAACACGCTATTGGACTTCCTATTAGGCTATTCGTTCTACCTATCTCGGCCCTTCTCGAATGGCATTTTAAAAGTAAACTCGAAAATAAAGAAGCCGGAGAGAGAGAGAGAGAGAGAGAGAGAGAGAGGATAAATATGTATGTTTGAAATAGACACCGAGTATATTTTAAAAATGCGAGTGTTGTATTAAATGCCTCGATCTTGTACTACTTACTTTTATTACATTTCTACAAAGTATTCCATTCTCACGCTAACTTATTTATATGTTAGAATAATTTTAGCTTTTATTACTCATATGAACTCCAGAATAACACTATTTAGCTTTCATATTAATACTAACATAATCATTTGCAGAAATCAGGTTCATTACACATTTTTGGGCAAATATAACGGAGATACAGAAAATCAAATCGATAATCACATGCTTGTCGCTAAATGCTAGCCTAAAATCCCTATTTTCTCTACGAAATTGCGAGAAAAAATCAAATAGGATAAAATTGTTGATGACAAATTTTGCCTAATCCTAATAAGATTTTTTTTTTTTTTTTTTTTTTTTGCAGATATCTATATTAATTGTGAGTTCTATCGCTACCATTATGAAAATTATACAACGTTTCTTTCGAATACGGAAGAGTTACACAGGGTACGTTCGAGTATTGAGATAATGTTTTTATTTTGAAAATATCTGAGTAAAACCTTCATAGTGATATTTCAGCAAAACAAATATATACAAATATTTTCCCATGCATTCACAACTCAACGAACTTACGCCAGTTGTTGTAATTATCGAACATTTAATTGTTGAGTTATGCTGTTCACAAATACGCACATCAAAATATTTTCAAAATATGTTTTATTTATTCATTTTATGGAATGCAATACATTTCTTCACATTAGGTATTTGATAGAGAAAGTTAGAATGTTCGGATACATCTAACAAACGACAGAGTAAATGATGTATGTTTTGTTTGTGGAAATTAATTAAAACTTATTGAGGTTGGAATTAGTATAAGTCCAATAAAGGTTCTTAGTCAGTTAATTGATAAATTTATAAGATTTGAAGAAGGGTCAAAAACTGAAAATAAGTTAGTTATCATTTTCAAGGGGTAATTGCTTTAGTTATATCAATTGCAATTCTATTTTTTATACCTTTAACTATCACAAATTCACTAGGATTGCAATACAACAACTGCAATGTAACACATATAACGCGGCGCTGTGGTCGCTTTCCTCAAAGGGACGTTTGACGAGACCCGGAACCAGTGTTGTTGGCGGATCCTGGCGCAGGAATCAATCACCTTCGCGTCTCTCTGCTCCTTGTTCCTGTGACCTGTGACCTGTGTTTCCCTCACTTCATCCCTTCCTCCTGAGGTGTTAGTGTACAGGTCGCAGTGCGTGAGGTGTCCCTTACTGTTATCTAGTATTTACGCTTACTTTTATATATCCAGATAAGCAGCTTTCTAGCATATATTTAAAATTGTGAGTTTTATCTGTACACAAGATACTTTGAAAGCAATATAGCGGCATTGTTTTGACAAATGCTTGTTGGTTTCAGATCAACCATTATCCGACAGTTCGTGCACTGATAGTTTATTTAAACTATAGGCTTCAAAAACTCATAAAATGCGTATGCACTTGTTTTCGCTAGGAGAGGCGAATTTAAACAGAGTGAATGAAACAGTTTTCATCCTATACACTGCAGTTTACTGTCAGTTTTATTCCTGCTTCATTGATTTATAATGCACAATTTGTAAACTTATTTTAAGTTAATGTGTTTTTATTTACTTCTTATTTATACAGCAATCTACCATGAAATGTTATGGAACCCAAAAGGAAAAAGAGGATTTATGGGGTCCTCTTTATGCAAAATTTATATGATGAAATAAATGGTTTAAAAATCCCTTTCTCTATGTATGTGTTTAATGAATAATTCAAAGAGGAAGAGATGTGATTGGAGAAAGAACTTATCGAAGATGTCAAACAATAAAGTAATTGAAGAATTACGATGGGTGTAGTCCTATTTATTGTTTCGAATTCTTTTTCTTGCTGTTATTCTTTTGAAACTTGTTCCCGATTCGCTTACCACAATGGTTTAATGGACCATTACAACAGCGAGCTAAGAGTTCTGTGCTGCTTCATTATCGCAAATGGCAAATAGTCAACAGCCCCTGTTACAATTATTTTATTTATAATTTGTTTGGCAATTTTAATTTGTTTGGCAATATAGATTGAAATTTTATTCCGTACGATAGTAGTAATAATAATAATAATAATAATAATAATAATAATAATAATAATAATATAATAATAACAATAATTAATAATAATGATGATAATAATAATGATAATAATAGCGATAGTGGAGTAATAGTAGTAGTAATAATAATGATCATGATAATAACAATAATAACAATGATGACAATAACAATAACAATAATGATAATAATAACAACAATGATAATAATAATGATAATGATGATAATAATAATGATAATGATAATAATAATTTTATTTTTATTTTAATTTATTTATTTTATGTCGCTTTAACTTAAAAAGTAGTCATATCGGGACAATATGTTTGAATGGTACCATTTAGAAACAATTGACATTGGTAAATACAATTTCATAAATAATATTATATTTCATTATACATTCATAATAATAATAATAATAATAATAATAATAATAACCACCGCAGGATTGTGTTTTACTGACGTTGGCGATTCTACCTGGCTGCGGTTCCAAATCTTTCATTAGGCGCGTCAATTTCTTTACTTGGGGACAGGACCTGATGTCGGGAGATCGAGTGGGGATTAAGTGTGTTCGAAGTCCTAGTTTCGGTCGTGCATTCGGTAAGTTCTGCCCTTGACTGAAGAAGTATCTAGTTACCTTTCGCTATCTGACGTTCTTTTTCTGTCTTTCTTAAAACTGTTGGTTTGCCTTGATAAAGATTGCTATTCGTGGAGAGTGATATCGGGGACAGGCATTCAATTTAGGGTCAGATTGGTTATGCGTGTTGTTTTTAAGAGAAGAATTGTTGAATTTGGTATTTTTAAATCTTTGTTAATCTTGGAGGTTTTATTCTTTTATTCAGTCGTTGGTTACACTTTTGAAATATAAAGTTAACACCAACGCTTTTTACCTTTCGGTTTAGAACTGTAATTTTGTTTCTCATATATCACGGCCTGTACGATTTGTTATTAATTGTATACTATCTAGTGACCCCAAATGCTGGCCCAATATTATATTGCCATTGATGTCCGAAAATGCAAATTATTTATGTAATCCTTTTTTAAGAATAATGTATTATAAGTACAGTACCATGTAATCATCTTTACACTGTTTTCATTGCATATAATTTATATAATTATATTTGATTTATAATAAAACTGAGCAATCCACCTCTCGTGTTTGTAGGGATATATTTCTGTATTATATAACTAAGTCGTTTCGAAGTCCCTCCACGTTAGGATCAGCGGCGTTCCTCATTGGCAGTAAGCTTTCTGTGCACTTAAGTATTTTTTTTTTCCTTTCGCAAGCTGAAGTTTTATGAGCTCCACCCGCTCTGGCTCCATTGATAGCAAGATGTATAAAGGTAGGTCACTCTCACCGGCCCTCCACTAGCCGGTTTTAACTTGAAATAGTCCTTTCGAGTTCTGTAAATATTTTAACGTATCAAGGGATATCTGTACATATCAAATATGGGGCTATTGGGCCACCTGGTAGAATGCCGTCACACCTTAAGGCTTTAAATTTTTGTTTTAAACTGAAGTATAGTATAGACTTGTATTTATAACGAGATTTGTTGTATTTTAAGATTTTGAAAAGTTATCTTAGAATGGTACATAGTGTGGCTTTATATTTATGATAAAGTGTTATTTGATAACATGTTCCTGACTAATACGCAATACACACCTAACTACAAATTAGTTCTTAGTTTAGTTCTTTGTTATATAAAACAGGAACATAAAAGGATGATATTGTCTTTATAAATATCAAAGTGAATGAGCAGCATTAGAAGATTATGTGTATATGAAAGCAAAATTGGAGTTACAGCCTCATTCATCCTTTTCTATTAGCAAAGTAATTATGAGTTAATCAGGAATGTTTAATTCCGTCTTACCATCATGGAAGTGTGCCGATGCACAATAGTTCATATTGGTAAGGAAATACTAAACCAGTTTAATCATGCCCATACCCCAAACACCTCATCTGATTTTAATATTTCTCTTAATTTTTGTATTACTCGCCACGTTTCCTTCGTTTCACGTTTCGTCAACAACTGTGTTACTTTTATCATCAAACCAACACGAGACCAAATCTTCAGCAGCTGGTGTGGACCGTCGTATGTCTTTAGTCACTCAAGTTAACTTATTGAAATCCTCCCGTTATACTCCTCACATACGCTTGACCTTTGTTCGTAGTCGTGTGTGTCACACTTAAATTCGAGGTATACAAAATCGTCTCACCCAGAATCGATGTACCTATAACACGGATAATGTAGAGATTCTCGCAACGCCAAATAAAGAAATATTATGTGAAACGAAAAGAATCCGCGCATTACTTTGAACTCAATTATACAGGGTTACTACAAAAGAAATAGACAACTTCAACTGCCTGTAAAACAAAAACTATTAGAGATAGCAACCTAATTATTTTGGAGGTATGTTCAGAAACTTTCAAAGTTTCGTTTTCTACTATTGGTAACGCTTTAGTGTTTTGTTTGTTGTTGCAGAAGCTGAAATGGCGGAAAATCCTGTGGAAAAGGCATATTGCGTGTTGGAATTTGCTAGAACGCAATCAGCAACTGTTGTCCAACGACATTTTAGAACACGTTACCACAAAACGCCACCGACTAGACAGTCAATCTACGACTGGTATAGAAAATTCGAGACAGCGGGATGTTTGTGCAAAGGGAAGAGCTCGGAAAGACCAAGAGTTTCGGAAGAAAACGTTGAACGTGTTCGTTCTGCCTACATAAGAAGCCCACAGAAATCGACATCTAGGGCAAGCATGCAATTACAAATTCCACAGCAAAGTGTATGGAAAATCTTGCGGAAGCGACTGCACATGATGCCTTACAGATTACAGATGTTGGAGTTTCTGAGTGAAGAAGATAAGGTCATATGGCGTGACTTTTGCATCGACATGTTGCGACATGATGAAGATGATGCTGTTTTTTGTGAGCGCATCATTTCATTTTTGTGGTAACGTGTTCTAAAATGTCGTTGGACAACAGTGACATTGCTGATATTTGAAGGAATGGCACACTATCCCTTTGCCATTTGTGTGCCAGCTAAATAACCGCTTTTTGGACAGCGTTTTCTAATTAAGAAAAAGTATAGTGGTTTATTTTCTAGAAGATTGCCCAAGGTTTTAATGCCACACATTGCGTATTGTTTCCTTTAGGAAACAGAGGTGCGATTGAAATTCTGCCTTATGGAATATTTATATTTCATGAACAATTAAACATGTAATTAGTAGAATTTTCTTAGATTTTATATTAAATTTGGTGGATAGAAAGAAAAAGCTACAGTCTATAACAACGATAGTAATAATAATAATAATAATAATAATAATAACAATAACAATAATAATATATTTACTCATCCTATAATGGCTAGGACTTATTTAATTTCTTATTTCCTAATTTTATTTATACTATTGTTGTTATTATATTATTAAACTTTATTGCATATATTTAGGAGTGCGGAGAATAACATGAATCTGCGACTATATCAATTATTTACAGCTAATTCATGTAGATTTCTGGCTTTTCATTTCTGACAGGTCACTTCTTTATATTAGAAAAAATGGTTCAGTGTTTCGATTGAGGTTGAAAGCTACGTCTGTCTTTGGCGGTTGACCGTTTTAGGGTCACGTGCACCGGCATGCTAATTGCTATTGCAGTGGATGCAGAAAACTCTTTCTTGTGCTGTTACACATCATCCACTCGAGGGTTTTAGATAAGAAATACAGTTTTATATTACTCAGCGCAACACCTTGACAGTATATGAAGTCATTTTTGATATCAGCTCAATTTCAGCAAATTGATCGGTTTCTCTTTACAAATAAAAATGACAATTTAGCATAGAGCTATGAAATCATTAAACGCGTTCGTTAGCACATTTTAAAGTGTAATAACACAAATTAAATATGAGTAAAGATGAAATATATTTTCTGTTCTTAGACTGAATGCTGTGGACAGAGGTCTATGAGAGCTTTCAATGACGTCATATGTTTGAGACTGCTTCTTGCTTTTGTTTACCTCAAGTGTGTTACTTGTTTCGGGTATGCAAATCACTATACATGATTTAAACAAAATAACTATAATATGTTGAAAGTCCGCCATACGCTGTAAAAGGTTGGGCGTAAAGTTGATCGAGCAAATGAAGTGATCGTTTGGCTTAGAGTAGCGTGTCTGCCTCTCATTCAAGAGGTCGAGAGTTCGAATCTCGCTTGGGGTGTATTACCCGGATAAGTTTTCTTTCGGGGTTTTTCCTTATCCTCAGAGACGAATTTCGAGTAACTTAAAGCATCAGTGATCCCGATATCATTTGAGCAACATTTCACAATTTCATTCGCCCGATATGACCAAACAGGTTAAAGCACGTTAAGCAACTGTTACCTTCAAAAACGATAATATGAAGCATATTTCCGTAGATGTTTTGAAAAGGAAATTTTAAATTTTGTGAGCAAAAACTTAGATTGCAAACATGTCGTTTGCTGTTAAACTAATAGTTATATTATTCTAATTTCACACAAATAAGAACCTTATATCTCTGATCAATGTGTATGTCCAGTAGACATTGAACATTCAGAATACACATTTTATTTGCAATAGCATTTTAATACTTTTAATGTGTGGCATTTTAATCAAAATTGTAGGCAATTATTAAAACAAACGTGATATAATATCCTGAAACATTTAATGCTATTAATCCCCTTGTTCGCAATTAATTCTGCTTTATGTTAGATATGTTAAATTCTATGCAATTTTAAAATGCATAATAAAATCTTTAACCTGGATACCTCCGGTTCGATACAGAGTTGTTCAATCTAACGGTGTGTCCAATGAAGAGTGGATAGTTCTTTTTTTTTTTTTTGCATGCCATAGAAAAGAAATGAGTGAAGGCTACACATGCAAAGCAACTGAAGTATGTATCATTGGCACAATCGATCGATAACTCGATAACTGCTTTCTTCCTTCCAATGGCCAGTTCCACGAACTTCCGCTTACTTATAATAAAGCAGTATATAAAACAGAACAAAATGACCTTCAGAGCTAAGCACCTCTACAAAATTTCTTACCTGGGTTCGATACCCGACTAAAACGGGGAATTTTTTTTAACCAGAATTATTCCCTAATCCCACAGAGTCAGAAAGTGTACACGAGATAGTGTATGTGCGTTTGTTGAATGATATAACATAATTAACTTAATTTAAATAGTCTACAGATAATATACGAGTTTTCCAGAAGTTAAAAAGCCTCGAATATGACCATAGAAATTAAAGACACTATAAAAATGCATAAAAAATCTACAGAGACTGATGTTACACTGCGGACCATTGTTTATGTTATAATAATGAAAAATAATAATGTGAATAGTTGCCTGAAGTAAAGTAGAAATAGGTTCACAATGCAAAGTCAAAAGCATTTTATTGAACTGTGCTAATGGTTACAAGGGCACAGTAACAGCTAATTGTGCATCTCACTCAAATGTAATCATAATACACAGACAAAGGAACATATTTCCAAAAATATAGAAAGAAATTGGCACTTATAAAGAGATAAATGCTCCTCGTTAAACTGAGCAAAACATCTTCACAAAGTACAAAAGATCGAATATCACACAAATAGGTATTTTCAAGGCAGAAATACATCCAGATTTCAAGATTCAAAGGTATCCATCATATAGGATCTATTGCACATGTAAAACATATGAATCTATCTTGTTTCAAGAAAAATACAATGAGGGTCTGACATACAGGCTGTCCAGATACTGAGGTATTATAGAACTACCTTAACTTTATATTGATGTGAAAACTGCAAAACCAAAAACCAAACAAACAAAACATAACACTATTAATCACCATGATTTTGCTCAACCATCCCCATGTTACCCAGGACAAATGTGAAGAAGTCTTTTAATTAAAGCTAAGGATTTCACTGTGTTATTAATTGGTATAGTATAATGCTCATTCTTACCAAAATAATAATAATAATAATAATAATAATAATAATAATAATAATAATATATGAATTGAGTAAAATAAAACAAAGGCCCTTCCTCCCAAAAAAAGAATTTTTGTATTTTATCAAAAAGAAGTGTAAAGAAATAAAGAACTACAATGTGGTGGTAGTAGTAGTATTTTATTAAGTTTACAATAATACAATATTTGCGTCACACACATAGACACATACACACTCACACAGTCACATACACACGCTCGCGCGTTACGACAACAGAACCGCAAAACAATAAAAGAAAGAACACTCTGATATCACACACACAAACTTGTACTCACAACTACATCATGTATTCATACATATAGACTAGTCAAACACCAAATAAGTCAATACAATATTTACACAAATATTTTATCTCTTAGTGGACGTACTTGCAATAATTATGTGCCCAGGCTTGGCCAGTTTTGGCTGTTTAGAATCAAATCCCAGAATGCTGTTCTTCGTCTGTTTGAAGCTAAAAATGCTTCCGGCAATAATTTTTTTCCTAGCATCCTCCATCTGCACGCAATCTGCCAAAATATGCGTCCAGTCTTCCTGATCCCCGCATAATGGACAAATCTGCCTACCAGCTTCATCAACTACTTTACGGGTTTTCCACCCTTCCAACCTGAGCCACGCTATTCCCGATCTTTGTTTCATACCCAATTTAAAAATAAATGTTTCTTTACCCCACTCAATTTTTATTTTGTTTTGTAAGTGCAATGACGATTTTTTCTACACTCATATTCTATTTCCTGCCTGTTATAGCATAGTATTTTTACTTTATTCACAATGTTATATCTATTTTCACTGCCCCTTTGCCAAAAATCGTTTAAGTCAATCTTTGATAATCCCCGTTGTAGCCCCGCCGCCCATCATTTTGATGCTTTATGTTATTCATCTGATGCCGACAACATATTGCTCTAAGAGTTATTTCATCACATTTAATTATTCGCAGCCAGTATCTAACTACAGTTAATTTAGCATGTACAGCATCTTCCCAGGATCCTCCCACTATAATCCCTCATCTTACAGCTACGCGTTTGCTGTAAGGCTCTTGTGATATATACATGGTGATGATGATGATGATGATGATGATGATGATGATTGGGGTTTAAGGGCGCTCAACTACCAGGGTTATCAGCGCCCTTAGGAAACTAAAAGGGACATGAAACGGGATCGAAAGGTGCTTTAAAATGGTAAAAAGCGTGCTAAAAATAGACCTAAGAGAAACTGTAAAAACGAAACAGCATCTAAGTCCTAATACACAGGATAGAACAACCAATAAAGTAGAGAGGGGGGGGGGGGTATTTTCCTCGATCACCCTACATTTTGTTGTTAAGTGGCGAAGAGTAACGCACTCGCTATAACTTGTTACAAGTCAAGTGCAGTGACAATTTTTTGTCCACTCTGCTCGTAAATATTAATTTCTTCACTGGAATTTAAAGTGTGCTGTACATATTAAGCATATGTGTCATGCCATAATAATTACTATAGTCATCTATTATATTTTAGCAAACTAAAATCTTCAAGTTTATAACTATTCTTTCATCTTGTCACCTAACTTTTTCGCCATCTTGTCATCAATATAACTGTTTTCTTCATAACAATAATTAAGGCAAAAAGTTCCAGTGATATTTAACTTTAAAAATATTTTAAAATGCATACGCAGCATTTATTGTTTGGTTTTAAAATAGCTAAATATACTAAGTAAGCTCCATTATTATTTACTTTAAAACATATTAAAACATGATGTATATTGAATCACATCAAAATCACTCAAATATTTAAATAGATAAGTTGAGTTTCGGATACTTATAAGAATAACAACTAACTGAAGCCCTAAAATACCAGAGTCATATCTTGCTGTTAGTATTTTATGAATAATATACAAGTGCCTTTTAAGTTTGTGTAAGACCACTATTATTCCATTTATAGAGGGTATGAAGCGCTTTACATATACATTTCTATTAGACAGCAACTTTCTTGTTTTTGTAAGTAATAACAAATTATCTGTTATGCAGCTCCTGAAACTGACATGCCGGGTTCGAAGCCATATTGCCACTGAATCAGGCGTGTCCAAAGCATAGGTGAAGGGGAGAGAAGGGCTGTTTATGAAGCAAACATCATTTCAGCATAGTTTTGAGCCTTTTTGCCCCAAGCCTGCGAAACACATTCTGAATCAGCTTTATCCACTTAGAAATATCTTTGAAAGATATCTTGTAATTTACTCTGTTTTAAACCTATGCCATACTCCTTAGTAACAAATACACAACTCTAATTTTCTGGTCAGGTTTTTAGTGCTTACTACAGCGTATATCCAAAATGCTAAGGATCATTTCTGCATCGGTTTAGACTTGAATTAGTTTAAACTGTTTTAGCAGAGGAGTTACATAAGAAAGAGTCTTACCAAGCTATTTTAAATTGTTCGTGAAGTTTAAAATAGAATCTAAAGTTCAACCTTACTGATGTCGTTTAGCAGAGAAATTGGTTACTTCGAGTTCTTTAATCAGTTAATGAATTAAGTTAAATCTTTTGAAATTGTAGGTGAACATAATAGTTTGACTTCTGCGTAAATACGAGGGTTGGCTGATAAGTCCTAGGCCTCTCAATGAAAACAACATTTATAGACCTTTTTTTTATTTATTTCTCAACATAATCTCCAGAAAGGCTAATAAATTTGTCATATCGGTGTTCTAATATAATTAAACCATCCCTGTAGTGTGATTTATCAAGGTCTTCAAAATTTCTGTTTAACGCATCAATGACCTCCTCGTTGCTGTGAAATTTTCATCCTCCAAGACATTTTTTTAGGTTTGGGAACAGGTGGTAGTCACTGGCTACTAGATCTAGTGAATAGAGTGGATGTTCAAGCTATTCGAACTTTAATTCTCAGATTTTTCCTATTGCAATGACTGAACGATAAGCCCGAGCATTGTCGTAATGAAACATGTTTTTTTTTTTCGCCAAATGAGGTCTTTTTCTTTTCACCTCATCGCTCAAACGTTGCACTAAGCTTATGTAGTAGTCAACAGTGATACTTTTACCATTTTCCAAGTAATCAATAGAAATAATTCCCTGTGCATCCCAATAAACACTCGGCAGAACCTTGTTAACTGACAAAATTGACTTTGCCTTTTTGGAGTTGGTTCACCGGGCGTAATTCTCTGTTTTGACTTTGATTTATTTTCTGGAGTGTAAGTGATGTATCCAAGTTTCATCTATGGTAATAAGCCGTCTCAAAAATTCACTGGGATTTTTACGGTAGAAACAGAAACAGCTTTTCTTAGCAACCGTTGATCAGGTGTCAACAAACGCGGCACCCATCTTGTACACACCTTGTGAAAGCCCAAAACATTACTTAAAATATTACCTGCACGTTCTTTTGATATGTTTACAGCTATCTCAAACAACTTTAACCATTGAATATGGATGGGCAGAGTCTTTCAATGTATTGTCCATCTCTTCCTTTATTTCTTTAGGCGTTAAGCCTTTCAAATGGAATTATTTAATCGTTGCCCATTTTTCCAAATCCTCCATTTTCGTGAAAACTCTAAAGTTGTCTTGTTTAAAGTGCTATCATTCGAAAAATAATCAAGCTATTGACTTGTAGCCATGGATACAAGCTAGTCTAGAGTTAAACTATACGATACTACCGTGTAACTGGCCTAGTGGGGCCATATCTGTGTGGGGCCCGGGACTTATCAGCCGACACTAGTAGTAATTTTTCTGTAGTTTTACTTAAGTTTGTTGCACTTGAGAAGTAGTATGTGCTTTAAAAAGTGCAGCTATTCCTGTAGATATTTTTATGAAATAGGCGTAAATTATGTCTGAACGTGAGGCCATGTAGGCTTAATATTTTGATATTTCCAAAACTTATATTATTTTGAAATGAAAATACGATCAAAATTAATTTTTAATTGCTTCCTATTTGTTCCAGCAGGTTTTAATTTAAAATACATAGTTTTTATGTTTTTAGTTTCTAGTTTTTATTTGTATATCCTTCTTTAACTGCTGTGTTATGTCGGGAGGGGTGGGAGAGTTGATGAAACATAGATGTTTTTACTCTATGAACTTTAGGGCAACTTACTGCAGGTTTCTTACATTAAGCTCAGATCCACACTTACATATTCTATGGAGAATCTAAATATATGGAATACTCATAATTAAATATAATTTTGCACCCCCACCCGGAAATCGATGCCGAGATCCGGGTGAGAAGTCAGCTTGCTGATCACTCTATCACGGAGGCAGTCAAATTAAAAGAAAACGTCCAACATCAGCAATAGGTGTTTCTCCAGAAGTAATGGGATGTTAAATCTATAGACAGTTTTCTAATTCGTTTCTGAGAGTATAATGGGCTAAAATAATTAGAAAGGTAAAATAGAAAGAATATCTTTTTCTTGAGCTTTATAGTACCTACTTTAAAATATTTTAGAGGCAACAGACTATCCCATGGCTCTACCGTCCATGTGGAGCTTGGGTCTGCCAACCTGTCAGACAGTTTCACGGCCGCGTTCGCATTGCAGAGGTGGGCGTTCATCCAACTGATACGGGGAGGTGATACAGCATCACACATCACGCACCCACATTCGAAAAAAATGAAATGGCGGGTTATTTATGGACGCTCTTTAACTGATGTGGTTCTCAGCGTCCCATTCTACACTGGGCGTGAAAGACCGCTTAATTTTGCTCAGAGGCCTCTCTATCAGGCTTGAGGTTCTTTTACGAGCCGTAAATCTATGACATGGGACCAACGGCTTTGATTTCCTTCCGAAGGAAGCTATGCTAAGGATTTTTACACCCGACTCGGAAAGTTAGCAACACACTATAACAGAGTTTATTTCAAAAATGTATTGCACTTGAAAGGTAGCATTGCGCATTGCAAAAATGTTTTTTTTTTTTCACAGGATTGAAATGTGTTCTAACTATTATTCAGAACAAGTAAACAAACAACTTAATATTTTAACAAAAAATGAAAATCCTAAAGGATTACAAACCAAATAGAATTACATAACACTTCTAGTCAAATTAGGAACATATTGTTTATAATAAGTTCGTGCATACCTCTAACAGATGGTCCAATTGCCCCGAATTTTACTCCTTGCAATGAGTGCGATCCGCTCACAGTCTTCGTTGATAGCAAATTCTATAAAGCGAAAATCAATCTCGCTTATACTCCATTGGAAGATTTTAACTTGATGGCTCCGTTGAGTTCTGCAACTCTTTTAATGCACGATGGGAAATCTACGCACATCAAATACGGGGTAATTGGGCCACTTGGTATTTACCGGGTTACTTTCACATACTCATGAAGGTTTTTAAGATGTAACCCATGATTCATAATGAACAGAACAAATATATGTTCGTTGCACCAATTAAACCTTAATACACAAATTCCATAGGGTGTTTCCCTCCTCAAATGAAATCTCAATAGGACAGTAATCACTTTTCTTCAGGTCAATTTTACCCATATGTTGGGCTTACTTTGAGGTCGCCTTTGTTTTCACGGAAATTCAAAATAGCCCCACTGTAGGTTCTACTTTGATAATTTATTTTTTAAAACTATTTTTATTGTAACAATACCATTAGAAAAGGTTTTAAAAACCTCTTATCAAGTGTAAAGCGAGAGAGACCAAAAAGTATTTTAATAATGAATCAATTTAGGAGTAGTTCTCTTTATGTGATATTTTTCTGCAGCCAGCTTCTGAGATAGTTGCTAAGTTCTCAGTTCTTTAAAGGTATTTTCAAGATTTTTATTACGGTAATTTTTGTATGCACAACTACCAGATTTCTTTTTATAATATTTAACCATTGCAGTTACGTGCAGCTGGTTTGCAAGCAGAAGACAGAAGAGTTAGGTATTCAATCATATTTGGAAATATAACATTCATTGATGTTAAAACTCAACCCTGTATGCTTCTAAAAATTAATGTGCGCTTTCAAAATAGCTTTTAAAAGCGCGTAATTGGGTATCAAACCATAGTTAGAAATATAACATTCACTTTTTTTTTAAACTCAAGCAAATGGGTTTCTAATAATTAAAATCTGGAGAGGCAGAGTCAGACCGAAAAATCCAATGCCATAGACGGAGTTTAAACCACTGATCTTCTGGTCTCTTACCCAGTTAATCTAACCACTGGGACAACAAGCAACACTAAATTCTTCAACTGACTCGCATTTTTTTCGGTAAACCACAAGGAGAGCTAACATTATTTTGAGATGTACTTCAATAGTGACTTAAAAACTTCGTAATTGCTTAAGTCATAATTACACAAGAAAGTATCGCTCAATTTAAAGAATATAACTTAATTTTACAACATAGACATTTCTCCGCGGCTTAAAGAGTAAAGAACAATCTAGAAATTGAAATTGAAATTGAGTTATATTTATAGGCGCTCGTTAACTGCTGCGGTTCTTAGCGTCCTATTCTAATATATATGCGTGAAAAGCCACTTAATATTGCTCAGGGACCTCTTTATCAGACTTGAGGTTCTTTTACATGCCATAAAGTTACGATACGGGACCAGCACTTAACTTCCCTTCCGATGGAAACCCGGAAAAAAATCCGGATTTATATACTACATTAATACGATAGATACATTCATTCTTTTATAAAATTTAAGTATTGTTTCTTTTACAACCTTGCTTTTCAGTGTTCTGTTAATTGTTCCATATAAGTTCTGTTACTTTTACGTTGTTTTGATTTAAATATCTTCTGGGGAGATTTTACATCCTCAATAAATAATGCTTCGAAGTTGTTCAATGACCTGTGTTTTTTTCTTGCAGCTTATCGTCCTTTAACTTGGTTGGTCATATGGGACGATGAATGGAATTGGTAAAATTATGCTCAAATGATCTCGGGGTACATGGAGCTTAGATTTACTCGGCATTTGCCTTCCCACGATAAGGGAAAACCCTGAAAGAAAAGCGAGATTCGAACTCGTGATCAGTTAAATGTGAGGTAGACGCTATTAACACACTGCCCAGGAGGGTACATTTTATTTAATATTATTATTTATCTTCTGTTGTATTTACCTTTAAAAGCAATATACTTACTCCTATCTGTTGAACTCTTTATATTATATTCTAACATGATTTTATTAAGTTTATAAGCTGATAGGCTGTAGTTGATCTGCAGTTTCTGCAACAGTAACAGGATGTATATATTGTTACTTAGGTCCTATGTGATACGAAATTATAAATACACGCCTTTAGAGTTACATATGTAAACACCTCGTAATTAGCATGGATTATCCATGAACAAATCCGCACCCCTGGCCCCGCTACCAGAAGTAACACAAGTAGCTTGGGAAGCTCCGGTCGCTTGCTTTCTCACAGTATTCGTAAACTATCAACAGGCTGCACATGTTAGCTCACGTTAAGCTCTTTTTCTTACAAAACGCCATTAAAGATCCAGTATCTTTAGCTATTTATTATATTTCCAGCATATTTTATTATAACAGACAGCGAATGAAAAGAAATTGCTGCTAAAACAAGCTGGTATACATACACAGCTACCGCTATGTTTTATAGACAATATGAGGGACATGCGCTTGGGAATGTCTTTTCGAAGTTACATATTGTGATTGTATTGCTGTTTAGTTAATAGGAGGGATGCTCAGAAACTAAGAATACAAGGCCCGTATTCCTGGTGTTACGTCTTTTACAGCGTACTTAGCAGTGTGAGGTAATTCTATTACATGCGGTTGGAAACTGAGTAGAGTTTCAACCACCTACAGCGTTACCGCAAAGTAAACATAAATGGCGACTCGTTTGGAAAATTGGTCTCTCGAAGAAATTCACTCAGTTATTCGATTCCTGTAGGCGGAACATGTAACCGCGGCTGTCATTCAGCTGTTAATGGTTTATGGAAACACTGTAATGCCTGGCCAGCGTGTCGAAAATTTGTAGCTGGTAGAGAAAACATCACGGACTAGGATCGCAGCACAGCGTCCACAGATTTGAACACAGCTCTCGTGGAGGAGCTGATTCAGACATATGGTGCTAAAACTGGGAATGCCTTTTGGAAACATTCATCACACAGTTCGCAATATTCTACAGTACTGAAAGCTTGTTCCCAATGGGTTCCAACACAAGGAGAAGCTCAAGGGGGCAAGCCTGCAACTTTTGCAACGTTTCTCCACGGAAGGGAACAGTTTTATTCACCGCATTGTCACGGGATCCGCCACTATGCCCCGAGCAGTAAGCAGTCATCAGTGGTTGGCCATAGACAAAGAAATTTAAGGTGGCGCCATCTGCCGGGAAAGCGATGGCACCAGTATTTTGGAACAGCGCAGGTGTCACACACATGGAGTTTTTGGAGAGAGACAACACAGTGAGCTGACTGTTACTGTGAGACCATACCATCATTACGCGAAACAATCAGGAGGAAACGCCAGGACGACTCACCAAGGGTGTCATCGTCTGTCACGACGTTGTTGAGGCATGTCATCGACCACCCTCCGTACAGCCCGGATGTCGCTCCAAGCACTTTCACCGTTTTCATATCTTGAAGGCACGCTCAATTCACTTCAAATGGGGAGGTGCAACACTTCAAGACAACGTGGCTGAGCACGTGAAGACGGAGTTCTACCAGGAGGGAATGTTCAAACTCATTCCAAGATATGAAGACTATGTGTATGTACTACATGATGGCTGTATCAGTTGTACGAAATAAAATATACTCGTTTCATTACAGACTTTATAATCTTGAACAATCCTCGATATATATACTAACTTGCATTCATATTGGATGAATACTCATGCGGTTAAAAATTATGTTACAGTTTATTCTGTAAATATGCCGTATAATCAAAATTTCCCATGCCTTCCATAATTTCAACAAACTGATTGTAAGTTGTTGGGGCTGGGAATCACAAGTAGGAATAGTGAGAAAATATATTTTAAATAAATATAGTTACCGAATCGTGAAATTATTTATAAATTATAAGAAAATTTAATCCTTAATATAAACCACGTTTTCAAAGAAAAATTATTATTATAATTAGAATGCATTTTCTGCAGCAGAATGTTACTATGGACGCTTATGCACTTTCTTGGATATTGTGATGGAGTTGAAACAAAACCTGAGATATGTGGAACATTTTGAAAGAGTAAAAGTGTAGTCTTGATATAAAAGCTGATTTATGAAATTGTACGATCTTTAAATAGCCATAGAACCCGAAGCAACGGGGGTAAATTAAATGTTGATTCTCTATGGATACTCAAAGGTTCCAACAACTATTTAACTGAACTTTTTTTTTTCGATTTTCAGACCGATTGTGATAAAAAGTTTACTTTGTATACCTTATAGGTCTTGAGGTTGAAAGCAAGAGAAGAGAGGTAAGACTACTATCAAAATACTACAAAGAAATGTAGATAAAATTTGAAAGAAAATACCTTTTGCAGTGAGATAAAAAGTTTAATGTATTGTTTAACTCGCAATACTGTATGGAATCTTTGTAAATTTAAATACAAATTCTGGTTGATTACGTAAGTTGTTCAGAGCCTACTATTAGGACAATTACAAAATGATCATGATTATAAGTAAAATATACTAGTTGTTGGGGCGAAATAGGCATACTTCGCACTATAGCTTGAAACTATTGTTTCGTAACTTTTGAGTAGGCAACTGCGCTTTGCCCTATAGTCTAAAGGTTAGGGTAGATTTACTGATAACGCACAAGTGGAAACCTGTTTGATTTCATACAAGTGTTTGACAATATACAGCTTCTGAGGTGTGAGTATGTGAGTATCATAAAAAAAGTCCATCGTGCACTGGCTAATCTCAAAATGATGTAATTTTCGATGTTATATAAAAAGAGTTTCGACATTAGATTTCGGACTAGTTCAAATATCAGCCATAAGACCGCTATAGTTGCTCGATGTCGTATATACTCATACATATAATATAAAAAGTAGTGTAGGCGCTAGCTTTGTGCTGATGACATGTGGGATTAACGTACTGCATCCCTGAAATTTAACCAAAAGTTGTGAGGAGTTAAGAAAACTGTTTTATTGATAGAATAATATAAATTCTAAACTTTAAGAAAATATGTCGTTTTTCCATCTAGGCGCACTCCAACTAACAATTAACTGAAGCTATAGATAGCTAGATACATGTTTATCAATAGACATTACCAACTTTAAACCTATTTTCTCGCAACTTATTCCAAGACTTTTCCATACTCAAAATGTTCCACACAATGCAATGGTTTCACAAATTAGTTTGAAAAATGTTAAGCTGCTTTTCAAAGGCACATTAAAGAAAATAACAATATACTTTTTCGAAATAATGCTCCAATTTTGAAAAATAATATATTAAGTTTTGAAAATCAGGAAAAGTAATAATTTTTCCCAACTAATTAGGCATAACTGAGAAAAATATAATATGTCAAACCTATTTATAAACTCATTTGCTGTAAAACTGGATTTCTTGTGGGAATATTTTTAAAAATGCATCACTTATTGCTCATTTTATTAGAACCACGAATTTTGGCAATAACTCATTATGATTTGTGTAACCAAGCAAGACAGAGTTATGATGCATAGCAAAATCATCTATATTATTGTGTATAATAATAGGTATAACCTTCAACTAGATCATCTTACATACTGTTGAATTTACAAATTTCACAGATGCACGTCCTGAAGTCAAAAGTAAATTAATTGTGTTTCGTGCATATATAATGCATATATACAGCTACAAACATACCTATTTGCATGTATACATATATAATGACATTCACATTTATATATATATATATATATATATATATATAAATTTTAGTAAATTCGATTATTACAAGTATAATTCTTGTTGCTGATAGGATAAACAATGTAATTTTATTACTTTTAGTGAACTACCGACAGTATAATACATATTTGACAATATACTACATATTGTTAAATGAATAACAATATATTGTTATTGATTTAATTGCTTTTTACACACAAACCCTGTGTAGGACAGGAGTTGGATAGATAGAGTCAGACTGTTATTCATTTGACAGAATTAAACTGTGTTGTTCGAATAAAAATTGCTAACTTATTATTCAAGTGATTAAAACCAATTTACAGCTTCTACCTTACCTTACCTTACCTACCTACACGCATACACGCATTCATACATACATACATACATACATACATACATACATACATACATACATACATACATACATACATACATACATACATACATACATACATACATACATACATACGTATGTACATACATACATACATACATACATACATACATACATACATACATACATACATACATACATACATACGTATGTACATACATACATACATACATACATACATACATACATACATACACACATACATACATACATAGAAGGCGGGCAATGTAAATTCTATCTTAAAGTTAAGTTTACCCCAGAGAAAGAGATTCCTAAAGCTTTGCCAGTGTAGACGTGTAAAAAGAGCTTCGTATTAAAATGGAGGATACCTTTCGAAATGAAAGGCAATGCTTAAAAACAAACATATTAAGCTTCTGCTTTTCTCTTTGCTTATTTATTCATGTTGAGCTAAAGCTGCTCCGTACCTTAATATACGTTTGCACAAAAGCAAGCAGACATCGCATGGGAATATGTTTAAAATATAGTCTTCCAGGCTTAGCTGCATTTCAATTCGTTGCTTGAAGCTTACAATCATTTCCGACTATTCGAGTTGGAAAAGACTACAGCGGTAACCTGTCCCCTAATACAACTTCCTCGAACAACACATGACTCTTTTAATTCACAGTTAAGCTACGCTGTGAAAACTGCATTAATTTTATTATACTTATCAAAGCACACTGTAATACTATCTTGGCGATCGTTATTCTGTATTTCTGCGAACATACAGCATACTGGCACTTAGTAAATCATGACTTTGGTGTGATTCTTGCAGCCGTGTATGGGATGAAATGAACGTCTTCACCTCTAATATCAATTAAAATGTATTCAATTTCATCTTCTTAACTTCAACTTCTCTTTAGTCATTCTTGTTTAATATCTATTGTTTCCAGTAAAAGATTATCATGTTTTTATTATGTTACCTAGAAATCGAAATGTTTGTACCAAAATTTTTATAACAATCTTAACTTTATTATTTTAAAAATTTGATGTGTTCCACTCACATGCCTTTCTTTACATCTCTGAAACAAATTATTCTTAAAATATTTTAGGCTTCTATTTACGTCATGCTAATCGAGAAAATATTAGACGAAATAGTCTAATTACTGGCTTTCTTGTTATTAGAAGCGAAATAAGGGAGTACGACAGGTTAAAGTGATGGTCAATGCATACAAGGATGAACTATGTGTACATTAAAGTTTAAATTCCCACTGCAAGAACCGCACAACAAGCGATATATTTACGCATACTTATTTGTTTATAATTCCGTAGAATTTGTACTATTAACATCCTGTAAGCTAGACGTAATGCTTCCACTATTAATGCATTATTACTATTTCCTGATTACTATTATTATTACTCTTAATAAATAATTTTCTTTCATGGCCAACACAGTTTGCTTATTAGCTGCTATTGTTACACATGAAGGCGTAAGACCAGTCTGGATTAATTGTTTCTTTCACACTGGCCCTATGAAGAACAGTTGAGGAGGAGTCAGACCGAAAAACTCAATGCCATAACCGAAGATCTCCTGGTTTCCGTCCGGTTGCTCGGATCACTGAGCTACCGTGCAAATATGCTGGTACGGCATTAAATTCTCCAGCTAACTCGCGCTTTTCCCGGTGAACCAGAAAGAAATATCAAATTATTTTGAGGTGTCATACTTACAAATTCCGGAAGTACTTAAGTCACGATTTAATGCCCTTATAGATAGCCAAAAATTAGGTATGGGATTAATTGTTTTTTCACACAAGCCGTGTGTAGGACAGGAGTTGGATAGGTAGATTCAGACTGAAAAATTCAATACCAAAGCTGGGATTTGAACCACGGATCTCCCGGTCTCTAGCCGGTTGCTCTGCCACTGAGCTACCATAATAGTTGGCTATACTATGAATCCTGGGACTTTACTTACAACATTGTAGGTCACCATTAGGATTGTTATCTCAAAATAATTTAAGAGCACCTTGTAGTTTACCAGGCAACATGCGAGTCAGTTGAAAGATTCAATGCTATTCCGGTATGTTGCCATGGTAGCTCAGTGGCAGAGCAACCGGCTAGAGATCGGGAAATCCGTGGTTCAAATCCCGGCTATGGCATTGAATTTTTCAGTCTGACTCTACCTATCCAACAATTAGGTAATTTAATCCAAAGTAATTATTTCTTTCACACCAGCCGTGTATAGGGCAGAAGTTGAGGTGGTAGAGTCAGATTTAAACCAGGATATTCCCTGGATCAAATCCCGGAGTTTGAATGTCTAAAGAATTTGAGATCTCCTTGTTGTTGACCGGGAAAAACCTGAGTCATTTGAGGAATTTAGTGCCGTAGCCCGAGCAACTGGACGGAAACCAAAAGATTCGTGCTTCAAATCCCGGCTATGGCATTGAGTTCTTCAGTCTGACACTACCATCTCAGTCTAAGACCAGGTTTTGGAGATCTTTAATTTACTTATTGGAGTTAGATTAATTCACGCAGTAATACTAAAAATACGAGGCACGTCCAGAAAATATGTTCCGTTTCAATTTATCTCCGCTGCAGCGCTGTGATCGCAGTTCGGCACATGCGCGGTAGACGCTCTGTATCAAGGAGAAGAAATGTGCGCCATTTTGAAATCGCTGTCAGCCGCATACGTTTTTTTTGTGCTTGTTTACAATGTCGGTGTTGATTGGAAATCCCGCCGCTTGTGAAATCAGATCTGTGATTCGTTTTCTGGATGCTAGGAAAGTGAAACCAATTGAAATTTATCGGCAAATTTGCGAAGTTTACGGACAAAATGCGATGAGTGAATCAATGGTGAGAAGATAGGTCCGAAAGTTCAATGAAGGACATAGTGAAGTGCACGATGAAGAACGAAGTGGGTTTCCATCTTTGGTTACAGAAGAACTGGTTCACGCGATTGATGACAAGATCCAGGAAAACGGCAAGTTTGCAATTAGTGCTCTCACTATGGAATTTCCCCAAAGCTCACGATCACTAACTCATGGAATTGTTACCGAAAAACTGAAAATTCGTAAACTTTGCTCACGTTGGGTACAGGTGGCAAACTTCTGTGAAGAAGGTATACAAAAACTTGTGCTACGCTATGAAAAAAGGCCTGCAAATTTCGGCAGTTATATGGAAAAGTAGTTTAAGAGTTGTAGAATTTGGTGCAATAAATAATTATTCTGTATCTGTACACAATTTAATTTTATTACCAAACGGAACTTACTTTCTGGACGTACCTCGTATCTCATACTTAAAGATTTGAATTCTTCTAGGATTCAGCTGAACAACAGTTGACACAGAATAAACCCTAGTATTAAATCTCGTGCGTTTATTGCTTTTTATGAACGCCACTCATCCTAATATTAGAATTCAATTGAAGTTCCATTCATGTCAGTAGTTAAGATAGAGGGATTCTGGGCCAGGGGCTAATGCGCATACATGGGAAAGATAGGGAATTCAAGGAGGAAGGAGTGTCTGGCGAGAGATCAGGGCTAGGGCTAATGCGCATACATGGGAAAGATAGGTAATTCAGGGAGGCGGGGAGGACCTTACCTAAGCTCAGAAAATTAGGTGTCTTTTTCAATCCAGTGCGGTCCTTTTCAAGGTTGTCTGCTTTGTTTTACATTTATATTTACGGCCTTTTCCCAGAATTTTGAATTGTTTAATAACGATTTTTAGTACTGTGGGGTGCCGTTTGAAGATCTCTGTTTTATTATATTTCAGCGTTTTGCTGTGCTTTTTGGGGGTGTACAGGACATTTATAAGCTCTTTGTAGGTTTTTTGAGTGCTAGGACAGCTGTTTCGAATGCTTTTAGTATCATTTCATACCAGTGGGAGGGTGTTTAAAACAGCTAGTTCCAGGGTGCTTATGAAGCATTTTAACTCTTTTAATTTCATTTCACTGTATTTTGAGGGTATGTAGGACTATAAAAATAGGTATTTTGGACTTTTTCAGGTGTTTAACAGATATTTTACATTATTTTGCAGTGCATTATTTATTGGTTTTTAGCACTTCCTCAGACATTTTTTATCTTTTTGAGATACTTTTTTAGTGCTTTTTGGTGCTTTCACATACATTTTTCAGGATTTTAGTAGTGATTTGTAGCGTTACTACTGTTGTTTAATGTGCTTTTAATGCTATGTCATACCATTTTGGGGGGCGGGTGTTTATGACTGTAGGACAGGGTGTTGATGAGACATTATAGCACTTTCAGGCATATTGCTAATATTTTAGAGTATTTTCAGTGCTTTCTGCTGGTTTTTAACACTTTTATGGACAATTTGAGCACATTTGAGCATATTGTGCAGTATTTTGTAGTGGTTTTGTAGTGCTTTATGTCTCCTTACAGATCATTTACGACTTTCAAGGTATACAGAACATTAGAGTACTGTTAAACCCTTACACAATAGGTATTTCAACTCACTTTGGAAGTATTTTTGGAAGATTTTTAAGAACTTTATGACAACGACGACATTTTAGTTCGCTTAGGAGCACTTTAAGCGTATTTCAGGTAATGTACTTTTCATGCAGTTTTCTTATGTTTGATAGTAATTGAGGTAATTTTTGTGCTAGTTTATATCATTTCTGCAAAAATTTTAAGCATTTTTGTGGTAATTGATGTCATCGTTTCAGTGTTTCTGACGTTTTTCACACTATTTGCTATGTTTTATAGCATTTTCATATGTTCCAGGATGTTCTGATCGCTTTTAAAGCCAATCCGGTATTTTAGAGTTTTGTCATATTCTTCCATAGTTTGAATCAATTCTGTGTTCTGTTTCAAGTGATTTGCGGTCCTGTAAGAGTCATATTATATATCCTTTTCGCATACTATTGCATGTTCAGATGATAACTTCTGAAGCGAGAGGATATGTTTACATGGTTTCAGTCTTTCCTAGATTGTATATCTAACATAACCTAACTATTCGTTTCTCCGTCTTTATATTTGTCTTTTTGTATGAAGTCTCTTTTCCTATGTTGTTACTAGAAGCAGGGTCTAAGCCTTTGTTGTCGAAGTGTTTACTGTTTTGTGATCATTATGATTCCACGTGTTTTATTCGTCTTTTGTTGCTTTTATGGTCTATTTTCTTTTATTCAAGATGCTTTTTGGCTCTAGAATAAAGATATCGACATTTGTTGTTACTGTTGAAGCGTTGGGCATATTTTCTGACTCATTGTTAGTATATTTAGGTTTTATATTAAGATAATTAGCATTAGAGGTTAGGCGTCTCTCCTTTTTTATCTGGGCTTGAGACCAGCATTAGAAATGCATTCTAATGGCACAGTTCCCGCCACCTCTCATTCTTATTCTTCTCTCTTCGTATACCCTTGCTAGATGCATGGGGGTGTTCGGAGTCTAAGCTTCAATTTTCCTACCACGTCACCGATGATGAGCAATGCATGTAGTATTCTCTCACGATACGTTCACAATTTAGTAATGACCATAAGCATAGGTTGATATTCCATCATCAGCAATCACTCTTTTATCATCATGGGGCGATAGAGCGATTTTGTTGACTTTTACAGACGAAACGTTATGCTGTTGTGACATCAAATTCATTGGAGTTCTTATTATTTCACTGCTTTTAAGACAACCTACATAGCTGTCGAATGTGATGTACTGCTTAATAGCGCTTCGTTTTAGACCTTTAATCTTTCTGATCATTCCTCCATCACTATGGAGAGCATACATCCTAGGTCTCAGTCCCACAAAACGTTGGATGATTTTCCCGCTAGCTTCATCTTTAAACTTTCCCAACACGTTTTAGTTCTGTGTGGAGTAGCACATGTGGCTTGCAGGGTAATCAGATGTATCCAAATGTTCAAGAAATTGCATTTTGTCGTGGTATATGTCAGCTGTTGTAACTCGATGAATGAAGGAGTCAGTATCCATATACATGAGCTTCAGGTTTTCTGTTCTATAATACGGCAATAGCACATCATATTGGTATGAATGCATGACGGTTTTTGATATATCAGGTATGCTCATTCCAATGTATATTGGCTTGTTGAATATAATCTCTCTTGATGCCATATGAACAGCTGCTAGGTTAGGACCATATATACTTCTGTCGATGAATGTAGGCTTAGAAATCAGCTTTTCCAATGTTTTCTCGTTCGTCACAAGGCGTATATCCATGCGATTTCGTATATTCTCCATGGTTTTTCCAAACATTGCATTGATGAAGAGTTTATACAGATCCTTTTCAAAGTCATTTCTAGCCTGTTGCCTCAGCTTGTTATTAAACGCTATGTAAGGTTTTAACCAGCACGATTGTTGAAATTGTAGCACACGATGGATTTTTGTTAGTCGTAGTCCATGTGAGAGTGCCTGTTTTAACGTCATGTAAAGGACAACATATTTCTTCCTGCTTCCAAGGTGAGCAATTAGTTTCTTTACACTTGAATTTTCTGGTTTCAGACACTCAGGTAGGAACGGCAAATCATTATGTAGATCGTGAAGCTCAGTAGGGTAATCCACATCAACTTCGAATATGTATCCAAGAGGATCATCTTCTTTTAGTGTTTCTATATTAATACTATCAGGAGAAATCCTCCATAAGGCAGTGGATGCTGCATAGCTCATCCATATTGGTTATTTGCGTCTTCGTATGTAATAAATTGTGTTGGTTTATTAGGATCAAACTCCTCCATGTAAGTGTTGTTAGCCTGGGCATACCAATGAACACCTGACATAATCCTCCTCTTATGCCAGATTCTACCATGAGAAGCTGCTCATAATCCATTAATAATTCAAGTTCAATTCCGGTGTACAGAAGAATAGCGTCCCAGGTTAGTCCTGGAGATGTAAAGTAATGTGCAGGATCAACTTTATGAGTATTCAATGTTTGCTCTCTGAAGGCTTCAAAAACATCTGCGAGTAGGAGAACATCTGAGGTTAAGTAGAGATCACTGTATTCTCCCAAATTTCGGATATTAAACTGCTCCCATACATTTGCAGCATGTTCGTAGTCTTGATCATTGATTTCCTCTTCATTTAGTCTATTGTAGAACGCTCTCTTTGGAGGCAAGAATGTTTCTTTTAAAGCATCCCATGAAGTTATGTAATCATAAGGAAATACTCCTTTGCGAGTCACCAAACCAATCTATTGAATGCACTTTATTCGAAGTCTTTATCTAAATTAATTTAGGAGATATATGAAGCTAAAGTTTAATATATCCACCCAGATTCGAACCCAAGTTATTTGGAGCCTCTGCAGTAACTGGCCTTGATCCGCCGAAAGGAGAGGAGTATATCACCTTTTACGGCATTGCTCTATCTATCATTGCTCTAATAAAGTGCATTCAATAGACAGGAATTAGTGAAGTGTTATAAGTATACACCACTTTATCTTAGGGTCCTGGGTTGGATGAGAGAACTTAAACCCGATTTTCTGAGAAACCTTTAGTCCTAGCATGATGGGACAAAGATTATGTGGTAACTATTATTGTACTAAATCAGATTAAAGTATAATTTGTAATCCTGGGTGTTTGGTTTGAATCCATAACTTTCGATGGCTTTTTAAGTTTTGGGCTGAAACCTGAGCGATAAGCCCTAAATTAACATAGAAAATCTATTATTAATGGTCTTAGCATGTCAAACAATGATTATATATTGATTTAATCTTGAGGGCCTCGGTTCGATTCTAGGTTGATATATGAAAATTTAATGTCTTATAGGGGCTATACTAATTTAGATACTGGCTTCGAACAAACTTTATTCAGTATACAGCATTACGGAATTATTAAATATATATATATATATATATAGATTTACCTGAAGGTCCTGGGTTTGAGGAACATCTTTAAAAATAGTTATCTCAGGAACTATTAATCCTAACGAGGCGTTGCAAAGCTTCCAACATAGTTGTTGTTACACGACAACAGTTTTGAGAAAAAAGTATGATTGTAGGTCCTTGGTTCGAGTTTATAGCTTCGAGGACATTTTAAGTTTGAGCGTAATTCTCGACTACTAGACCGAAATTACCAGGAATACGTGTATATTGATGTTTTTAGCGCATGCAATTAAGATTCTAAGTACTTCTTAGTCTAGAGTGCCCGCTTCGATCACCGACTTTAATGGACCTTAATTCTAAGATGAATAACTCTTAAGAGGAATGGACTTGAAGAAAGCGAATAAAGCGGAAGCGGTTGCCCCTCCCTCCGTTCTTGAATATTGATACAAATAAAAAACGATAGCATTAGGGACTTAGTTCGAGTCTATAAAGGGTCCGTTTTTATAACTTCTAAATTAAGATTGTTATATAGCTTAAATAAATATGCAAAATAAGGGCTAGTATTGGGAATATTAAACTGGTTAATAACTTTATAAAAAGAACACTGGTTCAATTCCCGTCCTTTCATGACTGAACTTTTTAAGATTTCATGTGCACTGCAACTTTTAAAGGCGAATAAGCCCTGGAGCGCTTATATAAATGTATTAATATGCTGAACCAGCTATATACAACTACCTTATCCTTACGCTCTAGGTTTCGATTACATAAAACTTGGAGAAAATGCAACTGAATTAAATAATATTTTTACCGATAGGGGGTGTGCTTACAATGCTACCCTGGGAAAATACGATGAAAGTCTGGTCTTTAGGGGAAGGAAGATGAGCTAGGCCGTTGGATAACGTTTATGTGTAAACAACAAGTGACGATTGAGAGATTTCCGACTTCACATGCAAAATACAGTTTAAATGAAAATTAATCGCCTGCGGTACCACAAGTAGTAAAAGCGGTCATTAAACATTACCAAAAATAAAAATGTATGAATTTTTCGTTATAATGGTATATAAACGCTAATAGAGTCATTAAAACACAAAAAATATGCGATTGGCGTATAATTTAACTTCTTAAAAACCTCTAAAATATGGGTGTGCTGTACTAGAGGGGAAAGTGTATACATCTGTTCTGGCTACTATCCTTCTGTCGAGAGTAGTGTATGGCGTGGAAGGAGAGCATGTCTGAACATGATGATTCAAGAATAGGCATGATAAAAATAAGGCTTTTAGGAGATGATGTTAAATAGTGACGTATGAGGTTGGGAAGAATATGCAGGGGAGGGGTTAAAACATGAAAACCGGTTTTAGGGAGGGGAGGCAGATGCATTAACCTGTCGGACGGCTTTTATGAGGAGCAATAGCGAGAATTGAATGTTGAACTTACGACTTACATGCTTAATCCATGATTATATGATAAATCATGGATTTATGCAGATAAAAGTATTTAAAATCTATTAAAAAGATGAAAAAACCCGTATTAGATATATAATTTAACTTCTTAAAGGTTCTAAAATATGAGTCCTAACTCGAGCAGTAAACTCAGAAAAAAACAGGGAAATGACATTGTTTAAGTCACGTGGCCTTCAAGCAGGTCCATGCCGTTGGTATATATAGGAGGGGTTGTCTATAGCAGATCTTCATTGCGACAGTTTGCTTCGAGCGCATCAGCTCCTCTTAGTGAAACTAGCTATCGATTGTGACAAGAACGTGTTACAGCGAGAACAGTTCTGAACTTCTAATTATACCCAGAAGGATTTATTACACTGGAGACATGCAGAAAGTTACATTCAGCGGACTATCTGCGAACACTACTTCTGGCTATAGTTGTATTAAGTGTGGCAAAAGCTTTCTAAGGAGTTATGGCAGGAGACGGCATGAAATGAGTTGCGGTCAACTCTTCAAATGCAAACACTGCGCTACAACCTTCGGGAACAGCTACAATGGGAGTCGTCATGAAGAGCATTGCGGTGCAGACATACCCCTGAAGAAGACAAAAACCGAGCCTACTAGACATCAACTATTGACTACGATGGACAACGAAAGCAATATGAAAGAGTATGAGACAGCGTTTGAAGGGCGTCTGAAATCTTACTCCATCCGATGCAACTCTAGCAAGGACCTGAAGACTTATCTACACGAAGCTAAGCAGAGGATTATACAGTCAGTCAAAAAAGAGCTCCCCATGCATAAAGCTGTGAAGATTAACCTGTTAGTGGAATGCCGATTTGTAAATAGTGCTGGAGAAACTACAGACAAAACCTTCAAAATCAGGAATCATGCAGTATTTCTAGAAACTGATTTAAACACCATGTTAGAGACGGAATTCAAGAAACTGGATGCTGAAATGGATGAATCACAACTTAAAGGAAGCAATTGGGCCCTGTTTGCTGTGGAGGGAGTACGCCTTCGAATTAACAAGTACAACCCTCTTCGTGGAAGCAGTTATATTCCTCTACCTGCATCTATCGAAGCAAAGAAAGCGTGTGTGAACCCTCAGAACCATCGTGATGAGCGGTGCTTTTTATACGCAATCCTTGCTCAATTCGTCGACAACAAGCCTCAACGTATCAACAAATACAAGAAATTCGAAGAAAAATATGACTTCTCGTGTATCACGTTTCCTACGCCCTTGTCTGAAATCCCGACATTTGAAAAGAAAAATGATATGCCTATTAACGTGTTTGGACTGGATGAAAAGAAGCAAGATTTCCCAATAAAGGTTGCGGAGGAAGAACTAGCTGATCATCGTGACCTTCTTCTTCTGAGTAATGGAAATGGAACGCATCAGTATGTCTATATCAAGAACTTTGAGAAGCTTATTCCAGAACAAAACACAAAATATAAAGGACGAGTGTACACCTGTAAATGCTGCTTCACTCATTTTGATGGCCAATGAGGTCGCAGTGGGGTGCAAAAATTAAAGGAACATGCTACTATCTGTAAGCAACATGCTATCGCTAGGATAGTTATGCCTACAAAGGAAACCTCTATCCTTCACTTTAAAAATGTGGAAAGGATGTTGAAACTCCCGTATGTCATCTATGCAGATTTTGAGAGTATTCTTAGTCCGTATTACTCATGCGAGTCTAACCCGGAAGCTTCCTACACAACACCCTATCAGAAGCATTCTCCTATGAGTTTCGCTGTTTACGTCAAACCAGCGTCATCTGTTGAGCAGCTACAGACTGATCTTCCTATTGCTCCTTATGTATACAGAGAATATGATGCTGCTGAGAAATTTATGGGTTGTCTAATGTCTCTTGCAAATAAGATTAGCAGTATATACAAATCTGCTAAACCTCTGAAACTAACGGACCAACAACAGGAGGATTTTGAGTCTTCTACTGAATGCTACTTGTGTAATAAAAAATTCACTGAAGAAAATTGGAAGGTTAGGGATCATGACCATTTGACTGGCGAATATCGAGGAAATCTCCATAATGAATGTAATCTAGCCTGCAAACACCTAAATATATTCCTGTCTTCATGCACATCTTAAGCGGATATGATTCTCATTTCATCGTTAAACAGTTAGGTTGTACAAGTGAAAGAGTTGAGGTGATTCCGTGCTCAGAAGAAAAGTATATTTCATTCTCGAAGCATGTTGGAGATATTAAGCTCCGGTTTGTGGATACATACCGTTTCCTCAGTTCAAGTTTGGATAAACTGACAAAAACCCTAACATAGTTTCCTGAGATATGCGAATACTTTGGATAAGAGAAGATTGGTTTGGTGACTCGCAAGGGAGTATTTCCCTACGATTACATAACTTCATGACACGTTTTAAAACAAACATGCTTCCCTCCAAAGGAAGCGTTCTACAATAGACTAAATGAAGAGGAAATCAATGATCAAGACTACGAACATACTGAAAATGTATGGGAGCAGTTTAATATCCGAAATTTGGGAGAATATAGTGATCTCTACTTAACCTCAGATGTTCTGCTACTCGCAAATGTTTTTGAAGCCTTCAGAGAGCAAACATTGAATACTCATAAAGTTGATCCTGCACATTACTTTACATCTCCAGGACTAACCTGGGACGCTATTCTTCTGTACACCGGAATTGAACTTGAATTATTAATGGATTATGAGCAGCTTCTCATGGTAGAATCTGGCATAAGAGGAGGATTATGTCAGGTGTTCATTGGTATGCCCAGGCTAACAACACTTACATGGAGGAGTTTGATCCTAATAAACCAACACAATTTATTACATACGAAGACGCAAATAACCAATATGGATGAGCTATGCAGCATCCACTGCCTTATGGAGGATTTCTCCTGATAGTATTAATATAGAAACACTAAAAGAAGATGATCCTCTTGGATACATATTCGAAGTTGATGTGGATTACCCTACTGAGCTTCACGATCTACATAATGATTTGCCGTTCCTACCTGAGTGTCTGAAACCAGAAAATTCAAGTGTAAAGAAACTAATTGCTCACCTTGGAAGCAGGAAGAAGTATGTTGTCCTTTACATGACGTTAAAACAGGCACTCTCACATGGACTACGACTAACAAAAATCCATCGTGTGCTACAATTTCACCAATCGTGCTGGTTAAAACCTTACATAGCGTTTAATAACAAGCTGAGGCAACAGGCTAGAAATGACTTTGAAAAGGATCTGTATAAACTCTCCATCAATGCAATGTTTGGAAAAACCATGGAGAATATACGAAATCGCATGGATATACGCCTTGTGACGAACGAGAAAACATTGGAAAAGCTGATTTCTAAGCCTACATTCATCGACAGAAGTATATATGGTCCTAACCTAGCAGCTGTTCATATGGCATCAAGAGAGATTATATTCAACAAGCCAATATACATTGGAATGAGCGTACTGGATATATCAAAAACCCTCAAGTATTCATACCAATATGTGTTATTGCCGTATTATGGAACAGAAAACCTGAAGCTCATGTATATGGATACTGACTCCTTCATTCATCGAATTACAACAGCTGACATATACCACAACAAAATGCAATTTCTTGCACATTAGATACATCTGATTACCCTGCAATCCACATATGCTACTCCACACAGAACAAAAAAGTGTTGGGAAAGTTTAAATATGAAGCTAACGGGAAAATCATCCAACGTTTTGTGGGACTGAGACCTAAGATGTATGCTCTCCATAGTGATGGAGGAATGATCAGAAAGATTAAAGGTCTAAAACGAAGCGCTATTAAGCAGTACATCACATTCGACAGCTATGTAGGTTGTCTTAAAAGCAGTGAAATAATAAGAACTCCAAAGAATTTGATAATATCACAACAGCATAACGTTTCGTCTGTAAAAGTCAACAAAATCGCTCTATCGCCCCATGATGATAAAAGAGTGATTGCTGATGATGGAATATCAACCTATGCTTATGGTCATTACAAAATTGTGAAGGTATCGTGAGAGAATACTACATGCATTGCTCATCATCGGTGACGTGGTAGGAAAATTGAAGCTTAGACCCCGAACACCCCCATGCATCTAGCAAGGGTATACGAAGAGAGAAGAATAAGAATGAGAGGTGGCGGGAACTGTGCCATTACCATGTAAACATATCCTCTCGCTTCAGAAGTTATCATCTGAGCATGCAACAGTATGCGAAAAGATATATAATATGACTCTTACAGGACCGCAAATCACTTGAAACAGAACACAGAATTGTTTCAAACTATGGAAGAATATGACAAAACTCTAAAATACCGGATTGGCTATAAAAGCGATCACAACATTCTGGAACATATGAAAATGCTATAAAACATAGCAAATAGTGTGAAAAACGTCAGAAACACTAAAACGATGACATCAATTACCACAAAAATGCTTAAAATTTTTGCAGAAATGATATAAACTAGCACAAAAATTACCTCAATTACTATCAAACATAAGAAAACTGCATGAAAAGTACATTACCTGAAATACGCTTAAAGTGCTCCTAAGCGAACTAAAATGTCGTCGTTGTCATAAAGTTCTTAAAAATCTTCCAAAAATACTTCCAAAGTGAGTTGAAATACCTATTGTGTAAGGGTTTAACAGTACTCTAATGTTCTGTATACCTTGAAAGTCGTAAATGATCTGTAAGGAGACATAAAGCACTACAAAACCACTACAAAATACTGCACAATATGCTCAAATGTGCTCAAATTGTCCATAAAAGTGTTAAAAACCAGCAGAAAGCACTGAAAATACTCTAAAATATTAGCAATATGCCTGAAAGTGCTATAATGTCTCATCAACACCCTGTCCTACAGTCATAAACACCCGCCCCCCAAAATGGTATGACATAGCATTAAAAGCACATTAAACAACAGTAGTAACGCTACAAATCACTACTAAAATCCTGAAAAATGTATGTGAAAGCACCAAAAAGCACTAAAAAAGTATCTCAAAAAGATAAAAAATGTCTGAGGAAGTGCTAAAAACCAATAAATAATGCACTGCAAAATAATGTAAAATATCTGTTAAACACCTGAAAAAGTCCAAAATACCTATTTTTATAGTCCTACATACCCTCAAAATAAAGTGAAATGAAATTAAAAGAGTTAAAATGCTTCATAAGCACCCTGGAACTAGCTGTTTTAAACACCCTCCCACTGGTATGAAATGATAATAAAAGCATTCGAAACAGCTGTCCTAGCACTCGAAAAACCTACAAAGAGCTTATAAATGTCCTGTACACCCCCAAAAAGCACAGCAAAACGCTGAAATATAATAAAACAGAGATCTTCAAACGGCACCCCACAGTACTAAAAATCGTTATTAAACAATTCAAAATTCTGGGAAAAGGCCGTAAATATAACTGTAAAACAAAGCACACAACCTTGAAAAGGACAGCACTGGACTGAAAAAGACACCTAATTTTCTGAGCTTAGGTAAGGTCCTCCCCGCCTCCCTGAATTACCTATCTTTCCCATGTTTGCGCATTAGCCCTAGCCCTGATCTCTCGCCAGACACTCCTTCCTCCTTGAATTCCCTATCTTTCCCATGTATCCGTATTAGCCCCTGGCCCAGAATCCCTCTATCTTAACTACTCATGTCAACCTATATTGGGCCACATTTATGGCAGTTTCTTGATCAGGGAATTTCCAGTTCGCGAGTTCCACACTGTGACGAGAGACCAACGCATCGCACATACAGTTGAGCCTATTTTATACCCAGTTGTAAGTAATTCGCATTTTTATGTAAATTTTCGTAGGTCCCGGCAAAATGTAATTTAGAAACCTCTTAACAGAACATTATTTATACGTAATGTATTTATATGTAATTTGCTGTTATACGTATTAAATTTCAGTGAAATACAACTGAGTTTTACGTAATTATAATTAGCATTCGGCATACACTATCTTAAAAGAACCTTAAGGGTATTTTCCTTATCTCTGTTCACAAAGACGCAAGCTGAGTGGTCTCGGAAACAAAAGACAATAATATGTTTGCTGGTAGAGCGCGATAATGCAGCAACAAACGAGAAGTAAAGATATGGTGTTTATTGTTAAACAGCTGATCCAATTCACCTCTCCCTTACTGATCCAATTCACCTCTCCCTTACTGAAAAGGGGAAGGATGAGTTTTATTCTTGCTTAAATTTGTTCATTTAATGAAATTTTGGTTCTCTTTTACGATTATGCTTAGGAATTCAAATTGTTTGTGTTTCAGTTCTCAGTTGCTTTTAATCAGCCATGGAGAACAGAAAAAGGAAATGATATACGCTTGATCAGAAAGTGAAACTCATATGTGAGGTGGAGCTTAATCCACACAAAACATAACCGACATTTCTTCAGACTTAGGAATTGCTTACTCCACGCTATGTACAGTCATCAGTTACAAAAGTGTTATTTTGAATGCGTTTTTAAAATTGGGTGCCCAATCAACAAAACGCAGCCGTCAGCAACAAGGAAGATATGTTGATTTGGAAATGGCACTTTCCATTTGCTTCCAGCAGAAACGGCCTGCAGGTCTACTAATCAGTGGCGACATGCTGAAAGCAGAAGCGATAGATTTAGCTAAAATAATGAACATCACGGCTGATTTCAAGGCTTCATCACGATGGTTGCAAGGATTTAAAGAGCGTCATGGAATCACAGGGAAAACAATTTGCGGCGAGTCGAATGTGTGGATGACATCACGGTTCAACATTGGAAGAAAGAGGTTCTACCAGGAGTCATAAGGGACTATCAGTCTCAAAACATCTACAACTGTGATAAGACTGGCCTATTCTACAATCTCCTTCCCAGCAAGACATTAGCTGAAAAGGGTGACTCATACCATGGAGGGAAGAAAATTAAAATTCGCGTAACAGTTCTTCTTGCCAGTAATGCAGATGGATCAGACAAACTTCCCAAGAATCCGAGGTGTTTTAAGGGTGTGAAAACAAAACATACGGAATGTGAATCCAATAGGAAGTCTTGAATGACTATGATTTTAATGGAACGGTGGTTAAAAAACTGCACATTAAAATGAAAAAGAAGTAGAATAATATTCTTCTTTCTATGGATCGATGTACAGCACATCCACCTCAAATCATTTTGGAAAATGTTCGAGTGGAATTTACCCTCCTAACTGTACTACTCGTTTACAGCCGTCTTGGTTTGGGCATCATTGCAAATTTCAAAGTTCATTATAGAAAAATGCTGGCTCAACATTTAGTAAAACTGATATGCAGGAAATTAAAATATCGGCATTAACTTACTACAAGCCATGGGATTTATTTCGGCTGGCTGGAAGTAGGTGTCGTCCTCCACAATCAAACACTGCTACATTAAATCTGGTGTCTTGGTGATGATATTGGTAGTGATGAGCCTATAAATGAGCTAGGTCTACCGGAGGGTGTAAATTGCATATTGATGATAGTCTATCTGTGAGTGGGGAACTACAGGATGAGGAGATTTTGGCTGATGTGTGCCATAAACATGGCGGTGATCATGAAAGTGAACCAGCTACAAGCAACACTGACAGTAATGTGGATGACGACTCAATATCTAAGGTGAGTGAAGCGTTAAGTGTAATAAATGTGGTAGGCGTTACATCAGTGATAAAAATAGTAGTGTGAAAGCTCTAAATTCATTAATAAGTTTGCAAAATGAGATTTATGCACATAGTGCAGAAAAGTGAAACAAGCTAAATTAACTGATTTCTTTAAAGGAGGACCAAGTTCAAAATAATATTTTCGTCGTACGTATCTTTGTTGTTTGTAAAATTATTTTACATGTAGGTCCACTGTATTGCCTTTTTTTTAATATGCATGATGCGTTATCAAAATCTCAGTTTTAAGTAATTCTGAGTTACAAGTAACCTTTCCTCGTTCCCTTGATATACGCATAAATCAGGTTCAACTGTAGATGGCTCCACAGGACAAAATATCGATTAGCGGACGTGAAATATGGCGAATTTAGTCCAGAGAAATTTCCTTCAGGTATATGGTCCTTTTGCTTGAAAATAACTATTTCACGGGATAGCAACTTTATTTTTCTTCCGATGGAACCATGATAATGATTTATATATTAAGAAATCCATCACACTTCGTCGGGTTGAATCCGCAACCTCAGATATCAGTACTACACATCGGAGGACCATTCTTGATACTAATAAATGTGCGTTTATAACGATTTCGTGTTGAGCTTTGTTCCCTCAAGTTAAAAAAATCCTTGGTAAAAGGTTCCTTCACACTATGAAGCCAATGTTTGACTTTCTTGCAGGGAATAGCTTCCATGAAACTATAATAATGAAAAGATTAGGTATGTTATATAATGCAGCCGTAGAGACTTTTCCTTCAAGAAATAAACTCACTGCAAAAAAGCAGTATGTAGATATATATATATATATATATATATATGCAAATCCTCTTTCAAGCTTTACTAAAACGAAACATAAAAATTTCCTCTTCTAACATAAATGCGAGTTCCAATAAGAGCACATACCAACACATGCTCTTTTTGTATAGAACGTTTCAAAATCGTTGGGATGTGTCAATTCCCCAGTGTAGTAGTAGTGATTATATAAACAATTGAATCAAAAATTCAATTTATATATAATTTAAGCATGCTGGAAGGAAACTGAAATTGTCCATTAATGTAAGGAAATTATAAAAGTATTCATAAAGAGAAATACTAGTTCAAATACACCGTCAACGCTATTGAAGAAAGAGTGATGAAGAATGCATTTCAATAAAACGGACTACAAAATGAACATGCAAAATGTGAATAAGCAATGTCGTGATCTTCAATTCAACTGTAGGTTTGAGATTAAAGGAATCATATTTTCTTGGTTTTTGTTCTATATAAATATATATGTTGTGTATATGAATAAATGTAACTTCACAAATGAATAAGTGTATATTTGAATTTAAAACTTAACTCTTAAGCATATTTTGTGAATTATTGATTTATAGTACATACCGTTTCTTAGTTTGATTAAAAGATACATCGCTTTTGAAAAAAAATCTGATGTGTTCCATTCACATGACTTTCTCTACATCTCTGTAACAATTTACTGTTAAAAAGCTCAGGCTTCTATTTACTTAACGCTAATCGAGAAAAAAAAGCAGAAACAGTCTTATTACTTGCTTCCTTGTAAGTAGAAGCGAAATAAGGGAGTCCATAGGTTAAAGTGATAGTCAAAAGCTGGTTGCTATGTGACTGAAGTTTCTTTGCTTGTGTGGATAGGAGTTGACAACTTCCTGTATGAGAAAAGTATAAGTTTTTCAAAGCTGATAAGAAAAGTCAGGAATATCATAAAAACGATGAACTCCATGAAAAAAATGTATATGACATAAATTCTGTGTTTTAATGTGCTCTGCATTTTCTGTGTGGTAAGGTTTTATCCATCTCTTACGGTTTAGCAGTTATGCACAATTCCGTGAAATTCATCCAGAATAAAGTAGTCTTCAGAGGCTATTCCCATAAAATTCAAGATATATATTTTATTTTAATATACGATATTTTAAACAAAATCGTTAGAGCCATTTTTAAGAAAATGAAAATGTTCGAAATTTTTCCATATAAAGGGTAGTTTGGGGTGGGGGGATTTTCTTGAAAATCTTCGTGTCGCATCCTTGGAAGATACCAAACTTAGATATTAAGTTTGGGCTTTAACGGTCTTTTCGTTTTTGAGCTATGCTGCCCACAGACACACACACACACACACACACATACATACAGACACAAGGACATTTTTCTAAAAATTGGATTCAGGTAATCTCAAAACATGTATTTCGGTGAAATCTCAGTATCGAATTTTTAGGTGTAATACAAATACCTTCTCTATACGCTATGTACATGGTTCGTATAGAGAAAGTAAAAAAAATACAGAAATGCAGTTCTCAAAGCTTATTTCCAAACACCTATTATTTTCTGTATGTGCCCTTACAACTCCTAAGTTGTACGCCATTCCTTCCCCAATGAACATCAGCCTGAACCCAAAACCTATATAAAAAAAGGCACTTCTAAACTCAGTGTAAAATATATTTGATTCCTCCTCCAAAGAACAGCTTCCCTTAAACCAAAGTATAGGAAGAGAGCAGTGTAACAGGTAGGCGATTGCCAGACGTCGGTGCTGACAGTCCAGAACATCGTAGGAAATAAATGTGTGGGGGGAGGACTGTATGTTATTTCACAAAGAAGTGAGAAGTTTTGGCCCAATTGACCAGCTTCCTTCAGCTGGTTCCCTTTGGGACAAGTCAAAGAATCACTGAGGTAAGATATGAAACTCTTACCGAATAAGGTACTCTCATAACAAATGCAGAATTCCACTCACGTCCGTACATTATTTCCACACTCAGACGTACCCCTAGAGAATGGGGGAGAGAGGAAGGCATAAAAACTCTGAAGAGTTTGCAGAGAGGGCTGGTGCTAGATGGACTTGACCCCATCAATCACGGCGTTTTAAGAAGCTTACTTCACACACGCACACGTCATGACTGATTTTGTTTTATGGTCGGTCGAGGGATGGGATATCCACGCGGGTATGTCTGCCGCTATGATTGATAATCCATCTCTACCTGTCTGCCATCTGGGTAAATATTTGTATTTCATATACGCACATACATAAACTTGTTTTTCTTTTTTTGGAACATTTGTTGACAGCTGGAGTCACATCATCATTTGCTGAGGCTGTTAAGAGGGATGAGGCACGTCACATGTGTAAGAACATGAACGAAATATGCGCTCAGCTGTACTATCATGTGTCATACAGAATATCTGTGTTTAAGGAGCATGCCACAAATAAGCAGTGTTAATTACTTTCAGGTAATTTCATATTTTAACAAATGCTAACTAAATAGATCAATCAACATTTCATGTTCTTCAAGAGTTTGCTTCTGTATCTCATGTTTTGTAAATGAACTTCTTGGGTATGCGTAAGAAACGTACTAGTGAGGTACTATTAATATTATGAACAAAATCTATAGATATCTAAAGAAAAATTGGGCAAACAAAATTTTATATTATATCCACTACCCAATCGAAGTTACCGCAAAATATTCCTCATTTATATCGAAAAATAACAAGTCAATAATGCAATAAGAAGTCGTTACTTCATATTGATATATATAGACACACACACACACACACACACACACACACACACACACACACACACACAGGCTGTTTCAAGAGATACCAAACGAAGATAGCAGTCGACTAGCTTACACTTTGGCTTGTCCGAAACTTGATGCGTATTTAAAGTTTTATGTGTGTTTAAAAAACGCATACATTTGGGACTAGACAGCGAAGGAACAACGGTTGCCATACGCCACGTAAACAACCTCAGAACGTGTTATACGAAACACATAACAAAACCCACATGCACCCGGAGGTCCCGGGTTCAATTCCCGGCTGGGGCGGGGAATTTTTCTTTAACCGGAATTATTCCCTATCCCCCATAGAGTCTGGAAGTATGAATGTGAGAGTGAATGTGCGTGTGTTTAGTAATATAAAGTTTAATCTAATGTTCTGAACCTACAGTTTCACAGGTGAAAGCCCCGATATGACCATTGATGTTAAAGGGGGCTATACAAATGAAGAAGAAGAAAAAAAAAACCCCACATGCTACGTTTTCCATTACTAAGCTGATCTGTGCCGCGCCGGCTTGTCTATTAAACCACGCCTACACCACGCGACTGGGGCTTTCGCTACCATCGGCATCTCTCTTGGAGTGGGCCAAGCACGAGCTATTAGGTTATGTATGACTGCTTAATCCATGGTGATTTTATGACAGTTTTTGTATGTGCTAAATTTAAAGCTGAAAATTATATTCCCGTATCACATACGGTATGACCCACAAGATACACATCTTTTTTTTTGTGTCGTTTTGAAACATCCTGTATATATCATATATTTTTATATAAGAAGGCATACAAGTGAGTTGTCAGTGGTAACCTTTTAATAACATTGAGTATCACTGCTTTAAATGGATTCTTTGATTTATATTTTCTGCAAAATTATACAAAAAGCATGGGATATTACCGCTGACTCCAATTAGTAATCCAAAATCGATAATTGAAGAAATATTATATTTATTTTGAGTAGAAGCTTTAAGTGTATTGCTTTATTTTTATATAATATTACAAGTTTATAAGCATGTTATTATGCTTATTTCCTCAATTTCATAAGAAGTATGCGATACTTTGTGTCAAACCTTTATTGCCTGTCTGGTTAGTGTGGTGGTAGTGTGTTTGCCTCATATTGAACAGGTCGTGAGTTCGAATCTCACTTAGGGTGAGTTACCCGGATAAGTTTTTTCGGAGTTTTCCCTTATCCTGAGAAGACGAATATCGAATAACTTTAAGCTCTATGGACCCCGAGATCATTTGAGCATCATTTCACTACTTTCATTCATCGTACGATACGACCAATCAGGTTAAAGGAAGTTAAAAAAAAAACTTTATTGCACGAATAATAAGGAATAAAGCAGTTTCTTTTGCAATTTAATAGTTTCATTTTAATAAATAGTTTTTCAAAACTAAAAATCACTGCCACTGCTCCGAATGAGAGTTGGTATGCTACGTCACACTATCCTCCCTCCAAAGATGTGACCCGCGCTCTCCCATACCTTTTATACACATTGAGTGGAATACCTCACGTACTGCGACCTACGTGAGATCTATTGCAGTTACCAACCTTCAGGACGAAAACATGAACTAATTGAGCTACAGGAGGCTGCAGGGCACAGAAGTTGCTGCCTCGAAAACCCTTCTTATTATTGGAGCTGCCCGAAAAAGGGGATGCAGTATAGTGTACGCGGAAAATGCTATTTCTCTGGAAAAAATCTGATGTGTTCCATTCACATGACTTTCTCTACATCTCTGCAACAAATTATTGTTAAACTTGTTCTATTTATTAATTGAGAAAACATTAGCAGAAATAGTATTATTACTTGCTTCCTTGTAAGTAGAAATGAAATAAGGGAGAACCATAGGTTAAAGTGATAGTCAAAATCCGGTTTCTTTGTGACTGGTGTGTATGGCCAGGTTGACAAACTGATGTAAACAAGGAATATCTAAAAAGCGATCAACTCCAAGAGAAAATGTATATAACATAAATTGCATGTTTTAATGTGCTCTACATTTTCTATGTGGTAAGTTTTTGTCCATCTCTTACGGTTTAGCAGTTATGCAAACAATCCGTTAAATTCTTCCAGAATAAAGTAGTCTTCAGAGACTATTCCCAGAAAAATCAAGATATACATTTTATTTGTCAAGTAAATATCTTAAATATACGGGATTTTAATGAAAATCGTTAGAGCCATTTTTAAGAAAATCAAAATGTTCGAAATTTTTTCCATATAAAAGCTAGTTTGGGGTGGGGGGTTTTTCTTGAATCTTCGTGTCACATCCTTGGAAGATACCAAACTTATATATCAAGTTTGGTTTCTAACGGTCTTTTCATTTTTGAGCTGCCACAGACTCTCACACAGACAGACTGACAGATAGACAGACACATGGACATTTTTCTAAAAATGCTTCTTTTTCTTTTTGGATTCATGGGATTTCCAAATATATATTTCCGGTGAAATCTCGGTATGGAATTTTTGGATGCATTACAGTAGTTTCCCTACACACTAAGTACATAGTACGTGTAGAGAAAGTAGAAAAACTCTGCGCCAACTGCCCAGTACAGCTTCCCACCGCGCATACCTGAAATATAAGAAGAAAAGAGAAATGAGGGAAAAGAAATCTTGCCTAAATTGCCATCTGCCTCCAAAAGTGCTTGGGCATACTATTAACAATAAAACCATCTCGCGTCTCATTTTTTCACTGTTAAACATCGTGAATCTCAACAATTCTGATATTTATCTTAATAAAATCTGATATGATCCATTAACGTGACGTTCTCTACATCTCAATAACAAATGTTTGTTAAAAATGTATTCATCTATTTGCTTCCTACTAATCATGATAAACATTAGCAGAAATAGTCTTATTACTTGGTTCCTTGAAAGTAAAAGGGAAATAAGGGAATGCACTCGGTTAAAGCGATAGTCAAATTTTTTAAAAACTGTTAGCTATGTGGTTAAAATTTGTTTCTTTGCAATGCAAGAGTTGACAAATTCGGTTATCAGAAAAGTTTAAGTATTTTCAAACTGAAACAAAGAAAAAGGAATATTTCGAAAATGGTTGAAAAAATAATATGAGATAATGTGTGTTAACGTTATGTGCACCTATTGTGCAGCAAGTTTTCTCTATCTCTTACCTACGGTTTACAAGTTATGCAAAAGTCATGGAGAATGAAAGGCTATCTCCACAAAATTCAAGAGACACATTTTATTTGTCTTGTAAATGTGTTTAATATACCGTGTTTTAATCAAAATCGTCAGACCGTTTTGGAGGGGAAAAAAAAAAGGATTTTCAATTTTTTTTTTTTTTTTTCATGTAAAGGTGGTGGAGGGATTTTACTCAAAATCATGGAGTCGTATCCTTCTTAAATACCGTGTTTGGTATTTTACTGAATTTTGTTTACGAATTATCATGTTCACAGACACACACACACACACACACACACACACACACACACACACACACACACACACACACACACACACACATAGCCTTTTTCCATTTTTTTTTTCTTTTGATACAGGAGATCCTAACCCGCGTATTTCTGGTGAAAACTTGATATCGAATTTTGAGATGGAGGGCGATACCTTATCTATCTATATACTATGTACTAAGTAGAGAAAGAACAAATTATGTTTCTTATTCACGAGATATGTAATTTAAACAAATGAGAGTAGAATTGAGTACTTGTTTCTGAAACCTCCCATTTTACGCATGCGAAAGAGTGGGAAAAGCAGCACGACGTACCTAGATTGACAAAAGATAGAAAATAGAGGCGTTAGGTCGGTGGCAGTGCTTGTGCGCTTGGTGATAAGCTATGTTCGACTTTCTGTATACACCCTCTCTCTCTGTGTTTGTTTTTCGGTGGGGCAGCGAGCAGATTGCGATCTGAAAATACAATCAAGCGTCGCGCAACTTTATTGGTGTCAAACCAAATTATTCCATTATTCATGACCTGGAGATTAATCTGTTTTATCTCGCTTGGACGGTTGGTTCCCTCGACGTCGTTCTTTACAAACAAGGATTTGCAATCAGAGGAATTAAAACCCTAGTGAGATTTTTAACGTCTTCTTTTACAAACATACGAAATTAATGATGTAAAACAGCAAGCCTGTTAAAGTACATCGGACTTTTTTGAAGTTTGAACATTCATTTCACAATTAAAATATAAAAACGTTCTGTAATTTTAATGACACCCAAATCATCTGTCTATGCCTCAGAAATTATGAGTTAAATTCGTTCACAGCTACAAAATGTAACTTATTTCCATACACATAGCAACAAATTTGGTATAATTTCTGTTTCTAATTTTAAATTTTGTTTTCTCGGCCACTTGCTTTAAGGGGCACGAGTTTTTTGTTTTTTGTTTTTTTTTTGTTTTTTGTTTTTTTAAAGTAATGTTGCTCTAACATTTAGTTTTTGGATTTTTGGTGCTAAATGCATCATGCCACATAAAGCATATGCTTTAAATGCTTGATTCTCCTAGTGCAAATGTAGCACATATTTTTATCTAATTTTAAAGCATTGCGCTGGCTAAATGACACACCAGATTTAATTCTCTCAGGTTTATGCATTTTTTATAACCAAAATATAACCTTACCCACAAAAATACAGCTAGAGTTCAATATTTTGTTTATGAAATCCGATCATTAAAACGGCTTATTATGACTGCATAAATCGTGCGACTTTACCCTATTTATGGCAGTAGTACCGAAAAACGAATGACGTAATTACTATGATAAGAAGACAGTAATGAGTCTTCACCGCCACAATATTGTTTTCTCCAATATGCCTGTAATTGTCACTCTCGCAAGTGCAGCAACATTTATAAACAAGATCTCATTAAAGTTATCCTAAAACCAAAACCAACAACAATGAACATTGATTTTTCTGCATTTAAGAAACTCTCAGCAGTCTTGGTTTCCTCCAAAATGTCAAGCGGAATGCAATCCATATTTTCAAGGAAGGTATTGTCATTGTCTTCCATTTTCCTCAATAAGTGTTGAAACAAACGAAACATCTACTTTGCAACCATATTACGTCATACATTTGTGATCTCTGATATATAATAACTTTTCATTTAGCAAATTTATTAATTATTTTAGTATTTTAATGCTAAAATTGCATAACACATAGGAAGTAACACGTGTATAATGGCAGTATAACACTCGTAAAATATATACTCGAGTCAAGATCAATCAGATAATACACTAGTTACTATTGCTAACAATGCTGTCAATTGCTAGGATTATTCAGTACCGCCGTGTGCCGAAATTTTGTCACACGGGATTTCTTTAACATGCCAATATGCCTAATAACATGAGGGCTGTCGCTTTTAAGCACGCCTGAAACCATCTGTCTTGGCCGGGTTTGAACCCGCTACCATGGGATCGGCAGACCAGCGCCTAATCAATAATTCACATTATTATGTGAATAATAATATATTTGATTGGAATGTTGATATTGGCTGTATATTAGTTTTACGATTAGTGTCATCATGCGCTGATTTTTTTTTTTTTTTTTTTTTTGCAGCTTTTTGCTGGTTGAGATATAAAATTATACTTTTAAATAACCATCTACTATAGGAAAGATTCAACCAGAAAATTTGAAGAAAACGGTATTATGGAATTTAATAAAAATAATGCACATTGTTCAATATCTCTAGGAGAACATTTTGATTTTAGCTTCCTAAATCGAATAAATTAGCTAATACATCCAAAGGGAAAAACTTTGAATACTTCGTTTGTTTCCAGTAAATTGTAGCTTTAGCATTAAAACTTCAGAAAATAAATTTTATCACTTCAATTTCCACTTAGGGCAAGAAAAGAATATCATTGCGTTAAGATACGTTCGCATAGCCGAGGGTAGAAAGCCGTAAGCCGCAATGCATAGTCAAGGGATTGGGAGCCCTAAGCCGCAGAGTATAGCCGAGGTACATATATAGAGAGATTAGGTCGGAAATACCCTATCCTTAAGCATTGAGGTTGGTGAGACATGTTTTAGCCAAGTTTATTTAGACACTACACATTTGAGATAAGTACGCCTTGTGTTGGTTAAATGTGCACCCAAAAATAAGATTTGTGGTGTTAAATGTCAATTAAGCAGTACATTTGGACTGTAAGTTTTAAACCAATATAATGGTGAATACGTGTGTGGTGTATTTTTGTCTTTTCTCGAATAGCAAGAGCAAAAATACAAGGAAAAGAAAATGCTTCAATACATAGGTTAGTGTACTTATTTAAGAGTTTTTTTTTCGGTGGTATACTAAGTGAAATATGCTGTACATTGTCAACAAAACGATTCTGTTGTTTGTGAATTTAGATTTTCAACTCGGGAAGATCTTAGAGAAGCGTGGGTGATAGCAATTTGCAGACAAAATTGGCGACTCCGTCTTCTATTGTGTGCTCACAACACTTGCTAATCCCTCTTATTTGTAGAAATGTCCTATATGTCGATGTAAACCACCAAATAGACCCCCATATAGTGGAAGTATCCCAATTGTTTGTGAAACAGTAGCTGAATAGGTCATCCAGTAAACCGATACTCACATATTGTTGTACTGCAAAGCCCAAGAAAGAGAAAAGTAATGTTGAAGTTGAAGAACAAAACTGCTAAGTTGTGTAAAACAAGTAAAAGAATAAAAATGCTAATTCAGAGGGTAGGGGAGACAGAAAAGATATATTTGCAGTAAAGGGGAAGTAATTGCTTCTTTAATAAAACATGAATTAATTGACATTCTAATAAAGCTTTAAAGCAATGCTGTAATACATTTGTTACATTAACAGTAGTTTTAGACCAAGAAATTAGAACAAAATTAAGTTGTTACCGCGATGTTTAATACCAACTTGTTGATAATAACTTCTGACAGGCCAAAAAATGAGATTGTATTAAATATTCCTTTAATTAGAGATCTCTCCCCTTCCATTGTACTTTGTTCTTTACTTCAAAAAACTTGGAAAAACAATAAATTTATTTGTCAGATATTGTGGTGTATATGTGGTAGTGTGTTATGCCAGATGGCGGCTGGGCACAAAACGTGCTTCAGCAAAACACTAGTAGAGTGACGACAAGGCATAGCCGAGGGATCTGTGATTCCAATGCACCACGGCTTAGCCGTATTGTGCCTTACGCCACCCAAATTTTTATTTTAGCGACATTTTCATAGTTGGCAACATTAATTTATCACTATTTTTGGCTCTCGTAGCAGACGATCTGGTTGATAACGGCCGATATAAGTGAACTTGCAAAAATGGCGGGTGGGTGAGTAAATGACTTCGTCCTAGCAACATTGTCCATCTAATATGTTCTTTGTTTCCTTCAAGATTATGCTGTATATAAGAATCACACGTTTTTAGCTGATAAAACAATTACCTCTAGGTTTGTGAGTTAAATTTGTTATTATTTATTTATTTTTCAACAGTTTCAAGTTAGGAATACACACTTAACTCAACGTTTCTGCTATATTTTAACCTCTCTATCTTCGGATGAACTCATTTAATTTACTTTTACCTTTTCTACTTAATAATAGTAAGCATATAGACACTGAAGGTATTGCAACCCACCAAAAACTCGATACCGGGATTGCACTGGAAATATACGTAAAAATGGGAAAAAAAAAAAAAAAAAAAAAAAAAAAAAAAAAAAAAAAACATTTTAGAAATGGTCCGCGTATGTGTGTGTGTGTCCGTGTGTGTGAGTGTCCATGTGTATGTAAGCAGGTCGGTAAAACAACAAACAAAATATTTAAGTGCAACATCTTTCAAAGATTTTCAAACTATTCTTTACGTAGAAAACTGTTCGAAAATTTTGAATTTCTCAAAAATTTCTCTTAGGATTTTCATTGAAATACCATATATTAAAGATACTTGCATGACAAATAAAATGTGTATCTTGAATTTTCTGCAAATGACCTCTGAAGTTCATTTATATTGTATTTGAAATTAATTTTATAGATATTTTTAATCTTATGACTACAAAAAGGTTTGAACCGAAAACTGAATCTGCAATAGAAGACCTCTTCATTCTAGTTGACTTTTATATACGTGGTAAACCATAAGGGATACACAAAGACTTACTGCACAAAGAATGTAGACTTGGTAAAAATTTACGATTTATTTCATGTACATCTTTTTTGTAAAATTAACCATTTCCGATATATTCTTGGTTATTTTTTTAACAATTTTAAACCCGAAAGTCTTCATTTATTACATCACTGTTCATTCGGTTTATTCCTAATCACGAAAGAGAACCTAATTTCAATTATTTCATATATTGAGCACCTTTTAAAAGATTTGACTATCGTTTTAGCCGTGTGTATTTCTCTAATTCCCTCTACTTATAAGAAAGCAAGTAACAATATCATTTCTGTTAATGTTAAATCTGTTTCTGTATATGAGTTAGGATGATGTAGATAACAAGAATAATATTTTGTAAGAATAGTTTGTTGGCAGAATAGGAAGAGAAAGTCATGTAAATGGAATACATCAGGTTTTTTTTTTTTTTTTTTTCACGAGCCATTTCTTAAAGTTTGAGAATAAGAAAGATTCTCAGAAAGTCTAGTCAAAAGGATGACGGTGATGTAGGAGCATTTCATAACGCAATGCATGTATGTAACGTTGCAGGAAATTGTTAATATCTTTTTATATTTTATGTATAGTGATGGGGTTATTTGGGAAAATTATATATGCAGATGCAATTGTAAGTTCTTACTGATGCGTGGTTGACCCACGAGTGCATATCATGTTATAGTAAATGCTACGAAAGTTGAATACAACACTCTTCCTAGAAAGGTGGACTGTGTTTAATTTAAAAAGAATAGAATTTCCTGTGGGCATCCAGTCACTTAAATATTTGTTTAGACCATGATGACCATTAGACTTGGGAGAATCGAACCCTGGATCGCGACCAGCATATCTGGTCAAACTTATTTTGTATCGTGGTTGAGTGGAGAATGTGTCTTACTGCAGATTGTGTTAAAAGCGTGGAGTCTGTAGTGCAAAAAGGGCATTAGTTCTCATTTGCTTGTTCGCCGACGTCACCAACAAATGACTGAGGCGAAACTTTTTAAAGCAGCTGAACCCGCTACATGTATTTGGCGGCAAAAATTCCAGATAAATGTGCTGCTACTATAAGTCTTTGCCTTTTTCCACTGACACTCTTTGAGGTAGCTTGAGATCCTCTATATTATGCTCTAAAGTTGAAATCAGTCTTGAATATAGGGAAAACGAAAGCATTACAACCAATGAGAACTATTAGTTTCAAGGCAGTTTGGAAATCAAATCGTGCTTCGAAAAAACACATTGTGTTTAATCATTTCACAGCGCTAAAATAGCGATAGTATTGTACGTAATGAGAAATCGTGCTATAAAAGTATTGGGAATATGCAGGTGTTGTAAAATATTTAAATAAAATGTTTCTAACAGAATGAAGGATGATTGGTTTTAAAAAAAAACATAATCGGCTGTCTGCCATGCAAGGATTAATGATAGCGCAGATTTTGGAACTAACAAATGTTTTGTGCTGTCGAAATTCGAAATATTAACTAAGATATCCACCTATTGTAGTCTGATTTTATTCAAATTTTCTAATTTTGAATAAATATAAAGCTTATATTGAAAATAAACTATAGTGATTATGATATTATTGATCAGTATTCATACGATAATAGAGAAGCATTGTAGCTGTGTTTCTGATTCACAATTAAGCAAATCAAATAACTGGCTTAAAAACATTTTTCATTTTTCTATTGATTTGTATTACATGAACATAGACCCAAGTTTAATGGAGGAAATGAAAATAGTTGTAATCTCTTGACGCTATGAGACGCAAAATATGTAATGCTAACAAGCTCCAGAGTAATTTTAACTCTGGTGTCATAATTAAAAAGGAGCAAATAAACCACCAAGGATTCATTTTGAGATCTGAAAACGGTAATAAAAACCCATGTTATTTAGCAGTTCTTAAGGTAATAAAGTGGCAGATGTATGTTTACAATCACTTGGCATTAGAAAGAAGTATAAAACAAATAAAACTGTTACAATACATTTAGCTTGCTCACAATAAATCTCGCAATAATACTCGAATATGGTAGATTTCTTCTGTATGTTCTTGAGATTTCTTTGTAATGTAACAGTTCTTTTGTTCCTGATTTCAGAGTTTTAGTTCATGAATAAAAAATTTGTTATAGATCTTGATGTACTGCTACACAAAGGAACTATACACGATTCTCTGATCCAAATCCATGTTAAATACCGGCACTCAAAATTATCTGCTAAATGCGCTGCTGAAAAACTGCACTAAACTGCATCATGCGCTGAAACGAAAGGATACAAATACTGTATGGTACATAGCAAAATGTGTTAATTTTTTTCTGCTAACAACTTCATAGTAAGCGGTGACATCAGACCAACGAGGGTGCGTTATTTTTTCACGTGGCCTCTTTGTGGGTATTTAATGATATTTGGAGCTATTATTTATGCTTTCTGATATTATTTTCAAATTCTGTGTGCCATTTTCTATCAAAGTGGCTCATATTTACGTAGGTGTACATGCTCCCAATTAAAAAGTATGGAATAGTTATGTCATTCAAAATTCAAAGTGTAAGTAAACACACGATTTCTGACCAGGATTGATTGCTTTAAACTTGTTGAGTCCCATAGATAATACCTGTACCTGAACGTGACTTATTTATCTTAGTTCATGTAATTTCTTTGTGGAACATAGGGCATCAATAAAGGTCTTCTATCTTCCTCAATGACTAGCTAGTAGCTTCACCTCCCTCCAGCTCTTGCCAATCTTCTTAATCTCCTCCTCATGGTTCTTCTCCATGTCATTCTTGGTCTACCTCTTTTCCTTGCTTCTTCAGGATTCCAGTCCATTACATCCTTTTTAATAGCACCTTCTGCTTTCCTAAGCGTTGCATTTTCTGATTTTTAGTTGCATCTTTATTTCAGTTTGATTTATTCGTGCCCATAGTTCTTCACTTGTTATAATATCCGGCCAATGTATCCCCAGGATGTTCCACAAGGAATTATTTATAGCTACAATTGAGACGGATTACGGTCGTATTTAAGCAACAATTCCAAGTATTGATGTCCACTGAACAATATATTGTAACCAAAAGTAACTATAGAGCAATATACATAATGTGAGAAGTATGTCACTCTTGGCAATTGATGATTTCAATGGCTTCCATTCCAATACCAGATGTCATACATATTGTTTCTTTATTGGAGTCCGCGATTCCCTATTTCCTTTCTTCATTCCTGGGTCATAAAATGCCCTGTTCCTTAATCATCCAAGTTGCATCGCGCTATGTCGGGTATTTTGGGCCACGTTTGCACTGGTTTCTTGATCAGGGTATTTCTGGTTAGCGAGTTATTGCTATGTGTATATGATGACGATGAATCATCTCACGGCCCTTAGATGGCGCTATCGGACGAAACATGACAAATTTAGCCCAGGACTTTTTCTTTCAGGGTGTGAGGTTCTTTTACGTGCAAATAAACATTACACGGGACCAACGACTTCACTTCCATTCCGAAGGAAACCATGCAACGGATTTTTAAGTCGAAAAAAATCATCTCCCTCCACCGGGTTTGAACCCGCAAACTTAGGTATTAGAGATTAGCATGGCAACCACTACACCACTGAGAGCGGTCTTTGTGGTTTTGCTTGACTTTCCTCTTGAATTGCAGTCTCTACTATCTTCATCCAATTTAGGTTGTACAGTGTATTCCCCATCTTTAAAATGCTGCTATGAGCTTCTTTAAACCTTGTCCATCTCTATTTTCCAGTTTCTCTAATCATCTAACTTCTGTCCGAAGCTTTATCGTATTTGCGCCAATAGATGAGTCCTATTGAGCAATGAGCTACTGTTTTTTCTATGCCCTGTGTGGATGCGAGAGAAGAAAAACCAAAAAATAAATAAAAAAACGTAACACTCTAGTATGTATTAGTTTTATCGGAAGTTCCTCTTACAGAATACCTCTAACTTGTGCCCACGCTTCCCCATTATCTAGCTTGAAAACGTTTCTTTGCATCGCCAGTAATCTTTGGTTGAATGAGCTTTTAAAGGCAAACTGTTACCTATTTGGATTCACAATCTGAGTCTTGGCTTTAGTTTGGTGAATGAACTCCCACAGATTGTAAAGTAGTCCTCAAACATCTAGGAATTAGATAGGCAAAGTCAGACTGAAAAATCCAATGCCATAGCCGGGATTTGAACCACGGATCTCCCGATCTCTAGCCGGTTGCTCTGCCGCTGAGCTACTATGGCAACATAGCGGATTAGCATTAACTGACTCGCAAGTTGCCCGGTAAACCACAATGTGATCTCAAATTATTGAGATGTCAACTCCAAATGGCGGCTTACAATGTTGTAAATACTTTAGACCTAGGATTCATAGTATAGCTAACTATTATGGTCAATTTTTATTGGAACACTTTTGTGTAGGACTGGAGCTGGATAGGTATGGCATTGAATGTTTCAGTTTGACTCTAATGAACCTTGTCATCATCTGACTCCTGTCCTACACACGGTCTGTATGAAAACAACAATTATACCAATAATCTAGAAAATAACTGCTTCAACTAACAACATGGTTGACACATTGAATTGTCATCACATGGGTGTTGATATAGGATGGATAGAGATTGATAGTCTATTCGGCTTCCCCAAGGTAGAAGTATCATTCACAATGAAATCTACCGCCGTATTAAACCAAAGTCGTCCCTAGGGTTTTACTACGGCTGCTTGAGGCAGCCACCAGCTTTGCTCCAACGGCTGATAATCAGGTACCATGGATCCATGGAAATTCCTCTTTCGTGAATACACCGTTGAAAAAAGCTTGTTGCCCCTTGCCGGCCTGGAGAACTGTTGGGATTTTAAAACCAGCGCTGCTATCATGATAGGATTTGAGCTATACGCATCTCTTTAAGTAGAGCAGAGAGAGAACAACATTGCTCGATGCTCCTGCGAATCTACTGATCAACTGCGCGGAAAGCAAGAACAGTGGTGGTATTCAACATTTTGTGTTTGAAGTACGTAATCCAACTTTGAAGGTTGACGTGAACTTGACTATCGCGGTGATGAAGGTGGGTTGTACTTGCCCTAACAATGAAACCTTAGGGTTTTCTGTTTTATCTGTCATCACCATTGTTTTAGTTAACGTGTCAGTGGGGAGTTGGTAAGAGTGACCTTCGATTTATCCCTTTCAATGAACGTGACTCACTCACCGTCTCCGCTGATAGGCAAGAGGGGTTCCCCACTTACCAGTTTAAACTTGAAGTTGCCCTATTGAGTTCTGAAACTCTTTATTACGCACAGAGGGACATCTGTATACGTTGTGGTGTAAATGTTGATTGTGAAACGCTTCAATTAGATGATGCTAAACCTTCCAAAGCTAGGTCCAGATTTTCCAGATACCAGAAATTAAAAGGGAGAAAGAAAACTATTTGTTTGGACTACAGACTATTAATCAATATAAATACAGTTCTTTACTATACTCAACTCTTACTTCCGAGGTTTGGTTCAGAAACAAGGCATTTCTCTCAGTTGAAACTACACGAAAATGCTATTTGACACACCTTGTTGCACTTTATGCAAAAGAAAAGCACACGAGAGGCAATAAAACTGCTTCCAGCTACTGTTTTGCTTTTATTTCTCTACAAATCTTCCTCAACAACAGTTTACTACCTTTCTTTTCGTTTCCGAAGATGCTCTATTTACACATTCATGTTTTTATTGAGTCTTTTAGTATCATAGCAACAACTCCGCGGCCTTCTGCACAGAAGTGCCTTCACTTAGCCTTGTAATATTTCTTTAGAATTGAGGAAACGCAAACCGGCTTTTCTGCCGTCGGGAACAAATAAAAAAATGTTCAAGCGAAACATTTAGACACAACGGCAATACTAACGATGTAAAAATAACGATATGTTTTTGTACTTAATCTGTGCACTAAGGATGTTATTGAGAAGTTGCTATAATATGTTTTGATGTAGTTTCTTTTGGTGCTTTCCTCGAAAGAATGCGCGCATTTTTAAAATTCAGAAACCTTGCTGAATATTATTGAGTCCCTTTATTATTATTTTATAACAAACGTGAAGGAAAAGAAACCATACTGGCTACACAATATTGCGTGAAATAAAGAGGGCTAGAATCCTAAAAAGAAATTTTCTTTGTAGTAGTTACACAATGCAATGCAAAATAAAGAATGACTGAGTCACGAGAAGAACATTCTATTTGTCGACATTACCACAAAAAAATTAAAATGCCTATAATGCGAAGAAATACATAAATAAAGCAGTGCATAATTCCTGAGAGCCGAATTTTTAATTCCTGAAGCTGTGAAAATTAATCTCAGCACATTTGAACCACCCTAAAAGTGGATATTTACCAATGGTGGATGTGGTAAGTCACAGCGCAGATCACATTTGAAATTGGAGTGTGCACTATAAAACTATCACAATCAGCTTTAGTTTTTCTCAGTAGCAGAACCAGATTGCAGGTACCCTGTAGTAACAAACGACAAGCAGATAGAACCTACAGCTTACTTTTGGAGTAGACTCTTCTCTCTAAAAAAAAAAAAACTATACCAGCTGGGCCAACAGCGCCGTATTTCACGTGTGCAGATAAAGAGCTTGTTGAATTTAACGGGGCAACTGGAAGCAAACGCCGCTCAGTGAAAACGAAAAGAGAATTGCGCTCTCTCAGACCTGTACTGGATTCCGTGATGATATACAAAACATTGTTAACTGCGTTCCATTTCAATTACAGAGCCTATATTTTTGAAAGAATAAACTAACCAAAAGCTAGTCTTGTGATAGTGTTTACGTTGTTATTTAACATAGAGACTGGGTCCACTGAGGGAATATCAAAACATTAGGGTACCGTTACAAAAACCACAGTACATAAGAGTACGCAGTGTTTCACTGTTTTATTATTATTATTATTATTATTATTACTACTATTATGCGCGTAGTAGAATTAAGTAAAACGTGAAAACATCGTAATATGCAAGGTGTCATGGTTTACATGAAGTTCTTGTATTTCTTCCCGACCTGTAAAACTAATGAAAGAGAACCACTTCTCCCTTCTCCCGATTATACAGCATTTCCTCTTTATTGACATCACGTGACGAACTCACTCACTACCTCTTCCTGTCGTCCATGTCTCCCAACCGTTTCGTAAACTGCATGAACAGTCGCTCAATAACGATAATCAACTTCGTAAAACAAAACGAAACCTTAGGATATTGCTTCAAAATTTAAGTATGAAATTTGTTACAGACAATAACATTTTTCAAATCTGAAATATTATATTTATTTATATATATATATATATATATATATATATATAGTTAACTTTTCAGCTTTCTCCTACTACTGGTTTCTCAGAATAGGGAACATAAAGATGTCCAAATTTTGCAATTTATTTAAAAAACGATTCTTTTAAAGTTACAAATTTTGTTCACAGAAATTGCAAAATATATGATCATAAAATTTTAAGCAGACATACGTGCATATATTCAGATTATTCTCTATTTTTATATTGATCTGTAAATTACAGCCAGAGAAATACACATATCCTGAGTTAGCTATATTCCCATACAATGCTCACACTACCCAGTGCCCTTAATGTAATCATCAAAGTGTTTTGCTGGTGTTTTATATTAAATTTACGTCTCCCCACATCAACAAGTTGCAAATATTTCCATTTTCCCCTGTGGCGTTCTACGTTTGTTTAAAACAAATCAATAGACAAAGAGTGTATACCGAAAAACATTTTAAGTCAAATGTTTGACTGCATGATTTATTTTAAGTTGCGAGTGAAAAATAAAAATCTGATGTGATCCATTCACATAACTTTCTCTACATCTATGCAACAAATTACTGTTAAAAAGTTTATACTTCTATTTGCTTCATGCTAATCGAAAAAAAAAAAAAAAATTAGCAGAAATAGTCTTATTAATTATTTCCTTGGAAGTAGAAGAGAAATAAGAGAGTACCATAGGTTAAAGTGGTAGTTAAAAGCTGGCTGCTATGTGACTGAAGTGCCTTTGTTTGTATGGACAGGAGTTGACAAATTCCTGTATGAGAAAAGCGTAAGTATTTAAAGATGAAACAGAAAATAAGGAATATCTAAAAAATTATCAACTCCATGAAAAAATGTATGTAATATAAATTGTGTGTTTTAACGTGCCGTGCTCTACATTTTATTTGTGGTAAGCTTTTGTCCAACTCTTACGGTTTAGCAGTTAGACACAATCTCGTAAAATTCATCCAGAATAAAGTAGTCTGCAGAGGCTATTCCCAGAAAATTCAATATATACATTTTATTTGTCAGGTAAATATATTTGATATACAATATTTTAATCAAAATCGTTAGAGCCATTTTTAGGAAAATCAAAATTTTCGAAAAAAGTTCCATGTAGAGGGTAGTTTGGGGTGGAGGGATTTTTCTCAAAATCTTCGTGTCGCATCCCTAGAAGATACTAAACTTCAATACCAAGTTTGTTGTTTTACCGACTTTTCGTTTTTGAGTTGTAGTGTTCACAGACACACGGACACACACATTCACGGACATTTTTCTGAAAATGCTTTTTTAGGATAAATGGGACCCTAAAGTATATATTTCCGGTGAAATCTCGGATTCGAATATTTGGGTGGAGTGCAATACCTTCTGTATGCACTATGTACATAGTACGTGTAGAAAAAGTAATAAGAATTCTGTACTTCACTGTTATCCACAGAAAATAATCAGTAGCGCACCTTTAGTATTCACTTTCTCTAACAAATAAGTACAATGTACATAGTAAATAGAGAAGGTATTTATTCCACCCAAAATTTCGATACCTAAATTTCACTGAAAGAACATGTGAGACCCTTTAAATCCAAAAAGGCATTATTAGAAAAAGTCCGTGTGTGTAGATAGCATAATTTAAAAATGAAAAGTAGCCTAGAAAACAACCTAGTATTTTGGTTTCATCTTCCAAGGATGCGACACGAAGATTTTCAGGAATATCCCCCCCCCCCCCATCCCAAAATAGCATTTTTCTAAATAATGGCTCAAACGCTTTTGTTCAAGATACCTATCTATGTTTGCTTGAAAAATAAAATGTATATCTTGAGAATAGCCCCTAAAGTCCTCTTCATTCTGAACGACCTTTGCGTAAGGGATAGACAAAAGCTTATCACACAAAACTTTAGATCTCGTTTAAGACCACACAATTTATGTCTAATAGTTCTTAAAACTATAACCGAAATATTCCCAGTTACTTTTTTCAATTTTAAAATAATTAAAACTTTTCTCAAACGGGAACACCTCATTCGTTTCATTTCTCTTTTCTTTTTCTCCTGCCATTGGAAGAGAGCGGATCTTTAATAACAATTGTGCAGCGGCAGCTTTTAAAAGTCTTAACTTTCGCTTTAATGTATTTCCCTAATTTTCTTCTACTTATAAGGTAAAAAGACAATTTTTGGAATTGCTTATCTTGATTAGCATTATGCTAATAATCTTTGGTAAGAATAGTTTGCCGAACTGGTTGAGAAAGCCATGAGAAAACAACACATTTTTTTTTTCAATTATTCTTATCCAACTTAAAAACGTGAATAAGTAGGCACATAGTAGGTGGGTATACTGCTCAATAATATTGTGCTTTCGATCCACGAATATTCACAGCCAAAAACACTACTTATTTTTCAAAATCTATGGTACTTTTAATGCATACATGCATTGCAGTTTATCCGATGGTAGCTTTTACTTCCTCTACCAAATATACGTGCGAACAAAAAGAATTGCAATTCACTCAAACACTGAATACGGGGATTTCACCCGAAATGCACGTTCTGAAACATGCAAAGTAAAAAAAAAAAATGTTTAGAAAAATATCCGTGTCTCTTTGCACGTGTATGTATATTTAGTGGGTCATTATGCATAGCATAACTAAAAAAATAAATGTGTAACCTAATACATTCAAAATAGGACAGGAATATTTTTTTTAAAAATTCTTGTGTGTTCCATTCACATTACTTTCTCCACATCTCTATAACAAATTATTATTTAAAAACTAATCTTCTATCTACTTCATGCTAATTGAGATAGATATCAGCAGAAATGGGTTATTACTTGCTTTCTTGTAAGTAGAAGAGAAATAAAGGTGTATACTATGTTAAAGCGATATTCAGATGTTTTAAAAACTGGTTGCCATAAGGCTGAAATCCGTTTCTATGTATTGCCAGGAGTTGACAAGTTTTAGTATAAGAAACGTTTAAGTATTTTAAAATTAAAACCAATAATAAGGAATATCTAAAAATATTCAACTCCATGAAAAAAATGTATAATATAAAAGGTACGTCCAGAAAGTAAGTTCCGTTTGGTAATAAAATTAAATTGTGTACAGATATAGAATAATTATTTATTGCACAAAACTTTACAACTCTTAAACTACTTTTCCACATAACTGCCGAAATTTTGGAGGCATGTGTCATAGCGGGGCACAAGTTTTTGTATACCTTCTTCATAGAAGTTTGCCGCCTGTGTGTTCAAAAAGTTGGAAACATTTTCTTTCAGCTCTTCGTCATTGTTGAAGTGTTGACCGCCAAGGAAAAACTTGAGATGTAAGAACGGATGAAAGTCGTTAGGAGTGAGGTCAGGGCTGTACGGAGGATGGTCAAACACGTCCCAGCCAAATCCCCTTAAGAGGTTGTTCATCACATTTGCAGTGTGTGGTCGTGCGTTGTCGTGAAGAAAAACAACACATTTTGGCAGCAATCCTCGGCGCTTTTGTGTATTGCGCTGCGCAATTTCCTAAGTGTCTCGTAATAAACATCTGCTTTGATTGACCACGCGGTAAGAAATCAATGAGTAAGATGCCTTTCCAGTCCCAGAACACTGTGCACATCATTTTTCGAGGTGTCAAGATTGGTTTCGGCTTAACCTTTGCTGGGGATGAAGTGTGCCTCCATTCCATTGATTGCCTCTTATTTTCAGGGGTGTCGTAAGAAACCCAAGTCTCATCTCCTGTGACTATCTGTGTCAGAAATTCTTCGCCGTCTTCATCATAACGGGTTAAAAACTGAAGTGCACTACCCATCCGTTTTGTTTTGTGTTGCTCAGTAAGAATCTTTGGTATGCAACGTGAGCAAATTTACGAAATTTCAGTTTTTCGGTAACAATTTCATGAATTAGTGATCGTGAGCTTTGGGGAAATTTCATAGCGAGAGCACTAATTGTAAACTTGCTGTTTTCCTGGATCTTGTCATCAATCGCGTGAACCAGTTCTTCTGTAGCCAAAGATGGACGCCCGCTTCGTTCTTCATCGTGCACTTCACTACGTCCTTCATTGAACTCTTGGACCCATCTTCTCACCATTGAATCACTCATCGCATTTTGTCCGTAAACTTCGCAAATTTGCCGATAAATTTCAATTGGTTTCACTTTCCTAGCATCCAGAAAACGAATCACAGATCTGATTTCACAAGCGGCGGGATTTTAAATCAACACCGACATTGTAAACAAGCACAACAAAGCATATGTGGCTGACAGCGATCTCAAAATGGCGCACATTTCTTCTCCTGGATACAGAGCGTCTACCGCGCATGTGCGGAACTGCGATCGCAGCGCTGCAGCGGAGATAAATTGAAACGGAACTTACTTTCTGGACGTACCTCGTATAAATTATATATTTTAACAAGATCTACATTTCTTTTTTAAGGAAAATTTTGCCTCTCTCTTACTCTTTATCAATTATAAAAATTCAGAAAAATTCATCCAGAATAGAGAGGTGTTCAGATGCTATTGCCAGAAAATTCAAGATATACTATTTATTTTGCATGTAAATATATTTAATATACAGCATTTTAATCGAAACCGTTAGAGCCGTTTTTGAGAAAATAAAATAAATTTTCCATGTAAAGAGTAGTTAGGGATTGGGGGGGGGTCCTCAAAATCTTCGTGTCGTACCCTTGAAAATATACTAAAATTAAATACCAAGTTTGGTATCTTACCAGCTTTTTGTTTTTGAGATATTGTGTTCACAGTTACACGGACACACATACACAGGCCTTTTTCTAAAAATGTTCTTTTTAGGTTATAGGGGATCCTAAAAATGTATTTCCGGTAAAATTTCGGTATGGATATTTTGGTGGAGTGCAATGCCTTCTATACCTACGTAGCATGTATTATATCGAGGAAGTAAAAATTCCCTCAACCTCAACTACTATTTACATGGGAATAAACTAGTTCATTCGAAAGAAATGTTGTACCTTAACTTGTGTTGCTGGAAAACATTAAGCGATAGATGAAAATGTGCTACACAAAAACTGTATATATGTTTCAAACGCACCATTTATTTTATATAGCTTTTTGTGATATAATCCATTTTCGAGAATCCCTTCTTAAGATTTCGAATTATTGATTCTCTGTCAGGATTTTAGAGTGTACTAGATTTTAATTTGCATCCCGCGATTGCGAGGAAACAGCATGATTTTAAGGTCAATGTTTAGAGCCCATGTCTTATAAATAAATATTTTCTATGTCTAATGTAGCTAGCTATATTTGTAATTATTTACCTCGATTAACAAGAAACAGAAAAAAAAAAAAAAAAAAAAAAAGCTTTCATGAGAATAATAGGTATGTATATCAACTACTAAACGATAGAGTATAAAAAACTCCTGTGAATGTATTACAGACTTTTAACAATTTTCCCAATTTAGAGATTTCTAAAAACGCAAATATCAAATAAAGTGAAAAAAAAAAAAAACAATTAAGCATTTAAAATAAGCGACTTCAAATAAATAAGAAAGAAATCTCGAAAAAGAATATGATGTAGAGAAACAAAATGTAATAATATGTTATCTTGAGTGATCAATGTATAGGTATGGGCAAATGCATGCCATTTCCCAAGATAGAGAGGCATGGAAAAACACGATATGATTAAGTAACTTAGCTACCCACTAATCGGAGTAGTGGCTTAGTTTCAAAATGTATACATGGATATTTATTAAAATGTAAGGTATACTTTAAGTTACCAATTACATTCAAATGCTTTATTCATTATAATTCTTACAAATAATGATCGAAGAGAAATTATCTCATACTTATCAAACTGAAGGAATAAATGTGTAGCTTAAAAACTACCTGAAAATAAACAAAAAGTGTTTAATTCATAACATTTTTACGGTAAATAAATATGATCTTACAAGAACCGATGTTGGAACAATTTGGTGCTATATATACTATATAACAAAGCCGTTTTAATTTATATACTCTTATACTTAGGTTTGTTTAGTTTAGATACATTCCATTTATCTATGTAGTTTGTAATTATTTTCAGGTTGCGTTTTACACGGCTGCATGCTTATTAACAACTATTTGTAATTTTAAAATGTCAATAAATATTTATATTCTTTTATTTATTTCACGATTGCGTATGTACAATGTATATAATAGGTGGAGAAGGCATTGTATTCCACCCAAAACTTCGATATTGATGTTTCACCGGAAACGTTTTGGGAACCCCCTAAATAAAAAAGGATTTTTTTAGACAAACGTTGTGTATCCAAAACAAAAAGTTCATTAAATGCCAAACTAGGAATTTAAGTAAAGCATCTTTCAGGAATGCACCATGTAAGTTTTCAGGAAATACCCTTTATATGGAATCTTTTTCGAAAATTTTGATTTTCTCAAAATTGTTTTGAAATATTTTGATTAAAATACCATATTTTTATGATATTTTCATGAAAAAAGAAATGCATATTTTCACATTTCTGGCCTTAGAAGACATCTTCATTTTGGACGTCCTTTGTACAAGTAGTGAACCGTAAAAAATATATTTTATTTTAAGTTAGTTATTATTTACATTTTGTTTGGGTGAGAAGTATATTACCACAATATCGCTAAAGTTAATATATTTTGCATGAAGGAGACTTTTATTAATATTTATTAACATATTTAAAGTTTATAGACAAGCTACCAACACAAGAAATTTAGATCTCGTTTAAAAACATACTTTTTGACGTATATAGTTTTTGTAGAGTTAACAATTTTATAGTCCTTGTAGTTGGTTTCAATTTTAAAATATATTAAAACAATATTCATTTAATACAGTGTGTTTTATTCTTGGTCATGCAAAGAGAGCCGAGTCTCAATGTTAATCTCAGAGCGACAGCTTTTAAAATATTTGACTATTGCTTTAGCCTATCGTATGTCTTTATTTCCCTTATACTTATAAGAAAGTAAGTAATAAATTAACTTCTGCTAATGCTTATCTCAATTAGTATCATGTAGGTAAAATAGTAATATTTTTATAATATTTGGATGCAGAACAGGTATAAAAATTCATGTAAATGGAACACACCAGATATTTGTTTAATATGCTTTGCTTGTGGCAGGTCTAGTAGGGAAAAGCTGAATTTGCTAATTTGAAATTTGTTTGTGTTACGCCGCTTCAAGTGAACGTCAATATATATTCATCGACAGCATTGCCAATTTCAATCTTAATAAAAACATGCCATTTTGCCTGTCCTCTGTAGTTCCTGTACCTCTCTCTTGAGTTTTAAGAGAGTGTCGCCTTGGGCATGGGCGTATCTACGTATGTGAATCGGAAGAAAACAGCAAAACGGTAATCAAACAGAAAACAAATTAAACGTTAGGAAGATGGAAAAAGGTTATACAGAGGCTGAGTATCAACCAGACTCCGGAACTCTGTATGCGTGTATATATATATATATACAAGAGGAAGAGTGGCAGTCGGGTCTCGTAGGTCTGCCGATCCCCGTGTCCGCGCATGCCTAAGTGCCTAGCTTTGGTGCTTCATGGCGCACGGGGCAAGTCAGCGTTTGTGTCTGTAAATATGTGCATTAGGTCGAAACTGCTTACAATTAATTTGCTAGTTACTTAATTTCAACTAAATAAGTAAAATTGATAGCTCAATACTTTTTGAGTGCAAATCAAACGTTATGTTTCACTACAACCGTAAGCGTTATTAAGAAGCTCATTCTAAAAACCCTTAATTTCAATTATGGTATTAATAAATTGTAAAAATTAATAGGATTTGTAAAAAAACAAAGGTTAGCAAATAGGAAAACAAAGAAAAGTTGGGGAAAATAGTAAAAAGGATAAACGGAATGGGAATACAATGCAAAAAAGAAAAAAAAAAAATCTGAAATTTTCCATTCACATGGCTTTCTCTTGCTATTATGCAAACAACTTTCTTTACAAAAGATTATTCTTTTATCTACTAATCAAGGTAAATATTAGCAGAACTTGTCCTATTAATCGCTCCCTTGTGAGTAGAAGGGACATAAGGGAATGCACTAGACTAAATCGATAGTCAAATATTTTAAAAGGTGATCCACGTGAAGCAACTGAAATTCGGCTCGCTTTGCATGGCCTATAGAAAAAGACAGATGAAACGAAACGTCGCTTCCCCTTTAAGAAAATGTTAAGTAGTTTAAAACTGAAATCAATTACAAGGAATATCTAAGAATGTAGATAAAAACGTATAAGATATAAGTTATGTATTTTATCGATAAATAACAATTTTTGTGTAGTAGGTTTTTGTCTATTTCTTATGGTATAACTGTTTTGCAACATTCTGCAAAAATGCATCCAGAATAAAGAGGTCTTCAAAGACAATTCCTATAAAATTCAAAATATGCAGTTTATGTGTGATGTAAATATGTTTAATATACGTTACTTTAATCAAAATCGTTAGAGACATTTTTGAGAAAAACAAAAATTTCAAAAACTTTTCCATGTAAAGAGTAGTTTGGATTAGGACAATTTCTTGAAAATATTCGTATCGCATCCATGGAAGATTCTAAACTTAAATAACAAGTTTGGTTTCTAACGGTGTTTTCGTTTCTGAGCTAAGCTGTCCCCCCACCCCACACGAACACAGACGCGCGAATCTTGTTTCTATAAAATGCTTTTTTCGGAATCAGGGGACCTCAAAACATATTTCCGGTGAAATCTCGACACGGAATATTTGGATGCGATACTCTATCTTCTATGAACATTGCACATACGGGCTAGAGAAGGTAAAAATGTGTTCCATTCACTTGACTTTCTCTACATCTCTGAAATAAATTATTGTGGAGAAGCTTGTTCTTCTATTTGCTTCATGCAATAGGCTAAATTGATAGTCAAATCTTTTAAAAGCTGGTTGCTATGTGATTCAAGTACCTTTGTTTTTATGGATAGGTGTTGACAAATTCCCGTATGAGAAACGTATTTTGAAGCTGAAACTAATAACAAGGAATGTCTCAAAAATGGTCAACTCTACAAAAAAAAAAAAAAAAAAAAAAAAAAAAAATGTATGTACCTAAAGTAAATTTTGTGTTTAAACGGGCTCTACATTTTTGTGAGATAAGTTTTTGTCTATCTCTTATAGTTTACTAGTTAAGTAAGTATCCGCAAAATTCATCCAGAATAAACATGTCTTTCGAGGTTGTTTCCAAAAAATTGAAGATATCTTATACTCTATTTATCACATAAACATCTTGAATATAGATCTGTATCGAATTTTTGGGTACATGCAATACCTTCTCTATACACTATGTACATTGTACGTATAAAGAAAGTATATGATGTGTGTCGCAGGATTTAATGTTAAATAAATCAAGTCAAGAGAAAATGAAACAATACTGCCCTAAAATAATGTTATAAAAAAAACATATTGTGTTGCAATGTAAGCCAAGGAATTGTATGTATAAAAATGGCAGCGTGACGATATGCACGAAATTAGCCTAAAATGGGTGCTTTTAGGAAAATAACATAGCCAAGGTTATGTAATGAATACAACGCATTATAATGTATAATGTATAGCTATGAATTGATGTTCAGAAAAGAATATTAATAATAAAACATAATTAAAGTAGTAATATGAGAGAAGAAGAATAATAATAAAAGTGAACGTGATACCGGATGCTATAAATTGTTTATACCGGTAACAATGCATATGAACAGAGTTAAACTAATAACTAATTTAGAAATGTCAGCTATGTATAAAAATATTTTCATGTAAATTATACAAATGTATTAATTTTAATTATTATGTTTGTATAAAAATGTACTGTAAATACGTTTTTCACGAGATGTGGAATAAGGAGATCTGTCGTTCCCATGGTGACGGACAGATTACAGTGCTATAACATTTTCTAAAAACCTTCGTGTCGCATCTCTGGAAGATACTAAACTTAAATACCAAGTTTGGTACTTTACCGACTTTTCGTTTTTGAGTTATCGTGTTCACAGACACACGGACACACGGAAACACACACACCCGGACCTTTTTCTGAAAATGCTTTTTGCAGATACAGGGGACCCTAAAACACAAATTTCCGGTGAAATCTCGGTATCGAATTTTTGGATGGAGTGCAATACTACGTATAGAGATAGTAAAAAAGGCTGAAATGCTGAAATGCAAAGTTTGATTGCCTCAACTTGCTCTGGGTGATAATGAGCATGGAGTAAACGGTTGTGGTACGCACAGAATAATGCTTCATGAGATATATTTTCTGACGTTATTGATATGTAGTAATTCACTTCACGTACCAGTGAGCATGCAAACACTTTTATAACTACTATGAACTTCACTCGTATACATGACTCACTGTAACAAACACCGCACTGGTGTAACACTTATAATAATAAGTTACATTGCTCTAATAAAATTGGCGCCAAGGCAGGGCAAAGTGTCGGAGAGACGACGTCTGAACTTTGAGAAGTGAGTGTCTAAAACTGGGTCTGACTGGTGCTTATATATAGGCGCTTAAATTTTATTTCAACATTTTCTATTGGGTCTCTGCAACCGGTCAATTTGAAATATGAAGCTGAGCTTAGTGACGGTATAACTTCTGATTCGCGGATTCCTAGTTCCGAGGTTTAGGATAACAAAAAGTTCCCCAGTTTACCTAATCTTGGGATTTCATTGAGGATCCAGCGGATATGCCTTTTTGTATCAATCTCTTGCAGACGATCTTTTTCCTTAAAGAACAAAATAGGATGGTCTTCTAAGTAACTACGCGTTTAGACGTCCAAAAATTCAATCTGTACATTATTCCTGTACAGTCTATAAGTTGCAAACTAATGGGTGGAAACATCTCATTTTTGGTAGTGTAATAGTTCCGGCAATCGCCACACAAGCGGTGTCTGATGACAGTCGCCAGATATGTAAGCATTACTTTGTTGTTAATTACTTGAGTAAATATTGCTGGTTCAATGATGAACGGAAGTAAGTTTTGAAGTGGTACATTAGGCACGAAAACATTAGTGAAGTTCAACGCCAGTGGCGAAATGCGTATCAAACAGAGCCACCGACACGTTTAACAATTGCACGCATTTGAAAGAAGTTTGAAGTCGACGGCTGTGTTACAGATGTACAGAAAAAACGATCTTGACGACCTGTAACAGTAACAAGTCCAGCGAAAGGTTTTATTTCCAACAAGATGGTGCCAGGGAGTATCTCAACGAAAGTCGACCTGCACGATGAATAGGCCGAAGAGGTGCCTTAGAGTATCCACCACGTTCCCCAGACTTAACGCCTCTGGATTTTTACCTAAGAGGAACACTAAAGGATGTCGTTTTTGGACAAAACCAAGCACAATGGATAATCTACGAGAATGTATTGTACATTCGTGTGCTGATATCCAACTGAACACGTTGCAGTCGGTAATCCGTACTGCAGTTCGGTGGCATCGTCTGTGTATAGATGTTAATGGTGACTATTTCGAACACCTACACTAATATCTGTAAGCTGGACTTACGCTTTCACAAAAAATTAGACATTTCCGCCAATTAGTTTGCAAGTTATGGACCGTTAAACAGTGTATACAGTTTTGTACCACTATGTACAATAACATTAATAAACCAAGATGTAGACATAAATTAAGTAATATCAATGTGCATAAATAATTTGATAATTACAGATAATGGCATGATACAACAATGGGCCGCACCGTGGCCAAGTGATTGGACAGCTCGCCTTTTACTGAGGCGACCTAGGTTCGAACCCAAGCGACCGCACGAGGGTTTTGCGGTGTATAAAGCGGCGCGAGGGCGGGTTTCCTCCAAGTTCTCCGCTTTACCCACATTCGTAATCTATGTATTCTGTGTATCATCATTGTCATCGCCTGCGGTGGCATAGAAGTAAAAGTGGGCATTAAACACTATAAAAATGATACAACAATAAGTAAGTAGGAATATCCGAAATATGAGAAATACTGTTTCAACGTATAGGTTTTGTACATGTAGTAACATCTTTGTAAGATATCATGAAAGATCCCATTCTTCCTGTGTGTTCGGCCAATTACTGTAGAATATATCCAGTATTTGCACATAGCAGTGTTCCGCCACTGCTGTACGCTTGCTTGTGTATTTACAAACACTAAACATCAGAGAAGGAGTGGAGCTGCAGGTCGTTTGGCACGCGATGGTACACGGGTTGAGGTTGACCTTGCCTGGTGTAGATGATTTCTCAAAATTGAAATTGAGACTTTTAATATTTTAATGACCATTTGTTGAATAAGGTTTGTGTAATTTAAAATTACGGTAAAATTTAATCAAAACCTTATTTTGCGCTGATTATCCAACCGATCACTGTGAGTCTTGAATATCGTAGATCTTAATAGTGTGGATGGTGGGCTATAAATATTGTGTCCAGGTTGACGGCACAGGTTTGGCCATCGTGAGACTCTCCGGAATTTTGGATCTGTGCCTGTTCTGGTGGTATGGTCAACGGCGATCATATTGAAGCCCCTGGTACAGCCAGTTTCAGATATGTCATATGCTTCCTTGTGTAGCATCGTTTGATAGTTCCCTTTTACAGTTCTTTAGCTATCAAGGATATTTTTTACGATGAATAGAATTTCACAATATCGTTAATCATTATTTGCTGCCAAATGCCATGTTATTACTAAAATATACTCTAGAGTATTTAATGGTTTCGTCGGCGTGGAGAGTTACGAACTCATCGATATCAGTGAGATTCAAATGTCTCTCTCTACAAGAGAGTAGCGTTAAATGTGTTAAGGAATTTGTATCTTTTTTGAAATTAATTGCAAGAGGAATTTAAATAATATTGCTGTAGCTGTTTTAGTAGAAAAACTGCAGTTTCCAAGGCTTTCCCAACAATCACAGTATTAACTGCAAAACCCATTACATAAATATTTAGTGTACTCTTTGTAAGAGTAAACCCAAGATGTAAAACTCAGCTTATTAAGCTATTGCACTATGTGCTATATTAAGACTTTATATACCTGTTGATAATGAAGATCTCTGCATCACCCTATTTATATTTATATGTTTCAACCTGTGTCGGGTTCCCTCGTGGAGAAGCATTGTTGAATTCGAAAACTGGACGGTATATTATGAGTGTAATTTTGGGATGTTGGGGTTAAACCTCAAATACTCACACATATAGTGGAAAGTGGGTAAATAAGTGGTTTCTAGGAAGTCGGGATCATTTTCCGGTAGCGTCAGTTTTATATATATATATAAAATGCTATAGTACTTAATTATTAAACAAATCAATGAGAATTGTTTCTAGTGAGCTTGTGATTATTTACATAAGTAAATTATTTCCGGGAAAACACAACGTTCATGAAACAAATGTGTTAAGACTGTGAATTGTTGAAATTTAGGAGGAATTGCTTATAACTCTGAACAATTCTGATCAAATTCAATGATACACTGGAGTAAATATTAAACAAGAAAGACCTTAAATCATGCATTAACAGTAACATAAAGCAATACCAATATTAAATAGAAATTATACAAATTAAGCTTCGAAATATAAATTAATGTAGATAGCCCATATGGGGTGTTAATAATAATAATAATAATATAAAATATATATTTAATAAATATCCCTCGTGATAACAACGCTTTAAAAACAATTTGAAATAGATCCAGATTCAAACATTAACAAAATTCCACTCAAAAGAATCTCGCTGGCAGCATTCACAATCAGAAACAGGAACTTATGTCATTGACTCCGAGTCTGTATGCATTATGGTCTGAACACAGTCCACAAAGGGATAAGACAAAAGCTTAGTATTTAAAAACCAAGTATCTAAAGTTAAATACCCATTGTAGTTAACAGATAGGCAAACCGTTGAAATAATATTCAAAATAAATAACCCAACAATCAACATGAAACGTCATAGCCTACTCTCTGCCAGACAACATTTTTCCATATATTTCATAATGTGTTTTCCCATCTTTTAGCTGTCTGGAAATATAATCAGCCATTTCTATGGAAAACCTCTACTACCTTGGGAATTCAAAGCTGTTAAATTCTAATTATACACCTCACTCGGTCCATTCACGATTTTTCATCACCACAATGCTCCAGGTCGTTTCTTTACTCTATTCCGTATTGCATGGCTTAGGGGAAGGAAGGGTAATGGCGCTCCCTTAAGGAAAACTTAACAGTAATCTCTCAAAATATACCTAAACTTTATTTGAAATAAACATTATGTTTTAGGAATTAAAAATTAAATTATAAAACTATTTAATGAGCGGGATTGCCTGATGCTTGAGGGTAATGGCGCTCAGTCTGGTCAGTTCAAAAGTTTCACAAATCACACTTCTAATTTTGTGATTTATTAACTCCAATGCAATTCTTGATGGGTCCAACTTGCACAAATGGTGCATTGGAACCAGACTTCACCATTTCGACCAAATTCCTCACAGACAGTTCACCTCAGAACCAGGAAATGGATTTGTAGTGATGTCGTCTAGTTCATTGTCATCGCACAAATCTTCTTCATCCAGTTTTTCTTCTTCTTTTTCTGAGCTTTCAAATAACTGCCTTTTTGCTTTTTTGATTTTCATTGCCCTATAATTTAATACAGCTGGAGTAATTGACCTCTTGTTTCCTTTCTTAGATTTTGAGTAAGACACAGCTGAAATTAGCTTGTTGATCTTATTCCTTGTAGGTTATGGTTCCTTAAACTTAAACTGAGGTGCCTTCTAAGGAAACCGTAGAACCAATCTTTTCCATCCTCTCTCTTCTCTTTGCAAAAGTTGTTTTTGATCTGCATTTTCAAAAACAATATTTCTGAGTTCAGAAGGTGTAATACCAAAATGTAATTTTGAAAGTGTCAAGACATGTTCCTTTATTTTGTTTTCCTGAGCCTCTGTAAAAATGCATTTTGCATCAAACGATGGTCCATAAACCTTCCCTGATTTAACCCTATCGTTTATTGTGCTGAAAATAATATTGAACTGCTGTGCTGCTTGTCTTATAGAAGTTCCTGAATTTACTGCTCTGAATGTTGCTTCCACTATCTCCAATTGCTATGTTACCTTATTCGTACTTGAACCCGTTTTTATCATTCAGAAAAACATGATAATAACTAGAACTAATAATCAAAGATAATTAATATAATTAAATTAATGATATTAAATACTATTATTTTAGTGGTTAGAGGGGAAAACCAAAAAGCTTATATTTCGGCAAGTATGCTGTGGAACAAAAAAGATGGAAATGCAGTAAATAAGGAGTTCTGCAAAGGACAGGAAATGGTCAGGCCAACAACTTTTACGCCTCTCCAGGTGCAGGTGTGATCGACTGTTAATAACAGGGTTTTACCTGCATACCTGGATATTGTATGAATGTCCCGGGCAGTACTCGGCAGAACAGTGCTGAGGTAGGACAGGGCAGTTGTCGCTTACAAAAGTGAGTTCAGTTTTAAAACATGTTCACCATGCTACGGTAACAACATTTCTAAATGGAAACTAGTATTTTATATTCGCGGAGTTTGCCCGGAAACATAGATCTTAAATGTGTGGCTCTGCCCTGGCAACGGACTGCGGTCTCAATAAGGATCAAAATGAACAACGATTACTGGAAATTGTAAGTGTTCACGTGTCTGTATGTGGAAAACCCAAATCCCAAAATAAACTTACAGCTTACGTGAACGGGATGTGCACCGCGCCCTGAGAAGTTCGACGTTCGAGATCTCATGCTCCAGAGACCAGCAGAGGGATGAAAGTGGAGTGAAGGTACGTGAAAGTAGATATCATTTATTCCCCAGACTCACCCATCCCGATTCCGACCAGGCAGGTACATACTGCAGTCTATAACATTTACTTTTTCCTTAGGATTTTTACTTTCTCTAGCATTCGTACACCCGTCGCCAAAAAAAGAAAAAAAAAAACTCATGTCTGGAATGCCAAATTCGTCAAAGTCCCTCAGGTCACAGCGCCTTGTGTACACGATACAGCTGTTGTGTAGCGGCAGCAACAAGAAATCGCTAGTTTCAAATTTGAATATTACTAACCAACATGATCAATAATCATAACAAAATACATAGCTTAAACTTCTTGAACAACCAACCATCAATATTAACTAAAACTATTAATTACACAAAACATGATACAGTTAGTGTTGTAAAACCTGCCACTTTCCATGTATGTTCTCTGTAGCGCTGTGACAAAACTTAGGCTACTCCTCTGCTGAGGGTTGGAGGTTCACTTCCCGCATGTAACGAACATACTTCTTCCTTTTCTTAATAATCCTGAATCAACACATATGGGCTATTTATTTGAGACATACTTATTTCATACCGACATTGGGTACAATTAATAATATGGTATATATTATGATGCTTATTTGAGTGTTTATTCTACCGAACATCATATGCTGTACACGAAAGCATGTGGTGTATAGAAATACTAAATATTTTAAAGAAAATCAATTTTTTCAAACATTTTTTAAGACTCAATTTTTTTTAAATTAACAATAATAGGATGAGGAATTCTTCTTTTCAATTTTTTAGAAGATGCTTAAGCTCCTATGCTTGTACAAACTAAAAATAAATAAATAAATAAACCCAATAAGGGATGTAACACTTAATCGATTTCTTTTTTGGATTTTAATGTTTATATTATCCCTAAGTGTTTTAATTATTATCCTTCACAAAGGAGATCAAACACACCCTTCATAAACCGATCTGTGGTATTCTCATACGAGGTGATATTTTCTTCCATCTATCTTCCGTCTATCGTCCAAAGGGGACCCAATACGATGCAAAATACGTGGTGCACAATTCCATTATGTTCGCGTATCTGTATCGTGTTGGAGTTGGATAAATCCTTTAGTATCTAATTATTTATTGTATTATGTTTGTCCTATTTTTTTCTTTATTTTTATCAAGGTAAGGTGTAAGTGTGCTGTGGTAGCTTGACGATGCAATGAACGGTGTGCAATACACGGTAATACTCGATACTATTTTGATTGCCCCTGTGAGAATGTGTTCTCTATTGAGAATGTGTGGGCTGAGGTAAATGAGGAGCTGCGCTCCAATTACCTGTAATTTGCTTCTGGGCACCAATTCAAGAAGCCTGTCCACTTATAGCTTTTCGCCCACACTACTGTAAGCATTTATTTTGTCTATGCTCTGAAGTTTGAGGGTAGTTATACGGCCTGAGGGTTCATAAACCCTTATTTATTTATTTATTTATTTTGTGGTTTCAGTTTTAGACCATAACAGTTTATTTAAACATATTTTTAGTTATTTAACGCGGTATTAGTAGAATTATGTTTTTGTGTCCTAGACAGATCCAAAACTTGTAACATCAAAGTTATATTATTGCAATATTATGTTCTACATATCCAGTCATTAAATTAACAAACATAAAAAAATTATAAACACAGAGAGACTTGAACCTAGGAGGTCGCGGGTTCAAACCCGGCGGAGGACGATGGATTTTTTTCGGGCATCAAAAATCCTTAGCATGGCTTCCTTCGGAAGGGAAGTAAAGCCGTGGGTCCCGTGTCGTAGATTTACGGCACGTAAAGGAACCTCAAGCCTGATAAGAGAGGCCTCTGAGCAAAATTAAGCGATCTTTCACGCCCAATATAGAATGGGACGCTGAGAACCAAAGCACTTAAAGAGCGTCCATAAATAACAGGCCATTTCATTTCATTTAGGAACTTATGAGAGGAAGCATAACCTTCTTAACTTCTCGGCCAACATAACTTGTTCCGAGAGGTGTTTCTAGTACTCAGAAGATCACCATTGCGCTATCAGTACTGACCGCTGAACAGTTCTTTCGTGTGAACAGCTTTTACGAAGATACCCGAAGCTCTTCGATCGACTCAGGGAATCTGGGGATAACTTTTTTTTTTTTTTTTTTTTGCCGCGGACATAGTAGCCAGAGTAGGTATAGCATTTCACCCACAAATTCAATGTCGATATTTCACCGGAATATATGTTATGAGCTCCCCTGAGTTCGAAAAAAGAAACAATTTTAGAAAAAGGTACATAGTTATCTCTCTCTCTCTATCTGTGGAACACCATGGCTCAAACACGATAAGACCATTAAATACCGAACTTGGTATTTATGTTTAGTATCTTGCATCGATGGGATAAGACGATTTTAGAATCCCTCCCCACTACGAACTATCCTTTTGATGGAGACATTTTTCAAAAGGTTGTTTTTCTCAAAAATGGATGTAAAGATTTTGATTAAAATGCCAGATACTAAAGATATTTCCATAACAAATAAAATGTACATTTTGAATTTTTATAAAATTTTCTTTACTCTGGATGAGTTTTGCTGAATTTTGCATAACGATTAAACCGTAAGAGATAGACAAACCCTTACTGCACAAAAAGTTTATATCTTGTTAAAACACATGATTTATGTCATATGTTTCTCTCTTAGAGTTGATCGTTTTTTGCCATTCCTTAATATTGGTTTTAATTTTAAACTACCTAACTTTTCTCAAATGGGACCATGCAACACGAACCTAACCTAAATTGGTTTACATGCAACCAGATTTAAAGGATTTGACTATCGCTTTAACCTAGTTTGCTTCTTTATTTTTCTTCTAATTACAAGGAAGCAAGTAAAAAAACCAAAATATGCTCATGGTTATCTCGATAGCATGACGTAGATAAAAATAATCTTTCGTAATAATAGTTTGTATATGGAACAGTTAGAGAAAGTTATGTGAATGGAAACCTCAGGTTGTTTTTTTCTCCTACAAGTCAACACAACAGCAAGGGGTATAAAACAACTGAGAGCAATTTCAGGAAATGTTTATGCTACTCATGTCAGTCACACAATGAACCTCTGTGACAACGTCCAAATACACATATTTTCTTAGGAAGTGTCTTCCTGATTTTACCCGCTGCAATTGGGGTCTGCAGTGTTGACAAGCTGATGTATTCAGGCTTGGTGGGGTTTCATATTGTACGAACTGGATGAAGAATGTAATCAGGAGTTTGGGATTTCTCTGTTGTTATAGTGTCTGTTAGCAAGAAGGCAGGATTAAGTCTATTGATGCCTATAATCAGTTTTCCCTGAGGTGTTAACGCTCTTTAATACTCCAAAAAGAATTTAATGTGATTCATAATGTTGGCTATAGTTTTTTTGTGGGTACCCTATAGGATGAAGATACATTTTCTGGTCGTTAACTGAACAAAAACTTTATTATTAACTATTACTGTTATTGTGTACCTGTGTGCTTGCTTTCAGTATCTTCATAGGGCTTCTGAACCTGAATTTAAAAGGCGGCATGTCTATGATTGTTTCTGTTTTTCAATAAACTTTTTGCAGGTGTTGTACCCAAGATCGCAAGAAAGCAAAGGTGTTGGTTGGTCTCTTATTGTAGCTTTATGTAAAAAAAGGGGGGAATAAACAAACACTCACACAAGCCTGATGGAAGCCTCAGGTCAAAATTAAGTGGCTGAAAAACACAGCCAGTTAAATAATGTCTATAAATAAAACTGCATTTCATGTGTGGCTCCTACTTATCAAACAATACGCGATCGTAATCATATAAGGGCTAATGGAAGCTTTCGGAATCCAATCATGAGATTTTATAAAAGCCACAAGAGCTTTTACGGCAGTTTTAAGCTGTCGATTAACTTTACTATTTGGATCTGGGTGACATTCTGTGGTCTTTATACTCATATGTATAATGTGGTAAGAATTTGAAATGTTGGCTTTCGAAGTGTCTTCCTCGATATGTGGAAAGTTGGTGCTACTACAATCTAAATAGCCGTATGTATAATATTTCCAGAGCGGCAGTTTAAGCAGTGCAGTTCCAACTATTGTACTTATCTCTATCCTGTTATTTTTAAATAATCCGGGACCTAGTGATGCTAGTAGCGGTCTTACAAAGCAGGATTGTTATGGCTGAATGCTGCTGTAACAGGTGGATATTTTTCAACTTCACTGCTAGTGTGCCGTGAAACTTTTCTTCTGTATATGATATGCAGGTGAAAACTTTCTTGATTGATGACCAAACTATTGGTTTCCTTATTAGTCTTTCACACCGGAACTAGAGAAGCTGTGAATGGTGTTACTTTTCAATACTTTCGAGTACATATGATTATAGGTTTTCTTGAGAAACATCGCGCTTGACTTCAATTTGATTTGGTGATTTTTTATGTTAAAAACAGTGAGGATGTCGTTGTAAGCTCTCCAATGAAACATCTACGTCGACTCTGCAGTGGTAGGCTTTGTGTGTACGCTACTTGAACATGGTAATTATGGTGGTGGTGGTGGTGGTGGTGGTGGTGGTGGTGGTGGTGGTAGTGACGGTCGTGATCGTGGTGATAGTGGTGTTCGTGGTCGTGATCGTGATGGTAGTGGTGGTGGTAGTCGTGATCGTGGTCGTGGTGGTATTGGGGGTCGTGGTCGTGATCGTGGTGGTAGTGGTGGTGGTAGTCGTGGTCGTGGTTGTGGTCGTGATCGTGGTGGCGGTAGTAGTTGTGGTCGTGGTCGTCATCGTGGTGGTGGTAGTGGTGGTAGTCGTGGTCGCGGTCGTGGTGGTATTGGGGGTCGTGGTCGTGATCGTGGTGGTAGTCGTGGTCGTGGTTGTGGTCGTGATCGTGGTGGTGGTAGTAGTCGTGGTCGTGGTGGTAGTTGTGGTCGTGGTCGTCATCGTGGTGGTGGTGGTGGTAGTCGTGGTCGCGGTCGTAGTGGTAGTGGTGGTCGTGGTCGTGGACGTGGTGGTAGTGGTGGTCGTGGTCGTGGACGTGGTGGTAGTCGTGGTCGTGGTGGTAGTGGTGGTCGTGGTCGTGATTGTGGTGGTGGTGGTGGTAGTGGTGGTCGTGGTCTTGATTGTGGTGATGATGATAGTCGTGGTCGTGGTGATAGTGGTGGTCAAGTTCGTGATTGTGGTGGTGGTAGTGGTGGTCGTGGTCGAGATTGTGGTGGTGGTGGTAGTCGTGGTGGTGGTGGTGGTAGTGGTGGTCGTGGTCTTGATTGTGGTGATGGTGATAGTCGTGGTCGTGGTGATAGTGGTGGTCAAGTTCGTGATTGTGGTGGTGGTGGTCGTCGTCGTGGTCGTGACCGTAGTAGTGGTGGTGGTCGTGGTCGTGATCGTGGTGGTGGTGGTGGTAGTCGTGATCGTGGTCGTGGTGGTGGTGGTCCTGGTCGTGGTGGTAGTGGTGGTAGTCGTGGTCGTGGTCGTGGTGGTAGTGGTGGTCGTGGTCGTGATCGTGGTGGTAGTGGTCGTGATGGTCGTGGTCGTGGTCGTGATCGTGTTGGTAGTGGTGGTCGTGGTCGTGATCGTGATCGTGGTGGTGATCGTGATGGTCGTGGTCGTGGTCGTGATCGTGGTGGTGGTCGTGATGGTCGTGGTCGTGGTCGTGATCGTGTTGGTAGTGGTGGTCGTGGTCGTGATCGTGATCGTGGTGGTGGTGGTGGTGGTAGAGGTAGTGGTGGTATTGGTGGTAGTGGTGGTCGTGGTTGTGATCGTGGTGGTGGTGGTGGTGGGGTAGTGGTGGTAGTGGTGGTAGTGGTGGACGTGGTTGTGATCGTGGTGGTGGTGGTAGTCGTGGTCGTGGTGGTTGTGGTGATGGTGATGGTGGTGGTGGGGTAGTGGTGGTAGTGGTGTTAACAGTGGAACTTTTATTCTTATATTATTTCCTACTTTAACTTATTTTTTCTTGTAGCTATTTTCATTTCTGCTAACATTTTTCTTGTCTATAGTTTAATATATTTAATGTGAGTTGGGATTCCCCATTCACTCTGTGCTATATTTAGCAACCTACGGTGTAGAACGTAACTAATATGCGCAAGAAATGACACATAAGGCTCCTAGAGCAAGCGATGTGCTGTTTACATTTAGTTCTCTTGCTGTAATTAACCCTTTAGGACCTCAAGAGTTGATATTTGGCGCGACACTGTGGAGTTTTCCGAGTCGTCACTTTGATTAACGAGCAATGGGACCAGTGACGTCATACATGATGGGGTCCATTTCTCGGAATGCTATATAGTGTGGAATTATAGCGACATGAGAGGAACGCATAATGTTAACAATGACAGCGCCATCAGTGGCCAGAACTTGAACATGAACCATGGATCTCTCAAGCATGATAGCTATGTAGCGGAGGCATTTATCCAATTAACCCTATTAATCCTATTACCTCAGGTTTACACATATACATTATTGTATGAACTATTTTCTTTGCTGAAAAAATTACGTAAACTTCCAAACAAATCTCAGCACAGAAAAGTACAGTAGTGCACACTTATTTAGAAAACATTATTGATCACTCTAAGTTCTTGCCAAGGTGAGTGCATTTTGTGTGTTTAAGATCTTTTGACAACTTCCTCTAAAAGTGTGAAACCATATAAAATAACTTATGTACCTCTGCCTTGCATCAACACAAGTCACAAACTGTAAATGAAAGGTTAGGAAGGAGCAGAATAAAAGTTGTAATATTCTTTTTGGCTTTTTATCTGATGATTTAAAAACTTTAATGATGGCAGCTATCACTATTATGCCGGAATACCGTTTGTGCTTATTAAAATGCTGGTAATATTTAATTCTGAAGCACAACGTATTAAAAGTTGCTTTTTGAAATAATCTTAAAAATATGATGTGTTACATTCACATGCATTTCTCTGGCTGTCACGGAAACAAACATTTCTTAAAAATATTCTTTCATCTATATAATGATAAATATAAGTACTCTTGTCTTATAGCTTGATTCTATGGAAGTAGAAGAGAAATAAACGGTTAGTCAAGTTTAAAAACTAAAACCAATAACTCCGAATATCTCGAAAACAGTTAACTGTGAAAAAATGAGTGTGGCATAAATTGTGTTTTTTAACATTTGTGTGTAGTGAATTGTGTCTATCTCTTACGGTTTATCAGTTATGTAAAATTCAGGAAAATTCATCCAGAATGAAGAGCCCATCAGAGGCTATTCCCAGAAAATTCACAATATAGTACATTTCATTGATCATGAAAATATATTAAACATATGGTATTTTAATCAAATTCGTTACAACCATTTTGATAAAATCAACAATTTTGTAAAATATTCCATGTAAAGGTAGTTGAGAAAGGGGAATTTTCTTGAAAATCTTCTTTTCGCATCCCTGAAGATACCGAACTTAAAAACCAAATTTGGTGTTTAATTGACAGTTTTGACCTCTGCTGCCTGCAGACACACACACGCGAACATGTTTCTAAAAATTTTCTTTTTGAATTCACGGGGTTTCAAAACATTATTTCTAGTGAAATCTCGTTATCGAATTTTAGATAGAATGCAATACCTGCTCTATCCAGTAGGAGCATTATACTTACGTACCACAGAAAGTAAAATATCTTATGTATCTCACTCTAGCTGTTCCATATGCAAAATATTCTTATAAAGGATTAATCTTCTTTCTTATATATAATGCTAATTGAGATGAAATGCATGAATATTGGCTTATTGCTTTTTTGTAAGTAGAAGGGAAATAAAGGAATACATTAAGCTAAAGCGATAGTGAAATCTTTTAAAAGCTGGCACTATCTGAAACAATTGAGGTATGGTTCGCTTTGCATGGGGCCGTTTAAGAAAAGTTACAAAGCTTAAAATTGAAACCAATAACCAGGAATATCTCAAAAATGGTTGTACATCTACGCGGTAAAACTGCCCACTTAGAGTTTCCGTTCATAATGCATTGCCTCAGAGTGCTATTTCATTTCTATTACAGATTGACAGGTGCCGTTAGATTTGAAAGGGCGCGATTGCTCATTCACTAATTGGCACCAAATGTCATTCAATTGTACAGTAGTACCTCACTTTCAGAAAGAATGCTGTATCCGTAAGAATCCCTACTCATCCCTACCCTTTACATAGAACATTTTTAGAAATGTTGATTTTCCCAAAAATGGCTTTAACGATTTTGATTAAAATACCGTATATTAAATATATATTTACATCACAAATTAAGTTTATACTTCGAATTTTCTGAGAATAAACCCTGAAGACCTCTTTATTCTGGGTGAAATTTTTTGTAGAATTTTGCATAACGGTAAAACCGTAACAGATAGATAAAACTTACCATACAAAAAATGTAGATCTCGTTAAAATACATAAGTTATGTCATAAACGCTTTTCTTGCAGAGTTTCGAGATATTCCTGGTTATTGGTGTCAATTTTAAGCTACGTAACTTTTCTCAAACGGCCCATACAAAGCGAACCAAACCTCAATTGTTTCACATAACGACCAAAATTTTACCGTTTTACCTGTATGGTACATCGAAAATTGAAAAAAAAAAAAAAAATACTCAAATTGTTACTCATTCGAATTGCGCAAAATGTACTTGTGGGTAACGCATAAAAACGGGTATTTTATCGTAGTTTTATGTAGAAATTTGAATTATCTTAATCCCTAGTCGAAGTACACGGAACCTCGAAATACGGGGGCTCTAATTACCGGTGTTCTACTGTACTCGAAAAGATACCCCTATTAAAATAAATATATAAATAAATGTATTTTAACATGTACGATATTCTTAGTATTTCCTGTGCTGATTTAAGTGCACTGAAATAAGTATGAGCTGCAAGTCACAAGTTTTTGTTTTTAAAGGTCAGAATGCAACTCGCGTGGAACGGTACCGTTTCGTGCTGAAAAAGTACACAATGGGAGAAGCAAGGACACCTACAGTATCATCCCAGGAGATGAATTCTGGATACTTCACTACAATTCAGAAATAAAACGACAATCTCGACGATAACGTGCCAACAAATATTCGACGTATAGAAATGCAGGATAGAAGTTAATGGTTTTCTGCTTCTCTGAAATTAGTCTTAGCATTTGTCACTTCTGAACCCAAAAATATACTTACTGCACAGTAGTATGCAAGTGTCTGTCATAAGTCACTACAACAAGGAAAACGATCAGTTGCGGTTCCACCATACACTACTTCCGCACACACAGCGGCCAGAATCTCCTTTTCTTGGCTGATCCAAACATCTTAAAACTTCCTTCTCTCCAAATGTAGCTTCATGTGACTCTATTCTTTTACCTAAAACAAAAGAAAGCTCCATGGTGCCATTTCTGTCACATGAATGGCTTAAATGGTGGCTGTGAACGACCATCCAAAAGAAGCATGTTGAGATGGATATTCCAAGTAATTGGAATGGATGCAAAAGTATATTGTATGCAGAGTATTTGATCAGTAGCGAAACTTGCAACTCAGTTGAAAAGTATTTGTATGCGCTGTAAAAACTTTCGGAGTGGCCCTCAAATAAGTAAACCCAGGCAGGGGGGAAAAAAAGGCTCATTAGAGCTGTATGCTTTTCGCTTGAGAATTTATAACCACATTCCGTATTTAATAAACAATACTGTAGTGCTAATGCCTTCCTTCACTGTATACACATTGTCCACCCCTTTTGTCTTCCTTTGTTCCCTACAGGTAAAGCGATAAAATTTGTTAGTCATTAGAAACAATTTGGATATTTATTCTACCACTTATTTAAAGTAGACAGAGGAAGTTTAGCATCCCACACAAAAATGGGATATCGAGATTTCAGCAGAAATCTCTGATCGCAGAAAACGTCATTTTAATAAAAGCAACCACGTGCGTGCTTCCCACGTGACTGTGCAATTTAAGCCCATCTTCCTAAAATGAAATAGATTTAAAAGGAAATTCTGCCACTTTTAGCTAATCTTTGCAAAAAGAAGGTTCTACTTATTCTTTGTTTTCTTAAAAACAGCTCTAATAAGTTTGATTACAGTTCCTAATGTTTAAAATGTTAATATGACTAATAAGATATATATCTTAAATTTTCTTTAATAGTCTATGAATCCATCCGCATTTCGAACAATTTTCTATAATAGTATATAACTCGTAAACGAAAAGAGATTTAGTATAAGGTGAATTCGCGAAATGGTAGAAGGTAAGTAAGTATACGGTACTTCAAAGTTAGATAATAGCCATCCAGTTTTTATACATTTGTGTCCACTTCAGTCTTTAGTACCATCTTCAGTTACCTATAACGAAGTTTGTGGTCAAATCATTTCTGAAAAGTTAATCTAAAAAAAAAAAAAAGTAGAGAAAAACAAGCTTATTTAAAAATAGTTCGTAAAACGCAAGTTATATAAATGTGATGCGTCTCATTTTTATTACTTTCTCTAGCACTTATTTACAATATACATAGTAGATAGAGAAGCTACTGTATACCACCCAAAATTCTATACCAAGATTTTACCACAAAAACATGTTTTGAGGCCCCCTGAATAAGTAAAAATAATATTTTTAGAAAAAGGTCCGCATATGGTTCTCTCTCTCTGCGTGTGTAACAACAAATAAGTCGGCTGAATGCTAAACTTGGTATTTATGTTTCATATTTTCCAGGGATGTGATCTAAGAGTAACAAGAAAATTGCCCACTCAAAATTAACCTTTACATTGCAGATTTTTCAAAGTTTTTGATTTTCTCAAACAAAAAAAAAACCCTAACGGTGTTTATTAAAGTATCATATTTTAATCAAAATCATTAGAACTCTTTTTTCTTTTGAGAAAATTGAAAGGAACTCTAACATTAATTAAATCTCGCCTACTCCAGATTACGCAAATTGTATCCCGTTCTCAACCGCAAGACTTCTATTTCAAGTGGTTCTCTTTTATACAAATCTTTACTTCGTAATTTACTCACCTATGCTTGTCCGATATGGGGAGGTGCAGCCGCCAACAAAATAAATCGTCTACAGGTATTTCAAAATAGAGTGTTAAGGCTTATAGTGAATGCATCTTGGTATCAGAAACACTCATATAGATCATGAACTTGGACTCAGTACCATCTCTGCACATATTCGATCTGAAGCTCGCAGCATCTTCACTTAGCACCTGGCACAGCGCACTTCTCGTTGGGACAAACATCTGATGCAGTTCCTCGGATAAAGAGTCGTCTCCCACAGGATTTGCTGTTTTCTTCAGGAAGTGATTTCGAGAAAGAAGGTTCTCACTGAATGAATGTGTGAAATCATCTCTGACTGTTTAGTGCCTCATTTGGCAGACCTCACAAATTTTAATGTTGTTTGTTACTTTTAGTTATAACGTATTTATTTCAATTCTGTATAGCATAATCAATGCTGAACGAATCTAAATAAATTTAAAAAAAATGTATTTACCAAATAAAATGTTAATCTTGAATTTCTTGGGAATATCTTATCAAGTCCTCTTCATTCTGAACGACTTTTGCATAACTGGTAAAGCGTAAAGGTAAAAAAAAAAATATATAACATAATATTTTTGTTATGTTTTGTTTGCTTTTGCGGAATTAACTATTTAGAAGATATTCCCTGCTATTTGTTTCAGATTTAAAGTCTTAAACTTTTCTCAAACAGGAAGTCATATCTCTATTGCTTTACTCTTGGTCTTGAAAGAGAATCGAATGTCAATAACAATCGCATGGCGACAGCTTTTAAAAGAGTTGATATCGGTTTAGTCGAATGTATTCCTTTATTTCTCTTCTACTTACAAGAAATGAACCAATAAGATCATTTCTGCTATCTTCTGTTTATCTTGACGAGCATGAAGTAGAAAGAAGAGTCAGCTTTTTTGTAAGAATAATCTGTTGTAGAATAGCAAGAGAAACTAATGTGAATGGAACACATCAGATATTTACTTTGTCTACTAGCAGATGTATTGAAAGATTTATGTCCAAGTATCCGAAAAATATGTTTTCAGGCCTCCTGAATAAAAAAAGAAAAACATTTTCAGAAAACACGTGCACGCGCGTGTGTATATGTTTGAGTGTGTGTGTGTGTGTGTGTGTGTGTGTGTGTGTGCGCGCGCGTACTTGTGTTTACGTGAACAGTATAACTAAGAAACGAGAAGTTGGTTAAGTATCAAGCCTATTTTTTAAATTCACGTATTCCTAGGATACGCCACGAAGGTTTTCAAGAAAATATCCCCAACTCAAACAACTCTAATCATGGCACATTTTCCAAAAAAATTTATGTACTTAAAATGTCTTCTTTGGTTTTAATGAAAATTTCACGTGTTTTAGATATCGAAATGACAAATGAAATGTATATCTTGAATTTTCAGTGAATAGCATTCGAAGTCCTCTTCATTCTGGAGGGCATTTACCTAAGAGATAGACAAAAACTTGCTACACCAGAAATGTAGTGTTTCTGAAAGCACACAATTAATGCCGTATGTAGCATTCTGTGGAGTTAGTAATTCAAGAGATATTCCTTGTTATTGATTTAGATTTTCCAATCCCGAATATTTCTTCAGATGAGGTCTCGGATTAAAATCCGGTCCGGCCCGATGCTTTTAAAGTGTGCTTAAAAACGACAACCCCATATCATTAGATTTACCGACATTTAAAGGAACTCCTGTGGGACGAAATTCCGGTAGTGACAGCGATGTATTCTGGTCATACAGAGAAAACGATCAAAGCCATCACATGGCGACCAACTCTTAAAATATTTTACTAACTCTTTGGCGTACTGATTTCCCTATTCCTTTTGTAACTGGAAGGAACTATTTAGTAATACCATTTCTATAAATGTTTATCTAATTAACTGGCAGCAAATATAATAATCAGCTTTTTTAAAAATGTTTTGTTGAATTTGTAGATAAAATCATGGGAATGAAACACATTAGATTCTACAGTAAAGTATCTAGTATGCAAAAGCTGCGTTACTGCTAAGTTATTTAGCTTGATAAAACTTACACCATACATGTAACTGCACGGTACAGTGAATAACGGAAAGAAATACGCAATGGGACTAACAGAAATGGCCCTTTTATACAGATAATTAGTTGCACTGAAATCACTGGGACTCATGATAGTCCTCTAGACATTTTAAGAGGAGGGTGTGTGATCGTTATGGACGACGGTGAATGTTCTGCTCAGTGGTCAGCCGGTTGACAACTGCTAGATGACGGTTGATGCTTATGAACTACCGCAATATCCCTTCGCATTCTACAGGTACTGGGTGCGACTTAAATCGAGGGAATGGACAGGCCAGTCCATTAGCCGAATATCCTTTAGTTTCAAGAGCCCCTTCACTTTGCTGTTCGATGTTGTCGCTCATGTAATCCATAAAAATGCGAGTCAGGGGCGAGTTTATCCCGGATTTGGAGGTCAGTATGCCTATAGAATATTATGTCTCCCCACACTATAACACCTGGACCACCGAAACAGGTATGTTCGACAATGTTCTTGGATTCGTTATACCCCCTCGGGTAATGTAAAAACTGCGCAGAACGTTATTGGCGCAACTACTTCCAATCACGTCACTCTCCCTTCTCCCGCATCATCATCTCATATCAGACATGCATGTGCAATGCGAGGTTTTTGTCAGTGGTGGGAGAGAGGGATAACAAGCGAGAGTGAGTGATCACAAAAATCATAGTGTACTGTTTTATTGTAGGAGGATATAAACTAAGAACTAATAGTAATGTCGGTACATTCCAAACCTAAGTCCTCCTCTGGTTGGTCCCTTAGAGGACAGGCTAGACACATTGTTCTCAATGTTGCAACTTGAAAAAACAATTAGGTACTTATTCTCATTCTACATTCAGCTATGCCTGATTGTATTGTATGTAACAATGATATAGCAATGGTCATCTAAAGCGGGAATATGGGAAGTAGTTGAAGGCGTGAGCTGCGCAGGCCAAAATATGGTAATATTTTAATTACCTTGACAAACTATATGTGTTCCCACCGCTCGCCAATAAGAATATATCCAGAATTATTACTCAGCCTGTATTTGCGCTTACCCAAGAAGAACACGGATCCCGATACGAGGAATCCGCGCCCCCGCAATATTCCAAACTGAGGCAATATTAATTAGCCGAAGGCAACGTTTATTTTTAATTAAGTAAACTATTTAATTTCGTCACACCAACAATGTGTGATTTGTGTATGTAGAAGAAAGAAGGCGCGAGAGCAGGAGAAAGTGACGCTGCTTCTCACAAAGTCGCTCCAAAAAGTATAACATATTTTTGATGGCAAGTGACTAGAAAATTAAAAGTTCATAATGTAGAAAGATTGTCTATTTTTGTGCATATTGTAGTGTAAAGTGTAGTGATTGAAAATAAATGTAAATGCTCTGTTAAGGAATTTGAATCGAAAATATGCTCAGATTGTTCAGAGGTAATGTAAGGGACGCCAGTGTTACATGATGTTTCTTCGTGGGAGTTTTATGTGTTGCAGAATCCGTGTTTATGTTGCAAGTTATACTGACGTTATTTTTGCATGGGCGATGCATAATCATAAGAATAGTAATGGTTTTAGAGGTTGATGCGTGAAAACCCGAATGATTATATACGTTACAAAATAAAATACCATGGAAAATAGGAAATCATGTGTTATTATTTGAATTACTCAATCACTCCTTAATGTCTTCTTCTCCGAGACTAATCTACTGAGATTAAAGCAACGAGATTAAAAGAACCTACAGTATATCTGATGGCTAACTAAGGGGCAACCCAAAATGTAGTCCAAACGTAGTCAGAACGCAGTGTATATGGGGTATATAAAAATAAGTATTTTGAGTCATCCTTCCCATTGTTAAATTTATGTGGAAAAGATGAAATCTAGAAACATGTTTATAATTGGCAAAATTTAGATCTATTTATTACATTCATATCACAACACATTTTCAATATCATCGCAGTTAAAAATACTGAACTTTTTAAGTATGCGTTAAAATGAATTACATGTAAAGTAAAGCCATCCAACATATCACATATGTTTATACGTTTTAAACAATAACATACGATTTTTATTCGTTTTCATAGTCGGCTTATCCTGCTCTTATCACTGACACTCCCTAGGACTCACAAGCGGATGCTTAGAGGTCAGAAGTCTGTCGGAGAGCCAACGGCACGAAACACAGAATGAAGAACTTGGAACAAGTAGCGTGAGCGTGAGGAAGTGAGTGATATGAAATGCAAGCGAAATGGATGAAAGGAAAGGATCAATTGGTGGACTGAGTGGCGGGGGAAACCGGAGCATACTCAGAAAACCCGACAAGACGCCGCTTCGTCCACCACATATCCCACATGCCGGTGCTAGGGTTCGAATCCGGGCCGCCTAGGTGGGAAGCGAGAGTCTAACCACTTTGCCACGGCGCCAGCACTTCTCTACTCAAGTTGTACATTTTTGTGGAACTACAATTTGTGAGGGGGCGAATTGTGTAAGAAAGGAAAAAGCCCTGTCTTACTAATAATCACATTTCCCCAAATTCGATTTTAGGAACATTTCAAAAATTGGGTTTGTTTAAGAATACCATTGTATTAGTTTATAATTACATAGATTCTATTTAACCATTTCTTACAGAGGTGTGTGTGTGTGTGTGTGTGTGATAGAGAGGTGAGAGAGATGTAGGGTTGTGAATGTTACTTCGCAACATAGCTATAAAAATAAGTAAAAAATAAGGGTAGAAAAATAAGTGTGAATGTCGCATGTCAGTTTTCTATATTAAAATCGCATTTATTCCTTTGCTAGCAGCTTTTCTTCTGAGAACAAGAAAACAACATGCAATTATTCTAATATAGTTTGCATTTGCGCTTTATAGTTATTATTTTCTTTCTGAACATAATTTTTATTTTCAAAACAAGTAGAGGCTAGGGAACATCTCTAATTTGACGCTATCTCTTGATGCTACCTCCGTCTCTCTTTCTCTGAGAGTTGAGAAGACCTGCCACAGACAGAACGGCAAGGGGAATGAGTTTCCAGCGCTAGAACAAAAAATATGGCTGCGGAAGCAATTTCAAGCTAAATAAATACATCTTTTGAATTGAGCACGAGTCCTTTGCATTTCTATGAAATCATAAGGAGACACTCAAAGTGCTTGCTAAGGTTATAGGAGGAAGAAGAAGAAGAAGAAGAAGAAGAGAAGCAGCGAAGAACGAGAACTCGAATGTGGTTGGAAATGTAAATGTGTGGAAAAAGGATCTGGTAATGAGATGTTTTAAGTGTGCGCGCGCAACATGTTTGCTGACGAGTCGGTGGTTATTCTTGGTTCCCAACAGAGAGAAAGGAAAGATGACATGCAGCTAAAGTGGTGAAATAAGATTATTTTTTGGTTTATATTTTAGACAAAAATGAAAACGATGTACCTCTTCTCAGAATGAGAGATGACGCGATGGCACCGTGGTAACGTGTGCCACTCGCAATCGGGTGTTCTTGAATCCCATTACCTCATCCGTCCAACCTGACATAGGGGTTATCGAGGTTTCCCTGGTTTGTTAAGTGAATAATAGATAGGTTAATTACATCCCCCGAATTTTCCTGCCCATAATTGCAGGGTATCTGATATGGTCATTTTGAATAAATTGTATTTCATTTAGCAAGAGTTAACGTTGTACCGGGTTCAGAAATCGATATCGTTGGCAAGATATCATAATGGCTACATAGCAATGTACCCTTAAAGCGATGCTGGCATTAGGATGGGATTTACAATAAAAACCCTATAACTAGGTCACAGAGAGCCCTCACATTTGGCTCTAATACTGTGGGACGTACTCGGGACCGATGTCTACCTAAGGGGCCTAGTATCTACTTGAAAGTGTAACTTCAAGACATCACATTGTGCATGCCAGTGTTGAGTGGAATTAAGGTAACACCTTGGGTTTTCTCTTCTTTAGCTCCCTAAGCATAAAATTCTTCTAATTAGTAATAAAGTCTCCTCTATTTATTTATAGCTTCCGATCTCACCTCAAATGCACACCCTCATGCACCTTCAACCCTGAGGTCACATCTATATTTATGAAGCTACTACCACTTTAGACATTCGAAGTCGACGACAAGCAATCGCTTACGGGTGTGTGAGATTTTGAATTGACCAAAGACGACCGGATGAAGTTGCGTATGAGCTGGTCTCGTGCAATGTTACATCATGCGAACGTGTTTTTGCAAATGCATGAGAAAACGAATGTGTAAGTAAAACCCTGAACAATTAGGTATATAATGATTGCTCTCGTAATTTCGGCTTGTGGCAAGGAATTGGAAAGCACGCCGAAGCACTTATAAAAATTAGGATACGCCCTATCACGCTAATCTAACGAATAGAAAATACTTTAGCGACGGCAAAGAACAGTTTCACCCCGAGGGTACGTGAAATCAGCTACAGATGCAAAGTTACAAATATTTGTGCAGTCAATAATAAATAACATTACGGGAATGAAACTAACAAAAATTAGAAGGTGTTGTAAATAAATTTAAACATATTTGAGCATACCCGCCCTGAGATAAGATGTCAATCATTCAATTCACTTTCCTTCTCCCGATATTACCAACTAGAAAACGGATCATGCCGTATTTTCCTGTTTCCTCTACTTCCTTGTCATCTGCTTCAGGAATGGTCAGGCGACGGTTATCTGGTGGTTTCGGCAGGATGGCAGCTTGGTAAAATATAAAGGGCGTCGACAACGGTATTGCTGGAGCTTTCGGGATCGGAGTCTCTTGAGGAACTACCGGAGACTGGGGCTCGTAGGTAGAACCCAGCGGCATTGGAGGCGTTCCATCTGTAACCTTTAAGGACGCCAGCCATACTTGTGCACATCGTCATTTGGATCCGGTCTACCCTCTCTGTGGACACGTAAAACGCAAAGGGCTCTAAAAGCCTAAATGCGTTGCTCTGCCCCAGGGCTAGAGACGTGTGTAATCCTGCGTGTGTGATATAGTTGTTCTCTCTTGCTTCTCCATGGTCAGGTAGCTAAAACACAAATTCAACAGTATGTATTTTTACCAGGTGATCTGTTTTGTTGTACCAGAAAGTTTAATCGCATTTTAAAACTAAGACCAATAGAAATTCTGCTCAAAATGTAAAAATAGTATTTTACATTTCTGGTACCTTCATATCCCCACTTTACTAAAAATGCTATCGATATCAGCCAGCACATTTATATTTTATTTAGCACGTATGTAAAACATACAGAATCTAAAGAAGGTATTGTATTCCAACCGAAAAATCGCTGTCGTAATTTCAGAAAATATGTTTTTTGAGGTACCTGAATCGTAACAAAGCAAGCATATTTTGTATGTGTCTGTGAACAGTATAGCTCAAAAACGTAAAGACTGTAAAATACCAAACTTGGTATTTTGTTTCATATCCTTCAAGGATGAGACATAAACATTTTCAAGAAAATTCCCACACTGTAAGCTGGAAATGTTTAGGAACATTTTGTTTTTCTCAAAAATGGCTGTAACGATTTTAAAAAAAATGCAATATATTAAAGAGATTTACATCAAAAATAAAATGTATATTTTTAATTTTCTGAGAATAGTCTCTGAAGAGTTTTTTATTCTGAATGAGTTTTTCAGAATTTTGAATGACGGTTAAACGTAAGACAAAAACTTACCACACAAACATATAGATCTTGCTAAAAAAAAACACACACAATTTATGTCATATATGTTTTTCTTGCAGAGTTGACCGCTTTCGAGATATTAGTTGTTGTTATTTTCAATTTTAAACTATATACATTTTCTTAAACAGGGCCATCCAAAGCGAACCCAGCTCCAATTGTTTCACATGGCAACCAGCTTTTAAAAAAGTTGACTATCACTTTAGCCTAATGCACTCTCTTATTCCTCTTCTGATTATAAGGAAGCAAATAAGAGAGTAATTCTGCTTTAAGAAAAAAGTTCTGTGTAAAGTATATGGCCTTTAGCAGAATATAACGAATAGAAAATATAAAGAAACTGTAAAACTTTAGACTTTTTAAAGTGCTGTCAACATGTAATGGGAAGTTTATGGAAACTTAAAGCTATAAAATGTATACTCGGGCGGCACCGTGGCAAGTGTAAGGCCACTAGCTTCCCATCTAAGCGACCCGGGTTCAACCTCAGGGAACCGCAAGTGTGATATGTGGTGAACGAACCGGAGTCTGGGCGGGTTTTCCAGTTTTCCCCGCCATTCAGTCCACTAATTACTACATCATCAGCTTTGCTATCATCCATTTCGCCTACATAATATATCACCACTTCCTCACGTTCGCACAATGTTTTGGGCTGATTCCACATCCCTGGATGCTCTATCTGATCCACATCACGTCTGCTCCTCAATAGCCTTCTGAACTTTGGCGTTGACTTTATGTCCTAAAGGGTGTAAGTCCTTCATATGAAAGAGGTAAGCCGGAGAAGATGATGCATGTACTCACTATTTAAAAGATTGAAAGTCAATGGCGGCGTTATCAATGGATTATCGATGAAGAAACAGTGTCATTATCCTCCTTGAACCCACATAAAATGCATAAGGGCTCTATTTCTGCAAAGTTTAGGTTCATTAAAATGAAGAAAGTAGAAAAACATGCTGTGGGAACATCTTGTGAAGGAGATGTAAAAGCAAACTATAATGACCAGAAAAAGACATGTGAATATAAAACCTTAGATTTTGTATTTTCTACACAACTTAGGCGCTAGATAGGACAGAGGGAACACGATAGTGTGACGGTGGGATTATTTTATCTATGCCCTTCGAGAAGGCGCTTCCAGAAGGAAAGTGGGTGAAAAGAAACACTGAGCGGCCGGAATCAGGAGCATCGACACAACAACCATGACATTGTCTCAATATACCGATAACCGGTAGAAGGCTGTCGGATGGTTGAAGTTCCACAGAGTACCCTTTTTCCGTATCACGTAACACTGAAGTATCATCGCCGACAGTTCTAACCCTGAAACAAACCAACGGAGCGAAAAATGAATGAAATGATGAATGGAAGGATATGAAATGATAGGAAGTTCGGAGATCAGGGAAAACCACTACAGAATTTGCCTTTCAACCCATGGAAAATCCCTGAAAAGCCACAAATGTTAGAGTTGAAGGTGGCAGGGGATCGACCCGGGACCTCCCAAATACGAGTCGCACGCGTTCCCGCAGCACCTCGGTTATCTAATTGTAGCACATATATGAAGCATTGTATTTTATTCATAAGCTCTATATCAATATTTCGGAAATAAGCATTGTGAGAATTACTGAAAAGTTAGAAAAAGGTGTATGTTTGTATGTGTGTGTTTGTGTAGGAGAATATTATACGTAATTCAAAAAATGAAAATACAGATAAAAAATAAATTTTATATTTAAGCCACACACTGTTTAAGTATGCCAAGCAATGATTCTAGGAAATTTCTCCACACCGATCTACCATATACGTGCACACTTTTTATATTTTTCATTTTGTTTAAAAATGGCTCTAACAGTTTGATTAAAATAGCCTGTGTTTAAGACGCCTGTCCTAAATGTTCTCCAAACAGCTACTGGAATCCTCTTCATTATAAACGGATGACTATTTCCTACATATTAATTATTTTTTCAATCTGGTTATACAAAGAAAAAAAAATAATAGTATCAAGTAGCTAACCTCTCTTAAAAGGATTGACCATCGCTTTAATCTAGTTTGCTCTCTGACTCCCCTTTCCAAGTTCAAAGACCCAGAGCTGCCCAGAGAGGGCACCAACGACCGTTACCCAGACAGACCTCAAGTGTTCATAGAGATCACTCTTTTCGTTGAGCACAAACTCACACCATCTGTTAGGGGCACAGCTATTGTCATGAACTTAGGAAGACATCTGAAAAATGAGTAAGAAAGCGAATGAAGGGGGAATTATGGAAAGTAAATCCCCCTTCTTTTTTTTTTTTCAAGTGGAGGGGAAAAATCTACCTTAAGGACTAACCCGAGCTGGGCAGCCCGGAGTGTCGGGGTCTCCCAGAATGGGCATACCGACTAGAAAACCCCTCCACCGGAAGTGAAAGGTGAGGATATTGCGGTACCGCTGTTGCACCCGCGCACCTTATGGTGAAGGTGAACTGGCCCGCTGTACGGCCGCCAGGGGAGAGGGTTCTGCTAGCAGACGGGCTTGACCGAGGCCCAGCCGGTCCCCGTATTGGAGTGTAGGTGATAGATGGCAAGGCGGCCCGGCATTCGCCTCACAACCGGAGAAAATACAAAGAATCTTGGGACAGAGCGCGCGTTCACCGGGACTCACACTTGTGATCTCACGAATGCGAGTCGCATACGTTGCTACGACACCACCTCGCTCGATACTAGAAATGATAAGAAATAATAGTTGGTAGAAAGTGAGTAGAGAAAGTTCTATGAATTCAAAACATAATTCTTTTGCTATTAATTTGTAGATCAGAAAGATAAATAGCCGACAGAGAAATCATAAGATTGTTACATTTCGGATTACTTTAACACTAAAACCTTCAAACAGGTTGCTAGAAAACAATGGTCAAAATTGTTAAAGGAAAAAGAATTTTAAATAATTCTTAAGGCATTTTTTTTTTCAGGCGGCTATATTAAACGTAGGTATCATATTTACCGAATAACATTATAAAGACTAACCCAAATAAGTCTGAAGGAAACATCAGAAAATGTTTTTTTCTGACACCAGTTCTATTAAGAAAAATTTGCTATATATAGAAGATAGAGAACGTTATGATTAGTCTGTATCATTTTTTCCTTTCTCTAGTACGAATTCACATACAATTTAGATAAGCTATTGTATTTCACCCAAATAATCGTTGTCCAGTTTCACCGTAAATGTATGTTTTGAGGTACCCTTCATCCGAAAAAAACACATATTTAGAAGAAAAAAAATCTGTATGTGTCTGTGGACATAACAGCTGAAAATCAATAAGACCGCTAAATATCAAACTTGGCATTTGTGTTTAATATCGTCCAAGGATGTCACACGAAGATTTTCAAGAAAATTCCACCATCTCAAACTACCATTTACATGGAAACATTTTTGAACATTTTGTTTTTCTCAAAACTGACACTACCGATTTTAATTAAAATAATGTATATTAAATATGTTTACATTACAAATAAAATGTATATTATGAATCTTCTGGGAATAGCCTCTGAAGACCTCTTTATTCTGAATGAGTTTTGCAGAATTTTGCATAACAGATAGAAAGAACTTGCTGCACAAAATATGTAGCTCTCGTTAAAACACTTACTTTATGTCATGTACGTTTTTATTTATTTCATACCATCCACTTCCTCATGTTCATGCCTGTCTACGGGCCGACTCCTCGTAACAGGTTCTCCATTCTGTGCTTTCGTACCGTTGGCTCCTCGACAGGCTTCTGACTCCTAGGCATTGGCTTTTAACTCCTAGAGGCATGGCATCCTACAAATACGGGGAGGGTAAGCCGATTACGAAACGTTTTTATTGTAGAAGCGACCGTTTTCGAGATGTTCCTTTATATTGGTTTCAATTTTAAAGTACTTTTTAAACTATCTTTTTTAAAATATATTTTCTCAAACGGGACCATGAAGAGCGAAGCGAACCTCAATTGTTTGACACAGCGACCAGCTTTTGAAAGATTTGATTATGACTTTTGCCTAATGAATTCCTTATTTCCCTTCTACTTACAAATAAGCAATGTATATTCTACCAATTTATATCTCGATTAGTATGACGTAGATAAAAGAATAATCTTTTGGAAGAATAGTTTGTATATGGAACAGCTAGAGAAAGTTATATAATGGAACGCATCAGATTTTCCTTTCTGTATATTTACCTATCGCACTCACAATTCAATTCCGAGGTATCAGTGGAAATATAGGTTTGAGGTTCCGTGAACCTAAAAATACATTTAAGCAAGTTCCGTGCGCGTCTGTGAGTCAGTGTGTCAGTGTGTCAGTGCGTCTGTGAGCAACCTCAAATACGAAATGTCGGTTAGAGTTTAAGTTGTGCGTCAATGTTGAAAGAAGATCTGTCCATCCCAAGCGACGCTTCCTTAGGTATATTTGGTTCTATCAACAATTCCTGTAACGATTTTTATTGACATGTCATATGATTAGAATATTTGCATGACAAAACGTATACCTTGAAGCTTCTGGAAATTGTTTGTGAAATCTTCATTCTGAATGAATAGGTATTTTATAATTCGTAAACTGTAGAAGTTGAACATAAACTTACCACAAAGATATGGATCTCGTAGACTTTATGCCAAATACTTTCTTGTGGCGTTAAGTGTTTCCGAGATATCCTTATTTATAGATTAAAATTGCCAAATATTTTACAGTTTTTCTTCTTTTTTTTTAGTTTCTCTAGCACCTATGTACACTTTACATAGTAGATGAGAAGTTATTGTATTCCACCCAAAAATTCGAAAGCGAGATTTCACCGGAAATACATGCTTTATGGTACTCTGAATCCAAAAAAAAAAAACATTTTATAAAAAGGTCCGTGTATATATGTGTGTCTTCGCACAGTATAATTCAAAAACAAAAGTTGATTAAATGGTAAATTGATATTTAAGCTCAGTATCTTCCAATGATGCGACTCGAAGGTTTTGGGGAACATTCTCCCGCCACAAACTACCCTTTACATGGAAAACATTTTGAACATTTTATTTTTCTCAAAAATGACTCTAACAATTTTGATTAAGAAACCATATATCTATTAAAGATTTCACATTACAAATACAGTGTATATTTTGAATTTTCTGGAAATAGCCTCTGAATATCTCTTTATACTGGATGAGTTTTGTAGAATTTTTCTTCGGTTAAACTGTAAGAGATAGGCAAATCTTAAAGCAAAAAAAAAAAAAAAAAAAATGTATATCTCGTAAAAATACATAATTTATGTCACATGCGTTTTTCTTGCAGATTTGAAACATACCTTCTTCAGTTGCAGTTTTAAATTATGAGCTAGATATTCTTTTGAATAAGATTTTAATGTTGAAAACGCGGATCTACTTTCATTTACATAATAGGGAAACGAGATGAACTGAAATATTTATGACAAGAAAGAACTTCAATTCCATAATTTATTCAAACTTTACTTGTCGAAATTGCTATTATATATTCACAAAGTTCCCCTCAATATAATTTAGAAATTTTACTATTAAGTGTGTAACTTGGTTCCATGCCGAATCTTGAGCAAGTCTTCCGGACAGCTGAAGATAAGATAAGGTAGTTTGGACTTACCGAATATGCAACCCAGACTGCTGGCTGACACACGCTATTCCTTCTGTCCATAAATAGTGATTCCTCGTCAGGCAATTGACAGCCTGGAACTGACTTCTTTCTCAGTCCGCATGCGAGCCCAAGCATCGACCAGAAGAGATTTCCTCCTCGATCACAAAAAGGAGAGCTTACAAAGCCATAAACTGGCAGCTGTAATTTATTGTTTATATATCTTGTATACCGGGTGATACCCACTTGCAGAGAAATAAATACATACAAATAATTCCAGTAAAGAAATAATCATGCGGATTGCTGGATAGCTGATGTCAGGTGAAGATAATTTACCAGTTATTTTGGAGAGGCGTGGAAACGGCTGAATTAGGTTCGTAACTTTTCGCAAAAGGGACCATTCAAAGCGAACCGAATCTCAACTGTTTCACATAGCGACCAGTTTTTAAAAAATTGACTATCGCTTTAGCATAATTTCCCTTCTACTTACAATGAAACCGTAATAAGACCTATTCTGCTAATGTTTATCCCGATTAGCACGATGCAGATGAAATAACAATCTTTTGTAAGAATAGTTTGTATATGGACCAGTTAGAGAAAGCTATGTGAATGGAACACATCAGTTTGTTTCACTTGGCGTATGTTAACTACAGCTTTAAATGAGCAGGTGCATGCTTATTAAAAAAAACGGCAGTATCAACTTTAAACCATGTTTTCTTGCAAACCTTTTCCAACACATTTCCATGTTCAAAATGCTCCATACAAAGCACGTTTTTACTAATTTGCTTCAAAGGGTTTGAAATGCCTCTTAAAAGTATTAAAATAAAATAGTCATATCGTTTTCCTAAATAATACTCCAATTTTGAGAAATAAATTATTGCATTTTGAAAAATCCGGATTTCTGACAGTACGAAAAGTAAAAATGTTTCTCTAAGAAGTAGGGTTAATGCAAAGAATATGATATGAAAGTTATATTTGTACACTAATTTACTATAAAACGAGAATGGTTTTAAAAATGCAACACATTTATTATTCAAAAATCGCAAGCCAGATTTTTGCTACAGAACAAAACTGTCACAGCTTTTGTGTTTAATAACTGGAATACATTTCAATAAGATATTTAACAGATGTATCCCATTAAATCCTCATCTGTCCCTTGCATGAACAGATACTTGTTTAATCGTTTACGTAGTAGATTTTCAAGCTTATTGTGTAGATCACTGCGGAATTTAAATTATTGATTCTGTACTTGTATACGAGACAGCATTGCACGACTTGCTAGAGTGCATGACATGAAATACTCAAAGTGTCAAAGATAATGCAGGTAATAATGCTTCCCAGGGACTTACTAATGGTCTGCTTTCATGTGGTATTTTCTTACAATACACACCCGCCCATTTAGTCATAACTCCCTAATAATGAAGCATTTCTGAATTCTGCCGATGAACTACAACCTAGTAACCTATATTCTCGGGATACTTAGCACAGAGGTAGACGCCTTTCGTCGTTTGTGTATGTACGTAATACGCTTCAGCAATACATAATCTAGAGAGCGTTTGTTGGATGCATAATTAAGTGGTGCAAAAGCATTCCAAATGACAAGCTTGTTTGGCTGTAAATACTACGTCCCTATCTTCAAGTTAGCTACTTATAGACACTATTGACCTGTTTTCCTCAACAAATAATGTCTTGCTTAACTTTTTTTAGCGCTTCACTTTGCAGCTGCATATGGGAAAAATTTGGAGTAGTTCAAGCTAGTTTATGGGTGAAACTGCATGCAGTTGTGGCGAAGCACAACGTTTCGTGCCAACTTTACAGCTATTACTTAGGATTCAAACCGCTAACTTCCGTTTGTCCCCCTTGTAAAAACGTTGTAAAACCTTCTTTATATACCATTCAACGTTCACAATGTTCTTTGTGGAACCAAATATCACACTATCTGGTTACCAGACATAGATGGTCACGAGTTTTTTAATTTCGAACGCCGAATTAATTTATTAATTTATTTAACTCCTTCCGTTATTTATGACATTATTGCACAGTGTCCATGGATTATATAGCAAATCCTCCTCTTTATCAGTCAGTTATAAAGTGACTGTAATTTCGTACAGCACAGGCTATTCCTAATAACGGAAAAAAATCCCTAATATTCACGCAAAATTATGAGAAACATCAAGGAATGTCTTACTTCCTTGGTCTCCTAACCGTCCAGGTTCTATAAATGATGCATAGCCTATAAGCAAACTTTTCAGCGGTGGAACAGTCATCAGGTTGGAATAAACGAGTTTTTTAATTTTTTTTATTTAACTGTATTTGATTATTATTTTTTTGAATAATCATAGCAATTGCAATTTAAACTTAGTGCCTTCTCTTTGGTATTGGGCAATTCAAGTAACATTTATTGAGAATATTTAACGGAGGATCACGGCTGATCTGTTTGGAAAGAGTTTTAAGATGAACAATAGTCAATATAAACAATAAAAGCAATTAATTTTAACTGCGTCTATTAAATCTGCTAACTTATTAAGAACTTCATGTTGTAGGCAAATATTTTTCGTACTAAAAGTAACAAGCTTAAGTTATCGTGACTCGCTAAACTACTATACGGCGAATCCCTTTGTGATCACCACCAAGTCTGTGATGAACCCATTACTTAAGCACTGCTAATAGAACTCTAAGTTGCAGACCCAGAACACAGTAGTTGCAAAATTATTAAAAATAAATCTTAAGCGAGGCAAAGCCATTGAAACAACCAAATTAATAAAACTTATCTCTGCAAATTTAATTTATAACTAATTAAATGCATAATACTATTCCGTCTCGTACTATAGTGTTATAATTGAATGAGGTTGCCAATATCATACTCATGTGGAGCTTTCACACCGAAGATATTATATCTGGATCTACTTTCAATGAATAATATTTGGCAGCAGGTATATAAATCGTCTTCAAAATGTAAAAACTAAAATGTGTTCTTCATATTACGTAAGTAATTCTAAACTAACAAAATCTCATTTCGGATAATTTCGATAAACTGATAAACCATTAATGAAGGTACAAGTACGATATTGAGGAAGAATATTAAACCTAACATCTGCGGTGCATGTGCTCTTGGGATGATCATGGCCTACCATGAGGCCGCTGTATTTCCTGCATTAGTTGAATAAGAACTCAAGTGCAGGGAATACATGTAGTTAATATGCCGAAACTTTGCGGTCATTATTTGTCATATGGGCTGCCATTTTCTCTCAAGGAGCCATCAATTGGTCTTTAAGAACCTCACAAGGCTGAATGCACCTCGTTAGAAAATGCCTAGTCTGTGCGAAAATCGCCGCCACAACTTCTTTATAATTTCTTTTCCATGATAAGTTAAAGGCTGTGTAGTATAAAAGAAACTGTACAATTCTCAAACAAAATTTGTGATATTTTAAATATACAGAAATTTAAATAAATCCATAAACACTGACATCAAATGACAGCTAAGTGTGTTAAGGTGAATTGAGAATATGAATTAATCTCGCGCAAAAACTATGATCTTGTTGATGTCATTTGAAAATTAACTACTATTAGTTTCTCTTACTAAAATAACTCTATAAAGCACATTAGGAAAAATCTGATGTTTACCATTCACATGACTTTCTCCATATCTCTGCAACAAATAATTCTTAAAAAGCTTATACTTCTATTTACTTTATGCTAATCAGAAAAAATTAGCAGAAATATTCTTATTACTCGCATCCTTGTAAGTAGAAGCGAAATAAGGGACAACCGTAGGTTAAAGTGATAGTCAAAAGCTGGTTGCTATGTCAATGAAGTTCCTTTGCTTATATGGATAGGAGTTGACAAGTTTCAGTATGAGAAAAGTATACGTTATTCATAGCAGAAACCAAAAATAAGGAATGTCACAAAAACGACGAACTGCACGAAAAAAAATATATATAACATAAATTGTGTGTTTTAATGTGCTCTACATTTTTTGTGTAGTAAGTTTTTGTCCATCTCTTACGGTTTAGCAGTTATTCAAAATTTAATAAAATTCATCCAGAATAAACTACTCTTCAGAGGCTATTCCCAGAAAATTCAAGATATACATTTCATTTGTCAGGTAAATATGTTTAATATCCGAAATTTTAATCAAAATATTTAGAGCTATTTTTCAGAAAATCAAAATTTTCGAAAAAAGTTCCATGTAAAGGGTAGTTGGGGGTGGGGGGATTTTCTCAAAATCTTCGTGTCGCATCTCTGGAAGATACTAAACTTAAATTCCAAGTTTGGTGTTTTACCGACTTTTCGTTTTTGAGTTATCGTGTTCACAGACACACGGACACACGGACACACACACACACACACACACGGACCTTTTTGTGAAAATGCTTTTTTTGGATATTGGGGACCCTAAAACATATATTTCCGGTGAAATCTCGGTATCGAATTTTTGGTGGAACGCAATACTTTCTCTATACACTATGTACATAGTGCATATGGAGAAAGTAAAAATCTCAGAAAATCTTCGGAGTAGTTTTGTTGCAAGAAAAATAGTTTTACTTTGCTAACATTGTAATTTTTAAAACAGGTATAAGGATTCACCTGTTGAATTTTTTTTTCTACAAAAGAACGTGTACCTTCGTAACCTTTAAGTTTCCATAACTGAATAAAGCAATTCTTACTAAATGTAAAAGTAATTTTTACTTTCTCTAGCCCCGTATGTACAACGTACATAGGGTTAGAGAAGTATTGTATTCCACCCAAAAATTGATACCGAGATTTCACCGGAAACATATGTTTTAGGGTCCCCTGTATCCAAAAAAAGCATTTTCACATTAAGGTCCGTGTGTGTGCGTGTGTGTGTGTGTGTGTGTGTGTGTGTGTGTGTGTCCGGGTGTCCGTTTGTCCATGTGTCTGTGAACACGATAACTCAAAAACGAAAAGTCGGTAAAGCACTAAACTTGGTATTTAAGTTTATTATCTTCCAGGGATGCGACACGAAGATTTTTAGAAAAATCCCCACACCCAAAACTACCCTTTACATGGAACTTTTTTCCAAAATTATGATTTTCTTGAAAGTGGCTTTAACGATTTTTATTAAAATATGGTATATTAAAGATATTTAGCTGAAAAACATTATGTATATCTTGAATTTTCTGGGCATAGTTTCCAAATACCTGTTTATTCTGGATGCATTTTGCTTAATTTGGTATAATGAGTAAACCGTAAGAGATAAACAAAAGCTTAGTATAGAAAAAATGTAGGTCTTGTTAAAATACACAAGTTATGTCATATACATTTTTCTCGTGGAGCTTACAGTTTTCGAGGTATTCATTTTTATTAGTTTCAGTTGTGAAGTACTTATACTTTTCTCAGACGGGAGTGTGCGGTTTTCTTTTGTTTTACTCCTGGCCAAGAAAAGAAGGGAATTGTAATGACAATCGCATAACGACAGCTTTTAAAACATTTGGCTATGGCTTTAGCCTAGTGAACTCCCTTATTTTGTCGTACTTATAAGTAACTAAGTAATAAGAACATTGTGCTAATGAGTACCTGATTAGCAAGATGCGGAAAGAAGAATAATCTAATGTAAGAAGTTTGTAGAACTGCTAGAGAAAGTCATGTGAGTGTAACTCATACGATTTTTTGTACGTAAAGTTTTGTTTCAGAAAGGCCAGTCACCTGTAAATATGACTTTTAAATTTAGATTTGCTAATATATTTTACACAAAAAGCAACAAAATAAACATTATCTAGTATGGTGATATCGTGAATAACAAAGCCTTTAAACTTAAACTTTATTCATTCTTGCAACGCTTAGCTTTCTGCATTCCTACGTCTAGCCCATAAATGTCAGAAGGTGAAAATAAAACTGTATTTGTGGTGTAACCACTGTCAGCACCAAATTTTGGGAAAAGTTTTGTAACTGCCCTTTCGAAATATCTAATTAGTCATTGGAATTCTTAAATATGTATTTCTATTTGTCTCAATATTCTACATTACAATAAGGAAATAGTAACTGAGAACAAACATAATTTAAATGCAATAGGCACAAACATGCCATATACTTTAAATGCTGAATAGTTCAATGAGTGCGCACACTGTTATCTTTTATGGTACAATAGATTTGGTTTCAGAAATGGGATAATGTCTACATATCTAATTAAATAATAATAATAACCACTATTATTACTATTATCTACTATTAATCAGTTTCTATAATGGTTACAACATTTGCACTGCCAAATACACAATAAAATAGACAACCCGTGCGAATAGACAAAAATCATTATGTCCTATCTATCCATCTCTTATCTCTTCCCACAGCTCCCACAACCCCTTTCCTCCATGATCTTGGAGGTTGCCTCGATGCCATTCTTAAAAAACAATTTTTGGTAGCCTATCTTGATCCATACACATCACATGTTCATACAATATGAATTGCTTCCTTGAAATATATAACTTTTTCTATCACGTATGTACAAGTAAAGTACAATAGATAGTGAAGCTAATGTATTCCACCCAAAAATTCGATACCAAGATTTCACCAAAAGTAAATGTTTTGAGACACTCTGACTCAAAAAAGAATGTTTATAAAATGTCCGTGTGTTTCTGTGAACAGCATAACTAAAAAACTATAGGTCGCTTAAATACCAAACTCTTTCAAGAATGGGACACGAAGACTTTTAAGAAAATCTCCCATCTCAATTACCCTTTACAATTAATATATTTTCTTTTCTCAAATATGGCATTAATGATTTTCATTAAAATGCTATATGTTTACGGTATACACATAATAAACAATGATATTCTGAATTTCCTGGGAATAGTCTCTGAAGACTTCTTCATTCTGGAAGACATATGTATAACTGGTAAACTATAATAGACAGATAAAACTTACTGCACCAAAGATATAGATATATACATAATTTATGTCATATTGGTTTAATTTTAATTCACTTAATATTTTTTCAAACGAGTTTCATAATGTTTGGTTTTACTCCTAGCCTCGCAAAGATAACCGAATTTTAATTGTTTCACATATCTTTTTAAAGACTTGGCTATCGTGTTAGCTAGGTATTGCCGTATTTCCCTTCAACTTACAAGGAATTAAGTAATTAGACAATTTCTGCTAATGCTTATTTCAACTAGTATGATGTAAGTAAATGAACACTCTTCTGTAAAAGTAGTTTGTTTGCAGAACAGGTAGAGAAAGGCATGCAAATGGAACACTTAGGATTTTTCGTGTTAATCCCCTGTTTCATTTTAACCAACTCAACTAACTGGCTCTTTTTTTTGGGGGGGGTAGTGTTTAACACCCGTTTTTACTGCTCTGGCACCACACTGATGATACATGAAATATGATGGCGTGGGAAATCGGAGAACCCAGAGAAAACCCGCCCCCGCACCGCTTTGTCCACCTCAAATCTCACATGCGATAGCTTGGGATCGAACCCGGGCCGTCTAGGTGAGAGGCGAGTGGTCTGACCACTCGGCCATTGCGCGGCCATTCGGACTAGCTCATTTTGCAAGTTTTTATCCTACCTAGAGTAGGAAGCCATTGCCCTAAGATACATTAATTAATGTATCTTAATGACATATGACCTTCTCTCCTAGAGAAAGTGAAATGAATATCTGAGGCTAAAGGCTAAGAACCTAATTTTGAATTTGAACCACGAACCCAAATTTGGCAGTCTAGCAGCGGTCACTAGCCGCATGTAGCGAAGCTTAATGTGAGTATAGCAGGGCAAATTGAAACAAGTAGGGTCGACCGCTCCACTCACCGCATACAACCATTACGTTCATTATAGATATTGTCAAACTGAAAGCTTCCAACCACCAAATTTAATGTTAATTTTCCTTCATAAGGACCGTAATAACCACGCCCAGATTTCGCCATGAGCATACTGAGAGAAACGCCCTGATTTTGATACCTACTAAGTGTTTTAGTGTGTTACTGCACGGCGGACACGCTCGCTGATGTGATTGATTGTTACTGTTACTGACGAGACTATATCACGTGACATTAGACTACTTGTTTTTTCAATCAGCTTTCTATGTCGAAAAATTTCCGAGTTAATCAGATTAAAACAGTAATGTAACTATATTTCCTGGAAGCATATCCTGACAGTGGATCGGACATGGAAATATTCAATAGTTTATGAGCGCAAATAAATAATAATCGTAATCAAAACATAAATTAATTCTTAAATGTAAATCGTGTTTATATAAAAATATTATTTTATCTATTTGAAGTCAATATTACAAATCCTATGTACAATCTTGTAATATTAGCAGTTTAGTATAAGATTACAGAAAAGGTATCATATTGAACTTCTGAAAACTTTTCAAAAATAAATTCTGATAAAATTAACAGATAAACACAAATGAAACTCCGCAAAATTTTGCTTATTACCACTTTTATCTCGCACTATAAAATCTAATGATATAGCTTTAAAAGTATTTCAAAAGAAGTTTCACGCAATATCAAAATGATAGAAGGAAGTAAAAGTAATAAATAAATAAATAAATAAATAAATAAATAAAAAGTATTATTTATTCGGGCAAATGCTATATCTGCGAACGGAGATTATTGGTTCATAAGGGTTTATTAAATTTGATACCAAGAATGACATTGTGATCATTTTTAATAGTCTCTTAAACCAGATTGCAATTTGTTGTAATACTTCAGCAATATGTATTTTGCATTTTAAAAATAATCAATCCTGCTTTAGATGCAGTCGATTGCCAGAAACATATCATCCCGCCCGTGTGCCGGAATTTCATCCCGCAGGAGTACTTTAATGTGCTAGTAAATGTAGTGACATGGAAGTGACGATTTTAAGCACGTTGATAGGCTCTATGCTGGATTTGAACATGCGTCCTTGGGGTCAGAAGTCAAGCGCCGAACAACCAAAAGAGCGACGCATACCATGCTCAGTATTTTGTTAATATTTTCAAATCTTCTTTTGCGGAAGATGATGATGATGATGATGATGATGATAATAATAATAATAATAATAATAATAATAATAATAATAATAATAATAATAATAATAATAATAATAATAATAATAATGTGTATTAAATAGGATGCGCTACATGCACATAACTTATTTTCTATGCTTACCAAATAAGATTTTCTTACAAAATATTATTCTTTTATCTACATCATGTTAATCAAAGTAAACATTATACGAAATGGACTCATTAGTTATAGTTCCTTATAAATTTAAGGGAAATAAACGAATACACAAGGCTAAAATAGATATTCAAATCTTTTAAAACCTACTCGCTATGTGTACATTGAAATTCGGTTCTCTTTACAAGGCCAGGAATAAAACAAAATAGAGACGAAACGAAACGAAACATGGCTACTGTTTGAGAATGCTTAAGCACTTTAAAATTGAAATCAATAACAAGGAATTTCTCGGAAACGGTTAATTCTACACAAAAAATGCTTATAACATATAAGCTATTCTGTGTTTTAACCTTATGCACATTTTTGTGTGGTAAGTTAATTTTCTATTTCTTATGATATAATAACTTATTAAATATATTTATGTTATTTATATTAAGATCTTTTCGCGTAAAATTTATTCACCAGCTATTCGAAATTCATTCAGAATTAAATGATCTTCAGAGATTATTCCCAGAAAATGCAATATGTATTTATTAGGTGTCATAAATATTATTACAGTAAAATTTAGTAAATATGATTGTTATTGAAATTATATTTTTTCTTGTGGCAATTCCGTAAGTTTGCATTAGCGTGAGACACAGGAGGTTAGATTTCCGGTCCGGAGCCGTATTTGGTGCTTTCGCTGTTAGCCTCACAAATATCGTCTTTCCTGTGATGTAGCGGTACCGGTGTAGTTCTTTTTAGTTTCTCTAGCCCCGTTTGTACAATGTACAGAGGGATAGAGAAGTATTGTATTCCACCCAAAAATTCGATGTCGAGATTTCACCAGAAATACATGTTTTAGGACCCCCTGAGTTCAAAAAAAGCATTTTCAGAAACAGGTCCATGTGTGTGTGTGTGTGTGTGTGTGTGTGTGTGTGTGTGTGTGTGCGCGCCTGTGGACAGCATAGTTCAAAAACGAAAAAACCATTAAATACCAAATTTGGTATTTAAGTTTGGTATCTTCCAAGGATGCAACATGAAGATTTTCAAGAAAATCCCCCCACCCCAACTACCCTTTACATGGAAAAATGTTCGAAAATGTTGTTTTTCTTAATAATGGTTCTAACGATTTTGATTAGAATACCACATATTAAAGTCATTTCAAATCCCAAATAAAATGTATATCTTGAATTTTCTGGGAATAGCTTCTAAAGACCTGTTTAATCTGGATGAATTTTTCTTAATTTGGCATAACTAGTAAACCGCAAGAGATAGACAAAAACTTACTAGACAAAAAATGTAGATCTTGTTAAAATACACAATCTATGTCATACACATTTTTTTCATGGAGCTTACCGTTTTTGAGGTATGTTGTGAAGTTGCTTTTCTCAGACGGGAGTTCCGTTTTTATTTTGTTCTACTCCTGGCCAAACAAAGAAGCGATTTTGCAATGACAACCGCATAACGACAGCTTTTAAAATATTTGACTATCACTTTAGCATAGTGCATTCCCTTAGTTCCATTCTACTTATAAGGAGCTTAGTAATAAAATTCTGCTAATATTTATCTTGATTAGCATGGTGTTGAAAGAAGAATTATCTTTTGTAAGATGTTTGTTTGTAGACGATGTTTTTTTGTCCATGACTGTTACCAAAATCATCACATTAAGATCTCCGAAGGGAACTGAGTTTATTTTATGGCTCCAAGACCTCCCGCATTGCCTCGGAATTAAGGTCACACTCCCGTACTAAGGACCACATCTAAATTATAACTGGCGCAACAGATCTGGACATGTGAAAATCTTAATGAGAGCCAGGAAGCGAGTTGTACTTTCAGATTATGTTCACCAGTCGATTCATGCAAGCTGGAAGAATGCCTGTCACAGTCAATGTCAAATATCTGTCACTTCTTATGCACCTACACTATATGCAACATGTGTTTTCATAGGTATATTCATATCTACAAAACATCTATACAAATACAATAATATATAAACAATGTCATTCGTCTGCATCCAATTCTTTCACACCTAACAGTCCTTCATCTTCGCTCACGTCATTGTCATCAACGTTATCGCTACTTTCTGCACCATTATCCTGTATTAAAATTCTTACATTTTGATTTTCTACAATTCTTTCTCATGACTTTCAATGTTCTCAACATGTCACCATACATTTTCCCATTCTGACCTGTCAATTTGTGCAATTCGCTGGCGACACAACCGTTCCACATATTTTAACTTAAAAGTGATACATCAAGTTTTATTTTTCATTCTTTCTTTCTTTCTTTCTTATCTTTGGGAACCCTGGGAGCGGAACTCCGTGAAATATCAGTTGCTTTGGCTACTCTTTCATTCACTGTCATCAGGCTTTTGAAGAAGAAACATTTTCTTCCTTCAACTCTGCCTCTTGTTTCATGAAGTCAAGGACATTTACAATTATTTATCTGCTCTGACTTGCCACTTAACTTTGAAAACGTAGGAGCCGTGGTTAAAAAAAAAATAGAATAAATAAAATGAACACTATTCACTGTCCACTTTGAATACAAACATATGCGGAACACCTTCAATACAGGGGATACAAAGTTTGCTCGCTGTGACTTTAAGTAAGCAAAGTATCATAACACAAACTCCTATAAACGAGGCTCGGTAGCTGGGTTGACGATCAGGGTCACGAATTCCAGAAGTTTTGCCCCGGCAATAATTGTGATCAACATGTAGAAAACTCACCTTCATCTGTTGTAACATAACGTAAATACAATGAAATTTTATTTTTTTATTCGTTGTGTAGGTATAGGATTCATTATTAATACTTGCGTGTTTTTTCAGAGATATCCTAGATTGTAATACAAATATTTATTTACATTTAGTTGGTTTAAAGATGTCATAAAACATCTATGTCGACTAGTTAGTGTATTTTCGTGTGTTTACTGACTGACCTGTGTTTGTGTTTATATGTAAACTGTGCGTCATATGTATCTAAAATATGGTCATTTGATGATATATGTAAATTAACTAGTCAATTTGAAGATTTTTCGTACAGCTTTAGAATATACAGCCAGCTGCCAGAGAAAGTATTTAGCGTATTTTAAAGTGTTGCTTTTGCATGTGTGAAAAATAAAAAAATAAAGCGCGCAAAGGTATTAACTGACGCCACACGGTGCTAAATATGCGTAATAAGGAGCATTAATAATTGAATAAATACAAAAAATGATGTGAATGAACAGAACATCAATGAAAATGTGAATTAATTCGGCACCAATTTAAATTATTTAAATTATTACTATAAATAAATATATATATATATATATATGTATATATGTGTCTTTAATTGTTTCATTTACATAAACCTTTTTAATCTATGGTCATATAGAGGGTTTTTGACTTAAACAACTCGTTGACTGCAGTTCTTGAACGTTGGGTTTTTAATCATTTTCTTTCCTTCAAACACACGAATATTCATTTTTACATACACAAAATATAGTACTACTAATGTAATGGACATGTGAATGAATAAAGGTTTAGCAAAACACTACCAGACTCACTCTGTGGAGGATAGGGAATGATTTGGGCTAAAAAAAATTTCCCCGCTCCAGCTGGGAATCGAACCCGGGACTTCTGGATGAGAGGTACTAATACTTGTTCAAAAATGTAATAGAAATTTGATGATAATAGTAATATTATTATTATTAGAACCAGTTGAAAAATGCAATGGCACAGCCAGGATTTGAACACGATTTTCTCCCTCTCCGTGGGGATACTCTAACCATTGAGCTACTGTGACAACATGCTCTTGTATTCTTCAGCCTTCCAACTGATTTTTTTTTTTTTTTTTTTTTTTTTTTTTTTCCCAGTTCAATCAACTAGTATGCCTTCCTTCAGAGATCTACGAGGGCTGTGCCAGAAGTACCCGACCTAACAAAGAAAGCAGAAACATTTGGGGGCTAAACATTTTTATTTCTCTACATAGTCTTCTTTCAGCTCGATGCATTTTTCTCAGCGATGTTCAATAGCTTCGATACCCTGTTTATAGCGAGAACTATCGAGGTCTGCAAAATAGCCATCAACCGCTGACTCCACCTCTTCATTATTGGCAAATCTTCTACCACCAAGCCAGTGCTTCAAGTTTGGAAACAGAAAATTATCAGAGGGAGGGGAGCTAAATCTGGTAAATAGGGTGCTTGAGGAAGCAATTCGAACTTTAACTCATTGATTTTGGCCATGACGATAATGGATGTGTAAAGTGATGCATTTTTTTGATGAAACAAAACTTTCTTTTTCGCTAAATGCGGCCGTTTATGCTCAATTTCATCACTCTAACGTTGTAATAAATTTGCATAATATTTGTCATTGATTACTTTTCCTTTTTTGAGATAATCAATAAAAATTATCCCGATTGCGTCCCAGAAAACTGACGCCATGACCTTGCCTGCAGATGGAGCTGTCTTCGCCTTCTCTGGAGCCGATTGTCTCCTTCTAGTCTACTGTTTTGATTGTTCCTTCTTCCTGTTCCAGGTCTGAAGTGATGGATCTAAGTTTCATTAATTTTTATGAATCGACGCAAAAACTCAAATTTATTGCAGCGAAACTACCAAATATTTTACTGAAACGTTCTCACGCTGCTGTTTTTGTTGTATTGTGAGCAAACGCGGTACCCGCCTTGCACAAAACTCTCTCATCCAAATTGTCAGTCAGCATGCGATGTACAGAACTTTTTGAAATACCTGCAATGTCTGCTAGCTCGCGCACTTTCAGTCGACGATCATCCAATGCCATATTGTGGATTTTGTTTACAATTTCTGCACTGGTGACCTCATTTGGTCGACCCTAGATGTTCGTCTTGGCAGCTCGTACGACCGTGCTTAAACTCTGCTATCCAATATTTCACTGTTGTAAACGAAGGAGCAGACATTAGTTGGACTAAGACCTTTCAAATGAAAGTATTGTATCACATAACGAGGACCAGTTTTATCTATGTTTACACATTCGCTGAGAGCATTCGCTAATCATGGCTGCCAAACAAATGCTAACAATATAAAATCGTCAAACTTAAGCATTTTAAGGTGGGTACTTTTTACTATTCTGAAACAATAACCTTTATTTATACTTTGGGTACTTCTGGGACAACCACTGCACCTTAATGGCGACTTACCTTCGTATTGAGTATCCGGATAATATTAACACGTTATCGACCAACTAACTAGGCTATTTTATTATAATGGTAATATTCATCTCTTATATACCTTTAACATAAGGTAATAATTTGTTTTTACTTTTAGAATATCGTGTTGATATTATCTGTCTTGAAAAGGAGCATGATGGGTAATAGAGTGGGAAAGACAGGGTGGTCATGGGCCAAGCCTGACGCATTGTTTGCGAGCTAGACAACAAAGTATTGTGAGACGCGTTGAAATGTTATAAAGTAGATGTGGGGTCAGAGGTAGATAAAGGCATTGACGATGTATCAAGTTCAGCTCGGGGTAACAAATGTAAAATAAAGGTAGGTGTAGAGTAGATGAAGTTCTGCTCGGATAAAAGAAGTAAATGAAAGCCATGGTTGTGCATAAAATTCTGCAGTTGTGTTTGCTGGTATTCATAGTAAACCATCAGTTTCCGATGGAGCTTCATTGATGGTGTCTTCCGTTGTTAGTGATGGTGTGAAGTCTTCTTGACTAAAGACTGTGAATTTAATGGTTCAGTTCCTGAGCCTTTAAGGCCCTTGATCGCTTTATTTTAAGATGCACTTTGCTGAACGCAATGTTGAGCAATCTTCCAATCACTTTATTGTTATCAATTGACCTGGATGGTTAGCAAAATAGTACAAGCTTTGCCATAGGCAGTCTTCAGAGCTCGGTAAAATGACATCCAATGGTTGCAGCCTGTGGCTTGTGTGAGCTGGGAAATCGGAATAAGCTATAAAATTATATCTGCAGAGAGTAGCAGCTTCCAAAGTGACATGCGAAGTATGATTATCCATAAATAAAAGGAATGCATTTCTTTCTGATGGTATTACGTGTTTAATGAAAATTTGCAGCCTTTTACAAAGCTCTCAGCATTTATCCAGCCCAATTCATGGGCATTTCCAATAGATCCAGGTGGTAAACCATCAAGATATGCAGGCTACATTCCAACTCTCCGAAATATAAAAAAATGGAAGTATGAACTGACTGAGATAAGTAAGTATTAGTAACTCACGGGTTGGTTTTCTGTGGAGATGATTTGGTCAGTCCTAGGATGATTGTCACCGTTTTATTTAAATAACGTTGTTTGGATAAGGTAAGCAAATCATTTGAGGAAATGGAAGTTGTATACCTATACCTGGTCAATTTGTAGGATAGAAAAGTCAAATGTTTTGATGCTCATAGTTGGGATCTACATGTTAGTTTCCAAAGAAAAAAAAATACCATTCGGAGTTGATTTGTGTGCTAGAAGAATACATTTTAATATCTGCAGTCGGCCTCCGTGCTGTAATGGTTACCATGCTGACTTCATATACCCAAGGTCGCGGGTACAAACCCGGCGGAGGACGATGGATTTTTTCGGGTGTAAAAATCCTTAGCATGGCTTCCTTCGGAAGGGAAGTAAAGCCGTTGGTCCCGTGTCGTAGATTTACGGCACGTAAAAGAACCTCAAGCCTGATAGAGAGGCCTCTGAGCAAAATTAAGCGGTCTTTCACGCCCAATATAGAATGGGACGCTGAGAACCACAGCAGTTAAAGAGCGTCCATAAATAACAGGTCATTTCATCTTTTTTAATATCTGCAGAAGAAGAACAGGTCGAGTATATAAAGAAGTGAAAATACAATCCCCTTCCGAATGTCACTAAGTTGGATAATTTCATTTTTTGTACTCACAACGCAGAAAAAAAGAAAGAAAGAAAAAGAATAGCAAGACTCGTTTGCAATATAAAGTATGGGAGCAAGCCAATGTATATCTTATATATAGAGTGAATTCCTGCACGCTTGGTTATAGGTAGAGACAAGTTAAGATAACTCGAAACAGAGAGCGAAAAAGAGAATAGGCGAGAAAGAGAAGTACAACGCGGCGGGAGTCGTGATCTGACCTCAGGGGAAAATAAAGCAGCAACTTGATAGCTTCCCCTTATGTAGCGATTTACTAAAAGTCCTAACGACCAGCTTCAAAATGCGCTTCGAATTTCTCACAGCAAGCATTGAAATAGATATACAGTAATTGATTTCCATATAGATAATACTATCACAAACCGCAATTCATAAAATGTATACCGAGAGAGAGAAAGAGAGAGAGAGAGAGAGTGAGAGAGATGAATAAAACACTTCATTTTCTTGATAGGTTATAGGTAGAAGTAAGAACTTTATGTTCACAATTATTTTAAAAGTTCGTATCATCAATTTTAATTAGTTTCGTTTCAGTTGGATATTGTAGGGTACTACATGGCTATTTTGAATAAATTATATTTCATTTAATAAGAGATTATGTTGCACCAGTTTCACTAATAAATATTAGTGAGAAGATGTCAAAATGCAAGCCCTTCTAAAGTAATGTTTGCATAAGCTTAGGTTTAATTGTAAACGCTTCAGTAACTAGGCCAGAATGGCCTTCTTCAGCCTTCTTCATCTGAGCTACTGACGCTGTACAGTCTGACATACTGACCGACTGCATATTTTTATTTCATAATGTTTACTGCAAGATTCATAATGTACAGGTGGGTGTAGAATAGAGTTTGGGTAACTATTGGGTTTTTTCGTCCGCTAACCATACGTTATGTTCTTAACAGTTCTCCTCACCACCGTGCGTATTTATTTATGCCTCCTGGTCGTTCTAAGCCTAAGTACTCCCGCTGCACCTTAAATCCTGAAGCCATTCACTTCCCTTAAGTATGCTCGAACATCTCTATCCCTGAAACTACTCTCTAGTGTGCGCAGTGTAGGGGTGAAACCTACCTCACGCTGAGTGTCCTGCAATATTCTACATAAATGCGCATTCATTTCACCTAATTTTCAGACACGAGTAGAATTTATGAATAGTGACATGACCGAAATTAAACGTAACAGGTAACTAAAGTAAAATTTCCAAATTAAAACCTTTTATATCAAATCAGTATAAAATGGAATCAAATAGCACATATCAGACATTACTAAACTGCAACAAACAAGTTTTTACTTTTTCATGTTTCATAGTTGTGCTTCTGTCTGTTGTAACTAAGTTATATATATGTAGAGAAAATCTCTGGCTTTCAGAATTTAATATTGGTAGCCAAGGACATTGAAGGGACTTTTCGCAGTAACCGTGGTCAGACTAACATTTTGCTTTCAATATCAAAAGTGCTGTTACTACATCTGGTTTGTTACCGTTACCACAATGGCTTAGCTGTTCATAATGCCACAAAATTCTTTGTAACGTAGAACCCTTTATTTTGTATGATTTCCACACGCTTCTTACATTCGATTCTTGTATTTCAGAATTTCCACATCCCATCATTAACACCTACATAGAAACGAGTCGTTTCCGGAAAGTTACCACCATTTCGTTTTAGCACGACATCAACGCTAGCGTCGCAGTTCAGGCATACGCATTGGTCTCTCTGATACCATTACAGCCGGATCGTGTTGTGTTTATAATTGTTAATGACCGTTCAAGATGTTTAAGACAATTTCTGATCCCGCCGACTATGAAGTGCGTTTCGTAATACGGTATTTTAATTCAAAGAATGTTAAGCATGCTCAAATTTTTCGCCAGCCCTAGATATTTACAGTGAAAATGTAATGACAGATGGAATGGTGAGAAAGTGCGTTAGGAAATTCAGTAATGGACGTACATGATGAGTGGGGCGGCCTTCAGTTCTCACTGATGGTTTGGTTGGACAAGTGGATGAGGCAATTCGTGAAAACAGACGATTCACAATAAGAATGCTGTAATATGTTCACGGTCATGTAAATACGGTGTTAACAATGGCTTTCTTCACTAGCAGCATATTTCTTACAAGACGGCCTGCAAAAGTTGATGCCAACTAGAAAAATGCCTGAACAGTGGTTGCTACAAGTAACAAAATATTAAGAGCTACTCTTTCATACACAAATAAAGGACGTGAAAACAAATATTTTATGCTTTTTTTTTTTTTTTTTAGCTTAATGTTCTTTAACCTGTTTGGTCATATTGGATGATGAATTAAATCGGTGAAATTATGTCCAAGTAATATCGGGGTCCTTCGAGCTTATTCTCGACAACCGTATCCGCATAATTTACGCTAAGCGAGATTCGAACTAAGCGACTTCTTGAATATAAAGCAGACATGCTACTTGCACACTATTAGAGGCGGGTTGGTACTTATTTTCCGGACACTCCACGTGAAATCCTTGTTCTCGATATTGTTCAATGTGGGAGTTGGCACTTATTTTACTAGGTCTTCCCAATTTTAATCTTTAACCGTAAGTACATACAAAGTGATCCGTCAAGGAAAATATTGCCAAATTAGCACAATATCTGAGAATTTCTTCCAAGAATCTAACTTCTCAGTACCTTTAAGTGAGCATAACAGGAGTATTTTTATATGGTGTATCTGATATTTCAACAATAGCACTTCCGGTTAGCTTACGGACTAGCCACATGCATGCTGGTATCAGTTTATTGTTAGCTGCATGTACTGTTTACAATATTCGCTTTGTTTAGTGTTAAAACAGGTTTTAGTCTAACATGATACCCTATTTTAGAATCTTGTATTGGAATTGATAAGTTCTTTTCGTTAAAACCCTAAACATTGCTTCACACTGCTAGCTCATGGCATGATGTAAATGGATTAAAGTTTTATTTTTAACCTGTAATAAATGCACATTTTCTTGCAAAATAAAACATGCATTTCTTATTTGTATTAAAATCATATGCTCGACAAAATTATGAATTCTAAAAAATTCACGATAAATATAAGCCCATAAATCATTTTAAAATTATGTCCAATGTGTGTAAAATATGTTAATTTTCAATTCAACAACTTTTCAATTGTTAGAAACTAAAACTCTTGCATATGGTTAGTGAGCACACAATGTACATTGCGACCAACGGAAGATTTATTGCGTCTAACACTCGGGATGAATTAATAGAGTGAAGGAACCACAAGAGGCTATAAGCTAAAGGACGCGTGGAAGTCTCTAAACGTTCCACCAAAGAAGCTGCGAGTCGGCAAAAAATAACCTATCATCAAAGGAGCTGCAAGCACCAACCACAAAACATCGTTTTTTCCCTTTGAGGTAAGGTTTCGCAACATCTGGCCGGCAGGTTATAGGTATACACCAAACCTAGAAGGAAACACTGGTACAACATAACATAACGTAATTATGGAAAGTAAATATTGGTAGAAGTCATCCAGCATTCACCTACCGACCAATTTAAACCACGTAAAATCCAGGTAAGAGTAAGCGCTAGACGGGACGAATCCATAACCTTCCAAATGCGAGTCTGATACTTTATCGTGGAGTCATATCGCCCTATTTTCTTAGTAATGCTTTTTTTTTTTTTTATCACAAATTAAAGTAAAATATGATGCATATTCAGTAAATGTCTTTGGAGTTCATACCACAATTTACACTCGATTTTCTTCACGAGCCTAGTTCATCCAATTGCCTCATACACAGATATAATAAAACTGTAACCGAAACAAATGAGTGGTCATACGAAGTGTTTTCGAGCTTAGTTTCGGTTAGCAAGTAGACCTAAATCTGTCATTTAATTACTCTGATAAAACATTAAAATCATGTTTATACAGTGTTAAACGCCCGGTTTTACTACGTAGGCACCGCAGGCGATGACACTGATGATGCATTACACCGGCTCCTCATGAAGTTGGAGCAACGATGATGAGGAACCGGTAGAATGCGATGGTGGGGGAAACTGGAGTACCCACCCCTGTACCCCTTTGTCCACCAGAAATCCTACATGCGATCGCCTGGGATTGGTGAGAGGCGAGTGGTCTAACCACTTGGCCACGGCGCGGGCTTGGATTAAAATATAACTTACATTCGAAAAAGCATACCTCCAGATACTGAATATCGCCCTGAACAATTGTGGCTATGTTACATTTTACATTAGGTTTCGGAGCTATATGAAGTAACTAGTCCTTTGAATTTCATCGATAATAATCCAAACTCAGTCTTTACATTCTTAAGTTCGTAGAAGTGTATTGCTACGCTGTATTTTATGCTTATTTTGGGTAGTTATTGTTCACTATTTCCATGGAACTGCATGTATTTAGCTGATAATACTCTAGACACGTTTTATGTTTTAAGAAATAACTTTATGTATCTCTCTTGGCTGTGATATGTTCTAAATAATCAACAGATAATGAAAGCGCGATTATCTTTCTCAGCTTGATTCTCTGTGCCGTCGTGTTCACTTATCGTACTATCTCTGTAACGTATTGTGTTAAATTTTCTGGTTCTAAAATAGTATATTATGAAGAAATTAACAGTGAATACTGGACACAATTGCATGCAGTATCCAAACATCCATTTTCTTTTTTATACTCTATTATCCCTGCATGAAATAGTGCAATTAGTTATTTCTTCATTATTCTCTTAATAGTCTCTATTCCGGTGACGTGCAACACAATTTAACTCCAATCCATGGAATAACATCTAGCAGAGGCTATTACGAATTCCTACAACAGTGAAATTAGAAGAGTATAGTAGCAGAGATATTTGCTTTTCCTTGAATCAAAGGTGAGAAAGTGAGAGCTGTGAAAGGATACACCTTCACCAGCTTCAGGGAGTCAGCAGTTCAGTAAACAATTCCAGGTAATACGTGAAATAAAACACGCTTAAGCCAGTAGTACCAACTTTGGGATATGAATTCTTGCTAGAATAATATTAGAAGTCACTAAAAAATCGCGAAACAAAATAGTATTCTTATAAAAACAAATTGAGCAAACCGAGCCTATTTGCGCTTCACACCAAATCATCTTTTACGTGTAAAATTTGACGAAATTATTTATTACTTAAAATTTTGAATTAAGGAGATGGTCGTCTTTACATGGAAATTTGATTAAGATGTTTTATTGGTTTCTTTCAAAAAGTTTTAGATATTTAATCCAGTAGCTTCCACATCATTCATTAATTCAGAAATGAATTGTTTGATATAAAATGTTCTTTGCAGAACTCTTTGCATGTTCGAGTACAATAATATTTGTTAAGCATATTTCTAATTTACAAACCAATAAAAGTTTGTCTGTATTCTGTGTTTAATGAAAGTAAAATATAACGCAATTATTTATATTAGCAGTTTTAGTTTCCGTTTAGAGAGGTGTATTTTTAATATTTTTACCACATAAATGTTAGCTTAATTCACATTAAAACACAGATTAATTGTAAAATATAGGTTCCAAGAACTAATATTCTGAATGATACAGTAATTTGGTGAAGATTGCTTCAAATGGACTTTCCATATGAAGAAAAATTTAGTTTAGAGAAACAAACAAAAATGAATGAAATGGCGTGTAATATGATGTTAACTGACCATTCAGGAATTTAAAAATGACATACAGTAAAAAAAAAGTAAACATTTTTTCAAATAGATAGAGATACAAGATTCCTTTAGTAATAACAAACACAAATTCACAGATCTGGTTCATAAATTTGGATTTTCGGTTGACTGCTCCTATAACAAATTTGATTAAAACTCTGAGGCCCTTTTTATTTTTAATGATCAGTAAAATGTAAGAAATAAATACAACTTTTTACAAAAAATGCATATCTAGTTAAAAAATGTAAATGGCGTGTTATTTATGGACGCTCTTTAACTGCTTGGTTCTCAGCGTCCCATTCTAAATTGGGCATGAAAGACCACTTAATTTTGCTCAGAGGCCTCTCTATCAGGCTTGAGGTTCTTTTACATGCCGTAAATCTACGACACGGGACCCAGGGCTTTACTTCCCTTCCGAAGGAAGCCACGCTAAGGATTTTTACACCCGAAAAAATCCATCGTCCTCCGCCGGGTTTGAACCCGCGACCTAGGGTATATGAAGTCAGCATGGTAACCATTACACCACGGAAGGCGACTATATATCTAGTTAAAATATTCAAATATATGTCAGTCCACACTTTTTAGGGGAGAGGGAGTAAACCAATTCCATTATACTCCAAATATTGTTTGCTATAGTTTAAATGTTGCAACTTAAACTTTCCTTGATTTTTTTTTTCTGCTGACAATGAAATGGAATGGAATTCAAACCCATCACATAGCGACCAAAGTTTAAGACTTATTATCCTGCTGTATTGCTGTTTTCCGTTTACCTACATGGAAATATGTAATAAAATAATTTCTGTTGATGCACGAAGCAGATAGAAGAACACGTTTTTGTAAGGATATTTTGTAATAGAATAGGCAGGGAAAATCATGTGAATTTAGCATATATCATTTTACTTATAACATTGCAGACACTCTAATTTGATGCACTGTTATAATTCAAGCTAAGAAATGAATCGAGAAAAGAGAATTTACAGCGCATGCAAAATCAGAGTAGGTTGTCAACATAAGCAACAGCTGCAACATAATACTCCCACCGCCCGTAGGAGCACATTTTAGTATGGGTAACCCCGAGAACAGGTCTACGCGTGTGACCGCTGTGAATACTTTCATTGATTTGATAACCAAGCACTCAATTTCAGGAGAGAAAATTAGATCCGTCTTTACTAAGTATTATTACTTGCATAATACGGCAATCGATAAGTTTATTTGTAGCATTACAAAGTGCTGTATGTTTGGAAATACAAATATATCCTTTCACAAGAAATAAGCGATTACATTGGCAACAGAAAAGCAAACAATATGTCAGTGAGGAATAGCTTGCGACTAGTGTGAATTTAATAGTGCTCAAAATGAGTGATCAAGGATAAATAAAATCACCCTAAGGGTGAACTGTTACAGAGTGGTGAGAAGCAGATTGTTTTAAATGCGTTTCGTAAGTTAAGGGAGCACAATCGGAGGGATAATTTAGTGAATGAACTGATGAAAATAACGGCAGAGTACACCGGTGTCAGAAGCTGTTGTCACGTCCCCAAAGAATTTAAAGAAACTGGTAGTGTTAAAACACCTTGTAAACAGAGGAAGAGAGCTAAAACAGTTTTAGGACAAGTTGACGATTTTGTTAAGTGTGCAATTCGTTCTAAAGTGCATTTTTTTCTTACAATGAGCCACCTACAATAAACCAATAAACAAGGTATTAAGTGCTATCAACGGTGACACTGATTTGCAGATATTAAACGTGCGAGCTTCCATACATTACTTTTAGAAACTGAGTTTTTGTTTGTGAAGCGAAACAGTGACAACAAACCTTTCAAAATGAGAGAAGAAATTACCTATTTTATATTTACTACATTTAACAGAATTAAACTCTAATCCTAAAATATCAAAATTTGCTGTGCACCTTTGCGTCAGCTTTAAGGCTAAGCATTGGCTCAGGTGACGGCGAAAATGTGGCAGGCTGACATCACATATGTAAACAAGGAAGAAGAAAATCTGGCTACCAGACTTCCTGATACTCAAGTCGATAGTTTACTGAAAAACTTAGGTGATGACAGATCCTCAGATTCCAACCTGGAGCTGAAGCATTACCTGCTAGCGATGACGGCTCTGAATCTGACTTATTTACAAATTACAAAAGTCTTTAAAATCACGTCTTCGTTTGAATGTGTTCATTTGATATTATGTTCATGATATATTTTTCAACATCATTTAAGAGGGAAACCTTATTTATTGAAGCAAAACCAACTAGTAAGCAATTCATGGCGTAACACATGAGCGAAGCTAACATTGTCCTCTATCACATGCATTTATACTCCTAGGCGCGGAGTAATACAAAAAGTGTGCTTCTAACGATAGCGGAGATACTTACGAATTAACATTCGCAAGTAGACTCTCCCTTCCCCTTCAGTCTCATGACATCATGAGCTGATGCACAGCTGCAGACTGGGAGGTGTAGACATGCGTACATGCATGCGAAAGAAATTCGTCGTAGGCTGTCTCGGTTACCAAGAATCGATAGGAGATACATTCATGACACTGTTCAAGCTGAAACATTTCCAGCCTATCACCCACTGCGCGAACATATGAGCTTTCAGTTAGTTAAAGTGACGCAATGAAAGCAGCATGCTCTTATGCACGTCCAGACGTGTAGGTAACAACCACGAACATTCCTTTGATGTGGCAAGGGAAATTCGACCATTAGGTTATCGGGTCGAAACTCTCTCTTTCTACTCTGCCGTGTTTTGCACGTAGCAACGTCAGACTCCCATTAGAGAATTCCGTGAAAATATATGTTTATATTATATATATATATATATATATATATATATATATATATATATACTATGGAGCTGCATTATATGTACTTATTGTCTTCGCAAAACTTTTAGAATCGTGACCCTGGTCACCATCCCAGCAGCCGAGCCTAACTTACTCAGTTTGCTTACTCATATTTTGCTTATTCAAAGTCACAGCGAGAAACATCGTACAGTTTGCATCGAAAGTGTTGCGCAACTGTTTATATTTTCAAAGTGGACAGTAAATAGTATTCATTTTATTTTTGTCACATTAATAATCATGGCTCCTGCGTTTTCAAAGTTAAGTGGCAAGGTATTACATAGTAAGAGCAGAAAAATAATCGGAAATGCCCTCGACTTCATGAAACAAGAGGCAGAAATGAAGGAAGAAAATATGTGTTCGCCCGAGTTTTCCAAAAACCTGGAGAGAGCGGTTGAAAGAGTAGCCAAAGCAACTAATATTTCACTGAGTTCCATTTTCAGTGTTCAAAGAACGTGAATAAAAAAGTACCATTTGACTCACCTTGGAAAAAAAACAACATAAAATCCATAAACGTGTTACAGGAATAGGCGATTTCGATAAATGCGTTATTCGATAAGTTCACAATTTCTATGTTGAAGAAAAAACTGTGTCATCAATAATAAGGTTGCTCATCAAGCATACACTTTCAAGGTGGTGCCAGAAGCCTCAGGACAGTTATAAAAGTTTTGGTGTTCAAGCGAAACAAAACTAAATCAAATAGGGGATTTCTAATAGAAAAGCATAACATATGATCATAGTGGGGAATCTGCCTTACTCTTCTCCGGAAGAACAAATCAGAGAGCCGAACAATGGTGTATGAAAATGAGTCGTACATACACATCAGTCACATTACACATAAAAGTTGAACTGACAATAGTGAATAAGGTTTGCAGGCACCTGTTACCAAAGGGCAACAACTTATTATCACTCATTCTGGTGGAAAGTTCGACTTCGTTCCAATGTCCTCATTTGCAAATCGCAACGAAAAACGGAGATTTTCATCAAGAAATAAATACCGAAAGGTATATGAAGTGGATCAACATATTGTTGATGCCTAATATGCCTGCTAAGTCCGTCCTGACTATCGACAATGCTTCTTACTATAACACTTAAAGTGAGAAAGCACCGACCTTGAAATAAGAGATGAAAGCTTGTTTACTTAGGAATAATATAGCTTTTGGTGAAACCATAAGTAAAACAAAGTTATGTGACTTAATTCAAGCCAAAAAACCACCTCAAAATTCTTAGATACTGAACCAGATACTAAAACAACATGGCTATAATGTACTTAGACTGCTACCGTATCACCCAGATCCAAATCCAATCGAATTATGTGGGCCGATCTCAAAAATGAGTGACATGCAAAAATATCACTTTTAATTTAAAAGATGTGGAATAGTTGTGTTGCCAGCAATATGCTGAAATTGATAGGCCAGAATGGGGAAAAAATGTGGATATGTTGAGAACATTTATAATTGTTATTTCTAAACAGATGGAAGAAAGAATTATGATCGAGAACAATGGTGCTGAAAGTAGCGATATCAGTGATGATGACAAATACGTGAGCGAAGACGTATTGGAAGAAGCAGACTATTGTCATTGCTTTTTGTTAGGCCATTTGTACTGTAGATACGAATATAGAGAGTATAAGGTAGTTTCTCAATGCAGTGCAGTGCAAAAGCGGTGACAGATATTTGACATTGAATGTGAAAGGCACACCTTCAATATGCATGTAATCAACTGGTGAACTACTCGCTTCCTAGTTCTCGTTAATATTTTGACAGTTATATTTCCCCTTAAAACCGAAATCTTTGAGTATCATTGCGTAACTCTCCTATCTTTGTAGTTTGTTGAATAGACTCGTTCCTTAAATAAGCAGCGATAGTTTTTAGGTATATTCTTTGTGGACATATTTTTCTCCGGGTATACAATATCCCTAAAGTTTTGCATTTGATGATCATATAAAAAGCAGTTTCGTCTTCTTCATTATATAGCTAACATTGGGTAGGTTACCTATGTTGCATCACTTATATTTTGTTATCCTAAGCCTTTATTATTTATATATATAATTGCAGGCGTATAATTTAAAATTTAAAAGTATGTAAATGGTTTGAATTAGGAAACCGGTTGCTTAATTTGGACCTTTATTTGCTTAAGTTGGAACCAGATGGGAAAACTGTGAGTAAGTGATAAATAAAAACTCAAATATTTTTAAAAAAAAAAATGTGTTTTAACAGTTTTGTTAGACGTACTTAGGTAGTTAGGTCCTATTATACAAAACAAATATTTTGAAGCATTCATCACCAGTAATTTATGTTGATAAGTTAGCGGACAGTGTTAATACTCAAAGAGCTTCAAATTAAAATATAGACTAAACTAGGAAAGTAGTTGCATTGAAAATTTTAAGAAATATACTATAGAGTTAGTCTTATCTTATTATATTTATATTAATTACGTATAATACGTTACGGTGAAGTGTAATTGCAGTTTGAACATAAAGACGTCTTTATGCTGGGATTCACCGCCACATTTGTATGAGCCTATCATTTTACAGTCAATGCACTGTATGATGGCTTTTTTTTTTTTTTTTTTTTTTTTTTTTTTTTTTTTTTTTGTCTTCTCGCACAAAAACAGAACCAGATTGGATTATCAACAGCAAAAGTGCCGTTTATCTTCTGTTCTTTGGAAAATAAAGCTGTGCTTTCAGAATTTGTATTCCTTACTTGATTTTCCAATGCCCTAGTTGTTGCTTATAAGGGAAGCTAGTTTGATTACAATTGCTTTTTGTGTTTTTCCTCTCTACCTAGGATAGCAGGCTTCTTGTTTGAATTAGGATAAGTAGCAAGAGCACAGCAGAGTCCCTGCTACGGTTCACATGATTTTTAAGTACTTGAGCTACATAATAAACAACTTAGAATTCATGTAACCAGTGTCCGGAATGTCAACTGCGTTTCCTGGTGGAGAAGTAGTTCAAGTTCTTGCTGCCTCCTCTTACGGTACGTATATAATCATAGGTGGGATAAAATACACAGCTCCCCGCTTGTGATGAATCCCACTTGCTGCTTGCCTTTTAAACGATGTCTTTTTTGTAGTCCGTTTAGAACCGTTGTAAATTCAGATTCGTCGACTGAATAAAGTGTCACGTGAAATTATGCTATTCTCATCAACAGTTTTCTCAAGGAGGTTGAAGAATGGGTTCTCTCTAGTAAACACTCGCATTAAATATTAATTCTATAAACACATTAGCTCTGGCCATTGATGTTCCTTCTGGCTGGCGAAGGGAAAGTTGTGAATTTCGTTTTATAAATGAATAAAACCATCCTTTCCCCCCGCCATTTTCTTCTCTCTGTTGAAGCAGTGCAAGAACGCATATTTCTCTGCTATGTTGAATGTAAGTTTACGAACATCTTTGATGGTAAATTCGAAAAACCTTTCTTCAAATAAGAGGAGGTGGTTTGTGAGAACTTTCTCCATTTAATACGAAAAAGTTTATTGTCTTCCGAGCGCTCTAACTCCGTTTGAGAACGTGTTTTAATTGTCAGTATATCTGTTTATTGTTGCTTTGGGTACTGCATATACACGAACACACTCATTAATACTATAGTCACCTTTTGTATAAGCTACCATATGCCTTTAGCTTATCTTCTGTCTTTTTCCGATAAACTCCCGTTTTGCCATTTTGGAATCCTAAAACATTACCCCTGATTGTCATTTACTGTATTTAATACACTGATATACACATTGTTATGTTGATCCTCTGTTATATTACTTCTCTGTTATACAGCTACTATGATACATTGCAATTATTTAGCAATTGTGTTTTTTCTTCAACTTCTTTTTTTGGTTTTAATATTTTACTCCCTCTACTTCTTACATAATACACGGGTAGAAAATGTGTTGCATTCCACCCAAAATGTTGGTCTCAAGATTTCACTATATATCTCCTGAATAGAAAATAAACAAAAAAGAAAAAGTATTCCTAGAAAAAGGTCATTGTTTCTGTGAAAAGCAAAACTCAGTAACGAAAAGTCCTTTAAATACCGAACTTGACATTCAAATTCAGGATCTTCCGAGGATGCGTCACAAAGATTTTCAAGAATGTCCCCCACCCAAATTACTGTTTACATTGAATTATTTTCCAAAATTCTTTCCTTTCAAAATATCCTCTAACGATTATGATTAAAATAACAAATATTAAAGTATATTACATGAAACTGAAAATGTTCATCTTGAATACCCTATTAGGAGTTGCCTCTGAAGCCCTGTTTGTTCTGAATTGCTTTTGTATAACTGGTAAATTGTAAGAGATAAACAAAAACTTACTGCACAAAAATGTGGAGCTCGTGAAAACACAGAATTTATGTCAAATGCATTTTTGTTGTGGAACTAACCACATACGAGATATTGTTTGCTTTAGGTTTACACTTTTCTGCTTTTCTCGAATGCGAAGTCGTTATTCATCATATTTTTATCCTGATCAAATAAAGAGAACGTAATTTCAAACCATTATATAGCACCCGAGTTTTAAAAACAAACTTTAGCTATTCCCTTTGAACAACGGAATAATATCGTTATAATTACATCCCAACTAATGTTTACCTTGATAAGCGTGAAGTAGATAGAAGAATAGACTCGTAAGAATAATTATTTGAAAGTCATGTGAGCATAGTACATCAGATTTTTGTTATTCTTGTATTTATGTTGATTTAGTATTGTTTTTGTCTTGGCAGCCTACAGTTGGGTAGGAAGATTTCAAAATAAAGACGTAACCATTGTTACTTTATTTAAATTTACAAACTTATGGATATCTGACAAAGCAGATGCGGAATCACACTGGAAACATTGGGTACCCCGTCCTTGTTAGTGCGAGTCCACGTCCAGATTCTTTGGATCTGCCCTTCATTCTTTACTTCCAAAAGTCATGTAAATAACAATGGACGTATTGAAACAAGAGCACTACAACTTCTTTCACCAAATGTCTCCCAGTAACGTTTCCGATTACTTTACACGCGCTGGGAGAAATATATCATTGCGAAAGGGAATTATTTTAAAGGAAATATTCTACAGTTTGCATTATGATAAGTAATATTTTGAATCAACGGTTACAACAAAATACTTTGAAAAACAAACATCGTGATTAGAAAATAGGTTATGGGGCTGCCTTAGGGATGCAAATGGCTACGAACTTAACACATTGAAGCCCGGGAGTTTGAGTAGTTGAAGTGCCAAGAAACCCAGGCTTTTACGCCTACTTTGAATTATTATTTACAGTAAATCAACTAAATCTGCCGAAAAGTATTGGGCCAATCTAAAAGTATGACAGTCAAGGATTTCTAAACAAGTAAGAAAATAGTCATAATTTGCGTATTAATATTTTATTTTAAATTTACAACTATCAAATAAGAGTTTGAAAAAAACTGCGTAAAGCTGCTTACATTCCATTTATTAAAATTTAGAAAAACTCTCCCTCGGAATCAGAATTTTCCACAGCTTCATTTGTATCCTGAATTTCAGCTTTAGTTCACAGAAATCGAGGAAAATGCAGCATTTTAACATTTAAGAGCACAAACGTAACAAACAGATCACGACCTTCAAAGAAAATGGCGCGACTACCCGTGAGCTGCCAATATTACTAAATTTCCTAAAATTCCTAATAGTTGAGTAAAGCAAGGACAACTGACAGCACAAATCAGACAACTAAACGATAACTGATGTATGTTCGTTGCCGCATAGCCAAAGACCGAGTTAAGTTCGTGGAATTGCATTAAAAGCGATAGAAATACCTGCACAACCTATGCCCGGGCGTGGCCTCGTGATCATTTCGCACGGCCCGAGCTATACTCGGGCTTGGGCTCCAATGTGTTAAGAGATGGAAATTACTACCTATTATTAATATACATTTTAAATATTACATACTAAAAATCTGATGTGTTCCATTCACATGACTTTCTCTACATCTCTGCAACAAATTATTGTTAAAAAGCTTATGCCTCTATTTACTTCATGCTAATAGAAAAAAAAAAAAAAAAAAAAAAAAAACTAGCAGAAATAGTCTTATTACTTGCTTCCTTGAAAGTAGAAGCAAAATAAGGGAGTAGTATAGGTTAAAATGATAGTCAAAAGCTGGTTGCTATGTGACTGAAGTTCCTTTGTTTATATAGACAGGGATTGACAAATTCCTGTATGAGAAAAGTATAAGTTTTTCATAGCTGAAACCAAAAACAAGGGATATCTCAAAAACAATCAACTCCACGAAAAAAAATTATATATTATAAATTGTGTGTACATTTGTTGTGTACTAATTTTTTGTCCATCTCTTACGGTTTAGCAGTTGTGCAAAATTCCGTAAAATTGACCCAGAATAAAGTAGTACTCAGAGGCTACTCCCAGAAAATTCAAAATATTTATTTTATTTGTCAGGTAAATATCTTTAATATTCGATGTTTTAATCAAAATCGTTAGAGCCATTTTTTAGAAAATCAAAATTTTCCATGTAAAGAGTAGTTTGGGGTGGGGGGATTTTTCTCAAAATCTTCGTGTTGTATCCCAGGAGGATACTAAACTTAAATACCAAGTTTGCTATTTTACCGACTTTTCGTTTTTAAGTTATCGTTTTCACAGACGCACGGACGCACGGACACACGGACACACACACGGAGCTTTTTCTGAAAATACAGAAAAATCTCGGTGAAATCTCGGTAGCGAATTTTTTCCTTCTCTATACACTATGTACATAGTACGTGTAGAGAAAGTAAAACGCTTCGAAGTGTGATTTTATTTATAGTATTTAAAATATTAAGAAGTTATAACAATTTGCGCCTACTTCGTGTAAGTACACTTATCACCAGAAACATTACAGTTCTGATCAAGGAGTTTTGTGTTTTAATATACTATTATTAATTTTAATTTTTATTTTATACTTATTAATCTGATTAAAGAATGAATATTTAACACTAACGGAGGCATTTATATTGCACAAAATGCTATGCTCAAGACGATGCTATTTGCGGATGACCAGATATTTAAGTCCAGCAGAAGGGAGTTGTGATTTACGAAATTAAGTGAGAATAATAATTTTAAAATTTATAAAAATAAAATAAAAAATGGGCTTTTAAGATAAATATATTCTTAGAATTACAATTATAATTAATGGTAGGATATTAGAGCAAGTCACGGGTTTTAAATACCTGGGAACTTATAGATATAAATCACTTATAAAGAGAACATCGTGTTAAAGATGAAAGTGATTTTAAAATAAATTGCCTATATTCTAACAAATATCTGGTAGAATAAATTTTGCAACAAATAAATTTCATAATAACCAAAGATTACTTTTATTGACACAAATAATTTTTATAGCGCTTTAAAGGTATGTCGTTTTTAGTATATGAATTCAATTTAGCGAATTAAGTTATTTACTAATTTATTATTAAAATGATCAATGTTACTAATTCAAAGGTACCAGTTTAGCCAAAAGCTAACACCAGAAAAGAATAGCAAGTGAAGTTACACACAGTAATGACCGTGTCTGCTTTTCTTAATAAAACAAGAAACGTGAACGTTGTCAAAAGCTGACAAAAATAACATACAGGCTGCCGAAATGAGAGTCTTAAGAATCGTAAAGGATGTAGTCTTAAAAACAAACTTTCAAAAGGAAAATAAGGGGGAGTTAGAAATAAATGTTTTAGAAGAAAAAATTATAAGCTGTAGAAATGACAGCAACAGCATTCAGATAAAATGCCGAAAGAGAGGATCCCAAGAAGAATTGTTTACTATGGGCCTATGGGAAAAATCCATCCGGGATGATTAAAACGAAGGTGTGACTGTAGTTCATTTGTTTGCATGGACCGGAGTAGACAAGTCCTGTGTGAGAAAAGTATAATTTTTTAAAGATGAAACCAAAAACAAGGAATATTTCAAAAACGACCAACTCCATGAAGAAAATGCATATAACATAAATTGTATGTTAAAGCGCTCTACATTTTTTTGTGTGGTAAGTTTTTTTTTTTTTTTCCATCTCTTATGGTTTAGTAGCTATGCAAAATTCCGTAAAATTCGTCCAGAATAAATTAGTCTTCAGAGGATATTCCCAGAAAATTCAAGATATACATTTTATTTGTCAGGTAAATATCTCTAATGTATCATATTTTAATCAAAATCATTACAGCCATTTTTGAGAAAATAAAAATTTTCGAAAAATGTTCCATTTAAAGGGTAGTTTGGGGTGGGGGATTTTTCTCAAAATCTTCGTATCGCAACCCTGAAAAATAATAAACTTAAATACTAAGTTTGGTATTTTACCGACTTTTCGTTTTTGAGTTATCGTGTTCACAGACGCACGGACACACATACACACGCGGACGTTTTTGTGAAAATGCTTTTTTTGGATGGGGACGCTAAAACATATACTTCTGGTGAAATTCGGCATCGAATTTTTGGGTGGAGTGCAATACCTTCTCTATACACTATGTGGATATTACGTATACACTCTTCAAAACATTGCAATGTGAAATTTGCATGGAGAAATAAGAGGGCGATGAGTCAGAGAGATTTCCAAAGACTGAGACAACGTAAAACTGGATATAAAAAGAGGAAGCAGGAAGACGGAGTAAAGTATTTTTAGATAAAGGTGGAAAAGAATTGGATAAAAATAACTGCGAGTATAGATGAAAGGGAGAAAAATGAGAGATACTGTGTGAGAAACAAACAGATAAGTCTTTTGCACTTACCGCAATAACTCGTTCTGCTTTTTGATAATGCACCGGAATGAAAGCAACGCTCATAATAAATACTACAAAATAAGTAGCCTGTTTCACTGTGATACTAGGTTCCTATCTAACATACCAGCACAAGCTTTGAAAAGTGTAACGTCGAGAGAACCTGAAAAAGTAAATTGGATACCTTAATACGGTCACAGAAGACGTGACTGTAAAGAGGTGAAATCCGAAATAAATCCAAGCCAACACCAAGACTTCTGTGAAAGAGAGAATGCAGTGACGTGAGGAAGAAAGTAGGGATAGAGAGGATGAACAAACTTCTAACAGACTTGGGCCAATCGATAATAGCAATGAGACATACAGAGAAGCAGCATTCAAAATTTTTAACAGAACAAGTGAAAGGGATGAGAATCTCATCTGATTAACTTTTCCTCCTGTACAAAACCTTTCAATGTCGGTATTCTATCTTTGGAGGTAGACCGTACAAAGAAACCCTACAGGCCAATCCCCTATTTTGCAAATACGGAAAAATTAGCTCCACATCTTTTCTGGTTTATTGTGGTATGTTTTCGGCCCTTTAATTACGTGAAAAATGCAGATTAAAACAGAATTGACTGTAAAATTAATTCAACAGCTGATAGATTTAAGAATTAAAATCTGATGTGTTCCATTCACATGACTTTCTCTACATCTCTGTATCAGATGATTGTAAAAAACTTATGCAACTATTTATTCATGCTAATGGAAAAAAATAAATTAGCAGAAATAGTCTTATTACTTGCTTCCTTGTAAGTGGAAGCAAAATAAGGGAGTACCATAGGTTAAAGTGATAGTCAAAAGCTGGTTGCTATGTGACTGAAGTTTCTTCGTTTGTATGGACAGGAGTTGACACATTCCTGTTTTTCAAAGATGAAACCAAAAACAAGGAATACCTCAAAAAGGATCAACTCCACGAAAAAATGTATTTAATATAAACTGTGTGTTTTAATGTGCTCTACGTTTTTATGTAGTAAGTTTTAGTCCATCTCTTATGGTTTAGCAGTTATGCAAAACTCCGCAAAATTCATCCAGAGTAAAGTAGTCTTCAGAGGCTATTCCCAGAAAATTCAAGATATAAATTTTATTTTGCAAGTAAAGATCTTAAATATAAGAGAATTTCATCAAAATTATTAGAGCTATTTTTAAGAAAATTTTCGATTTTTTTCCATATAAAGGGAAGTGTGGGGTGGGGGGATTTTCTTGAAAATCTTCGTGTCGCATCCTTGGAAGATACTAAACTTAAATACGAAGTTTTGTTTGTAAAGGTCTTTTCGTTTTTGAGATATGCTGCCCACAGGCACACACACATACACACACACAGATACACACACGGACATTTTTCTAAAAATGGATTAAGGGTGTCTCAAGACCTTCTCTATACACTATGTACATATTACGCGCATATTCTGACACCTATACTTAAAAGCAGTGAAACTGATTGAAAAAAGGAATTATTTGTAAAACATTCTGTTTGAAAATATGTCACTCGAATACACATATATTTGTGCACTTTTATAGAAGAATTCAATATATTTGAATGACTTATAAATAACACATTAAAATGTAGTTGAGTATATATGTTGAAAATAGAGGAAAGCTCGGTTAAAAGAAGAAGAATCAAGGCATCGTGAGTATATGAAGCTCAGAAAAGAGTATTTAAAATGAATGGCAAAACGATTATGAGGTCAACACCCTAATTTAAATCTGATTTTATTTTTATTTTGTTCAGTAACATACTGTTACATACTGTTACATTTATGTGCGTCTTTAAAATCTCATGTCACTTTTGCGGATTTGACTTCGGAAGCTTGTCCGTTACTTAAACATTTTCATTATTCAATTTGGTATCCTTGTGCATTATTTACAACACATTTTTCTAAATAAAGTTTTAAATGTTTTCTCTCCCTTTCTCTATCCCTTACCTATATACACACATACGCACACACAAATACACAGTTTTAGTCTCTGGAGAGGTAAGGATATATAGATCACATACACACTTACACACATACACACACACACACCATGGCAATAATTTAACACTGAACCTCGAATTGTAAAGCCAAAACGGGGACAATGTTTTCAATTTTTGTTTTCCTTAGCCATTTCTCTTCCTTCTCGTCTCCTATCATTGCATTACATATAATCAGCGATATTACATTCAATCACAGACTGAAACACAGAGTGGAATTCACAATGATATCTATATATTTAATTTTATAAAAGAAAACGTAATAGAACACGAGGAAACAGATGTTTTTTAACAAAAATATATTTGCGAAGCAATCTCCGTGGTTCTCTCCGTCGCAAGCGGACGTGTTTGACCTCCGCTCCCACAACTGTGTACAAGATAGGAAAATGCCTGGTGGAGTGGGTTGTCCAGCTAGCTCTTTGTGTAAAAGATGTAAACAAAAAGTGGTGAATGGTTTAAAATGTCTCGAATGTACGAGTGTATTTCACGCGAGTTGTGCTAAATTGACAAATAGTATACAACCCGTGGACGAAAATAACGTTAAGTGTTGTGGAAATGGTGGTGTTTGTGAAAGTGTTTTAAGCGATGAAGCTAATGAAGACGCCGATCGACTCAATGCTTTAAACGACCTTGAAGAATATGTCAACAAGGTTGATATTCGTATTGTGAAATATGTTTTAAGGCAGAAGGACAAAATGATTATTGAACTACGTGAAAAAGTGAACATTTTAACTCGTCACATCATGTTATTGGGAAAATGCTACGGCGATTCAGCGTAAGAAAGTGTAAAATATGCTGCAGCTAATACATCCACAACTTTGGAGACATAACGTCATCTTCTAGTTCATCGTTGCTAAAAAAATTAATACCAGATAACAAGAAGCAGGAAGTCGCTCCTCGTATCATCAAAGAAATGTCTAATAAGGTAACTTCTGATGCAATTATACAAAATAATGGAGGAAAAGACACTTGGGCAAAAGTCATTGGCAGGAAAACTAGACACAATGTACGAGTAGTTGTTGGTAGTAACATGCAAAATAATACGGTTAGCACAGCAAAATTTCAAGGGGTGCCGAAAACGGTATCATTGCACTATTTAGGCTGGCCCCAGAGACTAAATTAGAAAGCATTGTACACTTTTTGAAACCAAAATTTCAAGAAATTAAATGTGAACAATTAGTATCACGACAATCTCACGAGTATGCCTCCTTTAAAGTGGATATTCTGGAAGAAAATTTTGACTCTGCAATGGATCCCAGTACATGACCAGTAAATGCCTGCGTACGGCGTTTTTATACGCCAAAAGAACCCATTAAACATAAGCCAAGGACTCGGATAAATTCCCCGATAATACTATTGTACATTATAATGAATCTAAATCAATGCCAGTTAATTGTGTAAAACAAAATGCAATAATGTGCTATGATATATTTTTTTATAAATATCCAATGCATAAGAAATAAACTTAATGAATTGGAAGGATATTTATAAGATAAAAGCTATTCCGTGTTATGTTTTGCGGAACATTGGCTTGTGCAAAATGAAACTGAATTTTGTAATATTGCATGTTGCATAGAGGGACATTTTGACGTTGTAGCTATTTATATAAAACTCTATGACATTGTTATAATTACTGTTTGTCGCCCACCAAGTGGTAATATGGAAACATTTCTAGTTGCATTTGAACAACTTTTGTTATACCTTAGTAGTAAACATGTGAAATTGTTAATTGGTTTTGATTTTAATATAAATATGCTTACTAGGAATATGTGTTTTAGTAATATGCTTAATACTTTTAATTGCTATAGTACACATGCTCTACCTACAAGAGACAATTCATGTCTTGATAATTTTATTACAAATCTACCTTAACATTTATATGAATTCAAAGTAACTGACCCTTCATTGTCTGATCATTCTGTGCTAAGTTTCTCACTCTTTGGTGAAAAAATTGACACAAATGTACCAAAAAGCGCAAGATCTAAAAGAATAACTACCCTGAATCATATGAGGCATATTTTTATCTCAATCAATAATATAATTTGGGAAGATATTTTATTTTGCCATTATACAAGTGCTAATAAAATTTTTAAATTATTTTTTATACTTTTGTAAATGTATGTGATATGTGTTGTCCTATTGTTGTTGTGAAATATAAGGCTAAAAAGTAATAAAAAACTTAACGTTTGGCTTAGTGATGACTTGAAGCAAATGAGAAACAAGGTTATGGCTCTCAATACTGTATACAAAAATACAAAATTAGAAGCAGCATTAATAATGTATAAACTATATAGAAATCAATATAAATCTGCACTGCAAGCAGCAAAATTAAAATTAGGGAGCAATATGGAATATATTGAAACCAAGCAAAATAAATGTAAAGCAGTATGGAATGTTTTCAAAAAAGAAACTAATAGTTGTAACAATACGTTTACTGCGCCTATTTCACTACATACCTTTAAAAATATTTCTCTGAATCTGTGAAAGATAATTGTAGTAAAGCAAAGCAAATATCAGAGCAATTTAATGTAGCAAAATTAAGTGTATGTAATAAGTCCTATTGTAATGTAAGTTTTATGTGGCAAGAAGTAACTGAGGAGCTGGTTATCCAGGTCGTGAAAAAAATGAGTAACTCTCCCAGTGAGGATATATATGGACTTAGTTATAGAATAATTAAATCTGTTATTAGTTATATTGTGAAACCACTTACCTATTGTATCAATTTATGTTTAAATGCTGGAGTATTTCCTGAGGAGCTGAAAGTGGCTAAAAGAGTTCCCATATTTAAGAACGGTGATGAGAATAAACCAGAAAATTACAGACCAATAGCTATTATTTCTATATTAGGTAAAGTTTTTGAAGGTGTGGTACTCCATTCAATTAAGGTTATATACCAGAAAATAATATGCTCAGCCCTTCACAATTTGGCTTTTCCCCAGGTAGAAGTACACATAATGCAATACAAGATTTATTAGAGGTTGTATATAAGGCATTTGAAGACAAGGAAATGCACTTGCTTTGTTATTTGATTTAAGCAAAGCTTTTGATTGCGTTCCATATGACGTATTGCTAATGAAATTAGAATATTGTGGACTTAGAAATACTGAGTATAACTTCTTAACTTCTTTAACTGGGCGTAGCCATTCTGTTTTTGTAAATAGTTTAAATAGTACAAGTGACTACATTGACTTTGGAGTGCCACAAGGAACTATCTTAGGACCATTTCTATTTCTTATTATGATAAATGACCTGCCATTTAATATACCTGCTTAGACAATTCTGTATGCTGATGATTCCACTTTTATTTTTACACATAATGATTTTGCTGTTTTAAATAATATGTGTTATGACACAATTCAGAGTGCTACTAAATGGTTCTCTAGCAATGGTCTTTTAACTAACTGTGACAAAATGCAAAAATTGTTTTTAGCCTTAGACAAATGATGCTGAATACACTAGTATAAAGCTTTTAGGAATGGTTTTAGACACAGAATTAACTTGGAATTCACATGTTGAAATGGTCTGTAAAAAGTTATCTAAAGTTGTGTATTTACTGAGAACCATTTACAACAAAGTACCTTGTAACCATTTAAGGCAAATATATTTTGCTTCGTTTGAAAGTGTTTTTAGCTATGGGCTGTTAGCATATGGAAACTGTTCTAAATTAAATGATATTTTACTTCTACAAAAGAAAGCCATGAGAATTCTATGTCATACTTCTTATAATGCTCCATGTAGACCACTTTTTAAGCAACAACAAATTTTAACAGTGTACAATTGCTATATATTACAATTATTATTATATGTGCACAAGAATTTAAATCAATTTAAACTGAACAGACATGTATACACATTAAATACCAAAAATATTGACAAATTAAATGTTCCATACACTAGACTAAAGAAAGTTAGAGATAGTTATTTGATAACCAGCATTATAGCCTATAATAAGCTCCTGACCACATGAGAGATCTAATATACTACAGTATAAATCTAAAGAAAAAAAAAATGGTTGATGGTCAATGCATATTACAATTTGGATGAATTTCTTAATACTAGTAATACTAGAATTGTTATATGACTGACTCTTAATTGTATATACTATTTTGATCATGTCTATTGTACTAATGTACCTAATGACTAAACAAATAAATACTGCATACTATCCGTTGCTTGCGTTTTTAATTTATACAGCTGATAATTATACACACTGACTACACGAGATAGTTGTCCTTCGTGGCTTAGGGGTAACTTGTTAGCCTCTGATTCACAAGGTGGCGGGTTTACATCCGGCGGAGGTCGATGTATTTTTTTCAGGTGGAAAGAAATCCTTTGCATGACTTCCTTCGGAATGAAAGTAAACACATTGGTCCTCTGTCTCAGATTTACGGTGCGTAAAATAACCTCAAAAGCATCATAAAGAGACCTCTGAGCAAAATTAAGCGGTCTTTCACGCCCAAAATGGAATGAGACGCAAAGAACTGCAGCAGTTAAAGAGCATCCATAAAAAATGATACGGAATATATTTGTGTGTGCTCACTTTTGTCATGTCTTTCAAACAACATTTATAAGCTTGAAATTTGTTTTCAGGCACTCACGTAATGAACTTTACTTGAAAAAGCCTGACTTATAAGATGAATAAACATAAATACTTTACTTTTTTATACACACTATAATTTCCATAATTACATTTCTAAGTTAATGTTAACTACTATTTATGAATCATTAAGCTGACGGAAAATCGGCAACTGGGATCACTTGGTATTTGAATGTTTGTTCCCAAAAATTAACTTATCACAAACCATCCATTTTTCTTCCATATTTTTACACAACAATACGTGATATGCTTGCTTAGGTAGTGTGTGGTCATTTACCTTGCATAAAGCATTTGAACTCCGTTCCAATACAACATTCGTTAACGCAAGACCTGCTCATTGGTCCGCCGTTCAAGATGCAAATAAACATTTATGACTTGAAAATATGCTACTCTTAATAAGTAGATAAGATTATTAGTGCGCATATGAATCTATATTGGTGTAATGTTGTTCAATATTATCAACCATCTGCATATACATCCACTTATACCCCTGATCGCCCGTATATGATCTGTTTTGGCAGTGTTGAGTTGTTCATTCTTTCCAGATGTTCTTTCCATTGTCGCTTGTAAAATCTCAAATTATTATAATTATTAAAAGTGTCTAGTTCGCTACCTATATATTTAAATTTTGCTATCAAATATTGAAAACATTGTTGTTAAGAATTTCATCTCAGATGCCGTATATTCTTTTCTTGAATTTGTTTGTTCTCCATAGTTCTCCAGCGGTGAAATTATACAAGTACAGGAATTTCTTTGTAAAACTTCAACTTATACTTCGAATTTTATTTGTTAAGAGTATATAGCCATAGTCACAAATCCTATCATGAAAAAAATTGCAGGATCATAATGTTCATGTGTGGTTCGAAATACAGATGCGAACAGTATTTATAATAATGAACAAAAATAAAACAATATGGGGTTTTATTTAAATCATATTAAACTATTTTGTAATACATCTTGCCAGCAACATTACCCAACCAAACATAAAACAATGTTGTCGGGTAACTCACAATAAGCTTGATTCGAACTCGCGACATGTTGAATGTAAGGCTGACACGCTATCACGCCAGGCGGGCAGTACAACGCTGTTATTCCTATACAACTAAAGATTATATTCCGACATAAAACTACAAAAGGTTCAAAAAAGATATTTTGTCGAATTTCGCAGTTTATTCTTCATAGAATTTATTCTCCATTATTCGCCATGCTAAGATTTAAAGGGTCTATTGAATATTTAAAATATAACTAAGGAATGGGACATAAGGTCGTCTCCTTAGCGCGGTGGTAGCGCAGCTGCTTACCAAGCGGGAGACCTGGGTTCGATCCCCAGTACCGGCGTGGGGATTTTTCACCCGGGGTGAACTCAGCCTCGTAAGGTCCCTGGGGGGCCAATTGAGGAGCTATTTGATGAAGTAGCGGCTCCAGGTCATGAGGACCGCATTAACCGGCCGGGAGGGACTCGAGGCGCTGACCACGTCTACCCTCCAATACTGCACCCCATCCATGACGACTGTAGTGGACCGAGATGGGGGACGCAGCGGCCGGGTGGTAGGCCAAGGTTCCCCGGGAGCTGTCGCGCCATGGAGTTAATGGAACATAACCCCCTGTCATTTTTAAATTAACATAAAGCTTGGTCATAGATATATTATAGTCATGTTGCAACATGCACAATGGCATGGGATTTCTGATGACATGGTTCATTGATGACTTTATTTTTTAGTTTTAGGTTGATAACACAGTTTACAATTTATAATATGGTCTAACATTTCAATGGTTCCAGTTAGGTTGCATGGGGCATTGGCCTCTACCAGAAGGTATTCATTCAATAGAAACGTTTCTCAGAACAATCTGAGTTATAGCTGTTCAGTGGAAATTCCGAAAACATTTCCAATGGACGCCACACTCTTTTCAGGAATACTGCGTTACTATGCAGTGAATAAATGGCGTGAAGAAGGTTCTGTATAGTTCTGGTAAACGTTTCTAGTGAGTGAATATGCTCAAATATACGTCACGCAACTAAACTGGAAGCAGTGCACTGACAGACCGTAACCGCAACTGTCAACAGTATTAACAATTCCATGGCACGACAGCTCACAAGAAACCTTGGGTGCTGTTTTGGAGGGTGAGATGTGGTCAAGGCCTCCAATTCCTCCCGGTCCTGCACTCCGGTCCAGGACTACCAGCGGCAGATCTCCCGCTTGGCAAGCAGCTGGCTACCACCGCGCTAAGGACAGGGTGTCAACAGTATCACTAACCTAAAATAAAAGAGTTAATGAAATCATTAGTGAGCAACGGTTTCTAAATCTTCTTGTCATTTTGCACATATCTATATGATTGAATAATGTCTTTGACTAATCATAGATTGTTCCGATTAGTTTAAAAATCGTCAGATACTTATACCCCACCCACGAGACTCAGTTTGTTACCTCCGCTTTAGGCTATAACTTTGCGCATGGTGTATGCAATTTAATAATGACAGTATCATAACATATTATGATAATATTCATGACGTAATTTAATCATTACTTTGCTTAATTTTCAACCCCCTTAATTGGAAAAACAAGAGTCATCATTCTTCTCTGTAATACCCTGACACCTACGTCGCAACGGATTTTGGCCTGACACGATCAATCAACGGCATTAGTATTAAGTTGTCATCGTGCTGATCGAACATGTCGGGCGAATTTCATCGCTACCTGATGCACAGCTTCCTAGAGTGGACACCTAGCGCGTGTAAGCGGAATCCTCATTAGAGCAGATAATTTGCTGGCCATTTTGCTAAAACGCGGTTGGAGTGGAATCAAAACAGAACAGGAGTGAGTTTGAATCGAGCGAGGCGGGAGGAAAGGGGCTGGGCCTCCTCTGGGACTACCACATTATCGACTGATCACCGAATTGCCTGCCTGGTGTGCTAGTCAAAGTGCCGACACGTCATTCACACGCACTCTGGCGGAGCTTTTACAGCCCTGATTTTGCTTTTACTATGAATATAACACCTCCTGAGAGAAGTGATTCATGCAGCAGGTTTCATTTTGATGGATTCCCTTCTTTGTTCATCAAAACAGTAGTTAAGAAGACAAAATTGATTTAAAATCTACTGTGTTCCAGCATCAGTAAATCTACATCAAGCACCAGTACATCAGTAAATCTACATCTGGTGTGTTTAAAAGGTTTATTCTTCTATCTAATCGAAATAAACATTAGCAGAAATGATCCTATTACTTATTTCCTTATAAGAGAAATACAGGAATACACTAGGCTAAAGCGATAGGCAAATCTTTTAAAAGTTGGTTGCCATGTGCAATCCGTGCCTTTACATTCCCAAGAGTTTACAGGTTCCGTATGAGAAAATTTTTAAATATTTTAAAACTGAAACCAATAACAAGTAAAATCTCAGAAATTCCCAAACCCACGAAAAAAATGTAGGTATATGGCATTAATTGTGTGTTTCTTATGTCGGTCCCCCTGGCCACGCCTTTGTGCTTCGTGGCGCACGGGATCGTGGGTTCAAGGCCCGCCTTGGGGAATGGTGTTTTTGTGTTGTATGTCTGTGTATGTATATGTAAAATGAAAACGTTAAACATTAATAGGTCAACTAAGGAAATGTAGGAAACTGAGGAAAAAGGAATACAGCGCCGGAGTCCTGACAAGCCTACAGAAATGTTTTTTTTTTTATTAAAAAACAAAAGAGATGCACCTTTTTGTGTAGTGACCTCTCCTATCGCTTACAGTTTACCAGCTATGCAATTCAAAATGATGTCTTCAGATTCTACTGCCAGAGAATTCAAGATATACATTTTATTGCTTATGTAAATATATGGTATTTTAATCAAAATCGTTAGAGCAGCATTTTCTATTTTTTATATTTTCCTTGAAAGATACTAAATGAAATACAAAATGTGGTATTTTACCAACGTTTCGTCTTTGAACTAGTGTGTTCACGGACTCAGAGACACACGTTCATGCGCGCACACACACAGGTACTTATTTCTGAAAATACTCTTTCTTGATACAGGGGATTCTAAAACGTGTCTTTTCGGTGATAGCCGACATGGAATTTTTTGGTGAAAAATAATAATTTTTCTAACTACTGCGTACTTAAATAGTACGTGTAAAGAAAGTAAAAATCTGGCACCTTACTGTAACACAAACTTCTCTACCCATTAACTTTTATTTGCAATCCAACTACATACTCTTCATAAAAGTTTACTTTGCACATACATATTTACTTCAATTCATCTTTTAAATTCAATCCTAAATATTAAGGTTTAAGTTTTTCCTATTCGTTGGTATATGACGTAAATAGAGAAGGTATGCATTCTGCCAACACATTTGATAGTGATTTTCACTGCAAATACACGTTTTAGGGTCCTTTGAATAAAAAAGAAAAATCAGATGTGTTCCATTCACATGAGTTTCGAAACCTGTTCTGGAAACACACTATTCTCACAAGAGAATATCCTTTTATGAACATAACTTGCTCTACCTGTTCCAAATAGGTATTAGAATTCTTACACAAGATTATTATTTTATCTACATCATGCTTATCCAGACACATATTAGTAGAGAGTTGGTTCTATTGCTTACTTTATTGGAAGTGGAAGGGAAATATGGTCAAATATTTTAAAAGCTGGTCGCTATGTGAAACAATAGAGGTTTGACAAACGCCAGATAGTTTAAAACTGAAACCAATAATAAGGTTATAAAAAACGATAACTCCACAAGGAAAACGTATAGTACATAAATTCTATTCCGAGAAAATTAAAAAAATAAGTTTTATTTGTAATGTAAATATATTTAATATGTGGTTTTTTAATCAAAACCAATACAACCTTTTTTGAGAAAAACATGTTCAAAAAGTTTTCATGTAGAGGTAGTTTGATGTGGGGGGATTTTCTTGAAAACTTCGTGTCACATCCTTGGAAGACCACATTTGGTATTTAACGATCTTTTAGGTTTTGAGCCATTTTGTACATAGACACGCATCCACTCATAGATAAACACATACACACGGACCTTTCTCTAAAACTATGATATGTTCCATTCACATGGCTTTCTTAGATCTCTGTAAGAAATTATTATTAAAATTTCTACCTATTAATGGAGATAAAATTAGCAGAAATTGTCTTGTTACTTGCTTCCTTATAAGTAGTAGGGAAGTAAGGGACTATGTCAGGCTAAAGCGACATCAAATCTTTTAAAAGATAGCTGTTGCTAAGTGATCGAAATTCAGTTGTTTGTATGGCCAGGAGTTGAAAAATTCCCGTATGTAAAAATCTGATGTGTTACACTCGCATGCCTTTCTCTAACTGTTCTTCAAGCAAACTTCTTACAAAAAATTGTTTTCTTTCTACATCATGCTAATCGAGATAAGTGAGGAATGTGTTGGTTTGGTTGGTGAGGGGTGTGTTGTGTAAAAAGGCCTCTCCTTTCAAAACAATTAATTTGTTGAAAATTCAGACTTAAAAAAAAGGAATAAAACAATTATCAGAGTTCACTTGTTACTTGGTTTCTTATAAGAGAAGGCAACTAAAGGAATGCGTCATGCGATAGTCAAATATTTTAAAAGCTATTGTTATGCGATTGAATTTCAAATTCGCTTCTTTGCTTAACCAGGAGTAGAACAAAAGAAAATCGGACACTTTCAGTCTGAGCAAAGTAAAAATATTTTAAAATTGAATCCAACAGCAATGAATATCTTGGAACCGGTCAACAGTACAACAAAGAGCATACGCCATAAACTGTATGTTTTTGTGTGGTAAGTTTTCTCTATATCTTACGGTTACTTGATATGAAAAATGTATCCAGAACGAACAGATCTTCAGAAGCTATTCCCGAAAAATTCAAGATATACATTTTATTTATGATGTAAATATGTTTAATATAAGGCACTTTAATCAAATCTTTAAAACCATTTTTGAGAAAAACCAAAATTTCAAAGTTTTTCCATTTAAAGGGTAGTTTGGGGTGGGGGAATTTTCTTGAAAATCTTCGTGTTGCATCCTTAGAGGATAATAAACTTAAATACCGAAATTGGTATTTAATGGTTTTTAGTTTTTGAGCTATGTTGTCCGCAGACACCACACGGACCCTTTTCTAAGATTTTGTTTGGACTCGGGGGACCTCAAAACATATATTTGTGGTAAATCACGTTAGAGACTTTTTGGGTGGAATACAATACCTTCTCTATACCTATGTACATAGTACGTATAGAAAAAGTATAAGTATTTTAAAGCTGAAGCCAAATAATAAGCAATATCTCAGAAACGGTCAGCTCAAAAAAAAAGTATATGACATAAATTGTGTGGTTTAACAAGATCTACATTTTTATAGTAAGTTTTTCTTCACTAGCTATGTAAAATTCAGCAAAATATATTCAGAATTAAGAGGTCCTCAGAAGATATTCCCAATATCTTTAAAATACGGTATTTTAATGTCGTTTGAGCCATTTTTGAGAAAATCAAAATAATCTAAAATTTTTCCATGTAAAGCGTAAAATTAAGTACTAACGGACTTTTGTTTTTGAGTTATGATATCCACATACACATATACACCAACACAAACTCAAATCTTTTTCTTAGACAGTTTTTTTTTGGACTCAGAGGATCTCAAAACATACACTTCCGATTATCTCTCGGTACCTAGTTTTTGGGTGGAATACAATACCTTGTCTATACATTATGTACATTATACGTGTTGAGAAAATAAAAATACGCTAATCTTCTACTGGCTGAATTATCGTTTCTGGGGTCAGGTTTCTTCGTAGGCTCATATATTTCTGTTCTTAAAGCATAACGCTAACATTCCAGAACAAATACCTGCCTGCCTGCCTGCCCAACCTAACCTAACCTACCCACCTAACCTAACCTAACCTACCCACCTAACCTCCCTCCCTACCTCCCTACCTACCTCCCTCCCTCCCTACCTACCTACCTCCCTTCCTCCCTTCCTCCCTTCCTCCCTCCCTCCCTCCCTCCCTCCCTCCCTCCCTCCCTACCTACCTACCTACCTCCCTCCCTCCCTACCTACCTCCCTCTCTACCTACCTACCTACCTCCCTCCCAACCTCCCTCCCTACCTCCCTCCCTCCCTCCCTACCTACCTACCTCCCTACCTACCTGCCTTCCTACCTACCTCCCTCCCTCCCTCCCTCCCTCCGTCCCTACCTACCTACCTACCTACCTACAAGATATATTAACAGTTTTCGTACTATCTTGTTGAATTTAACCCTTCAGTTAGATTGCTCATTGCAGTGTCTTGGATTTCAATCAAAACTGACCGTTTTTTGTATATTTCTTTCTTTTTTGCTTTACTATTTTCTTTCTTCCTTTATTTCTTTTTTTTTTTTTTCTTGTTCGTTTTTATTAATCAACTTATATGGTGACCAATTCTGTAACAAACTATTCCTTCAGAAGCAGATTATTTTATCTGCTTTATATTAATCAAGATAAACATTAGCAGAAATTACCTTACTAGTTAGTTCATTATAAGAAGAAGAAAAATAAGTGAATAGTCTAGGCAAAAACCCTCTAAAAATTCTTTAAAAACAATAATATACAATTCATATTCAGTTCTATTTGCTTGGCCAGGAATAAAACAAAAGAAATTTGAAACGAATGACGTCTTCCTGTTGGAGAAATATTAAAGTATTTTAAAGTTGAAACTAATAGCAAATAGGAAATAGTAGAAAAACTTCTCAGAATAAATGTATATGACAAACTGTGTGTTTTAAGAAGACACATTGTCTTGTTTAGTAAGTGTCTGTCTATCTGTTACGTTTTACCAATTATGCAATAATTTTCCAGAATGAAGAGGTCTTCAGAGGGTATTCTCAGAAAATTCAAGATATAAATTGTATTAGTCATATAACATCTTTTGTATACGATAATTTAATCAAAATCGTTAGAGACATTTTTGTGAAAAACAAAAGTTTCGAAACATTTTTCATGTAAGGCGTAGCTTGGAGTACGGTAATTTTCTTGATAATCTTCGTTCAGCATACTTGGAAGATAGTAAATTTTAACACTAATTTTGGTATTTAACAGTATTTTCGTTTTTGAGCTATACTGTCCACTAGTATATACAGACCTAAACACGGACCTCTTTTTTAAAAAAATCTAATGTATTCCATTCACACGACTTTCTCTACATTTCTGCAAGAAATTGTTCCTAAAAAGCTTATTATTATATCTACCTCATGCTAATAAGGATAAAGATTATTAGAAATTGTCTTTATTACTTGCGTCCTTGAAAGTATAAGTGATATAGTTGAACACACTAGACTAAAGGATATTCAAATCTTCTAACAGCTGGCTGCTATGTGACTGAAATCCATTTCTTTGCATGGCCAGAAGTTAACAATTCCAGTACGAGAAAAGTTGTAACTGAAAGCTGTATCAAGATATACCTCGAAAAACTGTGTATGACATAATGTGTGTTTAACGAGATTTAGATTTCCTGCGTAGAAAGGTTTTGTCTGTCTTTTGCAGTTTACCTATTATACAAAATTTAGCAAAGTTCGTCGAGAATAAAGGTCTTTAGAGGCTATTCCCAGAAAATTCAGCATAGATATGTTTTTATTTAACATCTAGATATCTTAATATACGGCATTTTAATCAAAATCTTTAGAGCCATCTTTGAAAAAATTAAAATTTTCGAAATGTTTCCACGTATAGTTAGTTTGAGGTGGGGTTTTTTTTCTCAAAATCTTCGTGCCGCATCCTTGGGAGATAACAAACTTAAGTACAAGTTCGCACTTTACAGTCTCTTCGTTTTTTAATTATCTTGATAACATGTACCCTGACACATACATATTAGCTTTTTTCTAAAAATTGTTTTTCCCTTTTTGGAAAAAGAGGTCCCTAAAACGTGTCTTTCCGGTGAAATTTTGGTATGGAATTTTTGTGTGGAGTATAATACATTGCACATACTACTCGGTAGAGAAAGCAATATTTGGAATAAAAATCTGATGTGTTCCATTCACATGACTTTCTCTATATCTCTGCAATAAATTATTTTTAAAAAGCTTATGCTTCTATTTACTACCTGCTAATCGAGAAAAAATTAGCAGAAATAGTCTTATTTCTTGCTACCTTGTAAGTAGAAGTGAAATAAGGGAGTACCATAGGTTAAAGTGATTGTCAAAAGCTGGTTGCTATGTGACTGAAGTTCCTTTGTTTGTATGGACACGAGTTCACAAAGTCCTGTATGAGAAAAGTATGTGTTTTATAGCTGAAACCAAAAACAAGGAATATCTAAAAAACAATCAACTCCACGAAAAATATGTATATAACATAAATTGTGTGTTTTAAAGTGCTCTATATTTGTTGTATGGTAAGTTTTTGTCCATCTCTTACAGTTTAGCAGTTATGCAAAATTCCGTAAAATTGACCCAGTATAAAGTAATCTTCAGAGGCTATTCCCAGAAAATTCAAAATATACATTTTATTTGTCAGGCAAATATCTTTAATATACGATATTTTACTCACAATCAATAGAGCCGTTTTTTAGAAAATCAAAATTTTCGAAAAACGTTCTATGTAAAGGATAGTTTGGGGTGGGGGGATTTTTCTCAAAATCTTCGTGTCGCATCCCTGGCATATACTAAACTTAAATACCAAGTTTGGTATTTTACCGACTTTTCGTTTTTGAGTTATCGTGTTCACAGACACTCGGACACGCGGACACACTGAACACGGACACACGGACACACACACACACACGCGCGCGCGGACCTTTTTGTGAAAATGCTTTTTTTGTATATTGGGGAGCCTAAAACATATATTTCCGGTGAAATCTCGGTATCGAATTTTGGGGTGGAGTGCAATACCTTTTCTATACACTATGTACATAGTGCGTATAGAGAAAGTAAAAAAGTTCAGTAACCTATTATTATGAAACGTATAACGCTTCTTCTACATGTAGTGGTGGTGGTTGTGATAGTGGTAGTGTTAATGGTGGTAGTGGTAGTACTGGTAGTGGTGATGGTAGCGGTATTAGTAGTAGTAGTTGTAGTAGTGGTAGTGGTAGTAGTGGTTTTGGTGGTAGTAGTGGTAATAGTGATGGTGGTGGTGGTGGTGGTGGTTGGTGATAGTGGTACTAGTAGCAAGTCTTTTTTTCTTGCCTTTGTTTTTGTTTGTTTTTTGACTTAGTTGGACATATCAGTCGATGAATAAAATCGTTGAAATGATGCTCAGAAATCTCGGGGTTCATGAAATTTAGTAACTTTAGTTTCTTAACATACATCTCTTAGGATAAGGGAAAATCTTAAGAAATCCTTACCCGAGTAACTTCCGTAAGCATGATCAGAACTCGCAACCTCTTGAGGTAGACGTGCTACCCATAAACTTTTAAGGCGGGCTTTTCGGTTTTGATTTTGCAATTCTTTTATATATTACAAGTACATATATTTACAGAAATCTTACGCAGATCTAAAAATTCTTTGTTGTAATATTTCTCTATCAGGATGTCTCCATTACCTCCTTCTTCTAGAATGTCCTTGGGTGCGCCAGTTTAGCCATTTTTGGCACTCATCTATCAGGTGTCCCAATGTTGCTTCTTTCTCCCTGCAGATTCCTTTTGTCTTCTTTTCCCCTTTTGTTGTTGGCTGGGGCTTTTAATTTGCATGTAAATCTCCCTATGATTTTATACTGCTATGCAATAATGAATCTTGGCAAGAATGCCTTATATTATTATTATTATTATTATTATTATTATTATTATTATTATTATTATTATTATTATTATTATTATTATTATTATTATTATTATTGCTGTTGTTGGTGTTGGTTTATTATTTTTTTAGCTTAACGTCCTTTGACCTGATTGGTCATATCAGACGATTGGTGAACTGTTGCTCAAACGATCTTGGGGTCCATGGAGCTTAAAATTACAGGATGAGGGAAATCACCCAAAAATACCTAATCCGGGTAACTTACCCTAAGCGAGATTTGAGCTCGCGACCTGTTGAATGTGAGGCAGACTCTCTACCACCGAACTACGTAGGCGGGAATTTTTGTTATTGCTGTTGTTGCATATTTTATACGTGAATCAGGCTAGTAATTTATTGTGTGGTGTTTTTTATTACAAAGTAAATCAGTGCAGTTCATTTTACTGAAAATATAATCATCTGTCTCAAACTTGCAAACCGAGTTCTTAGAAACAAAATATTTCAAACACAAAAGTTTAAGCAAACCCATTTTGGGTAAAGAGAAGTGCAGTGAGTACACGGAAACATGTGGATGTATATGGTATCCTATAATAGTTTTTAAGTGAATATTAAATTTTTGGATATAAAATTACATTTTTATTTGGATTGTAAAACTACAATTCATAATATTTTTTTCCGCCTTTATTGATGCCATTGTGGTTGGTCTCTTTTAAATTTTCGTATGTAAAATTTCTTCATTTTCTTCAATTAACTATATTGATGACTATTGGTTGATTTATTTGGACGATAGGCCTTTGTTTCTTTTTACTGAACACACCATTCATAAACCGATCCAACACTCCCCTCACAAACGGATCCAACACATTCTGTGATTGGCGCCGCAGATTTTTGAACACTGTCCACAGAATAAGCCATAAATCAATTTATTTAATGTTGACAGAAAACCCTTATTAGCCCCTTCGTTACCATTTGATTAGTGAGACATCTCTAATTGGTTTGAAAACACACATTGGCCTATGGGAAAACAACTCTGGCATTGAAATGCGGCGAAAGGGGAGGAGTAAAAACATTTAATAACATAGCTGGAAGACATTATTCAACATAACCGTCCACACCAGTGCATACCAACTCCTGGACGAGTCTATCTTGCCTGGATTTGAAGTCAAAGGCAGACACTTTATCATTAACCTATGGCACCTATCGGTTTCAGTTCGGGAAGAAGGAAAAGGGGAAGTAAAATAACCATGAAGTGAAGTGCCAGGTAAGGAGTAAGGATTGGGGGTGAAGAAGCGATTTAGAATTTTCCACCAACATAAAGCGCTGTATTATATCGGCACTATTCCATACACTCGGTGGTACGTCTTTTCCTTTCATGCTTCCTGATATAAGATTTAAGTACGCTGTAAAGGCTAAATGTGTTACCGCTGCTTTATAATCACTTGCATTTTTGTTGAAAATTTCCCTTGTATACGCATATACGACAAGGCGCCGTTCAGAAAACTTCCTCGGGGAACAGACTAAAACAATAACATCACCCTTCCATCTTAATTTGCCTTTCTTGCTGCAGACGACGATTAAGAAGGAAATTTTCAACAACTTTGGATCCAAGGAACAGGAATACTAGGGGAAAGCCCCTTTCCTTCCTTAATGAAATGACAGCGTACTTCTAATTACGCAGATAACGTCCAGTAATTAAAATTCCTCTTTCTTATATATCTCTTTTGAGATTTCCCTTTATTCCCCATATTCTCTCTCGTTCTGTTCCACGTACCGCGCCAAATGAACTTTGAAATATTTAATAAAAGAAAAGTGCTGTGGTTTTTCACTTTGGTTTGGCTAATAGAAGGTTAAGAAATAGCATTTGAAACACTTGTAATTATGTTATTGTTGCATAAAATTTTTGCAGCATAAAATTTTTGCAGCATAAATTATTAAATCACTAGCGTCTTCAAATCAATAGCTCATTCCCAAGCATATCCCTGAAAACTGCAATGGCATCTTAGTGCGCTAAACCGAGGATCTCTTAGATGCAAAACATAGCAACAGAGGAATAAACGCACTTGATATTCCCGCTTTTATGAAGTTTCACTGTAGTTCACTTTTTTCTTAGAATATTCATATAATATAATTATAGACTATAAATATTTGAGAGTGCCTCTGTACTCAGTAGTCGGCATTTTGGCTTCTCAGCTCTGAGGTCGCAAGTTGAATCCCACGTGAGTGAATTGTTCTTTAATTATTTCCTACATTCTTTAGAGTCTGCTAATATGCACATGGGAATGCATGCGAGTCTGTCTCATGACTAAAGCTAATAAAGCGCTACAGAAAAATCCTATAGTTTTTTAAGTAAAAGTCAGAATTTGACTTAGACACATATTTCATAAATATTAATTCCTAACCCCACTTTTGTTGTGAAAATTTCAGTGAAATTTTGAATATGAATTTACAGTTATACGTTTCGAAAACATTTACTCTCGTTTAGCAGGATGGAAATTATTAAATGCTCACTCTTAAAATTACAGAACTTCATGTCGAGCTATTTCTGCTAGTGAACAATTTGTAATATGATCGTCTCCAGGAATGCTCTTTGATATTTATCCCAAATCATGCAGCGAAGCGTCGCTTTAATGTCCATCTGGATTTCATTTTTCAAGGAGGATGGTGTATATATATATATATATATATATATATATATATATATATATATCTACCCAAAGCTTGAGAGGTTTTGAACTGAGTAGATTATTCTTCAGGTAGGGATAAGTTTGCCCAATATTTCCGCGACTACGAACAAATCACAAATACTAATAAGGCGATAAAATCTTGGAGGAAAAACATAACATGTATAAATATGAATTCAAGGTTAAAAAATGTGCTTTCGGAAAAATCTACAAGAAGTTCTGGTATTTACAAAGTTAGATTCCCAAAAGTTTTTCTCAATTTCAAACTTTTTAAAAACAGAAAAAAGACATAAAAATAGATTAGAATAGACTAATCAGGCTTAGGAGACCCCTAACCACTGGACCTCAGCACCTTGGGCTTTCTCTGTAGTCCATTGTGTCTTATACGACCCTTGGAAGGAAGGGGTGAAAGGGAGAGCCAAAAACCCCCAGATGCCAAGCGTTAGCAAATGCAGGATCCATAAAGGTTACTGATTACATCAATCCTGACGCTGGCACTAGAATGCCTCACCCACCATCAATTCAGTCAACTAGGCGACAAGTAGGAATTGTTTACACAAAGTACCTCCAGAGCAACAGGTACCAGTACTTTCGCTTGGTCTTGAATTTTTAAATATATCGAAATTGAGAGAGATGAAAGGAAATCATAGGAAGAATATTAATGGTGAGGAAAGAACCACTCCAGCATTCGCCTATAGACGAGAGAAGGCCACAGTAAAGCCCAAAATCAGAGTGGCTGGTTCAACAGATTTCAATCCCAGAACCTCCTGTTTGCGAGCCTCACACATAATCGAAAGGCAATTCATAAGCTGAATTACGTTTGAATATTAGAAATTTCAACATAAAGTTAAGAAACTGTATAATAAAGCTGCTCTTCCAAAAGGTTCTTCAGAATTATTTGATATAACCTAAAGCTCTAATCTTCCCGCAACGAAAATGAAGAATAAATGATTACGAAATATAGCTCAAGCCCAAAACGGAGATACAAGTCCAAATGCAATATATGAGGTCATTAAAGTTCCCAGCTCTCAAAAGCTTAAGATAACATGCATCTTCAGTTGAATCGCTTAAAGCAGATGTAAATTACGTCCGTTTTTGTGACATTAATTAAAATTCTATCTGTCAGGTAACATTTTATTAAAGAGAGGCCCTTACATACTGCCCAGCTCCATGGCATCGACTAACAAGGTACTTAACTGCAATTAAGTAAGCTTTCAAAGGAGCACTAAAAGCCCAGTCTTTTTTTATGCTGTTTAAAAGGTACAGTAGCCCTGACTTCCATAATGAAATGTTAAAGGAAATCTACTCTTAAATAAAACGTATAATAGCAGTTTTATACCAGTGATTCTTTTAAACTAAAATTTCTATGTATTTAACATATGATTGTAGTTTATTTGTCGTTAAATCCAATCACACCTTTCAGTGAAAAAATAATCAGATCAATTACAAATGACATTAAAACCCTTTAAAAACACAAGTGTCACTTTCACATAATCTTCTGTGTTCGTTCTTAAAAAAACAAATAACAATTCCTAGAAAATCTGTTTCTTCTATCTTCTTTATGCTGATAAAAATAAACCTTTAGAAATGGTTGTGAGTGAACAATTTTTAATATAATCTGTCAAGAAATCAAACACTCGCTTTTCTTATATACCAAATGGTTGTTAATGATTTTTTATACCAATTTGTAAAATCCACATGCTGTGGTTTTACAAATTTTACAGATGCATCAGCTTAAGCTTGTGATAAAAGAATTTCACAGCAAAACTGAAAACAATCCATATTTAATATGGTGTGCAACAGAAGTAGTTTCCTATTGCCGCTCCATTCACGTTATCCAAAGTTGTCAAATAATAATATTTAAACATACAAATGCGACAACGGTGAGTGTGTTTTATTGTAAAATGTACCATTAATTGCGCGATAGCAATTTAAAAAGTTTAGTATAATGTTTTACCACATAATGTACGCTTTATATACGTTGCAAGATATTTCTGAACCCAGGCTAAATCATTTACTATAGTACATCGTTTACTTAGAAAATTAGAGGTGGGAAAATGCATACTTTTCAAGAACATTCCAAATCCTGCTGTTGCTAAAGAATACTAAATTCTAAACAACCGTTCCAAATTAACAGCCGAATACTCCTGTAGTGTTTCACTATTTTCGTATAATCCCAACAGCAAGACACTGTCGGTTCACTGTTATCATAGGATACGTCCAAGACGGAGCCTGTTTTCTTACCGGGTTGTTCGCCTGCTACCTGCTTGGTAGTTGGGCTGAATGCTTAAGAGTACAAGAAAGCTTTCTTACCACGATTGTTACCTAGTTGGTCGTTTGTTGCTACGTTAAAGACGCTATTGACTTATGGATTCCAAGAACAGTGAAGAAGAAAATATATTGTTAGATAATAGTGGTCTCTGCTGTAACCATAATACAGCGCATTATTCTCGGTTTGTTTATTTAACCTCAGTAGAATGATTTACGTAGTTCGTGGAATGTATAACCATATTTTATTAAAAGCATTTAGTATACATTTCCATTGTAACGTCCTCCCGCAATTTTGTGATTATACATATGCTCTGTGATCAGGATAAGCCTAATTCCATAACACAGATTTAATTAGTACAAATGAAATGACCTTTGCACGGTTCATCATTTATACCAAGAACTGCAGCGTACGTGCGCAAAAATTATCTGGTTAGTTGCTCGGAAAAATGAAAGAAATCATTTTACTGGCAAGAGGCGACCAACGCCTTTATTTTAATAGCATTGTTAATTCTTTTTTACTGGTAACAAACCAGGCAATCAACGATAAACAACGCTCTGTCTTGCACCCTTACTGACTATTGCTTTTTTGCTTCAATTCTGAGTTTTTTATTTCTAGGGAATATCACCAAGCGAAAAGAATATCCTGCTATTCTTTCCTCTTTCCGCCTTATTTTGCGTTTAGCCTTGCAGACATTCCGCGTTTTGTATAAATATCTATAACACTCCTCACTTAAACACACGAGGGTATAAAAAATTATCCACAATGAAGTTATAACTGGTCTTTCAATACCAATAGTGAACTTACGTTAACATAATTTTCAATATAGTCTCCCTGCTTTTCGCTGCACAAGCTTCCTGATACCCTCATAAAAGAAGGTTTTCGGTTGAGCAACGAGCCACTCATGCACCGTGTCCTTCACTTCTTGGTCTGAGGTGAATCGACGGCCGCTTAATGCCTCTTTGAGGGGACCCGTAGTAGAAGGGGCAAGATCAGAACTATGAGGATGAGGCATTACTTCAAACTTGATCTTCCGCAGCGTAAGCAGCAGTATGTGGACGGGCATTGTCGTGCAACAACACAACACATTTCGACAGTAGTCCTCGGCGTTTGCTTCAAATTGCAGGCTTTAGCTTGTCAGTAAGCATCACACTGTAACGTAAACTGCTTATTGTTGTGCCACGCTCCTGATAATACTCCAGTATTAGGCATTTTGTGTCCCAACAACGGTAAGCATCAGTTTCCCTGAGGATGGTTGAGTTTTGAAAATTTTCTTTTCCATTACTCTCCGACTCGTAATGATGGATTCACGTTTTGTCACCACTGATAATTCTGTCTAAGAAACCATCACGTTCGTTACAAAAGCGATCCAAATGTTGTTGGCAGATGTCCAAGGGCGTTTGTTTATGCAACACTATGAGTTGCTTTGAGACCCATCTTACACAGACTTTATGAAATCCAAGTCAGTTGTAGATGATGTAGGCCGAACCGTGACTAATTTGCAGATTATATACCACTTCACCAATAGTCACTCGTCTGTCTAATAGATGTCGTCATCAATTGTGGTCGTAGCTGGTCGTCCGGCTCCTTCCTCGTGCGTAACACTTGTGCGATCATTTTTGAATTTGTCAATCCATTCGTAGACACTCTTCTGTGGCAAGACTGTTCCCGTTTTGTGCCGAAATTCTTTGATGGATTACGCTTTCTGACTACAAAAATCGGATCACTAATCGTAGTTCCTCTATGGTGCAAACTTCTAATGGAGCGGCCATAATCTATCTGCAACAAAAAGAAGACAAATGGCGGAATAACGATCAAACTTTCATAGCAGGACTGCAACATCATAACAATAAAATACCCTAAGAGATACTTCAGTACTCCAATGTAAGAAACGTTATAGTTACATTGTGGATAAATTTTGACTTGCCCTCATACAATTAAATAATTCTGTCCATCGTCGTGATCAGTTTTAATGAAGCTAATGATCAAAATTATGTTCCAAACAGTGTCTCGAGTATTTGGGTTTTGAAATTCATTGCAAAAGCTCAGTGATATAACTATTAAGTTTGGCCGAGAAACTTTTAAAGAATGTTTTCCACTGCAAATTCGATGTTCTAAGGTCTCGAATAGAACGGTTTTCATTAGAATGGCTCTTGAATTTTTGGTTAGAATATTTTGAGACAGCAAGAAGGAGGATTGTAAGTGAACAAAGTCCCGAAGGGCGTAACCACCTGAGCAGTGGCAACCGGTTTTGTTCCTTTGCCCTTTGTTGTCTCAACAACATAGTCTGACCGAAGAATAACTGTAATGCAAAATATACTCCATAGTGTGAGCTTTACCTTCTTTTTTATTTATTTTGGACCTTAACGTCCTTTTACCTGGTTGGTCATATCGAATGATGAACGAAGGGAATTGGCGAAATGATGCATAAATGATCTCGGGATCCATGGAGCTTAAAGTTACTCGACATTCCTCTTCTCAGGATAAAGAAAAACAACAAATCCGGATAACTCACCCTAAGCGAGGTTCACCGCCCTCCGTGATGTAATGATTACCATGATAACTTCACATACCTAAGGTCGCGGGTTCAAACCCGATGAATTTTTTTCGGCGTAAAAATCCTTAGCATGGCTTCCTTCGGAAGGGAAATAAAGCTGTGGGTCCTGTGTCGTTGATTTACGGCATGTAAAAGAACCGCTAGCCTGACAGAGAGGTCTCTGAGCAAAATTAAGGGATCTTTTACGCCCAGTATAGAATGAGACGCTGAGAACCACAGCACTTAAAGAGCGTCAGTAAATAAAGCACCATTTTGTTTTTCTAAGTGAGGTTCGAACTCACAACCTGTTGAATGTAAGGTAGACAAGTTACCACCACTCTACCCAGGCCTTTACCTTTTGAAGTGGAAATGAAAATGCGGAAGCAATTACGTCTGTGGCTGCACTATTCATTTCTAACTGTATGAATAGAACATTGCTTATGACTATTATTTGCTGTGCTAAGTACGCACAAAATATATAACATTTCGATATCAACATTTGACCATAAAAAACGATTTTAGACAAATCTACATGTGTGTGTGTGGGGCGGGGTGGGTGTGAACAGCACACCTAACCAAAAAGAAAAGTTGGTTAATACCAAACTTTGGATTTTATCATCAAATTCTTCAAATGATGCGACACGAAGATTTTCTGAAATCCACTGCCCCAAGCTACATTTTACAAGGAACCTTTTTCGAAATGTGCTCTATCAAAAATAAGTAACGATTTTGATTAAAATATCGGAAGTTTAAGATAATTTCATGACAAATGAAATCTATATCCTGTTATCTGCTAATAACCCTGAATTCCTCTTCATGCCTATAAATAAATAATAAGCCTTGAGAGGTAGGCATAATCTTATCACATAAAAAATGTAAATCTTACTAAAGTTCATGATTTGCGTCAATTTATCTAAGTGAATAAAATGAGATATTCTTTGTTACTTGTTTGAATTTTCAAATACGTATACTTGCTCAATAGGGAAGTGTGAATGATGTATTACTTTCTCTAGCACGTATGTACAATGTACATAGTAGATAGAGAAGATATTGTATTCCACCCAATAAGTCGGTACCGAGGTTTCACTGGAAATAGTGAAAATACATGTCTTAGGTCCTCTGAATCCAAAAAGAAAGAAATACTATTTTTAGAAAAAAGTCCGTGCACGTGTGTGACAAAATTCGATATTTAAATGTAATACCTTCCAAGTATGAGACACAAAGATTTTGAAGACTATTCTGAATTAATTTTGCTGAATTTTGTATAACTTGTAAATCGTAAGAAATAGACAAAACTTACTGGTACAAGATATACAGGGTTACTACAAAAGAAATAGACAACTGCAACTGCCTGTAAAACAAAAACTTTTAGAAATAGCAACCTAATTATTTTGGAGGTATGTTGAGAAACTCTCAAAGTTTTGTTTGGTACTATTGGTAACGCTGTAGTGTTTTGTTTGTTGTTGCAGAAGCTGAAATGGCGGAAAATCCTGTGGAAAAGGCATATTGCGTGTTGGAATTTGCTAGAACGCAATCAGCAACTGTTGTCCAACGACATTTTAGAACACGTTACCACAAAACGCCACCGACTAGACAGTCAATCTACGACTGATATAGAAAATTCGAGACAACGGGATGTTTGTGCTAAGGGAAGAGCTCGGGAAGACCAAGAGTTTTGGAAGAAAACGTTGAACGTGTTCGTTCTGCCTACATAAGAAGCCCACAGAAATCGACATCTAGAGCAAGCATGCAATTACAAATTCCACAGCAAAGTGTATGGAAAATCTTGCGGAAGCGACTGCACATGATGCCTTACAGATTATAGATGTTGCAGTTTCTGAGTGAAGAAGATAAGGTCATACGGCGTGACGTTTGCATCATGTTGCGACATGATGAAGACGAAGCTGTCTTTGTGAGCGCATCATTTCTTTTTTGTGGTAACGTGTTCTAAAATGTCGTTGGACAACAGTTGCTGATTGCGTTCTAGCAAATTCCAACACGCAATATGCCTTTTCCACAGGATTTTCCGCCATTTCAGCTTCTGCAACAACAAACAAAACATTACAGCGTTACCAATAGTAGCAAACAAAACTTTGAGAGTTTCTCAACATACCTCCAAAATAATTACGTTGCTATCTCTAATAGTTTTTGTTTTACAGGTAGTTGAAGTTGTCTATTTCTTTTGTAGTAACCCTGTATATATATATATATATATATATATATATAAGGTTAAAACACACAGTTTATCTTATATAATATAATATAATATAATATATATAGAATATAATATAATATAATATAATATAATATAATATAATATAATATAATATAATATAATATAATATAATATAATATAATATAATATAATATAATATAATATAATATAATATAATATAATATAATATAATATAATATAATATAATATAATATAATATAATATAATATAATATAATATAATATAATATATATAGAATATATAACTTAGTCTAACACGGGTCAAAAATTATAAAAAATTATAAAAATAATAATAGCGCTTAAAACGTTCATGTGAGTAAATATAGCAGTATATTTTTTATTACGTAAGTCATATTTTTATTAACAATAAGGATATATAAAACATGAGGTTAATAGCACTTCTGTACACGACCCGATTTACCCTAGGGATTAGGCCCTAAATCGGGTCAGTTATCAAGGTAAATAGGGTCAGTCTAAAATAGTTTGCTTCTTGAAAGATACACACTTAAATATGGAAAAAATTAATCACATAACCCACATTTGCCACAAATAAAATTCTTCTTTCCTTTGGCATCAACACAATCTTCATGGTGCCATTCTATCCCACGTCCCTGACACTGAATCCGGTTCCCTAATTTTTCTGAGCGACGGTCATCGTATTTTACAAAATATTATGCATATGCGCTTTTATTTTGCTCTTACATGTCCTCATACTCATCGTCATCTTCAGAAGATGGCGGCAACAGTCGTTTTCTTGCATTTTTTATTTCATACTTGTTGGACTTTCTTTTCTAGACTTACGTCTCAGTTGCAGTCTTTTTCTTACTTCTATATTTTGTGGAGAAGTTAAAAGAGCCGCTTTCTGTTTCCTTGCTAACTCTTTACGTTGCGGTCTTTTTATTGGAGACGGTAGCAGATCACGGAAGGTCTTCATGGATGTTGATGCGTGTTCTGGACTGAATTAGGAATAGTATCCACAAGCTGTAAAGTTGCACTCTCAAGTACTGAAGTATGACGTTCTGCTGTGATTATATATTCTCCTGATAAATATTCATGATCAGACACCACATTGTCGTTTAGGGGAAACAGACCTGTTGACAAAAATCCAGACTCAGCAATCGCTGGTGTTGTTGATTGGAGCCAAGCTTCTTTGAAAGCTCTTCCAAATGTTATTTTTGTAATCCCTGTGTGTTACGCACAAATTTAGTGCATTCATTGCCATAATATGCTTTGAGAGTCTTGAAGAATGATCTATCTAATGGTTGGAGCCAATGATTAGTGTGACTTGGTAGACATACCATATCAATGTCGTGTTCTTCTTCTGCAGTGCGGACAAACTCTTGTGAGATCCATGTCCATCAATTAGCAGCAAACATGTTCCAGGCACTCGATGGGCCTGGAAGTGATGCAGCCACTGCAAAAAAAATTCTTCATTGATCCATCCAGAATCTGACATGGTCACAAGAGATTCATTTGGGAAGTCATCCGAAAATTCTTGAAGATATTTCTTTCCCTTAAAAATAGCCAATGAAGGAATAAGGTTCCCAGTTGCATTTGTGCAAGCTAATATCCTGACAAGCTCCCCTCTCTCAACACACGTTTGAGAGTACGCTTCCTTAGCACCCTTCTGAGCAAAATGTTTTCTTGTAGGTTTATTGTTCATCTACAAACCAGATTTGTCGGCATTATACATCAGTTGAGGTTTATTAAGTAAAGCACAAGCCTGTAAAGTCTCCTTCAAGAGTTTGAAGTAGTCAGCTAAATCCTTTCTGTTGAGACCATTGCAACGAGCAGGAGAAAGACCCTCTGCCGTTCTTAATGTCAACAGCGTTTAATAAGCATTACTAGGCATGTGTAATAAAACAATAACGACAAAAACTTAAATCACTCATAGCAGCATTGACCCCTTTAACCCTTAATTTACCGACCCGATTAACCCAAAATGTAGGAACATTTATAATCATAAGTTGGTAGTACTTGAATGCAATTAATGAGCGTTGGAGTGTCTAAACCTCAAATACAAGGACTATGCTGGTTTATAAACTTTAGCTGAGCAAAATTCCTTGTTGTTTATGTTGCAAAATAAAGAAAACAATCAACGTTTTATTTCAAATATCTAAACAATACAGCCTTTACCTATAACAAGACTTGATTCTTTTTTATACTACAGCTACAAAAAACACAATTTCCATAAACTTTGACGTTCACTGTGAGCAAGGCGTTGCAGTCTTCTTCGGTAGATGGTAGTAGCGTGCTGTGTATGTCACTTGACCTTGATGTAAACAGCAATGTTTTAAAACTGACCCGATTAATCTGTTGACCCGATTTAGACTTACCCTAGTATATACAGTATATACTATAAATATTGTAGATCTGGCCGTTTTCGAGATATTCCTCTGTATATGTTTCAATTTAAACTATGTAAATTTTCTCAAATGGGAAGTCATCTTTCGTGATCTCTTTTGTTTTACTATATACATGTAACGCGAGCCCAACTTCAGTTGTTCACTAGCGACCAGTTTTTAAAATATTTAGCTATCACATTAGCTTAGTGTATCCTCTTATTTTGCTTCTAGTTAGAATAAAGCAAGTAATAAGACAATATAAAAATATATACGTTTGTAAGAATAGTTTATTTTCACAAAAGGTAGAGAAAGTCATGTCAATGGAAGAGATTACTTTTTTTCCTTCCTAGTCATACCAAGAGAATGTAATATCAAAAGATTTGACTATCGCTTAAACCTACTGTGTTCGCGTATTTCACTTATACTTTCTAAAACGGTTATTTAAAATACCATTATATAACTGATAATTCGATTAATCTAATGTAGATAGAAGAATAAGCAATTGGTTAGAGAAAATCATGTGAATGTAACTCATTAAAAATCATTTCTTGTGGTTTAATTGTTCGACCTCCAAAATAGCAATAACCTGTAATTAGGTACAAAATATGTAAGTATTTAATTGATTTTTGGTCCAGCATGTATGAATTAAACCAATAAAATATATTGCAGACCAATCAGATTTAATTATGGTGTTGATATCGTACGTTATTAATGTATTCATACTTACCGTTTCAAAGTGCTTTTTAAAAGTTATTAAAATACTTAATTATATTTTGTACCATAAACAGACATTGGCGGCAAATTTCAGTTCCGTAATCTGAATTAAGTGAATAGAGACCGTGCTAGTGCTGGTATTTTGACAGCAAGTGCCCCTAGTAGCAAGAGCAGGAAAGTGTTGCCAGGAGGGACTACATTATTGTACGGAATAGCTCGCAATCGTTCTGAGTAGGGTAGAGAATTGGAGATATGGTCAGTGAAACTAATTTGCGATCTAGTGCAGTATGCTTTGGATTTTGGAAAATAAAATGGGACTCGTCTCATATTTAAGGCCTTCTACCTGTCACCCCAAAAAAGCAACAAAAAAACAACAACAACAAAGAAACATGAAAAATTAGGATAACTATCCTGTAAGTGTTACCGGAAACTAGTGTCAATCAGCAGCATTATTCTGTTAAAATCAACGCAAGTTTTTTTATATTATGTCTTTTCTATTTAAGAGAGACAGAGAGAGAGAGAGAAAGAGAGATAAAGAAAAAGAGAGATGTCTTGTATGTTTAAATCAAACAACCCACAACCTTGGGAACCAGAATCTAACGTTACTTTTAGACCACATGGAGGACAAGAAATATGCATGAGGAATATTTGGCTGATTTGCTATTGTTAATTAGGTTTACAATAGTAGTATGCAGTTTGGTACTTAATTATTTTCAGATGGATTGTAACACCTTAAAGTTGAAAGCAGGCCGATCAGAACGTTGTAAACATGTTGCTAGATTGTACTTCTCAATTAATGGGAGAGAGATTAATCAAAAACCGCAATGGGGAAGTCGAAGAAGTTCCTGTTGTAACCTATATACTGAAAGCGAAACTGTTCAGAAAACGTTTCAAGACAAAACATAGAAACGATCGATTTACTTTAAGGAAATAGATAAAGAACCTCTCTCTAAGAAAGGCTTTTTGAGCAAATAAAAGTACATTGATTGTGCTGTTTCCCGCATTTTAAAAGAAGACTGCAAAAATAAAACTTCGCAACTTCAAATTCTATTGTGGAACATAGATAGCTGATGCAATTGAGAAACGCGAAAACACAACCAAATAAAAAGAACTTTGTTTCACCGTAAAACTGAAAGCCAGTAGCGCGTTTGCGTTTATAAAGTGCATAGTCTCGATTCAGTGGTTTGAAATTTAGGATAACACCAGTAATTTCTGAAATTATGCAATCTGAGGGGGTGCAACGATTTTGTACTGTCAATGTAAAAGTCACAGCACACTATAAATTTGATATTGCATTCCAGACAAAGGAGCAATCACCATGTCCAATATGTTGCTTTTAGTTCGCAAATGAGAAAAAGTTTTTTCAAAGGGCAGTTTTTGTATGCATAACTACACCCAATGACAGAACAATTATTGTCACTCTTGCTAGAACCACAATAGTTAACTTCAGCCATCTCAGCAAATCATTCGTCCTCTACTGCCGTATACGCACTATATAGACTCCCGGAAGAAAATGCACGGCATTGTTACCAGAGTGCAGCACTTGCAATTTGCACGGAACCTATAACAGTCACGTTTAAGTTCGAGTAGCATGCAGTATGTTATGATTTCGCGTTGATTATTGGCGTGGAGTTCGGATAGATATCTCTGTCTATCTGCGGCCGAGCAGTGAGACCACTCGCCTCTCACCTGGACGGCCTGGGTTCGATCCCAAGTGACCGCATGTGAGATTTGTGGTAGACAAAGCGGCGCAGGGGCGGGTTTTCTCCGGGTTATCCGGTTTCCCCCGCCTTTGCATTCCACCGGTGCTCCATCTTCATTCATGCGGCGACCGCTTGCGGTGCCATAAGTAGTTAAATCGGGCGTTAAACACTATCCAAAACCACCCCTATCTATCTAAGTGTCCATGGGCTATTCCTAAAATAAGTATAGCTACATGAATCACTGCTAGTTGATACAGGAAAATATGCTAACCAAAGAAACAGAATAAATTCGCTCCGAGACAATAATTACGCATAGAAAATTTATCATGAATATTCAGTTATCGCGTTAATAATAAAGTGAACATTAAAATTAAACAAAAATTACTAATTATAATTGTCGATAGATGAATGTAAGAACAAAAAATAGCGTCGTATCAGAAGCAATTATTCTGCGTCATAAAGAAAGAAATAAGAGCGCAGTTAAAGAAATGTATAATGGAAGCTAATTACAGCGCAACAATCATTGAAAGAAAAAATAATTAAACATTGTGAGTAATAAAATATATATATAACGGGAAACATAAATGTACATATATGTACCATATTCTAATCATCTAATATTCAATAAGCCTCAGGTGATTCGGAACTTCCAAATCACCAATAAAAACATAAATGTACTTTTATTACACGAGAATCAAACAGACTTGGTCAATCCGGCAAATCATCCCTCTGGAGTTAAGACTCTTGGCCTGTCTTTGAGCAAATTAAACAACACAGAACAACGTTCATAAACCAAGATAACTCCAACTCCAACATCTAAATATCTCTATTTCCTCTCATTTCAATATATAGGAAACTAATTTCAACTGACTAGGTACTAGTGTCATACAAAAAACACTCATGCATGTTTGTTCATGTTCATGTTTGTCAAGAGTGGTCCTTAAAACAATTACTTCTTAGAGAGAGTAGTGAGGTAATCGCGGGTATTACGGCTGTGAGAAACGACTTTCGAAGTTTTCGGGTTTTCATTCGGATTAAAAATCTGTTTATTTTCGCCAAAACGTGAAGTAGTAGCATAGATAAATAGTTTCATTGGGATTTAAAAGTACAAGATATTAGGCTTTCTATCCCATGAGTAATATAACAACTTTAGTGTACATTATTTTACAACATTGAAACAAATAATTACTTACAGATCAACTGCATGAATATCAAATTAAAAATAAGCCATATCGTCTCTCAATCAGACTCGCACGTATTAAAACTCTCAAGTGTAACTCTGTATTTTAAAACAAATATAAAGAAAAATATATACAATTTAAAGTTATCTACCTATTTCAGAATTATGTGCGGCTATGATTCTGTAATTTGAGGTTATGATACATATGGTATATGTATTATTATTTCATATCGATATGATTTGAGATTAAGATAAATGAGCTAAAGAAGTCCCTACGAGTATGGGGAGACGTTCATTTAGTAATTAATTATTATACTCTGTCTTAAATTTGGCTATATGATATTTTAGGTTGAATTAATGTAAGGAGTAGCCCACATTCTAAGCTCCATTTGAGCATGTACTTCCCAATTTTTATTCACAAACAAATGGCCATCTACTATAGTTTTTTCTTGCTGTTAACTAGCCAGGAAATACAAAAAAACAATACTACTGCGACTTTAACTGCATATAAGAGGGTTCGTTAAGTTTTGCAATTAACGTCTCCGTTTTTATTTAGAAGAACAAAAATCTCCACCTCCCCGATCACTATTATGGTGCATTCGCCATAAAATGGCGACCTATCCGAAAGTATTAGGTATCGGCTTCGCCCGTCCATCGTTGTATTTAATCAGAATATAGTTATTGCCGCACTAATATTTTTAAAATAGCACTGCAGGGCGAAAAAGAAAATAAACGGTTTATACATATGCTTTTATTCGGAGATGTGACCAAAATAAAGGCGAAACTCATCCTGCACTTTTATAGTTTACGCTCTGAGTAAGCCTATCAAAGACACATGTTAATTTTTTAAAAAGAAATTTGTAGACTGCAGTATAACAGGGAAGCTACATTAATGAAGATGTTGGAAAAGATGTCCTTGCGCCGCTACATATATCTCATGTAGTTTCTACAAATTTGCACTAACACGCATTATTTCTTCATGTTCATGAAAATAAAACATGCAGGTCAACAGAGCGATCATTAACAAAATATTCTGACCCAGGATTTGATAGGTAAGACCGGTATCTTGCGATAAACTGAAATATTTTAACATGCAATATTCCCTGATGGAACAACCTGTTATGTAAATGGAGAATTGGATAAGCAAATCCGGTCGGAAGCATTTCTGACAGTAGTGAATGAAGCATAGTTTGCTAATCACGTAATACGGAATATAGAATGCATATATTATCGCCAACTATAATAGCTCAATTAATGTGCTGTAATGAAATGCTTTGCTTTCAATTTTTCATCTACAGCATTGCATTTGTTCTACTATACTGTAAATTAATGTGTAGCTATTTAAGTCTAAAATGGATAAAATGAAAATTGAGACAATAGGATCAGATGTATAATTATTTTCAGTTAAATATAAGACAGAAGGAAGTATACTGAAACGGAAGGATCATCTTGGCATGACGGTAGAAAATAAATAAAATAAAATGAGTTATTGGACAATTTGAAAAAGAGATCTGAGTAGATCTCGTAAGATGGATGATACAGACTGGAAGATGATTATAACACCTAATCTTTAAAATAAAAAAGAAGAACATATAAAACACCACAAAACTGATATTGAATGTATTGATATATATTATATCTACAGTGTTAAATCCTACTCAGTACTCGATTCAATATTAAAATTCTTCTTAAATTCCTTTCTGTGTTTTGCCGCAATTTTTGGTTATGCTTCTATTACAAATGTAACGCTTTATAACACTACTTGCCGCCATACGTAGAACACTGTACTCTCTCTACTACATTATTCTTCATACTTTCGCAATCTGTATTTAAGCTTTCCCTAACCATGAGGAAGTAATTATTGTCCTATGTATAACTAATTTCAGTTTAATATATGTATATAAGTTGGTTTATGTTTCGTATGAGACGTTGGAGGGCAACTTGTACATTTTAACTTTGAAAGGGGAATAAAAGTTGCTTGTCTGAAAATGTTATAGGAAGGTCAAGTGATCCTTTGTTAAAGGTATTCTGTTCCTAATTTGGGGTCCTTTGTATTTGACTTATAGGGAAACCCCTTAATATTTGCAACCAGAATATTTTTTGTTGTAATTCTCTGTCACGTGATTATGTACCAATGGTGTCACATGATTTTCTCACGTTATCCTTCCACTCACCAACATAAAATAAGCTAATAACGTGATGGCACAATATTCAAAGAAACACAGTAAATAAGCTGTAGCAAAGCCTAATAGCATCACTTGTAATTCTGGTATCATATTACACAAATCCACGCCCGTCGTTTCACAAAAGTGCATGCAAAATGAAACAAAAGAATATACCTAGTACTTTAACTCTCGGGTAAAATTAACTTTGTGCTGACAAGTCAATGTTTAGCATATTTAGAAAGTGTATTTTAAATGAAATTTCAGAGATCAAGAATATTTTGTGCTTTATGTGAGAGTGAAAGTTTTCCGAGAGTTGCCTAGGAGATTAGTACCACCGACAAGTTGACCCTCCGGTCTACTAATTATCTGGAAATATACGTTTTCTTGCTCAACTTCATCAGTAGTGAAGTGTTTATTTTGTCTACCCTCCTATTACGTACCTTTCAATTATAGTCGTCACTCCAGACCTGAGAGGGCTGCACTTATCAAACCGACTGCTGCTGCCGGCGCAACAATGAGATAAAGGTGCCAGCAATCCAAGTGCTTCTGTGGCGGTTTTTCTACTCATAGAGAATACATTGAAATACTCATTAGTTTAACCACTTATTTAAAGATAGGAATAATCATACCTCTTGGAACTCTATCAAAACACAGCTCGTATTGGGCCGCTTGTACCTCCTATGTGACCACGAGAGGAAGGAATGAAATGGAGACCGGGAAGCGACTAGATCCGATGTGGGTAAGGACAGCTTACAGATTCCAACGTGACACTAATCCCGACGCCGGGTAATTCCACTTCAGCTACCTGCAAGCGCAGTTCCTTGGGACAAACACGACAGAATGGAGGCCCCAGCGGTCTCGCCACCAAGAAATCTTTTTATGGCGTAAATACCACCATCCTGCCACAACACCTAAACCACTGTTTCTACTAATAAATAAATACACAAATAGGATCTGCAACACCATAGTCCAGTATGTAATTTCTAAAAAGAGGTCATGTATTCCAAATTCTTATATTTTAGTTCCAAACTAAATTTATACATCAATATAAAAACAATTTTACAGAAATTTAATAAACTAAACTACAAACACGAAAATAATACTATTTCAAAATTCTATTTCTCTTTTTTAAGTTATACAAATGTTTATCATGATTTATTATTCTTTACTAACATCAATGTTCATTTCAATTACTATAACGTGTAATTATAAATCCCACAACTCTAAAACAGTTGGGGTGAAATAAATGAAAAAAAATAATGAGACAGAATGATTTAGTTAGTATTTGACTACTTGATTAGAAAACCATTAGGAAAACCCATAGTCAAATTAACCTGCGCGATGGGAATCATCTTCCCTATTCTCACACTGCCAACTCAGACTTAACGATAAGTAACATTCAATTCAATTCATTCAAGTTCCATCGACGACCTACGTAACCACCCACCGAATTACCTACTTACCTACATACCTACCTACCTACCCACCCAACCACCCACCGACCTTCCTACTTACCTATCTACCTACCTACCTACCCACCCAACCACCCACCGACCTACCTACCTACCTACCTACCTACCTACCTACCTACCTACCTACCTACCCACCCACCTACCGACCGACCTACCGACCGACCTACCTACTTACCTAATTACCTACCAACCCACCCACCCAACCACCGACCTACCTAACTACCTACCAACCCACCCACCCAACCACCGACCTACCTACCTAACTACCTACCTACCTACCTAACTACCTACCTACCTACCTAACTACCTACCTAACTACCTACCAACCCACCCACCCACCGACCTACCTACCTACCTACCCACCTACCTAAATACCTACCTACCCATCACCGACCTACCTACCCACCTAACTACCTACCAACCCACCCACGCACCGACCTACCTATCTACCTACCTAACTACCTACCTACCCACCACCGTCCTACCTACCCACCTAACTACCTACCAACCCACCCACCCACCGACCTACCTATCTACCTACCTAACTACCTACCAACCTACCCACCACCGAACTCCCTACCCACCTAACTACGTACCAACCCATCTACCCACCGACCGACCTACCTAACTACCTACCTACCAAACCACCCACCCACCCACCGACCGACCTACCTTCCTAACTACCTAACAACCCACCCACCCACCGACCTACCTACCTAACTACCTACCTACCTACCCACCACCGACCTACTTACCCACCTAACTACCTACCAACCCACCCACCGACCTACCTACCTATCTAACTACCTACCAACCCACCTACCCACCGACCGACCTACCTAACTACCTACCTACCCAACTACCTACCAACCCACCCACCCACCCACCCAACGACCTACCTAACTACCTACCTACCAACCCACCCACGACCTACCTACCTACTTATCTACCAACCCACCCACCCAACCACCGACCTACCTACCTACCTACCTACCTACCTACCTACCTACCTACCTACCTACCTACCTACCTACCTACCTACCTACCTACCTACCAACCCACCCACCCAACCACCGACCTACCTAACTACCTACCAACCCACCCACCCACCGACCTAACTAACTACCTAACTACCTACCAACCCACCCACCCACCCACCGACCTACATAACTACCTAGCTACCTACCCACCCGCCCACCCACCCACCGACCTAACTACCTAACTAACTACCTACCAACCCACCTACCCACCCACCCACCCACCGACCTACCTAACTACCTAACTACCTACCAACCCACCCACCAACTTACCTACCTAACTACCTACCAACCCACCCACCGACCTACCTAACTACCTAACTACTTACCAACCCTCCCACCCACCGACCTACCTAACTACCAACCCACCCACCCACTCACCGACCTACCTAACTACTTACCAACCCACCCACCAACCTACCTACCTACCTACCTGCCTAACTTACTACCTACCAACCCACCCACCCACCGATTTACCTACCAACCCACCCACTCACCCACCGACCTACCTAACTACCTACCAACCTATCTACCCACCGACCTACCTACCAACCCACCCACCCAACCACCGACCTACCTACCTACCTACCAACCCACCCACCCACCCACCGACCTACCTACCTACTTATCTACCAACCCACCCACCCAACCACCGACCTACCTAACTACCTACCAACCCACCCACCCACCCACCGACCTAACTAACTACCTAACTACCTACCAACCCACCCACCACCCACCGACCTCCTACCTAACTACCTAACTACCTACCAACCCACCCACCCACCCACCTACCTACCTAGCTACCTACCAACCCACCCACCAACCTACCTACCTAACTACCTACCAACCCACCCACCGACCTACCTAACTACTTAACTACCTACCAACCCACCCACCGACCTACCTAACTACCAACCCACACACCCACCCACCGACCTACCTAACTACCTACCAACCCACCCACCAACCTACCTACCTACCTAACTACCTACCAACCCACCCACCGACCTACCTAACTACTTAACTACCTACCAACCCACCCACCGACCTACCTAACTACCAACCCACACACCCACCCACCCACCGACCTACCTACCTACCAACCCACCCACTCACCCACCGACCTACCTACCTAACTACCTAACTACCTACCAACCCACCTACCAACCGACCTACCTACCAACCCACCCACCCAACCACCGACCTACCTACCTACCAACCCACCCACCCATCCACCGACCTACCTACCTACCTATCTACATACCTACCCAAGCACCGACGTACCTACCTACCTACCAACCCACCCGCCGACCTACCAATCTACCTACCCAACCACCTACCTACCTACCTACCAACCCACCCACCTACCTACCCAACCACCGACCTACCTACCCAGCCACCGACCTACCTACCAACCCACCCACCGACCTACCTACCTACCCAACCACCGACCTACCTACCCACCCACCGACCTACGAACCTACCTACCCAACCACCGACCTACCTACCTACCTACCTACCCACCCACCGACCTGCCTACCTACCTACCAACCCACCCACCCACCGACCTATCTACCTACCTGCCTACCTACAACCCAACCACCCACCGACCTACCTAACTACCTACCAACCCACCCAGCCAACCACCCACCTACCTAACTACCTACCCACCACCGACCTACCTACCTAACTACCTACCTACCCACTACCGACCTACCTACCTACCTACCCACCACCTACCTACCTACCCACCACCGACCTACCTACCTATCTACCTACCTACCCTCCACCGACCTACCTACCTATCTACCTACCCACCCACCCACCGACCTACCTACCCAACACCCACCAAACTGCCTACTTACCCACCACCCACCAACCTACCTACCTACCCAGCCAGCCATCCACCGATCGAGCTACCTTCATACCCAGACCAAGAAATAATTTGCAGTCTTTCCAAAATGGATTAACTACAATAATATTATTTTATTTAATTCATTTTCATCTTCTGCGTTATTATTCTCATATTCCATTCAGGCAAAGATTCATTCAATAAAACTACTGGTAATAATTAATACATCGTTGCAAATTTAATAAACATGAGTACTCTACGGAACATATCGTAGGAGTTGGTTGTTGGAAATAGAAATGTACTCAAGTTATGCAAGTTTAGATAACTCTGAAAATCCAATATCAGAGTTTTTTTCTTTGTAAAAACAATCAAGAGTAATAAACAAATGTAATTTCTACTTGATTTTACATTCTAGAGTTGCATTACTGACTCTAAACTTAGAGTAAGTTCCACAGATTACAATGTTGTGTATGACTATTATCTCACACGTAACATAGAACCATCTCGTTCGGTACTAGGACTCCGACTCGATTAAAACCTGGTGTCATTATTTTGATATAATAATCATTAGAACTTTAACAATACTATAATTTATTTTATGGTACTAGAAAAATTAGAGAGGAACCAAGATATCGCGAGTTTTCTTCTTGGTGCTCGTTAAAACAAAAAGTGGAGCTCTATAAAGTGTAATATACGGCTTCTAATTTTTACTTAAGACTGCCTTCAAAAAAGTTTTTTATAAAAATTATAATTCTTACCAATGAATAAAAATTTTTCGAAAAAGAAAGAAAGTTTTAAAAAATAACAATTAGTGTAGGCTAACATGTTAGCCTATTGTGCCATAAAAGTGACAGCTTCGTTTCGGCAGTACGCTCTGTACCTCCAGAATTAGGTGCTGCCACGAAGAGAAGGAAAAATTGCAATGTTCTGGGATCTGCAGACATGGATGACCTATAGAAACACGCTTATTGATCCTTTATTGTCCAAGAATTTAGGGAAAAACATTGAGGATAATCAAATTTATAATGTTATTGTAACCGCCCACGCTTTCATTTTTAATTTTTTTTCACCTATTATAATTGAAGGGTTCCTTTAATATTAAGAGCACCTGATGTAGCACCTTAGTGTACGAAGAAATCTATGACTTAATGAGAAAGTTTACGACGGATCGATATGATGTATTCAAAGAAAACAGCCCCAAAGGGTATTTTTAAACGCAACAAAGAGATTCAAAGATCCTTAAACCCACCATCAAGAAGTAGCTCAATAAACATAGAATTTTATGAATTTACAGTTCCATATTTCAAATTTAAAATACCTTCTTCAGGAAATATAGGTGATAGGATTAATGTCTAGAGCTCTAGGCACTATAAACGTTTAATAGATAATTGAAAACGCTTAAGCTAACCAACAAAACACCTGTAACAGATATTATGGCTCTGCAAGGGTTCATCAGAATTTTGCGACATCATACTTACATACGGGAGGCTGTTTTAACTGTTTGAAAAATCTGATGTATTCTGTTCAAATGACTTTCTATAACTATTCCGCAAACAAACTTTTCTTACAAAAGATTATTCTTTTGTCTACACTACGCTAATCGAGATAAACGTTAGCAGAATTGCTGCTATTGCTTGAATCTTTGTAAGCAGAAGGAAAGTAAGGGAATACACTAGGCTAAAGCTAGTCGCTATTTGAAAAAAATTGAAATTACATTCTCTTTGCTTAGCAGGAGTAAGGTAAACAGAAGACAAACGAAAGAAAGAGGACCCACCGTTTGAAAAAAGTAGCTTAAAGTTCACGTGGAATATCTCGGAAACGGTCACCCATACAACAGAAATGTATATGACATAAATGGTGTGTTTTAACAAGATGTACATTTCTAATTAATACATTTTTGTCCAGTTCTTATGGTTTATCAGTTACGCAATAAATATAATTCATCCAGAATGAACAGGTCTTCAAAAAATATTCCCAGAAAATTTAAGACAAACATTTTAATTATGCTGAGAATATCTTAATAAGCCAGTTTAACCAAATTCGTTAGAGCATTTTTAAGAAAATAAAACATCAAAAATTGTTTCCATGTACAGTGTAATTGGAGGGGGGTCCTTGAAAATCTTAGTGTCTCATCCTTGGAAGATACTAAACCTAAATACCAAATTTGGTATTTAGTTTTTCAGCTCTGCAGCCCATAGACAACTCAAAATAGTTTTTTTAGTCTCAAGGGACCTCAAAACATGTTTCCGGCAAAATCTCGGTATCATAGAATTACACGTTACAAAAAGTGTGTGTGTGTGGGTGGGTGGGTGGTGTGGGGTGTGGGGGTGTGGGTGTGTGGTGGCGGGGGTGTGGGTGTGTGGGTGTGTGTGCGTGCGTGCGCGTGTGTGTGGACAGCATAGCTCTAAAACTAAAACACCTTAAATACTACATTTTCAAGAATATCCCTCACTTAAACTTTCCATAGCATGGAAACATTTTTGAAATTTTTTTTTCTCAAAAAATGACAAGCGATTTTGACTAAGATATCATTTATTAATTTGTCATATATATGACAAATAAAAGTTATATTTTGAATATTTTGGTAACACTCTCTGAGAACCACTTTTATTCTGGATTTTTTTTTTTTTGGTAGTGTTTAACGCCCGCTTTAACTACTTATGGCACCGCAGGCGGTGACACTGATGATACATGAATGAAGATGGAGCACCAGTGGAATGCGATGGCGGGGGAAACCGGAGAACCCAGAGAAAACCCGCCCCAGCGCCGCTTTGTCCACCACAAATTTCACATGCGGTCGCTTGGGATCGAACCCGGGCCATATAGGTGAGAGGCGAGTGGTCTAACCACTCGGCCACGGCGCGGCCTTTATTCTGGATGAAATTTGCGTAACTGGTAAACTGTAAGAGATAGAAAATAATTTGCTTAAAAATGTACATCTCGTTAAAACACACAATGTTTATAATATAGCTTTTTTACAGATATTTTCGGAGATATTTGTTGTTATTAGTTTAAATTTTAATCTATTAAACTTTTCTCAAACGCCTTTCGCCTTTCGTTTCATCTCTCTTTTGTTTCACATTGGCTGTGCAAAGTGAACCGATTTTGAGTTCCTCCACATAGCAACCAGCTTTTATTAAAAACAATTGCCTATCGCTTTGGCCTAGTGTATTATTTAATTTCCCTTCTACTATGCCGTGTCGGCACGAATTATGTAACATGCTGTCATCTTTGCACCGTTCTTAAAGTTCTGTACGCGTCGCCAGGGGTCAACACTGCTTGGACACATCTTGGCATGCTAAGAGAGTCCCCACGAGAGAGCGTGGTTTATTCATTGCCGTCTTGGTGTCAGGTGTTCTGAGGTCAAGAGTCTTTCTTGCTGGTTAACAGCAGGAACACTTGAGCAATAACAACAGTTGTGGGGAGTAACAGCTGGAAGAGAGCAACGAGATCGGCAGTAAGCAGTCAGTTTGAAATGCAGTAACAAAGAAATCACTGGGCAGCCGCCCCAAATATCGTTCAAGCGAGCGTGCTTGCAATAATGCTGAAATATTTGCTCCACATTGAAGTTCCAGTGCCAATTGTGCTACTATAGTATGTTATTGCAGCTAAAGAAATTGCCTAGCAAGCATGTCATTATTAACTTTAATTAACTGCTTAACTGCTACTCTTGCTTGGACATGGCAAATCGGCCATTTTGCTAGTTATGCTGCTTTTCGAGGAAGCCTCGTCCAGCCATAGAATTACGTCAACAGAGGAAGACACTTATTTCATTCAGCTCATTTTTAGTGTATTCCAGCAAGTTATGTAAGAGCTGCTTTACAATTTTCTCCAGGGATTGCTAGGATTATCATGCGACACGAAGAAAGTTTCTATTCGGATTAGATTTTCCACGTTGTTTTGTTTGTATCATAATAGTTTCTTTATTGAATATTTTATCTAAATTTATTACTGGGCTTTCGGACTATTCAAAATTATTTTCATACGAAAATCTCTCTCAGAAAGTAGTATGCATTTATATGCATGTGTGGGGAAATATTTGTAAAATTGTTAAGGTGAAATTTGTCACGAGTGTAGAACATGGTCGCCGTGGGTTTTATGCCTGTCTGATTGGACGATAATACGCCAGGCGGCAGTGTTGTGTTTTGTGTGAACATTTCACGTACAGGGTATTTATTGTATATATTTTCCTCTTTTGGAATTACTGCTGGACAGTTTTCCGTACAATTGATTGTAATTAAATACACGAGAGTGTGCCTGGGTGTTTGGGTGAAGGCACCATTCATTTTGTAACGTTGATTCTTCTCAGAATTCTAAACTCCACACTACTGGCATGATAATTGAAGCTATTTATTTAGAGCTATACTGCTCAGCATATTTTAATATATACAGAAAAATTAAATTTTCAATCTTGTGAATCAATCAGAAATCATAGTGGACAACAATAAGTACATTTTAATATTATTTATTGAAGAGTGCTCACATTGAGATTTTACATTGGCAGTTATTATTTTAAATATACAGTTTATTGAAAAATATATTTATTATTGTTAAACTCTATTGCTTGTTTAATTTTCTTTACTGGTGGTGCTTCCTGATCAAGTTGAAATGATGTGCTCATACAAGATGAAATGTAGCAATTACATAACTTTAGTTTCGGTTCATGGGTGTCGTAAAAGGTTCTAGGGGTGTAAAATACTGGCGGAGCACTACTCAGAAGAAAGTAATATAACCATTTCTGCTAATGTATAACTCGATTACCACGATGTAGATAAAAGAATAATATTTGGTAACAATAGTTTGCAGGGAAAGACGTTTGAATGTTACTGACAGATATTATTATTATTACTATTATTATTATTATTTCACACGAAAGCAAGCAAACATGGCTTGCGCTAGGCAAATATCAGCACAACAGAGCTTATATATTAAAATTTTTTATTAATCAAATAAATAAGCGACTGGTATTGTATGTGAAATGGGTAAACCGTAACTCATATCAGAGTTGAAATATTAATTAACATCTGTGTAACATGAGTATCTACCCAGCACCTATTGTGATTCTCCAGTTGTATAGGCTCACCAGCTTCCTGTTGTTCTGGTTTGTGATATTGAATCCGAGTGATAGGTGGATCGCAAATTATGAGGTTTCAGAATTGAAATAGAGGTTACGTTCTCTGAAATATTTTTGGTTTTGAGATTGGTTTTAATCCAGAATAGCTTATATCCCTTAAAATGCTTTTTAACTGAGTATGGAACCGAAATTATGTAATAGTAAATAATATGCTGTAAAGCAAGTGATGAAGACGGATTTAAGGCAATAGTTTACTTTCGTAAGCACAAAGAAGCATGGAGCACATTATATACTATTTTTTATTTTGCTATTGACGTAAAACCAATTTTAAACAAGATATTGAACAACCAGGATACACAAAGTCAGTTGAAGTGTAAGAAAAATCGCTTCGGGACAGACATGAAACATGTACGTTTACATTAATACATAATTGTAAACGTTAGTTGAAAATACTATTAACAGCTAAAGGATTAACCAACGATAAGTGAGTGAACTATAATATTTTGTTAAGAAGTTAAAATATACATTTCTTAAAAAAAAAAGCAAGGGCTTTTAAGTTCTGTATATCAGAATCCTACTGCCATCCGGGAGAAAATAAAAATAAAATTGCAAATAATAGAGATCTCATCGTCAAAAAAAAAAAATAATGAATATATATAATATTAATTATTTTATGCTCGACCATGCACTTTTATGAACCCCATTAAACTACACCTTTTCATTAAAGTACAGATATCCACCAAACAGAACATGCCGCGTCTGCGCAGATGTAACGTTGCCAGGCACAAACGTTGAGAGCCAAATATCGATTATTCTCGTATGTTCAATCGAAGAACAACAACCGCAAGTTTAGAAAAAGTAAAAGTGTCAGTCACGAGTGACAGTGAGATGGAACTTACATCGTCAGAAATCTCTGCAAAGGAATACGGCGTGATTAATAACCGGCACAAAAAATCAGTAAACATGTACGAAAAATCCTATGCACAACTAATAGATTGATAAAAAACAAAAAATCCAGCTGTTTCACTGCTACGGGTAATATCAATGCACTTATTGACTCAAATAAGCGTAGGATATTAAAAATAATGTATGCATATTTTAAGATTAGACACATGGTCGACCATAAGTAGTCGTATCAAACTTGACTAACTGAAAATTAAAATGCTCAAATGAAAATAATGTCGCACATTAATTACTACCGTTATATTCTCGTTGCGTACTATAATAGTAAGAGAAAACAACATAGCATCAATTTGGAATTAGTATACTGCATTTAGAACACAAGATGCAATCTGCGAATCCCTATCAGAGTTAAATTAGGTCTTCCAATTAGTCTTTTTACCAAATGCTGCCTTTATAGGTCATTGGAGAGAATACTTCGTTGACATTTTTAAAAGCAAGAGAATTAAAAGGCGACTTATTTGATTTAATACTATGTAGGATTCCAAGCGGTTACAACCTTTTTACTTAAGGAATTTGGAGTAATATTGAAGACTTATTGCTACTGATACGTGGTAAAGAGCTTAGAATAAAATTCACTAAAAATCTGAGGTGTTCCATTCACATAGCTTTCTCTATATCTCTGTAACAAATTGTCCTTAAGAAACTCATTCTACTCTATGTCTCTCGCAATACATGTTAGCATAAATGGCCTTATTACTTGCTTCCTTGTAAAAGGAAGTGAAATAAGGGAATGCACTAGGCTGAAGGGGCCGCGCCGTGGCCGAGTGGTTAGACCACTAGCCTCTCACCTAGACCAAGCGACCGCATGTGAGATTTGTGGTGGACAAAGCGGCGCTGGGGCGGGTTTTCTCCGGGCACTCCGGTTTCCCCCGCCATCGCATTCCACCGATGTTCCATCATCATTCGTGTATCATCAGTGCCACCGCCTGCGGTGCCATTAGTAGTTAAAGCGGGCGTTAAACACTACCCAAAAACTAGGCTGAAGCAATATTAGGATATATATTCATCATAAACGTCTTAACAAGTCAAATATTTTAAAAGCTGGTTGTTCCACGAAAATAATGCTCTATATGATATAAATTGTGTGTTTTAACGAAATCTAATTTTTTTGTATAGTAAGCTTTTATTATTTCTTACGGTTTAACAGTTTTGCAAAAGTCTTCAGAGGCTATTCTCAGAAAATTCAGGAGGTATACTTTTTATTTGCCATGATTATAAAAGCTTTAATATACAGTATTTTAATAAAAATCTTCAGAGCAATTTGTGAGGAAATCAAAATTATCTATATGTTTTCCATGTAAAGTGTATTTGACGTAGTAGAAGTTTCTCAAAGTCTTCGTGTTGCATTCTTGGAAGATATTTTAACTTAATTACCAAGTTTGGTATTTTACCGATTTTTCATTTTTGAGTTTCACGAGCTCACGGACACACCTTCTAAAAATCTGATGTGCTCCATTCACACAACTTTTTCCAGCTGTTAGACATAGAAACTATCCTTATAAAAATGATTCCTTTATATACATCATGTTAATCGAGATAAACATTAGCAGAATTGATATTATTACTTGGGGGGGGGGAATAAGCTAATACATTAGGCTAAAGCAGCAGCCAGAATTTTTAAAAGCCGGTCACTAAGTGCAACAATTGAAATTCGGTTCTCTTTGCCTGTTAGGAATGAACATAAAAGGAGACAAAAGGAAAGAACTTCAGTTTGAGAAAGTTTAAATACCTTAAAACTGGAACCAATAACTAAGAATATTTTGAAAACGGTTGATTAACTGTACAAAAAATAAAAAGTATACGTATGAAATGAATTGTACGTTTTAATGAGATCTACATTGTTGTGTAGTAAGTGTTTGTATATCTCTTATGGTTTACCGGTTATACAAAATCTATACAAAAGTAAGCCAAAATGAAAAGGTCTTCAAAGTTATTCCTAGAAAATTCAAGATATAGGTATATTTTTCGTTTGTAATGAAAATATCTTAAACATGTGACATTTTAATAAAAATGGTTAGAGCCATTACACAATACCGATATTCCAGTTGCTATGGCTTATTTAGGGCAAATGAAACGGTTTTGTATTGATATTTTCTCTAAACGGCGAAGTTGCAAAACTATAGAATAATTAATATCTGAATTTATAATTATATCATGTGATGATAGCAGCGTATATCACAATCCGTAACACCTGCACACTTCTCCAGGTTGGGAATACAGCATGCGAGTTATCTTACTTCATTTGTTCAACACAATGAAATAAAAAATTGAGTTTTATTTATAGGCGTTCATTAACTGCTGTGGTTCTCAGCGTCCCATTCTATACTGGGCGTGAAAGACCGCTTAATTTTGCTCAGAGACCTGTCTATCAGGCTTGAGGTCCTTTTAAGTGCTGTAAATCTACGACAAGGGACCAACGGCTTTTCTTCCCTTCCGAAGTAAGCCATGCTAAGGATTTTTACGCCTGAAAAAAATCCATCGTGTTCCGTCGGGTTTGAACCCTCGACCTTGGATATTCCATTCATATACCCAAGGTCGCTAACGCCTCTCACTTTTGTCACTCTTGGATGCCGAACTATTTCATGATCTATTTCCCACAATGCATAAGATTGCATCAGATGTATCCAACTCGTAGATAATCTTAAAATAACTCTGGTAACATTCACCAGTGTCACAGTCATCCAGGTTAACTACTTGCATAAATTATCTATTATTATGTACTTGATAAATGCGTGACTAGAGAAACTGCCAGGTATGCACAGCACAATGCAGAGCAAATAACACGAAAAAAACTTTGAATTTGTATTACTGCGTTGATAAATCAATGGGAACATTCGTTTATCCCATTATACCGGTATCGCTCTGCATTGAATACATATCACAGGATAAAGGGACCAACAATTCTCATGGCTGTCAAGTCGCTCTACTGTCAGTTTAGCACACCCCTGAGACTTTTCAACACATTTATGTGGATTGTTCGTTGCTAGTAATGACAGTTGTGTGGGGTGACAACCTTCCCGGTTGGTTCGTCACTTCAAAATATTCAGGCCAAAAAGAGGACAAAACGATGTCCGCAACTTCCGTTCCCAGAGATATTGTTTTCTGAAATGCCTAAGCATCATGAAGGTTGGTAAATAGCTTATAAACATTTATTTAACAATATTCTTCTTTCTCTTCTTTTTCTTCACTTCAGTCAGTTGTTCCTTGGTCTTCTCGTCCACTTTCTAGTAGTTATGTATGTTTATTTTCCATTTCCTGTTATGTAATATTTTATATCCAAGGTTGTTTATTTTCTTGTATAGTCATATTAATATAAAATAGTCTAAATCTGCTCTCATTACTTTGTTTTCTATTTGGTCCAATGTTGTAAAAGTTTAATTTATCTGAAAAAATTCCTATTTTCTTACTGATTTTGTTTTCTTTGTAGATGAAAACTGGTATGGACATTATCTTACAGAGCTCCCACTCCCCTTTTGTTTGTCTTGATTCTGTTTTGTTTTTTCGGCCGTTCTTTATATTGTGCTACGCATTATTTGAAATGTTTTAAGTTAATCGTTGTAACATTGTTCATTTTACGCCTGTCCTATCGGGTTCGGGGACTCGTTTATTGTTTTCAACTCCTACCTGTTAAATCTCCTCTGCAGATATTGGAACCGATTTTACTGTCATGTACTATCTCAGGGCGAGGTCCATTTCCAGAAACCTGAAATGTCGTTAAGATTTGTGTCGGCGTTGACTAACAGAAATAATCAAACTCCGTTTTTCGTAATGTGACACATTAATCATTTACTCATCTCGAACGATTCCTTAACCATGAAGCCCGACGTTGAACAGAGCCACGTATTTTATAAACCATACCGCGACCTCTCCTGCGCGTCGCGTGTTTCGTTATTTTACTTTTCTCCCCGGTGTTTTAACATTTTCTAAGTCTCGTGTGAGCTATAAACTTCTGTGTGACTGTCCGGTTGAAGCCGCCATCCACTATTCCACTATTTTTCAGAATCGGACATCTTGCCAAATGCATCCAAACTTCTAAGATTTTAGTTGCTTTACCAGAATTACAACCTCTATCAAACGTACACTATTTCCTCAATATTTCAAATATTGTGGTTTCATTGGTCCGGACAAATCTTATGACTTCCCCATGTTCGCCACCTTCTCAAGGTTTTTCAGAGAAGCCTAACGGTACGCACTTGCGATTTTCATCCCTTCTGGAAAATAATAAGTCCATTCCTCACGGCGGGATACAGTTTTGAGCATCCATGGATCAAATTTCCGTTAGCTCTTGCGCTCGCACCCGTCCGTGGTGTAATGGTTACCATGCTAACTTTATATATTCAAAGTCGCGGGTTCAAACCCGGAGGAGGACGATGGATTTTTTCGGGCGTAAAAATCCTCACTATGGCTTCCTTCGGAAGGGAAGTAAAGCCGTGGGTCCCGTGACATAGATTTACGGCACGTAAAAGAACATCAAGCCTGATAGAGAGGCCTCTGAACAAAATTAAGCGACCTTTCACGCCCAGTATAGAATGGGACGCTGAGAACCACAGGAGTTAAAGAGCGTCCATAAATAAAACGCCATTTTTGTCCTTCATAAAATGCTTTCCGGCAACAAAATATCAGCCAGTTACATGTTCTTATTCTAACCCATTTCTATACATATATGAAAAATAAAAGTCAAATATATAATGAAAGAAGCAAATAAGAAATTTAATTGAAATAATTATAAATGTCAGTTTCTTTCATTATATATTTGACTTTCATTTTCCAATCTTATAACACGGTTTTAATCTTAGCTTATATCGCGACTAAACACTTAAAGTGATATTTTGCTGGACATGCTATCATTATATCTCACAGGTTTTCCTCTAAACGTCATGGCTTTCGTTTTCTTACCATATATTAAAATTATTTCTCAGATAATTTGTGCGATATAGTCTTTGTGGTAGGTCACTTTGCAGTGAATTAATAGGTTCAGTTTTTATCCCTGATGGTGTCTCTATAATTTTAAGATCTAGGAAAAGTGTTATGTTGAGCTCCTTTATTTTCGATATGAAAGGATCTGATTCCTATCATTAAAAGATCAATGGTTGAGTATCTGTTTCTGCTTTGTTATCAGTCAAAAATCATATAAATGCAAATTTCCCTCCGCCATATGTTTAGATAAAACAATCCAGTGTTTTTGACGATAATCACTATCGATTTTACACTACATTTATAATTGGTTCTTATAGTTGAACAACTGGTATCGAGCTACATATGGGATTTGTGGTGGACAAAGTGGCGCAGTTTTATCAGTGTCATCGCCTGCGGTGTCATACGGTCACCACACTTCCAAAGAGCTGGGATGCGCAAGGCACCTTGCTCTTTATTAAATTGTATCCCAATTATAGATTAGTTTTTATTTCTGAGGAACTAAAGACGATTTTATTACAATTTTAAGAATATGTTTAACGTATTAACGTATCAGCAAATTCATCAACATTAAAATATCTTGAATAAAGTTGCTTATAAAATCATCAAAGCTTTTTCCATTTCACAGTACATTCCTTTACTCAATTGTGAATCGGTTTCCTAAGCTCCTGAATGTCTAACTGAATTTTAAACCTAGAATCAGAATTGGAAGCTGGCAAAACGTTTCTGTAGGTCTTGTCTTAAAACATTTGTTATCAATTTCATTCCACTAGATTATTTACAGTTTCTTTTAGTTTTTTATTTTCAAGGGAGCTTAATTGCTACATTATTTTTAATTCATGGATGTGGATATGAGCCGAAACTTTTTGGTCTGGAATTTATTTGGTTTTAAACTTTATTTTCTTATTTTAAACGTTTTTTTTCTGCAAATTCTAGCATTCGGCATTCAGATATAGCATTTCCACTCTCCAGGAATTTATCGTTATAAATCATGACATTAACATTCCAGACCTAAATTAAATTACGGAATGACGGTAGTATCAGCTATATTATTTAGAGGTGACAAATAATATAGAGAAAAACACTAATTGTATGTATGTATGTATGTATGTATGTATGTATGTATGTATGTATGTATGTATGTATGTATGTATGTATGTATGTATGTATGTATGTATGTATGAATATATATATATATATATATATATATATATATATATATATATTTGTAAAGCAGGCGTAGGCTCCATAAGAGACAGCATCACTATTTGCAACTAATCTAAAGATCTTAAATTATATTTCCGTTCTCTTTCACATATTATCTGCGGACTCTACAGCATCTAGCTTGAAACATTCTCCCAAAATTTCAGAATCATGACCATTAAAAACTCTTCCATATTTTCCCAAAAAGCCGTAAACTTGTAACACTCTCCCCAAGGTTTGTATGACTCTGAGTTTGAAACATTCTTCCCGCGGTTTTACCACATGAATTATCCGCCCGGGTTTTTATCGTACCTCTGTGTTTGAAACCCCCCCCCACGATTATATCATAGCTGTGAGCTTAAATTATCCGCCCACGTTTTTATCACAACTCTGTGTTTGAAACCCCCCCCCCCTCCCGACGATTATATCACAGCTGTAAGCTTAAATTATGCTCCCACGTTTTAATTGCAGCTCTGTGTTTGAAACGCTCTCCCCACGATTATATCATAACTGTGATTTTGAATTATCCGCCCGCGTTTTTATCGCAGCTCTGTGTTTCAAGCCCTCTCCGCACGACTATATTACAGCTGCGAGCTTTATCTGCCCGCGTTTTTATCATAGCTATGTATTTGAAACACTCTCCCCACGATTATATATCACAGCTATGTATTTGAAACACTCTCCCCACGATTATATCACAGCTGTGTATTTGAAACACTCTCCCCACGATTATATATCACAGCTATGTATTTGAAACACTCTCCCCACGATTATATCACAGCTATGTATTTGAAACACTCTCCCCACGATTATATATCACAGCTATGTATTTGAAACACTCTCCCCACGATTATATCACAGCTATGTATTTGAAACACTCTCCCCACGATTATATATCACAGCTATGTATTTGAAACACTCTCCCCACGATTATATCACAGCTATGTATTTGAAACACTCTCCCCACGATTATATATCACAGCTATGTATTTGAAACACTCTCCCCACGATTATACCACAGCTATGTATTTGAAATTCTCTCCCCACGATTATATATCACAGCTATGTATTTGAAACACTCTCCCCACGATTATATCACAGCTCTGTATTTGAAACGCTCTCCGCACGATTATATCATAACTGTGAGCTTGAATTATCCGCCCGCGTTTTTATCACAGCTCTGTATTTGAAACACTCTCCCCACGATTATATCACAGATATGTATTTGAAACGCTCTCTCCACGATTATATATTACAGCTGTGAGCTTGAATTATCCGCCTGCGTTTTTATCACAGCTCTGTATTTGAAACACTCTCCCCCCCTCCCCGGTTATATCACAGTCGTGCGCTTGAAGTTCTCTTCGCAAGCTAATAGAACAAATGCAGAAGTAGTTGTAAATAAGACAGTATATTTTGCTTCAGAAAGCAGCGAACAAGAAGAACGGAGGTATGAGAAGCATACCATAGTTTCATCGGATGCTTTGATGCTAATCAATCCATACCGAACGCCGAGGACTTCCCCCTTTGCATTGGTGAAGGAGCTTTCGACATTTATACAGTTGGTATTTCTCATGGGCAGATTGAAGCTCTTTGTGCAGAGCTTTTGAGCAACAATGTAAAACTTTCTGAGCAAAGTAGTAGTATAGAGCCAAAAGAAGTAGGTATGTGCTCAATATGACCTGACAAGACATAACACACATGTTATGTGTGTGTGTGTGTGTGTGTGTGTGTGTGTGTGTGTGTGTGTTGTGATATAGGGCTTTCATTTCAAAACTTTCCACTCCATATAACAATTTATTTAAATGAGATTTAATTTAAACATAAAATACATAAGTTAGATATTTATTGGGAAGCATTTTAGGTTTCATCTCCTCGTCACAATATCTTTGGAATTTAAAATGACATCCCTATATTTTTACACTTAATATGAACGAGTATTAAATTGTGTATTCATCTGTTTCATTTATTTTAAATATTTTGTTCTAAATCGTTGCTGGGCAATCTGAATTATTGTGTAAAATCATTTTGAGCAAATCTTGAATATTAAACTTTTGTAAAGTTGTGAGATTTGTAAAATGACTGTGAAATACGTTAATAACCTCCTCATTCACGTTTCCTTCATTGACTTGGTTTTTATAGCGACAGTGTAATAAATGGATGAATACATTTTCTAATATGTTCAGATACTATTCTCTAGTCAGATTTTCTTCCGTGAAAATTGGTCAAATAATATGGTTTCCCATAATTCCAGTCCGACTCTAAGAATATGTACCCGTGGGTTAAACTCACACGTTCAAAACAGGCCTAGACAGGTCTTACTTCTCAGTAGAGACGGTGAGCGATCACGTTTATTGCATGGAGTAAAATGAAGGTCGCTGTCAGCAGTTCTCCATTGGTAGTTTTAACTTGGAATATGCCTGTTGACTTCTGCAACACTTTTATCCCACCAAGTTGTATCTGTACACTCAAATACAATTGGATTACCTATTTACGGCGAACAATGATTTATGTCAGTGTTTCCGATTTTTATATATATATTTTCAAACAAATAATACTTGCATGCAATTTCACATTTGAGTGCCAAGTCTCCGCAAATGTAGGAGATTCAAGGACGCAGGATTCCGATTGTCCACATATCAGCCCTCTTTCCGGATAAAGACCTGGTGGGCGTGTAGATTTGCCACATTTCCAACTTGCAATATCCAAAAATAGGTGGCAACCGTAAGGTTTTTATCATCCTGAGAAATGCCAGTGTCAGATAGTTTTGCAGTGGAGACATTTGTATCCCACATGCAAATGTGAGATGACATAGATTCTTCAATAATTATGTTCGGCCAGAAATAGAGATATGACCGCGCAGCCCACTAGCTTATGATATAGCGTTTCCTCCTCTATTGCAGAGGTTAGATGTTATCCTGGCTTGTCGCCACATTGACAGAAAACATACTGGAACCCTCCAATCAGTGGGAATCTTTGGTTTCAAATTAATCCAATGATATTCCAGCATCGCAACGAATAATTCTTTTGTAGCCGAGTAGAAAAGTGGCGGTCGTCATGAGATATACATAGCAGTAAGCAGGCTGTTTAAAGAGCAACCTTTGGCCACCAGGATTGAAATTCGCGCACCCTATTACCTGGATTACGAAGTTATTCTGTCCAAAGAGATTGCTGAAGCGTAAGCGTTTAGAATATGTAGGTAGTACTTTCTTCAAGGAAAGAAAAATATTTCACATCCACTGCTATCAATACAATGCAATGACTGTATTTAGGCACCTGGGGTGCCAGGGCTGCTTAGGGACATTCCCTCTTCATCTTAATTATGTTTTGTGTGGCGAGCTTGCAGAGATTGCTTTTGTTGTGGTTTGAAACATCAAGTCACTGGAAAGTTGTTTATGTTATTATTTATTTTTTACAATCCCCGTTCATTTCATCCTAGCTCATTCGCTCTGACTGCTTTCCAAGAAGACTTGAATTCTTTAGTTTATGTTCCCGTTATATCACAACCAAAAAAAGTATTAAAACCAAGAAATATAAGAACTGCTATCAGCCCATAACTACGATTTTAAATTAAAGCCGTAGCTGATCCCTGACAATCCGATGTGCATCTTCCGATCACAAGAAATAGCCAATAAAACAATTCAGTTCTCTCAGAAAATTGTTTGGTAATTGCCAACACTTGGGCAATGTATAATACTACTAATAATAATACTAATAATACTACTAAATGAATAGGTGTGCACATTTCATCATAGCATACAAGTTGAAAAGGATTGTGTGTTCGGTCCGCTACTCTGGTCAGTTTCGCTTTCCAATTTAGTGTAACGGTCAGGCTCTCGCTTACTTGCCACCCTGCTATTCAGGAGCTTAAGTTAATGCATCTGTAAAATGTAAAATATCTTGTAGATTTTTTTATAGTGTTTAACATCCGCTTTTACTAAAATGGCATCGCAGGTGATATCTTGTAGAACTGTATATCAGTTATTATACCAATGTCAGTGATGTTTTTGCTATGTTTCAAATTTATGCATTTATTTAAAAATAGATTTTTATTTTCTAAACGCTATGGTTATTTAAATAGTATATTCTATTGTCTAAATTCATTGTTCTAATAAAAGTACTCCCACTGTGCATTCCTGAAGTATTCAATCAAACGTTTAAGATTTAAAGTAAATGAACTTAAAAATATCTCTATTATATTGAATTTTTATATTAGACCTTACTTTTCTTACACTCTTCAAAACTCTTGATTTTTCACATGGTATTAATTTATTTCTCAAAAATGAAGAGCCTTATTTCGGAAACATATATGGTCGGTTGCTATACTGCACGTTTGAGAGGCAGTGCAAAAGTTTTGGGATAACCTCCGATCTAGGAACAACTACACTTACTATTATTTGTCAATTATTGCATTTATAAGACTAACATTTAACATGTTGTCACTTCTGTAACGCTTTGTTTTTCAAACGCAACAGACGTCCCATCCCTGCCCTCATGACAATGTTGCTTCTTCCGTCCTTGTCTCTCCGCGAGTTGCCAACATTCACAATCTGTATAGAGCGGACGAAGCCGCATGGTGTAGTCGAGGTAAGAGGACCCTAAGTCACACAACGTAGCCGAGGGTTTGAGGGCCCTCAGCCGCAAAGCGTAACCGAGGGGTTTAGAACCCTAAGGCTCAAGGCCTATTCGATGTATGTTTTTAAAAGGAGAGGGCTGTAGCAGACGCGGAGAAACAGCAGAGCATAGCCATTGGATCTGTGAAGCTAAATCCGAAATGATCACTCAAAAAGCGGATTTTTCTTTTAGCGAAACTTTCATAGATCGGCAACATTGATTGTTGCTAGTTTTTACACTCTTAGGCGACAATGTAGTTGATAATGTCTAAATTTGCTAAGTGAAGTTGCCGGTGGGTGACGAATATGATGATTTTGGAGCAAAATCTTCTGTTTTATATATTTCTTGCTGTTTCAGAATTACACTGGATATAACAATTACCGGAATTCGTAAGTATTTTGCAAGCAAAATATGTTATTAGCTTGGGAGAAAAACCAAAATTATGAAATAAATTAGTGAAAAATTACGTGTGGAGCATTTAGATATGGAAATATGCTGAAAAGAAAAAAGCTTGCGGGAAAAGAAGATTTAAAGCTGGGTGTGGGCGTTCCTATTAATTCTCTGCGCATTTATAGTCCGTGAACTGGTAATCCAAACGCACCAACAGAAAAATAAATTATTTTCTTAAAGTATAAAATTCATATTATTTTACTATAAAAGAATACTTTTTCAAAATTTTTGTTCAAATTTCAACGATATGCTAACTTTTAAGTGGCTCTCAGCAATAAGCAAATTGTAAAATCGGTAGTTGGTAAATTTAGTTTTTCTGCGGAAACGGCGCAACATTGATAAAGGTATCCGTATCAGCATAGTTTGCTCTGAATATCGTCACATCATCCACATTAGTTTTAAGGTCTCCTAAAGGAGAATATGAAAGTTGAAGGCAATGTATTCACCCTGAAAACTTGAAACAGAAAATCTAATATCTTCCATTCACATAACTTTCTCTAGCTGTTCCAAATACAAACTATTCTTACAAACGTTTATTCTTTTGTCTACGTCATACTAATCGAGATAAATATTAGCAAAATTCGTATCATTACATGTTTCCTTGTAGGTAAAAAGGAAATAGCAGAATAAACGATTATCAAATATTTTAAAGGCTGGTCGCTATTGGAAACAATTAAGGTTCGGTTCGCTTTGCATGGTCCCGTTTGAGAAACGTCAGTTCAAATTTGAAACTAATAACAAGGAATATCACGAAAACACTCTGCTATACAAGAAAAACGTATATTCCATAAGTTATGTCCTTTAACGATCTAGATTTTTAAGTATTAGATTCTTGTCCAACTCTTACGATTTAACCGTTATGCAAAATTCATAGGCTACTCCCAGAAAATTCAAAATATATATTTTATTTGTGATGTAAATATCTTTAATTTGCGGTATTTTAATGAAAATCGTTAGTCATTTTTGATAAAAACAACATTTTCAAAGATATTTCCATGTAAAGCGTAGTTTGAGGTGGGGAGATGTCGCATATCTGCGCGTCGCATCCTTGGAAGGTATTAAAAATAAATACCAAGATTGGTATTTAAGGGTCTTTTGGTTTTTGAGCTATGCTGTTCACAGACACAGACGCGGACTTTTTTCTATAAATGTTTTTTTCGGACTTAGGGTACCTCAAAACATATAATAGGTGTTTTAGTTTTATCGGAAATTTAATGGTTTTACATAGATTAATAACAGGGGTTTTATTAGAGTTTCTTCGACCTCTCGCACATACCTAAAACGATTATTGTGCACTCTTTTGGAAGACATGTTTTAACTTTTCCCAAATATGCTCCCTAATGCTATCAATTATATTTGAGATACTGAAGTTTCAGTATATACATGGTGGTAGGTGAATAAGTTACCGGTCCCAATGGCCGCGCTCGCTAAAGCGCCTTGCTTTGGTGCTTCGTGGCGCAGGGGATCGTGGGTTCGAGTCTCATTGGGCGTGTGTGTTTATGTGTTTACGAATGTGTGTATTTGTCAGAATACGGTAAACACAGGAAATGTAGGGACCACGGAAAAAAAGAAGATTAAGAAATAGGAGTACAAAAAAAGTAAGTGCGTATTACACATAAGTATAGCTCATTTTGTTCGCTTAGAATTGTCATAAATGAAACCAAATTTCACGATCTAATGTGTTTTGAAGCTATGTCTCTGCTGTGTTTATATACATCACTACAGGGCAAAGAGAAGAGGAAGGTCGACCTGTGACCTGCTACGTAAACAACCGAACGTCTGAGATAGGGAGTAATGACCGTTCTAAAACATCGTGAAATATTCCTCATAAACATAACCTTAGAAAATACAAAAATCTGCAAATGCTGCATTACCACATTATCTTAAAACATTGATACAAGTATTTGTACTTATCTATCTTCCACCTTGGTTTGTAAATCCCAGTGAAGTTATTTTATATCTCAATATATATTTTTCTCTATTTCTTCGCAGAGATATTTGAAATGTATTTTATGTAAAACAGGCGTGAACAAATTAGGGGAAGGAGGAGTAATGGCGCTTACTTAAGAAAAACATAGCAGCAATCTCTCAAAACTTACCTAAACATGTGGATCATTAGTATAACATAGTCATTAAACATTTTTCTTCACAAATGGATAAATTTTATTTGAAAACAACATTATATTTTAGGAATTAAAAATTAAATTATAAAACTATGCAGGGAGCGGGATTGCCCAATGCTTGAGGGTAATGGCGCTCAGTCTGGTCAGTTCAAAGGTTACACAAAGACACTTATAATTTTGTGGTTTATCAGCTGCATTACAATCTTTATGGGTCGAACTTCCACAAATGGTGCATCGGAACCAGACTTCGCCATTTCGACCAAACTCTCCACACACCACACAAATGTTTTTATTATCGCTCTCCGCACAATCAAGAAATTGGTTTGGAGTGATGTCGTCTAGTTCGTCTTCATCACACAACTGTTCTTTTTCTGAGCTGCTTCTGTCTTTTTACTTCTCTGTTTTCTTTGCCCTATAATTTGATGTAGCTGGTGTTATACATTTGTCTTTTCTTAGACTTTGAAGAAGACGCAGCTGAAATTAGCTTCCTTGTAGGTTCTGGCTTCTTTAAACTTAAATTAGGGCGCCTTCTAAGGAAATCGTAGAACCAATCTTTTCCAGCCTCTCATTTCTATTTGCAAAATCTATTTTTGATCCCATTTTTATCTGCATATTCCAAAACAATCTTTCTGAATTCAGAAGGTGTAATACCAAAATATAATTTTGAAAGAGTTCTTCCATTTCGTTTTCCTGAGCCTCTGTAAAAACTCACTTTGCATCTAACGATGGACCATAAAACTTCCCTGATTCTATTCTATTATGCTGCAAGTGAATATTAAACTGCTGCGCTGCATGTCTTATAGAAGTTTCTAAATTTACTGTTCTGAATGATGATTTCATTGCTTCCAATGACCATGTTACCTTATTCGTACTCCTGTCCCTTTTCTTTGGCATTCGATAATAAATTAAAGAATAGTATGTAAACATTGGAATAAGATAGCATCATCTAGACTACTAAAGGCGTTTAATAAACATAAAATGAGGGTATTTTAATTAAGTGCCCAAAAAGTTAATTTTCATAATTAATATTCACAAATAATAAGTTAAAAGTTAATATAAAATACTTGCCCAATTTAATAATTTATAATTAAGTAATAGGCATTTTAAGAATTAGGAAAGTTCACATTTAAATGCTTTATTTTTCTTTATAATATATAATATTATAATATATTTATAATAAGATAAGGTAAGTAATACTGCACAGTTGAGGGGCAATACCGCTCACCTTAGTGACATTACCCTCCATGGCCATTTTGGAATTCTTTGCCAATAGTGAAGAAACCACACGGCTTTTTATGCTTTGCAAAATATTAATGGAAAGCGATATGCATCTCCTTTCTCAATGGGATAACTCTCATGGACAGAAAATAATGGATAATCGCATACCTTCAGGTTTATACACAATAATTTCTAAAACAAATTCTCGCTGAAAATATTCTGGCAGATTAGAACAAACGTCTTCCCTCGCATTCACCATCCAACTGCTAGGAACTTATTAAGACTGCCACAAGATGTCGGTATCTCCTGGACAGGTCAAACTCTCAACTAAGCCTAAATACTTGAATGAGCGCCATTACCCACCGAGCGGTATTACCCTCCGTTCCCCTAAACAGCACGAAAGGTGCAGTAACTCATTCAGCTATATTACTTAATGACATGTTCGCAAACATAAGGCCTTCCTAATATCTTGTTATCCTGAAATAACAAAAATGAAAAATAATAGGGAACCTCCAATTTAAGAAAAGTAAAAGTATTAGAAATTTGAAACAATAACAAAGAATTTCCGAAAATAATTAATTTCACAAAAAATCGTATTGGACATAAACATAGTATTTTAGGGAGATTTAAATGTTTTGAGTAGTAACACTGTATCTAAATCTTACGGTTTACTAATTATGCAGAAGTGATTCAGATTTAAAATGGCTCCAGAGACTATTCTTTCAAAATTCAAGATGTAAAGTTTTTTCTGTGATGCAAACATGTTAAATACGTGGCATTAAATCAAAAGCGTAAGAGAATTTTTTGAAAAATCACAATTTTGGAAACATTTTCCATGTAAAGGAAACTTTTTGGTGAGGAGACTTTGTTGAAAATCTTCGTGTCGTATCCTTAAATACTAAGTTTGGCACATAAAATACTTTTATGCTTTTGAGTTATGCTGTTCAAAGGCACAAACACATACACGCACATACACACATCACTATAGGTACATATGTTTGCCAGTATACCTGACTTACCACACTTCCCCTCCTTGACCGAAGTTGTGAGAAATGACCTTGGAACAGCAGTACCTCGCAAAAGTTACCCTTTGACATGCTGATGGAGGATGTAGGAGAATGCATGATTTTTCTAACGAGCTTATGTATTTCTAAAGTTCATTATTTGTAAAAATAACAACAAATTATATACAGAGCTGAGAGTTTCTCAATGTCTTGCATATAACCTAGCATGTATTCCAACCTGAAATCACTTTAGACAAATAACAATGGTGTATCTATAACATTGGGTTTTGTACGAACAATTTGCTTATTGGAAAAGAGCCGACAAATTGTGGTACTTACTACAGATGAAGTTTTTCACCATTTTCTGTACCATGAGAAGTAATAAAACTGAGTTTTAAGAAGTTCTCTGTCTTCCTTCCGATCCTTAATATCTGCTGTTTCATTTTGAAAGCATACGAATGGGTCTCCTCCTCTTTCAGAGAAGCCCATTTCAGTTTACGGTCTTCAGCAGTTTGGTTTGCTCCTCTTTACAGCACTGCTTCTTGGAAATCTTGTTAACGATCGCGATACTGTTATTACATCTTACTTAGTTTAAACGATCTGTTCCGAGGCTAATTGAAACTCCTAACTTCTTTCGCTGAAATGCAAACGTAGTTATATTGGAGCTTACGTTTTAGAAGATGACTATTTACCGAAAAATGAGTGAAAGAATAAGTGTATTTATTTAAATACCAGTATACATACATAGATTCATCAATCGCACGGGTCCATAGACTTACGTATTTTTGTCACAAAATAATAAGCAATATTAAAAACATATATATGAAGATTGTAATCACTTTTTAGCTCTTCTTGTCGTCCCCCTACCCTATTCCTTACAATCAGCCTTCACAGAACTCAACCGCCTCGCCTTTAGCTGAAATTTACTTATCCCCTCCGCGTCCTCCATGTCTGACAGTAACTCTAATGGCTCTTAGCTCTCCACTCGCGATGGTAAAGGATCGCGGTAAATACTTTTCACTCCATTCCTCCATACCACTCTTCCTCGCAAATGGGCACATCATACCATTTGGTCAGTAACTTTATCATCCCCCATTTTCCAAATCTAATCCACTATCTAATGGGTTTGGTACCTTTTTGAAGTATTGCTCCATACCCCACTCCGATTTTGTTCCAGACTGCACTGTCAGCGAAACCTTCCCGGAGCATAGCGCAATTATTTGTTTTCTGTCAATAACAAAGAGGGATTCTTAATCATTCTCCAAACACTCCGTCTGTTTCGGTGACCCGCCATCCAAATGTATCTCATCCCATTAGTTAACCTTTCGATAATTTTGAATCATCTTCCGTTTTCAGCTGTTCATGGTAGCAAACTGCCATTTCCGTGAACGATTTTCACCCAATATTTAACTGCTCTGATTCTGCACTTTGTAGTTTCGCTATGCACCCGAAATTTCCTCATTATTCCGCATTTGGCCGTAACCCTCCCCATTCCCAAAATTCCTTTCAAAATTGGGTCCTCAGTTGATCTAGATTTCCTGTTTGTTTATTTTACCTCCATATGTCATCGTGGATCTAACTGTCGCTCCTTATACAGTTTCCAATAATGTTACGGATATATGAGGAATTCTGCTACATATTCGGAGAGCTACAGCTGCTTTCGCCCTTGTATTTTGTGATGTCAATATGTTTTGTCCATTTTTTGTACATTGTAAATTACCGAAAAATGAAAAAATAAATATCATGTTCCTTACATTTGAATCTTTTGTGCTATGTGACAGTGTTGTGACTGCAGGAGGAAGCTGTGAATAACTATAAAATAATATACTGTAAATAAATAGCTCTAATATATATAAAACAGATTAAGTTAATGAAAGCTTAGTTATAGAGATGAATTGGAAAAAGCTGTAACTGTAGTGCGAAAGAGAAATCGTTCGCAAAGCGTTTGGATAATAGTTACGTAGAGGGACCTGAAAAATACAACAGAAAGTCCTTGAGCTAAAAAAAAGTCAGAAAGCTAGTCGTAGGGAGACATTCTTATGGAAGTGTAAAAGTTACTTTGGTGGAAAAGCTAAAATTGTAGCGATTGGCTCAAGAAAGTAACCAAATGTCGTTTAATACCAAACTTAGTATTTCAGTTCGGTATTTTCCAAGCATGTGACACGAAGCTTTTCAATAAAATCCCCCAACTCCCAAATAACCTTACACGGAACATTTTTCGAAAAGTTTGATTTGCTGAAAATGGTTCAAACGATTTTGATTAAAATTCCATATAATTAAGATATTTTCATGACAACCGAAATGTATATCTTGAATTTTCTGGGAATAGCCTCTGAAGATCTCTTCATCCTGGATGACTTATGTGTAACTCGTAAACCATAAGAGATAAACAAACACTTGCCCCACAAAAAATGTAGATTTAATTAAAACACACAATATATGTTATATACCTTTTTTGGGTATAGTTAAATTTTCCGAGATAAGTCCATTTCTGCCAATGTTTTACTCGATTAGCATGACTTACATAAAAGAATAATGTTCTGTGAGGAAATTTTGTGGAACAGTTAGAGAAAGTAATGTGATTTGCACATATTAGATTTTTTCAGCTAAATTACTTAGGATTAATTTTAAATTTCATTTGGGTATATCATGAGGGAATGTGAAATCTACTGTTTGAGAGTAGGGGGATGGTTATTCTAAATTGGAAATACACAAACGAGCATCTTTTATTTACTAGCAGATTTTTGCGTTCTCTAGCACGTATGTACATAGTAGCTAGAGAAGTACTGTATTTTACCAAAAATTCTATATCGAGTTTTCACCGAAAATATACATTTTTAGACCCACTGAGTCCAAAAAAGAGAATTTTTAGAAAAAGGGCAGCGCGTGCGCGCACGTGTGTGTGTGTGTGTGTGTGTGTATGTGTATGTGTGGCCAGCATGGTACAAAAACGGCAAGACAAAGTTAAATACTAAACTTGGTATTTAAGTTTATCATCTTCAAGGATGCTATACGGAGATTTTTAGCAACTTCCCTGCCACAGACTGTCCTTTACATGGTTCTAACAATTTTAATTAAAATATCGTCTATTAAAGATTTGACATCACAATAAAATCCATACGTTGCATTTTTTGGGAGTAGCCTCAGAAGGCATGTTTATTCTAAGTGAGTTTTGATCAATTTATTGTATTAAATCGGTAGAGATAGAAACTTACTATACAAAATGTAGATCTCGTTAAAACACATAATAATTTATGACAGACATTTTTCTTTTAGCTTTGCCGGGTTTGGAGATATTCCTTATTATTGATTCACATGGCTTTCTCTATGTCTCTGCAACAAATTATTGTTAAAAAGATTATGCTTCTATCTGCTTCATGCTAATCCAGAAAAAATAAGCAGAAATAGTCTTATTACTTGCTTCCTTGTGAGCAGAAGTGAAATAAGGGAGTACCATAAGTTAAAGTGATAGTCAAAAGGTGGTTGCTATGTGACTAAGGTACCTTTGTTTGTATGGGAGGAGTTGAGAAATTCCGTATGAGAAAAGTATAAGTTCTTCAAATCCGAAACCAAAAACAAGGGATACTTCAAAAACGATCAACTCCACGAAAAATATGTATATGACATAAATTATGTGATTTAATGTGCTCTACATTTTTTGTATGATAAGAAATTGTCCATCTCTTACGGTTTAGCAGTTATGCAAATTCCATAAAATTCATCCAGAGTAAAGTAGTCTTCAGAGGTTATTTACAGAAAATTCAAAATATACATTTTATTTTTCAGGTAAATATCTTTATTTTGCGATATATTAATCGAAAGTGTTAGAGCCATTTTTGAGAAAATCAACATTTTCAAAAAAAGTTCCATGTAAACGGTAGTTGGGGATGGGGAGATTTTCTTTAAAATCTTTTTGTCGCATCCTTGGAAGATGCCAAACTTAATTACCAAGTTTGGTATTAAACGGTCTTTTCGTTTTTGAGCTTTGCTGTCCACAGACACACACACATACTCACGGACCTTTTTCCAGAAATACTATTTTTTTGGAATCAGGGGGATCTAAAACATATATTTCCGGTGAAATCTTGGTATGGACATTTTGAGTGGAATACAATACCTTTTCTACACACTAGGTACATAGTATGTGTAGAGAAAGTAAAAAGAGCTTTTATAGTTTTATCTTCCTCCACCAAACAAAATCCAGTCATCCTATAAAGGCAACGTAAGAAAGAAATATAACACCTTGTCCAGCTTCAGAAATGAAAATATCTTACCGCTTTGTTTACTTCTTTGCAATATATAAATTAACAAACAAGTTTTGAGCTTAAATGATAGAGCGCTATCTAGTTTTCATCATAGCTTTATATTATCCCCCGGCGAATTGAATGAAACCAAGCTATCAGTCAAGTAAAATACCGGCGCAGGCGAATCTTTGTTGACACGTGTCCTAACCGCGGCATCAATATGGGCTCTACCCTCTGTGAAAAAGCCACTGATGCCCAAATTAATTCCATTAGGTTTTCTCCAGTCACTGGAAATGTTGACTAACATTATTCCCAAAACTCTACCTTTATAAACATCGTTCCTATTCCAAGAAAAGTAGATCATATGGAGAATGTTGTTGTATCACTATGTTATTATGAAAAATCAGCAGTGTGTTTGTTCATATTAATGTAAATTAAAATATCTGTTAGGATAAGTTCACATGACCTTTCCTGTCAATGACAAACTCATTAACATCTAAATTATTTATGCATTGTGTAAAAACAGATCCCTTCAATCACATTATCGTACTCCAAATATATGTTTTGCCCCTGGATGATTTCAAATTAAACAGGGTGGGGAACACAGGACAAGCATTGTCAGGTATTTAAATGCAGATTACAGATTGGCCTTGAAAACTTCTGTTATTTCAACGACAAATAATGATCACTTCAAAAAATTAAGTATTGATAACATTCTTAAAAGCTTCAACACAAATGAAAAAGGTACTCTAAAATTAAATGTAATTTAAAAAATCTGATGTGTTACACTCACATGACTTTCTCTAGCTATTCTACAAACTTCTTACATAAGATTATTCTTCTTTCCGCATCTTGCTAATCAGGTACTCATTAGCACAATGTTCTTACTACTTAGTTACTTATAAGTAGGAAAAAATAAGGGAGTACACTAGGTTAAAGCCATAGCCAAATGTTTCAAAAGCTGTCGTTATGCGATTGTCATTACAAATCCCTTCTTTTCTTGGCCAGGAGTAGAACAAAAGAAAACCGCACACTCCCGTCTGAGAAAAGTATAAGTACTTCACAACTGAAATTAATAACAATGAATACCTCGAAAACGGTAAGCTCCACGAGAAAAATGTATATGACATAACTTGTGTATTTTAACAAGACCTAAATTTTTGTACAGTAAGTTTTTGTCTATCTCTTACGGTTTACTAATTATACCAAATTAAGCAAAATTCATCCAGAATAAACAGGTCTTCAGAAGCTGTTTCTAGAAAAATCGAATCATACATTTTATTTGCTAGGTAAATATCTTCAATATATGATATTTTAATCAAAATCGTTAGAGCCATTTTTAAGAAAATCAAAATTTTCGAAAAAAGTTCCATGTAAAGGGTAGCTTGGGGTGGGGAATTTTTCTCAAAATTTTCGTGTCGCATCCCTGGAAGATGCTAAACTTAAATACCAAGTTTGGTATTTTAGGTACTTTTCGTTTTTGAGTTATCGTGTTCACAGACAAACGGACACGGACACATACACACACGGAACTTTTTCTGAAAATGCTTTTTTTGGATACAGGGGGTCCTAAAACTTGTATTTCCGGTGAAATCTTGGTATCGAATTTTTGGGTGAAATACAACACTTCTCTATCCCTATGTACATTGTACATATAGGGCTAGAGAAAGTAAAAATCTGATGTGTTCCATTCACATGACTTTCTCTATATTTCTGTAACAAATTATTGTTAATAAGCTTATCTTTTATTTATTTCATGCTAATCGAGAAAAATTAGCAGAAATAGTCGTATTTCTTGCTTTATTGTAACCAGAAGCGAAATAAGGGAATACCATAGGTTAAAGTGAAAGCCAAAAGCTAGTTGCTATGTGACTGATGCTCCTTTGTTAGTATGGACAGGAGTTGACAAATTCCTGTATGAGAAAAGTATGTTTTTCAAAGCTGAAACCAAGAAAAACGAATATCTCAAAAACGATCAACTCCGGGAAAAAAAATATATATAACATAAATTGTGTTATTTAACGTGCTCTACATTTTTTGTGTGTTAAGGTTTTGTCCATCTCTTACGGTTTAGTAGTTATGCAAAATTCATCCATAATAAAGTAGTCTTCAGAGGCTATTCCCAGAAAATTCAAAATATACATTTTATTTGTCAGGTAAATATCTTTAATATATGATATTTTAATCAAAATCGCTAAAGCCATTTTTTAGAAAATCAAAATTTTCGAAACAAATTCCATGTAAAGGATAGTTTGGGGTGGGGGGATTTGTTTCAAAATCTTCGTGTCGCATCCCTAAACTTAAATACCAAGTTTCGTATTTTACCGACTTTTCGTTTTTGAGTTATCGTGTTCACAGACACACGGACACACGGACACACACACACGGACTTTTTTCTGAAAATACTTTTTTTGGATACAGGGGACCCTAAAACATATATTTCCGGTGAAATCTAAGTATCGAATGTTTTGGTGGAGTGCAATACATTGTCTATACACTATGTAGATAGTAAGTATAGAGAAAGTAAAAATGAATGGTTAAATTATTACCAATATTTATGGACTAGATACCAGGATATAAAATAAACTGAATTCAGCTTTATTGTAGTGATAGTTTCGACCCATTGCAATGGGAGACTTGAAAGAGACATTAAAAGAAGCAAAAATGTAAAATCTCCAGATCCGATTGCATTAATATAGAAACTTCTTACTCAAGAGACTTTTAAATATCAGAAATACCTGTTAGGATAATTGTAATGGGTCAGTAACATTGGAGCAATGACTATAAGCAGCAGAAGTACCATTACCAGCTTTGAGAAGTTCAACACTTCAGTTGGAGATTTCTTGTACTTTAATATGTCAATTTAATTGTGGGTCACCAATTATATTTTATTTGTATTTGTTACTTTGAGGATGTTTTTGCATATAACAGTTTACTTTTTACACTGTTTTTGCCAACTCTGGTCTAGATAACTTCGATTATCCTAAAGTAACGTGAGCGCTTCGTCAGCTGAGATAAGGCATATTCTTACACACATAAGAAATCTCCATATATGAAACATCTAAGCATAAGTATTTCGCGAGTTAATAAACTAGATCAGTGGCAAATTCTCCTATACACCGCATACACCGCCGGTGTACTAAACTTTAGTGTTGAAAACACTTTCAATAAACTTGCAAAATAATCAGAATTTTTGTATGTCACTTTAAATAAATACGAAATAATCGCAAGTTTATGCGGTTAAATTGTGCGCGCAAATCTGTCTCACCGCAAGTTAAAACGATAACCATACTCCCAACATTCTCCGCTAGCTAGGCAAGGCCAGCAATGGTGTGCGCGCGCTTCTACTCCATCGCAAGCGTTGGACACGCACGCCCACTTCTCCGCTAAGTGTTATTGAAGCTAGTGGTTCTTGTGACTGTGTAATAAAATATGTGTTAAAATCTAGATTTCGGAAAAACTTAAAATAAATAAACACCGGCAGGCCCACTCAAAACTACTAGGTTTGGTTACAAAATTTCAAGACGGAAAACAAGTATAACACGCATTTCTCATTAACAATTATTCTAGGTACAAATGGTTAACTGGTTACCCCAAATTAAACAAACTCTCTTGTTGGCCATGTCATTCTTTCATGGTCTCAAGAAGGATTCGATAATATAGTCTCCCTAACTGGTTCATTAAGTAGGCATAAAAAAAACAAAAAATCACACATTTTGTGATTCACTCTTTGTAGTTTTGACAATACGTGAGTAGACCTGCAGCTATATGCTCAGAAATCATTACAGCTTTCAAAGCATAATGAAATGGTAAAAAGAACAGAGAAATATCGAATAGACTCATTGATGTTATTTATCAATCAGGGAAGCAGGAATTAGCTTTTAGAGGGCACCACGAGTCAGAAACTTCCTTTAATAGAGTTAATTACATACAAACATTGGATTTACTCAGTACGAATGTTCAGCTTTTAGATGATCATTTAAAAAATGCTGCAGTTTTCCGGGACACTTTGTCATCCATTCAGAATGATTTAATCGAAGCTGTTAGGGGTCGTTTTGGTTAACTGTATAACAAAAGAACTTACAACCGCTAATTTTTTGGGTATTCTTCTAGACGTGTTCTCAGACATAGTGAACAAATCCCAACTCTAGCATTTTACGCTATGTGGATAAATCAGGGGAAGTTGATGGGCTTTACAGACGTCAATGTAGGAGATTGCTGACCCAGATTACAACTGTTAAAGAGTTTAGTACTTGTAAGAAACCGTAATGTCTGGTCAATTAGGTGGTCTGCAATTTAAAGTAAAGGTGACATTTCCATAGGGGCAATATTTGTTTACGGTTACTGTCATATCTGAATTTGGTTCTGCGACAGGCAGCGATATGTATTGATAAGTGCAGAATGTTTCAAACTCTATCAAGGCTCCCTAATTTCTTTTCTCATGAAAAGAACGGGAACTTTGCATGTTTTTATGATTAAAAAGTTACCAAAAGCGGTTTCAACGCGCTGGACCTTCAATTCAACACTGTACAAGAGCAATGCGATAACCTGATATTATTCTTTGAATTCATGACAGAACCAGAAAATAGTATTGATTGGGAACCTGATATATTGGTTAAAGCATATGGTTTCCTTTATTACTTCCTCTAGCCCCGTGTGTACAATGTACATAGGGATAGAGATTTCACCAGAAATATATGTTTTTGGATCCCTTGAGTCCAGAAAAAGCATTTTCAGAAACAGGCCCATATGCGTGTGTGTATGTGTGAATGTGTGTCTGTCTGTGTGTGTCAGTGTGTGTGTGTGTGTGGGGGGGTCTTTGGACAGCATAGCTCAAAGGCGGTTAAATACCAAACTTGGTATTTAAGTTTGATATCTTCCAAGAATGCGACACAAAGATTTTCAAGTAAATACTTCCAGCCCTAACTACTCTTTACATGGAAAAGTTTTCGAAAATTTTGTTTTTCTTAAAAATTGCTCTAATGATTTTGATTAAAATGCCACATATTAAAGCCATTTCTATCACAAATAAAATGCATATCTTGAATTTCCTGGGAATAGCTTCTAAAGACCTGTTTATCCTGGATGAATTTTGCTTAATTTAGAATAACTAGTAAACTGTAAGAGATAGACAAGAACTTAATATACAAAATATAGGTCTTGATAAAGTACACAAGTACATTTCTTTCGTGGAGCTTACCGTTTTCGAGATATTTCTTATTATTAGTTTCAGTTGTGAAGTACTTATACTTTTCTCAGACGGGCGAGTCCGTTTTCCTTTTGTTCTGCTCCTGGCCAAGCAAAGAAGCAATTTGCAATGAAAATCGCATAACGACATATTTTAAAACATTTGACTATCACTTTAGCCTAGTGCATTCCCTTAGTTTCAGTCTACTTATAAGGAACTAAGTAATAACATTCTGCTAATATTTATCTCTATTAGCGTGGTATTGAGAGAAGAATTATCTTTTGTAAGAAGCTTGTTTGTAGAACAGCTAGAGAAAATCATATGGGTGTAACACATCCGACTATTTTTTGATTCGGTTGTATACTGTCTTCCTCCTCAAAACATTTTCGACAATATTTGCTCATACCGACATTATCTTCAACATATTACAAGACAGGTCTATTAATATTGCATATTACCATTCGAAAGTAATCCAGACTAAAACGGTTTAGAAGAACTAAGAAGAGAAGAGTTCTAAAATATTTTGCGGAGCATTTCTACTGAAGTGATAAATGAACAAAAGAAAAGAAAAGAAAGAATAAAGAACTAAGTGGAGTTACTGAATATATGTTCAGGAGGATATTCAATGAACTTTTAGATAATGTGCCCTATCAAATACTTAATAGGCTTTCCGACTACATAAGTTTTCATTTCTTTGCTCTCCTTGATTCCTCAGAACTCAAGAATTACAAGACGTCTTTATCTGATCACCATTGCTCAAACTTTTTGGACACATATGGCTCAAATTTTGATTTGGTGGTCTGAAAAATGAACTTAGTGCTGTGGATTCTTCTGAAAAAATAAAGATTTTGAAGGAAAGTCTGTTAGAGAAATTGTGAAAATTATGAACGAAAGAGATCTAGTGTGGACTATGCCTGAAGTTTGTATATTAGTTTGTCTTGTTGTAACTGTTCCAGCAACTACAGCTTCTGTTGAACGGTCATTTTCCACTTTAAATTGAGTAAAATCTCACTAGGTCTACAATGGGCCAAGAAAGATTATCCTCTCTGTTAATGATCTCTAGAAAAACAGTTACTTTATACGCTTCGTAAGGATGCTCATGAACATTTCACGCAAGCTGTTATGGAACTATTTCTGAAGAAATCTCGCGGATGCAGCTAACATTCCAGTAAACTGGCAAGTACTACTACTAAAGTAAAGAATAGTTTACGAATACAGGTGTCCCTCGCATGACGCAAGTAATTAGTTCTCATGAACTATCACGTAACACAAAAACGCGTAAAGTGAATATTATAATGATATGAGGTCTTTCAAGGTAAACTTGAAAGAAAAATTAGTTTTAAACAGATATATCTAGTTATGTCATTTGTACAGTGTTAAAGTCAGCATTTTAAATCGCTTTAAGTGAAAATGCGTTAAATGAGATCGCGTATAACGAGGGATGACTATATTTTATAGATTAAGAAAAACGATGGTAAAAGGAGCGGTGTATCTAAATTACTGACCACGAATCGCCACTCCGTTAGATCCTTAAAGTAAAATATAGAAACACTGTTTGGAAATCTTAGCACGAGGGACGACAGAATCCCTAAGTTTCACATTAGCATCGCTGGAGATGTCATTATAGAGAAGTACTCTGCGCCAAACGTTTTCATTCTTCTCCTTCGGGCGTATGCTTTTCTTAGTAACAATCTCCTGAAGAGTGTTGCTGGGATATTTAATGAAAGTTATGAAACCTTTGTCGGGGAGCTTAGCCCTTTCATATCGCGGAAACGAAAGAGAGATGTGGAAACGGTTGAAACTGGAGTCTTATTTTATACGAAGACGACGACTTGCCTAGGAGAATAAAAGAAACCAAAGCAACTGCTAAGCGAGGGAAAGAAAGAATAGAAATGACATTTCCTTCCACCCTTTACTGCAAGAAGTGCGGAAGGAGTTAAAGAGAAGAGGAGAAGTTGTAGTTAAAAAAGAGAGCGCGTAGGACGGAGAAGTAGGAGTAAAAAAGAGATGAAGGCAGAGAAGGGAAGATTGGTGAGAAGGGGGTGGGCTTGAAGCTTTGAAACCAGATTTTGGCGATCCTCCAGATTCTTTGTCGCCAAATGTTTGGGAGGGCGAAGGTATTGTCCGAGGTGTCTGCAATGACGTCATCTGTGTGTACGTTCCTACATTCAGCTGAGGATTTTCCCCCTGTATTAACTATTTTGTTTTTGATTAGACATTTGACTCTATACCTGTTTCGGCTAGCCCAAAGCGTTTGGGTGTGTTTTAGAAAAAATAACCTTATTAGTATTTAGACGATGTGTAGCTAAACAACCTTTAAGATATGAGTTCTGTTGCTTAATAGTTTCAACCTGTATATAGCAAGAGATTAAGACGAAACATTGGATTAAATAAATAAATATGGACGTTACAATGTTACATTTTACCAATACATATTTTACATCGATAGCTCCGAATACCACAATAATGGCAAAATGTATAGAACTTGTGGCTAAATACACCGATAACTATTTCTAATATATGGACATTCTTGCTAGCAGTACGGCAGATGTTGATTGGGGAGAACCGTTTCCTCACGGAAAGAAAATCAATCACCAACTCACCGTACTGACTGCCGCCCAGTGTAATTCTAAGATATTTTTTAAAATACGCATTAAAATACATCTTTTCTTTACAATGGTGTAATGCGGTGTCGAGAAACGAAAAATATGATTTTTATATTTATGGATTTAAAACAGAACAAATTTATAAAAACATAATACAACATAATACTCAATAAGGTGAGTACGCAAACCACGAGAGTACTCAGGAAATTATGGACAGAGAGTTACAGAAGTTGTTTCACAATTTCGTAGACTACTGTGATATTAGTATCCAGAAAGAAGGACAATTTTCAACACATGTTCTGGTAAGATCGACGTTACATTATCTTATTGTCCTCTATTGGTGAAAATCTAGTCTCTGGAGCAAATTTTAGGAACATAGAGATGCTCGACATATGGAGGAAGGGAGAAGGAAATGGAAAAGGATTCTGGAAATCAGAGAAAGATTGAATAAAATGCAAATATAAGCACGAACTATGGGGTGAGCTAGAAAATAAAAAGTTGCTTTGTTTATACCGAAAAATAAAGAAAGAATGGTTAAGTATGGTGTGTGTATGAGCATAACAGTGTTGTTCACTTTTTAATTGTATGTAAATAGGTAAGACATTGGAGGAAGGACGTTTAGGAGCTTAAATGGGATAGTATGCCAGGAGAGTGGGTAGTGATGAGAATATTAAATGCTAAGGGAAAGAAAAGAATTAAACAATTAAGACTATATATGAGAAAGGTAAATTTAAATTGAGTAAGGAGAGAGAGAGAGAGAGAGAAAGAGAAAGAGAGAGAGAGAATAGCAAGAGAAAACACACAGAATGGGATAGAATAGCTAGTACAAACAAAAGCGCCTACAACCGCTAGCTATCAGTGAGCTAAGTGATGCAGCGCTTAAGCGACATTCAAACCTAATTGTAATAATATACATAGTTTTAAGTGACAGGACATGATTTTATAAATGATTGAAAATGTAACGTGTGTTCAATTTGTTGTTGTTATTATTATTGTTGTTGTTACACTGCTAAAACAGAGGAACACATGTTGAAACCAATGTGCCAAACAAATATTGATACAATTCAATTTTTTGTAGTTTAAAATTATAGATTGAAGAAATGTGTAAAATGATTATATGCATTGTAATAAATTTTATTTCATAATGTGAGGCCCCACGGCTTGGGCGGTAATTTTTGTAGGCGTATGAGCTAGTGACGTACCTCTTGGTGCTGTGCTGTGTAGCGACGACTGGTCCTCTCTCCGGCGTTGCGGTGCTGAAGTCGATCCTCGACACTCCTCGGCTATTTGTGGACTCAGCGACGAGCAATTGAGAACTCTTTATATCTAGCTCAGGTATTGAGTGGCGATGATCTCAAGGACATGGTACGGGAAATTAACTTAAAATAAGCGTCGGCATGTTTCGTTCAGTCAAAGGTTTATTACCTTTTACAAGTGTTCCCGAGAGAGTTCCTGGCGCGATTGTATTGCGATAATTTCCCTATAACAAGGACGTAACGCGCACAAAGGTAACTTAAATTTACGCGGCGACGAGTACAACTGTTACGTGCAGAATAATTATAGACACGTCAACTTTCTGCCGTGGCTTCCTTGTTTCCGGCGTTACAGGTTACGCGTGACATTACGTTTCCATTGCGTGAATCACTGTAATAACTTGACCATACTTGCGCGGATTCTTGTTTCGAGCGTCACTGGTTTCGTGTGTAGTTACATTCCAACTGCCCGAATCACTATAGTAACTTTTCTAATTTGCGCGTATTCTTGTCACAGGTTCCTCGTGTAGTTACATTCCACTGCTTGAAAATTAGGGCCAATACTCTACATTTACTAAACGGCTGGGGTTCGATCCCAAGCGACCGCATGTGAGATTTGTGGTGGACAAAGCGGCGCTGGGGTGGGTTTTCTCCGGGTACTCCGGTTTCCCCCACCATAGCATTCCACTGGTGCTCCATCATCATTCATGTATCACCAGTGTCACCGCCTGCGGTGTCATAAGTAGTTAAAGCGGGCGTTAAACACTACCCAAAAACAAAAACACTCTACATTTATAGTAACTTCTACACGCAAAACTCTCAACTTGAAATCTCCTTGGCCCATTTAAAAGTAGCTTGGGGTGCGCTTCTGCCGTGACGTGATTAATTCTAATTGGTCAATGCGTCTTCCACGTGATTCTTGACCTAAATTTCCTCGTGGTTCCCCTGTTTATATGTAACCTACACTTTCTCTTACCTGACTACATAATAGCGTCTTTCCCCTCTTGCAATATACAAATAAATATCGTAAACAACTGAATTCGTCGCTTGAGAACCTTTGGGTTGAAGTTAGAAACGTTTTCGAGGAACAATCTCTCTGAACTTCCAATATACAATAAATACATGATATCTTACTTAGTAATTAACCTAAACAATTTAATCAACTAAAAATATAGGTTATACGCTTATTCACCTGGGCGACAATCCGTCTCAAATTATACGATCAAATTAATGATTGATGCTCAAAACAAAGTGAACTGAACTTAAATACCAGGTTTGGTATTTAAGGGACTTTTCGTTTTTGTCTATACTGCCCACAGACATATACACACACGGACATTTTTCTAAAAATGTGTGTGTTCCTTTGGGGGGGATTCAGGTGGTTTCAAAACATGTTTCCAGTGAAATTTCGGTATTGAATTTCTGGGTGCATTACAATACCTTCTCTATATATGTATAATGTCTGAGTTATAAGTATGTGCTAGTCTGATTGAGAAATGATATTATGCATTCACATGCCGATGTTTATGGAACTAATTATCGCTTTAATAACTAGAGAATAGCTTTCCTATGTACTACTTCGCGCACTTTGCGAACAACAATAAAATAGCTTTAAAGTCCAAATGAAGACCCTAATCATTCGACATTTTAATCCTACTATCGTAAAACATTCGACAATTGTCTATGACAATTCGAGAGGTTCCGGGTTAGTTTCCCGTTAACCTGCACTCTGACCCATGGGTTTATTGTGGCTTCCACCAGGTGGCGAATGTTGGAGTGGTTTTTCATTTATCAAGATTTCCTTTTCATAATTCTTATTCATTTTGTTTCAGGTGTGCTTCCTGGTCTGTGGTGTTTTGACAATGTGGTCAGATAGCGCGTGGTATGATCAATGGAACGGTTACTTACTCCCTGTGGACACTAGGTAGCTGCCAGGTCAAGGGTCATTTGCACGCTCTCTCCCACGACAGTGGGGCTGGTCATCGGACTTGGAAACGTTAAGGACGTCCGAGCGTCACTGGTGACCTGTCTGCCTGTGCTCTGTGGTTTCATATGGTTTCTTCACCTCATCCCACACTCTTGCGGCAGGGTGTTAGTCACAATCACGGTAAGTTGAGTATGCGGTAGGTATCACGCGCATGTTTCTCTCTCGCACACGCAGGCCGTGACGTCATGCGGTGTATATACTCGCAGCCATGGCGTGCTTACAGCTCTGGTCATTGCTAACAAATTAAAAGTTATGGTGTTATGTAAACATACACATTCAGATTTTTCCTATCAAATCACAAATAAAATAGATAAGTTGTGCAACTCTAACCATTATATTTTAATTGTTGAAGCTATAGGAGCAATTATTAAAAATATTAAATACAAAGGCTCACCATATGCCCATAAGTCGCACGCTCGCTAAATGTTAGCCTTAGTTGTTTAGGTATCTTGCTGGAATGCTCTGTTTGATAACTGCATCCTAACAGAGTTTAAAGCTGCATTAATAAATAGCTCAACATATTAGTAAGTACTGCTGAATAAACCGTGCGTATGCAATAAAATATATTACTCGATCTAGTGTTTTCTGCTTCATGTACACACACACACATATATATATATATATATATATATATATATATATATATATATATGCGCGTTTGTTTTATCAGTTGTAGCACAATTTTCTCATTTTCTTTAATTTCTTTCTCGCAAAATCAGTGCGTTTGTTTCCGGCTATTTTCGTTTTTTTTATTTTCTCTTGTTCCCATTCCTGAGCAGGACGAACTTTTTGCCTTTCAGTGCCTGTAAGTAACAGATGAGATTGTGTCAGTTTATGAGTACACTATAATTCATTGCATTTTTGAACATCAACGTGCTTTTCAGAAACCTCATTTGTGACTTTTTTACCATTATGTAAAACAAATCCGTCCAACAAATGCTTTCTGAATAATTTCAACACATGAGAAATAATGCAGAAAGCCCATGAGCGGCGATTTTCAGTTTTTCTAGCACAATGCGTGATATAGGATTTCTCTCTTATAATTCCAAGTTCAGAGAGTAATTTCCTATCACAGACAAAGAGACGAATTTGGAAACGTGCCTTTCGACCATTTGAAGAATGTCAGTTAGTAATTTTTTGTTACTGCCTCATCAAAATTGTAAGTGGTTTCCACTTTCCTGCTAACCTGTGTAGAATCAGTAACTGCAGATAATTGTGCGGACCGCAACTTGTGTCTTCTGTGTTGTCATATTAAAAATTGAGTTTCACATTCATCTCATCAAAGCTCAGAACAAGATTCTTCTAAATCTCACTATCAGAACTTACTTTCTGTTATAAGAGGTATGTGTAAACTTAATGTAATGATTTCTAGTGATGTGACAAATTGGGACAAGGGTATTTTGATGGTTATAGGTGTTCTAAATGTGCTGTGGCAATTTGGCGATACACTAAAAGGTGTGCAGTACACCTTTTTATTCTCTCTGTGAAGATGAGACATCTTAATGGAATTGTTGAATGTTTAGAAATAATCATTCTGTCCACGCATCTCGAAAGGTTTTAAACTTGGTAGAAAACTCACATAATCATATGCCTTATTAGACATGCATCTGAAAGTGATTTCCTTTGAAATGCCATCCACCTGTAAGTAAAACTTACTGCTGGCAAAATGAGAACATTTGCTGGAATACACTTTCAACACATCTTAACTTATACATTTCGGATTGTACTTTTTGTAATTCGTTTTCAAAAGTGTTACTTTCTGTTCTAAACTCAAATTGTGACTTCTAAGTGCTTCAAATTCAGATTCAATATCCTCTATATTAATAGGTGCTGTGTTAATTGACGAAGGAGACGTAACAGCATTTTCGGAGATATTTCCTATATTTACTTCAGAATTGCTGTATGTTTCTTGCAACAGAGCATTTACTGTTTTTTGCATCTCTGTTTAGAAGCCGTTTTTGTCTTCTTTACTTAGGACTGTTAACTTTCTGATACAAGTCATAAGACAACTTTAAATTTAAATGTGTACAGCAATATTTTTTAATATTCTTACAAGTAAGTTTGAGAACTTCTGCTTTTAAATATCGTTGTTAACCTTTCTCGTCAAAATGTATGGAACGAATGCGGGAATTACCTAGAGAGAAACTACCATCTCTTCTCAATCCATCACTTACAATACTCACAAGAAGCTTGAACAATCAAAATCCTCATAAACACTATCATTGTAATGAGAGCAACCAGCGACCGCTACAACAGCCGACGTCATCAGCACGGAAGTTTACTGCGCATCTAGCTGGTGATTGATACCTACCGTATTACTCTACATTCCGTGGTCACAATAGATCTGCACAGGTCGCAGTACGCTAGGTGTCCTCCATCCATTGGCTAGCCTTTACTAGTTTTTTCCTTTACATGGTTTAAAAAGTGTGACAAAGTATTTAAAAAAATATGTGCTCCATTTCCATAACTTTCTCTTCCTGTTCTGCAATCAATCTTATTAAAAGAAAATATTCTCCAAGCTAATTAATGTAAGCATCCGCAGATTGGTTTTATTACTTGGTTCCTTTTAGGTAGAGGGGAACAGAATTCGCTATGCTAAAGTGATATTCAAATGTTTTAAAAGCTGCCGCTATGCTATTTAACCTTTTTTTTCCAATTTATTTTTGATCGATCAGCAGTACAATGCTTTAAAGATCAGTGATAACATACATGGCAATGACAATAACATTTAGAGGAGGCTCATAGGCCACCCCATATCTACAGTGTGTTATAAACGAACATCACATATCAGACACAGTACACAAGAGGTAAAACAGCATATTAATCACTAGAGTTAGAATCAGAGGGATCACTCAGAAGTAGGTCTTGCGGTACTCTTCTCTTCAAGCGGGTTGGCTGGTGCGTACGAACGCCTATGTTACAGTGCACTGCTCCAGGAACATCCTTCAATGTGGAAAAGAAAGACGGGCGATCCTCCGAATAAAGTCGTGAAGAGGTAAGAGTCCCAGTTCGTGATGGAGCTGCTGATTACGAATAAACCAAGGAGCGTTGGTAGCGATGCGCATAAAGCGGTGCTGAATGACTTGGAGACGACGTAGATGGCTTGTGTGAGCGGCTCCCCACACCTGGCAGGCATAGGTGATAAGCGGACGAACGAGAGACTTGTAGAGTAATACGGAGGACTCCAATCCAAGAGTGGTATGATGATGAAGCAATGTTGAGAGTTTGGAAAGCCGTCCGGAAGCCAGGGAAATGAGGCGATCGATGTGAGCGCGCCAAGTTAGTCGAGTGCCCATAAGCACCCCAAGATATTTGACAGGAACAGGAGCAGGTAGCCAAGACACATCGTTACTATAAAGACGCACCGGAGGAAGAGCAGGATAGCGACGTAGAGTGAAAATCTTAGCCTCAGTCTTCTGAGGGTACAAGGAGATGCGCCAAGTGTTGAACCACTGAGTGAGGCGATCCAAGGAGTGTTGTACCCCTTGGTGGGCGTGTTGAGGATTAGAATGACAATAGTAGAGAACGGTGTCATCAGCATAGAGAGCTAAAGAAGTCGGGGCCAAATCTGGAATATCAGAAGTGTAGACAATGAATAGTGTGGGAGCCAAGATAGAGCCTTGTGGGACACCGGCGGTAATAGTGCGTGGAGAGGACAAGAAACCGCCAATACGCACTAAAAATCTGCGGTCAGATAGGAAACTCTCTATTAAGAACAATAAATAATGAGGAGTAACGTGAGAAGTAAGCCGGCGTGCCAAACTTTATCGAACGCCTGCACCACATCTAGAAAAACTGCCGTGGTATATTGACGGGCTTCAAAGCCATGGACAATTGACTGGGTTAAACGCAAAAGATGATGTGCCGTGGAATGTTTGTAGCGAAACCCAAATTGGAATGGCGAAAGAACATGGTTATGAGTAAGGTAAGAGAGTAGACGGCGATGGATCACTTTTTCAAACAGCTTGGAGAAGTTAGGCAACAGACTAATTGGGCGATAGCTGTTTGGTAGGTTTATTGGGCTTATGGAATACCGCGACATGAGCAAACTTCCAGGAGCGAGGAAAATAGCCGAGGCGTAGGCAGACATTTAGGAGGGATGACAAATAGGCAAGAGCTTTCTTGGTAAGTTTCTTGAGAACAATGTTGGGAATCAAGTCGTGTTCAGGAGATTTCTTAAGTGGGAAAGCGCGAATCAGATAAGACAATTCCCGCGGGCTAGTAAAGGAAATCCTTTGATGAACTGTAGGGCGAGTGTGGTGAGTGGTTAATTCCTGTTCTACTGCAGCAACATCTGCGTTGGCAGAGCGAGTGTGAACACCCGCTCAAAATGATCGGCCAGAATATCACACTTGGTAGCAATATCTGTGACAAGTCTTCCGCTTGCAGAGAGCGCCGGCACAACCGTCGGCTCACGGAGAACACGTTTGGTGGCTGCCCAAAGTGAATGGTCGTGAGGAGAGAGTGACGCCAGATAGCGCTCATAGGACTGAAGCCGATGTCGCTCCAACTCCAGCTTCACCCGTCGAATGAGACCGTTAAGCTTCCTACGGAGCCAGGGTTGTCTGTCTCGTTGCCACTGTCGACGACCTTGATGTTTTTCTCGGAGAAGATTTAAAATGAAGAGGGTTAAGGAAGGTGGAGAATAAGGTTGCACACTGGGAGAAGTGGAAAGGCGGGCACAACGGCATATGGTGTCAGTAAAGTGCTGTAGTGCAAGGTGAACATCATGAGTTGTGGTGAGTGGATAAGAGTTGCAGAGTGTCGCATCAAGATGAGACTGAAATTTATCCCAATGTACATATCCATTTATGAGTCTGGGAATCGGTGGGAGTAAGGCAGGTGGAAGTTGAAAGATGACAATCACCGGGCAGTGATCAGAGTCAAGTTCTCCCAGGGAGGAGGAAACGAAGGTATGAAGGTGAAGATTGCGATGCACACCGATGTCCAGAATATCAGGAGCATTTAAGGGGTTTGAAGAGTAATAAGTAGGATCCTCAGGCGCCAATATCGAAAGACCATAGGTGTGCAGAGCCGTAAACAGAAGCCGACCATTCGGATTGGTGGATCGGCACCCGCAGGAGGAATGCTTACAGTTATGGTCGCCCAAAAGAAGAGTACTGTTCTATAGAGGAAAGAGGAGTGAGAGATAAGTAGTATTCAGCCGGCGATTGGGCGGTTTGTAGGCGCTGAGAATGACGAGATCGCTGTCATTTGCACTGTGAAGTTTAATACCCACCATCTCCAGACTGGGCACATGTGGAAGAAAGATCTCGCTGTGGCGCAGAGAACATCTAATGAAAAGAGCAACACCATCAGATGCCTTTTCTGCCTCGCGGTCCTGCCGGTAAATAAGATAGCCAGGAATAGTGAAGGTCTCATTGGGAAGAAAATGAGTCTCCGTAACACAAGCAATATCAACATTGTGCTGAGTGAGAAAGGCAATAAAGGAGGAGTGTTTGGCACGTAGTCCGTTAGAATTCCAGCTTAGGAGGGTGAGCTGACGTGGAGACAATAGATCACGGTTGGCCATCAGGAAACACAGGAGAGAGTAGGGAGCGAAGAAGCTGCATCAGTTGTGGCAGAACCGGAGAAAACAATGTGCGGAGAAATGTACCAAGCTGTGCAAGCAGATCTTTAAGAAAAGCCCAAGACGGAGTTGTGGAGGTAGGAGCCTCCGGTAAAGCGGCGGAAGGACGGTCTTCGAAGGCAGGAGAACGACCACTCAATACATGAGAATAAGCCCGAGAGGGCCTTGTAGATACATGAGGGGATGAAGGACTCTGTCGACGTTGTGGTTGCTGTTGTTGTTGTTGTTGTTGTTGTTGTTGTGGGTGCTGTTGAAGAGAAGGCGAAGGTGGCCGCTCTGAACTGTGGCGTGTAGGTGCTGCCGGCTGCTGGGATTGCCGAGACTGTAAGTAATGAGAACAGCCACGATAGTTTGCTGGATGGTCCTGTTTACAGTGAACACACTGAGCCGGTGTAGTGGATGGTTTTGTGCACTTAGAGAAATGATGGCTGCCGATACAACGAACGCAGCGGAGTCCTAGATGTCAATAGTTCTTGGTGTTGTGACCATAGTTTTGGCAATTAGTACACTGGAGCAGTTCTGTATTCTGACGTCGATGTTCAGCTTTCACCACACTGTACAACAGTCGGGAAAGATTTAAGATATTTCTACCGGCGTCATTATTCACGAGGTCTACAGCACAGATGGGAATGGGTTCCTTGTTTTTGCGAAGCAAACGGGTAACTTTACGAACAGGAAAGTTCAACACACAGAGTTCGTCGTAAAGCTCTTGATCACTGAGCGAGCATGGTATGTTGCGTATGACAACGGAGAACAGTTTGTCCGACGGGTTGCGAAAAGTATAATACTCCTGGTTAATGGAGGTGAAATAAAATGTAAGACATCGAAAGTCAGTGGTAGTCGTAGCATAAACTTTAAGAATAGCCCCTCGAAGCTCAGTGTGAAATTCAGATAGCACACATTTCTTAATGTCTTGCAAAAATAATTGATAATTGTGAACATTGCGCACACATATAGGAGGAATTTTCTCTTTTTGAGAGATGGATACAGTATAAGTAATTTCTGAATCAGCAGTTTCGCTTAAAGGATAAAAACGGTTAGAGGTTGGAATTGTGTACGCATAGCGGGATGCAGGAGGTTGTAGGGGGGTCAGTGCAGCGGCGTTTGTTCTGATATGAGCTTTCAGAGTGAGAGAGCTGCGAACGTTGGTCGCGACCTAAACAGTCCGATAGGGCAAAGTCAGTCATCGTATCCTCATCTTGCTGGACAGTGTTGTCAACTGAATTAAGCGGCCGACTTAATTGTAGCTGGGATGGCCGTAGTATAGATGTACTTACAGCTTTATCTGCAGGTAACCCAGAAGTAGAAAATGAAGTGTGTTGTAATGCAGAAGTCGGCGGTTGATGTAGGTAGTGTTGACTGGATGGTGAAACATGTGTTGTAGAAGTGAAGTTATCCTGACACGTGGTATCGTTATATATCACATTTATAGCAGAATGTAAGATCTTGCCGGTATTGTCCAGCTGGAGAGCCATGATAATAGTTTACAAAATAAACAAATAAATAAACACAAAAATTAAACACGCTAGAAGAGCGGACACAGCGAACTGCACAACACAAGGAAGCACTAGTACAGGTAAACAAAGCAGAGCGGCCAGACACGACCGTCTCGCTCGGCGTTCACTAGTCGACTCTCTCCTATTTAACCTAAATTCGCTTCTTTGCATGCCCAGAGTAAGACAAATGAAACACTGACATCTTGCTGTTAGAGAATAGCATAAGTATTTTAAAATTTAAACCAATATCCCAGAAATTATCAGCTCTATAATAAACATGTAAGGGACGTATGTGTGTTTCAACGATAGCAACATTTTTGATTATTACTATATCTTGGTTCCACCACTTAAACTTCCATTAAAGCTATTTAGGTATTAGTTTTTTCACTTCTACTCACCGTAATATCGTATTACAAAGTTTTAAAAATGTATCTTGTCTATTTTTGGCATTTAACTTCCAACAAAGTACGAGATTTATACTAAAATATACCAGAAGTATTTGTTTTCTTTACTTTTTTACTGCAATTTGTATTGTTTCAGTAGCTAACAGACAGGTGGCGTCTAAATCGTGCATAGTTGACGTTCATATTGCAAAATTCAAAACTACCAATATTTGAAAACTCGTTATCACTAGCCATTAAAAGGTTTTGGAACCATGAATGAACTGTTCACTATTCGGCCACTAGAGTCCTTTATAGTTGATTTTGAGGCATTTGTTGCAACATGAGGGTGATTGCCAGTAATGATACAAAAAATACCGCGATTCTAAAAGTCATTCTGAGTCATTTAGAGTTCTGAATCAATTATTCTTGTGTAAAAAAGTGATTTTCGTGTAATCTATTTTTAGTGATTTTCCTTTACGTTGGTTTCAATAATTTCCACTTGTTTTACCAAAGCATGCTCGCTTCGCTCGCATGCGCTGTGTTAAGTTTAGGTTAGTGTGTGTGTAAATAAACTTATTTTCACATATTTACATTCTTGGCACTCCATTATTACTGTGTGAATGTTGGTGACTTCTGAGCTTCACCTTTTTTTTCTTTCTTTGTTGTTTGGTGACTTTATCTACGTTGGTAGCATTGTAATTTCATTGTTTCTGGACCATAAATATTTACTTCCCGCCTAGCAACAGCTATTAAATATTCCCCCACCATGAACATTTTCCTGAATTTTGCTATATAAGAAAGTGGGTTATTCCAATTCTAGATGAACACATATTAGCTCCTACATACTCTGAAGTGGATTATAAGGTTAGCTTCAATTCTGAAAGATTTATATTTGTGCTGGTCCTCTGGTATAGCTTTACAGTAAGTTTTTGTCCATCTCTTATAGCTTACCAATGATGCAAAATCAGAACAAAGAGGACTTCAGAGGGCATTCCCAGGAAATTCAAGATATACATTTTATTTTTCACGTAAATGCGTTAATATACGGTATTTTAATCCAAATGTTTAGAGCAATTGTTGAAAATTTGGATATTTTGGGGTTGGGTATTTTCTTAAAAAGCTTCATGACCCTTCTTGGGAAATACGAAACTGAAATACCAAGTTTGGTATTTAGTGCAATTTTCGTTTTTGAGTAATGCTCTCTACAGATGCAAGTACGTGCGCACACACACATACGCACGCGCACACACACATACACTCAGAAGACACACTTACTGGCCTTTTTCTAAAAATGCATTTTTTTGTATTCAGGAGGTGTGAAAACATCTATTTCCGGTGAAACCTCGTTATTAGTTTTTGCGTGAAGTACAATATATTTTCTACGTATTATGTACGTTGTACATACGACGCACTAGAAAAAGTGATGAGAATAATAATAACGGATATCTCAGAAATGACTGAAGCCATAAAAGCGGTATGTTAAGTAATTTGTGTATTATAAGCATATCTGTAACTTTTATGAGTAAGTTTTTGCCTAATTTTCTTGATTTACCTGTTATTATACAAAATGCCTTTCAAATAAAGACAACTTTACAGATTTTCAGAAGATATATATTTTTTGTAATTTATATACCTTACATGTATGCATTTTACACAAATCATTAGAGAAAACATTTTCGGAATATTTTCCACGTGGGTTGAAATTTCATAAACAAACTATAAAATGATTGAGGAAACCTTGTAAAGTAGACAGGATTCTTTTGTTTAGAACGCTACAATAAAATATGGGAGCCTGTGAAAAAAGCTGATGTGTTCCATTCACATGTCCTTCCCTAGCTGACTTACCTTACAAAATATTAATATTTGATCTAGCTCATGATATAAATATTATCAGAAATGTTCTTATCACTAGCTTCCGTGTAAGTAGAAAGAAAATAAGGGGTAAAACTAGGCTAAAGAGATAGTCAAATCTTTTAAAAGGTATCGCTATGTGAAACAATTGAAATTCAGTTCCATTTTTCATGCCCTGGAATAAAATAAAAAACGAAAAACCCAAGCAAAACAACATATAGTGTGTTTTAATGAGCTCTATATTTTTTATAGTTCTTATCTGTCTCTTACGGTTTATGAGTTATACAAAAGGCAACCAGAATGAAGAGAGGTCTTCAGATGCTATTTTCAGAAAATTCAAGATATACATTTTATTTTACATGAAACTATGTAAAAATATGACATTATAATAAAAATCGTTAGTGGCATTTTTGAAAAAAATTAAATTTTCTAAAAATAGTTGGGTGTAGTTGAAAATCTTCATGCTGCATACTTGAACTGAACTTAAATACGAAGTTTGATATTTAACGAATTTTCGTTTTTGTGCTCTGGTGTCCACAGGCCATCACATACGGACATGTTTATAACTGTTATTTAGGAGGCCTCAAAACATATATTTCCTATGAAATCTTGGTATAGAATTTATGGGTGGAATACAACACCGTCTCTACTGTGTACACTGTGCATGCATGCTGGAGAAAGTAAAATAATTTAATAATGGATGGGAGTGCTTATTATTAATTACATTGTTTTATTTTATAACGATTTTGAGTAGAAATTATATTATAAAATCCATAAATTAAACTAATAATACAGAATATGTTAAAAGAAGTAAGTGCGATGGCCAAATCTCTAAACTTAGGTACGAAATTTCATATATTGCGAATGCGTTGCTATGGACATTTAACAAGGTTTAAGGAAGAATACTGTCAAATATGAATGCGATAAATTTAATTCTTGGAATTCTAATTGTGGTAAAGATTTTACCAGTTACCAGCAAAGGTGCGTCGGAAAAAAATCCAGCACCCTCCGTTAGGTATGAGCCTGCAACCTTGGGTTTTGGAGGCTAGCATGATAGCCTCTACATCACGTACGGCAACTTGAAATTTCATTTAAAATAAATTGTGTCGCTTAAAAATATTAATATGTTTTCTAAAGCTTGATTTTGTGTATTTCTTATGGTGTAGGTATATAGGGTGTTTCTAAATTAGACCGACAAAACTTGGCAGTACATAGATAACCTTGTGTGAATCACACTTTGTCAAGTAACTTATGGGCTGCGACGCTTCACTAGGTTTGTTTACTTCCAGAGCTCACTAGCATTCGGTATTATTTACAGCTTGTTTGTTTACTTCCCAGTCTGTCCCTTCTAACATTTAACTCTACCTACTACCTCAGTTGTAATGCGTCTTTCATTGTGAACAGAACAGTGACGTTTGGGAAGTACGGCAGACTTGGAACGTTACACATGGCATGAATTGGCGGACATGCATTTGTTATTCGGTGAAGCATTAACATGTGGTCGTTTGGCACAGAGGCTTTACCGGGAAAGATTTCCAAACCACCAGTGTCCTCACCATATGACATTTGCCAGTATTCTTCAGAGACCAAGCGAATGGGGGTCATTACACAGACGAGCAGATGCGCATGGACGCAGGCGTGTTGTGCGAACACCTGAAGTCGAGGAAGCCATGTATCGAATAATCCTTTGCTGAGCACTCGAGAGATGGAACGTTACTTTCATACTGGCCATGTCACAATCTGGAGAATTTTGCAGGAAATGCTATTGCATCCATATCATCTTGAGAGAGCCCAAGCTCTTACACCAGGTGACTAACCACTCCGAGTGAACATCTATAATTGGTTTTTGAACAAACGCATACTCCAATCAGAGTTTGCAAGCAGTGTATTGTTCACGGATGAAGCATGTTTCACACGTGACAGGATATTCAATTCCCGCAATTCTCATGTATGGTGCTTCGAAAACCCCCATGCCACGATTGTGCAATCACATCAACAGCGATTTAGTGTCAATGTTTGGGCAGGGATTGTAGATGACTTTCTTGTGGCACCATACATTTTGCCCAATCGACTAAACGCGAATAATTATTTAGTGTTCCTTCAACATGTTCTGCCTGAGTTACTGCATCCGCTTGCTCTCAATATCAGAATGAACATGTGGTTTCAGCATGATGGGGCACCAGCTCATTTTGGGAATCACGTACGCAACCATTCGATAGTTACATTTGGCAATCGTTGGATAGGTCCAGGTGGACTCGCTGTCTGGCCACCACGCTCTCCTGATTTGACGCAAATGGATTTCTTTTTGTGGGGTCACATGAAAGCAAAGACTTATGACATTGCTATTGACATGGAGGAAATCCTTGTAGCGTGAATTGTCAGCGCAGCAGCTGATATTAGGGAAACCCCTGTCATCTTTGGAAGGGTAAGACAAGGTATGACACGGCGATGCACTTCTTGTCTGGAAGTCAATGGACATGTGTTCCAGCACTTGTTGATATGATAAGACAACTAATTGGACCAATTGTCTGGTTTATTCTTCTTTACAGTTGGGTGAGTGAATGTTCGTTTTTTCGTTAGGTTTAGTTGCTTCCTGCCTGCACAATAAACACACAAATATATGTAAAAATGAATGGCTTATTATTTGCACAAGCCTACTTCCACTAATATCCTTCTGGTACTGAAACGAAGCGCCGCAGCCCATAGGTTCCTTAACCAAACATGCTTAAAAGAAGGGTATCTATCAGCTCCCAAAGTTTGTCGGTCTAATTTAGAAACATCCTGTATATTATTTAAGATTCGCCTATACAAAATTCTTTCCAAATGAAGCGAATGCCATAGGATTTTTTTACAAAATTCAAAATATATATTCTGTCGTGTCTAGAAAAACTCCATCTTTGGGATGTAATAGACAAAATATTAACTATAGCATTATTTTGTTTTTAAGTTATGCTGTTCAAAGGCGCACACATAAACTCGAAAATATTTATATTAATGTTTTTCCTTTTACTCAGGTGACCCCAAAACACATATTTTCGTGAAGAGCAATAACTCGTCTATCTACTGGTGTATAGTATTACAATTAAAAATTCAAGAAATTCGCTTCATGATTAAGAAGATCCCAGTTCCACATGCTTGTCAAGGTACCAATCTCATTTGAGCTCGAAATAGCATCCCTCCTGCCTACTTCTATAACAATTGAAACTAGACCGCCTGGTAGCGTGTCTGCTTTACATTCAAAAGGTCCTGAGATCGAATCTCGCTTAGGGTGAGTTACCCGGATAAGGTGGTTTTTGGGGGTTTCCCTTATCCTGAGAAGACGAATGTCGAGTAACTTTAAGCTCCATGGACTCCGAGACCATTTAAGCATCATTTCACCAATTGCATTCATCGTCCGATATGACCAACTATGTTAAAGAACGTATAAAAAAATTGAAACTTTAAATCAGAGACATACTGCACACCGTCCCATTAGCGTCTCTAGCTGGGGGACCCGGGTTTGATTCCCCCGTTGAGAGGAATGGGTGTGTGTAGTGTTATTTAATCACTGGAAGGGGAATGTCAACACCACGGTAGTATCAACCATGCATGATCGCAGGGATTGGGCGAGGGTCCCTTCCACTATTCCGTCCAAGCCGTTGTCCGACCTTCGGAGTGGATACATATCATGATCGTAATTTTGAAACCATGTGTTTACCCGTCAGATTACAACTCAATAAGTGCAATTTGAGTGGCAGCAAACAAAAATTGAGTATTTAGAGGTAGTCGCTTATGCATGAAAGACCTGTTTTGATTGCCGTATTGTTTTAACAAAACTTCTGGCGACAAAGCGTGCCGAAAGCTTTTTCACAGTGAATAAACGCTATATAAGTGGACAATTTTTATTTTATACCCTTCTGTATCAGTCACCTCTCGGTAAAAGCACATTTCAGGCCTTGAATTTTTTTCTGGGATTGGGGGGGAGGGTTGAGATTAAATAATCGTCCAATATGTTTTTTTTTAAATATGCATACCTAATACAAAACGAAAATGTGTATTTTACATGTAGCACTGTGTATTTCATGTGTGTAAGAAAATGATAATGGTTGGAAAATAGTTTACTTTATGCAGTGCTTTTATGAAGCATTTTCGAATAAAAACGCAGAGACAATTTACCCGATATTCGTGGTATTCACTGAGGTAAAAATTCCATGAAGCGGGTCACAATACATCCATCAGTACGGTTGACGTCAAACTGTTTCAACACTTCAGGCAAAACATTTCCATACCTCACTGGACTTGCGTCAATGGTGGCATTCCCACACAAGGTGCAAATGACAAAACTCCATCTCTATCTTTGGCTACAGGAGAACCATCAAGTAGCATAATCTAGTATTAGTTTAAAAACGCTATTCATTTACACAAAAGCAGAGACACTGCAAACAAATATTGGGGGTGAATGCTCAAACATTATTATTATTATTATTATTATTATTATTATTATTATTATTATTATATACGATGATTCAAACTATTGTGTATTTTAAAAATAGCTATATAACAGGTTCTCGTCATGTCCATTCTTTGAAATTGGAATTGATGTTATTGACGGTTTACATTCAAAACTAATATGTTACGTCTATGCTTATAGAATATATACAATCGAGCGCATGAAACCGTGCCAATATATTGCACACTGCTTTGATTATTTTGGTAAGGCAATACTAAATCGCTTCAAGAATGATCAATCCAGTCCTTTACCTGATTGAAGCATTTCATTTAATGTTGGTATTACTGTCCCTACTTCCTCCCTCCTGAGCCTGAAACAGACACATGTTTTTATGTTAATGCATGCGTCGACAATTGGTTGCTCTTAGAGTAAGCTAGAGAGAGAGAGAGAGAGAGGGAGAGAGAGCGAGAGAGGGAGAGAGAGAGAGTCCTCGCTGATTGTGTGAAATGATTTATCCACTGTGCAATGCGTGGCCTTCTTCTGTACGACATTCCTTCTTTACAATAGCGGTATGCAGCATTTTGGGATTGGAATACATTATACGTAATCAAGCGTTCATAGGTCAATTACCTATTGTAGGTTATGTGTGGTAGAATACTTTCTTTTTCAGAATATTTCTTACATTAATACTGATATTTCTGATATGAACATTGCATATTTTCACAATTTTGGCAGTCGTAACTTAAAAATTAAAAAAATAAAATAAAAAAAGGGATAACACAGTAAAGCAACAAGTTCATTAACCTGGAAGAATCCGTTCTTAGAGCATTATAACACAAACAGAACCAAAATTAATTGTGTGAAGAAAAACTTCACATTTATAGCTGTAAATATTACTAATTAATACAAGTAAACTACAATGTGCAAAATATTTAAAGTATTACAAAAAAAAAAAAAAAAAAACAAACAAAAAAAAAAAACGGTGGTGGTTTAACGTAAAACAGAAACATGGGAACGCTATAGTTTAAAGCCTCTAATGATAGAATTAAAAATGTGCAGATCGATACTCGTGCATTTTATCGAATAGTGCACCGATAGGTTATGATTAACACTGACAATGACAATAAATAACAAATAAGAACTGTTATATTGAAACGGTTATATCCAAACTGTCGTGTACACCAAATCCACGTCAGTTCTTTGTTGCCAACGTGCTAAAAGCCTCTCAATAAGAGTGACATGAATTCTCCTAAAATCTTTTGATCTGTAGCTAGAATGATTACAATACAAAAAACAGTGATTGGTCATTGAGTTTTTTACCTTCTATAGCACGTATGTACATACAATGTACATAGTAGATTGAGAAGGTATTGTATTCCACACAAAAGTTCGGTACCGAAATTTCAGCGAAAATAGATGTTTTGACGACCCCTGAAAAGGTCCGTATGTGTTTGTTTCTGTGTCCGTGTATCTGTGAATAACATACCTCAGAAACCAAAAGTCGCTTAAATACCAAACTTGGTATTTAAGTTAAGTATCTTCCAAGAGTGTGACCAGAAGTTTTTCAGGGAGCTCTCCCGACCCTTGACTACCATTTACATAAAATATTTCTACACATTTTAACATTTTCTTTGAATTAAAATAACCTATGTTCAAGATATGTTTACCACAAACGAAATAAACATCTTAAATTTTCTTAGGACAGTCTCTAAAGCTTGGACATTCTAGATGACGACTCTTGTATAACTGGTAAACCGTAAAACATAGACTAAAACTTACTCTTACTACACAGAAAACGCAATCTCCTTAAAAGACACAATTTATGTTACACATATATATATATATATATATATATATATATATATATATATATATATATATATTGTATATTGTTGTATGTACTTCTGGCCGTGCAAACAAACGGCATTCGATCGTTTCACTTAGCGACATGTCAGTTTCAGGTTATCCTCTCTTATAACTAAGCTTATGCTAACTTCCTCTAATAATATTATCTTATTTCTATATTATCTACGTATATTTATTTGCATTATCTTGCTTGTTGATTATTTCCATTTTCCTGCAGTCATTAGTACTGCCTCGATGCTCTTCAGAGTAAATTCTATGGTAAGGTTTGTTTAGTGGCACTATACCATTATTTTTGTTTCAATACTATGTTCACCAACACCAAATTATGCTTTATGGAGGTAGGTCATTATTTAGATATCACGGCGTTCTTCACTACCTGGAACATTTCCTTATTTAAGGTAATTATTTCACCAGATAAGAATGTTTCATTTTGTTGCTGGGAAAATGTTGAGAAAAAGAGGCCAGCTAGAAACAAATAATTAACTTCAGAAAAAAAGATTAATTCACTTTTGAAACCAAATAAGCATTCGTATCTCATGCAGGGACTTTGGGTGGATGGTAAACCTTACTCCAACAATATTAAAATATGTAACTTTGTGATCGTTTTTCTCTATAACTACAGATTCTAATCGAAGCTACTCATTTTAAAGTAATTATTGTTAAAATTACTGATCTAAAATGAGATTTGATTCTTATTCTGACAAATCAAGCAATAATGGACAGACAGACCGTGGTAAAAGAGGACCCACCCCAGCACCATGCTATGCATACCGATCCACGATTGGAGTGAGTGGTCCTCCCAAGTGCAAACCTCATACGAAATAGCCATAATATTGGCATAATTATACAAAATTGAACGTAACCTATTATTATCTTTGAAGAGGAACACTCTTTGTAATAAATAGAATATATCTCTTAGTGCAGTTTTGCTGTTTTTGAAGTAGTTTTCGAGAAACATTGAAGATTGCTTAATATTAATTCCACTATAAATGAAGTTGTTACAAAACATAAATGCTTGCTCAAATATTTCTTAGAGGAGATTGAAAGATACATATTTTTGTATGTTTAAATACACATTGAATTTACCCAAATCGCAGTGTATAAGCTTCAGCTGTTTGTTTATTGCGCTCATGCTTGTTTTCGAAACAGCAGATTATCAGTTACAAAATTTCTCCCAATGCTAATGCCCAATAATTTGAAATGCTACTTTTTAGTGAAACACATCGTAATAAGGCGCTCTGGCAAGAATTTGTCGAGAAAATGTTTAAAGGAGACGAGCATGCATCATAAAATATTTGTAAGAGTTCTTGATATAGGAAGCATATTGAAATTGGTCAAAGACGCGTTGCCCAGCAATAATAATAATAATAATAATAATAATAATAATAATAATAATAATAAATCCTTCATTATAAAAGATCCTGAAACTGCAGCTGTGTTATAGTTCGCACTATCGGCACACTATTGGATTGTTTTGAGGACACTAGGAGAACTCATTGACGTTCTGCTTTAGTCTTCCTTAGTCAGACACTCTCTGAATTGTATATGTAATTCACAGTAATAGTAAAAATAATAGTTTAACTTACATTTATGAGGCATATCTTTTCATTTGTAAGTGTTCCTATTAATAATTTCCATGATATTATGAATGCTTCCCCAGTGTCATATTCCATATAAGAATTAATTTACGTTACGACCATGTGTTCTTTTCTGCTTATTTGTACACCGTAAGTGTTTACTTGTTCATAGTCATAGAAGCAGAAGCTGAAAAATTACAATTTAACTTGTGTTGAATTTGCTGTATGGCCATATTGTGCAAAATAAAATGGTAGGTATCTCAAGATCGAAAAGCTTTACATTCGAAACAGCTGCTTTCATAGTTTAAATGGATAATCATAGGCCAGCTTTCAACCTGTACACCCCAGAACGTTTTATAGCTCACCTTTAAATCAGTACTTGCCTTCTTCGAGATACACTTGATGGATAATCCAAACATGCCGCTTTACAGGATGAAAAACTTCCGCTTTGCCTGGTTTTGCTTCTGGGGGGTTGGTAATATCTTGCATACATCACATTATCTGTTGTGTAAGGGAAGTTTGATAACAGTGTTTAATGTACACACAGCTAAAAGGAGCATCTGACAGGTTGAAAAGCTTGCGTGTTTCATTTCGATAAAGGAACGAGTTATACTTAGGAATTTCAGCGTCACGTCTCACTGCAGTGCGCCAGTCAAAAGGGGAAGGAGGTGGAGCGAGGGGTTAATGCGAATGTGACAGATCTCCTCCGCCCACCTTCATTATCATCTTTTTATTCTCTACCATTCATTATCGAGCAGTACCTGCTCTTTTCTCTGCTTTGCGTTAACTTACCAAATCCTTCAAGTGCCTGACTGGTTTTGCCTATGAAATCTCGTTGACAGGGATATCAGCAACCTTAACGGTGAGGAAAGAAAAGGAGAGGTGAAAGATTGAGCAGTGAATGAAAATGAAGAAAAGATGCAATGTATTAGAATTTAAAATAAAAATAAAAAGTGTTTAAATTAATGTGAACAGAGGCAAAGGTTTTGATGATTAGAAATGAATAAAAAGTTTAATGTTAAGTGTGATAACTGAATTACCTGGGAGAAATTTTCAGGCGGTAACGTTTGTGGCCCGCAGATGGGAGGTGTTAAGTCAAACCCTTGGAACCGACCAATCTGAACGAACGTTTTTTCTGGCCACTCGCCTCTCACTCAGAGGCCAGGTTTCGATCCCAGGCTAACGCATTGGAATTTGTGGCGAAAAAGCAGCACAGGGGCGGGTTTTCTCCCAATTCTCCGATATCTCCCGCCATTGCATTCCCCTGTGCTCCGACTTCATTCATGTATCATCAGTGTCATCCTCTGTGATACCATAGTAGTAAATGCGGGCGCTAAACACAATAAAAATTACTTTTCTCGTTCGCTAGGCAAATTATGGTTTGGATAATTTATTCCGTGAAATTTTATATATCCCTTCCATCACTATATTTCTTTTCAAAAAAAAAAATTCCCCGATTACAAACTACTCCTTACATGGAATAATTTCTTCAAATTTTGTTTTTCCTCAAAAGTGATCGTAACAATTTTGATTAAATTAAGTATATTAAATGTATATTTTAAATTTTCAAGGAATAGCCTCTGAAGACTTTTTTATTCAGGATGAGTTTTGCAGAATATTGCATAGCGGTTAAACCGTAAGAGATAGACAAACATTTCTACACAACAAATGTAGATCTCAGTAAAACACATAATTTATGTCATACTATATATTTTTCTTCTACAGTTCACCGTTTTCGACATAGTCCTTGTTATTGATTTCACAAAGTTTTCTCAAACGAGACCATTCAAAACGAATTGCACCTCAATTATTTCACATGATGACCAACTTTAAAAGATTTGACTAATATATTCCCTTATTTCTCTTCTACTTACAAGGAAGTAAATAATAGGACCAATTCTGCTGATGTTTATCTCGATTAGCGTGATGTAAATAAAATAATAATCTATTGTTAGAATCTTTTGTAAGAACAGTTTGTATATGGAACACCTAGGGAAAGTTATATATTACACACACACACACATATATAGTCATATTGTTAGAATTTATTCACAAAGTCTTAGTTTATTTTAAGGTGAATGGGACGTGTGAGCGGTATATGAACCTGCATCTATCGCTGTTTTTGACACATTAATGCAAGAGCATTTCTATAATGTCAGTTGAAATGTTAGTTAATGGATATATTATTACTAATATCATAATGTAAAAGCCAAATGCTGATATGTATATATTTGTAAGATACAAAGCAAGTCAAGGTTTGGTGGACTACAATAAATACGAATTTCTGACGAAAGCAGGTAAGACCAAGTAAGCAAGGGCTGGAGTTTATGGCTCAGCTATTGTATTGGGTTGCGTGCAACAAAGTCACTGCAAGGCCAGGGACATTACTTAACTTTAGTTAACATTGTATTTTCTATAATGTTCATGTCACGTGTGTGATAGCAACCAATTAGGCAAGAAAGTAGCAGTGTATAACACTATGACGACACTGTAGGCGCCAAAATATAGTCAGTAACAGCATAGGACATTGACTCCTAGTTCTTGTCCACTTTGTCTGCACCATCGTCAAATTCCAATAATTTGGAGAGGTGAGGGTGGTCGGCATTCTGAAGCCCGGCAAGGATTCGGTCTTGCCTTCAAGCTACAGATGCATCAGTCTGCTCCGATCAACTCTTTTAGACGTTACTCCTGCCCCGCCTTGCCCCTCTCTTTGTGGAAAGGCTCCTCCTCCCAGATCATCATTTCGGTTTTCACCATGGACACTCCACAAACTTGCAGCTACTGCCACTGGCTGAGAAGGCTGCCCTAGTCTTCCAGGAAAACTTCAAAACCGTCGCGGTACTCTTGGACGTGGAGAAGACCTTCGCTACCACGTGGCACCAGAGACTATTATATAAACTTAAGAATGCAGAACTCCCTCCCTCCTACCTACACATCGTTAGCAGCTTCATTCGAGAAAACTAATATATGAAACGAAAGATAATTTCCCGTTTGAGAAAAGTTTAAGTAATTTAAAACTGAAACAAATAACATGGTAAATTCTAAAAAAAATGCATATGACATAAATTGCGGGTTTTAACAAGATCTACATTTTTGTGCACTAAGTTTGTTTCTCTTAATGTTCACCAGTTAATAAAAGTGATCCAGAATGAAGAGATTTTTAGAGGCTATTCCCAAAAAATTCAATATATACATATCGTTTGTAATAAAAATATCTTAAACATATGATATTTTAATCTAAATGTTAGTAATCTTTTTTGTAAAAATCAAAATGCTTTATAAATATAAATCGATATAAAGGGTATTAGTGAGAGGAGATTTTCCGAAAATCTTCGTGTCGCATCCTTAGAAGATGCTGAATTTAAATACCAAGTTTGGCATTTAACGGACTTGTCGTTTTTAAGTTATCCTGTCCATAGACGCACACACATACACACATAGCTTTTTCTAAAAATGCTTTTATGGATTCAGAGCACCCAAAGCATATATTTCCAATGAAATCTGTAACTTAGAATTTTTGAGTGGAATACAATGTATGTTGACGTGATAAAGAACGTAAAGAATTGATGTGTCCCATTCACACTAGTTTTTCTAGCTGTTCCATAACCAAACTTTTCTTACAAAGATTATTCTTTTATTTACATAATGCTAATCGAGATAAACATTAGCAAAATTGTTTTTATTATCTGCCTCTTTGTAAGTAGAAGGGAAATAAGGGAATGTACAACGTTAAAGCGATAGTAAAGTCTTTGAAACACCAGTCGCTGTATGCAACAATTGATATTCAGCTCTCTTTGCTTTTGAGAAAATAAAAAAAAATATAAATAAATAAAATGTTCTATGTAAAGGATAGTTGTCAGTGGAGTAAATTTTCTGAAAATCTTCGTGTCGTATTCTTGGAAGATACTGAACTGAAATATCAATTTTGGTATTTAACCAACATTTCCTAGAGTTATGCTTTCCACAGAAACAAACGGGCCCTTTTTCTAAATACTTAATTTGTTCTATTCACATGAATTCCTCTAGCTGTCCCAAATATATACTATTCTTACAAAAGATTATTCTTTTATGTACATCGTACTAATCAAGATAAAGCTTAGCAGAATTGGTCTTTTTACTTTCTTCTTGAAAGTAGCACGGCAATAAAGGAATGTACAAGCTTTTAAAAGTTGATGGCTCTGTGAAACAACTTGCCGTGGTCTAGGAGTAACACGCCACGTACCCAAGATCACTGGTTCCACTGGTGGAGAACGATGAATTTTTTCGGACGTAAAAATTCATAGCGTGGCTTCCTTCGGAAATGAAGTAAATCTGTTGCTCCCGTGTCGTAGATTTTCGGCACATAAAAAATGAAATTTACTTTAATTTATGGACGCTCCTTAACTGTTGTGCTTCTCATTGTCCCATTTTATACTGGGCGAGAAAGATACTTAATTTTGCTGAGAGGCCTCTTTTATCACGCTTGCGATTCTTTTAATGCCGTAAATCTACAACAGGGAACCAACGGCTTTACTTCCCTTCCGAAAGATGCCAGCTAAGGACTTTTGCACCCGAAAAAATATGCCGTCCTCCGTCGGGTTTGAACCCGTGACCTTGGGTATACGAAGTTAGCATGGTAACATTTACACCACAGAGGGCGACTGCACGTAATAGAACCTCAAGCCTGATGAACAGACTTCTGAGCAAAATTAAGCTGTCTTTCACGTCCAATAGAGAATGATGCGTTGAAAACTGTAGCATTTAAAATATCGTGGATAAATAAAACTCAATTTGAATATTATATGTGGAACAATACAATTTTGGTTAGCTTTGCATGATCAGCAGTTGCGGCGTTAACGTGGTTACGGGTTCGTATCCCGGATGCAGGTTTTGCCTATTAGGAATGGTGTGGAGATGTGGTTGCCCTAGCTTAGGATTTTGCTAGCATGGAATCTCCTTTCAGGTGTGGTAAGACATAAGTGATTTACTTATTTAGTCCGGCCTTTTTCCGCCGTCAAACAAACACGCATTCCTCCTAAATTTTCTACTGTTAAACTATGCTTTACGCGACCGCGACTATTATTACTTAGTACTTTTGATGCAGTGATTTCGTCCGTACTCAAGTCAGTATTAAAATATCTATTTCCTCAAAATTAAAGGTAGCCTGTTTGACTCCATCACGGACCCAAAATATTACATATTTGCTCTGGGGATGTTCTACGCCAAGTGCCAAAAAATGTCGCCTGACCAGAGAGAGAATTGTTTTCTCTTTTCCTGTTATGTTCTCCTTGGGCAGTGTAGCCTCACCCCTTCGGTTTAATGCCCTACCCTAAAACGGTACTGTCCAAACAGGGTAGCTCGCCATCTCGTGACAACTCGGCTACTTAGACGTGTTTGAAATCGTTCTTCCCTGCCTATTTTCAATGTATATTTGTCCCCTCTTGGTTAAATTTATATTATTAGCTATAATTTATTTTTCCTTTTAAATAACTCTTAGCCCCGTGACAAGACATGTACTGTTTCACAGCAGGTAAAAATAGATAAACGAAACAAAAGCTTCCTGTTTGGGAAGATTTACCGTAATTTAAAACTGAAACTAATAACCAGGAATATCTCGAAAACGTTCAACTCTACAAGAAAAACGTATATGCCAAATGTTGGGTGTTATAACAAGATCTACATTTTGCATACTGATAAATGACGATTTTGCATTTTATTTATGATGTAAATATCTTTAACATACGGTATGTTAATCAAAATCTTTACAGTCGTTTTGGAGAAAAACATACTTTTCAAAAAATGTTGCATGTAAAGGGTAATTTGGAGTTGGGGGATTTTCTTTAAAGTTTTCTTGTCGCATCCTTGGAATATACTAAACATAAATACCAAGTTTGGCACTTAACGGACTCTTTGTTTTTGAGCTATCGAAGTTTTGATTGGAATACAATACCTCTTCTGGCTTCTATGTACATCATATGTACATATGTAATAGAGAAAGTACATACGAATATAGCTTTAAGCACACACTCAGGTGAGTTATGGCTATGTAGAAATAATCGGAACAAAAATCATATTTTTTTCATAGCTATACACAGTTTCGTAGTTGTTGGTATTCTGTAAAATATGTCAGCTACGTGTATAAAACTATTTGCTTTTTCATATCTTTTAGCTTCCCTACTTTGCAAACAGGCAAATTACTGACAGTTTTAAGCTAGAATGTAGGCTATAAATACGAAGGGAATTGGTGTAATCTGTATAGTCTCACAGAACCCTACTATACGGATACCAGGGCGCTAATTGGAATTCGTGCGCGATCAATTTCCTTGTTGTTGCAGAAAACACTGTTCTGTTGGGAGGGAAGATGAAATGTGTGAAGAGCGTGTATGGTGCCGCTGCGGTGTACGAGATTGATGGCGCGGAGGGGAGGCGTAAGGGGGGAGAGATAAAGAGCATTTTATGGCGTTTTGATGTGCGTGTAATGAAATCCTTATGGCCATTTAGACATCAAAATGGAAACAGTGGTCTCCTCGCACCTAGGCACGTATGGATGTATAGCATCATGATACAATTTTCGGAAAAAAGGAAAAAAGAAATAGAAAGTGCTTCTACGAATATATCATTGCATAGCTTGAATTGACTCATAACTTATACAATATTATGAAGCTATGATTTGACGTGTACTGAAAGAGAAACCTATTGAAAACTCTATTAGCTGCGTCAGAAAGTGAAACGAGACCATAACTCACGCTCTCATCATCAATAATGTATTAAATAAAAAGAACAAGGGGTAGTATAAAGTACCTATAAACATCTTATTGTAATAAAAACACTATCTTTATTTCCATATCGCATAGTTGATAAAACATTAATTGAACTGAAACTCATTAGTGCTTTAAAATATTTGTACTGATTTATTGATACAATATATAAAATTATATTATATCATGGTATTTAAAATATTATCTTATTTTCTGTTATAAATCCTTCCATAATTATGGGTTGTCTTTAAATCAAAGGATATAGTTAAATAAGGTCCTGCGCCGTGCTTCGTGGGCTTCGACTGGAAAATGAACCCATGCTCGATGGTGCCCTTTCAGATCGAAGGGAAAGTGAGAGCTGAAATAGAAATAGGCAACTATTGCTGCCACCATAGTCAATATTCTGACTGGAGGATGTGTGAAGCTGCCCACATAGATCCGTGTTGGGTGATCGTCCATCTTTACCGTGCGTAAGTGAGCGTGAGGTCTGTAATGGAATTGGCAAACAAGGTCTGTAATGGTTGCTGCAATACGGGATTATTATTATTATTATTATTATTATTATTAGTAGTAGTAGTAGTAGTAGTAGTAGTAGTAGTAGTAGTAGCAGTATTAATATTAGTACTACTAGCGGTAGTAGTAGAAGTAATAGTAGCTGTAGTTGTAGTAGTAGCAGTAGTAGTAGTAGTAGCAGCAGTATTAATATTAGTACTACTAGCGGTAGTAGTAGAAGTAATAGTAGTTGTAGTTGTAGTAGTAGTAGTAGTAGTATTAATATTAGTACTAATAGCGGTAGTAGAAGTAATAGTAGTTGTAGTTGTAGTAGCAGTAGTAGTAGTAGTAGTAGAAGTAGTAGTAGTAGTAGTGGTAGAGTAATAGTAGCAGTAGTGGCAGTAGTTGAGGTAGTAGTAGTAGAGTAGTAGTAGTAGTAGAAGTATTAGTAGTAGTAGTAGTAGTAGCAGTAGAAGCAGTAGTAGCAGTAGAAGTAGTAGTAGTAGTAATAGAAGTAGTAGAAGTAGTAGTAGTAGTGGTAGAAGTAGTAGTAGTAGCAGTACTAGAAGTAGTAGAAGTAATAGTAGTAGTAGTGATAGAAGTAGTAGTAGTAGTGCTAGAAGTAGTAGCAGTAGTGGTAGTAGTAGTAGCAGCAGTAGTAGTAATAGTAGTAGTAGAGGTAGTAGTAGTAGCAGTAGTAGTAGGAGTAGTAGTAGTAGTAGTAGCAGCAGTAGAAGTAGTAGTAGCAGTAGTAGAAGTAGTAGTAGTAGTAGTAGAAGCAGTAGAAGTAGTAGTAGCAATAGTAGAAGTAGTAGTAGTAGTAGCAGTAGTAGTAGGAGTAGTAGTAGATGTAGTAGTAGCAGTAGAAGTAGTAGCAGTAGTGGTAGAAGTAGTAGTAGTAGTAGTAGTAGTGGTAGAAGTAGTAGTAGCAGTAGTAGTGGTAGAAGTAGTAGTAGTAGTAGCAGTAGTAGTAGAAGTAGTAGCAGTAGTGGTAGAAGTAGTAGTAGTAGCAGTAGTAGTAATAGTAGTAGTAGAGGTAGTAGTAGCGGTAGTAGTAGGAGTAGTAGTAGGAGTAGTAGTAGTAGTAGTGGAGGTAGTAGTAGCGGTAGTAGTAGGAGTAGTAGTAGGAGTAGTAGTAGGAGTAGTAGTAGGAGTAGTAGTAGTAGTAGTAGTGGAGGTAGTAGTAGTAGGAGTAGTAGTAGGAGTAGTAGTAGGAGTAGTAGTAGGAGTAGTAGTAGTAGTAGTGGAGGTAGTAGTAGGAGTAGTAGTAGGAGTAGTAGTAGGAGTAGTAGTAGGAGTAGTAGTGGAGGTAGTAGTAGTAGGAGTAGTAGTAGGAGTAGTAGTAGGAGTAGTAGTAGGAGTAGTAGTAGTAGTAGTGGAGGTAGTAGTAGCGGTAGTAGTAGGAGTAGTAGTAGGAGTAGTAGTAGTAGTAGTGGAGGTAGTAGTAGCGGTAGTAGTAGGAGTAGTAGTAGGAGTAGTAGTAGTAGTAGTGGAGGTAGTAGTAGCGGTAGTAGTAGGAGTAGTAGTAGGAGTAGTAGTAGGAGTAGTAGTAGGAGTAGTAGTAGGAGTAGTAGTAGGAGTAGTAGTGGAGGTAGTAGTAGTAGGAGTAGTAGTAGGAGTAGTAGTAGGAGTAGTAGTGGAGGTAGTAGTAGTAGGAGTAGTAGTAGGAGTAGTAGTAGGAGTAGTAGTAGGAGTAGTAGTAGGAGTAGTAGTAGGAGTAGTAGTGGAGGTAGTAGTAGTAGGAGTAGTAGTAGGAGTAGTAGTAGGAGTAGTAGTGGAGGTAGTAGTAGTAGGAGTAGTAGTAGGAGTAGTAGTAGGAGTAGTAGTAGGAGTAGTAGTAGGAGTAGTAGTAGGAGTAGTAGTAGTAGTAGTGGAGGTAGTAGTAGTAGTAGGAGTAGTAGGAGTAGTAGTGGAGGTAGTAGTAGGAGTAGTAGTAGGAGTAGTAGTAGGAGTAGTAGTAGGAGTAGTAGTAGTAGTAGTGGAGGTAGTAGTAGCGGTAGTAGTAGGAGTAGTAGTAGGAGTAGTAGTAGTAGTAGTGGAGGTAGTAGTAGCGGTAGTAGTAGGAGTAGTAGTAGGAGTAGTAGTAGTAGTAGTGGAGGTAGTAGTAGCGGTAGTAGTAGGAGTAGTAGTAGGAGTAGTAGTAGTAGTAGTGGAGGTAGTAGTAGCGGTAGTAGTAGGAGTAGTAGTAGTAGTAGTAGTAGGAGTAGTAGTGGAGGTAGTAGTAGTAGGAGTAGTAGTGGAGGTAGTAGTAGCGGTAGTAGTAGGAGTAGTAGTAGTAGGAGTAGTAGTGGAGGTAGTAGTAGCGGTAGTAGTAGGAGTAGTAGTAGTAGGAGTAGTAGTAGTAGGAGTAGTAGTAGTAGGAGTAGTAGTAGTAGTAGTGGAGGTAGTAGTAGCGGTAGTAGTAGTAGTAGTAGGAGTAGTAGTAGTAGGAGTAGTAGTAGTAGTAGTGGAGGTAGTAGTAGCGGTAGTAGTAGTAGTAGTAGTAGTAGGAGTAGTAGTAGTAGGAGTAGTAGTAGTAGTAGTGGAGGTAGTAGTAGCGGTAGTAGTAGGAGTAGTAGTAGGAGTAGTAGTAGGAGTAGTAGTAGTAGTAGTAGTAGTAGTGGAGGTAGTAGTAGCGGTAGTAGTAGGAGTAGTAGTAGGAGTAGTAGTAGGAGTAGTAGTAGGAGTAGTAGTAGGAGTAGTAGTAGTAGTAGTAGTGGAGGTAGTAGTAGCGGTAGTAGTAGGAGTAGTAGTAGGAGTAGTAGTAGGAGTAGTAGTAGGAGTAGTAGTAGGAGTAGTAGTAGTAGTGGAGGTAGTAGTAGCGGTAGTAGTAGGAGTAGTAGTAGGAGTAGTAGTAGTAGTAGTGGAGGTAGTAGTAGCGGTAGTAGTAGTAGTAGCAGTAGTAGTAATAGTAGTAGTAGAGGTAGTAGTAGCGGTAGTAGTAGGAGTAGTAGTAGGAGTAGTAGTAGATGTAGTAGTAGCAGTATAAGTAGTAGCAGTAGTGGTAGAAGTAGTAGTAGCAGTAGTAGTAATAGTAGTAGTAGAGGTAGTAGTAGTAGGAGTAGTAGTAGATGTAGTAGTAGCAGTAGAAGTAGTTGTAGCAGTAGTAGCAGTAGTGGTGGATTTTTACCAACTAAAAAAAAACACTGTCTTATCCGCTTACCATTTCGGAACTGCTTGCCGCATTTCATCGAAATGGCAGATTCTATATGTATTGTCCGTTACTGTCTTTCCTCTTTTTCCTTTGTCTCCATAATTTCTTTTCATATTTCTTTTACTGTATTCCATGCTTTTGTACTCCCAGTAATGGTCTGCTCTAAATTATGTACTGTTATTGTTTTACCCAATTTTGTGTAAGCTTTGTTCCTATAGGTCTCCCATCTTGGGCAGTGGAGTAGCGTGTGCTCCGCGGTATCAGTTTCTGGGCAGTAGTTGGATTTCTCGCTATTCGTTTTCCCCATTTTTTTTTTTTTTTTTTTGCGTAGTACCTAAATCTTCCATGACCAGATAGTACCTGCGTCATGAAATAATCTAATGATCTGAGCTTGCATAACAGCCACATATTAATGTATGGGCTAATTTTCTTCGTTCATTGTGCCACTTCCATGGTCTCATGCCAGCGCTCTTGCCACTCTTCTATGATTTGTTGTCCTATATTTCTTTTGTCTGCATTAGTGGAACGAATTTTTTCTTCTAAGGTATTTCTCTCTTTTACTAACAGATCTATGGGTACTGCTCCTGAGATGACCTGTAGGGCTTTGGTCGATATGGTTCGATACCCATTTTCCACTCTTAATAATAACTTCCACTGTACTCTGGCCTGGTGGTTTCGGTGCCTTCTTAATGAAGTGTGGCATATTGAGGCGCCATATAATAGATTGCGCTACATAAAATTTGCCTTTTTACAGTTCTTGGGCCCCCAATATTCGGTATTAGTATACTCAGTGCCGCTGTTCCCTCTTCGGCCTTCTTGGTGATTGTTCTAACGTGCTCACCAAAATTTCCACCATCACCCAATATGACACTCACTGACTTTTTTGGCTTAACATCAGTATTGCCTATCCTGAAACTCACATCTGGCCGTTTTCTTGGCCCTTTTAAGATCAGTGCTTCCGTTTTCTGTGGCGCAAGAATTAATTTGTTGGCCTTCATCTACCTGTCTATGCGTATGAGGGATTCATCTGCCTTAAACATTAATTCTTCTGCGTCGGCAGCTGTAGTGACTAACACTAAATCATCTGCAAATCCCAACGTATAAGATCCTGTCGGTAGTTTTAGCCGCAATAAGCCATCATATAAAATATTCCACAATGTAGGTCGCAGGATCGAGCCTTGGGATACTCCTGCAGTAACCTCTACTTGTTTCTTATTACTTAGCGTTATATATCTTGAGTTGAAGTACTCTCGTATTATATTTACTAAATTTGCTGAAATCTTTTTTCTTTGAAGCTCTTGAATGATAATACTCCAAGTTGCAGTCGAAAGCATTTTTCACATCCAGTGTGATTGCGGCTACCCACTTTTCTTTACTGTCATCTTTAATGGCCTGGATTGTAGTTTTGCCTTTTCTGAAGCCATACTGGTTGCAGGAAAGTCCTTCCTCAATTTCTTTGTCGATTCTTGTCCTTATTAGACTCTCATATAGTTTACTCATGGTATTGAGTAAACATATTGGTCGATATGCTGATGGATCTTGAGGTAACTTACCCCCTTTTAGCAACAATATGAGTTTAGCTACCTTCCATTCTCCTGGAAACTCCTGTTGTTTCAGTAACGTATTTAAGGCTGCTAGAATTCATTTAGGGGTTGCCTCAATGGCAAATCTCACTGCTTCGGGTGGAATACCGTCCAATCCCGGCGCTTTGGCGGATTTCATGTTACGCCCTGGTTCATGTAATTCATCCATGGTGAATTCTTTCTCTACACTACATCTTATTTCGGCTTCTATCTTATCTTCATTGCTAGGGAATAACGCCTTTACTACACTTATTTCCTTCTCCTCTGTTAATTTTATGAGAGTTCTATTAGTCAAACGCCCTGTTACTATTTTATATCCTGATCCCCAAATATCCTGATCAAGTTCTTCACATAGTTTTTGCCAGTTTTTTCTCTTGGACTCCTTTATGCGGTTTGTCAATGCTCTTTTCTTCTCTTTATAGTCTACTCTTAACGCTCCTAGGTCCTGCTCTTTTATTCTTCTCTTATTTGCTCTTGTTACTTTGCGCCTGCTCTGATTGCATCTCCTCCTTTGACATTCAATGTCATTGGTCCACCAGTATGGTCCTCGGGAGCTGTCTCTCTTGGTGGCATGTATTTGGCTAGCTAAAGTAGCTTCTTGTATTGCGTTTACCACCTCCTCCCGGGAGACTTCTTCTGTAACGTCTTCTCTATTCTCTTCCTTCCAGTTCATGACAACTTTATGTATATCCCAATCATACTCTACTTTAGTCTTCTCATTTTGCCGACCCTTTCGCTTTGTTGGTTCTTTGATTTCAAAATAGATAAACTTGTGGTCACTAAGTGATTCCTCTTCGAGCATCTCCCAATTCAGGATTTTATTTGATATCATCTGAGTTGAACACGGAATGTCTATAAATGACTCACACTCTCACAAATGTCGGTTTGTTTCCTATGTTTTGTACTGCTAAATCCAGTTCCGTCATCCACTCGACCCAATATTCACCTCTCTGGTCAGTGGTTTGAGCGCCCCACTATGGTGATTTAATATTTAAGTCTCCCATTATAATGCTTTTTCCTCCTTGCGTACTAACGTCTTGCATTATAGATTCTACTTCTTTCTTAAATTCGTCCAGGGGTATATTTGGTGAACTATAACATCCATAAATCTTAAATTGTTTGACGTAAATGCAGACATAACCATTTTCTAACCTCCAATCTATTACCTCTATATTTTTGTTTAGGAAGTTGATAGCGACATCCATCCTATTATCCTTAATCAATTATTGCTGGATACACACTTTAAATGTTATTCACTTACTATCATTATGTCAACCTTCTTCTGCATTGCAACTGCGTATGCCATATCATGACTACCTTGTGCCCTCATTAAATTAGCTTATAGGATTTCTATGGCTGTTGAACCCATTATCGTTTTTATTTCAACCTTCTTCGTCTAATGTCACCTTTCATCTTTTTGTATAGAGGGCAACTCATTTGGTCACTTCTGTGGCCTCATTTTTTACACGTTATACAGACATTTATGCATTCTCTGGCTATATGACCCTTCTCCTCACAATTCAAGCAAGATCCAGTTCTATCATCTTCCTCCTTACATTGATACGCTATTTGTCCAAATCCAAAACACTTAAAACACCTAGAGAATTATATTCTTTCTCTAATCTGGCAGCTGACCCATAGTAGTAGAAGTAGTAGTAGTAGTAGTAGTAGTAGTAGTAGTAGTAGTAGTAGTAGTAGTAGTAATAGTAGTAGTAGTAGAAGTGGTAGTAGCAGTAGTAGCAGTGGTAGTAGTAGTAGTAGTAGTAGTAGTAGTAGTAGTAGTGGTAGTAGAAGTAGTAGTATTAGCAGTAGTAGTAATAGTAGTAGCCGTAGAAGTAGTAGTAATTATAGTAGCAGCAGCAGCAGTGGCAGTAGCATATGTGTAGAAACAGTGATAACCAAATGAGTGCAATGTTTTAAGATAGCAGACCAAGCAAGGCAGAGAAGTATTAGCTAAGCAAGGCTGCTTCTAGCAACGACAGAGCCCCATGCTGATTAACTTGATGATGTTACGCATGGATATTTCTGAATCTGAGATATTTCTCAGGAAGGCGTTTTAAGCCAAAGCCATTTTCCACCCAAAATGCTATGTTCTTGTTCGTTCTATTGAAACCGTGATAACAAACAGCACCATAAGTCTCACAGGAAAGCCAAATTAAGCGTTCTCCCTAATTTTATACTTAAATATTATTTTGGTTTTTTTTATCCCCATATTAGATACATGTGGCCAATATAAAGATTCCGGTAAGAATACTTTAATATGACAAATTTACTTGTGTAAAATATGAAAGTAATTATTTAAAGAATAAATTATTCACAGTTATAAATTAAATGTTTGTCTTTTAATATCTTTGACAATTCCAGTCCTCACTTAATAGTGCGAGTGTGAATGGGAGAAGTTGTCATTTCTGGGGATATTTTGTCAGGCAATAGCTTATACTTCTTCTGAGTGTCATATGTTCGTATTCTCTCAGTATGAGTACCAGCTGGTTGCTGTGTTGTACACCATACGCTCTTTCTCGCACAATGTCCACAAAGTATGGGAACCTGAATTCGGTGTAAAGGATGCATGAAGGAAATCTGTTAGTTGTGTCGCAGTCGTTCTAGGCACCTAATTTTGCACTGATGGCAGCCCGCGGATTGTGATCCCAGATCCCCAGACCTTATATCCTATAGGATTAGTCGAGGATAATCTCACGATACAGGCGTAATTCAAGTATGGTAGCATGGAAGATGAGATACAACTTCCAGAGCACAGCAGTGCGTAAAGTGATATTTGTCTTGACATGCGGAGTGAAGATTCTCTTTCAAGTAAAGGGGAGAGTATCAGAGTTTTATTTCTTTCCTTTAAGCGGAAGATAGGCAACCGAGGCACTGCAATCATCTACAGTGTTGGTCTTCGGATTACACATATTATAAAAAAAGCAAACAAACAAAAACACAATACTGTGTGCATTCTCTTAACAATAGCTTAATAATAAGCGCTTCTTTATCTTCTGGGTCTAACACACGGAATAAGAGTGAAGAACTAATCTTCAAAACCCTCCCGTACAGTTTATGTCACATCTAAAATACTCTTCTCTGGCATTCAATCCGGTAAGTCGTTCCTTAGTTCAAGTGCTTTCCTCCAAATGGAGGATCATGATGGTTAGGTTTGTGACCGTAGTTTTTGTTGTGATATAATAGTTACTCGTCTGGTATGAATAAATAAAATGTGCCGTAGAGTGAAACCTAACTATGCTCCTAATTTTAGGGTTTTCCCCACTTATTTAACATAGACGGAATATCTTTATCTTCATCAACCAATAGCCAATATATTTTGGTTTGAATTCAGGTCCGACACATCCATTAGTATATGACTAAAGTCGGGCAGAAAATTGCGTAAGGGAAGAAAAGAATAGAAACAGTTTCCCTGAATAGCTGGAAGGTAATGCTGCTCAATGACCGCGACCAATGACTTAAAATCTGTCTGTGAAATTGTCGGAAGCAAGAGGTAGGTTTGTTTTTATCTTTAGTCCACAACAGTTGCTGGATCAGTCCGTCTCGTTTTGGTTTGATGTAAAATATGTAGTAACTAATAATTATCTTTTGAGCACAGATTGATTTGATCCTCAGAACGAAGAAAAATGACGGAAAAAGTAAAGCATAAGCGGAGTGCTAGAACAGGTAAGGGATTGGGACTTGGCAAAGGTGATTTAGTATTTTGCGACATACTGTGTGTATGTGTGTATGTGCGTGTACACGTCAAGATCACCAGTCCTCAGAGTGACGTACCTGGTTGACGTTACAGTCCGCCACTGATACACTTGTTGTCTTCTGCTACTCAGGAAGTTTTGGTTCAGTCAATGGTAGAGCATGTTTTTGACTCACCCAGTGGGGAACCAAATAGGAATACACATTAAATTAACTTAAATAACACAACACAGAATTTCTACATATAGTACTTTATTGGACTGAAAATAATGCCCGTCGTCGTGTAGCATACTTATGGGTACAAGCACTCAGCTTACAATATGTCTAAGGTTCGGAGTTATGTTATTACTGCGCGACACTACCACATTCACTGTTCACACTTCGCATATCCAACCGGCCTCTTAGCACCTCACATCTCAACTCACTGCTGTCCTCCTGCCTTCTGTCCAGGTAACAGATATACACCTCTTTCCTGAATGCTTAAAATGTTACAATGCAATTTCGGGGGTAGGGGAGATCCCCTAGTCGACGTTGTAAACACTTTCCCTTAGCTTAATCAAAGAGATTCTGTCTGGCTTCACCCTCTGTTCGTCAAACCCTGACTTCTTGCAACAGACGTTTATACATGGGAACAAACAAATAGTATATAAATAATTAATATATCCGTAATTGGTCATGCTTCTGAATGATACCGTTTCATATATGCCCCTGGATATTAATAGGCTATCATTTCTTCTGATGAACGATATTAATAGACAGTTTTCCTTCCCTGCGACATTCAGGCCGAAGTTCAATTTTTTTTGTATTTCCCTTGTGGTGATTGCACTCTTCACAGATACAATATTGATCGTCTGTAATGCCGAGACTCTTTCTCAGTTTCCCCAAATCCTTGCTCTACTCATGGGCACACCGTTTTTCTAAGCATTCAGAAATTCTTTGTACAATCACTAATATAATTCCTGTTTACCCTGGAAATAAGTTCTTAATCTAACATTACTAATATGTATACAAATATCTTTAAACTCCTACTGCCCAGTGTTTGCTATAGTGCTTATTACTATTACAATGTAGATGCTTTCCTTTAAAGCCGTTTTAACCTTACATTCACACCTTATACATTCTCAAACAAACACATATCAAGTTTGACAATCAAACTTTATCTTTAGACACAATAATATTCTTAAAATGACAATATATACCTTTGTTGACTACCTGAATCCCCGCATTTCTGTTACGTAAGTACTATTACAGTATTTCAACCTGTTTATTCTTTTTATATTTTTGTGCAATTTTGTTTTCATTTTTTTTTTCATACTTTACAGTTATAACTGTCTCTAGCATAAAGAATTCTTAGTTTTCCTGACTGTAAGTGTGCTCCCTGCATTCTTTAGAATTACGTATAGGTTCAACATTAGTATTCTCGGTATGGTTGTGACGCCCATTGTTGGAGTGAGTGGAAATTTCGTCTTCGGATAGGTATCCTGTAATACGTCCTGTATTACCTCTTCTTTTTCGTGAATACACCAGGCTCTGTCGACCTCGTTGATACTTCCCTTGGTTATCGTAATTATTTGTGTTGGGTTCTTCTCTCGGTTCTTCGTCCCCTAGCGAAGGTTTCTCCTGGTCTTTCAAAGTGGGAGATGGGACGCAAATATCTATTTCTAAGACTATGGTTAGGTGCATTCCTACAGTCTTGTTGGCCACGCCTCCAAATGTCATTACTTTGTCTGTTTCTGTCAAAGTGCCAATTACGACTTGATTAGTTAGTAATCTTGAGATTTTAATACAGAAGACAAATCCACCATTGAAATTATTGTCCTTAGTTTGTGATATTTTCCCTTGGTGAATATTGCCCATTGCATAATTTTGCTCTTATTCTCTGTTGTTTGTTCGCGTTCCACTATCTTCCTAGAAAGATACGTCGGAAGAAGTTGAAGCTATCTTCGGGTGACATTGCTATGTTTACCCAGTCCAACGTTAGAATCAAGGGATTTTCTGGTCACCGCCATTCTTAAGGATTCTGGCACATTTTTAAGGTTAAAATATTCTGTTAACTCCTCGAGAAATACAATAGGAAAGTCGTTATTCTCTTCCGAGAATCGAGGCAATGGGATCTCATTCAGTATACTAAGGACAGTATTATTACTTTCTCCTGAATGGTACGATAGTCCTGAATTTGTTTGAAAAACATGTGGAGGTGTACTTATATTTCCCTGACCTGCATTTCAACTGGAAGTTTCACAATCATTTCTAAGGCTATTAATATTTTCTGGTGGAACATTACTTAATAAGTTACTATTATTTATTTACATGTTCACTTACACAGGTTGGGATGAGAGTTTGCCTCTTTATATCTAATTTCGCTACCCGTTCACATATCTCTTTGTGAACCTTTTTAATCTCGACTTGGGACTGTTTAAGTTTTTATTTTATTTCTAAGTTATTGCTATCTACTTCATTCTTTAGCTGGTGCAATTTCTCAACCCATTCTTGGCGTTGTACATTTATATCACTTATTTTCGTATCGATTAAAACACTATCTCCTTTAACACTGGTATGTATTAAATCTACTTCATCCCTGGTATTCTCTATTAATGAAGTCAGCCTACTATTTGTATTTTGGATCAGGCCTGTCAGTCGACTATTCTGGGTTATTAATGCCGTATCTAACTTCCCTAGCAATTCTCTTTCTTTCCCACCAATTTCAGCTTTTACATCTTCTACTTCTTTCTGAACTTTCTTAGAAAGATGGGAAACTTGGGAATCTAGTCTACCCTGAAAACTATCCCACTCTTTCTTTTGTTTATTAAAGTTACTGCTTATCTCCGTCATCATTTCAGCCTTTTGTTCCTGCAATTCATCCAATTTTGTGGTCATTTCATAGCTAAGGTTCCTTTTCTGTTCGTCAAATTTTAACGTCAGGGCGTTAAAGAATTGTTCCAAGCAAGCTGCAACAGGCGTTTCTTTTGTGCTTGGAATTTCACTAAGATCTAAACCTGCACTCTCTGTAACATTAGCTACCTGACTCAGCTGTGCTGAATGTAAGCTATTTCCCTCTAAGCTTGATATGGTTTTCCTCTCGTCAGCTGCTTCAAAGTCTTGCGCGCATCCCTGTTGATATTCTCTACAGTTTACATCCATGTCATTCTCTAAGATACCCATGTTTTCGTTTAGATTCTCTTGGTCAGACATTTTACGAGTTATAGTTTTCCTATTTCTTAACAGTATAAGTCAATTATATATAAAACTATTTCTACCTTTGCTGGGTACAGTTGATGTTTGATAGTCCTGGTAATCTGGAAGTGCTAGTTGTAAATGATGCTATTCTGGAGGTTCTAGGAAGTGGATTGTATTTCTCGTAGTTCTAGGATTGGCGAAGATGTAGAAACAGTACACCGTACCCCTTCCTTCCAGATGTATGCTGACCGTTGGACGTCCTGCGGTGTATAGTTGTCGCTCTGGAACATGGTTGCTCTAAGCTTTGAGCTGCCTTCGCAAGTCATCGGTGATCTCGTTGTGGAGTTGATCTGCAGTCTTGTAGTAACTCTGACGTTCTTCTCAATTTTCAGTCTACGTTGTCGTCATTTTATTAGTTTGTAGCGTTGATTCCCATTTGTTTCTCGCCCCCCACGTTGGTAAGTAAGCCAAATATGCGGCATACTGTGTGTATGTGTATGTGTGTGTACACGTCAAGATCACCAGTCAACCTGGTTGACGTTACAGTCCGCTACTGATACACTTTTTGCCTTTTGCTACTCAGGAAGTTTTGGTTCAGTCAATGGTAGAGCATGTTTTTTGACTCACCCAGTGGGGAACCAAATAGGAATACACATTAAATTAACTTAAATAACACAACACAGAATTTCTACATATAGTACTTTATTGGACTGAAAATAATGCCCGTCGTCGTGTAGCATACTTATGGGTACAAGCACTCAGCTTACAATATGTCTAAGGTTCGGAGTTATGTTATTACTGCGCGACACTACCACATTCACTGTTCACACTTCGCATATCCAACCGGCCTCTTAGCACCTCACATCTCAACTCCCGTCTGTCCTCATTCCTTCTGTCCAGATAGCAAACATACACCTCTTTCCTGAATGCTTAAAATGTTACAATGCAATTTCGGGGGTAGGGGAGATCCGCTAGTCGACGCTGTAAACACTTTCCCTTAGCTTAAACAAAGAGATTCTGTCTGGCTTCACCCTCTGTTCGTCAAACCCTGACTTCTTGCAACAGACGTTTATACATGGGAACAAACAAATATTATATAAATAATTAATATATTCTTAATTGGTCATGCTTCTGAATGTTAGCGTATCAATTTCCTTATCAACATAAACCACTGTGCATTATTCCATGAATTCGATACACTCGAAATACATGTTTACGTGATTTGTTATCGTGGATTAGTTTTATAAATGGTGTTGCCGAAGCAAATAAAATATAAAATAATAAATACCAGCTGGCAGATATTCCGGTTGAAATTTGTGTTTTAACAATATTTATGTCAGGATTGGGGGCTAATATCTATATATTCTGTTCGAACTATTCTTAGGAAAGCCTTGGAATTCCGTTCTATTTGCATGGTCAGGAGTAAAACAACAGAAAAAGGAAAGAGAAAAAAATTTAAGCACTCTAAAACTGAATCAACTAACAACGAATCTCGGAAATGGTTAACTCAAAAAGAAGTATATGGCATAAATTGTATATTTTAACGAGATCTATATTTTTTGTGTAGTAAGGTTATCTCTTAAGGTCTACCAGTATGCAAAAGTTATCCAGAATGAAAATGCCTTCAAATGCTTTTCCCAGGAAATTCAAGATATACGTTTAATTTCTGTAAATATTTTTAATATACAACATAATCAAAATCGCTATAGGCATTTTAAAAAACAATAAACTTTGATAAAAATTAAATAAGAGTGTTATTTTGGAATGAGGGGATTTTCTTGAAAATTTTCCTACGTATCATTGGAAAACGCCGAACTTATATATCAACTTTTGTATTTAACTGACTTTTTGTTTTTGAGCTATGGGGACACACATATACACACATACTTTTTTCTAAAATAGTTTTTTGATTCAGGGGTCTTCAGAATATGTATTTCCGCTGAAATTTTGATATCAAATTGTCGGGTGTAATACGATTCTTCCTGTATTTACTATGTACATTGTACATACGAGCTAGAGAAAGTAAATATTCGTTGCACTGAAGAAGGTCAAGAAAACACACGGAGTTTCGCATTAACCAAAGTGATACACTAATTGAGTTTTTCTCAGACTTATTCAAAAGCACCTAAATAATCGTTGGATTTGCTCTCGGCTACACCATAGGTGCTTACCATTTCCCGACTCCAGGAATTTATGTGCATTTCAACTTGGAGATAATGGTCAGCTTATCAATTCTGAATTATCTAACTGCGACCATAACTTTAGCTACAGAGAAAAGTTGTGTTTATTTACCTTAGGTGTAATTGGTCCATTGCAAATTTGTTTATTTACCTTAGGTGTAATTGGTCCATTGCAAATTTGTTTATTTGCCAAAATGGATTAAAGTTAGTGTTATATTTAGTAGTATACAGGAATTATACAGTAATACTCATATGTGTTTGGAGACGTTTGCACTCCAGTCCGAGTAAAAGGAATTATATGTGAGAAATTAATGGAAACAGGTTTTAATAACATATTTTGTAACACATTATCCAGGGAATCATCTTAGCCTATGTAAACGTCATTTTCACTTAGGCCTCTAGACTGTACAGGTACGAATCTTTGGGGACAGCTGATCTGTTAGGGTATAGATACATTTTTAATAAGCAGAACCTTATTAAATACGGTGATTCAAAAATACTTTTACAAAGTTAGGAATGGACTTCTTATATAAAAGAGTAATACTTACATAAAGATATGCTCCAAAATTCTTCGTTTTCGAATTGTTAATAAATGAAAATTTTCGTTCAATGGCTTTCCTAATCGAAATTGAGGATGGTTTTCTTACACCGAAAAAAAAAAAAGGTAGGTTCACATAAACATATGCTCCAAAATCCTTCGTTTTCGCACCATTAATTTAATAATGAAAGTTTTCGTTCAATGGCTTTCCTAATCCAACCCAACAACTTGGAAGGCTTTGGACGCATTGTACCTTGCGGAGGTGATATTGACTGTGAGTCATTGTATATGCATGTTTTGAATTAACTGAAGGTGACTTATTGCACTTGTGTGCACGTGTAAATGAAAGGATCTTCCTTTACTGAGCAGGCACACATGATTATACGTACGGTCAGGTAAATGTCAATGAACACGTCTGTATCAGTTGTCGACTCCAGACCGAAGATAACCGAGCCATCCAACCTTTGCTGCGGTCTATCGTCGCATTGAGGAGATAGGATCCATCGAGGAAGACAGTTCTTCGCATGCCCGACCAGGAAGGACATATTATTATCCAGTGGTCGAAGAAGGTTCCATTATCAACTCAAGATGTGATACCTACTTCTCATGGTACAGCGTGGAGATAATTCAAGCAAAGCACTTGTATCCATTTCATCTCCAACCAGTAGTTGGAGATGATATGGTGATACTTTTAGGGCAGGCAAATATCCGCAATACGCAAATTACAGATATAGCAGGATAGTTTGGCTTAGGTACCTTTACTTATAAAGAAGATCAATGCGTCTATCCTTCATGCTGGCATATCGCTTGATAACATCATCGTACCCTGTCTCCTGTTTCTACTCGAATGAAGAAGTTCGCGTTCAGTAGAAGTCGTCGTTAAAGCTGTAGCCCTGTCCTGTCCCTTTATGCTCCTTAAGTAAGACTTCACTCTGTTCAAGCAAGAGAAGCTTCTCTCGACACTGCAACTTGTGGAACGAATTTTTGCAGCTAAGGCAAACAGACTGTAACGTTCCGGTAAGACTGTTTAAATATCACTTTCCACAAACAGCTTAATAGCTTCAGTTACACTTTTAGACAATAACTGGTCAGAGTAGACAAACTCGAGTTCTCTGAATCTTGAAAAGGCAAAATACATGCCATAATAATTTTGTATTGAAACCATCTCCTAGGTGGGAAAACGGAGATGAAATACTATTTCACAATGTAATGCAGCAATTATTAGGACCTAAATATGTGCATTTTTATTTAATAGATATTTACAAAAGGAAGTTAACTTCTAATTTTCTGTTTCTTCAAATTACACGATTGTTACACACCAATAAATTTTTCGCACACATTCGTTGACTTCGGGAGAGGTCGTCAACAGTAGGCAGAGCAAGCAAATTTACTCTCTGCGGTCTTGATGCACAACTCATGCTCCACTTCAGCATTTTTAACAGCATTTTCCCCAATGCTTACTACCGGTTACCAAATACATGGAACTGTGATCGTGATATTAGCTAGCTCAGGGTTTGCCTGCCCTTTGCAGACAAACAAGAATTGCCTTTGCATCCTTCCAGCATCTAGTGTATTCTCATTTAAAAATCATTATTTCCTTCCAGAAGAAGCAATTTTCTAGAATCCTATCTTTCAAGTACCTCTAATTATATGGAATATAATATTAAATGTAAATTTTGTTTTGTTAAGAAAAAAACATTTCATTTTAGATTTATACTCACACATTCCGTTATGAGTATTATTAAAGAGTTTTTAGAAATATTTTTGAAACTACTAGGTTGGGCTTGGCCTACCCTGCCTACCCTGAGGAGCCGCCTCTGCCTCCAACGTGTACAACACCCACTAGGGAGAACTATTGCCGATGGTTTCTTGCACAAACTGCCAACCAATGTTTCTCTCCTCATTTTGTTCATAGACCAGATAATGTGGTCTGACCACTCTCCTTTCACCAAGTTGGCCAGAGTTCAATCCCAGGGATATTTATGATGGGCAAAGCGACACAAAGTTCATATCCCATGGCGCCCATATAGTAAAAACGGCGTTAAACACTATCGAAAAAAAACAAACAAGGCAACTTTTGGGAGATATGGGACAACAAATGTCCACAATCCACACGATTGGGCAGTTCTTAATTGTTCTGTACAGTGCAACAACATCCGTTTAGAATTAATGTGTGGCAGGAAATTATAGGTGATTATCCCGTAGGCCAATATATTGTCCCAGTTGCTACAGAGACTTTATTCAGAACATCCTCCCTGACTTACTAGCTGCAAATAAGAAGAAACATATGCTTTATGTATGATGGGGCTCCAGAACATTTTAGACTCGTTGTTTGAGATGGCTGCTTGTTAATACCAAACATTTGGATAGGTAGAGCAGGATAAATCCTATGGTCTCCCCAGATCTCAAGCCATTAGATTTTTATCTTTGGGGCACTTTAAACAGTTGGTTTATGCAGCAGACATCCCGACTAATAAACTCTTAATCGACGGGTTATGGAAGCCTGCGAAACCATACAAGTATTTGACGTCGTACGATAGTGATGCTTCAACGAGTTCGGCGTGTCTAGATGCAAGAAAACGCCATTTCAGCGTTTGCTATAAGTTGTATTTGGGACATTTGAAGCTTTTGTCATAAGTTGTGTTTGTGCTGAACACATCCTAACACATCCATTAATGTTTCACTTTAAAATGTTCTGATTAATATCTTTTTGAATCTCAGTAAATGGAAAACAAAGGATTTTGGGACATATGTATATATTAGCATCTTTTTCTTGTTTGGAACCAATCTCCAATTTATGTTTAAATCATTCTATATAACCCGTATTATTTATTCTCTTTCTCTAATAGCTTTCCCACAAACCAATCGCATACTTCGCTACCTGATGTTTTTGCATGTTCGTAATTGCTCCGCAAAATGAACAGTCCCTGTCAGTGTAGACCATCCGTTTTGCTTCCGCGTGTCTACACTTATACTTGGCTTGTAGTGCGCGTCATTGGTCTTTCAGAATGTTACGACTCAGTTCTAATACAAAATTCGTCAACGCGAGGCCTGCCCATAGTGACAATATAGAATAAAACAGAAGGAAATTATACATCAGTGCAACGTTCTACGACTTTGTCACTCCGTCATAATATTAACAACAATAATAAAAATCATAGTCATAATAATGAAGAATGTAAAGTAGTAATAAAATTCTTCAAGTCTCCAATGACAAAACTTATTAAGTAAAATGTTTGCATTCACTATTATTGACGAGCATTATCTTGTACATGCAAAGATTCGGTATGGACACTCATATTCATTACAAAGTTATATATTCCTAATGCGTAACTAGCATCTATAAAAAAGAGAATCAATTCTCTCGGTAACATTAACCAAACTTTTCCCAAGGAATGTTTTCAAATTAAGCAAAGCAACATTTGGAGCTCTCATTCAAATGTTTAACCGTAGCAACGGGCTGATACGGTAAAAGAGAACATATAAATCTCAAATGGTTCAGCCAGTAATTGGCTAGAAATTGTAAATATGCTCCTTTTAAGTGGTAGATAAATCGCTGAGCTAAAGCATTAGTAAACTCTCTTAAAACGTCGGTCCCTTGTGAAACATTTTAATTATTTTTATTTTTCCATTTATATAGCCTTTAACATCTAAGGTCATATAGGGAGCTTTCTATTAGAAACAACTCGCTTTTAGGTTCTTTACGTTGGGTTTAAATCGTTTTATTTCTGACAAACACACACACATACACACACACTCACACACACACAGACACATTCACTTTCGCATACTTCCAAACTCTGTGGCGGATAGGGAATAGGGCCAGATCAGTCGTGTTTTGGTCAGAATTTGGAGAGGTAGAACCAGTTTGAAGAATTCAATGACATACTGGGATCTGAGCTACGGATCTCCTGGTCTGACCACCGAGTCACCATGACCATATGCCGGCACGGAACTAAATTCTCCAACTCACTGGACTGAAGCCAGGAGATCCGTGGTTCTGAAATACCTTGTAATGAGGTGATTTATTCAAGTGGCAAAATTGCAATTCATCAGCAGTGTCCGCTTACCTGCCATTGGAAGATGCCTTACAGATCACGGTCATCGGATTCTATTCCGACAGAAATGATCAGCCTCTTATATTCTTGTTCCAACTGTCGTAGTATTGTTTGTGGTGGCGTCGTTGTGACAGTATGGCGCTATCAGGTAGTCTACTTGGAGTTGATCGAGGGTTGTTCGTGAAATTCTCTACATTAAGAGTGTACATACCTTACAGATTCCCTTTGTTGCACTGGCTAAGCTCGTTCTAGTAGACCAGGAGTTTTCTCTTACTCAGGGGGAAAGAATAACAAAGGTGTGTAACACTTTTGGTAGACTCAAATAAAAGAGAAATGTCATTTAATTCACTGTAGACTTCCTTTATTGGTGAATTGTTGTTCGTTTAAGGTATGAACCCTACGAGCGACTTCCGATATAACCAATCGCGAACTTGATGAAGTAATTTTATTTAAGTGCTAATTCCACTTTTACGGAGTTGTTATATCTTTACACTCGACACCGTAATCTTGAGTTTCTCGGTCCGCATAACATTTACGGTAATAATTGCTCGTCTGATTAACTTATAAAATACCGTTTTCCTACAATGTACGCCACGCAATTTCTTAGTCCCATTTCTTATACGTGTTTTCCTACATTGTGTGGCTTACTTTATGAGCCGTGTTTAACTTATACGTAATTCCTACATTGTGAGCAACTTTATGAGGATTTCTTGTACGCACATCATTTATATACTAAAAGGTCGAGTATTGCCCTCCTTTTTGATTGGCTGGAAAAGGGCGCTTAAAGTGGCGTTTTTACGTGACTATCGGGGATTTTTATTTATTTTACACCCACGTGACCTTGTTCTACAATGAAAAATTCCTTCTTACAACTTTTAAAGGGAAAATACCTTTCTTCCTCTAAAGTGTCGTTACTTGAGTCCCTAATGCACTAAAATCCGTGCTATTTTTAACAAAGCACGTAGCCCTGAAGAATACAAAGGGAGTTTCTGCACGCCACGGTACTGCGTTCTACTGAGCATATGTTTCTTATGTTAAATATTACAAACTAATGATTAAACTAATAATTTATGCGTCGTGCTAAAATACTGTCGCACAACTATCTTTCTTTTTGCTAAGTCTTCTAATATTCTCAGTTGCAAAACTCGTATCATCTCTCACACGTGATATGAAATAACACTTCGACTTGATTGAAACATGATTGCTAACGTTGCATCTGCAGTGAGAGTACTGTAGTTGAAACGCTATTCTCAGACGAGTGAAGGACGTAAACATTGTCGCTGTTTCGCATATTTTCCGGTGCGCCTCGTCGCTTTGTTGAGAAGTGCATTTTATTGTTTAAGGTAATCCCTATTGTTACAAAGATAGAGTTAGCAGGATTTGTTACCTTTTTGTGTCCTATATGAGAATTAGAATAAAATTCATCACCAGCTCATAATTTGAGAAGCCAGCTAATTCTGGAAAATAAAATATGTTTGTGAAATTCTATTTATTCCGCTCTTAATTTCGTAATACAACTGTAAAGCAGAAAAGGTGTATGTGTGTGTGTGTATGTGTATATATAAAATAAAACTGTAATAATTAAATAATTGATATTCAGAAAAACCGTAATATTCTTAAAGTGGCATAATGATATCAAAGTTTTCTGAATATAAATGTTGACAGTAATTTTAGGTTCTGTATCGTCTTAAAACTTGGACTTTTAAAACCATTAAATAATGTGGAAATCCGACATTGATTTGTGTGTACTTCCTTTTGTATATTAGCGACATTGATAGTGACTCAAGTATGGTTTTCACCTTACGCGAAAAATTAAATCAGTCACATTATTATTAAGTGTTACGCAAAGAACTATGGTTTACACAGAATCTTAAGCCAAATATTTATTCTGTTCCTGATTGTTTTATTCATCTATTCAACACCCTGTGCAAAGTTGAGTAGAAAACTTGCTACTAGAAGTAGATAATTTCATTTTAATAATATCTTCTCTGTCTCTACTAAAACTAAACCTCTTTCGACTTTCATTTCGTATATATAAAAACTCCAAAATGTTTGTACTGTTCTCGGATTTTAACATCTAAAATTGTTTACCCTTAAATAAAGAACTGGATAATTTGTTGTGTATCTACGCGGTTGTAAGTGGGAGCTGGAAAGTAATCAATTTAAGCTACGTTAGTCCCATTTAGAGAATAGACTATGTTACCAACTCGACTAAACCAACTCGTCTTAGAGGCATGCCTATTGAATGCAGCTCTAGGATTCCAATTTCGTCGTCACCGTTCTCCCTGGTTTTTCTGAGTTCTCATAAATGGCGTAATTTAGGAAAGTACCACAAATGGAGGTGTGATAAATTTCCCTCTCATATTTTGTATCTCGATAAATCATTTCATATTTGGTCACGGAATTCACTATTATATTAAACGCATGCTGAAGGAGTAGGCGCTAAACATTGTCAGAAAGGCTCTATGGGAAGTTCTTTCCTTTACAATGTGAATTTTATAAAAATGAGGTAAACTATTTTTTTTAAAATCCATGTATTATTACCCTTTACGGAAAAGTTTAGAGAAAGTAAATATATATGAATTATTTATAATTCAACTTTTCTGGTAAGACTATTACCTCTTAGAAAAGTATTAGGTTAATTATATAAAGAATTCGGATATTTTTCATCACTATTGTTCGTGTACAAAACATAAACCATTTGTTTAATTCATTGCTGTCGTGGCCTTTATAATGCCACTATCTTAGGCAAATAATTGAGGTAAAAAACTGGAGGGAATCGTTAAAAAAACAAAAACAAAAAAAAAAAAGACAAAACCAGATATTTACTTAAAGGCCTAGGAAGAACTATTACAGGAAACAGCAAAGAAACACTTGCGGAGTTTCACAATGTTTTTACTGGAAATGTTTTAACAAACACACATTAAACATATAATTGATTTTACTGTTAATGCATATTTCTTAGGATAAGTTTTACATTTATTATCTACATCTGTAAAACATAGTCCTTGAATTAATAATTGGAAAGCTAAAACACACGATAAAAGAAACGACTAATTGTCCCGATCAGGAAATGGGTTTTTCAAAATTTTAAAAATGTAGGCCTATCAACAATTTTTCGAAGGCCGAAAAAATCCCACTTCTTCCTACCCTTGGCGACTACGCAATGAAACCTCGCTGTGCCCTTAAAAGCGATCTGTCCCTTGGCGAATTTCCAGTTAGATTGAAGGAGTTCTTCCCACGGTGGCCCGCCGAAGACAGAATTAATGAGTAGACGAACTTTTCCCACCAGACCATAGCGGAATCTCACTATGTAGATTTTGGATTTTGCTTATACCAGAAATGCGTGGGAGAACCATAACTGACGCACAAGTTGTGAAAGGTGGACAAATAGTTTAAATGTAGTTTTGATTATTATTTTCTGAAGAACCGCATAATGTGTGTATAATGACAAATATACCTTATGGTTTAATTTTACTAATATTTCAGAAAAGGTACTTTGATACTTAATTGGAAAACAAGACAAGAATATACATGCCAGGTGGCCCAACTGCTCCATGTTTCATTTGTGCAGATATTCTTTTGTGGGTTAAAATAGTTGCAGAGCCCAACGGGACTACTTCAAGTTAAAACCCGATAGTGGAGAGACGAAGAGTCCAACCTTATTCTTCGCAATAGGCGCGTCCCGCACATCGTCTCCGATGATGAGAATGACGGGGAAAGCAATTGTCGCTCATGCCAGTTTTCCACTGGCGGGCTTGAACTTGAAATAGCTCTGCTGAGTTCTACAATTCTTTTAACGCACGAAGAGATATTTGCACACATAAAATACGGAGCATTTGGTGTATGTTGCGCATTCCGAGCAAAATACTGGAAGACAGGCAGATAGAAAGACGGACAGGACAGCGAAAGTTCGGAGAAAAATATAGAAGACGGAGTAAAAGGAATTGTACGGGCGATAGAGATACATGAGATGTGGAGAAACGGAAAGAAAACATCGCAGAATCTCCATCATAGCTGCAGGTTCTGCTAATATTGTACGACATTAGTCCTGGGAGATTCCTTTTGCACTTGAACTAATGATTGCAGCAACCATTAGTTCTTAATACTAGTTTTAACTGCAAATTAATTAGAAATGAACTACAAACATTATAGCATCTTTTATTTCGTTTATATCCTTCACCACGAGTACCAACTTTGAACTAACTTAGCAATTTTTATGATCTGAGGACACCTCTATTAGTGCTCAACGAGACCTAAGCTCTCATTTTTAACCCTGATTTCATTCCGGTCCCCTTACATTTTTAAAACCGCTTTTCCGCCTCCATAATTCACGAATTATTACTCTCCATTTCTCCAGCCCTCTATTCTTCTTCCTCCTCATTCGCTCGCTGTAATTAGGAAAAGCCGCCGGCGACGGGATTTCGGGTAATTAGTCCAATCTGGGAACGCCAATAACTCAACCTAATGATCCCCGGCCATCAGGACCCGGGGCCGTAGCCCCAAAGATCTCACCAAAGCCGCATAGAGTGTGATATGGAAATTAAAATTCTAGAAGTCGGGTTCAATCGCTGCCCTCTCGCGACTGAATAAAGACTCTGTGGTCAACTAAAGCTGTGATATTAACCACTTTGTTCGTGGGATTTTCGCTGCCTTCCGTTTTGAGAAAAATTATGCTCAAGCCACACAATCTTTCAGAAGTGAATTCAGACCTTGAAACATTATACCTATTGTAATGTTTAGGATAGAACAAAAATAGCATCGCTTTTGATAATTAATTAATTAATTATGCCGGAATAATTTCGGCCATAATACACTATTACTGCTATAATTCTATGCAAAGCAATTTTTCAGACAGGATATTATAATTTTCTAAGTTTTTAAAGGAAATACTTCTTAAGACTTACCAGCAACCAAATAAAAAAGAATCCTTAATACCGAATTTACTTGGACCGTCAGGTATCGGCTACCTACTGTGTTCGACTTAGGAAATTGTAACAGTATATTAGTACGTTTTATATTTTATTAGTTTAATTAATAATTTACACAGGTTTAATATGGGAAATATATCTGCTTCAGTAGCCAAGACAGAGCAGATAGCAGAACACAAACCTTAGGGTGAGAAGTTGCCATTGTATACTTCCTTTGTTAATATTGCAACATAAAAACTTTTTTTAAGAACAATGTTTAAGCGCATTAGAGAAATAGGTAACAGAGATTTTGATAGAGAAAGGTACTTTCCCTAAAAGTTAGCAGTTCAAGACTTTTCCATTATAAAGAGCGGCCACGTGAGTCTAATACAAAGAACTTCCAAAATTAATCACGTGACAACGTTATTTTCGTGCTTCTTCTCAACCAATCAGGAATGAGTCTCAAGATTGGATATTCTAGGTATATAAGCGATGCGCCCACAAGAAATTAGGCTTTTTAGCTTGTTACGGTGAATATACTTGTTATGCTTTGCGCGGTACGCTGTAGGCTGTACGTTGTATGTACGTGATTTCGGCAGTGTTAGTACTCGAGGATGTGATATTATTACGCGAAACATTGCAGTTATCGCAAAGTTGATATGTCGTGTAATAGGGAAGTACGCGGTAATTATCGCTGACCGTAGACGAGAACTTAGTAAGCAGAAGGAAATAGCACTAGTCATTAGCATATCTTTCTACGTCTTCAAGAACTATTATGTCGGGAGTCGCTCGTAGGATTAATGAGTCAACAAGTAACCAAGGTGAATAAAAAGTCACAATACTGAAGAATCTTAAAGTGAAGTACTTCTGTTTGTAAGTCAACCGCGTATCACATACCCCAGTCATTCTTTCTCCCGTTAGTGAGAGTCAAATTGGTATTCTACATGGATGAGCATAACCAGCGCACCAGAGAACTTCAAAGAGGTATGTACACGCTTGTTTATGAAGTATTTCACTGGCGCTAATTCAGACCGACTCCAAGGTAGATGAAAGAGATAGCGACAAAATACTCTAAGGTATGTTGAATCTACAACTCTTGCGTTTTCTGAGAAAGATTTGGCTCTATTTTCAACATACCAACAAGGCTTACTAGGCTCTTAGAAATAATTATGCTCATCAGTGGCACACGCAGGCATTATAAAACGATGCGCAATTTATTTAATGTAGATAGTAGATCTATTTATGACAATGCCATGAGCCTGTGCCCCCCATCATTCCTCCCTTAAAAGTATTCTCGTCAGAAGCTTACACAAGCTCTAGGTAGTCTAGCTGACACACATACCTGTGTAACAATATTGGTAGTTTAGACTAATTTTTTTGTCACAGTGTATAACATTATAAGAAAATAATATTATGTGAAAGTGTATCTTGAATGTGTTTAATGAGTTCACACTTAGGTGTATTTTTGGTTCGCATTTATTGTGTTCAGTTTTGATCCATGTAAATTAACAATTTGTTCAAAAAGCAGGTATTAGGGTTTCTAACAAAATCCACAATTTAGGACGAATCAATGCGGTCTCGAATTATAATTCCGAGGATCCTTTACACGTGTCACGTGAGGAGGCGAGCAATTTTGTAAGAGCAAAGGTTTGCCAATGCGCATGCGCATGCGCAAGCAGAGAGAAGTGTCAGATGACTACAAGACCTATTGCCACCTATCCGTAACCAATAGGAAAGGCTAAGGCTCTTTCCAGAGCCATACCTATTGGTTACGGAGATAATATGGCTACGTGCCAGGTGAAAGAGAAGTTTCGGGATTTCGTCGAGGTTAGGCTACGTTAGGTTAGGTTAGGTGTATATAAATGAACTGGATCGAAATAAGGGGTTAAAATGGACTTTCTGAAATCGGTTCTTCTTTCCATTGCGAAATGAGTTCGTTCTGTCTGCTCATGCATGGGTAACCATGTTGGTCAATTGACCAACGATAGAATCAAATCTAAAAAACTGAACTAGAATCTGCAATGTCGCCTCGCATAGCAGCCAACATGCGCTTCATTTGTCACAATGTAGTCAACTTCTACATGTAATCTTCAGACATATGCACAGCAAATGGTATGAAAACGATTAAGAGCTGGTCATATTTTAAAAGTCCTAACGTTCCTTTCTCTTTATTGCTTTACAAACACGTGGATGCATACGAACAGAATTTATTATAGTGTGAGAAGCGAAGGTTGTTTATCCTTGGCGATATTCTTATAGGTTATATGTTTTAGAAATAGCTTGTCCGATTAAGACAGATCTGTTTTTTTTTTTTTTTTTTTTTTCAGCTCAATGATACAAAGATCTGTCTTAAACTACTATTTGACGAGAGTCTGCTGATAAGATTATGTTCTGAATGTGATAACGTCCTGCATCCCATTAAAACATGGGACTGCACATTTCGCGAGTTTTATTGTAGGTAACATTCTGACTTAACATACCTTTGGTATATTATAATATTTACATTTTTATGAATATATACCCAGAAAATAACTATATTTATTGTTCTTTACTTTCTCTATACGTATTATGTACATAGTGTACAGAGAAGGTATTGCACTCCACCCAAAAAATGGATACCGAGATTTCACCGCAAATAAATGTTTTAGGGTCCCCTGTATCCAAAAAAAAACAAAACACATTTTCAAAAAAAGGTCCGTTGTGTGTGTGCGCGCGTGTGTGTGAGTGTCCGTGTGTCTGTGAACACGATAACTCAAAAACGAAAAGTTCGGTAAAACATCAAACTTGGTATTTAAGTTTAGTATCTTCCAGGGATGTGACATGAAAATTTAGAGAAAAATACCCCACCCAAACTACCCTTTACATGGAACTTTTTTCGAAAACTTTGATTTACTTAGAAATGACTAACGATTTTGATTAAAATATCGTATAATAAAGATATTTACCTTAAAAATAAAATGTATACCTTCAATTTTCTGGGAATAGCCTTGGAAGCTTACTTTATTCTGGAGGAAATTTACGAAGTTTAGCATAGCTCCTAAACCCTAAGGGAAACATAAAAAGTTACTAGACAAAAAATATAGAGCACGTTAAAACACACAATTATGTTATATACATTTTTTTTCGGGGAGTTGATCGTTTTTTAGATATTCCTTGTTTTTGATTTCAGCTTTAAAAGACAAACTTTTCTCATACAGGAATTTGTCAACTCCTGTCCACACAAACAAAGGAATTTCAGTCACATAGCAAACAGATTTTGACTATTACTTTAATCAAAGGGATTACCTTATTTCGCTCCTACTTTTAAGGAAGCAAGCAATAAGACTATTTCTGCTAATTTGTTCTCGATTAGCATGAAGTAAATAAAAGCATAAGCTTTCTAACAATAATTTGTTGCAGATATGTAGAGAAAGTCATGTGAATGGAACACATAAGATTTTTTGAATTAGGAATGAAAAGCGATAGTTACTGTATTTTCTTTTCTTCATCCACTGCTTTACAAGCATCATATGAGGTAATGAAGTGTTCGGTGGAGACCGATTTGTGAGCTAGAATTTAACTGGTTCAGTTACCGCCCTGAAATAAAAATCAAACAAACAAATAATGAATACAATAGCCTGTCTACTTAGGATTGTAGTAGCATGTGAGGCTCTCATTCAACGGTTTCCGAGTAATAATCTTGGGTAGATTAAGTTACGGTCGTCTCCAAGCGGGAGACCTGGGTTCGATCCCCAGTACCGGCGTGGGGATTTTTCCCCCGCTGAGAGACCTGGCCCGGGGTGCACTCAGCCTCGTAAGGTCCCTGGGAGGCCAATTGAGGAGCTACTTGATGGAGAAGTAGCGGCTCCAGGTCATGAGGACCGCATTAACCGGCCGGGGGGATTCGAGGCGCTGACCACGTCTCACCCTGCAATACTGCACCCCATCCATGACGTCTGTAGTGGACCGAGATGGGGGACGCAGCGGCCGGGCGGTAGGCCAAGGTTCCCCGTGAGCTGTCGTGCCATGGAGTTATAGATTGTTACCCGGATAAGGATTTTTGGGGTTTTTCATTTTTCTGAGAAGACGAATGCGTGTTACTTTAATCTCCATTATCCACGAGTTTATTTGAGTGTCATTGCGCCCATTTCATTCAACGTCCGATGAGATCTTTCAGGTTGTTATTATTATTATTATTATTATTATTATTAGTATTATTATTATTATTATTATTATTATTATTATCAACATCATCATTATTATACGCTAGCATCTATGAAGGGATGCCATTCGATGGAAATACTTAATGCTCACATTTGTGAGTATTTGTGGCATAGTGACACAGCAAATGCTTTCCAGGAACTTTTGGAAGACATAGACATTAGGCTTAGGCTTACTTAGCCAGTCATTGTAATTTAGAGACTTTCTATATCGATAGGGCTGTAAGCATATAGTTATACAGTTGTGTAATTTATTGATGAAAAGTTATTAAGGCAGTATTGCGTTAAGTAACACAAAATGGATAATTTGGCTGCACTGCATTCTTCAGTATGACTAAATGACCAGAAAGTAAATAAATAAAGGACTATAAACTTAAGCTATATTGAAAAAAAACGTTATCCGGGTGTAATTATTGTTAAAAGTAATTTTAAATATATTAAATAGAAACATTTAAAATCGTACTTCAAAAGATATATCCCGCGTCACATGTTTGAAAGAAGAGCCATATTTACAATAAAATTACTGCCTTGCTTTACAGTGTGTTTCTGATTACGTAATATCTGACTGACCTACTTGCTCTCCAACTCTAAACCCTTCGGGTTATTATCTGTGGAGAAAGCTTAAAGAAAAGGCAAATACAACCGACGAATATGGATAATTTACCTGGATAGTTTTTCGGTATTATGGCTGTAGAAATCTGATGAATGTCCAATAATGATTTTAACAGATACCAGACTTATAAAGATCCTGAGAGACATTACTTCGAACAGCTTTTATAAAGAACAGAAGGCCTGACATATTGTTTAATATCGGTAACATCGTACAAATGTTTCGAAACGACACTGAACCAAGATATAGATGTTGTTGCTCAGGCCACACGTGCTACGAAAATATAGTTATCAACGCCAATAGGGCTACATGAACCGAACGTTTCATAATCAGCAGGGATTAGGCAGTTACACAGGAACAAAGCCGTGCACCTAGCCCCGCTACCGAAATAGCTTGGGAAACTACGCGTCGCCTACTTACGTAATGTATTCATAAATATACCGACAGGCTGCACTTAGCTCAAATTAAGCCTCTGTCTTACGATACCGACAGGCTGCACTTAGCTCAAATTAAGCCTCTGTCTTACGAAACCGCGCTAAAGAGCCTGAACCTTTAGTTATTTGTTTATTCTTCCAAAGTGTTCTGTCATAAAAGACAGTGAATGCAAGGAAATAACTGGGAAAATAAACTGGGATTACACACGCCGCTAACACTATATTTTACAAGCAATTTAATGGTCATGTACTTGTGAATGAAGTTTCCAAAGTTCCACTTTTTGTATGGATTCTTTCGAAAATGCATTGTGATTGCATTGCTGTTTAGTTATATATATTCCTAAAGTTATATATTCTTTTATAAAATGTATTATATAAATATGTTGTATATTCAAAAGTCCAATGCGTCTTATAATTTGATTAAATTGGTTGCAAGTTTTGCAATCGGAGCTTTGAATTACACGAAAAATATCATGGAAATATATTTTAAATACGATGATGAGTGAATTGTGAAATTGCTTATAAACACATAAGAACATTTAATCCCTAAAATGAATCACATTTTCAGAGTAAATTATTATTGGTATTAGAACGTTTTTACTATGCAGTATGTTACTACGGGTGCAGTATGTTTATACACTTTTGGGATATTGTAATGGAATTTAATTACAACTCAGAACCGTAGAGTAATTTAAAAAATTCAAAATGCAGTTTTGAGAAAACGCTATTTTTAAACATAGTATTGTACGGTATTTAAATGTTTGTAAAGTCAAAATTAAGGGAAATACCTGTAAATGTTGATTCTCTATAGATTCCCACATATTCAATCATCATTTACCATAAAAGTAGTTTCAATCTTTAGACCGACTGTGGTAAAAAATTCACTCGGATGCTTTAACGTATGTGATCCGAGGGAACCATACTATCAGTAGGTATATTACTACGGGATTGTAGATAAATTTCAATAAAAATAAATCCCCTTATCGGTGAGACTTTAATTTAATTCACTGTCTCTAACTGGAAATATTAAACGACACAGTTGTACTCTGAATAGCAAGTATTTATTTGATAGTTGCTGAGGATTTTCTATTTGCATAATTACAAAATGATTTAGCATTTTACAAATACGTATGCTTCGCATTTTACAACCTCAAAACTGTCAGCTCATAAATGTTGCCTTTTAGCCTGGAGGCTAAAATGGTTTTCTCTAACGCGCAAGGAGAAACCGGTTTGTTTTCATGACAATTGCTCTACAAAAACATCCTCTGAGTTATGAGTTAGCGGTCATTATAACAGGCCTAATCTCAAAATAATGACATTTTCAATGTTACATAAAACATACATAAAAGGGTTTCAAAGCTGCAACATTACTTTTTGGACTAGTTAAAGTATCAGCTACAGAACTGTTATACTAGCTGGATGTTGTTTCGAAACATCCTGTATAAGAGATGAAGATGAGTCGGTGAAAATTAAAATATAACTTTGTTTTATAGTAAAATCATGTGAATTCTATTGTTTTCCCCACTTGGCGAACTTGGAATACCCATTAATTGAAGCTATAAATGGATAAGAGCGTGCTTTTTAATAGACAACTTTAAATCCCCTTTTTCTCGTAAATTTCTTTTCCAACACGTTTTCATACTCAAAATGCTCCACAAGATGCAATTTTTACTAATCTGTTTCCAAAGTTATATGCTATTTCTCAAAAGATAATTAAAGAGAATGGTTATATTTCTTTTTTGAAATATATTTCAATTTGGATTAATAAATTATTACATTTTGAGTTTTGTAGAGCACATAAGTAATACTTTTCCTACGTTAATTACACTAATACAAAATATATAGCATGACATCTGTTTGTAAACTTATTTACTATAAAACTGAATTTTTATAAATATTTTTAAAATATTTTACGTGTCTCATTTAATTAGAAAGGTAAATTTAGTCAGGAAAAATACTATTTAAATAATCATGCATGCTATAATGTTGGTACGTAGCAAAAGGATAACTGTTATTGTGTATAATAAGTGATATAAATTCCAATAACATATCTTACATATGGATTTTCTAAATTTCTAAGATATATCGCCTTAAACAACCGAAAACTGGATATATTAAGATCAAGAGATCTTTTGTCCGCTGACTATAGCAATTTTCCAATTCAAATATGAACAAATGGAACACGCCTGGTAAAAATTCTCTCCAAAACTAACAGCAATATTCCATGTTACATATAAAATCTTTGAGCCATACACATCCTAACATTTAAACCTGGAACAGTGTAGAAATGCTGGCACTAAACTTATCTTGAATGTCTCAATTTCTCCGCGATATTAGATTTATTATCATAACAGATAAGTAATTATTCTGTAAAGAAGTAATGGGGTTACATAAATAATTACAATTAATAGTTTTTACATATTAAGAGCAAAAAGCTTTCGCGGCGGCGATAAAGAAGTTTACGAAGAAAGGATGGCGAAAGCTCGACTAACTTCATTGAATTAACAAGGCTGATAGCCCATGAAGCACTTATCAAAAAGAAGAATATAAGAAAAACCATTATAATTCTGTTGTTGTGTGAGTTAGGTGTTGGAAAGTAATTAGCCAGGTGTCAGAGTCGCGAAGTACCTCTGAAATCTCAGTGTAGAAACTATAAGCTAAAGTTTGTGTTCTTGAAAATTGTATTCGCAGAAGACTATGGTGTGTTCAAATAGTGCATTACACAACAACAGACTTATAATGTGTGTTTCTTATATTCTTCTTTGCTGATAAATGCTTCGTGGATTATCAGCCGTGCTAATTCAATAAAGTTGGTCGGTCTTTCGGCCACCCTTTCTCCGTAAGCTTCTTCATCCTGGCCCTGAAAGCGTGCCGCAGGCTAATCCAGGGAATCAGAAAAGTAACAGCATACTTTGAATGCAGGAAAGTGAAGAATGAAAGTTGATATGAGATACGAATAGAAGTGTAAGAGGTGTCAACATAGAACATAGAATATAGAGAATATATGTTAGGAGTCAGCAATGTAATCTGGAATTAGATTAGTAATAGAGTGTGCATTGATCAAATGTTATTACTCTTGTTACAGTTTTTACAGGCTATGGAAGTGTTAGACGGTACGCGCAGGCGGTAGCGCGTTAAATACAGCGCGAATCATAGCGCTTCGTGGTGATTGCAATGGGATTCCCATACAGCAGTTCAGCAGTTTAGTCGCAGTAATTTAAGCTTGTATTACTTTATTACGAAAACAAATTTTGTCTACAATGAAATTTGTTAAGCTTTTACAAGTTAGTAGAATTAATACGTCGCAGGGCTAAGATGGTTTAGTTTTTCTTTGTAGTGAGAACATTTTGTGTAAACCTAGAAACTCACAGCTTCATTTATTGTTCTTTATAACCAAGTGCTTCTGACGCGCTGTCAGTTTAGTCTTTCTTACTGTACCAACCGTAGCAAAACTACTTCATAGAGTGGTATTCGATTTAGCCGTTCATTTTACATGATTATAACAACGTTCATTGCGTCGATTTTATCTGTTAGTATACTGTTTTTGTCCCTCAGTTAATTTCCAGACCAGCCACAAAGAGAACTGGTACCAGTTTGATGGAGAGACAAAGTTAGGTTACCTGATGGTGAAAAGCTTTTGGAGGGGAAAACAAGAAATGTTGTTGCAATTTAGGGAAGTGGTTCAAAGATAAAATCCTTTTTGATAATGTTTAAATCTCACTTATACTATAAATGGTACCGCAGGCGATGACACTGATGATACATGGAATGAAGATGAAGCGCCGGTTGAATGCGATAACGGGGAACCCGGAGAAAGCCCGCCTCTGCGCCACTTTACCCAACACAAATATCACAAGCGGTCACTTGGGATCGAACCCGGGCAGCCTAGGTGAGAGGTAAGTGGTCTAACCACTCGACCACGGCGCGGCTTACGTTGTTATCCGTCAATGTATCCTCCATTCTTAGTAAATGAGACTCCATAAATTACTTTTCTGCAGCTATAATACTAAAGGGGTAAGTTCAGTCTCAGTATTGTAAGGTGTGTAAGTCAACATATTTTAATATTAAATAAAACTTACAGACAGTATAATGATTTGTTTATTAGAAAATCTGTTTCTTAATTATTTTTAAACTAATTTCAAATCCTTAACCATATATTAATAAATTCTAATACATAAAATGTAGCAGAAGTTGCCATTAGTACGCGGATATTACCACAAAAACTCAAATTGTACTTGTACAAAAAAATGCACAACAAAAGCTGAAGAATTCTATTTCAGAATGTCTAATTAGTTGACTTGCGCTATGCAAGAAGGTTTAGTTCTAAGCACGCTAATTGTAAAGCAGGCGTTGATTAAATTTAAATCTTATTTTTCTTCTTCTTCTTCATCAGTACCTGGAATAGCTGAAATCGCTGTTCTAGTTTCACAGTTTCTTTCCATCGCACTTTGGGCCTTCCTATATCTCTTGTCTCAGTCTGCTTATAACTGAATACTCTTTTTGGAAATCCTCTGTCCTCCAAACTACATATTACGTGTTGGAGCCACTTGCCAATATGTTTACTTATTTTTACTTTCTCTACATGTTACGTAGGTAGAGAAAGTATTGCACTCCGCCCAAAATTTTGATACCGAGATTTCACCGGAAAAAACAGTTTTAGGGTCCATTGTATCAAAAAGAAAATATTGGAAAAAGGTCCGCGCATGTGTTAGTGTATCTGTGAATACAATAAATCGAAAACAAATAGTTGGTAAATACGAAACTTGGTCTTTAAGTTTACTATCTTCCAATGATTCAATACGAAGGTATTGTGAAAAACTCCCACCCAAAATTATCCTTTACTTGGAAAGAATTTCGAAAATTTTGATTTTCTCAGAGATAGATGTAACCATTTTTATTAAAGTATCATATTTTACGGATATTTATATGACAAATAATATATATATATATATCCTGAATTTTCTGGGAATAGCCTTCGAAGACCTCTTTATTCTGGATTAATTTTGCTGAATTTAGCATAACTGGTAAACTGTACATCTGTCATCTTATTTTGCATATTTTTTCCTTCAATAATATTAAAACATCAGATAGCCTTCTGCATAAAACATTTGTTTTATAAACTCAATATTAACCTCAATTTGCCATTTTGACAAATTATTAAAGTGCACATTGAGCTCCTAAAGTATTTTTCATTGTATAAGCTGTAAGATGGAAAAATTGACGGTAACTATTATTTTTATAATGGCATTTATATCTTCTCACTTAATGACAAACAGACAAAGTTTTCAGTTTATAACAGGGTAAAAGTCACATATTTCAAAAGTATGTATATAAATTAACATATTTTGGGGAATGTAATCATGCTACTACTACTCCATTCTGCGTAATGTATAACGAATAGCACTCCGTGGAGTGCACAAATTTCTTCTTCAGGTTGACCAGGTTACCTAACCAACTGAGTCATCAGAAACCCAGTTAAATCCTGTGCCAACACCACGCAGCAGGATGTAAGATCGATTCCACAACTGAAGCATTTTTCATGTACAACGCGTCGTACCATATTTTTGCTATCGTGGGCGCTTCAACCCCTCCCTTTCCTACACGACGAGGGTAGATTGAAATTAATGTACCGAAAGCGAAAACCATTTACATAGAAATAGAAATTATCACACCAATTTCATCATTCGCCGGTTTCAATCTCTACCCGGGTGGTACAAATAATGAACGTGCTCCCAAAATAAGTTGTTTGCCGCACTGTATGGTCGTTAATATTTATAGCCGCCAACGTGTTCGTAATAATTGCAAATGCTTTAGCGTATAGATTTCAGAGGACAATTTTTGTTATGCTGTCATTGATCAAATAACTTGTTTGCTTATCCACATATCTATGACAGTGTGATTGTTAAAATTACATGCCACACAAGACAATCTAAATCTTATTCTTGACATTTGGTGCTCTTGCACTAACCGATGAGCTGAGACGAGAATGCACAAGTTCTTCAGACAAATTTAAAGTCTTACTATTGCAGAATAAAGTTATAGAAGTTTTTAACTCTGTGATTTATATCTGTAATTGTAGAGTTTGTAGGTCCGAAGATCCTAGAACGAATGTGAGCGTTGCAGCTTCAAAATTAATTTATTGCGCAGCGTTGTTGCTTGAATTTTTCCCAGGATTTTTATAGAATTTAAGATGGTGTATCTGTGAAGTTTGATAAAAAAAATGTGAAACATTAAAAATGATTTTTTCATTATAAATTTATATGAGTTCTAAAGTTTAAGAAAAAATATTGTTTTCCCACTAGGTGCACTTAAACTGTCAGTCAATTAACTGAGGTCATAAATGGTAGACGCCTGCTTATTAATAAGCACTCCCAACTTTGAACTTTATTTTCTAGCAACATTTTTTCCAACATCCTTCCGCTCTCAATATGTTGCACACGGTGTAATTTTCAACTAATGTGTTTCAACATTTTTATATTGCCTCTCAAAACCATATTAAAGAAAATGATCATGTACTTTTTCGAAATAAAATTCCAAAATTGAGAAATAAATTATTCATTTTAAAAAAATAATAGTTTTGGAGAATATGGAAAGTAATATTTTTCTACACTAATTAGAGCTAATATAAAAGAATATAATATGACATATATTTGCAAACTTATTTGCTGTAAAATTGCATTTTATATTTGAACATTTTAAAAATCTGATTTGTTCTATTCACATGACTTCCTCTATATCTCTGTAAATTATTATTATTAATAAGCTTATCTTTTATTTATTTCATGCTAATCGAGAAAAATTAACAGAAATAGTCTTATTTCTTGCTTTATTGTAAGTAGGAGCGAAATAAGGGAGTAGTACCATAGGTTAAAGTGAAAGCCAAAAGCTGGTTGCCATGTGACTGATGTTCCTTTGTTTGTATGGACAGGAGTTGACAAATTCCTGTATGAGAAATATAGTTTTTCAAAGCTGAAACCAAGAGATAGGAATATCTCAAAAACGATCAACTCCACGAAAAAAATGTATATAACATAAATTGTGTGTTTTAACGTGCTCTACATTTTTTGTGGGTTAAGTTTTTGTCCATCTCTTACGGTTTAGTAGTTATGAAAAATGCATCCAGAATAAAGTAGTCTTCAGAGGCTATTCCCAGAAAATTCAAAATATACATTTTATTTGTCAGGTAAATAACTTTAATATACGACATTTTAATCAAAATCGTTAGAGCCATTTTTTGGAAAATCAAAATTTTCGAAAAAAGTTCCATGTAAAGGGTAGTTTGGGGTGGGGGGATTTTTCTCAAAATCTTCGTGTCGCATTCTTGGAAGATACTAAACTTAAATATCATGTTTGGTATTTTACCGACTTTTCGTTTTTGAGTTATCGTGTTCACAGACACACGGACACACACGTACCTTTTTCTGAAAATACTTTTTTTGAATACAGGGGACCCTAAAACATATATTTCCGCTGAAATTTCGTTATCGAATTTTTTGGTGGAGTGCAATACATTCTCTATACACTATGTACATAGTGAGTATAAAAAATGTATAATGTACTTAATTTTTTTGGAACAACCTATTTAGTCAATAAATATTTATTATTTAAATAACCATGCAAGCTAAAAGTTTGATAATTGTCATAAATATCACCATTATTGTGCATAATATCTGATCTAGTTAGATTTTTAAATTCCATAGATGCATTACCTTAAATAACTAAGCGTGAGAAACGCATTGATTTGGATGTTATATGCACCAAGCAAGGTGGTTCCACGGTAACGTGTGCTTAGGTTCTAACTTCGCAAGGTCGATCAACCTGGCAGAAGGATTTTGCGCGGTTTTCTTCGGTCGATAAGCACATGCTGGTTTGAATAATTTGATTTGCAAATTGTCCTATCATCCCTTCTTCATTTGGTTATTCTTCTTCATACAGACATTGGGTTGAATATCATCTTGGACACTCACAGCAGGGAAGGTTGAAGGACCTAAAGCTGCTCAAAAATTGCATTAAGATGTTTTCATTTAGTAACCTTCCGTGTTAAGACTTGGGGATGTATTTTAGCTCTGCCTGGTGGTGACAAGGAAAAACTTAAACTACATTAATAAGGTTTAGTTTGAAACTTTGAGATGTATGATACGGGTTATCTTAGTGGTGAAGACATGTGGTTCCTAGTTGTTCCCTCGACATGGCTCTTCCTCAAGAGCGTTAGCACTAAAGAGGAAAACACATGTCCACTACTGCTAATATCGGTGGTCCGTTTCTCTTCAACGTTAACAAAGATAACCACCACAACTGAATTCTACTCCCTGTGATTGCCACAATATGCGGTGATTCAGAATTTGCTTACTGCTCGGCAGGCTATTGACCCAAGACATTGTCTTGAAAGTCTTTGGGGTAGTCAGAGGAGGGTAGTCTGTTGAAGAAAAAGATAAGACCTTTTACAGAAAAACTGAAAGACATTTATGAGCAGGCTTTGAGAAAAATTGGTATACACTGGAAGGAGAGAGACAAGTACAGGCTGCTCGTTCCTTCTAGACGAATGACCTTTAGCGAAGATACCAAACAGCTCTATTTCCTTATAGTTATGTTTCGAAAATACAGATGACCGCAAAGTGTTATGCGTTAAGAGTTTAGGCAAATGACAGTGTTTTAAAGAGATATAACCAATGTTGATTAAGCTGCCGCTTTTTTTTTTTTTTCTTCACTGAATTCTTGTAAAGACTGTGATTACTGCAACGGGTATTGTTTTACATGCTTGTTCTGCTACCTTTACAGTCAGGGGTAAGAGAAAGAGGCCTATTCCTAATCGTGCTTGCTTTTTTTCTTTACACAGAGGATTAAGTGAGATAATGTCATCAGAAGTGCCACAGTGTTGAGGAGAAAAAACTGAATGTTTTGGAGATAAGTTTGGAAGACTTGTATTAGATTATTCTCATTACTGAAAGTGGAACCTAAGTCTCAATTCTGACAAACGCTTCTCTTCAGTGGCCATATTCTAGTTTTTGCTTTAATCCACACACATTTCACTTACCACCCTCACAGCTTTACCACAAGCTTCTCCTGTTAAAGCTGTTGAGTAATGTTTCTCGATAAATTACTTTGAAACATACTATGATATATCTATAAATCCATTTGCCTAATGTGATCAAAATTGTTTCAATAAAAGTATTATTATTTAAAGGAATATTCATGCCATGCACTGATTACTTTTAAGTACTATGTCCCAATTATTTATGTTCATTCCCTTGAAATGTAATTCTCCGTTGAGCAATCCTAGAATTTTAATATTGGGCCATTTCAATTTAGAGATCAATGGTGAATCAATTTACGAGTTTAGATGTTTTAGTATCTATACGACAAAGAGATACGTTGCTTGAGACAACTTTTGCATGAATGTTGATGATAATAAATATATCGTAACCGCAATAATAAAGAACATCTGAAACGTACCTAGTTTCTCACATGTGCTGAGCTAGAGGACTCAAATGTCTCTTCTGAAGAATCACAAACACAATACTTAAAATACCACCAGCTACCTGGACTGATAGCCTTAAGTCTTGAATTTGAAGAATAGTTGGTGAGAAGTCGGACTAAGTCATAGCCAAGGAGTGCTGGAGGTGATTTTGTGGTTTCAGAGTCCAGTAAAGAAGACAAGAGGAAGGTTTATTGAACAAAAGAACGTAGACATCTCTGGGTATGAATCCCCCGAACGTGTCGTTCCGAGGGCTATTTATAGAATTGGTTGAAGGCACGCTTTGAATGCGTTGCCCCTAGCAACACTAGTTAACGTAAGCACACATTTTCCAGAATATTCCAGAATGAGTCACCAAATATTTCCTTATAAGGACACATCACATGCACCGTTCTAAAGTGTCTTACTTTTTTACCTCCATATGATTGTTCAGCATGCAAAGACCAGATTTCTTAATATTACTGCAAGCAAATTAATAAATGGTTTCTCAGTTTTGTGAAATACACCCTCTTATTACATTATTTTCACTCATGGAGGGTCAATATTCTAAACGCCCATACCTGCGCTGTCTTCTATTCGGTTATGGTAAAGAGTTTGGAAAATAACGGAATGGTTCAATTTTAGAAAGGTAATTTAGGACATTTCTCCTATTACGCTCTGCTTTTCTCACAACATTGTATAGTTAAACTTGACTCTGACTTGTAATCTGAATAAATGTTTTATGTTGGTTCAAGGACAAAACCGTAGAATTTCATGGTTCACCACTAAAAGAACAGGCGCGACTTCTTATGACCATGGTTTAAAAATGATCCAAATGTGCTTTAAATATATTCTCTCCTATCTTCCACCAAGAGTCATGTAATTTAAACAGAAATGTGTATCTATTTTACCGCCCGGTAGGGACGTGTATGTATGTGTGTGTCATTCCGAAGGGGGTTCCAGAATGCAGCCCCCTATGGGCTTATTGTGCGTCAGACCCCAGGAAGATAGGATGATGTGTGAATATTTTCGACGGGCGACCTAAGCCAGCCCGCGAATGAATAGTCACCATTGAACGTATAATCCAAGCAGTAATTTATATTGTCGCGGGGAGCACTAGGAATGATCGATCACCCTGGGTTTTACAGGCAACTTCAATGCCACGAGAGCTGTATTTGCAAAGCGCATTCACTACCATGGAAGGACGTCACCACCGCAGTCCTCATCGACACTTACAACACTGAAATCTGTTGGGTGCAATGGCGATAAAATAAAGGGACAGAAAGTTCAGGGGAATAAAGAAACCTGCCTAGCATTCGTCCAGGGCCCCGGAAAAAGAGAAACAAATGGGCCAGAAAGTTCAGCCGCGGGAATCGAACCCATGATATCTCAGGCAAAATTCCTGAGCTATCTGGTACTAATTAAGAACTATATTTCAGGTATCAATGTGGACATGTGGTTTGTAAAGAATTTCTGAGTAGTTTGCTTAATAATTCTTTGAGTTCTATTGATGGAACAAGGTGCGTGGAAAGCTTGCAATAGTCTGAGGAGAAATCAGTGTGCTGGGTGCTTGTGATTGAGAAGAAGAGATACCAACTCCCCTTCAGGATTCCAAGCGCATTAGTGCAATACATTAACATTTCACATTTTCTTGCTGCCGTGGAGAACCACGTTTCGGACTCGTCCATGATATATTTCCCTTACGTGTTGACTTAAACGATAAGTTACAGATGGCACAGGGACTCATGATGGTAGGATGGGTTAACGGAGGAACAATTTATGGTGTCGAGACGAGCAGAGACCAAGTTGACCCCTTCACTTGATCCCACCCCATCCTGTTCTTTTCTATTTGCCCTTCCCACATTGTTTCCCAGCTCGTAATTTAATTTGTTTAAAAGCTACTTGCTGCCTTTTGCTCTTTGGTACATCGAGGGAAATAATCAGAATTTAAGGTGAAAGTATAGCAGACCTCAGACTTCAGATGCCCTTTAAGACCTAGCAGATCCTAATGCTCCTGCTGTCTTCAAAACTGTACACGATACTTCTTAGTGTCAGGACTTTTAAAATATTCTATTCAGTTTTTCTTTTATGGTCTGGGTGACATGTTATTAATATACTACAAATATGTCAACAAATGAAAAAAAAGAATATAGCAATGCTATCGGCGTAGAAATAAAGTGCATAGAAGAGCATCTAAATAACAATATTCAGTATATGAGTAACTGGAAAATGTATTGTTTCCAAATGCAGGCGACTCTAAGAAGTGGCAGTTAATGAGAAATGAAGTACAGAGCAAATACATATCGGGTTAGGAAGAAATAAAAGAGAAATTGTTTCAGAGAGCGATAAAGAAGTTAGTCTTGCTAAAATACCAATAATAAACAGTTCATCCGCAGAAACCGTGAGTAGGCTAAAGATGAAACCATACTGAAAAATTAAATACTATAGCCGGGATTAGAACCACGGATCTTCAGCTGTTACTGTATCAATTCAGCTATAATGGCAACATACGAGAAATATGTTAAATTCCTTAAATGACTCTGATTTTTCACAAAAGCCGATTTCAAATTCATTTTGAGATGAATACCTCAATAGTAACTTACAATTTATATTTATCCCTATTGGTCAATTCATGATAGTTAATTGTCTATCACATAAGCTTGTGCAGACTGAAGTTGGAAAGACAGAATTACATTGAAAAATGCAATGTCACAACAGGGATTCGAAACACGCAACTTTAACTTTCCGTACTGTTGTTGAGCCAACTAAACTTCCATGGTAACATATCGGCGCAAAAATGATTGGTTAGTTACTGTTTTACTCTTCTTCTTGTTCTACCGAAAGCCTCTAATGAAGGAATAAGAGAACGAAGGAAAGAAAGAAATAAAGAAAGGAAGAAGAATATCAGGAGACTTTTCCAGGCTGTAGACAATATAAGGGCTGTTATTTGTAGAAAAGGCTTCGGATGATTTCCAAATTTGCCTCCTTTGTTGACGTGTGAAAACTTTTGGAGGGCCAATCAAATCCTATTTCCTTAGGACTTACAGAAATCCCTGAAGCCAATCCGCCAATTATACATCAGCGCGTTGAGTACTACCTAAATCGCTCGCCTGTAAATATATTTCTCAGTAAAAGACACAAATGAAACATTTTCATATATTGCGCTGAAAGCATACACCAGATGTTATTACTAATGAGACCTTAAGGAAAAACAATCGAAGAATAATGTACTTTAAAATACCTTAAGGAAAAACAGTCGAAAAATAATGTACTTTAAAAGATACCTCGTGAAGGCTCATTTATAGTTTAACCTGTGAAACTCTATAGCACCAATTGCATAATTAGGAAATAATTTAGTGCAATCGATAAACTGTAAGAATATGACAAAAACTTACTCTACAGAAAACATAAAAGTTCTTAGAATATGCAAATATTTCTAATAAACTTTAATATTAATTTCCAAGCTTCACCTTTCTTTTTTCTTCTAAGTACTGTCATACTCATTGTTTCTCGCAATGTCTTAGAAATAGTATGGAACATCACGGCTAGCATCTAGTTGCAATCCGCTTTTAAGCATTTCCTCATATATTCAGTTTCTGTTTCCTCCTTGAAGCTACTCGCGGGTACGAACCTTCTAAAAATCTGATGTGTTCCAACCAAGTTATTTTCTTTACTTCGCTGTAACAAAGTTATGTTAAAAAGATTTTTCTTCTATCTACTTAATTATAATCGAGATGTACATTAGAAGAAATATCTTATCTCTTGCTTCCTTGTAAACAGAAAGGAAATAAGGGAGAAAACTAGGATAAAGTGATAGTCAAATATTTTAAAAGATAGTCGACATGCGATTACAATGCATTTTTTTGAATGGCCAGGAGTTGACAACTTCCGGTAGGAGAAGCGTTTTAAGTATTTTAAAGCTGAAACCAATAACAAAGAATATCTTGGAAATGGTCAACTCCACAAAAAATAATGTATATGATATAAATTATGTGTTTCAACGAAATATTCATTTTCTGTGTAGTAGGTTTTGTCTACCTTATATCTTACCAGCTTACCAGTTATGCAAAGTAAATTCAGAATGAAGAGGTCTTCAAACCCTATTTCCAGAAAATTCGAGATATACGTTTTAGTTGTAATGTAAATATCTTTATTATACGTTATTTTAATCTAAGTCTTTAGGGCCATTTATGAGAAAATCAAAATTTTCAAAAACTTTTACAAGTAAAGGGTAGTTTGTGGTGGAGGGATTTTCATCAAAATCTTTATGTCACATCCTTGGAGGACACTTAACTTGTAAGGAGTATGCTCTTATTACATTTTCTTATACTACCAATAATTTTCTTAAGAGATCGTTAACAAAAGATAGTGTACATCAGGGTACAGGTTCACTGTGAATGATACAATATTTTACTGACTTTTCGTTTTTGAGGCATCTCTTCACGGACGCACGGACACCATCACATAAACTTTGTCTAAAATGCTTTGTTTTGGATATACGGTATCCTAAAACACACATTACCGGTGTACTCTTGGTATCGAGTTTTTTGGTGGAATGAGTGAGTACCTTCTCCTATCTACTATGTACTAAGTAGAGGAAGTAAAAAGGATTTTTAGGGGTCCTCAAAAATGTACGTATTTTTGGTAAGATCTCCACATCGATTTCTTTTACAATACCATCTCTACCGACTATCTTCATAGTATGTGTCTAAAAAGTAAAACCGTGTTTATTTTTATTCAAATGTCCCTAAAACGTGTTGTTTTGGTGAAATCAAATATCGAATTTTTGGATGAATTGTAATACTTTCGTTATCTATGCACTACGTGCGAAGCAGAAATAAAAAGATGTGTGCATGAATGAGTACACATACAGCTTTGTTTGTGTTTCAATCTGTAAAATAAGTAGGTAGTTTGTTAATTTCCAGTCACACAAAAATTATGATTCTCAGAGCAAGAAAAATCAACTTTTCTATTTCTTTACTGTTGGATAAAGAGTATTTACCATTAGTTAACATTAAAAATACAGGATACTTTCATAATCAACCTTTAGATTTACATAAAACCTTATAAACTTTCCACTGAATACATTAAAATATTATCTCGTTTCTATTAACTGATTGTTTACTTTTACATACAGTAGTAATAATTCCTGCAGCTAGACCTAACATTTGAAGCCCGGTTAGCAAACATTAAAGCACTCAACTTCCGGGATGCAAACTCAAATTCTAAAGTTGTATGTACTTTATAGAAATCTGACATTCTGACGGCTAAATGGTCCTTGGCAGCCAAAAGTCATGTTCAAAAAACGCAAACAAAAAAGAAACAAAAAACAAAACGTAAATACAAAACAAACAACAACAAAAAAAAAAAAAAAAAAACCAACAGACTAAAAACAAACATTAGGCTTGAGTGATACTCCATGGAAATTGCTTGAACGGAGCATCATCTTAAATAACCAATTAATTAGTTCATGGCGGCCCTCTGACGATAACAACCAATAAACTTCCGTATATGAAAAATCCAATTATCTCCGGAAAATGAGGGAAACAATGTTGTAATAAAAATAACCTTTCTTTCAACATTGCTTCGTTTATATCCACACAATAGAGCAAAGCTCTACCGAGTTCACACGTGGCAAAGAAAGCGTACAGTCATTGACTTCCTAATAAGGATATTCACCTCCCGCTATTTTTGAAGTAGTACAGGAACTTCTGTAATGTTTGTTTCCACCTGTGTGATCTGGAGGTTGGCAGAGGTGGAAAATATGAATGAGTGAAAATGAATGCATGAGGTTACTGCAACAACAAAAAATAATAGAAATCTAAATATTTGCGTCACTGTTAAACGAGTGAACAATAAACATGATGATGCTTATAGTTCCTTCGATGCCATGATATATTCAAGGTGACAATAATTGGAGAAAAAAATTCGATGTGTTCCATTGACCTGACATCTCTGCCTGTTCTGCAAACAAACTATTCTTACAAAATATTGTGACAGTGCCATTTTATGCAATGGTTCTCACATTCGCCTTGATATGTGAGGCATCCAGTTGGGATGTGTAAACAATACGGGAGAGTGCGCGACATAACAGGATCCTTCGGAACGTGAGAATCTTCTCGCAGCATTTATGATTATTCTCGATTTTCGAAATGTTTCCCCCAGCTTCGGCTTTCAGAAACGTCCAGTATGGTCGACAGGTTTACAGTAAGCTCTGTGACCTTGTTTTCTAGGTAAACATGAGGCAGAATTGCGCGAGCCCTGAATGGCGTGCAACTGTAAACTGTCTACGTTTTGAGTGAGTTATTTGCAGCAATGAATCAAAGACTGCATTTGTAAACACATTTTGAGTCAATAAAGACATTTGCTACAATATTATTCTTTTATCTGCAACATGTTAATCCAGATAAAGATGAGCAGAAATGGTCTTATTACTTAGTTCCTTGTAAGCAGATGGGAAATAAGGGAATACACCAGGCTAAAGCGATAATGAAGTTTTTTAAACCTAGTCTCTATGTCAGCTATCTATGTTCGGGTCCCACTGCTAGGCCAGCAGCAAAACAAAAGAGAGATGAAACTATGTGTGAGTTCTCGTTTGAGAAAAGCTTGTAGTTTAAAATTCAAACCGAAAACAAGGAATATCTCGAAAACAGTCAACCCTATCAGAAATACATATGACGTAAATTATGTGCTTTAGCAGATCTTCATTTTTAAGAATTAGCTTTTGCCTATCTCTTAAAGTTTACCAGTTACAAAAATGCATACAGAATGAAGAGATCTTCAGAGCCTATTCCCAGAAAATTCAAGAAATACATGTTGCTTTTTATGTAAATATATTTAATATATGATATGTTAATAAAACTCATTAGAAATGTTCTCCATGTAAAGAGAAGTTTAGGGTGGGTGAGGTGTTACATCCTTGGAGGATACTAAAACTAAATATAAAGGTTAATATTTAATATTCTTTTTGTTTTTAATCTATGCTGTCCACAGGCACAAGCACACGCACACACTTTCAAAAACAAACGGCATTTTTCTAGAAAGGCTTTTTTTGGGCTCGGAGGATCTCAAAGGATTTATTTCCGTTAAATCTCGATATTTAATTTTGGAATTGAATACTTTCTCAAAAATCTATTATTTTCTAACTGCTGTCCTGAATTGTGTAAGGATTTATATGGTTGTCATATTAATTACGCCTTTGAAAGCCTATTTGAAGGTATCTAAAAACGCCAAAGAAAACAAGCCAAGGATTAACACACACTTAATGAACTCATTTCTGATGAGCAAGTGTTCCAAAGGTAAAACCATAGATTTAACCTTAGATCTTCCAGACAGCATATAAATGAATAAAAGTTAAGTAAAATGTTACTTTAGTAATTATATATAAATTGAATAGTATAACAGCTTTGAAACACTGTTATAACAACGCTCTGCAAAGGAAAGGTAAAACACGAATAAAAAGAAAGAAAGCCCCTATAGAAAAAAAGAAAAAAAAAAACAACTCGGGGTCGATAAAAACTAGGAATAGAGATCGTGATCCTAAGTTTAGAAAGACAGTGAATATAGTGAAAGAATTTCTTGAAAAATATAACCTGGTACCGCTGGAAGAGGGTTGAAGCGATAGGCTTGCACCCTCTTAACTGGAAAAATATATGTTTACGTTCAGTTAAGCAAGAGCTTTGTGGAAGTCGAAAACAGCTAACTCATAATATGAAACTGCCGAAGAAAAAGAAGAAGAAGAAGAACAGAAAGATCTCGAAACATATCGGGATGGCTACTGTTCTAGTAATTCTGAAATATTTTTTTTAGAAATACTAAATTTTATCAACAGGATTCCTTAATACAGACTTAAGCAGATAAAGAGGCTATAGAAATAGATATGCGTTGTATTTACAAAGGTAGCAACGGTTGATATAAATAACATTTATCCATGCGAAGGCATGTAGTCACTTAAGTTCGGACCACGTGACCGTAAGTTAGCCAACACACCTGTGTAGAGCAAATTAAACATAACCCCTGCACCTCTTAACCTGATTTAGTGTCTATGCTTACAAGTGTTTTTGCACCTCTGTCTGTGGCTAAGAGCTTGTCGTAAATTGGTTGTTGTTTTACTTGCCGCGGGCAACTTTACGAGCAGTCAAGTAGATAAAAATGTCCCCCTCAACACCAAACAAAAGCAGCGCGAGGGCTGTATGCAAATGTTCCCCCATTGTGTGCTCCACTCCAATGGGGGTTTACAGCAATTCCAGAAAATCAGAACATGTGCACTAATTTCTGAACTCAATAGAACGGCACTGGAAATTAGTTGGTTCTGAATGTAGCTGCCATGGAAGGCTACGCAGGTCCACGCTTACAAATTCCAACAATGGGTTTGATATATATTTTGTGTAAAAGTCTGAAAAGTTCTAATTGTTGGTTGTTGAGGAAAAATAATCCGAATGACAGTAAATTTTTATTTACATGAAGGTATTGTGATTTAAAAAAAATGTAACTGTTCACTAAGATTTTATCGTTTAATTACTGTACTTTACGCACACTATGTAAAAAGGGGGGGGGACTAATTATTATTTTGGTCCGAGTATATGACGCGGGCTACCTTACGAGAGATATATTTGACCTTTGTGCCAATTCGAGAACGGTCACAATTGATTACACTGCTCTGCATTTAGATTTGTTTTTTGATGCTTCAGTTTTGATTGTCATTTCTCCCTAATTTTGGGGCGGTGATTCCAAATATGTACGCAAGTTTCTTCTATCACGTCTAATTTTTAAAAAAAATTAAAACAAATTTCGCATATTGAACTTTATCGGCATGTATTTTTTGTTGCAGAAGATCATGGCCATGCTAAAAAACTTGGTGTATATAAATAATTTTGTAATTCTAAGTTCATTTTATGTATATTAGACAATAATTACCAACATATATATTTCAAATTATCTAACATTAATTTACAGGCAGAATTTCTTTTCTTTTTGAACTTCTTCCATATATGTGGGAAGTACTTCCCTTTTCAGGGGCCAATAGAAGTTTGTCACTGTGTTAACAGTCTAACCATCATGGTATCTTCTTTCCATTTCTTTCAAATCTTGGTCGAAACGTTCACCTTGTTCCTCGCTGTAAAATCCAAGTCAGGTTTCTGGAAAATAATCATTGTGAGGTGTAATTTCAAACTCATGTTGCAACCTAGTTTTCTCACATTTTTGAAGTTGATGCCCACAATGGTTTTGTAAGCTGGATTCCTAGAAAGTGATTTACAGCACCTTGCAGCTTTGATCGGCTTGCTTTTCTATTTGGCTTATTGTATCTTGGGCCGCTACGTTAGGAACTCTACTCTTAACAGCTACGAACACTTCCTACAGCTATTTCACTTTCCAGGTTCTGGCTCAATGGATCGACCTTCTAAGGGCATATATATATATATATATATATATATATATATATATATATATATATGTGTGTGTGCGTGTGTTTGTGTGGAATAATGACAGTTTAAAACTGCAACTCTTAGTTCTTTGAGTTTCTAAACTTGCACAATTCAGTTACTATCAGAACATCTTAAATCACGAATAAACTGTTTTCCACTACAATTATTCAGTATACAAGCAATGCTTGATCTTCGTTTATTACAATATTCACAAATTATAATCAAATGGTGGCAATTCGCAATCACTCATACTCGAATCTTTACACAACAAATTACAACTATAACAAACTTGCCCAGGTACTATATTCAAAAGAACACTAATTGCTTTCAGTTATTTATTTCTATACATCAAGTTTACCCCTTGCTTATTTGTGCTTCACATGGTTCCCACATCTCAATTTATCAAATCCAGACAAAGGTAAAACATTATATGTTTTATTTTTTCCCTTAAAGTATTAACACGCTTTCTGAATTCAATTACGTTTCTAAGAGTGAAACTAGCATTCCGCTAATAATTTTGGATAGTCCAAGAAACTTGCAATTAAATTTACTAATAATAATGATACTAAAATACTGTAAACATAGATGAATGCTAGAGAAATAACATTCTCACTGGATACAAAACCAATTAGTCATATTCGATGGTATTAAAATACTTGGAAATTTTTACCAGCAGTGAGCCTTGAAGTAAGTCATTTGTTGAATCGGGTCGTCACATCGAAAACAGGCAGTTCTTCTGCAACATGTTTTGATCTCAAAACATGTACTTATTTTCATTGATATTTCGGCATCAAATTTTTGGGTGGAATGCAATACTTAACCTACTATGTGTATTGCCTATTGTTGGAGAAAGTAAAAATGGGTAATTTCATGGTGGCCTATTTTTTTTTGTGGAAGATTTGCGCGTACCAACGAGCCCTAAATGTGCAATTTTGTTAATAGAAGCTGAAAGTCATTTTCAGCAGTGCCTTCAAGCACTTCCCCACACTACCAAAGTGTGACACTACAGAAAGAAGCTATCCCGAAGAGAAGTAGTTAAACTACTTTTGTGTATTTATTCCTACTATTGCTTTCGGTGAATTATTCAAAGCTGATGTACATAAGCTACATTATGCTACATTATTTTCTCTAGTACATATGTACATCGGTCATAGAAGATAGAGAAGGTATTGTATTCCATCCAAATATTCGTTTCCCAGATTTCACAGAAATATATGTCTTAGGGTCCCCTGAATCATAAATAGCATTTTTAGAAGAAAAATTAGTGTGTGTGCATGTCTGTCCTTCCGTTTGCGTAAGTGAGTGTATGCGCACAGCATAACTTAAAAACGAAAAGTTCGTTAAACATCAAACTTTGTATTTAAGTTCAATATCATCCAAGGATAGGGCACAAATATTTTCAAGAAAACCTCCCCACCCAAAAACAAACTTTACATAAAAAATAGCAAAAAGTTTGATACCAAAAATGACTGTAATAATTTTATATAAAACACCATAAATTAAAGATATTTAAATCACGAATAAAATGAATATCCAGAATTTCCTGGGAGTAGCCTCTGAATTTCTCTTTACTCTGAATGACTTTTGCATAACTGGTAAACCATAAGAGATAGACAAAAGCTTACTATACAAAATATGTAGATCTCGTCATTATGTCTATTTCATTTTTGTTTTGTAGGTAATCGTTTTCGAGATATTCCTTTTATTGATTTCAACTTTAAAATACTTATATTTTTCTCAGACAGGAAGCCGCCCGTGTATTTTTGGTTTACATTTGGTCAAGCAAAGAAGCTAGTTTTAAAAACCATTGCATAGTGACAGCTTTAAAGCATTTGGCTATCGCCTTAGCATAGTGCATTCCTTTAGTTACTTTATACTTATAGGAATTACGCAATAAGAACATGGCGCTTAACTAGCATGGTGTAGAATGAGAAATAATCTTTTTGTAAGAAGTTTGTTTTAGAACAGTTAGAGAAAGTCATGTGAGGCTTACACATTAGATTTTTTTATATATAATGCTGAGAGGTCTTTCACGATTTTCTATCATTATTCTAAGAAAATATTGTATGAAATACCTATTTTGAAATCTAAAAAGGAAATTAAAACAGGAAAATATACACAATTTATTATATATCTTATAATAAAAGAAATTCTCTTCCTTCAACTAAAGTAATTACTAAAACTTTAACTTGAATACTAGAACTCAAAAATTGCAAGTGAATAATTCAGATTTTATTTTTAAGTAAAAAAGCGTTTTAACATATAAAATCGAAACCTTTCTAAGACATCTTTCCACCTCAAATCACAAATATTCTAAAATATTCGTTATTTACTTAATCGATCTAAAGATTCGTGTGATGATTTCAATTAGAACATATATTAGGAAACTTGGCACTTCTGTGTTATATCTTTTTTTATTTCCGATGAATACTTCTTCGTTCTCATTTAATTTCATTTATGGAAGAAGTCATTTATCACAGATAAATCGTTAATGTGAAGTACCTAACCTTTTTTGGGCAATCACAGCTTCCGAAGTATTCACTATTTTCTGTTTTAATGTTCTCACATTGAAACGATTAACTCCACGAAAAAACAGGCCTTCAGAAGCTATTCCCAGAAAATTGAAATATACATTTTATTTGTGATGGGAATGACTTTAATAAGTGGTATTTTAATGAAGGTCATTAGAGTTATTTTTAAGAAAAACAAATTTTTCTAAAATTTTTCTATATAAAGGATAGTTAGCGGTGGGGGGATTTTCTTGAAAATCTTCGTGTGGCATTCTTGGTAGATACCAAACTTAAATAACAATACAGTCAGGCAAAGAGACAGACACACACACATGGACCTTTTATTGAAAATTCTCTTTTTGGATTCAGGGGTTTCTGAAAAATATATTTCCGGTGAAATCTCGGTATCAAATATTAGGTGAAATACAATACCTTCTCTATCCACTATGTACACTGCACATTTGGGGCTGGAGAAAGCAAAAAAAAAAAAAAATTGTGCTAGTTTATAAGTGATTGAAAAGTGTTGTAGTTATGAATTGACTGGAAAGTGGCCAGAAAGTAACAAGGTCACTCAGAATCGACTATGTTGCCGACAGCTAGGCACTCGGACCTTCGCATTTCAGTGAGGGTGAAAACGGAAACATCTTTTGTTACATGTTATTGCAGGATGCTTAGTCATGTAGGTTGAATAACTCGCGCAAAGTAACAGAGCATGATCACCGACAACATTAAACAGACGAATCGAGTGATAAAAATACGGTGATAGACGTCAATAATAGCTTGAAAAATCCAATGCCATAAAAGTAAAGGCATAAATCTCAAATTGGTATAAAAAGGTTGAAGAATTAGAGCAGCACGCACTTTTCTGGAAGACACTGACGGCGAAGCTATGTCTAGAAGGGACAGGACCGCGCGAGCAAAGGGTGCAGTGGAAAAATAATTAAGCGAGGAGGACAGTTAAATAGCACAAATTGTTGTGATCGCAGAACTTACATCCGGAATAGTGAGAGGATTCTGTTTTTTTTTTTTTTTTTTTTTTTTTTGATTACCGTATGATTACTGAATTTCTGTTTTACTTTTTACACACACATACACAAACATATAACACCCATGCCCAAGGCGGGACTCGACCCCACAATCCCCTGTTGGGCGTTGTAAGACCGCAAATTGACAAAGGTCGGCCGTTAGGGAATCAAAACAGCCAGTTCAAAGCTGCAACCAGGACTTGTAGAAACTTTGTGATGTAAAGTGTAATTTAGTGGTTCACCGGTGAAATAAATAGAGAAAGCTGAGTACCGTGTTTCTCATTCCACCCTTGAGATCTTCGTTAACGTCCTTACCGGGATCCGAACTCATGAGGGGTGAATTGGGTTGGCTAATGAGGGGTGATTGGATTGGTTAATGACGGATGAATTGGATTGGTTAATGAGGGGTAAATTGTATTGGTTAATGAGGGGTAAATTAAGTAAAATTAAACAAAGGCCTTCCCCCCCCCCACAAAAAAGAATTTTTGCCCAAAATTATCCCGCATTCCCAGAAACCATTCTAGCCTTATGCAGGAAGCGAGATTTGAACCTGAGACCAATAGAGGCACGAGGAAGAGCAAAGCAGCACATCTGGAACCAGTTTCAAAAGGAAGGAAGAAAGGAGGGTGCTAAGGAAAGAAGAACGAAAGAAAATGAAATGCTAACATGGGCTTGTTGGTTATGCGGTTTTGACTAATGAGTTACTAGAAGCAATCTTATGAAGTGGTCATTTCACATGCAGCAGGACCTGTAATGGAGTCCGCAGCGCTACAATATGTCGCAACGCCTCCTCCTTAACGTAATTAGGAGGGTTCCCAAGTAAGCAGGCCTCCCTTTCCTGTTTGCATTGAATCAGTTTCCCGGACAGAAGTAAACACTTCCCTTGATTGGTACTTCCTATTGGGAAATTGTTCCACATAAATAGTGTCTAATCGCGACAGCGGTGCTAACAAATTCTACGCAAACTGAGCGTCTTCCAGATTCGCTCCATTCCTGTGTATAAAAGCACCTACCGTTAGAATTATTTATTTGTTACTTTCTCTAGCACATATGCATAAAGTTCTTAGTAGGTAGATAAGATATTGCTACACCCAATATATTTTTTTTGTTTTTATTCAGGGGCCCCCAGAGCATACATTTCCAGTGAAATCTCAGTATCGAATTTTTGGGTGTAGCAATATCTTATCTACCTACTAAGAACTTTATGCATATGTGCTAGAGAAAGTAACAAATAAATAATGCTAACGGTAGGTGCTTTTATACACAGGAATGGAGCGAATCTGGAAGACGCTCAGTTTGCGTAGAATTTGTTAGCACCGCTGTCGCGATTAGACACTATTTATGTGGAACAATATATAGTACGTGTGCCTGTTTGTGTGTGTGTGTGTGTGTGTGTGCGTCTGTTTGTGTCTCAAGACAGCATAACTCAAAATGAAAGCTTACTTAAATATCAAACTTGGTATCTAATTTCACTATGCTCCAAGGATGCGAAACAAAGAATTATAGGAAAAATCCCACACCTCTACTACGTTTACAAGGAACATTTTTCGAAAATTTAATTTTCTCAGATATAGCTAGAACGATTTTGTTGGAGTGTGCTTAGCATATTTTTATTTTATGGGAATACCCTGTTAAGACCTCCTCACTCTGGTTGACTTTTATCTAACTGGTATGCCGTAAGAAATATTGTCAGCGTGTCATTGACTAGAGTTTAACTTATATTGTTTTACTAATATTGTCAGCGTGTCATTGGCTAGAGTTTAACTTATCTTGTTTTACTAATATTGTCAGTGTGTCATTGGCTAGAGTTTAACTTATATTGTTTTACTAATATTGTCAGTGTGTCATTGGCTAGAGTTTAACTTATATTGTTTTACTAATATTGTCAGTGTGTCATTGGCTAGAGTTTAACTTATATTGTTTTACTAATATTGTCAGTGTGTCATTGGCTAGAGTTTAACTTATATTGTTTTACTAATATTGTCAGGGTGTCATTGGCTAGAGTTTAACTTATATTGTTTTACGAATATTGTCAGTGTGTCATTGGCTAGAGTTTAACTTATATTGTTTTACTAATATTGTCAGCGTGTCATTGGCTAGAGTTTAACTTATATTGTTTTACTAATATTGTCAGTGTGTCATTGGCTAGAGTTTAACTTATAATGTTTTACTAATATTGTCAGCGTGTCATTGGCTAGAGTTTAACTTATATTGTTTTACTAATATTGTCAGCGTGTCATTGGCTAGAGTTTAACTTACATTGTTTTACTAATATTGTCAGTGTGTCATTGGCTAGAGTTTAACTTATATTGTTTTACAAATATTTCATTTAAGGATTAATTAATCTGAATTTATTGGGATTTCATTCTAACATATTATTGGAAAAAAATACAATCATTGTTATAAGTTGACTAAGTGCAAGATGGAAGTTACTAGCCTCTTCCGATAGAACTCCATATGAAATTTTCGATGATATCAATTGCACATTCGCACTTTGACGTTACACCGAATATTCTAGAACATTTGTACATTCGATGTTGACTGGCTAAGACTACCCACTATCAGGGTGTTAGTTCTCCATATTAGGAGAACGGCCACCATGTTAGAATTCCCTTCCGGGACGCTGCTAAATCTATTTAAGGGACTGCAAACCCGATCACCAGGTCCTGTCTTGACTGTCAGGTAACATCTGCTTTGTTGTGGGTGGTCGCTCAACCGGCAACCACTTCATCTCTCACTTCACCTAGACACACCATGGCATGTTTCTTAAGGCAAGGCTTTATATCAGTAATCAGAATGATATTGGCCAGGATTAATAGAATATCGCAACCTTTGTAAACCAAACATGCGCAACCAACAAACTATTTCATATGTTTTAATATATTAGCTTAATTTAAGTCCCGTTGTTATCATTGCTCTCCCATCTGCATTCCTTTCACCACCCTTAAAATAGCTATACCCCACTCGCAGAACCTTGTTCACGACAATATACAAAATCTTATTTCACAAAAATGTATATCTCGTTAAAATTATACAATTCATCTCGCACGCACTTTTAGAGTTAACGGTTTCCGAGATATTCCTTGTTACTGATTTAAATTTTAAACTACTTAAAATTTTCTCAAACGGGAAGTCATCTTTCGTTTCATACATTTTTACTCCTACTCCTTGCCATACAAAGAGAAACAATTTAAATTGTTACACATAGCGGCAAGCTATCTCTTTAGCCTAGTGCACTCGCTTATTTTCCTTCTACTTATAAGAAAGCATAAGACCATTTCTGCTAATTTTATCTCTATTTGAATGACGTACATAAAAGGATAACGTTAGTAATTGTTTGCAAAACAGGTACAGAAAGTATATAGCATGTAGCACATCAAATATATTTTCGAGTTTAAAAACGACCTTTAACTGGATAACGATGAAATTATGCTCAGATGATCCCAGGGTCCTTAGACCTTAGTAATTACCAACATTCATTGTTTCAAGATAAGGGAATTCCCAAGAAAAAAAAGTATTTGTATAGCTTACCCTAACAGAGTTTTGAAATTAAGACTACTTACTTATATGTGAAGCTACCCCCATACAACGGAGATAGACATTTTATTTATTATTGATTGGCTTACAATATGTGTCATGTGTGTTTTTATAAATCTATAACAATCAAATGATCTTATCTCCACCGATCGATCATGAAATTGTTATAATATAACTGGAAGATCTATGTGGTGAATCCCCATGGTTACGGTTTATAACTGAAGTTTGATGAGCTTTCGTAATATCTCCATAATATACAAAACATTCCCTAATATTTACCAAAATGGAACTCCAAAACTCCAGCACATTAATTTTCTCATTTACTCAACTCTCTTGTCTTGATTTTCTGAATTATAGAAATGTTTACTTAAGTGTCGTTTAGCAGCGAAATAATTGATGCAATGATCTAGATCAATTTTAGATAGATTACGCGACCATTCATTTAGTTTCACAGTTAAGGGGAATACAAAATATTAAAGGAATTTTCTTGTAACGTCTTGTGTAGGAATTATTGGGTATAAAAGAAAAGAAGTATTTATACCACGTTTCGTCAATTATGCCTTTTCTTTCTATAAATAATGATTCATTTATTCGGTTTAATTAGCTCTTCTCTAACACATATTGAACTTCAGGTACCATTTTTAATTTCCCTAATTAGACACAGTGCATTAGTTGAGAAGGTATTGTGGGCCATACAAAAATCCTATTTCAAGATTTCACCGGAAAGGGTGCCCCGTGTCCAAAGAATGTCTGAGTGTATGAGTATGTGCGTGCGTGCGTGTATGTGTGTATATCAGCGTCTGTGAACACTATAACTCAAAACCAAAAAAAGTCGGTGAAGTACCTTACTTGGCATTTAAGTTGAGCATCCTCTGTAGATGCGACAGGAAGATTTTAAGAAAATTTCCCCCATTCTAAACAGCCCTTAATGTTGAGAGATTTCGAAAATTTTGATTTTCTCAAAAATGACTAAAAAGATTTTGATTAAAATGCTGTATATTTACGATATCTATATGGCAAATAAAATCATATCATGAATTTTCTGGGAATATGCTCAGAAGAGCTCTTTATTTCTGTTGGTTCTTGCTTAACTGATAAACCGTATGAGACAGGCAAAAGCTTACTACAAAAATGTCGTTAATACACAGCTTATGTCATATACATGTTTTTGGTATTTAGGCATTTGCGAAATATTCCTTGTTGTTGCTTTCAGTTTTAAAATATTCATACTTTTTATATGAATTTTTTTAAACTCTTGGCAAAGAAATGAATATGGCAACCCTCTTTTAAAAGATTTGACTGTCACTTTAGCCTAGTCTATTCCCCTGTCTCTTTTCTACTTATAAAAAGCAAGTAATTAGACAATTTCTGACAATATTTATCTTAATTAGCCTAAGGTAGTTAAAAGAATAATCTCTTGGACAATAATTTCTTACAGAGATGTAGAGAAAGTAATGTGAATGGAGCGTATCATATTTTTAAAGTTATATTCCTTGATGCCTTTGTAATTATTATCTGGTTGAAAGTTTCTTATAGTATATAGTTAATATATATATATTAAGTATATTTGTATCAGAAAGAGGAAAAACTTGCAAAAAAAAAACACACACATAAAAAACGTGATTATACTTGGTAATCTTCTCAAACTAACCAATGATTAGTTCAAAAATTCCAACCTCACCTTTTATTACACACATTCTGCAGGTTTAGAGTAACATTTTCAGACGTCTAGCTATATATTTGTGGGAGAAGATAGAGTTTGAACATGGTAAAATAACAAACAGTGTAACCTGATAAAAATAACTTTGAAATTTCACAGAGAATTATGTAGGTAATTCACTTTAAAAGTTGAATCAAAACATGAGCTACAGCCGTCAAAGTAGCTCAAACTTTGCAAATACGTACTTTAAAGTATGGAGAATTTCGTGCACCAAAACCACATTCTACCAAGCATCCGTAAGAAAGCACTTCCCCTTAAGTTTAGGAGGCTTTTTTTGGAATATTTTCGTGTCGCATCCTTGGGATATGCTGAACTTGATTGTGAAATTAGGTATTAACCGGTTTTTCGTTTTGCAGTTATGTTATTCACAGACTCCCATACATGGACCTTTTTCTAAAATGTTTTGGTTTTTGTATTTTTTTTTGACTCAAGGAAACTCCAAAACACATATTTCCGTGAAATCCTGGTTTCAAAATTTTCAATGTTATACATACAATTCCTTCTCTGCCTACTATGTGCATAGTACGTATAAAAATGTAAAAAGAACCGGTTGTATAGCGACAAATTGTATCACGAATACTATTTTATAATCACTGTGCTAATAACTCATAGTACGTATAAAAATGTAAAAAGAACCGGTTGTATAGCGACAAATTGTGTCACGAATGCTATTTTATAATCACTGTGCTAATAACTCACATATGGATATTAAAATACAGTAGAGACATTAATTATGGGTGTTTTATTTTCTCTAAATTTTTCGAGAAATGCTCCATGTAAAAGATAGTTTGATAACATAAAATCGCTACAGTTTTCATACAACCACTAAAATACACAATTAGTGAAATAGGATGAAACTGTAAACCTCAGCTCCCAAACTAGATATTAACATTTTAAAAATGTCATGTAATAATATTGTCAGTTCTTAATTATACCAGATGGACTAACTGCCCCATCTGCGTGTGCTGATATTACTTCGTGCGTTAAAAGAGTTGCAGATCTCAACGGAGCTATTTCAAGTTAAAACCCGTTAGTAGAGAATAGGACGAGAGCGACCTTTTTCACCTCTCGCAATGAGCGCAATCCTCTCACAGTCTCCACTGATAGATAAGTGTGAAAACGAAAGGTCTCTCTGCAGTACTTCAATAGCAAGTTTTAACTTCAAATAGCTCCGCTGAGTTCTGCAACCCTTTTAACCCATCTACACATGTCAAATAGGGATAGTTGGGTCATCAGGTAAAGTTTATGTAGTTATTACACTAGACATGATTTTCTTTCATTATATAATTATTTAACGTACACTGTAAGTGTACTCAGTACATACATAGGAGTCGCCCTCCGTGGTGTAATGGTTACCATGCTAACTTCATATACCCAAGGTCGCGGGTTCTAACTCGGCGGAAGACGATGGAGTTTTTCGGGCGTAAATGTCCTTAGCATGGCTTCCTTCGGAAGGGAAGTAAAGTCGTGGGTCCCGTGTCATAGATTTACGGCACGTAAAAGAACCTCAAGCCTGATAAAGAGGTCTCTCAGCAAAATTATACGGTCTTTCACGCTCAATATAGAATGGGACCATAGCAGTTAAAGAGCGTCCGTAAATAACACGCCATTTACGTTTCATTTTACATACATAGGAAGTACAGCAAAGTTTTCTTCTTTAAGGATTATCACATTTTTTGGGGGTATAAAGAAACTTTCTCAATACATACGTAGAATAAGAACAAAATTTACTCATTTTAATGATATTTCGTGTACACACTCGCAGTTTTTGAATAACTAAAAACACCTGGGTAAATATGTATATGCCAAAGTTAAGCAGGGACCCATAATCTTTTGCTTATTTCAGTAGCGATGTTAACTGGTATTGTTATATCGAGGGCCTTGGCTGAACTATTTAATAGTATTGTTATTCTTTGAACTTTCAGGATTGTTATCTTAAGTTTTTAAGTTGTTTTTATAAGCTATTCACTCTCACATCCACAATTCCGGACTTTATGGAGAGTAGAGATTAATCCTAATTATATAAAATTTTCGCTCGCGTGGCTGGAACTCGTACCCAGGATCTTCGGTTGAGAAGTCAGCTCGCTCACTACTTGACTCGGAGGTAGACAACGACAAAGGTGGCCTACAATGTGCACACAAAGTCCGTATACCCCTGTATTAAATTTAAAATTACGTGAGTAAATATGTCTTTTTTTTTTTTTAAGATTGGTATATATTCATATTATTCTCCTATCAGATACCCATTATTGACGACTTCGATTCTTCGATTGTTGTCGCCCTTATGACAACAAATCAACAAATCTTATGAATCAAATTAGTTGATGCCGAGATATTGAGAAAGAATGCCTGATACAAGTGATTACACAATTGAGGAACGCTTAGTGTCCGCTGTGTGGGTTCATGAGCGTCAAATTACTGGCAAATCAATGAAAAATGTCATGGACGATTTGTGAAAGCAGCACCGACAAATAAGTCTTTGTTAGCGTGGGAATGGAAAACATTTTTAACGGGCAGTGTTCGCGACGTGACGAGAAGTGGCAGACCATCCACCAGACTTGGACTTTGTGCTGACGTGGAAAAATCTATCCAACAATCTCCGGTTAAATCCTTAAGTAAACGTGCTGCAGAGTTAAGGTACCGGAGTCAACCATGAGGAAACACATTAAAGTGGATTTGAAAATGAAGTGTTGGCGTCCATTGAATGTGAATGAATTATCAGATGCTGATTTAGAGACAAGTGTTAATATTTGTGATTGGATGCTGCAATAATTCCAAAGAATGTCTGAGAAGACAAAAGTCATGTTCACAGACGAATGGGGCGCCAACTCACTTCGCAGCGGCTGTTCGACAATGTCTTTGGAAATCGTTTGATCGGTAGGGGATCGGACAATCTAACATGGCCTCCGAGGAGCCCTGATCTAACAACTCCAGATAATGCACTATGGGGTTATATCAAAGAGAAGGTGCAGAAGCAGCGGTACGCTAAACTGGTGAACTGCAAAATGCGTTGCGAGTGGCTTTACAGACGGTGACTCCAATGATGTTGAGTAAGATGAACAAGAGAACATGGCGGCGTATTCGGCTGTGCAGAGACAATGGAGGGGGGCACATGCCGATGTTTTGGAGTCCTAAGATGTAAGGAGAAACATCTAATTACATAAATATTGGAAATATGTACTTTTATTTCAGTCAGTTTGAATTTAATATAGGGGTATACGGATTTGGGGGAAAGGCTGTAAGTTTATTTTTGCTGAGAAGTTTGTTTGATCATTGTCTAAATCAAGTCTGTTAGATTGAAATATCTGCGTCGTTTGTTTATTTTGCATGTGCATTTATTTTCCACTCCAATGGAATCTCAACAAAGCAAGTATCTCCATCATTAAACTCCAGCCTGTTCCAATTCTTGTAACCAAAATTTTATATTCTTTTTAGAATTTTGTCAATTACTTACATTACCTTTCCAGTCATAATGCAAATGTATATTTATTGTATTAAGAACTGACAACATACTATATTTTTTAGTTCAGAGGTTCTCTGGAAGCTGGTAATCCATTTATCGCTGGAAAATTTAGCACATGTTGTACGGAGTTAAACGTATACTTTTCTCTTGACGTAGAGGGGCTCTGTAACATAGCAGCTGTGTTCGGACTTTTGCAGACAAAAAAGAACGTCCTATTATGCCGAATAAAGAAGTGTCCGCAAACTTTCAGGGTGCCCTTTCCCAACCCTGCAGCCGAGTACTAACCCCGGAAGACTTTCCTATCTCGCTCTGTCTCTCTCGCACTCTCTCTGGTGATGTAATTGCCCTGATTTCCCGCGAGGCCTGATCAGTCCCCCTTTCCCCCATTTTCCCCGCAACACCGTGGCTGAATATCCGCTAGTCCTAGCCGCTTTCTTTTGCTACTGCTGCGCTTCTGAAATAAATTTTCCTTTTCTAGCAATCATATCCGAGAAAATCGATATCACCATGGCACGTGACGATTATGCTGCAGTGCACGCTTAAAAGAGTAGTTAAATTTGTTTCAACTATGTTTGCTTTTCAAAGCAATTGTCTCTGCTCTTGAATACGAAAATTAAAAAACCAGCATAGAAAGTAAGTGAGTTATTATTATTATTATTATTATTATTATTATTATTATTATTATTATTATTATTATTATCATTATTATTATTACTATTATTATAATTATTATTATATTTATTCTGGAATAATTGTTGATTTTATGGCACCAACTAGATGTTACTGATACAAGACAAAAAGCAATAAATTAACCCATTACCAATAATTAAATGGATGGATAGCACCTGAAGATCAGATAGCAGATCAAATTTGTAGATAAAACATTAGGAAGCGTCTAAATGTTCTGTTTTTAGTAATAAATTCTGAAGAATATCATTTGGTGTGAAGTATTTGCAAAAATGCGATAAAAGCTTATTTGAATTTCTTAAAAAATATCTACTATATGAATTATATATGCATAATATTGTTTAACATATTAAACAAAATATTCGCATATATTATTAATGTGCCTTGGGTATTTCAGCTCACCTATCAATTTCATTTTCATGACTTTTCTGATGGCGTTTTATTTATTAAGGGCATGCCAAAAAATAAAAGTGATATTTTGATGTATAATTCTATAATTGTAATGTTTCATCAGGTATTATTGGCAACAAAAGAAACATTTATACTAATTTTCATTTAAATATGCATATATTACTTTATTCATTTAATTAGCTAAAATAAACATCTTCTACGTATAATGGGAACTGAACTATATGTTAAAATTTTACGATTATATTGCTTAATATTTTTGTAACATATTTCTTGTTTCAAAATTTTCACAATGGATAGTTTATTAATATATATATATTACACAAAAAGTGGAAAAATGTCAAAAATTAACACATAATTATAACAATTAATATTTTTAAATGAAACTATAATCAATATAGAATTTCAACCGAATATTTAATTAAATACATTTTAAACTGATTTGGAGAAATTTTGAGAACTCTAGCTGTATTTTTATGGTAGAAGATAAATTTTGAAAATCATAAAATAACTAAAAATTGAATCTGAGAAAACGGCTTTTAAATTTGACAGATAGAGTAATTTAACCTGCGCAACGCTTTAAAATGGCGTACATCCACCTTATGACGTACCATATAGTTTTACCCCTGCAGGGCTTCCAAATCCCGCTATTAGCACTTTTATTGCTAAAAAAAATATTGCAAATAAGTTGTGAAATTTTGAATATTTATATGAATAGTTTAACTGTCGAGGGCTCGAACGCTTTACCTAGAAGACCCTACTGTCGGCAGTATCTGACTATAAACAGTGACTTTTCTCGAAAGGAATTTACTCTTTTAAAAGGCTTCCTGTCAAGTGTTTTATTACTTTATTGTGTTGCTTTAACTTGAAACATGCTACGTAGAAAGAAAGAAATTCCGCACGGCAATTGGTAATCTTTAATTGCCTAATACCAATCTCTGATTGCGTTTCCCAACATCCGCCTGGAACAATACGAAAGCCAGCGATGCAAGGACAGCGAAAGATATCAGCATATTTTCTATATTTCACTGCCAGAAAACAAGGGCAACTGGTAACAACACAATTACAATTGATACTGAGAGAGTAATAGACAGTGAAGGATGATTGCGACAGGGTTTTCCACCACTTTGTCTGTCACTAATGCACTCCATTGTTTACGCCGTTCAGGTAGTATAAATGTGGCCATTTAACATAAACCTCATGTACTGCATACAAGTCTTTTTTTTTTTTTTTTTTTTTTGAATTCGTGCATTGTATAGAGAGTTATCGTACATTATGCAAATCGTAAATATAATAATTAGTGGTAAGAGCACATGGCAATCAACAATCAATATTTTTTTCATAAGGAATGATCTCTTGTTCTTCAACTTGGAGGTACTAACCATTGCCTCTGTTAGCCGAGTTTCAGAATTTTCATTGGACCTTCTCGGCTACCGTACAACTCCCAGGACACACTAAGTCCCCACCTTACAGTACCTACCAAAATCATCCCCTAAATACATTTATTCTTCTGCGCTTCCCTGCATTATCTCTATTGCTGTTTTTAAATATGGAAATACTTTAGCTGAATCTCATTCCATGGTTAATGAGCAGTTCTTTCAACACACTTTTAATAAACGAAGAAGGAAAAGGTATAATTCCACCTTATTTAATTAGTTCTGCTTTAATTCTGTTCATATTTACCTTATATTGTTTTAAAGCCGCTTCTAAATATTTTAATATTTGTCATCTACAGAACTGCTATTTTGTCTACATATCTATCTTCTTCGTCTTTTCATTACACGTTACATTTCTATAGTGTATATCCATTGATTTTCTCTATCATATTAAGATTTAAACATCTTTGTATTCTAATAGGTAGTAGGTTGAAATACATTCCGTCAAGAAAGTACCGGGAATTGATCATTTAAAAATCCTGTTTAAAAGGGGATTCGAAATTATTGTTGTCGCTAAGTTGGTACAGCTTTCTTCTATACCCACGCGGAGTTTGATCGTTATCTGTCATCTAGTTTGTTTACAGTACGCCATTTTGTTAGTTCATCTCAAAAGTGATTTGCGATTTTACGTTGGATACAAATAATGAACAAAGAATCTGTCTCAAGTTTTGCATTGCAAATGGTATTTCGTGTGCCGAATCACTGAAAATGTTACAGAGAGCTTACTTTATCAAAAACACATGCATATGAGTGGTACAGTGCATTCAAAAGTGGTCCAGATGTGGTGGAAGATTTGCCTCGATCTGGTCGGCCATCAACGGTGTCAACTGAACTGAACATCGCTAAAGTGAAGAAATGGTGTCTGAAAAATCATCATTTATGTCTGAAAAAGATTGCCCCTGAACTTTCTGTGTCTCACAAACGATTCGTACCATTTTAAACGCTCGGTTAGTTCCGAAAGACTTGGATTTTCTACAAAACTTCAATCGCGTAAGGATTGCTGAAGACATGCTAGAACGAGCCAGTTCCGACCCCACATTCATGAAGCGCATTGTAACTGGTGATGAGACGTGGGTTTACGGTTTGACACTCAAACCAGTCAACAAGCTTCCGAATGGCGCCTTCCAACTGAATCGAAACCTAAAAGGGCACGTCAAACTCGATCAAAACTGAAGGTCATGTTGACAGTTTTTTTTTTTTTTTTTTTTTTCGATTACCGTGGTGTCGTGCACTCAGAGTTCTTGCCAAAAGGTCAGATAATAAATAAATACTATTATCTGAGCGTTATGCGGCGTTTGAGAGAACAAATACGGCGAAAAAGGCCAGACTTATGGAACGACAACTCGTGGATTCTGCACCACGATAACGCACAAGCTCACAAGGCTATTATTGTGAACGAATTTCTGGCCAAAAACTCAACAAATGTCATCGAACAAGCACTGTATTCACCTGATTTACCTCCTGCTGATTTCTTTCTCTTTCCAAAACTTAAGTTACGACTTCGAGGCACCCGTTTTCAGTCAATAGAAGACATAAAGGAAAATTTGTTGTGACAAATGACATCTATTCCTAAAAGTGCCTTCAAAAACAGTTTTGATGATTGGATTATTCGTTGGCATTAATGTATAATTTCAGAAGGGGCCTACTTTGAAAGCGATAAAATAAAATTGGATGAATAATTCATTTTTTGTGTTTTACTGGCAAATTCCCGGAATTTTCTTGACACAGTAGTGCTATGTTTCGTACATCAAACTCAATATTGGCAATTTATCCTTCCGATTTGCATCTCTCTGGTCGGATTTAGGGATATTGTTCGCTGTTATAATATCTATCTGGCGTACGGCGGTTCCCTCTGCAGGTATAATGTCTCGTTTTAGATACCTTCCATCTCTCTTTCTATCTCTTGCTCTCACTCAGGGTGTAGTACATTTCCACAATCCTTCAAGTGCATTGAAAGTGGTATCGAGGTTGACAAAAATCAAACTCGGGTCTTCCTTGGTTTTGTCTCTTCGTTTATTCCTTGAGTATTTGGTAAACCTGCAGTCGGGCACAGAACACATTTTAAAGGCATTGTGGTTTTTCTTGTGTGTCGTGGGTACACTATCCGTCTTACATACCGGTAAATTTAACATTTTTATAAGTTCCAAGTAAACTTTCACGTGCTTTCCCATCCGAAATTGTTTCCGGAATGTTCTCCGCACTTTCCTGCAGTATCAGATACCTTGCAAACAGATTCGCCACTTCCAAATTTTAAGTTGTACTCCCAGTATTTCAACAGCTTCAACTTACATTATTTCCCCAATATTTCATATATTTAGATTTCATTGGCTCGGATATTTTTCATCGCTTCTCCACGCTAACTTCTCTCCCTCGGACTTTTCAGAAATACCTAACGATTCACCCTTACGATACCCATCTGTTCTGGAATGCAGCAAACCATTTTCTTACCACTGGATACATTAAATTCCCGTTAACTTTGGACCGAGTTTTCCCTTCCTTTACTAAGTATTGTTCGTCTTTGAACTAACACCTGCCTTCCATATGTACACTTTCTGGCAACAAAAATACCTGCGGGCATGCTCTCGCTTGTTCAATTTCTTACTGTAACATATTTATAAATTATGTATTTCCCTATATGGTATTCACTATGGCTTCTATGTATAAATGTTTGGTTTTGTTCTCTAATTATATATTTCCCAAATTTCATCAGCTTTTGTTTTTAACTAAGAATTGTGGAAATTCTGTTTTCCTTTAATATAAATGGATACTAATGAACTCCATATATTCAGGTTTATCAGTAATTGGTAATGGTTGGGGCGGTAACCGGTTGCGGGTTCGTGCCCGGGGGCAGGTTATGGATATTTGGAATGGTGCGGCTATGTAGGTGCCCTAGCTCAGGATTTTTAGTAGCATGGAAACTCTTCCAAGGTGTGGTGAGACACAAGTACTTTATTAATTTAGTTTGGCATTTTTTGCCGTAGAACACACACGCGTCCCTCTTAAGTTTCTTTTATGAAACTGTACTTTACGCCACCGCGACTGTTGTAATTTATTAATTTTGGTGCCGTGATTTATTATGTATTCTGATCAGCATTAAAATAACTATTTCGCTAACGCTAAAGGTAGCCTGATTGACTCCACCACGGGTTCTAAATTTCACATTTTAGTTGGGCGGAGGTTCTTCGCCAAGTGCCCCAGACAGTGTTGCCTGACCAGCAGAGATCATTGTTTGCTGTCCCCTTATGTTCCCCTCGGGCAGTGCATTCTCACCCTTTACCCGCGGTTCAATGCACGGACGTAACGGTATCTTGTGCCACCAGCTCGTGACAACAACTCGGCTATCTATATGGATTTAAAGTCTTTCTTCCCTTTCCATTTTCACTGTACATTTATATCTTCTCTTCTTGATATAATTTATATTATTAGCTATGATTTATATTTCCCTTCTGAATAATTCTTTGCCCCGTGACAAGACATGTACTGTCTCATGGTAATTTTAAGTTACCTAACACTATATATGTTTGAGCTCCGCCTTTATCTTTCGGAGTCAAGTCAACATACGTACCTACTATATTTGCTGTTGCTACTTTCCTCACTCCCGCACTCAAATAATAACATATTTTTATTATTCTATTGGCTTGTTTTGTAACTATCCACTTGGTAAGTCAGTATCTTCAGGTCTTTCTTTTTAGGATGCATATATTCCTAAAACACATAGATGTCTCTATTGAAATTAAATCTTATAAGCATTATGTTTTCCTTTATAAAAAGGAAGATTATATTATATATTTACTTTCCCTAGCTGGTATGTATAGTATAATGAACATAAAGAAGATATTGTATTTCACCCACAAATTCATATAACAAGATTTCATCGCAAATATATGTTTTAGGGTACTCTGAATAATATGTACCTATATTATAAAAAGGTCCACATGTGTGTGCAGCATAATTCAAAAACAAAAAGTTGGTCAAATACCAAAATTGCTATCCAAGTTCAACATCTTCCAAAGATGTGATACAAAGATTTACAGGAAAATGTCCCATGCCCAACTACCCTTTAAATGGAAAATTTTTCGAAAATACTAATTTTCTCATAAATGGTTCGAACGATTTTGATTAAAATACCATATGTATAAGACATATTTATGAAAAACAAAATGTATATCCAGACTTCATGGGAACAGCCTCTGAAGAGGAGGAGTTTTGTAAAAAGTTTGTAAAACTAGTTAACCGTAAGAAATAGAAAAAATCTCATGTGTTCCATTTACATGACTTTTTGTACATCTCCACAATAAATTATTTTTATAAAACTTATTCTTCTATTTACTTAAAGCTAATACAGGAAACAATACGAATTCCTTGTAAGTAGAAGGGAAATAAGGGAGTACGATAAGCTAAAATAATAGTAAATTTATTAAAAGCTAGTTGCTATGGGACCATACCTTTGTTTGTATGGACAGAAGTTGACAAATTCCTTCATGAGAAAAGTATAAGTATTTTAAAGCTGTACCTAATAACAAGGAATATCTCAAAAACGGTCAACTACACGAATAAAAAGATATGACATAAATTGTGTGTTTTAACGAGATCTATATCTTTTGTTGAATAACCTTTCGTCTATCTCTTACGGTTTGCCAGTTAACAAAATTCCACAAAATTCATCCAGAGTAAACGTCTTTAGAGGTTATTCCCAGAAAATTGAAGATATACATTTTATTTGGCATGTAAATATTTTATATATAAGAGATTTTAATCAAAATCGTAAAAGCCAATTTTGACAAAATAAACATTTTCGATATTTTTCCTATGTAAAGGGAAGTTAGGGGTGGGGGAATTTTCTTGAAAATCTTTGTGTCGCATCCTTGGAAGACACAGAACTTAAAATACCAGTTTGTTATTCAACGGATTTTTCTTCTTAAACCGTGCTATCCACAGACACACACATGCAGACAAACCCACACACACACACATTTTCTTATAAAATGCTTTTTTTATGCAGGAGGTTCAAAACATATATTTTCGCTGAAATCTCGTATCGAATTTTTGGGTGAAATACAAGGCTTCATCTATACACTATGTACATAGTACGTGTACAAAAGGTAAAAATCATACTACATAAAATATATAGATCTCATTACAGCACACAATTTATGTATATACCTTTCTTTGCAGAGTTAACCGTTTTCGAGTTACTGGTTTCAATCTTAAGCTATTACTTAAACTTTTATGAAACGAGAATTCCTTCTTTTTGTCTCTGTTTTGTTTACGCCTGGCAAGCAAAGACAACAGAATTTCAATTATTCCACATAGCGACCGTCTTTTAAAGGATTTGACTATCGCTTTAGCCTAGTGTATTCGATTACTTCCATTCTACTTACAAAGAAACAAGTAATAAAACAAATTCTACTAACATTTATCTCGATTTGCTTGCTGTAGATGAAAGAATACTCTTTTGTAAGCAAAGTTTGTGAGCGGAACCGCTAGAGAAAGTTTTGTGAATGAAACACATCAGGTTTTTCCAATTGTCATTTATAAGGGTAACTAATTACCTGTTGCGAAGCGCGTTGCTCAGCTAAACCTAGCGAAATAATTAGTAATATTATCCGACCTGGTACTTTTTAAATTCTTTTAGAGAATTCTTTTATGAAATATTTTGGATACTTTATTAATTTTTCTCCTTACAATAAGAATTTTAAATTCTTCACAGAATTTATTAATAATGTTATTAAGCGATGACCCGCTATTTAGTTGGTAACAAGTCGAATTGTACCATTATGAGTAAATGTATAATCACCTAAGTGTTTTCTTCCTCTCAATTTCTTCTTAATATCCTTAAATACGTCATTAATATTTCCCTATATTAAGCTTTATACTATTTCTAAACCATTTATATTATCCTCGTATTAGCTTTCAATTAGATAGAAAAAATTAATACAGGATCTATATTTATTTTATTTTATATTTTCTCCATTATTTTATATAATTCACTAGGTTTATTCCCATATATATTTTATTTGCTATAAACTTTATAATAAATTATATTTATTTATGATTTTAATATTATTAATTACATTATATTTTTATTTTGCCGTGGGATATCTTTTAATAAAACATTCTCCTGTTTACCATGGCCAGATTGACTCCTTTGATTTCTGTCCACTCTATTCCTCATTGCACTACGAATTATTTTTCCTTTTTTTAACGTGAATACATAAATAGCTCAGCTCTCAACCCTCATTTTTTATTTCAGAGAAGCTTCTCTTAGGTAAAGAGATTGGGCTTCGGAGCTAATCGGTTTTATGGCGCCAAAAACTTGCAGACATTCCTTCACCATCAGTATAAGCAGCTCTGCCACCACCACTTATATGCAGATGATAGCATTTTAATGGCAAGAGACGATAAATCGCAAGCTATGGTGTATTTTTCAGTTTTCAGCCGCTTGCCATTACAAACACTCTCACACTACGCTTTACATGGCAATAATGCCCATACCATTTAATTTCCAAAAAAAAATGGTTCTAAGATTTTTCGATTAAGAAAGGTTCATAAAGTATTGCAAAAAATATTATGCATATATTTAATTTACTGCAAATTGCCTGTGAAGCGATCTCTATTCTAATTTAATTCTATTTTACTACATCATATAAAACGAGAACAATTATTAGAAAGCTCATTAAAATGCCCAATTTATCTCAAATTACTTCTCCGTAATATCATACCTTTCCAAATGATTGTTGGGAGCAAACATCAATGTTGATTTAAACCACCAGCTATTATTTGCTCACCTTATGTGCTAAACTTCCTTATTCCATGGCTTTAAAACCTCTTTGAAGCAAACGTTTATAAAGTGCGACAGTATATATTAGTTTGACGCGTATATTACTAGTTCAATCATTTGTTTGTACATACTTAATATAAGAAATATCTGCTCAGTAGAACGCAGAACCTTAGGGTGTATAAGCTCGCATTGTATTCTTCAAGGCTAGTTGCTTTGTTAAATATAACAAGAATTTTAGAGCATTAGGGACACATGTAACAACCCCTAGTTGGAAGAAAGGTTCTTTCCCTTATAATCTGGATAGTTGAACTTTCTCTTTGTAGAGAAAAGTCACGTGGGTGGAAAATAAAGAAAAAGCCTAGACAGTCACGTGACAACGATACTTTGCGTGCCTTTTTTCAGCCAATCAAAAAGGAGGGCAATATTAAGATCTTTTGGTATATAAGTGATGCACGTATAAGAAATCGGATCCACAATGTACGAAATCGCGCGGCAGGCAGTATAAAAAAGACCCAGTGTAAGAAATCGCGCGGCAGGCAGTATAAGAAAGACCCAGTGTAAGAAATCGCGCGGCAGGCAGTATAAGAAAGATTCAGTGTAAGAAATCGCGCGGCAGGCAGTATAAGAAAGATCCACAATGTAAGAAATTGCGCGGCAGGCAGTATAAGAAAGACCCAGTGTAAGAAATCGCGCAGCAGGCAGTATAAGAAAGACCCAGTGTAAGAAATCGTGCGGCAGGCAGTATAAGAAAGATCCAGTGTAAGAAATCGCGCGGCAGGCAGTATAAGAAGGACCCAGTGTAAGAAATCGCGCGGCAGGCAGTATAAGAAAGATCCAGTGAAAGAAATCGCGCGGCAGGCAGTATAAGAAAGATCCAGTGTAAGAAATCGCGCGACAGGCAGTATAAGAAAGACCCAGTGTAAGAAATCGCGCGGCAGGCAGTATAAGAAAGATCCAGTGTAAGAAATCTTGCGGCAGGCAGTATAAGAAAGAACCAGTGTAAGAAATCGCGCGGCAGGCAGTATAAGAAGGACCCAGTGTAAGAAATCGCGCGGCAGGCAGTATAAGAAAGATCCAGTGTAAGAAATCGCGCGGCAGGCAGTATAAGAAAGACCCATTGTAAGAAATCGCGCGGCAGGCAGTATAAGAAGGACCCAGTGTAAGAAATCGCGCGGCAGGCAGTATAAGAAAGATCCAGTGTAAGAAATCGCGCGGCAGGCAGTATAAGAAAGACCCAGTGTAAGAAATCGCGCGGCAGGCAGTATAAGAAGGACCCAGTGTAAGAAATCGCGCGGCAGGCAGTATAAGAAAGATCCAGTGTAAGAAATCGCGCGGCAGGCAGTATAAGAAAGATCCAGTGTAAGAAATCGCGCGGCAGGCAGTATAAGAAAGATCCAGTGTAAGAAATCGCGCGGCAGGCAGTATAAGAAAGATCCAGTGTAAGAAATCGCGCGGCAGGCAGTATAAGAAAGATCCACAATGTACGAAATCGCGCGGCAGGCAGTATAAGAAAGATCCACAATGTAAGAAATCGCGCGGCAGGCAGTATAAGAAAGATCCACAATGTACGAAATCGCGCGGCAGGCAGTATAAGAAAGATCCACAATGTACGAAATCGCGCGGCAGGCAGTATAAGAAAGATCCACAATGTAAGAAATCGCGCGGCAGGCAGTATAAGAAAGATTCAGTGTAAGAAATCGCGCGGCAGGCAGTATAAGAAGGACCCAGTGTAAGAAATCGCGCGGTACGCATTGTAAGACTCATTAATTGTGAGTGTGAAGCGTCATAGTAAAAGTTAATTTGACGGTCAACTATTACCGTAAATGTTATACGGACTGTGAAACTTAAGATTACGGTGACGGTTGTAAAACTATAAGAACTCAATAAGAGTGAAACTAGCACTTATAAAGATTATGTCATCAAGTTCGCGATCGTTTATGTCGGAAGTCGCTCGCAGAATTAGTGCCTCAAACCAGCAACAGATAATCAATAAAAGAAGTCATCAGTGAAATGAAGTGAAATTTCTCTTTAATTTGAGTCTACCAAGTGTTATACACCTTTGTCATTCTTTCCCCCCTGAGCAAGAGACAACTCATGGTCTACAAGAACGAGCCTAGCCAGAGCAAGAAAGGGAACCTACAAGGTATGTATACGCTTAATGTAGAGAATTTCAGAGCTGTAACCCTCAACCAACTCCAAGTAGACTCACATGATAGCGCCATATTGTTGCACAAGCAAAACCGCGACATATTGGCGCGCCAACGTAATGCCAAGGCAACCGCGACAAAAGAATAAATAAATAAAATTAAAATAAAAACACATTAATTTACAGTAGGTCCATTCAGTACCTCAAAAGCATTGTGAATGAAACTTTAGTTCTTAATCGCAAAAATAACTGTTGTCCTTTGCTTTAAAATTAATCTTATGATCTCTTTAATATTTGTTGGTAAGTGCCACGTAGGTGCATGAACAATCCAATCCGTTTATATTTGTAGACAGATGATGTTTGCTATACGTTAAAGCAACGGTTCCCAACCGGTGTGCCCCGGCACCCTAGGGTGCCGTGTGATTGGCTAAGGGGTGCCGCGGGATATTGAGATAAACAAACAAAAAATACCTTCTACTGAAGCCTTAAGTCTTGTAAGGTCTTGAAATAAAATAAGTCAAATCAATTACTCTCATGCACGGCAGATGGTGATAGTGGTCGATTCATTTCAATAATTCAGTTATACTAGTATCCCACAGATGGCATTACAACTATACCCTGCCGAACATTCCCGAGACTACTCGCTTCCTCAAGAACATTCCCGAGACTTCGACAGATGAATATATAAAAGTGTACGCCACTTGGCGCTTTCAGTTGTCTTCCTCGCGTTGATTCACAGTGTTTAGCTATGGATAAGTTCATTGTTAAACGTAAACGCCAGGACAGTGAAAGTGAACAGTCGGCTCCTACTGCTTGCTTTAAGAAGCCAAATCTTACAGTTTCTCCCGGACCGTCGAATTCACCACATAAAGAAGACAAACGAAAGAAAAGAACATACCAGGACAGTTACTTAGCGTGTGGATTTAAGTGGAATAACAACGAGGAAAACCCTATCCCTGTGTGTTTAGTTTGTGGCGAAACACTTAGCAACGAGGCCATGGTACCTAGCAAACTGAAGCGGCATCTTACAACAAAGCATCCTAGTGTGTCACAGAAAAGTGTAATGTATTTTTCACATATATTAGAAGGGGAGAAGAAAACAGCTGTGCGAATGGTAAAGAGAATGACCATAGGTGATACTGCTCTTGAAGCCTCATTTAAAGTAGCAGAACTGATAGCTAAAAAAAAGAAACCTCGTACTCTTGGAGAGAAAATCATTGGCCCTGCATGTCAAGTTATAGTTTTAACAATACTTGGCGAAGGAACAGCTAATCAAATTTCGAAAGTTCCTCTGTCCAACAACACAATCAGCCGCAGGATATCTGAAATGTCATGCAATATCAACGAACAAGTCACGGAGAAAATAAAAACTTATAGAACATTTGCTTTGCAAGTAGATGAGAGTCTCGTCATTGGTGACAAACCGCAACTCCTTGGTTTTATCAGATATATTGATGAAAAAGATATTAGTGAACAGTTTCTGTTCTGTAGACCGCTGGAGACTACAACCATAGGCCATGATATTTTCGTTTCTATTAATTCCTATCTCAATGACCATGATCTTTCATGGAAAGACTGTTGTGGTATATGTACAGATGGTGCACCATCTATATCTGGGAAAATTAAAGGTTTTACTGCCAGAGCTCTCAATGAAAATCCATCCATTATTATAACTCAATGTTTTCTGCATAGAGAGGCATTAGTCGTGAAAGCGTGTAATGAAGATGTTGCTGAAGTGCTTAACCAAGTTGTGAAAATGGTGAACTATATGAAGTCTCGACCTTTAAAGTGCAGAATTTTTGAACAGTTATGTCGCGCAACGGATACAGCTCATACCTCTTTGTTACTTCACACAGAAGTAAGGTGGTTGTCGCGGGGTCATGTATTGAACCGGGTTCTCGATCTTAAAGAACAGCTAAAAACTTTTTTTAAGGATGAAAATCAAGACACATTTCATGAGCTCTTACTAAGTGATTCTTGGTGTTTTAAACTGTCGAATCTGGAAGATATTTTTCATAAGCTGAATGAACTGAATGTTTCGATGCAGGGTCGACATGAAACAATAATCTCCTCAACCAATAAAATGAAAGGTTTTAAAAGAAAACTTAGTTCTTGGAAGTCTGCAGTTCAAAAAGGAGATTTGTCGAACTTTTCATCTCTTCTTAATATGGCAGGAGATAAAGATCTGGGTAAACTGAAAGACCGCATTTGTGATCACTTATCAAGATTGCAAGATGCAATAGATGCGTACTTTCCAACTATTTCCACTACGAATCTCGACTGAGTTGTCTCACCATTTGATTTCGTAGATAGTGCAGAGGAAATAGATTTCACTGCTTGCGAACGAGATGAATTTATTGATCTTTGCGCTGATTCCACACTCAAAGGTAAGTTCACGAAGAGTGAGGCGTCGGTGGCAAGTTTTTGGCTTCAACGGAGAGAGGAGTACCCTAACCTAATGAAGAAAGCAATTAACGCACCTTTGCCCTTTTGAACATCCTATCTATGCGAGCAAGCCTTCTCTGCTATGGTGACAATAAAATGCAAAGCAAGAAATAGACTGAATAACCTTGAGAATGATTTGCGTGTTTCACTGTCAACTGTAAGACCCGACATCACATATCTGTGCTCTAAGCATCAATCACAAGTTTCACATTAATCATTAACCGAACAAAATTTATTGATGTATTTTTACTCAGTGATTGTAGTAAAGTTTACTGTATTATGTTATGGTGTACGTTATTATTATATAATATTTCAATAAATTAACATATTAAGCATAATTTTATTTTAATTCAAGGAAGGGTGCCCCTGGTGTTTAATGTTATTCCCAAGGGTGCCGTGAACTTCAAAAGGTTGGGAAACACTGCGTTAAAGGAAAGTCACTCCTTTTCTAAAAATCTAATATGTTCCATTCACATGACTTTCTATTTTTATTCTATAACAAACTATTCTAACAAAAGCAACATTTTAATATAACCAAAATTACTTTTATTTGGGCTAAGCGAACCAGCTAGGCGGATTTACGGAAAGAGACTTCTTAATATTAATATTAAAGCAGGTTCGTTTCTTACTAGGCATTATGAAAACTGCAATACAAACAACGAAAGATAAAGAGCTAAACTGAATGAAGAAACACCTTAAGACAGCTTCTACTGTAACACATTTTAAATATATATTCGTAGTCGGCTTACCCTTCCCTAGTTAGTATTGACACCCCCCTAGTAGTTGCAAGCGAACGCCCAGGGATCAGAAGCCTGTTGGGGAGCATGAAACCGCAGAATGGAGAACCCGGAGCCAGTGTTCGGCATATAGAGCCAGGCATTAAAGTGAGGAAGAGGATGCTATGAAATGCAAGCGAAATGAATGACAGGAAAGGTGATGATGGTGCAATTGGTGGAATGAGTGGCGGTAAAAACGGAGGACCCGGAAAAAGCCCGCCCAGACGTCTTTTCGTCCACAACAAATTCCACATGCGGGCGATTGATTTGTAAACATTGGCTACGGTGCCATCTTTTAAACATATATTAAAATTTAAATGAAACATTCTTACGAGATGTGTCGTCTGAAGTAAAAGTCAGTGGGAAGAAGTTCACAAAACGCTTCGCAGGGGACAAGGCACTCAGGCCTGTGACACCTTATAGATTTTTATTTACCACTGCTCTTTAAGTTATCAATGAATTAAATTAATATTTTTATGAATTATTTTATTTATCATGCCAATCAATCTATTTGATTCAATATTTATCTATCTTGTATGGCTGATTTTATAAAAAAATATTTAATCTAGAAGAAAAAACAAATTATACTTAAAAACCGGATGTGTTCCATTCACATGACTATCTGTACATCTCTGCAACAGATTATTGTTAAAAAGTTTATGCTTCTATTTACTTCATGGAGAAAAAATCAGCAGAAATATGCCTATTACTTGCTTCCTTGTAAGCAGAAGCGAAATAAGGGAGTACCATTGGTTAAAGTGAAAATCAAAAGTTGATTGCTATGTGACTGAAGTTCCTTTGCTTGTATGCACAGGATCTGTTAAATTCCTATATGAGACAACTATGTGTTTAAAGCTGAAACCAAAAGCAAGGAGTGTCTCAAAAACGATCAACTCCACGAAAAAATGTATATATCATAAATTGTGTGTTTTAAGATGCTCTGCATTTTTTGTGCATCGCTTACGATTTAGCAGTTATGCAAAATTCCGTAAAATTCTTCCAGAATAAAGTAGTCTTCAGACGCTAATCCCAGAAAATTCAAGATATGCATTTTATTTGTCAGGTAAATATCTTTAATATACGAAATTTTAATCAAAAACGTTAGGGCCATTTTTGAGAAAATCAAAAATTTTCGAAAAATGTTCCATGTAAAGGGTAGTTGGGGTGGGGGGATTTTTCTCAAAATCTTCGTGTCGCATCCCTGGAAATTCTAAACTTAAATACCAACTTTGGTATTTTATCTACTTTTCGTTTTTGAGCTATTGGCTTACAGACACACGGACACAGGCACCTTTTTCTGAAAATCCTTATTTTGGATATAGGGGACCCTAAAACATCTATTTCCGGTGAAATCTCGGTATCGAATTTTTGGGTGGAGTGGAATACCTTCTCTATACACTATGTACATGGTATGTATAGAGAAAGTAAAAACATGTAACTTCATGTACCTTCTACACTGAAACTACTTGCAATATAGTATCTTAGTTTTGGATGTGTGTTATTAATATACTTAACAAGGTCTTGAACCTGAGCTATTTAGTCCTGTACAGTAGTTCACAGTAAATAAAATAACTATTATTTGTAAGGTCAAAAAAGTGAAAAAGTAGAAGTTTTGGAACATTATTATTTCCCAATATCATAAATATGTATTGCAAAAATATCATTGTGGTTCATAAGTTTATCTAGATGTTGAACATACTTTCTGAAAATGTCAGCTCCCTAGGTCCAATATTTTTATAGAAAAGTGAACATAATAAACAAAAATATTGTTTCGAGAAAACTCAATTTAAAAGTTTGCATAACATCTCTCACTCACTTCAATACATTCCAGGGTCATAATCATCTGCACTGCATTCCTGTAGTTCTGTTTGCCTTCTCTTGTTCCTGGCTTCTGTCGTTGATGCTGAACTGGTCGTTGAGTGACGTAAAGTAAGTTCTGTATTAAACTCTGTATTTAATCTCTTTGCTTGTTTCATTAATAGTCGGCGAGCACAACCATTATTAAATGTTAATACAGCATCATGCACACCTACACATACAATTTAGTGTCCAACAAATACTCTCTTAGAAACACGCTCCCAAATATAGCTATTGAAACTCTTACTCTGGTTTTGCATTTGAAAATGGAGACATTTTTACTTTCTCTATACGCACTATGTACACAGTGTATAGAGAAGTATTGCACTCCACCCAAAAATTCGATACGAGATTTCACCGGAAATATATGTTTTAGGCATTTTTAGGCATTTTCACAAAAAGCTCCGGGTGTGTGTGTGTGTGTGTCCGTGTGTCCGTGTGTCCGTGTGTACGTGTGTCCGTGTGTCAGTGTGTCCGTGTGTCTGTGAACACGATAACGAAAGGTCGGTAAAATACCAAACTTGATATTTAAGTTTAGTATCTTCCAGGGATGCGACACGAAGATTTTGGGAAAAATCCCCCACCCCAACTACCCTTGACATGGAACTTATTTCGAAAATTTTGATTTTTTCAAAAATGGCTCTAACGATTTTGATTAAAATTTCGTATATTAAAGATACTTACCTGACAAATAAAATGTACATCTTGAATTTTCTGGGAATAGTCTCTGAAGAGTAGTTTATTCTGGATGCATTTTACTTAATTTTGAACAACTGCTAAGCCGTAAGAGATAGACAAAAACTTACACCACAAAAAATGTAGAGCACATTAAAACACACAATTTATGTTATATACATTTTTTTCGTGGAGTTCGTCGTTTTTGAGACACTCCTTATTTTTGGCTTCTGCTATGAAAAACATACTTTTCTCATACAGAAACTTGTCAACTCCTATCCATATAAACAAAGGAACTTCATTGACATAGCAACCAGCTTTCGACTATCACTTTATCCTATGGTAGTCCCTTATTTAGCTTCTACTTACAAGGAAGCAAGTAATAAGACTATTTCTGCTAATTTTTTTTGATTAGCATAAAGTAAATATAATTATAAGCTTTTTAAGAATAATTTGTTGCACGGAAATAGAGAAAGTCATATGAATGGTACACATCAGATTTTTTCAAGATACCAATGACACTTATTTCTTTAAAATGGTTTAATTGCTTCTAAAACAGTACTTGGAAGAGAAAGTTTATGCTAGTATTACTCCCCAAGTACTGCAGCCTTGTTAAATCCACACCTTGAATCTGGTACCTACGGACGCAGTTGGTGCTGTGGATTTTTGTCAGTTGACAACTTGTGGAAAAATATTGCCCACACTGCTCTTCTCATCTGCTCTATGTCATTTGTATTTCTTCTATTAGCCATAGTAAGCATGGATCTGATCAGTTTTTTTTTTCATTAGACGACCTGCATCACTAAGGTATTTTCCATTTCCTAACTTCAGCCCTTTCATTTAATTTTTTTTTATTTCTCAGTTTTATTCCCATTTTTTTCTGCATGTATCTACACTTCTACCTTTATAATTTGTATATCCTCTCCATAAGGCTTGCTGTCACAGATTATTTTATAGACGGTGGAATCGTTATCTCCTAAATCCTATGTATAACGGACACCAAGAGACGGCTGAAACATTTATTTTGTACCACCAAATGCTTCCAGACTTGAACTTTTACTTTCATGATTCCCTAGACAGTGATGGCCCTCTACAGAAGTGCACAACCTCTGCAGTAATTAAACAGCATTACCTGTGATTATAGAAGTTGTAGCTACTACACCATGGTGAGAAGTGTGTCTTCTTTTCTGCTAAGTTTCGTTTATAACCACTGCTATTTTTACGTTGCCACTATTTGCTTCTTTATATTCCACTGCTGCACTCCCTTTGCAACTTCCTTCAAGTTTCAAAAAAAAAAAAAAAAAAAAAAAAAAAAACTGTAAGGTCAGAGAATACTGCTGAATGAGGTGGCAGGTTCAGCGTCCCACATAAAAGCCTACAACTTTTCTTTCCTGTTCTTTCATAAATGAGCCTAACATTGATATCATAATACTTATGTTTGGTACATTCCGATAGTCTTGTGCAGTTGCTTGCTCCACAACTGTTACACTTTAGAACAAGCTCAGAACACAGTCGCCTTTTGTGATTTGTATTTTCTTCTTAAATACAGTGAATCATTTCATTTAAAAAAACTGCACGAAATGCAACACTGTGTTTCATTTGATAACACTAGAAAAAAAATGTATACTTATGCTACTGCTACTACTACTACTACTACTACTATTATACCACTACTACTGCTACCACTACTACTACTATTACTACTACTACTACTACTACTACTACTACTACTACTACTACTACTACTACTACTTTTGGGTAGTGTTTAGCGCCCGCTTTAACTACTAATGCCACCACAGGCACCACACTGATTATTCATGAATGATGAAGGAGCACCGGTGGAATGCGATGGCGGGGGATTCCGTAGTAGCGGAAAAAAACCCGCCCCAGCGCCGCTTTGTCGACCAAAAATCTCACATGCGGTCGCTTGGAACCAAACCACGGACGTATAGGAGAGAGGCTAGTGGTATTACAACTACTACTACTACAACTACTACAACTACAACTACTATTATCACTAAAACTACTACAACTACTACTACTACAACTAATACAACTACTACTATTACAACTACTTCTACAACTACTACAACTACTACTACTACTACAACTACTACAACTACTATCACTACTACTACAACTACTACTATAATTTCTATAACAACTACTACTATCACTACTACAACTACTACTACAACTACTACTATCAATACTCCTACTATCACTACTACTACTATCACAACTACTACTATCACAACTACTACTACAAATACTACTATACAACTACTACTACAACTACTATCACAACTACTACTATCACTACTACAACTACTACTACTATCACTATTACTACAACTACTACAACTACTATCACTACTACTATCACTACTACTACTACAACTACTAAAACTACTATCACAACTACTACTATCACTATTACTATCACAACTACTACGATAACTACTACTACTATAATTACTACTACAACTACTAATATCACTACTACTACTATCACTACTACTACTACAACTACAACAACTACTATCACTACTACTATCACTACTACTACAACTACTACTACAACTATTATCACAACTACTACTATCACTACTACAACTACTACTACAACTACTACTACAACTATTATCACAACTACTACTATCACTACTACAACTACTACTACAACTACTATCACAACTACTACTATCACTACTATTACTACAACAATTACTACTACAACTACTACTATCACAACTACTACTATAACTACTACTACTATAATTACTACAACTACTACTATCACTACTACTACTATCACTACTACTACAACTACTATCACAACTACTACTATCACTACTACTACAACTACTACTACTACTACCACAACTACTACTATCACTACTACTACAACTACTACAACTACTATCACAACTACTACTATCACTACTACTACAACTACTACTACTATCACTACTACTACAACTACTACTACAACTTCTATCACAACTACTACTATCACTACTACAACTACTACAACTACTATTACAACTACTACTATCACTACTACTACAACAATTACTACTACAACTACTACTATCACAACTACTACTACAACAATTACTACTACAACTACTACTATCACTACTACTATAACAACTACTTCTGTCACTAGTACTACTATAACTACTACAACTACTACTATCACAACCCCTACTACTACAAATACTACTACAACTACTACTATCACAACTACTACTACTACTACAATTACTACTACAACTACTACCATCACTACTACTACTACTACAACAATTACTACTACAACTACTACTATCACTACTACTATCACAACTACTACTATCACAACTACTACTACTACAACAATTACTGCTACAACTACTACTATCACTACTACTACCACAACTACTACCATCACTACAACAATTAATACCACAACTACTACTATCACTACTACTATCACAACTACTACTATCACAACTACTACTACTACAACAATTACTACTAAAACTACTACTATCACTACTACTATCGTAACTACTACTATCACTACTACTACTATAATTACTACTACAACCATACTATCACTACTACTACTATAACTACTACTACTATCACTGCTACTACTACAATTACTACAACTACTACTATCAATTGTACTACTATCACTACTACTACAACAACTACTACTAGAACTACTGCTATAACTACTACTATCACTACTACTACAACTACTACTACTACAACTACTACTACTACAACTACTACTATCACTACTACTATCACTATTACAACCACAACTACTACAACTACTACTACTAATACAACTACTAGTACTACAACTACTACTAACACTACTACTACAACTACTACTAATACAACTACTACTAATACAACTACTATTAATACAACAATAACTACTACTACTACTAATACAACTACTACTAATACAACTACAACTACACCTACTACTACAACTACTACTAATACAACTACTACTACTAAAACTACTACAACTACTAATACAACTACTACTACAACTACTACAACACTACTAATACAACTACTAATACAGCTACTACTAATACAATTACTACTAATACAACAACTACTACAGCTACTACTACTACAATTACTACTACAACTACTACTAATACAACTGCTACAAATACAACAACTACTACTACAAATACTACTACAACTACTACTAATACAACTACTAATACAACAACTACTACTACAAATACTACTACAACTACTACTAATACAATTACTACTACGACGACTACTACTAATAATACAACTACTACTACTAAGCTACTACAATTACCACTACTACAGCTGCTAATAACACAACTACTACTAGTACAACTAATAATACAACCACTACTACTGCAACTACTGCTACAACTGCTACTACTACTACTATTACTACGACTAATAATACAACCACTACTACTACAACTACTACTTATACATTTACTGCTACAACTACTAATACAACGACTACTACTATAACTACTACTACAACAACTACTACTACTACAACTACTACTGCTACAACTACTACTACTAATACTACTACTCTACTACTAATACTACTACTACAATAATTCTACTACTACATTACTACTACACTATCATAACTACTACTACAACTACTACTACAATACAGCTACAATAATACTACTACTACAATACTACTGTACTAGCACTACCACTATACCACTACTACACTATCACTACTGCTACAATAGTTGTACTAAAATACTTCTTCACTACCACTACACGACTACTACTACATTACTACTATTACTACACTACTACTACATCACTACTACTACGCTACTTCTACATCATTGATACTACATTACTACACTACTAATACACTAATACTACAGTACTACATCACTACTACTATACTACTATTACTACTACTACATCACTACTTCTACACTACTGCTACTACTTGTACTACTACTGCTACTACTACACTACTACTACTAATACTACTACTACTACTACTAACACTACAGTACTACTACTTCTCCTTCTACTACTCCTAATGCTCCTGCTACTGCTGCTACTACTCTTACCCGTAATGCTCCTGCTGCTGCTACAATTCCTCCTATTCCTACTGCTCCTGCTCCTACTGCTGCTACTGCTGCAACTACTCCTTCTCCTACTCCTATTGCTCCTGCTGCTGCTACTACTGCTACAACTCATCCTTCTCCTACTCCTATTGCTCCTGCTCCTGCTGCTACTACTGCTACTATTCCTCCTACTCCTACTGCTCCTGCTCCTGCTACTGCTGCTATTACTCCTCCTTCTCCTACTCCTACTGCTCCTGCTTTTGCTACTGCTGCTATTACTCCTCCTTCTCCTACTCCTTCTGCTCCTGCTGCTGCACTACTACTACTATTTCTCCTACTCCTACTGCTCCTGCTGCTGCTGTTGCTTCTACTACTGCTACTACTGCTCCTTCTCCTACTCCTACTTCTCCTGCAGCGCTTATTACTGCTACTACTCCTCCTTCTCCTACTGCTCGTCCTGCTACAACTCCTCCTTCTCCTACTGCTCCTGCTTCTGCTGCTGCAATACTGCTACTATTCCATCCTACCCTCTGCTCCTGCTGATGCTGCTGCTACTACTCCTCCTTCTCCTTCTGCTCTGGCTGCTGCACTACTGCTACTATTCCTCCTACTCCTGCAGCTTCTGCTACTGCTACTTCTGCTACTACTCCTCCTTCTCCTTCTCCTACTCCTTCTGCTCCTGCTGCTGCACTACTGCTACTATTCCTCCTACTCCTGCAGCTTCTGCTACTGCACTACTGCTACTACTCCTCCTTCTCCTTCTGCTCCTGCTGCTGCACTACTGCTACTATTCCTCCTACTCCTGCAGCTTCTGCTACTGCTACTTCTGCTACTACTCCTCCTTCTCCTTCTCCTACTCCTTCTGCTCCTGCTGCTGCACTACTGCTACTATTCCTCCTACTCCTACTTCTACTGCTCCTGCTGCTGCTACTATTGCTACTATTCCTCCTTCTACTACTGTTACTGCTCCTGCTGCTACTACTAATGCTACTATTCCTCCTTCTCATACTCCTACTGTTCCTGCTCCTGTTACTGCTGCTACTACTCCTCCTTTTGCTACTCCTACTTTATCTGCTCATGTTCCTGCTGCTACTACTACTACTGCTACTTCTGCTTTTCCTACACCTACTCCTTCTGTTGCTGCTGCTGCTACTACTGCTACTACTCCTCCTTTTTCTTCTACAACTCCTACTGCTCCTTCTGCTGCTTTTACTACTGTTACTACTACTCCTCTTTCTCCTACCCCTTCTTCTACTACTCCTGCTGCAGCTGCTGCTACTACTACAACTACTACTATCACTACTACTATCACAACTACTACTACAACTACTACTATCTCTACTACTATAATTACTACTACAACTACTACTATCACAACTACTACTACAACAATTACTACTACAACTACTACTATCACTACTACTATAACAACTACTACTGTCACTAGTACTACTATAACTACTACAACTACTACTATCACAAATACTACTACTACAATTACTACTACAACTACTACTATCACAACTACTACTACTACAATTACTACTATCACTACTACTATAACAACTACTACTGTCACTAGTACTACTATAATTACTACTACAACTACTACTATCGCAACTACTACTACAACAATTACTACTACAACTACTACTATCACTACTACTACCACAACTACTACCATCACTACTACTACAACAATTACTACTACAACTACTCCTGTCACTACTACTATCACAACTACTACTATCACAACTACTACTACTACAACAATTACTACTACAACTACTACTATCACTACTACTACTACTACTATCACTGCTACTACTACAATTACTACAACAACTACTACTATCAATGGTACTACTATCACTACTATTACAACTACTACTAGAACTACTACTATAACTACTACTATCACTACTACTACAACTACTATTACAACTACTACTACAACTACTACTACAACTACCACTATCATTACTACTACAACTACAAATACTACAGCTACTACTACTACAACTACTACTATCACTATTACGACCTCAACTACCACAACTACTACTACTACTAATACAACTACTAGTACCACAACTACTACTAAAACTACTACTACAACTACTACTATTACAGCTACTACTAATACAACTACTACTAATACAACTACTATTAATACAACAACAACTACTACTACAACTACTACTACTAATACAACTACTACTAATACAACTACAACTACTACTACTACTAATACAACTACTACTACTACTACAACACTACTAATACAACTACTACTACTACAACTGCTACAACACTACTAATACAACTACTAATACAGCTACTACTAATACAATTACTACTAATACAACAACTGCTACAGCTACTACTACTACAATTACTACTACAACTACTACTTATACCACTACTACTAATACAACTACTACTAATACAACAACTACTACTACAACTACTACTACAACTACTACTAATACAACTACTAATACAACTACTAATACAACAATTACTACTACAAATACTACTACAACTACTACTAATACAACTACTACTACAACGCCTACTACTAATAATACAACTACTACTACTAAACTACTACAATTACCACTACTACAGCTGCTAATAACACAACTACTACTAATACAACTAATAATACAAGCACTACTACTACAACTACTACTTATACATTTATGGCTACAACTACTACTAATACAACGACTACTACTATAACTACTACTACAACTACTACTACTAATACAACTACTAATACTAATACTACTACTCTACTACTAATACTACTACTATACTACCACTACTACTACAATAATTCTACTACTACATTACTACTACACTATCATAACTACTACTACAACTACTACTACAATACAGCTACAATAATACTACTACTACAATACTGCTGTACTACCACTACCACTAAACCTTTACTACACTATCACTACTGCTACAATACTTGTACTAAAATACTACTTCACTACCACTACACGACTACTACTACATTACTTCTATTACTACACTACTACTACATCACCACTACTACGCTACTACTACATCATTGATACTACATTACTACACTACTAATACACTAATACTACAGTACTAGATCACTACTACTATACTACTATTACTACTACTACATCACTACTTCTACACTACTGCTACTACTTGTACTAGTACTGCTACTACTACACTACTACTACTAATACTACTACTACTACAACTACTACTACTACTACTACTACTACTACTACTACTACTAATACTACAGTACTACTACTTCTCCTTCTACTACTCCTAATGCTCCTGCTACTGCTGCTACTACTCTTACTCCTAATGCTCCTGCTGCTGCTAGAATTCCTCCTACTCCTACTGCTCCTGCTCCTACTGCTGCTACTGCTGCAACTACTCCTTCTCCTACTCCTACTGCTCCTGCTGCTGCTACTACTGCTACAACTCATCCTTCTCCTACCCCTATTGCACCTGCTCCTGCTGCTACTACTGCTACTATTCCTCCTACTCCTTCTGCTCTTGCTGCTGCACTACTACTACTATTCCTCCTACTCCTACTGCTCCTGCTGCTGCTGCTGCTTCTATTACTACTACTACTACTCCTCCTTCTCCTACTGCTCGTCCTGCTACAACTCCTCCTTCTCCTACTCCTACTGCTCCTGCTTCTGCTGCTGCAATACTGCTACTATTCCTTCAAACCCACTGCTCCTGCTGATGCTGCCTCTACTACTCCTCCTTCTCCTTCTGGTCCTGCTGCTGGACTACTGCTACTATTCCTCCCACTCCTACAGCTTCTGCTGCTGCTACTTCTGCTACTACTCCTTCTCCTTCTCCTACTCCTTCTGCTCCTGCTGCTGCACTACTTCTACTATTCCTCCTACTCCTACTTCTACTGCTCCTGCTGCTGCTACTACTGCTACTATTCCTCCTTCTACTACTGCTACTGCTCCTGCTGCTACTACTAATGCTTCTATTCCTCCTTCTCATACTCCTACTGTTCCTGCTCCTGTTACTGCTGCTACTACTCCTCCTTTTGCTACTCCTACTTTTTCTGCTCATGTTCCTGCTGCTGCTACTACTACTACTGCCACTTCTGCTTTTCCTACACCTACTCCTTCTGTTGCTACTGCTGCTACTACTGCTACTACTCCTCCTTTTTCTTCTGCAACTCCTACTGCTCCTTCTGCTGCTATTACTACTGTTACTACTACTCCTCTTTCTCCTACCCCTTCTTCTACTACTCCTGCTGCAGCTGCTGCTACTACTACAACTACTACTATCACTACTACTATCACAACTACTACTACAACTACTACTATCTCTACTACTATAATTACTACTACAACTACTGCTATCACAACTACTATTACAACAATTACTACTACAACTACTACTATCACTACTACTATAACAACTACTACTGTCACTAGTACTACTATAATTACTACTACAACTACTACTATCACAACTACTACTACTACAACAATTACTACTACAACTACTACTATCACTACTACTACCACAACTACTACCATCACTACTACTACAACTACTCCTGTCACTACTACTATCACAACTACTACTATCACAACTACTACTACTACAACAATTACTAATACAACTACTACTTACACTACTACTATCGTAACTACTACTATCACTACTACTACTATAATTACTACTACAAACACTACTATCACTACTACTATCACTGATACTACTACAATTACTACAACAACTACTACTATCAATGGTACTACTATCACTACTACTACAACTACTACTACTAGAACTACTACTATAACTACTACTATCACTACTACTACAACTACTACTACAACTACTACTACTACAACTACTACTACTACTACAACTACCACTATCACTACTACTACTACTACAACTACAAATACTACAGCTACTACTACTACAACTACTACTATCACTACTACTATTACTATTACGACCTCAACTACCACAACTACTACTACTAATACAACTACTAGTACCACAACTACTACTAAAACTACTACTACAACTACTACTAATACAACTACTACTAATACAACTACTATTAATACAACAACAACTACTACAACTACTACTACTACTAATACAACTACTACTAATACAACTACTACTACTACAACTACTACAACACTACTAATACAACTACTACTACTACAACTACTACAACACTACTAATACAACTACTAATGCAGCTACTACTAATACAATTACTACTAATACAACAACTGCTACAGCTACTACTACTACAATTACTACTACAACTACTACTTATACCACTACTACTAATACAACTACTACTAATACAACAACTACTACTACAACTACTACTACAACTACTACTAATACAACTACTAATACAACAATTACTACTACAAATACTACTACAACTACTACTAATACAACTACTACTACAACGCCTACTACTAATAATACAACTACTACTACTAAACTACTACAATTACCACTACTACAGCTGCTAATAACACAACTACTACTAATACAACTAATAATACAAGCACTACTACTACAACTACTACTTATACATTTATGGCTACAACTACTACTAATACAACGACTACTACTATAACTACTACTACAACTACTACTACTAATACAACTACTAATACTAATACTACTACTCTACTACTAATACTACTACTATACTACCACTACTACTACAATAATTCTACTACTACATTACTACTACACTATCATAACTACTACTACAACTACTACTACAATACAGCTACAATAATACTACTACTACAATACTGCTGTACTACCACTACCACTAAACCTTTACTACACTATCACTACTGCTACAATACTTGTACTAAAATACTACTTCACTACCACTACACGACTACTACTACATTACTTCTATTACTACACTACTACTACATCACCACTACTACGCTACTACTACATCATTGATACTACATTACTACACTACTAATACACTAATACTACAGTACTAGATCACTACTACTATACTACTATTACTACTACTACATCACTACTTCTACACTACTGCTACTACTTGTACTAGTACTGCTACTACTACACTACTACTACTAATACTACTACTACTACAACTACTACTACTACTACTACTACTACTACTAATACTACAGTACTACTACTTCTCCTTCTACTACTCCTAATGCTCCTGCTACTGCTGCTACTACTCTTACTCCTAATGCTCCTGCTGCTGCTAGAATTCCTCCTACTCCTACTGCTCCTGCTCCTACTGCTGCTACTGCTGCAACTACTCCTTCTCCTACTCCTACTGCTCCTGCTGCTGCTACTACTGCTACAACTCATCCTTCTCCTACCCCTATTGCACCTGCTCCTGCTGCTACTACTGCTACTATTCCTCCTACTCCTTCTGCTCTTGCTGCTGCACTACTACTACTATTCCTCCTACTCCTACTGCTCCTGCTGCTGCTGCTGCTTCTATTACTACTACTACTACTCCTCCTTCTCCTACTGCTCGTCCTGCTACAACTCCTCCTTCTCCTACTCCTACTGCTCCTTTTTCTTCTGCTGCAATACTGCTACTATTCCTTCAAACCCACTGCTCCTGCTGATGCTGCCTCTACTACTCCTCCTTCTCCTTCTGGTCCTGCTGCTGGACTACTGCTACTATTCCTCCCACTCCTACAGCTTCTGCTGCTGCTACTTCTGCTACTACTCCTTCTCCTTCTCCTACTCCTTCTGCTCCTGCTGCTGCACTACTTCTACTATTCCTCCTACTCCTACTTCTACTGCTCCTGCTGCTGCTACTACTGCTACTATTCCTCCTTCTACTACTGCTACTGCTCCTGCTGCTACTACTAATGCTTCTATTCCTCCTTCTCATACTCCTACTGTTCCTGCTCCTGTTACTGCTGCTACTACTCCTCCTTTTGCTACTCCTACTTTTTCTGCTCATGTTCCTGCTGCTGCTACTACTACTACTGCCACTTCTGCTTTTCCTACACCTACTCCTTCTGTTGCTACTGCTGCTACTACTGCTACTACTCCTCCTTTTTCTTCTGCAACTCCTACTGCTCCTTCTGCTGCTATTACTACTGTTACTACTACTCCTCTTTCTCCTACCCCTTCTTCTACTACTCCTGCTGCAGCTGCTGCTACTACTACAACTACTACTATCACTACTACTATCACAACTACTACTACAACTACTACTATCTCTACTACTATAATTACTACTACAACTACTGCTATCACAACTACTATTACAACAATTACTACTACAACTACTACTATCACTACTACTATAACAACTACTACTGTCACTAGTACTACTATAATTACTACTACAACTACTACTATCACAACTACTACTACTACAACAATTACTACTACAACTACTACTATCACTACTACTACCACAACTACTACCATCACTACTACTACAACTACTCCTGTCACTACTACTATCACAACTACTACTATCACAACTACTACTACTACAACAATTACTAATACAACTACTACTTACACTACTACTATCGTAACTACTACTATCACTACTACTACTATAATTACTACTACAAACACTACTATCACTACTACTATCACTGATACTACTACAATTACTACAACAACTACTACTATCAATGGTACTACTATCACTACTACTACAACTACTACTACTAGAACTACTACTATAACTACTACTATCACTACTACTACAACTACTACTACAACTACTACTACTACAACTACTACTACTACTACAACTACCACTATCACTACTACTACTACTACAACTACAAATACTACAGCTACTACTACTACAACTACTACTATCACTACTACTATTACTATTACGACCTCAACTACCACAACTACTACTACTAATACAACTACTAGTACCACAACTACTACTAAAACTACTACTACAACTACTACTAATACAACTACTACTAATACAACTACTATTAATACAACAACAACTACTACAACTACTACTACTACTAATACAACTACTACTAATACAACTACTACTACTACAACTACTACAACACTACTAATACAACTACTACTACTACAACTACTACAACACTACTAATACAACTACTAATGCAGCTACTACTAATACAATTACTACTAATACAACAACTGCTACAGCTACTACTACTACAATTACTACTACAACTACTACTTATACCACTACTACTAATACAACTACTACTAATACAACAACTACTACTACAACTACTACTACAACTACTACTAATACAACTACTAATACAACAATTACTACTACAAATACTACTACAACTACTACTAATACAACTACTACTACAACGCCTACTACTAATAATACAACTACTACTACTAAACTACTACAATTACCACTACTACAGCTGCTAATAACACAACTACTACTAATACAACTAATAATACAAGCACTACTACTACAACTACTACTTATACATTTATGGCTACAACTACTACTAATACAACGACTACTACTATAACTACTACTACAACTACTACTACTAATACAACTACTAATACTAATACAACTACTCTACTACTAATACTACTACTATAATACCACTACTACTACAATAATTCTACTACTACATTACTACTACACTATCATAACTACTACTACAACTACTACTACAATACAGCTACAATAATACTACTACTACAATACTGCTGTACTACCACTACCACTAAACCTTTACTACACTATCACTACTGCTACAATACTTGTACTAAAATACTACTTCACTACCACTACACGACTACTACTACATTACTTCTATTACTACACTACTACTACATCACCACTACTACGCTACTACTACATCATTGATACTACATTACTACACTACTAATACACTAATACTACAGTACTAGATCACTACTACTATACTACTATTACTACTACTACATCACTACTTCTACACTACTGCTACTACTTGTACTAGTACTGCTACTACTACACTACTACTACTAATACTACTACTACTACAACTACTACTACTACTACTACTACTACTACTACTACTACTAATACTACAGTACTACTACTTCTCCTTCTACTACTCCTAATGCTCCTGCTACTGCTGCTACTACTCTTACTCCTAATGCTCCTGCTGCTGCTAGAATTCCTCCTACTCCTACTGCTCCTGCTCCTACTGCTGCTACTGCTGCAACTACTCCTTCTCCTACTCCTACTGCTCCTGCTGCTGCTACTACTGCTACAACTCATCCTTCTCCTACCCCTATTGCACCTGCTCCTGCTGCTACTACTGCTACTATTCCTCCTACTCCTTCTGCTCTTGCTGCTGCACTACTACTACTATTCCTCCTACTCCTACTGCTCCTGCTGCTGCTGCTGCTTCTATTACTACTACTACTACTCCTCCTTCTCCTACTGCTCGTCCTGCTACAACTCCTCCTTCTCCTACTCCTACTGCTCCTGCTTCTGCTGCTGCAATACTGCTACTATTCCTTCAAACCCACTGCTCCTGCTGATGCTGCCTCTACTACTCCTCCTTCTCCTTCTGGTCCTGCTGCTGGACTACTGCTACTATTCCTCCCACTCCTACAGCTTCTGCTGCTGCTACTTCTGCTACTACTCCTTCTCCTTCTCCTACTCCTTCTGCTCCTGCTGCTGCACTACTTCTACTATTCCTCCTACTCCTACTTCTACTGCTCCTGCTGCTGCTACTACTGCTACTATTCCTCCTTCTACTACTGCTACTGCTCCTGCTGCTACTACTAATGCTTCTATTCCTCCTTCTCATACTCCTACTGTTCCTGCTCCTGTTACTGCTGCTACTACTCCTCCTTTTGCTACTCCTACTTTTTCTGCTCATGTTCCTGCTGCTGCTACTACTACTACTGCCACTTCTGCTTTTCCTACACCTACTCCTTCTGTTGCTACTGCTGCTACTACTGCTACTACTCCTCCTTTTTCTTCTGCAACTCCTACTGCTCCTTCTGCTGCTATTACTACTGTTACTACTACTCCTCTTTCTCCTACCCCTTCTTCTACTACTCCTGCTGCAGCTGCTGCTACTACTACAACTACTACTATCACTACTACTATCACAACTACTACTACAACTACTACTATCTCTACTACTATAATTACTACTACAACTACTGCTATCACAACTACTATTACAACAATTACTACTACAACTACTACTATCACTACTACTATAACAACTACTACTGTCACTAGTACTACTATAATTACTACTACAACTACTACTATCACAACTACTACTACTACAACAATTACTACTACAACTACTACTATCACTACTACTACCACAACTACTACCATCACTACTACTACAACTACTCCTGTCACTACTACTATCACAACTACTACTATCACAACTACTACTACTACAACAATTACTAATACAACTACTACTTACACTACTACTATCGTAACTACTACTATCACTACTACTACTATAATTACTACTACAAACACTACTATCACTACTACTATCACTGATACTACTACAATTACTACAACAACTACTACTATCAATGGTACTACTATCACTACTACTACAACTACTACTACTAGAACTACTACTATAACTACTACTATCACTACTACTACAACTACTACTACAACTACTACTACTACAACTACTACTACTACTACAACTACCACTATCACTACTACTACTACAACTACAAATACTACAGCTACTACTACTACAACTACTACTATCACTACTACTATTACTATTACGACCTCAACTACCACAACTACTACTACTAATACAACTACTAGTACCACAACTACTACTAAAACTACTACTACAACTACTACTAATACAACTACTACTAATACAACTACTATTAATACAACAACAACTACTACAACTACTACTACTACTAATACAACTACTACTAATACAACTACTACTACTACAACTACTACAACACTACTAATACAACTACTACTACTACAACTACTACAACACTACTAATACAACTACTAATGCAGCTACTACTAATACAATTACTACTAATACAACAACTGCTACATCTACTACTACTACAATTACTACTACAACTACTACTAATACAACTACTACTAATACAACTACTACTAATACAACAACTACTACTAGAACTACTACTACAAGTACTACTAATACAACTACTAATACAACAACTACTACTACAAATACTACTACAACTACTACTAATACAACTACTACTACAACGACTACTACTAATAATACAACTACTACTACTAAACTACTACAATTACCACTACTACAGCTGCTAATAACACAACTACTACTAATACAACTAATAATACAACCACTACTACTGCAACTACTGCTACAACTGCTACTACTACTACTACTACTACTACTACTACTACTACTACTACTACGACTAATAATACAACCACTACTACTACAACTACTACTTATACATTTACTGCTACAACTACTACTAATACAACGACTACTACTATAACTACTACTACAACAACTACTACTACAACTACTACTACTACAACTACTACTACTAATACTACTACTCTACTACTAATACTACTACTATACTACCACTACTACTACAATAATTCTACTACTACATTACTACTACACTATCATAACTACCACTACAACTACTACTACAATACAGCTACAATAATACTACTACTACAATACTGCTGTACTACCACTACCACTATACCACAACTACACTATCACTACTGCTACAATACTTGTACTAAAATACCACTTCACTACCACTACACGACTACTACTACATTACTATTATTACTACACTACTACTACATCACTACTACTACGCTACTACTACATCATTGATACTACATTAGTACACTACTTATACACTAATACTACAGTACTACATCACTACTACTATACTACTATTACTACTACTACATTACTACTTCTACACTACTGCTACTACTTGTACTACTACTGCTACTACTACACTACTACTACTAATACTACTACTACTACTAATACTACAGTACTACTACTTCTCCTTCTACTACTCCTAATGCTCCTGCTACTGCTGCTACTACTCTTACCCCTAATGCTCCTGCTGCTGCTACAATTCCTCCTACTCCTACTGCTCCTGCTCCTACTGCTGCTACTGCTGCAACTACTCCTTCTCCTACTCGTACTGCTCCTGCTGCTGCTACTACTGCTACAACTCATCCTTCTCCTACCCCTATTGCACCTGCTCCTGCTGCTACTACTGCTACTATTCCTCCTACTCCTTCTGCTCCTGCTGCTGCACTACTACTACTATTTCTCCTACTCCTACTGCTCCTGCTGCTGCTGCTGCTTCTACTACTGCTACTACTGCTCCTTCTCCTACTCCTACTGCTCCTGCAGCGCTTATTACTGCTACTACTCCTCCTTCTCCTACTGCTCGTCCTGCTACAACTCCTCCTTCTCCTACTCCTACTGCTCCTGCTTCGGCTGCTGCAATACTGCTACTATTCCATCCTACCCTCTGCTCCTGCTGATGCTGCTGCTACTACTCCTCCTTCTCCTTCTGCTCCTGCTGCTGCACTACTGCTACAAATCCTCCTACTCCTACAGCTTCTGCTGCTGCTGCTTCTGCTACTACTCCTCCTTCTCCTTCTCCTACTCCTTCTGCTCCTGCTGCTGCACTACTGCTACTATTCCTCCTACTCCTACTTCTACTGCTCCTGCTGCTGCTACTACTGCTACTATTCCTCCTTCTACTACTGCTACTGCTCCTGCTGCTACTACTAATGCTACTATTCCTCCTTCTCATACTCCTACTGTTCCTGCTCCTGTTACTGCTGCTACTACTCCTCCTTTTGCTACTCCTACTTTTTCTGCTCATGTTCCTGCTGCTGCTACTACTACTACTGCTACTTCTGCTTTTCCTACACCTACTCCTTCTGTTGCTGCTGCTGCTACTACTGCTACTACTCCTCCTTTTTCTTCTACAACTCCTACTGCTCCTTCTGCTGCTTTTACTACTGTTACTACTACTCCTCTTTCTCCTATCCCTTCTTCTACTACTCCTGCTGCAGCTGCTGCTACTACTACTACTACTACTACTACTACTACTACTTCTACTACTACTACTCCTTCTCCTACCCCTACTCCTACTGCTCGTGCTGCTGCTACTGCTGCTACTTCTCCTCCTTTTGCTACTCGTCTGTTTCTGCTGCTGCTTCTACTGCTACTACTCCTCCTTCTCCTACATCTACTGTTACTGCTCCTGCTTCTGCTGCTACTATTATCTGTGTCAAGTTAGTTCAGTCCTGATGTCAACACATGGGAGGGAAGTGTGAAAGAGAGAGACAGAGATACTGAAGTAAAAGAGCGTTAGGCTGTTGATTGGTTCAGGGAAATTAATGGGTGTTAACTTTTACGTGGATGCATATTGTAACAGCCTCCTAAAAGTACAGTACTGTTATAGTTTTCAGATCACTGCTCTGCGCGAGTTAGTTTCGGAGAAAATAGTATGCAAATGCTTCGATTCTTATAAAAGGTAACAGTCCGACATTTTATCCATATCCGACACTTACCAAGCAGATGGCTCTGGGTTCGTGAATTTAAAAGGAATATTTACAACAGACGAACACATTCTATAAAAAACATAAATATTAGACAGAAGACCGGCGAAATTATATATTGACTTCATTAACTTATTACTGTTAAATAAAATGCAGCTAACTTATATTACTAAAGAACATTGGTACTATATACACAATAAGTTAAAAGCCTGTACCAGACAGCTCTCTTAAACAACCGGTAATTCTCGAGGTGAATGCTGATTAAGCTGTTATTGTTTATAGTGCAGGGTCGTCTCTGATAATGTGTTATTTAAGACTGTATTTCCTGTACATCTCGCATACCTCACAAGCCCAGGGGACTTGCTGTATGCAGTTTAAAAGCAGCAAGCCTTTGATCATGGATGACTAACGTAATAAAATACAACCGATGTAAGCCTTTAAAAAGTGTCGAGAGGCGAATGTTCGCGCATTGTTTCGCGGTGCTTAAAGAAAGAAACGCCGAATTGGCCATAAAGAATATCGAAAAAGAAACGGGTGATCTTGGCGTTTCTGCATTTAGTGTGCATAGTGTTAGAATGGAACAGCAAGCATCCGGAAGCCTAAGAACACCGGGAAAATCGTGTAAATATAAAAAAACGTTCGGAGAAATACGATGATTTTGCGAAAAGTGCTATTCGAGGTAAAGTTTATGATTGTTTTTTCAGAAATGAACCATCGACTCTAAATAAGATTTTGCATGCAGTACATTCTGACACAGAATTGCCACATTTCTCAAAGTACTCTCCACAGGTTGCTGATATATATCGCTAGTGTTGCAAAACTTATGTGCGCATATGTACCGTTAACACGCGGCGAGTTGAGCCAGCTCCGCCTAGTTGTTGACATCAGGACAGAACTAACTCGACACAGATTATAGTAGTCATGTCGATTCTCCCCCCCCCCCTCCCGGCGACCCGTAAAAGGACAGTTGAGAATCTTCCCGTTGTTTCTTTGGAAGATAATGTTTGCTATTTAGGCGACTTCTGCGTTTGAGTTCAAGAAATGCTGTCCACGGACACACGCGCGTACGCCCACTATATTCGCATGCGAGCGTACTTCAATTTGTTTCTTGTTATTTATTCAGGGTGTCCCAAAATGAAATCCCAGTATCTAAATTTCATGTGTAATATAGTATATGCCCTTATTACAGAATTTAAAAAGAACATTCCCCCATGAATGTATATCCGTTAAAATACTAAAAGTATGTAATTCACATTAATTATTTCAAGAAAGTTCGTGCAAATTTGTTTTACCATAACATTTTAAAATACACAGTTAATACCAATGTGATACTACTTACACTTCTTGGATGAATTAATAATACTAAACACACATTTCTCATCCATCTATGTTCTCTTGACATTATGGGACGGAAGAATTTTGTATTATCTACAATGAAATGTGTAATGTAACTATTTATGCATTCGACTACCTCAACTAACACGAAGTACATTGAGATTAGCATTTTTTTTTTTAAGTATAGATTGCACAAGAGACATAAAAATAAGCGATAAAAAGTAGAGAAAGGTCCGCCTGTGTAATGTGCGGGTAGAAGTGTGCCTCAGATTCAATAGGTAGCGAGTTCGAATCTTAGGGGGATAAGTTTTTTTTTCAGGGTTTTCTCTTGTCCTGAGAAGAGAATGTCAAGTACGTTAAAGCCCCATGGACCCCGAGATCATTTGAGTATCATTTCACCGATTTTATTCATCGTCCGGTATGACCAACCAGGTTAAAGAACATTAAGCTAATACAAAACAAAAGTAAAGAAAATTGCATGAATTTTATACAGCAGTATGTTTGGATATATTTTGTGAATTCTCTTTTGTATATCTAGAGGATTTTTTCTCATTGAGCATAACGGTATTCTTCGTCTTCTTGCTTTTCTTTGTCCTCTTCCCATTTTCTTCTTCTTGTTCATCTTTCAATATGAGCTAAAAATTATAGCTATTAAAGCCAGGGGTTTCTTCCATCTCGTCACTATACAGCAGCTATGAGGTTTCAGATAAGATATGCAAGTACTTAGCTGTTACGAGATCCGTTGAAGCGCTAAGCACTAACATACCATATCAAATACTATTAGCTAATTGCTGAATACGTAATAATACATAAGCCAATGGTTCGAGTTAAATAAGGTTATTCCATTAGCTTAAGTGCATCATGTTATTATATCTAATGGACCGTGCTTTGTGTTGCACTTATTTGAGAGCTTAATAATCATAAGTTCCTATTTTATAGCCTATATAATTAATTAGTGATAATAGGTTGTATATTAAACATCTAACTATATATATAATATACCATTTTTGTTTTAGAAGAGCTTAGTTATTTTATTTTAACTCATTTACAGCTTAGCTCTTTTTTGTACTCTGGATCTTTATCTACTGATTTTAATTTTTAGTTTGTAGTTTATTTAATTATCTGAAAAAAAATTAAATAATAGTTAAAACTTGTAATATTTGTTTTTGGAAATAAAATTAAAGTTTCAGTATATGCCCAGTATTACCTATGTGTGGAGTAGCATGCTTATTTATTTATTAATCTATTTTATATTTGAAACATATAAGAATAACAGCGCTTATATTTCGGATACGAGGACCTTAGACACATGCCTATTTGAAGTGCGTATAAAACCGGAATTAGTTTCTACCATACTTATCTATATACTGTTACTTACCTAAGTAGAGGTTATGTTATTATTTAATGTGTTAGTAATATAAGGTAATAAGTACCTGATTTAATATCAGAAATCGGTCTCTTGAATATATAGGACCGTATTAAGCAGTAACGTGCTGTGATATTTTCATGGGGCAGCAATAATGAATTTACTTACTAAAAACATCTGATGTGTTCTATTCGCATAACTTTCTTAGGCTGTTCCATATAAACCTATTCTTACAGAAGATTCTTGTAAAAAAGTTTAATGTTTTATCAAATGTTACTAATCGAGATAAAGATTAGAAGAAATGTCTTATTACTTAATTCCTTATTAGTAAATCGGAAATAAGGGAATATATTAATTTAAAGCAATAGTCAAATCTTTTAAAACTAATCGCTATGTGAAACAATTCAGGTTCGGTTCACTTTGCATGGTCCCTTTAGAGTTTGTTAGGTGGGTTAAAAATGCAACCAATGAAAAGGAATATGTCGAAAAAAAGAGCACAGATATATGGCATAAATTATGTATTTTATTGAGACCTATATTGTTGTGTAGTACGTTTATGTCTATCTCTTACGGTTTAACCGTTATGCAAACTTCTACAAAAAAGAGGTCAATAAAGAGCTCTTCAGAGGGTATTCCCGGAAATGTAAAACTATACATTTTATTTTTGAAATATATTTAATATATCTGTGTTACTTTAATCATAATCGTTGGAGCCATATTTGAGAAAAACACAAATTTCAAAAACTTTTCTATATAAAGGGTAGTTTGTAGGAGGAGGGATTGTTTTGCAAATCTTCATGTCGCATCCCTGGAAGATACTAAACATAAATGCAACAGATAAGCGTTGGTGCATAATGTATTCCGTGGTGCTGCAGGACCAGAGGTGGGGTGCATCGTTCCTTAATGGGGAGGTTCACCCATACAAACTCTGTTATGGAGGAACAGAGAAAGTTCTGTGCATGGTTTTAGCATCTGAATACATCAACTAATCTATTGGTTCTTTATCAAGTTTGTTGAAAAATTCGGAAAGGAAGATAGTATTATACTTTCTTCATACATTATCATATATGACAATGTGACTTAATAGGACTAAAAAAAATTTGGGTGTGAGTTTCTTCTCTACTAATATCGTTTAGATCTATATAGCTACCATACACTATTCCTACAAAATCTAGAGTTCTATCTATTTAATGTTAGTCGATATATAAACCTTAGCAATAATAGTTTCATTAATCGTTATCTACATGATGTGGAAACAGGGATATGAATCTAGTCAGACCTATGTCCTGGTCTTTAGGTTTCATACACCTTACATGAGAAACAACCTAATAGTGGCTGTGTATTAGAAAATGACAATCAGTAAAGCATTTAACATAATCAATAACACTGGCTGATGACGCAGAAAAGTAATTTGAAATAAATGGTATACTTTCTAATACATATACATTTTTGTACTAAGTTTTTGTATAAATCATACCTAGTCTATCATTATACGAAATTAAATTAAATTCTTCTCTAAGTAAGAGGACATCACAATTTCATAGCTATTCCCAGAAAACTATGTATATACATATATATTTTTTTTTTCATCCAAAAATTCAATATCAAGATTTCACCGGAAATACAATTCTGTGTCTGTAGGTTTTTTTTTTTTTTTTTTTTTTTTTAAAGTGTTAAATGCCCGCCTTTACCATTTTGGAACCGCAGGCGATGACCCTGATGATACACATAGAATGAAGATGCAGCACCGGTGGAATGCGATAGCGGAAGAATCCGAAAAACCCGGAGAAAACGCACCCCTGCGCCGCTTTGTCCATCGTAAAGCCCACGTGCGGTCGCTTAGGATCTGCCTTGTTGAGGGCCGAGTGGTGCTTGCAGGGTGCGGCCTTGTGTGTGTGTGGGCAGCATAGCTCAAAAATGAAAAGGCCTTATATTCAAACTTGGTTTTTTGAGTATCTTCCAAGAATGCAACACAAAGATTTTCAAGAAAATTCCCTCACCGTCAACTACCCTTTCATGTTGTTTCTCTAAAAATGGCTCTAATGATTTTGAATAAAATACCGTAAATTAAATATATTCACATGACATATAAAATGTTTATATTGAATGTTCTGGGAATAGCTTCTAAAGATATCTTCATTCTGGATGACGTGTTCAAATTTTGTAAACCGTAAGAGATAGGTAATACTTGCTACACAAAAAATACCTTGTGAAGACCTCTTCATTCTGGATGCCGTGTTCATATTTGGTAAACCGTAAGAGATAGACAAAAACTTACTACACAATTTATGTCATCTGCATTTTTTTCATTGAATTGCCTGTTGCCGAGATATTCCTTGTTAATGGTTCGATTTTTTGCTATGAGGGGCCTCAAAATATATTTCTATAAAATATATATGTTTGCATGGAATTTTTAGATGAAATGCAAAATGACCTATAAGTATATAATAGAGAACGTGAAAATATAGGTTGCTCTAAGTATACATTTAACATGTAATTAAACGTTTGGTCTTATTTTCGACAACTGTTAGTTACAGTTAATGCTGTTTTATTTTGATAGTGTTTAACGTCCGCTATTACTACCAAGGCACCTCAGGCGATGACACTGATGAGTATGGAATGAAGATGGAACACCGGTGGAATGTTATAGCGGGGTAAACCAGAGAAAACGGGCCCCTGCGCGCTTTGTCCACCATAAATCTCACATGCCGTCGCTTGGGATCGAACCCGGGCCGTCTAGGTGGGAGGCAAATGGACGACGAGGCGGCCGGGTTTATTGCTGTGTATTAATAATTACATAAAGGGACAGTAACAATAATGATCAAATGCTGGATCTTTTTGCCTATAAAAGTTTTAATTGTGGGATAGTAGAGACTTCCTATTATCAGACCGAACCAGATAGCTCCAGCCTTTCGTCGCTCCCGTTGACCGCAGACTCTGGCCCTGGGTTTTTCTGTAGGTTTCCTGGGGCCACTTACGCAAATTCTGGTTCCTTTCCCTTCATTTCTTCATTTCATTTCTCTTCTTCATAATTCAGATTGGTGCCATTGTGGCTGAGTCTTTGCCGGCAGATGACATGGTTGCTTGCTCCGAATGAATCTCTCTTCCTCCTGGTTGTGCTGGTTAAGGCTAGGCGCCGTTGTCAAGGCCTCCTTCCGGCCTCCTGACGCCTGTATAGCCCCAGGGGCACGCCAGGGTAATCTTGTGAATGTTAGGAAATTCCGGGCGACTCTGCGCTTAGCTCCGTCGTTTCTTGTGTGCTGGTCTGGGTTTTCCCCTCCTCTCAACCCTTCCCCCGCGGAGGGGGGGGAGTGGTAGGCCGTAATAGATCATAGTTGCCGAGGTGTCCTCTGACGTTCACATGTCCTCTAACCTCTAACCTATTAGCTAGTGGCGGCCGCCGAGGCATGCTACTGATGGCGTCAAGAAAATGTTAAAAATCTTCAAATACGTGTTTATTCTTACAGCAGCATCGATCTATTATGATTTTTTTTAACAAGTGATATATTTCATAATGTGCTGTATTAATTGAATTAATAGAGTGGAACACGGAAAATGTTTAGTTTTCAAGAAACAAAAGCTCAGAGCAATCCTATGCTTGATAATTCCTGGAGAACGTGATAAGAGGTGCTTTTGTATACGATTCCACGAAACAGAGAAAACTGGAAAGTAATGCTACCAACTTAGCGATTTACTGCCAACAGTTTTTAGATAAGAAGTAAGCATAAGATAAGTGTATAAGAAATCACTAATATTTAAAACTGAAAACAAATATTGAAACAATGCCGTAGTTTTAAAAGCTAATGACATTATTATATTCAAAATATGATATTTGTTTAAAAGGATATATTGATGTCTATTTTTATATGTTATTTAATTAGTCTTGAAAATGAGTTGGCATTTACGGTAACACTGTATTAACAAGAGGATTTAGCGTGGACAATGCTTTCTTTCGCTGTCACCAGCAAGTTACTGTGTGTGCTTAATTGCGCTCTGGCGGGTGGGACGGAGACTGTATGCAGCCACTGTAAACGAGCGCTCTAACCTTATACATAGTAGCTCATGAGCACAGACAATGCCCATCTGGAACTGACGTAATCTTCAGAAACTGCTGCCTAGTGCTATATCCTTCACGCTTAACAGATGTTCAAATTAGAGACTAAACACGAGTTTAGTAACAATGATTTAATCAATAATGACAATATATAGGCACTTATTTTTTCATTTGATGGCCGTGCCAGGACACAATGGCACTACCCCAGGAGCCGCCCCTGCCTATTAGTAAGTAAACATGTATGGTTCAGATGATCTGGATATTTAGAAGAAATTTTTGCTTAATTATTCTTCCATATCCTTGATGAAATTATTGTGCATGGCGATGCTCTAAGGAATTATCAGTAAAGCTTGTAGTACATTCCCATGTGTTTTCCGCTATCTATTATCGCTTTTATGTATGTAGCCACTACATCAATTTTTACTTTCTCTATAGGCACTATGTACATAGTGTATAGAGAAAGTATTGCACTCCACTAAAAATTCGATACCGAGATTTCACCAGAAATATATGTTTTAGGGTCCCCTGTATCCAAAAAAAATATTTTCAGAAAAAGATCCGTGTGTGTGTGTGTGTCCGTGTGTCCGTGTGTCAGTGTGTCCGTTTGTCCGTGTGACTGTGAACACGATAACTCAAAAACGAAAAGTCGGTAAAATACCAAACTAGGTATTTAAGTTTAGTATCTTCCAGGGATGCGACACGAAGGTTTTGAGAAAAATCCTCCCACCCCAAACTACCCTTTACATAGAACTTTTTTTCGAAAATTTCGATTTTCTAAAAAATTGCTCTAACGATTTTGATTAAATTATCATATACTAAAGACATTTACCTAGCAAATAAAATGTATATCTTGAATTTTCCGGGAATAGCCTCTGAAGAGTAGTTTATTCTGGATGAATTTTACGGAATTTTGAATAACTGCTAAACCATAAGAGATGGACAAAAAGTTACCACACTAAAAATATAGAGCACGTTAAAGCACACAATTTATGTTATATACATTTTTTTCGTGGAGTTGATCGTTTTTTAGACATACCTTGTTTTTGGTTTCTGCTATGAAAAACTTACTTTTCTCATACAGGAATTTGTCAACTGCTATCCATACAAACAAAGGAATTTCAGTGACATAGCAACCAGCTTTTGATTATCACTTTAACCTATGGTACTCCCTATTTCACTTCTACTTATAAGGAAGCAAGTATTATGGCTATTTCTGCTAATTTTATACTGATTAGCATGAAGTAAATAGAAGAATAAGCTTTTTAAGAATAATTTGTTGCTGATGTATAGAGAAAGCTATGTGAATGGAACACATCAGATTTTTGAGAAATGGTATCCACTTTATCTACTTCATGTGTTAAAATAACTCCTTGCAGAAGTAATTTCTGTACACATATGAGAGTTCGTGAAACAGCATAGTCTAATGTTTACAAGCGGGGCGCTATGCGCTACTTTTTATGACATTGTAAGAAAGAACTGCAGAGCTGTAGGATTCAATGATATCACGTCGATTTGCATTTGGGGGGTCCCGGGTGTACACTCCCAGTGTCAACAAATTTAAAGTTTCTTTGAGATTTACCTCAGTCGCTAGGTGAATGCTGGGTTGGTTAATTTTGATTCGCAAATTTTCTTATTATCCTTCATTATTCCATTTCATTTCCTTTTGCACCGCAATATCATTTATTGGGCTGATCTCTTAACTTGCATATGATATGATGCAGAATTCATTTGCTACTCGAGAGTCTCTTGCCTTGTAAATCCTTGTGGACGTTAAGCTATACAAAACAGAAGGGCAATCTAGGAAAGAAAAAGCAGAGGCGGAACAATTAAACTGGACACTATTTCAAAGAATGTCACACACATAGTACGTGGTGGAAAAAGTAAAAAGGGATTATGTATGCTGTTTGTGTTTTATACATTCCTTATTTTTTTAAGTAGATAGAGTACACCACCCAAATATTCCGTATAGAAATGTCACCCAAGAAATACCTCTTTTGAACTCCGCTGAATAGAAAAAGAATTAAAAAAGTAAGTTTTTCTGAAAGGTCTATGTGTGTATCTCTGTGTATATATTTATAACAGTGACATTTTATTCAGCAATAATTCTCATTCTCACCTAGATATTTGAGTAATCGCATCGGAGGAAAGGAAGAGCGGCGTGACGTAATGGAAACCTTCGGAAAAAGGTTCACATATAAAAGGAAAAACAATTGCAGAGTAATGTTGTTATGATATGAATTGTAATAAGTCTGGAGTAACTACAGCGTTAACGCACAGTGGAGCAGGCGCCATGGGTAAAATGCAGCTGTAATCCGTCTATGCTTCGAAGCATCTAGAAATTATCTGTAGTAGTGAGTTTAAGACTTTGTTTGTAAACAATTTTAAGCCAATAAACACAGCTGGCAGGTGGGGAATTGGCGTACGCGGCCTAAATTTTATCCCTCTAAATTAGACAGAGCTGCTCACCGTCTCCACTGATAAGTAAGAGAGGTAAAACGAAGGTTGTTCAGCCAGTCCCCACTTGCCGATTATAACCTGAAATATCTCCGTTAAGTTTTGCAACTCTTTTAATATATGAAGGTACACCTGTACACGGCAAATACAGTGCTGGTGGGTCACCTGGTATCTTTAAATCACAAAAATTATATCAAATAAACTTTTGTGCATTAATTTGGAAGTATTTTTTCTTGTTGTTCCTCCTCCATCTTTCGTGTTTATATATCCCTCAAACTATCTAAAACATCATGTTGAATTAAAATGAAGTACAAGCTGTAAAGGGATTTTTATTCGTTATTACCCCGTGTTGTGAGGTTATATGGAACCAGACTTTATATGGTGGTGGTTTGTAGCTTACAACGCACGTCGGACAGTCACATGTAATAGGCATTTTACGTTGTTAAGTGGGTGCTTATGTGCGGCGTACCTAAGTGTCACTTCAAATCAACTCCACTACACTCACGTACCTGGTACTGAAGCTCTTCTTGGATGGGTTGCCATGGCGTTGCTCAGTCTTGCACGATCATTGACTCTCTCTGGCGTGGATTTGGCAAGTGGGAGGAGTTATAGGAGTGATCTTTTAATTGTGAAGAAAACACTTGTGAACTTTTACTGTTATTTATTCAATAAGGAGATTCCAAAAACAAGTACCTTGCTGTACACTGTTATTTTACTGTTATTTATTCTATAAGGAGATCTCAAGATAAGCACCTTGCTGTACACTGTTATTCTGCTGACTGGTACTCTTACCACTCACTCACGCGTACTCTCAATTACACTGTTTCTAAGTTGAGTGTATGGCACAATTCACTCTCAAGTAATCATGAGCCAATTATTAAGTAGGTGAGCGACGTTACTTTAATTCACTAACAGTTTCCTCTCATAACAATCTTACTTCGCGGACAGAGTTTTACAGTTGCACGTCATTACTTCGCGAACAGAGTTTTTTACAGAACGACGACCTACCACATCTCGTGGACAGATTCTTGGCAAAACGACGTAGTCTCTCACGGGTAAATTCTTAGCAAAACGACGTTGCTTCTCGCGGTCAGATTCTTGACAAATGACCTCGATGTGTCGAACCCTACATCTTTTATACTAAAAACGGTGTCATGGTGGCTTCCTCCTGATTGGTTAAGGTCCGCCAAAATGACACCATCGTGACCCAAAAACCATTGCGAAACTCCCAGAATACGTCATAATAACCACGTGATACTACGAATATAAAGCAGAAGTCCCCTCGTGGGTTTTAAACTGGACTGCCCCTGTATAAGAAATTCCTACGTGACTTCCACAAAAGAAGCAACTACTCACCCTTCTCTGCAGTCTGGCGTCAGGATTCTGTGTAGCTTTCAAGTCAACAACTGACTTTTTGGTTCCTATGTATACAAATTAATAAATGTTAACTTTCTCTACTTATATGCATCTAGATAATTAATAGAATGATTGTCATTATTACGACGAGGCTAATTAACAGTCTCAAAGCCTGCAAGGTAAAATACCTCAATAAACGTTAACTTGAAGTATATAGAAACATAAGCTTTTTAAGAATAGTTTGTTCTTCGCCGTGCCGCATTGGGCTTGAATGTAATGGTTTTTCAGCCACGTAATAAATCCGGGTTCAATACCAACGTCGAATGTGCGGGTTATAAATCCTAATATAGGACCAATACCCATTCAGCATCATGGGGAATCTCGCCTACGGTGCCATAAGTAGTAAAAGCGGGCGTTAAACACTACAAAAAATCATGGGGAAATTCAGTAGCAGCGATAGTCAGCGATCCGTACCACGAAAGCCAATATCTGCATGCAAGATGTTACCGATATTTCCTTCCCATATCGTTTAAATGATTGACCACCTCTGCCATGTGTTGAAGTAGTTAGCCATATCTATCACAAACTTCGGTTTTTCGTTATAACCTACTCTGTTACTGATGAAATAGAAGAAAATAAATTAGTATATACGATTCAATTATATGACCAAAATACAACATTTAACACGTAAAATGGCCAAAATTATATTAGAACATTTTTAACTGTTTTCAACATTTGGAACAATATGCATTTTAAACTCATGAACATAAATTAAGTTGTTATTAACTTCTTATTATTATTTAATTTAAAATTTATACAATCTAATTTTACTAAAGCATACTAGGGTTGTAGCAAAAATATCAAACAGATTTAATATTACAGTGTGAAACTCAAAAGTTAATAGATGATATTAAACTTCCAATATTTCTAGTACCTAAACCAAAACTTAAAAAGATCACATTTGTAATTGTGACATTTAGAATTTCCGATATTACATATAAATAAATAAATAAAATTAAATACATTTATGCTTAACAAATTAACTATAAATATTATAATATATAACAAACAACATTGTAAAAATGAATAGGAACTTCAGGATCTTTATTAAAGATAAAAAATAATGGTTTCTCTAAATGACAAAGAAGTGACATCTTCTTCTTTCAAAAACTAGAGAATAAAGAAAATGTGTATAGATGTTTTTTTCTCAAGACAGATCCGTCTCTTTGCATCTGCTTCCGTAATTTGAATATTTTAAAACAGAATCCAAATTTCCATGTCCTGATATAAATTGTGCGTATATACAATCTGGTGCAAATTTTGGGATGTTTAAGGAATGTTGACTATAGGGGAAAAATCTCTCATGTAATTATTCGTTTTGTACTGTTGACCCGCTGATTATTGCATTTTAAATTATTAATTCGTAAAGTATCCTCTTTCCAAAAGAATAAGGACATAACTCAAAGAAACTCAAACTGGGAGCATCAGCACAATTTGCTAGTTTTTCAGCTCTTTCATTTCATATCAGTCCAATATGTCTTCTCACGCAACATAAACAAATGTGCTTTTTAAGTGACAACCAAATGCTTTGAATTTTTATAAACAAAGAATTTGGATTAAATTTAGTCTTTATAGATTTAAAAGCGGTTTGATTAATTCGTCAGTGGATACGACCATTACTCAGTTTCTCTACGCGACGTTAGGATATTATGTAACAAATATGTTACTAAATCAATATTGGAGGTAAACAGTTTGTGAAAAAAGTGCTTCAATAAAATCCGGGATTACTAACCCTTCTTACTCCGGCTGGTGTACTGTGTGGTACAATAATGTACGGAACATAAATGTCTCATATCACATTTTAAATATGTTCCGATTATATAAGTTGATGTTGAACGCTAACTTTCTGCGTAAAAATGTAGTGTTAAGGAAAAAGAGATGAATTTTCCTTTGCAAAATCAAGAAATAAGCATTGGCTATTTGAACCTAAATATGGTTATTGGCGTTCTTTAAATATGTGATTTTTCTGTGAGAATAAATCAGAAATCTACTTCTGTTCCTATAAAACTTCACGAAACTGGAAGAAAAAAAGTGTGCACGTGTTTATAGTCTATGTTTGACTATATTATATGTTGCACATATTATATGTTGCATTATATAAACTAGTTTTGTTTAAAAAGTGTTTTATGCACCATTCTTTAAAACCTATATTAAGTATCTTGAGATTTTAAGCATCCAAAAATCCAAGGTTTAGTGTTCACCCATTCTGCTATGATCCAAACTTTGCTTGCTCCTGGACAAACTACTGAACCAAAGCGCTGGCTTGTGAGACCTCCTGGGTGCAAGTCAGGCAAAGCGGAAGAAGAAGAAAAAGAAGAAGAAACTACTGTCTGGAAAATTTAAGATATATATATATATATATATATGTGTGTGTGTGTGTGAAAATAATTCTTATACATATTTTAGGGATATACGAAAATAGGATAATTCGAAACAGACTGTTGTTCCATACCAGGCAGCCCAACTGCCCCGTATTTAATGTGTGCAGATATCGTACGTGTGTTAAAAGAGTTGCAGAACTTAACGGGGCTATTAAAACCAACCAGCCGAGATAATGGCGAGAGCGACCTTCGCCTTACCCCTCGCAATGAGAACGACCAGTCTCCGTTGAGAGCAAGACGAGAAAAGCAAGGTCACTGACCAGTACTCCACTGCCAGGCTTTAAGTTGAACAACAATCCAAGGGAATCTGCACACACAAAATACGGAGCAGTTGGGCCACGTAGTATTGTCTCGATAACAGTTCATCAACCGGAATGATGATCACCCAAATTTTGATCATCCAAAAATGCTAATCCATAAAAATAAATGAATGAAAGACAATGACACAGCAGTTATAAAAAATATGATACATTACATAAATATGACTTTCTCTAACCATTCATCAACAAACTAGTCGTCCTCCGTGGTCTAGGGGTGAAATGCAAGCTTTAAGTTCCCAAGATCGCGGGTTCAAAACCGACGGGGAGCATAAAATGCTTAGAATGACTGCGGAAGGTTGACGCAAAGTCGAAGATTTATGCCCCGTAAAGACACCTGAAGCTTGATAAAGAGAACTTTTTCACACTCAATATAGTTTGGGTCTCTGAGAACCACAGCAGTTAAAGGTGGCCCAGAAATAAAGCTCAATGTAATTAACTGCTTATTTTCATACAAAAGCTCCTTCTTCTATCTCATGTTATTCAAGACAAACTATTGCAAAAATTGTCCTATTATATTTTTCTTGGTCAGATACAGGGGACAATAAGGAAATACACTATACATAAGTAAAATTCAAGCTATACATCTCGCTATGAAATGGCTTATAAATTACTCTTTTCATGGTTACGACAAAAAAATTGGTAATTTTGAAGTTGAAGTAGTATAAAAAAGCTATAATGAAGAATACCCTGTCACACACATTTATTTGGCATAACCTGTGCAATTTAACGAAAAATCTATATTTTATCTAGTATGTTTCTGTCTAACTCTTAAGGTTTACAACAATAATAATAATAATAATAATAATAATAATAATAATAATAATAATAATAATAATAATAATAATAATAATAATAATAATAATAATTTGGAATGAAGCCGACTTCATAGCCAATTCCCAGCAAACTCGAGATATAGCTATATTTTATAGCCTTTGAGAAAATAACCTAAATTTTGGCATATAAAAGACAGTTCAAGAGTGAGCACGCTAGATAGAACGCTAATCATTTGAATCGAGTTTGAACTGGTAATCTTGGTTTCAAAAGGCCAGATAACCAACTGAGCCACTCAGATTGTCAAAAGGACAACAACAATAACAACTGAATGTACGCACTCATTAACACGAAGTTAAACTAACCCGTCTCTTCTGGGACATGAATTAATAATTTCTATTATACCTGCACCCTGAAAATAGCTGCTCCTACACCCGAGAACAACCAAATTAAACAAATATAACATTGGTTTCTAAGAGTGAGATTACAAGGTTACTCTCATTTCACTGTAATTCCTGATGTTTAAAAAGTTATTTTTATGCAAAGCGTTTATTGTAAAAAGCTTTATATATGCATGTTTGTCGCGGGAAGTCGGTCGTCTCCTTCAGTAGTGTCCTCAGCTCCTCGTTGATGCAGATTTAACTCCCAATCTCCTAATTAATTCTATCTCAGGGGTTTTGAGGGGTGAGGCTAATATTAAATACATTGCATTTTCCCTTACAACTTGAATTTAATATACCACAGGCTTAACGGGAGACCAGCTTGTTTCCTTTACAAAAGGTGTTACAAATAAATATCTTCCCACCACTTGAGTTATTAATCAGGAACCTAATCTAACCATGTGCACATCACTCTCCCACCACTTAAGCACTTGGACGTGCGCACAACACAATGTAACTGTGTACGTCAAGGCAGTGACAGAGAGGAGAGAGATAGAGTAACTACATAAGAGGTCTGCCGGGTCTTATATACTGATCCTGGGTGACACCAACTTTCGCGCCATAAAATGTAACAGTATCTCTTACTGGTTCTTTGTTAGCATCACCTCACAAGCTATGAAAATAAATTGTGCCAAGTTTTGACGTCATAGGGTCCACATAACGCCTTTGTGATAACCCAAAGCTTCTCACCCACTTTAAATTTCTGCTTGCTTTGTCTCTTTCTCCAATTCCCTGTGTTACTTGGAGGACAAGTCACTATTCCTCTGTCACTTTTTTCTACGGCTGTTCTTTTCTATCTTACATTCTTTAGCCTAAACTCATTAGCAAGTGGTGGTTGGTGAACTGTTACCTGGAATCAAGCTAGCTCGCATTGCCTTAATTATCTAAGTTACGACTACTTGCTTTTATGCATATTTCTACCCTATTTATTTACAACTATTTTACATTGCTTTCTATAAGCTTATAATAGTATATAAAATTTCCCTTTGTTTTATGAGCATGTGGTATGTGCTCCTACATATTGAAGGTAAATGCAAATCAAATAAAGACGTAAAGAGCAAGAAAGAAATACATGCTAGGACAAAAATGAGAGAAAAACTGCGCTAAAATTAAATCGGCTGTAATTATACAAACAATTAAGTAACAATACGCATTTTTACAATCTAGGATACATGATAGTCTATATGCAAAACCAAAATCTATCATGCAACAATTTAAACGTGACTCATCAGAATTTGACCCTGACCATTATTTTTTTAAGTTGTGTTCTTGACATATTTAATTCCCATGGGTTTTAAGATTAATTCATACACACACACACACACACACACACACACTTACGTGTATGCTAAGTGAAGAATAAGTTCCCCATTGACCCTTAGATATCCCATTTTTAAGATTACCTAAAAGTATTTTAATCAAATGTTGTACATGCTAGATAGTGCCTGAGAGATAAGGTGCAAAACCGAGTAAAGTTTATATAAGTTCCTTGAAGAGAGTATTGCACCACCAAATTTAGTACTAATGTATGTAATGGACTCCGCACCTCCATCAGTGATAGATAGGATTGTTTTACGTCAGACCTCGGGATAGAGGATGAGATGAGAGTAATTAAAGAGGCAGCCGGAACCAGACTGTGGCAGGGAGCCATCGTGCAGAATCTCTGACAGTTCCCAAGCAGTTCATCTCAACGTGGTGAGCGCTAGGAGCCCGTGCTTCAGGTCTGAATAAACGGCCCTGAGTATTGTCTCGTTTGTGATTGACGAATATTTTTAAATTAGCTTATTGTTTGTTTTAAGTCATATCATTGTAAGTGTTTTAGAATTCCATTTAGTACATTATTATACATTTCTGTATTTCTTAACAACCGGATTCTTGGGTTGAATAAGAGGAAGCTTTATGGTTTTATTTGTTATTATAACCGTATAACCGGATGTGCCTTCCTCTGAATAATGGAACATTTTACCACATTTTGCAACTTATGAGCTTGCGTGGGCTTTCAACCACTTCCCGGAACCTATGTGACATTTCGTAGGCTAGGACAGACTTTAATTCCAAGTACGTCATATAGGAAGCCCTGTCTTATTTTTTAAATGCTGTATTTTGATTGGTGGTTTTATTAAGAGCCTGGGCATAGATTCTGAAGAATCCCCTAGAGACAATTGTCTAGTATAAAATTGTCTGGAATCTTGAATTCGGGGCGCTTTTGATTCTCAGTACTTAACAGAGGCAGACGTCCGAGGCCCCACCCCGGGTCACTGGCTACCATACCGACACACATCTTTCTTCTCGTCGAGCTAATCAACCTAAAAGGACCTTTTGTTGTATATTAACTATTTCACCAATTCTTGCCTTTCGTATTTTAAATTAGTTCTCGCTCGACACGAAAATTGCAATTTTTCGACACCTTAGCTTACAAAAATTCCTTGAATGAAGAGGATTACATAGGTTTTCCTTTAAAATCAAAATATACATGTTATTTATTATATAAATATATTTAGCCTATGAAGTCTTAATCAAAATCCATACAGCTAATTTTGAGAAGGTACTATATTCCGATAAATTGTCTATGTAGAAAGTAAGTGGTCTGCGGGTATTTTCTTGGAAATCTTGTTTCGCGCCCTTAGGAGATGCCAACTTAAACACCAATTTTGGAATTGGGTTTTGCTGTTCAAAAAAAAAAAAAAACAGAAAGAAAGGAAAATCAGACTCACATATGTACCTTTTTCTAAATCTTGCTTTTTGGGTGCAGACTGTGTCAAAACATTGAAGCTATCTAATATTTTGTTATTAAAACCTTTTATGTCATAATTTTAAAAGGAATCGTTTTTTAGAATATAATTATACAAAGATTTAAATGAAAGAATTGTATGCACTTAGAATTTGTTAAATTTCCAGTAAAATCTCGAAATCGAATTTATTAATGGAATACAATGTTTCCCCTACTGATTGTATGTAGCAGAGAAAGTAAACTTACCTCTTTGGAATAAGGGGGTTAAAAACATGTAGTTTTGGTGAAATACTGGTATCGATTTGGGATAGGATGCCACTAGATACACGTAGAAAAAGTAGAATTCTGTGAAATTAAAATCATTATTAAGCATATGGATCAGACATTGATTAATTAGTCACACAATATAGAATAAAATATATTATTACAAAAAATCTGATGTGTACCATTCACATGACTTTCTCTACATCTCTGCAACAAATTATTGTTAAAAAACTTATGCTTCTATTTACTTCATGCTAATCCAGACAAAATAGCAGAAATAGTATTTATTACTTGCAGAAGCAAAATAAAAGAGTAAGACAAGTTAATGCGATAATCAAAAGCTGGTTGCTATGTGAATGAAGTTCCTTTGTTTGTATGGACAGGAGCTGACAAATTCACGAATGAGAAAAGTATAATTTTTTCAAAGCTGAAACCAAAAACAAGGAATGTCTGAAAAAGAATGAACTCTATAAAAATGTATATAACATAAATTGAGTGTTTTAACGTGCTCTACATGTTTTGTGTGGTAAGATTTTCCATCTCTTACGGTTTAGCAGTAAATCAAAATTCCATAAAATTTATCCAGATTAAAGAAGTCTTCAGAGGCTATTCCCAGAAAATTCAAGGTATACCTTTCATTGGTCAAGTAAATATATTTAATATATGATATTTTAATCAAAATCGTTAGAGCCATTTTTGAAAAACTCAACATTTTCGAGAAAAGCTCCATGTAAAGGGAAGTTGGGGGGGGGGATTTTCTTGAAAATCTTGGTGTCGCATCCTTGGAAGATTTCAAACTTAAATACCAAGTTTGACATTTTACGTCTTTTCGTTTTAGAGCTATGCTGTTCACAGACACACCTTTTTCCAAAATATCTATTTCCGGTGAAATCTCGGTATCGAATTTTTGTGTGCATTACATTACCTTCCCTATACACTATGTACATAGTGCCTACGTGTAGAGAAAGTAAAAATGCGGCAACATATGAGTAAAATATGAATACCCCGGGCTATTATAAATCCACTTGTGGCATAGTGAAATGAAGACAAGCGTTCCCATGAATGCATCCCGAAGGAGTAGAGGAAATTCCGGTCGGCCTGCCAACAGAGCGTGTCTCCCCAACACTGTGGCCTTGCTCCCGTGGGGCGAACTAGCTCTGATTAGAATGATAAATTAAATCCCTACTCTTCTTTTCAGCCAATGACTCAACGCACATTGTGTTGTGTGCTAATCCCGCGCAAGAGTTCCTCGCCAGAGGGAACCTGACATTTCCACATACAGCATGCATTATGTGTGCATATCTTATCTAGTAGTACTACAGCTCTCTTAGCCAATGGAAATAGCCACAATCAATCTAAAACAGGCATATGCAAAGGTAACTCTTGCGAAGAACTGACCGCAGAACTCGTTTCCCCGACTCCTATCAAGGTGGGCGAATGTCGGTGAGTCACAAATACTACCATATATACGTACAGTGCTTGGTAGCAAATGTGCTGTTTGTGCGAACATAATCAGAATGTCAGTTTCTAAACGAGTGAAATATCATAGTATTTTCTGAGGGTCCACACGAACTACAAATAGAATTACTTGCTCTACAAAATTGTACAAATATAAAATGTTCGAAACAAAGAGGTTATGTGTCATTTTAAATCTTTGGCTAAGAATTCAATTTTCAAATTGAGATTATTTGAATCATATTTAATAGTAAACGCGGGAGTTAATCACTACCAAAAAAAAAAGCATACTTAATGGCAGTGTTTGTTACAATATACAGTAGTGGCTTTAATTCCAGACACTTTTTACTTTCTCAACATGTACCATATACATAGTGCATAGAAGAAATATTGCATTCCATCCAAAAATTCGATACCGAGATTTCACGGAAATATATGTTTTGAAGTGCCCTGAGTCCAGAAAGTGTGTTCGTGCGCGTATGTGTATGTTGGTATTTAAGTTTGGTATTTTCCAAGGATGCGACACGAATATTTTCAAGAAAATCCTCCAACCCCAAACTACCCTTAGCATTAAAAAAAAAATTGAAAATGTTGTTTTTCTCAAATTCTGCTCTAACGAGTTTGATTAATATACTACATATTAAAACTATTTACATCAGAAACAAAACTATATCTTGAATTTTCTGGCCATAGCTTCTGAAAACCTGTTTATCTGGATGAATTTTGCTGAATTATGCATAACAGGTAAACCGCAAGAGATATAAATATACTTACTACATACAAAACGCATACTTCGTTAAAACACACAGTTTAGATTGTGTACATTTTGATTGCAGAGTTAACGGCTTTCGATATATTCCTTTTTATGGGTTTCAATTTTAAACTACGCATCTTATCAAACGGGCCACCTTTCGCTTTATCTATCTTTTGTTTTTCTAGAAATGCAAAGAGCACTGAACTTCAATTGTTCACATATCCATCGGCTTTTAGCAGATTTGATTGTCGCTTGCCTTATTTCCCTTCTAATTATAAGGAACTAGAACAATAATCTTTCGTAATACTATTTTGTTTGCAGAAGAGCTAGAGAAAGTCATGTGAATGCAATACATATATTTTTTTTTAAATTTAACTTACAAATTTGAATATTGTATTCAACTCTTTCAGGATTATCCTTATATGATAATTTATAGCAGACAGTGTGACCATAATGCAGTATTGAACCTTTTCCAGTAAACTGGAGCTCACTTGGGCTCAAATTTGGAAAAGATTGTTTCAGGAATGTTGTATATATATTTTATTCAGTATGAAAATAAGATTTGTTTAATATGACATAGAGGAGTTCAAATTTTAGATCATCTACTAATTTTAGGCTTGTAACATTCGAATACCATGGTAGCATTTTCCACTATTATACGAGATATTAGTAAATATACGACATTTTATCATGACATATTAACCAAACCCATTAGAGCCATTTTTGATCAAATCAATCATCATATCGCATTTTTGTAAGGTGCTACACTTAAACATCAAGTTTGTACTTAACGGACTTTTCGTTGAGCTATACTGTTTGACGGACACAGTAACATACACATACATACACAGGGACTTCCTTTAATTACAGCCTGCGACATTTTAATATACATACTTGGGGAAAAGAGGAAAAAACAATACAATGTTTATTTCTCTATGATGGTTCACTTAGTTTTTTTGACTACCTCCATGGTCAAGTAGTCAGCGAACACACTTCGAAAAGTCATAAATGATATTTCAAATATAATTTAAAACTAATTAACTGTAAGTTAAAGAACACATCATACCTCATTCTAGATTTTTAGGGAGCAATAATGCCCATTCAGTTTTATATGCTTCTTCAATATCTAGTCATCATAATCCACGCTTCTGACTTCTAATTCTTCTTGAAGTACTGAATATTTATTAAAAACTGCTGTGGTGGCTGGCATTAATCACCAAACAAAACCTCCAAAATTAGTTTTACCCGATTAAGACATCCTATTTTATAATTGTTAAATTTGAAGCATTGTGTTACTGAAGTCCGAGGTAGACGATAGGTACGTTCATCAAAATACTTTTATGAATAATTAATTTAAAATAATAAAGCATGCAATCGTACAACAAATACTCGGTGTGTGTGTGGGTGTGACTGTGTGAAATAGATATTGGAGTCTCGTCTTTTCAAAATATTCCTCAATTCTGTAAAAATAAACTCCCCACACACATAAAGTATTACACAATTGTTTTAGTATGTGTTGGTTTTTTTATCATATAAGGCTTAACATTTGTTACTGGAAATAAGGAACATGGTGCATCAGAAAAGTTAATGTCATTTGGAATTTTAAAATTCCTTTAGATATCCCAGATGAATAAAGCTGTAAACTTCCTCAGCAGAATTTAGTATGCTAGCCATTAAAACTTGAGGTTCAAGATTCGATTATCGACTGGAGGATTTTTCTGCAGCTAGAATTATTCATTACCTACCCTAGAGCCTGAATGAAAACATGTCTGTGTCGATATGTGTGTATGTGTGTGAATGTGTATGTGTTTGCGGATTATACTACGTTAAAACCAGTTAATTGAAAGTATTACTCTGACAAAGTAATCGAGTAAGCGTTAACAACGTGAACTTAAGTATGACATGCACAATGCGGACAAATTCGGTATATTATTGTTCAGTGACTTCAGTATCTTTCACCATTAACGCAATAGAATGCAGAACTAACTTTAGTTAGCAATAAACTCTTTAGCAGTTAGTTGCAGAGCGAGCACCATTAATTTGAGGTGAGATGTTAAAAAAGATACATAAAAACAGAGCATATATAAATAAACAAATACATGAAATAAAGTTGTTTCTATGTCACCTATATTTTAAATAGGTTATTGAAAAATGTATACTCTAGAGAAATGTATAGCACAATTGAAGGCATTGCTGCTCAATGGACGGTTTGAAGTATTTTAAGCTCTGACAAATCTTGACCTCATTGTTTCATAATAGCATTTGTCTTGAATTAAATATTTATAGACACTCTACAAAACTTAAATTATCTTAATTATATGTGTTATATAAGCAATATACGTATAATTTCGTATTTATATCTTAAATTGTAATGCTAGCTATGTTAACATGTACTAAAGCAAAGATGTGAAACTACGTAGTAGAATATTACAAAAGGCACCCCCATTGTATGTGAAAACCTTGAGAATTTGCAGGGTTTCTTTATTTTACCTGCGTGCATCAGAGTGTTAAGCGCGTACTCGGAAAAGTCCCAAATATTCTGCTTTCGCATTGTATTCGTTTATCACATAGTACCAGTACAATAAAACCACGCGATCTGATGACATAGAGCGTAACTTTTGGCGCCAAGTGTCAGCCAATTGCTTCCTAAGCTGCCTGTTTAAGTTGCAACCAACTCAGGATCCTCATAGTTTGCCATGTTTCTTCGAGGCGTAATCTGCGCCACTCGTAGTAAAACAATCGCGCCCAAATCTTAAACTCCGTGACTAGTACATACTATAAGACAATACTAAATGTAGCAGTGTAGTGTAGTGAACCCAAGTGACGTTTCAACATGTGTTAATAAGGTGCCTCAGAGCATAAAAGTGCTCATATTTAAATGTCGAGGTGACTTCGCAGAAAGTACTAGATGTTAAAGCAGAATATAATCATCCCAATGAACAAGGATCCTGTTTCTTTCATTATTATTTATTTTATTACTTTCCTCAATTGAGGGCTGCCATGTAGACAAAGTATAACTACACAATTAACATTTTTAAAAATAATTTACAATGCTAAAAATAAATCGTATAACTAAGTACAAGTAACATATAAAATTAGAAATGATAGACTTCAAATCTAATACAAATAGCACATACAGTAGTACATCCAGTAGCCTTACGTGAGTTCTTTTCCTGTCACCACCCCGAGATGAGTGCTCTATGGAACTCACAACATCAACGCCGAGACAGAGAGAACCTTCATCTTATAACAAGTATGTGCATACTAAACAGGTCCTGCATCAAGTATGGTGACCTCGTCTAATGGTCTATATAATGTCTGTCATCACTCTATACATACCACCCAGATAAGTATATATAGAGAGCGTCATACCCACACACGCCAAAAACTGCGACAAATCTGGCGGCACTAAAGTGGGCCAATCACAACACAAAAATGACAACTCTCTGCCTCTTAATCCAGACTTTAGTCAAATCTTATGCTCCCAGTGACCACAACTTTGCGCTTTTTATATTATTTAATGGTTAAAAAACAGCCTAAGCGTATATTTAGCAAAAATGTCGCACTTACTCGTTTTATTTCTTATATTCTTAGGTTACAAAAAATTAAGGATACATATGGATATGCATTTTTCCTTCCACATTTCCTGCATATGGGTATTGTAGATTCCCATTATGTACAAACGACTTCGCGAAGTGTTGCATCCTATAAGATCTACTTAAGTTCAAAAGAAACTTATGCTTCTTGCCGCCTGGACTCGAAATTAATTCTAGAGTTTATCTGACCTAGTTTACCTCAATCTTCATTATGAGTCTTAATTTTTAGTTTACGCAGCTGTGAGACATCTCACAAAACCGCTCGTGAACTACGAAATTAGGACCCACACCTCTCTTTGCGTGCATGTCTATCTCAAATACCTACATGCCCAGGGACCCTTACAAATATGAGTGGGATGCTGGTGCACAGTTTATCCAACATCCTTTGGCACTGTCAAACCAAATTCGATGTTAACTGACTTAAGGGCCTTAATTACGTAGTTATTCATTCTCGCTATATGATATGCAATGCCCAAGCTTAGATTTTATATCTCAGACTGGAAAACAATGGTATATGCTCACAAGTAAACAATAACTATATATATGTTATAATATGCATAATTATATAATAATGAACACAGTGTCCTGCTATTCTTTAAACATTTGTCTTCCACTATGACCTCGAATAGATCTTGGCGATATTGATCGCAACATATACCTAGAATGCCATTTGAAGCAATGCGGAATGTCGGTACCGTAGGTTTTTCATTGATCAGCTGCAGTAATTTTGCATTTCAAAATAAAATCCTTGTTTTTTAAGTCTATTCTTGGCAAGCCTCACTAGCTGATCGGTACGAAGGGAGTGTTTGCGTATGAATATTAAGGTAGAATACACAAAGCTGCATAGCTAGTCCTAATTGTGTGTATATGTGCATAAATCGATACACACAAACTTGCTCCCTGGGCACTGTTCAGCTCGCTGGATACCCGCAAATATCCACGGGGTACTTAACTTATTCCTGCCAACAAAATCCTCTATCTATATACTTATTTGTAACTTACAAATAAAGAGGTATAGTACAATTTAAATCAAATACTATTTGGAGTTACTCTTGTAGATCCTCGTTTCCCCGGATTAGATTTATGATTAGTTAGACGGAGGGGCTAGTCAATGATGAAGCAGAACACCGCATTTAGGCCATGTCACTGTATATTTCCAAGTGTCCCTCGGAAGAACAGATGTAGAGTGACTAGTGACCACTCTATGCGTGCTAGCAAGCTCGAGACCATAAATATTTCAAAATCACACAATCTCAACGCCGATAATCCTGCTTTAGCCATAATCAAACTGGAGTTCCAGGAATGAAGCAAACCATTTTTAGGAAGAAGTTCCAGGGCCATAAAAACGACGGCATTTTAAACACCAATTGAAAGTGAAATGAACTTGCCTGAAAAAAACTAATTATTTTAATATTACTTCTAGACTAGGCTATATATTATTCCATATATGTGAGAGTTTGATGCAGTCAGTTTAATCTTTTCTACTGAAGTATGTATTACTCGTGCCGCTTCTACAATATAAACACTTTCTAGGGGCAATATTCTAAAATGAGATAAAATTTACTTGTCTGGGATAAAAACAATAACCTTTTAATTTATCATAACGAACGCACAATTGAAGTAACATTGAATCTCAGAATCTGGTCAAACTGGCATCAGAGGTTCATATGTTCGTACTTTGCTCATATGTGCCAAATAGAGTGTTATATATAAAGTAAAATAAAATCCGTTGTACACCGCCCGGGACGTTTATTCCAAACTTATAATTTATTTACTCATTATTTCATTTAATGAATTATTGCTGCACAGTTTCTACTTATACTCTACCAACACAAATTATAAGCATAGAGAGAGCAAAAGTACTAACATTAAAATTAAAAATAGTACGAGTCAGTTACGAAATTCACAGGCTTGGTAAATTTAGGCAAATACGGGGCTCACAATTTATATTTTGAGCCTTGGCAATACTGATTGTTGTAGGAGCCATCTGTCGTTTAACCTACTTTGTCAATAGAGCGTTATTTGTGTTGTTTACAGGCATTTTAAAATTGTGTTCCAGCGAAAGGATGAAATTAACTCGTGAAAATGTTCCTGCGATGATTTATTATGATTTTTGGCGTGGAATGTCAAGACAAAAGTGCATTGACAACTTATTTATACATTTGACAATGATCGTCATACCAGGAACTGTGAAATAGAAGCAATAACCGCAAGCGTTAGTTTCACCAGCGTATATAAAATATTGCAAGACAATTTAGCCATGAAAAACGTTTGCAGCATTGGATCTGACATAATTTCACACAATTTCAAAAAGCGGTGCACACAAATGCTCTAGAAATAGTGGGGCTTCAAAAGAGGTATATAAGATTGTAACAGATGACGAATCATGGATCTATGCCGGAATGTAAACTCGCTCGACTGTTTGGGTGAACCAAATCCAACAAAAGCTATTCGCAATCGAAGCACTTCGAAACAAATGGTCATCTGTTTTTTCAGAAAAAAAGTAACTTTAGTACATAAAACTGTCAATTCTGACTGGTACACAACTATTTGTTTGCCGGAAGTCTCTGGTAGGATAAGAAAAACAAACTTGAACCGTCAGAACGTTCTTCATCAAGACAATGTGAGCGCTCACACATGATCTCGTCTAACAACCGACTATTTGAACGACAACTCATCCGCCATACAGACCTGATTTAGTTTCCAATGACTTTTTTTGTTCCCGAACACCAAGAATAAAATGCTTGAACAACGATTTCGGTGACAGAAGAACCCGTTGATGCGCTCAAAAGCTTTGGAAGTGTCTCAAGCAGATTGGAAAAAATCAATAATAAATGGTTTGAACGCAAGTAAAAGTATATTGATCATAAAGCTGAATATTTCGAGAAACAATAAAGCAATTTTCAATGACAAATTACTCTTTTTTATTATTAGGCTCAAAATATAAATACTGCCCCTTGTGTACAGTAGAATATACTACAGTGAGTCAGCAATTTAACATACTGCTATCCAGTTTTTCCTGATTTATAGAAAGAATTCTAAATTAAGTTGAAACGTATAAAATATTCCATGCTAATCTGAGCCACTTTCTAACCACTGATTTTCAGTGATAAAATTAGAGGTGACCAATACCCAAGATACAGTTAATGTGTATGAGTTAATTTAATTTTCAACTAATTTTAGAATATTCCAATTTCAAAATATGTTCTATAATTTCATGTCAAGATTACAGTAGTGTAATGTGCTGTATCCATTTGCACCGGTCAGTGCGACCTATTAAGACAGACTAAGCATCATCATTGTTTATTTTGAGATATTTAATATAATGGCCAGACTACCCTTGCCACACATAACTTAACCTTATGAGGGTGCAAAGTGCTGCACTGATGGAATAGCTTAACTTCAGCTTGCATTTAGTTAGGTGAGCCAAAGTCTTTAGAAGTAAATGCGCTTATAGCGTGTCAAGGCCATTGTGCTAATGAAACAAAAGCGAATTGTTTTCAGATTTGTGACACTGTTCTCTGCAGTTCACTGCATTTTACAAGTTCAATGGCATTAGTTCTGGTGGCCGTTGATCTGCGAAAGACGATAGGGTTGGTTGCCAGAGTGATTTACAGGCACAACCTACTCTTATGTCCTTAAAGACACAAAATTACCTCTGCAAAAGGAAAGCTGTATTGGTCTGATTAAAGATATTTTTCCAATTCTTCATGAGTTTTACAGCAACCTTACAGCAGAGAAGACTGAAGGATATAAAGAAAGCTGTATTATTATGTGATTTTGGATAACTATGGTGTCATCTATGATAATTTTTCACTTTGGGTTGAATTAAATTCAATGACTCTTATAATTCTCCCATTATATCGTTTTGTTTTCATCCATAGTTTGTATGTCTAAAATGATAATGGTACTGTATAAATTCCTATTAGTATGGAATTTTAAATATTTTACGGTTACTATGAATTCTGACACAGGAATAAGTAATGAATTTTGCAATTAAGAAACATGACTTTCTTTATGTGTAGATGATATAAAATTGTCTTGAAAACGGCTATAACTTAGTATCATAACTTAACTTTATTCTTCATTTAACCCTCTCAATAGTCATCTGAGGCACTTCTCCGTCTGTCCTCAGCAGAAAATGATTGGTCTGCTGGAACACATTTGCTCAGAGATTTCCTTTGAATAATGCTATTTGGCTTGTGCGTGGATTCTGTAGAATTTCTGGTTATATTTTAAATAAAGTTCGGAAAAACTAAATTAATTTTTCGCTGAAAAGAGATTTATTAATTTCCAAGTGAAATCTTTCTATGCAGCAGAAGCAATACACATTCTTTTCGAAATTTTCTCCAAGGATAAATGTTTTAAAGTGCTGTTTAGCACAGAATATGCTTTCGGAAAAATATAATACAAGAAAATGGTTTCACCCACCTACTAATAAGAAGGTAACCAAAAAATACTCATTTTAGCTACACCTATAAACATTAAGTCTTCCTAATCGTATTCTTTGTGATTGTTTACATTTATTCTGACGTTTGTAAACAACAATAAATACTCTATTCAGAAACAGCTTCACGAGAGCGGCACGATAGAGTTGAAGCGATATCGACATCAAAACTAGTAGAATAACACCAGTTAAAGGGAATTGAAAGGCATTTATCTATTATGGATTATTATGGTAGATAATTAAGCTTATGAATATTGTTAAAATTACATAGCATTGATTTAATTTGAAAAGAATATTCATTTACTTAGATCATCTATTAAGGTAATTTTATAATGTCTATAATAAGCAGTTTACCAAAGATCATTCATTCTAAAGAGACTTTTAAACTGTCGAAGTCAAGCTCATAAATGGCATAGGATTTACACCATTTTGTCACGTTTAGGTAAAAGGTTGTATGTAGCTGCACAGACCATGTGACAATCACCAAGCTCACTCATCTCTCTATCTGTAAAAAGACGTTGTGGTGTGTGGCACCTATTTGTATAGTAATCACAATACGAGACACTTATGGGGGAAGTGTAACTTACTGCACTGAACTGTGTTATGAGGGGTTACTTCATTAGAGTACGTTCTTAAAATGTAAGGGACGTATAGACCAAGCTGCTCTAATGCTGTTCGGCCACGGAATATTGAGTTTACCGTGCTGTTCGGCTGAGTCAAAGTAATCGTTCGCATACCAACAGGGCTCGCAGCCGCTGGAGAGGAGCATAATAGCCAATATGTCACTGAGCGAAGATCATAGGCCAGGCTTGTGTTTTCTGCCACTTCATTTCAATACTTAATCCAGCCGGGAAGACAGTTTACCCTCAATGTTGATCTGCATTGTATGCTGCAGGCAAACTCCTGCGAGTCATGTTTCTCCCTCTCTGGCGCTCTCCCAGGCGAAACAGCCTGGTACCGACTCTCTTCGCAAATAGTTTTAAAATGTGGTTGTTATGGTTTCTTTTCGTGGCCAGGTATCATAATTTACATATTTCTTTTTCATGAACATACTTCATCTCACTTCTTATCTATATTAACGAGAGTGCATAGTATGCCCCATCCGAAAAAAAATTAATGGCGAGATAAATCTCGAGAAATGTAACAAAAACAAAAAAAGAAAAACATGGCGTCATAAACACATACATGTTATGGTTTTACAAAATCGAATGGACGTCTTAATATATCTATTGTCTGGTGATATATACAAAATGTTAGGTATATAGACTCGTATATTTGGTAAACATTGCATTTATATGTATCTACTTTTCCAGTTTTACACCTCACACGTGACTGCTGCAATACATAGTGTGCGGTCATTGGCTTTGCAGAAAGCATTCAAACTCAGCATTGTAACAGTGAGGCCTAATCATTCAAGGTTACGCCTTTCAACCCACATATGAGGGAAATAAACTCGTATTTCTTCTGAGTTCCACGCCGCTTGAAGGTACCAAAGAACCTAAAACGTCTATACTTAATAAGTAGATAAAATTATAAATACGCAGGTGATGCAAATATTTATGTAATGTTGTTCAGCACACCGATTAGAATTACCAATACAAATATCTTCAGTTATATATCTGACAGCTAGTATTTTAGTTTGGAAGTGTTTGTGTTACAATATGTATTAACCATTTTTAGCTGTGAACAAGATAAGCCACCCTAAAACTACATTCTAATCAATTACAAATAACTTATTTATTACCATGGTAAACTACCACCTGAACAGGTAGTTTACCTTAAATGGAAACCGTAAGGCAATAGGAAACAAACATATTAAGCAAATGGTTATTAACTGTTCTGTAAGATCGTAATGGCCAGGCAAAGCAAGAAGTACTCATCAGAACTGACGGAAGATGGAGACCCATACACGAACATAGCCTGATCCAACTCACTCTCAGAACTAGAACTGCCCGAAACAAACCATAGCAACGGTATGCATTCTCTAACAAAATTCAAAAGAAAACGAGACACGGCCGATACTAAATGGGCTATTGGGAAATTAAGACACTACGGGGTTAAGAACAAAGCAATACAGATTGTACGGAGAGAAAAATAATGGTGCACTACTTCATACAAAGACAGCGAGCTTTGTCTGTGGCCCCCATTTGGAAAATCGTAGGTTCGGTTCCCACGGCCAAGGGCTTGTTTACGGGCATTACCTCGGGGCGCCAAGCTGGGTAGGTGCATTACATTCCCCTAATTTTCCGGTTCATTATTTCCATTTTATATTATTTCCACATAATTTCTTTGAAGCTGAAAGACCAGCTATTCGTTTGGCGCTTTACGGCTGGATGATGACTTACGCATTGTAAAAGGCTATCCTAGCATCCTAGTCGGGAACACTAGGTCGGATCCTTCTTCCGGTTTCAGGGCTCGCTCTGGGAGTCACCGAGGGTCGCTCTTGAGCAGGGCCTAGGGTGGCGTTGGAAGCGTTCAAACTGAAACCATAGAGACATCATCCACTTTTGCGTTCGTCGTAATCCGGTTCTGATCGCCCCACGGGTCTCTCCCCTTCATATATCCCAATCTGGAGTCACATAAGTGGCATAAGGTTACACGGGCCTGCGTTCAGTGCTCTGCCCAGAGTCCTTTCGAACTCGTCTATAAATAATCCTCAACCTAATGTTCATACAAAGGGTTTTTCTATCCTTGCTTGGTGCTACTTTAATCGTAAAACTCATCTTTTTTTACATCATTGCATAAGCTTTGTGTTTCTTCGCATCATGAGCTATCTTTAAACAGATATGTAATTGCATGAAGTACAGCATACCACTGATAAAGAATATTTCTCAAAATTCAGTCTCTTGCACGACTGTAAATTAAATTTAGGACGGCCAACAACTCAGGCTCGGCAACACTCTTCTACACTCTCTTGACTTGCAGCTGCAAAGAGGGAGATACATATTCTCAAACTTCCATTAATTAAGAAGCCAGGTGTCTCTGCACTTTAGCCATATGCTCTACATACTCTTTGGGCGATACATTTTCTCAGTATACATGAAGCATACAGCAACAGAATTCAAACCCTTTGCAGATAACATCAAACGTACACTATATTTAAATAAGTGTTCATCATTTTTACGGCAGATTGCTCCTTCTCCTCGTTATCTATATTCATTGTACATCCTCATCATTATTTAACTGAATTACTTGTATTTGCTCTGACTAGTTGGGTTCTTAGGTCGAGCAAGTATCCCATAAGCAGGGTAAAAGTAACTATTTCAGAGATAATATATTAGTACATTTTAGTTTGAGTATTTTTCCAACTATTACCAACTAAATAATCGGAATTAGTGTAAGCTTTATATGTATACTGAGATCCTAACTGAAACAGCACTAACTATAAGTTCACTTACAAGTGAAACTTAAAGTTTTTGCGTTTTACATTCTTTATGTAAATAATGTCTGAGAAGAGACATATGGAGAACAACTGAAGTATGGGTGTGTAAAGTAAAATAGAAACTTGAGAAGAATTGGATGAGAACTGGTTTGTCTCGCATCTCCACTGCATATATATATATATATACATTATTGAACACCTCTGAGTGGTTAACATAGGAGAGCGAGAGATAGCACAGGGGCAAGTGAGAAAGTTAGGGAATTTAACGAGCTATGCTAGGAGGAGGGGGAACTTAATCTACCCTCTAGGTGTATTTTATCATTCCTTTATGGTCTTTTTCAAGGTCGTGTTCTTTGTCTTATAGTTATATTTATGGTTTCTCCTAGAATTTTGAGATGTTTATTAATTTTTTGTATTGTGGGGTGTAGTTTGAAGACATTTGTTATTACTTTGCAGTCTTTTGCCCTATTTTTGAGTGCCTACAGATAAATTATAAATTAGACTTTTCCAGTGCTAGCACGGCTGTTTCGAATGCTTTTAATGACATTTCAGGTCATTTACAGAATGTTTAGGACTATAGGACAGCTAGTTGCGGGGTATTTGTTAGGAATTTTAACTACATCTCATTACACGTATTTTGAGGGTATTTAGGACTCTAAAAACAGGTCCTTTAGTATTTTTTATGCTCGTACTTTACATTATTTTGCAGTGTTTTCTAATGCTTTTTGGTACTTATACAGGCATCTATGTACGATTTAGGACTAGTGTTTCAAAGATTGTAGTGCTTTCACATATATTTTTTCAGGATTTTAATTGTGATTTTTAGCGTTGCCACTCTCATTTAGTTTGTTTTTAGGATCATGCTATGTTATTTGGGAAGAGTGTTTAGGACTGTAGGAACAGCTAGATTCAGGATATTGATTAGACATGTTAGCTCTTTTCCATGCATCTCCAACAGTTTTGTTGGTATATAGGACAGTGCTTGTGTTTCGGTACAACGTGAGGGCGTATAGAGCTGGGGGGGGGGGCGTACCTGGTGGGGCTGGGCTGCGCAGCGACGACTGGTCCTCTCTCCGGGTTGCAGCTGCTAAAGCCGATTCTCGACGCTCCTCAGCTATTGGTGGGCTCAGCGACGAGCAATCGAGACCTATTTATATCTAGCTTTGGTAATTAGCTACCAGGGTGTGGTACGGAAATTAACTTAAAATAACATCGGCACTTTTCGTTCAGTCAAGGTTTATTTCTCTTTTACAAGCGTTCCCGAGAATGTTTCTGGCGCGATTGAGTTTCGATAATTTCCCTCGAACAAGAGCGTAACGCGCATAAAGGTAACTAAACTTTACGCGGCGACGAGTGAAACGGTTACGTGTAGAATAATTGTATACGCTTTAAATTTCCGTCGTGGCTTCCTTACGCGTGGTATTTATTTCAACTGTGTAAATCACTGTAATAGCTTTACTATATTTACGAGGATTCTTGTTTCGGGCATCACAGAGTCTACGTCTAGTTATACTCCAACTGCCTAAAAATTGCGGTGAATACTCTATATTTATAGCAAATTCTACCCACGCGCAAAACTTGTAATCTCATTGACCCATTTTTGGCACCTAAAGTAGCTTGGGGTGCGCTTCTGCCGTGACGTGATTAATTGTGATTGGTCAATGAGCCTTTCACGTGATTCTTGGCCTAAATTTCCTCGTGGTTCCCCGGTTTATATGTCACCTTCACTTTCTCTTACGGAGACGTGACCAAACAATAGCGTCTTTCCCCTCTTGCAATAGACAAAGAAATAGCGTAAACAACTGAATTCGTCGCATGAAAACTCTGGGATTGAAGTTAGAAACGCTTTCCAGGAACAATCTCTCTGAGCATCTAATATACAATAAATACATGATATCTTACTTACTAATTAACCTAAACAATTTAATCAATTACAAATATTGGTTATGCGCTTATTCACATGGGCGATAATCCGTCTCAAACGGGGTAAGAACGTTCCTCGTTCTATTGCTTGTTCCGGGGTACCTACCTCCGTCCCCCTTCAGGGGAATATTGAAACCTAGATGGGGAGGGATCTCCAGTCTGCCTGGCCATCTACCTGGGTGTCTCACTTAAATTTCTATAATCGTCGTAAAGCTTAAAAGCATATGAGGCTGACTAATGCTCGCTCGGAGCGCTGTTGCCACGTACCAGTAGTAACTGTGTACGTGAGAGTATGTTTTACGCCCAGCTATGGCGTCCATGGTGTCCATAATAGCACATTTATCACATGAAACATTAAAGTGTTATCTTACCATAATAGATGGACCAGCAAGTAATTTAGGGTGACTTCGCTTCTTAATTCGGTGTCGTCACTTTCTTTCCTTAAGTTAATGATAATCGACTCAATAAACCCAACCAAGCGGGATGGCTCAGGCGGTTTTGTGTGTGGCCCGCATTAGGGAGATGCGGGTTCGCTTCCGGTGGCATGCCTACCGACCCATAGTTTTTTCGGTTGATCCGCAGTTCACCAGGCGACTGCTAGGTAGGCTTCTTACACCCTCCAAATTTCCTACTCCCCCATGTCGTTTCCATTGTCATTTCATTCCTTCTGCATCCCGTTGGCTTGCTTCAGGGTTGGAAGTTTCGGGGATGATGTTCGGTGCGATGCCAACTGCTTTTGGCTGGTTGCGGCGATGCTGCTCTTAGCGGGACGTTGGACTCTATATGGTGCAGGAGGCGCACTCTACCAGTCAGACTATCGTGTGCTTCAATCTGGAAACTCTGGAGGCCCTATCATTGCAGTAACATCGGTCCTGGTTCCATTCACCCAGTGTATCCTCTCAGTTTATTCCTCCCTCCTGGGGTTGCCCCTCAGGGGGATCATAGGTTCAATTACCTCAGTTCTGTGCCAAGTGCCCTCCGACAAATGTCCCGTGTTCTTTGTCCTGCCCATAGTCCCGTCCCTGGCAATTTCATTGTTGAAATCTTCCTGAGGCCCTCCTGCCTACATGACTCGTGAATCTCAGTCATCTTGAGTTACACGGCTTACTGTCTAGTGCATAAGTTTTTTTTTTTTTTTTTTTTATTTGAACGTAGAATTTCTATCAGTGACTGAGAAGGAATTACTTCATGTTTGTTAATCGAAAAATCCTTTGTCCTAGCTTCAATGGACACGTTCACACACTAGTATCTCAAGGAGAAATATAATAATTTCATTCGTATATTAACAAGATTTTAACATACCGTTCTGTTTAATAATAAAATAACACACCACAAATGTGAAAAACCATCTAAACATTAACTCATTCCTTTTCAAACTGCGTGGTTTGTGTATCATGCTGCACTGTATGTTTATATTAGAAATAAGCGTTACGAGGAACGATTTGGTGTTATTTTTTAGTCTATTTACGTCATAAAGGATGTTGAGTGACGATAACCATGTGGAGTTAAATAGTGCACACCTTGCGTTCTAAATATCCTAGAAAGAAAACTGGTGTACGGCTAGTTATACCATTGGCATCATTATCCGAGTGTAATTAATGAAGGTAATCTTCTCAGCCCAGTCACGCAAGATGAGGGTACCAGAAGCGGCCGCTCTGTGCGTCGGTATGGCACCACGTTAAAGAACCAAACATGTGACGGTTTTATTGTTGTGGAGGTATTGTTGCCCCAGGTTGTGGAGCCAAGTATGCGACGTTATTATTGCCACACGTTGAAGCCAAGTATGTGGTGTTTGTTGTCCACTTTAATCGAGTGTGTATGGACAAACTCCGCTACCAAGATATTTCCACGTACCTGGTTTGAAGACCCACTATCAAAGCTGCTTCAGCGACACTCAGTCTGCATGATAATTGACTCTCTCGGGTGGTAACGACAAAGAGGGTAATTAGGAGTGGTCCTACTAAATGGATAGCTTACTTTCACTTTCTATAATCGTTTATTCTTGTCTATAATTAATACGTGTTTCGACAAGCACTTGGTGTACATACTAATTGAGCTATGATGATTTGTAACAGCTTTACCTAAATGACGACTTAACTAAACTTCTCTCGCAGAACTTGTTACTTTCTAACTTTGTTTGTATATAACATTTATATACAGTATAATAACTTATCAACGAGTATGCGCGCCTTTAAACGTAGCAGTGAGTGTTCCCAACAGCGGTTACGCGTACATGACCTCAGACTTAGAAATGAATACCTTTCCGATAGCAATTACGCGTACATGACTTAGTGATGACGGATTGACTGCTTGGCTCCCCAACATTCTACAATCTGTTGCTTATAAAGTAAATTCACCTGTCATAGCTGCTTCATTTTATTGGTCAGAAAGACCCCTCACGTCTATGTGTCCCATAATGCATCTCTCCTTACCCGAAATACATCATAAACACCTCGTGATGAAGAAAAACCCACTTCTCTAAGATTGCCTTTCACTTATTTCTATTCTGCTTAGCTCATAGGGTTGTCGTGGAAGACCAAACAATTTTTCAAGCGTTCGAGATAGCAGCCTTAGTTCACCCTGACCTTTCCACTATATTTCTGTTATTTTCCCACGTGTTTGTCGTTTTTACTTACAGATACACACACACACACACAGATATATATATATATATATATATATATATATATATATATATATATATTTACAAGCACACAAACACCCAGCCCGGGGAACTCAAATCCCTGATTTCCTGCATCAGGAACACAAAGCGAGCGCAACCATGGGGACCGGTAATATTTTCGTCTCTAACGGAGTTCTTCATAACCTGTGTTAAAAATAAACATGGTCATTTCGATGTCGGTACTAGCTTCCTTTGATGTTTCCCTTTTGTATACTTGAAACATGCTTCGGAGTGGCAAATCATATTCGTTTGATCTTAGCTTATACTTGCCTATCCTCTCACTTCTTTAGGCACTATACTTCAGTCACATGTTCCTACTTTAATAACTGTAAAGTGATGAAATTAAAAAAAAAATACTTAGATTCGCTTTGTAGACATATTTGAATTTTGTTTAAATGGTTATTGTTCCGTACGTTGGAAAAAATAGAATCAGAATAAAAAGATATGTAAGTCGACAATGGCGTACTTATCTAAAGAGAAGTGGAGAAAATATTACGTTTTACCGATAAAATTGTAGTCACATCGAAAATTTCCTGACCTGGCAGAATTGATTTGTAACTCAAATGGAAGAACAGCGGACTGGGAAACTAAATATTGGTGATCGGTTTCTGACTGGACATTAACTTTTTTTTTTTTATTCCAATTATATATTACGATTTTCAATCAATTATATTTGCGGAGTTTTGCAAGAAAATTTATATAAAGACGGTTGTTAGCCCTGTTGAAATGATTCTTCGTTTTACGTACTTCATTTGTAAAACTCGGTTCATTACCACAATTTCTTCTTTTGTCTGTAATGTCAAAACTAGTCCATTAATCCCGCACGTGATATTAATTCTGGAGTTTGGTCTTGTTCTTAAAAGAGTTCGCTATAGCTCTGCAGCTATATACTCTTGCTCAATAAGGGTAATAATTTTCCGCTTGTTGTCTCCATGCCCTTTGTTCTTTGTAATAAAGGCAGCAAACTTTACAAGAAATTCAATGCAAAATTCCATGCAACCACTTCATATAACGTGTTTCTTTCGCCGCTCTTTCCTTCGCTCCTGCCCAGGGTCGACTTTCCTTTGCTAGTTAGGAATTGAGGTTTGCCCTGGTTCGATCCCAAGCGACCGCATGTGAGATTTGAGATGGACAAAGCGGCGCATGGGCGAGTTGTCTCCGGGTTCTCCAGTTTCCTCCGTCATCGCATTCCATCTTCATTCCATGCATCATCAGTCATCGCCTGCGGTGCCACATGTAGTAAAAGTGAGTGTTAAATACTATCCGAAAGAATAAGAATTGAATACCAGCTTCTAGCGAGCTTCTTTCAGCCACTAAAGTAAAATGTTTCCTATATCACCTCTTATGCACTCACTTTGTTTAAATCAAAAACAGGCTTAGTAGGTGTGTAACACAACTAATTCTGCCAGCATTAAATAAAGAAAAATACTATAGGGACCAAATACATCTCCACATTTTTCTTTTGCTATTGAATGTACAGCTTATTTATGAGTCAATCAATATCTCAAACGTAATTGCATTTTAATCAAAGGACACCTGTTTTGAAGAAAATAAATGTAGCGAAACAAGTTGATGCTTTTGGAGGATGATGATGAGAATTTCTTAAAAGCTTTCTCTTCTTACCCTGGTCTCAAAATACTAAGCTTGCTATTCATCCAGTCTTTTGTTATGCTGTTCAGTCATATCCGTTCCCTCATACAGTCAGATACTAACATGTTTGTATATTTGATTGCTTTTTTACTTTCTCCACACTTACAATGTACATAGTGTGTAGAGTAGGTATTGCATGCCACCCAAAAATTCGATATCGTGATTTCTCCGGGAATACAGTTTTAATGCCCCCTAAGGAAGCAGTTTTGGAAAAAGGTCCGTGTGTGTCCGTGAATACAATAACTCAAAAACGAAAAGTCATTAAAATATCAATTTGGTATATAAGTATGGATCTTCCAAGGCTGACAAAGATTTTTAGAAAAATCCCATAACCCGAAACTACCTTTTACAGTGCACAATCCATTTTATATGAAAACAACTTATAACATTTTGATTTTCATAAAAATGGTTCTAAAATGCTGTTTAAAATATCGTGTATTAAAAATAAAATGTATATCTTGAATTTTCTGGGACAAACCTGTGATGATCTCTTTATTCTGGATGGACTTTGCTGAATTTTGCACAACTGGTATAGCGTAGGAGACAGAAGAAAACTTACTACACAAAACATGTAGATCTCGTTAAAATACACAATTTATATATTATAATTTTTTTTTTAGATATTCTTCTTATTATTGGTTTCATTTTTAAAATACATACTTAAAACTTTCCAAATATGGGAATTTGTCAGCTTCTGGCAATGCTAAGGAACAGATTTCATCCAAATGGCAATCAGTTTTGAAAAGATTTTACTATAGCTTTTGCCTAATAAATTCCATCATTTCCCTTCTACTTACAACGAAGAGAGTAATAGGACCGTTTCTGTTAATGTTTATCTCGAATAGCATGAAGAAAATGGAAGAATAAGCTTTTAACTTAATCTATTAACCAAATGTAGAGAAAGTCATGTGAATGGAACACATCAGACTTTTTTTTTTTTAATTCAGTTGACAGCAAAATATGAAACTCAGGTAACATGTCGATATAAAGTTTCGCATGAAGTGCTGGAGTTATTGAGCGGATATTTTACTTTGAATACTAAGTATTATTAAAACTTTATTTCAGCACATGCAAGACATTCTATGTTAGTAGTTGAAAGACTCATAAGTTTGAGCTTAACTTTTATATGGACACCCGCGCCATCCGCTACACATTCAGATACTGCAGTTGAAACGTAATTAGTTTCCAGCCCCAAAATTATTTTCGGCATACAAAGAGTACCTAGATCAAAGCCAATCTGTTTTCCCCTTCATTTGGAAGCCGCCCATGAAGAACGTATCATGGTTCACGTTGCGTTGCTAAATTATTTCATTTCCCCGTTCACCTGCGATGATTGTAAATTACACGCCGTTCGTCCTGTGAAATCTGCAATGTGGACGTTGATTGGCGACATATGGGAAAGCGCATCCGAGCGTGCGTCGACAACAATCAAAGCCCAGGTGTCCGCCATCTCAGCATAGTCCCTGTCTACCTCGCACTTGACTGCCTACAGGGCAAATTGGATGTTACATGCAAAAAACCATACCTAGTCTGAAAATTACCATACACTGATAGACTAAATGCTTTCAAAGCGGTATATTCCTTCATGGTTGTTCTAAGCGGCCAGTTACCGTTAGAACTCAGACTGCGTGTGTTGCGTTTGGCGTGTAAGCACAATTAGAGTGAATGAATGAATTTTACAATAAGCAATATCATTAGCAAAGATATCATTGTTCACTTTTTAATGGCGTACAGTGTTGTCAAAACTTGCCCAGGCAACCATCAAGACCATTCCAAGAAGAATGTATACATAATGGACGTCATAAGAAATGAAAAATCGGGACTATATTATTGATTTGAAGTAATAATTAGATTTAAAACTTTTAATTTCTCTACTATGTACATAGTACATACAAAGCTACCTGCATTCCATCCAAAAATTCGATACCAAGATTTCTCTGGAAATACACGTTATAGGGTCCACTGACTAATAAAACATTTTAGTCTGTGAGTGCGCTGCATTTATCTGTAAATAGCATAGCTAAAAATGAAAAGTTGGTTCAATACCAAATTTGACAAAGTTCAGCATCTTTTAAGGATGTGACTCGTGCTTTTCAAGAAAATCCCCCACCTCAAACTACCCTTTGCATGAAAAAAAATCGAAAATATTGATTTTCTGAAAAATGACTCTAAGGTTTTATTAAAATGCTGTAGGTATACTAAGTTTGTTCACATGAAAAATAAAATATATGTCTTTAATTGCTTGGGAATAGTCTCTGTTTATTTTGAATGACTTTTGTAACTGCTAAACCTTAAGAGTTCGACAAACACTTACTCACAAAATGTAAATCTGGTCAAACCACTCAATTTACGTCAAACACATATTTTTGCAGCCAACCATAACCGAGATATTGCTTATTTTTGGTCAATAGTTTGCAATGGTATTTTCTTAAATGGGTAGTCGTTATTCATATATCCTGGTCAACCAAATATATCGAAATTTAAATACCATCTCGATGGTATCGGCTGTTACTATCCATTAGCTTGCTGTATTTTCTTATGTTTTTGTACAAGGAAATAAAACCATTTCTGTTAATATTTACCTTGATAAGCCCAAAGAAGACAAGAATAAACTTTGGTAAGAATAATTTTGCAACCTTGGTAGTGAAATTTATGTGAATATAGTACATTAGATTTTTTGTACACTCCACCACTCCAACAATACTCTCTCATCTCCACTGAAAATCAAGCAGCTTTCGAAACTATTCTGCTTTCAACTTCATACTTCAAAAATATGTGTGCATAACACCTCGCTCGTTTCTTTTAGCTGGACATAAAGAGCAACAACATGTTCTTTAGATGATGACTTACCTCATATATGTGATTGTCTTGAAACAAAAATGATGTTTGAATAGTTATGAACATATATTTATTAATATTATAAAGAGAGTAAATGTATCTGGGTGAGCATATGAGTTGCGAGATACGCGCACTAGTAGATTTGTGTTCTCATATAGGGTAATCTCCAGAACCATTCAACCATCTATTATTTCTATCAGAACGTTTAAAGAAAGAAATAACCCAATCAATATCAACTAGTAAATGATTGAAATATCAAAAAAAGGGGAAAATAGGTCAGGAGTTGGAAAGGTAGAGTCAGAACATACTATGATTCCTGGGACTTAAAGTACTTACAGCATTGTAAATCGCCAAAATCCCAGTTATGGCATTGAATTTTTCAGTGTGACTCTACCTATCCAACTCCTGTCCTACACACAGCTTGAGTGAAAAACAATTAAATCATTTGACCAAAATAGTTGGCTATTTATGAATCATGGTACTTAAAGTACTTACAGCATGTAAGTCGCCATTGGGGTTGTCCTCTCAAAATTATTTGAAATCGCCTTGTGATTTACCGGGAAACATGCGAGTAAGTTGAGAGATTTAATGCTTTGTCAGCATGTTACCATGGGAGCTCAGTGGTAGTGCAACCGGTTATAGACCGGGAGATCCGTAGTTCAAATCCCGGTTATGGCATACAATTTTTCAGTGTGACTCTAGCTATCCAAAAAGAAATTGATTTACAAGAGCTATATTAGAATACGAACATGTGGGTTCATAATAACATATAGCTGTTAGGATGACTTTCATTTTTACTTCCTCCAAAATTCAAAACCGATTTTTCACTGGAAATAGAAGATTTAGGGCCACCGTGTATTCGGGTATGTGTATGTGTGCGCGTGTGTGTATGCTTGTGTGTGTGCGTGTGTGTGTATGCTTGTGTGTGTGTGTTTGTGAAAACGATGGATGCAAAACGAAAATCCATTAAATACCAAACTTAGTATTTAAGTTCAGAATCTTCCAAGGATTTGACAATAATATTTTCAAGAAAATTCCGAACCCAAACTGCAAACATTTCGCAAAAATGGCTATAACAATTTTGATTAAAATGCCGAATATTAAGGATATTTACCTGAAAATAAAATGTATATCTCAAATGTATATCTTTTGTATAATTGGTCAACTATAAGAGACAGACAAAAACTAACTGTAGATCTCGTCAAAACACCCATTTTATGTCATTTATATTTTTGTTATGGAGGTAACCGTTTCCGAGATATTCTTTGTTGTTGATTTCAATTTTAAAATACTTATACTTTTCTCAGACAGGAAGTCGCCCGTATTTATTTTGTTTTACTCCTGACTAAGCAAAGAAACAACTTTCAATGACAATCGCATAGCGTTAGCTTTTAAACTATTTGACTACCACATAAAATAGTGTATTCCTTCCTACTTATAAGGATCTAAGTCATACAAATATTCTGCTAATGCTTATCTCGATTAGCGTAGTATAGAATGTTTGTAAGAAGTTTGTTTGTAGAACAAATAGAGAAAGATATTTTTCTAGCTGTTCCTCCAGGCAAGATGTGAATAAACATACTTTTTTAGTATACTTAAATTAAAAGCTAATCCTTAAATACCATTTAATTAATTCCTTGAGGTGCTAAGAAAATACAAGATAGAGCGATACAAATAAATAAATCCCTTATAGCGATGCGTATTATTATTATTATTATTATTATTATTATTATTATTATTATCATCTTATTGTATGGTATGCTTCAATGAATAATATTTAATACTGAAATAAAAAGTGTGATATACTCCATTCACATGACTTTCTCTACATCTCTGTAACATATTATTGTCAATAACCTTATTCTTCTAATTCATATAAACAGCAAGAACGGTCTTATTACTTACTTTCTTGTAAGTATAAGGGAAATAAGGGAATACAGTACGCTAAAACACAGTAAGATGGTTTTACAATGTTTGTGGTTGCTATGGGATTCATATCCGTTTCTTTGTGGCCAGGTGATGACAAATTTCCGTATGAGAAACGTGTTACGTATTTTAAACTTTTTAACGTATTTTATTCCGGAATAAAGAGGTTTTCAGAAGTTATTTCCAGAAAATTCAAGATATGCATTTTATTTTTCATTTAAATAATCTTAAATATAAGAGATTTTATTCAACATCATTAGAGGCATTTTTGAGTAAAATAAAATATTCTAAGTTTTTCCCATGTAGCCGAGGGTGAAAATTTACGTGTTGAATTCTTGGAAGATACTGAACTTAAATTTCAAATTTGGTGTTTAACGGATTTTGGAGCTATGCTTTTTTTTTTGTAGTGTTTAACGCCCGCTTTTACTGCTCTGGCACTGCAGGCGATGACACTGATGATATATGAGGATGGAACCCCGGTAGAATGAGATGGCGGAGGAAACCGGAGAACCCGGCGAAAACCCGCCCCTACGCCGCATTGTCCACTCACATCGTGAGAACATGCGGTTGCTTGGGATCGAACCTGGGCCATCTAGATGAGAGGCGAATGGGCTGACCACCCGGCCACGGCGCGACTCTGAGCTATGCTACCCACAGTCTCACACACATATTAGAATGTTTTTTAAAATCCTTTTTCTGGATTCAGGGGATACCAAAACACGTATTTCCGGTGACATCTCGGTATGGAATTTTTGGGTGCAATACAATACCTTCTCTATACATTATATACATAGTACGTGTAGAGAAAGTAAAAAGTCCATCGAAATATAATTAATACCTTGCAGGCAATTATTCGATGAATGCCTGCTTCACAAGAAACGTCTCCACAAAACGTTGTGTATGCTACAGAAAACTCATATCTCATCTACCTTCTCTCCCTCTCTAGAAGTTACAGCTATCTGTTAAAGCAAATCAGAGTTGAATTCATTTATAGCGATTATCTCTGGTCCGTCCTTCCAGTCACAGCGAGTATATCTCTTTGGTTCATTTTTGCTCCTTGGGATATGTTTCCAGCAGTTATAGAGAGACGTGACAACCTTGAGTTGAAACCAGTGCTGTTAGATAAATTTGGAAGATAGGGGAACGAGAGACATTTTCTGCACCATCTAGTTTTACAGTGTAGAACTACCTGGTCTCTCATTCAGTAGAACTAAACTCCCTCGTAGGGGAATTAACAGAGATCCTTCTAACTATTTTAGGATTTGGGATTAGAAGATAGAAGTTTTTTTTTTTTCTGTGCGAATATGAAAATTATGGTCATATGCAAGCAGTTATCTACTTTAAGACAGTTAGGTTTAATAATAAGAATTTTATCTATAGGATTTGCTGATTTAGCTTTTTTTCATTTATTAACTCATGCTTTATTTAAAGCTTTATTATTTATATGTGCAGGAATGGTTATTCATAATGTAAAAAATTTTCAGGATATTCGTTTTATAGGGAATTTATCAATTTTTTATGTGTGCATGTTTCGGAGTAAACAATTCATGAGTTCATAAATATAGCGCCGTCGCTTATCCGGAATTTGTCCCGCAGGAGTTTTTACTTGCCAGTAAATCAACTACTGGCATGGGACTGTCGCTTTTAAGCACACTTAAAAACCATACGGCTACGCCAGATTTGAACTTGAGAAATCCTAACAGAACATTTTAGATAATCCATAATAATGAATCATCTTCTCTGCTGATAGTATCCATATTTACGTGGGTAGAGTACATCCTTTTTAATTAAGATATTATTGAAGTACATAAGCTTTCACAACCGGTGTCATTAGATAATATATATTTATGATTCAGTATTCTTTATAACGCTCTCACTTCAGAAAATTAACTTTGTTTTGATATTACTTTTCTATCAAATTATTTTTCATTTATTTATTTATTTATTGAAATTCCTAAGTAATTATGTTCTGAAACTGTATTTATTATTTATTTTTTCATCTATAATTCAGTATCATCATCTTAACTGATGTCGTTTGTCTTAGTCATACAAATTCTAACAAAACCTATTATATTGTTCCCTCAATTTACGCATCGTATATTCCAGACCATCTTGTACAACTATTTAATAATTTGCAAAAACTAAAGTAAACCAATTCCGATACATTTCTGTTTCCATTTCGTTAAAAATTCTCTTAAATATACGTTAAACAACAAGAGACTAAAAACCTGGTCTTAATCGCTTATATATTTAAAACCGTTAGAAATACTACTATGTTCTGAATTTTAATGACTGTATTTTAAATACATTTAGATGTATTAAATAAACATAGGTTCATATATTTCATTTCAGTTTATATTTTCTGTGAAAATTCGGTTCATAGTGAAAGTTTGTGACTATAATAAAAATGTGCTGTATATTATAGATTTCACGATAGTAATCTTGATATATTTTTTTTGTATGCTTAGCTTAACAAACGACCTTTAACCTGGTTAGTCATATCGGACGGTGAATGACATTGGTGAAATTATGTTCAAATGAGCTTAAAGTTACTCGACATTTGTCTTCTCAGGTTAAGGGGAGAAAAAAAAAATCCTCATACTGGTAATTCACCCTAAGCGAGATTCGAACTCCTGACCTGTTGAATGTCAGACAGACACGCTAGTGCCACACTTTCCAGGCGAGTTGTGTTGGTATTGGTACCAGAAAAATCGCAACATAATGCAGGAAACTGAGAACCTAACCGCATATACCTATACAATGACGCCACTTCTAAGATGATAACTAAAGGTTGTAGAAGAGAAATGCTGATTCATCAACTTTACATATGAAAGATAATGGTTGAGTTATAAAGGAGTGGTCAAAAATAAGGAAGGAAATGGAATCAGACGTAGATCCAAAGTCTTAGTCAGAAAATGTCATGGCTCAAATAACAATAAGCAAAACTTCTCACCTGAAAGACCCGAGTTCGATTACGGCTGGGGTGAGGAATTTTCTTTAATTAGTACTATTGCATACCTAGCATACAGTCTGAAGTGCCGATGTGAATGTGTGTATAAAAATAAGTTAAACAACGAAAATCTACAGTAACATAACCTAAAATTCTGATGCGTTCCATTTATATGACTTTCTTATTGTTAAAAAGCCTGTTCTTCTATTTACTGCATGGTAATTGAGAAAAACATTGCCAGAAATGATCCTATTGCTTACTTCCTTGCAAGAAGAAGGGAAATAATGAAGTACCTTAGGCTAAAATGATAGACAAATATTTTTAAAGCTGATTCGTATGTGATACAAGTTCCTTTGTTGTATGGCCATAAATTGGTAAATTCCCGTATGAGTAAAGTATAAGTATTTTAAAACTGAAGCCAATAACAAGAGATATCTCAAAAACGGTCACGAAAAAATGTATATATCATAAATTGTGTGTTTCCGACGAGCTCTACATTTTTGTGTAATAAATTTTTGTGAATCTCTTACGGTTTACCAGTTATGTAAACTTCCGTAAAATTCATCCGGAATAAACAGGCCTTCAGAGACTATTCCCAGAAAATTGACGATATACATTTTATTTGTGATGTAAATATCTTCAATATAAGATATTTTAATCAAAATTGTTGGAGCCATTTTATGAAATCAGAAACTCACACGACATATTTAAGTTATGTATTTTCGGTGAAATCTCGGTTTCAAATATTTTGGTGCAATGCAATACCTTCTGTAGTCCGCCTGGGTACTGTGGTGGTATCATGTCTGCCTCACATTCAAAAGATCGTGAGTTCGAATCTTGCTAAAGGGTGAGCTACCCGGATAAGGTTTTTTTTCTCGGGGTTTTCCCTTATCCTGAGAAGACAAATGTCGAGTAACTTTAAGCTCCGTGGACCACGATATTATTTGAGCATCATTTCACCAATTTCATTCATCGTCCATATGACCAATCAGGTTAAAGGACGTCTTTTAAAAACTGGTTGCCATGTGGTTGAAATCCCTTTGTTTACATGGCCAGGAACTTACAAATTCTTTTATGAGAAAAGTTGCAGTATCTAAAAGGAATAATCAATAATAAGGAATAACTAGGAAATGGTAAACTGTAGGAAGAAAATGCATGACATAAATTGCGTATTTTAACTAGATGTGCATTTTTTTGTGCATTAAGTTTTTTCCATCTGCTAGATTTATCACTTATGCAAAATTTATGCAGAATAAGAACGTTTTCAGAGCTCTATTCCCATAAAATTTAAGATATATATTTTATTTGCCGTATAATCATCTTTAATATATGGTATTTTAATCAAAATCGTTAGAGCCATTTTTGAGAAAATGAAACTTTTCGTATCTTTTTGCATGTAAAGGGTAGTTTGGAATTTTACTCAAAAATAATGTGTCGCATCCCTGGAATATACTAAACTTGAATACCAAATTCTGAGTTATCGTGTACCCAGACACACGGAACCTTTCCTAGAAATACTTTATTTGGATACAGGGAAACCTAACAGGTGTATTTCTGTGAAATCTCGGTATCGAACTTTTGGGTATACTCAATTAAAAAAAAGAAGCTTTTTTTTTCGCTAGAACATCACGCATTCATAAAAAAACATGGTAATACAGGAGACAACTAAGATAAATAAGGTTATAATGAGAAATCTGTGGGAGGTTACAGTTATAGTGGTTTATTTTATTAGTAGCAACGGATAGTTTATTTCATTCCACGAATTTCCTGTGCCTAAAATCGTTTCCACTGTCGTTCACTCATGCTTCATCTCGTTGGCTTCTTTAAGGTTTTAAAGTGTCGGCAATACTGCGTGGCAGGATAAAGGATGCTCTGCGTCCCCGGATTTCGGCTGGTCAGTGGACCCTGTATGGCGCGAGAGACACCGGTCTTCCTATCCGACAGCCGGGGTGCTTTAATCTGGAAAAATTGGGGACTCTGTCATTACTATGTCGACACTCATGGTTCCAGTTTCCCGGTGTATCCTCTCACCTCATTACTCCCTTCCGGGGGCGCTCCCTATGGGGCATAGGCACAACAACCGAGTTCCTCCGACGTGTGTCCTGTTCTGTGACATGGTCTATATAGAAAAACTCACGATGGCTTTGTATGAGGAATAAAATAAATTAAAGTATCCCTCAAGCATTTCCAAGAATAATAAAAGGGAAACATTAGATAAATAAATAAAGGTGATATCAATGATCTGCTTCCATAGAGAAACCCTGCTGCAAAACATTTCTCATTTGTGTAGAGAACACATAAAACGTGTCCTGGAAGTGGAACACAGACATATCACTGTTCTTTGTAACTTTCCGTTGCTAGGACACAAGAGGGACAATGAAAAGAAGGATTCTGCACGTGCAGGAACACAATAAAAGCAGCACAACTAATTTTTTTGCCATGAAGTTACGGACAGTTCTTTTAATGATTCTTCTCTTGAGGTTTCTGATTTGTATTATGAAAGTATATGACCTATCGTAGGCAGAGAAAGCTAGACTAAAAGAAATTCGATGTGCTCCTTTTACATGAATTTGTCAACAAGTGCCATAAACAAAAAATTCTTAAAAACAACTAATCTTTAATCTAAATCATGCTAATCGAAATAAACATTAGCAGATATTCTTATCAGTTGCTTCCTTGTAAATAGAAGAGAAATAAGGGAATACACTAGATTAAAACGATAGTCAAATTTATAAAAGCTCCTCCATATTTGAAATAATTGGAATTAGATTCCCTTTGCATGGCCAGAAGTAAAATAAAATAAAAATAAAACGAAAGATAATTTCCCATTTGAGAAACGTTCAAGTAGTTTAGCATCAAAAGCAATAACAAAGAATATCTCGGAAACGTTAACTCTACAGAAATATAAAAGAATATGGCATGAATTGCGTTTATTAACCAGATCTACATTTTTTGTGTTGTAACATTTTTTCTATCTTTTACGGTTTACTAATTATGCAAGTTCATTCAAAATGAACAGGATTCCGGAGGACATTCCCAGAAAATTCAGAAAAATGTTACGTACATTTTATTGTTCATGTTATTATTTGTAATGTAGGATATTTTAATTAACCGCTTTAAGGCTATTTTTAAGAAAATGAAAATTTTCGATTTTTTTTCCATGCAAAGGGTAGTTTGAGGTGATATTTTTGTTGTTGTTGAGATTCTTCGGATTGTATCCTTGAAAGATACTGAACTTAAATATAAAGTTTATTATTTAACCGACTTTAGGTTTTTGAGCTATGCTGTCCACATACTATGCTGTCCTTTTTCTAAAAATTATTTTCTTTGGCTTAGGGGTCTCCAAACTTGTATTTATGGTGACATTACGGTATCGAATTTTGGGTGGCATACCTGTCCCCTCCTATTATGCACTACATTGTACATACGTGCTGCAGAAAGTAAATAATCCCTTTTGCAGTTAAACGAGGATTCCTGTTATTATTAACGCGTAATACTAAATGAAACATGTAAGTTCTATAAGTGTTTATTTACAGGCCTTTGAGAGATTATTGTTGGAACAGTTACAAAATGATTTGGAAAATGATAATAAGTACAAGATACTTGTGGTTAGGGCAAAAGCGTATATTGTTTCGATTTGAAAGCAATCTCAAAACTTTTCAAGTAGTCTTATAAATAGGTAACTACCCTTTCCTTTAAAAGGTAGTACAGGTTTCCTGATAACTATCATAATACCAGCTTTCCAAGACCACAGTCTGAGATGTATGTGTGCATCGACACTAGTGCTTCGTGCGCTGCCCAACCTCAAAACGATGTAATTTTCAAAGTAAATAAAATCATACGCCAAAGAGTTCCGAAGCTGGGAATAGTTCAAGGGTGAACTATAAGAGTTATAGCGCTTATGCCGGATGCTGCACATTACTCTAAGTAAGAAGCAGCTGTATGGGCCCCTAAAGGCATACTTGTGTTTTTCCGAACAGCTTTTAGCCAGTTTAACCAGTCCGGTAGAGTTAATGAGTCTTTAGCTCAGGTCGCTACGGTGCGGAGAAACCTGGAGAATGTAATTTCAGGTGGTACTTTAACAATTCCTTGAAAACCGTGGATGTATACACTGTAAAATTTAAATTTATTGTTATTTATGTACGCTCTTTAGCTGTGATGGATCATAACTTCCCATGCTACATTAGGCATTAAAGACCATTTAATTTTGCTCAAATGCTTCTTTAAAACTCTTGAAGTTCTTTCACGTGCCATAAATCCACGACACGGGACTAATGTGTTTACTTCGCCTCCGAAGTGTTTACTTCCGCATTGTTACGCCTCCAAAAAATTCATCGCCCTCCACGGGATTTGAATCCATGACTTTGTGAACCAAAGGCTAGCATTTATCCCTACAAGACGGAGGACGACTTGACGTACTGTGACTTATGTATAGCCATTCTAAGAAAATTCATTTAAATTCTTAGTTAAATCAGCGTAATTTATGATGAGTAGTTGAGTATAGTGTTAGTAATATGTAACTGAAGAATATTATTCTAATATTATTCCAGAATTACTATTATATGTTAATTATTATCTTTTTTTAGTTTAACGTCCTTTAACCTGGTTAGTCATATTGGACGATGAATGAAATTTGTGAAATGATGCTCAAATGATTTCGGGGTTCATGGAGCTTAAAGTTACTTGACATTCCTCTTCTTAGCATAAGGGAAAACCCTGAAAAAATCCTTATCCAGGTAACTCACCTTAAGTGAGATTCGAACTCACGACCTTTTGAATGTGAGGCAGACACGCTACCACCACACTACCCAGGCGGGCAATTATCCTTTGAGATAGTTATTTGCTCAAATAACTTATGATTTCAGGTCTTACTTCTTTATGATAACTTAGATTATCAGCCCTGCCTTGCGAGGTATATATCACAAAGGCGCATAGCACAATATTTTCGATCTAAATACCAACTGTTCCATATAATCCTCGTGATATAAAAATAAGATAGGTTTTCGAGAGAATCTTTTCGAAGTTAAATAATTTCGCCCTTTATATGATTTCTAATATTAGCCAAAACGACTATTTTTAACAAATGACAATTCATTTAAAATCAGCTGAAAACTTTAGGCAGATACTTTTTCAAAGAAAATAAAATATAAGGAGGAATCATGGAGTAATAAACAAAAGAATATAAAAATTGTATCCCGTTTTAAAGCAAGTGCACAAGCTTACGTAAATGGAAATAAAAGGTATAGGTATAATATGAATTATTGGCAATAGAAAACAAAATCACAAAACTTAATAACAAGTACTGATTATAAGATCGCAAAAGGGAGCACATATCTTATTTCAGAATGTATACTCGTTCGGTGTCGTTTAAAAACAGCATGCATACTAAAAACCTAACTAAAGAAAAAAAATAATATTGTAATATTGTAACTTGCCATACAAAAATTGTACAATCTTAACTACTCCAAAAATATTAGCTTTGTTTGTTTGTTTTTTTTAGAAGCAGTGAAATGCAAAACACATTTATAGTCTGTGATGAACCTAACTGGAACTAAGTTAGGTAATAATGTATTAAACCGAATTGTTTGTTAGCAGTTTTCCGTTCCCTCACCTCTTTCAAAGTCTTCACTAATTGAAAGAATTAATGTCGAATTCTGAGTACCAGTAATAGAAGTGAGCAAAAACTACATTTTATTACTTGAAATTTTATATTATAAAATAGAGAACAATGGGTGGTTAAACTATTTTGCTTGTGGCATTTCAGGTTTATTTCCTGATATGTCTAAAACGTGTTGTTCTGAACACGGTAACTGCAATTCGCTATAAGGGATTTTCTTACATTGTTTCTGGTGCTTTAGAATAGCTTTCTAGAGATATCACTAAAGAAAGCTAATTAATAATAATAAAAATAATAATAATACCATTACTACCACTACTACCCCTACTACCACTACTACCCCTACTAACACGACTACCATTACTACCACTACCACTACTACCACTACAACTATTACCAACACTACTACCACCACCACTACTACCACTACCACTATTACCAACACTACTATTACCGCCCCTACTACTACCACTACTACTACCGCCCCTACTACCACCACTTCTACTACCACTACTACTACCACTACTACTACTACCACTACCACTACTACCGCCCCCACTTCCACCACTACTACTAACACCACTACTACTACTACCACTACTACCACTACCCTACTACAACCGCCCCTACTACCACCACCACTACTATTAACACCACTACTGCTACCACCACTACTACTACTACCACCACCACTACTACTACCGCCCCTACTACCACCACTACTACTACACCACTACTACCGCCCCTACTACCACCACTACTACTACTACCACCCTTACTACCACCACTACTACTACCACCACTACTGCCACCACCACCACTACTACCACTACTACTACCACCCTTACTACCACCACTACTACTACCACCACTACTGCCACCACCACCACCACTACTACTACCACTACTACTACCACCACTACTACTACCGCCCCTACTACCACCACTACTACTGCACCACTACTACTACCGCCCCTACTACCACCACTACTACTACCACCACCACTACTACTACCGCCCCTACTACTGGACCACTTCTATTACCACCACCACTACTACCACCACTACTACTGCACTACTACTGCACCACTACTACTACCGCCCCTACTACCACCACTACTACTACAACCACTACTAATACCGCCCCTACTACCACCACTACTACTACCACCACTACTGCCACCACCACCACTACTACTACCACTACTACTACAACCACTACTGCTACCACCACTACTACCACCACCACTACTACCACCACCACCACTACTACTACCGCCCCTACTACCACCACTACTACTACACCACTACTACTACCGCCCCTACTACCACCACTACTACTACCACCACTACTGCCACCACCACCACTACTACTACCACTACTACTACCACCACTACTGCTACCACCACTACTACCACCACCACTACTGCTACCACCACTACTACTACTACCACTACCACCACCACTTCTACTACCACCCCTACTACCACCACTACTACTGCACCACTACTACCGCCCCTACTACCACCACTACTACTACTACCACCACTACTACTACCGCCCCTACTACCACCACTACTACTACCGCCCCTACTACCACCACCACTACTACTACTACCACTACCACCACTACTACTACCGCCCCTACTACCACCACTACTACTGCACCACTACTACCGCCCCTACTACCACCACTACTACTACCACCACTACTGCTACCACCACCACTACTACTAACACCACTACTACTGCACCACTACTACCGCCACTACTACTACTACTACTACCACTACTACCACCACTACTACTACCGCCCCTACTACCACTACTACTAACACCACTACTATTACCGCCACTACTACTACTACCACTACCACCACTACTACTACCACTACTCCACTACTACTACCGCCCCTACTACCACCACTACTACCGCCACTACTACTACCACTACTACCGCTACCACTACTTCTACCGCCCCTACCACCACCACCACTACTACTACTACTACTACTACTACTACTACTACTACTACTACTACTACTACTACTACCACTACCACTACCAACAGCAAATTGGACAAGAAATATCTGCTAAAAATATTAATACAATGCTGGAAACTGAAAATAAATGGAAAATTATCCAAGACATAATAATCAAAATTGTAAGAGCTAAAGAATTGGATGAAAATGAGAGATAAACATGATTCCTTCATGGTGAAGTAATGCTGTGAAGCAGTTTGCGCAATGTGAGCAAGTGAATAAAAAGAGGGTTTTTTTTTAGTCGGTATGAGTCCGGCACGTCATGGCTCCTGATGCCCATGAGGGTTTTTCCCCCTCTTTACAAAAAAAATAAAAAAACTACCAATACCACCACTACCACCACCAATTATAATAATAATAATAAATAATAATAATAATAATAATAGTAATAATAATAATAATAATAATAACGAACATAAAGAAAGACGAGTTCATATAAGCAAACAACTTTTCAGTGCTCAGAAACAAATAAATTATTGGAAAGTTAAAATGAGACTGAATTTTTTTTTTGTCAAAGCAGGGATCAAACTGAGATTAAAATTATTTACTATATTGTAAGTCCTTATTGGTCTATGTAATCAAAATATCAGATGCGACCACTCACAGGAGCTTTGCCAACTATTCTGTAGCAAACTATTCTTACAAAAGCTTTCCCTTCTATGTACTTCATAATAAGATAAAAACATGGCAGAATGGTCTTAAATTAGTAGAAAAACAAGGATATACTAGGCTAAAGCGATAGGCAATTTTTTAAAAATATAGCTGCTTTGTGAGTAAAATTTTATACTCTTTGGATGACTAAGAGCAAAACAAAAGCAATAGAAAAACAATTCTAGTATGAGAAAAGTTTTATAAATTTTAATATTGAAATCAATAACAAGGAATATCTCGTAAATGGTTAACTCCACCAAAAATTATATGAAATAAATTGTGTGTTTTAACAATATCTAAATTTTTTGTCTAGTAACCTTTGCCTATCTCTTATAGCTTACCAGTTATGCAAAGTCATCCAGAATGAAGGTGTTCAGAGGCTATTTCTAGAAAATTCAAGAAGTGCCGTTTATTTCATATGTAAATATCTTTAGCAGAGGATATTTTATCCAAGACGTAAGCGCCATTCTTTATAAAACAATTTAAACTTTGAAAAATATTTTGCGTTAAAGAGTTGTTTAGGGTTCAGGTATTTTCTTGAAAATGTTTGTGTCGAATCTTTGGAAGATACTGAACTTAATTATCAACTTTGATATTTAACCGACCTTTCATTCTTCAGCTATGTTGTTCAAGGACACACACAGTCTCTCTCTCACACACACAGGAAACACAGATATTTTCTAGGAGTTCCATTTACTTTCTCTAGTACGTATGGACACAAAAAGTACAGAAGTTATTGTATTCCTCCCAAAACGTTTCTTGTGGTGATTTCACCGGTAAATTGAGGTTCCTTGTGTCCGAAGAAAGCATTCTTAGAAAAAGATCCGTGTCTGTGTGTATGTGTGTATGTTACTGCGTGTGTGTCTGTGAACAGCATAGCTCAAAATCGAAAACACTGTAAAAACTAATCATTTATTTACTGCCTTCCAAGGATACGACACGAAGATTTAAAAAGAAATTTGTTTTTCTAAAAAATGGCTCTAAACAAACCTGTATCATTTATTTAGTGTCTTCCAAGGATACGACGCGAAGATAAAAAGATTATCCCACCACTTACTACCCTTTACATGGAAATATTTTGAATTTTTTTTCTCTCAAAAATGGCTCTAGCGATTTTGATTAAAATATTATGTATGAAACATATTTATGGCACAAATAAAATCTATATTTTGAATTTTGTGGGAATAGCCTTTGAAGTCCTCTTTATTCTGGACAAGTTTTGTAAGATTTGGCATAGGCAGCTAAACAGTGAGAGCTAGGCAAAGGTTTAATATACACAAATGTGGATCTTCTTTAAACTCATAATTTATATAAAATACGTTTTTCTTGTAGAGTCGGCCGTTTTTGGGATATTTTTTTTATGATTTCAGTTTTAAATTAATTACTCTTCTCAAACGGGACCATACGAAGCAAACAGAACCTCAATTGATTCACATAGTGACCAGCTTTTAAAATACTTGGTTATCGCTTTAATCCGGTGTATTCCCTTATTTCCCTCCTACTAAGCATTCAATAAAAGCTCTGTATCTAGTAACCATTGTCTCTTACTATGAAGAATGAATAAATGTGTTTATTGACAACAATATTATACATTGAACTTCAACAATCGCACTGGTCCACAGACTGTACGTGCTTTTGTAATACCCAATAAAAAGCAATATTAAAACAACAAGAAAGAATCAAAAGAGTAAACACGAAAATAAAAAATCAAAGGTAATACACAATAAAAAGCAATATTAAAACAACAACAAAGACTTGAAAGAGTAAACACGAAAATAAAAAGGCAAAGAAATTCAATTATATAAATTTACAGCTCACAGTACACCTTATTTAAAAGCATACATTTACCCTCTTATAATAGATAAATTCACTTCAAAGAAATATATACACATAACATATATTCTGTCAAGAAAGTACCCGGAATTGAGCATTTAAAAATCCTGTTTAAAAGGGGGTTCGAAATTATTGTTGTCGCGAAGTTAGTATAACTTTCCTCTATACCCACGCGGAGTTTGATCGTCATCTGTCATCTAGTTTGTTTACAGTACGCCATTTTGTTAGTTCATCTCAAAGGTGATTTGTGATTTTACGATGGATACAAATAATGAACAAAGAATCTGTCTCAAAATTTGCATTGTAAATGGTATTTCATGGGCCGAATCGCTGAAAATGTTACAGAGAGCTTACGGTGAACCGACTTTATCAAAAACATGTGTATATGAGTGGTACAGTGCATTCAAAGCGGTCGAGATGTGGTGGAAGATTTGCCTCGCTCTGGTCGGCCATCAACGGTGTCAACTGAACTGAATATCGCTAAAGTGAAAAAAATGGTGTCTGAAAATCGTCATTTAAGTCTGAGAGAGATTGCCGCTGAAATTTCTGTTTCTCACGAATCGAGTCGTACCATTTTAAACGATTGTTTGGGCATGACACGCGTAGCAGCTCGGTTAGTTCCGAAAGACTTGCATTTTCTACAAAAACTCAATCGCGTAAGGATTGCTGAAGACATGCTAGAACGAGTCAGTTCCGACCCCACATTCATGAAACGCATTGTAACTGGTGATGAGATGTGGGTTTACGAGTTTGAAACTCAAACCAATCAACAAGCTTCCGAATGGCGCCTTCCAACTGAACCGAAACCTAAAAGGGCATGTCAAACTCGATCAAAACTGAAGGTCATGTTGACAGTTTATCGCGGTGTCGTGCACTCAGAGTTCTTGCCAGAAGGTCAGATGGTAAATAAAGAATATTATCTGAGCGTTATGCGGCGTTTGAGAGAACAAATACAGCGACAAAGGCCAGATTTGCGGAACGACAAATCATGGATTCTGCACCACGATAACGCACCAGCTCACAAGGCTATTATTGTGAACGAGTTTCTGGCCAAAAACTCAACAAATTTAATCGAACAACCACCGTATTCACCTGATTTGCCTCCTGCTGATTTCATTTTCTTTCCAAAACTCAAGTTACCACTTCGAGGCACCCGTTTTCAGTCGATAGAAGACACAAAGTAAAAATTCGCGGTGACAATTGACATCGATTCCTAAAAGTGCCTTCAAAAAAGTTTTGAGGTTTGGATTATTCGGTGGCATAAATGTATAATTTCAGAAGGGGCAGCTTTCTCAGATATCAGCTGTCTTGTCTTAAGTATAAATTTACCTACCCCATCCACGTCTTTCGTGCCTGTCAGTAGCGTCCAACATGCTTTTATTATAGCAAGTGTTTGTTGGGACCTTTGAGCATCCATAGATAATCAACATTTAACTTTGCTGCTCCCTTGCTTCGGGCTCTACAGTCATTTAAATATCGTGATACCGTTTAAGGGATGCTATTTTACAAAACAGAGTTTTTCTGAAAACCGCATTTTCACACATTCAAAATATTCCACTCATCTCAATTTTTGTTTAATACAGTTAAGATTTCCAGAATGTGAGTAGTATATATTTTAATACTACAGACCACTAAATTATACCAACACCTATAGTAATATTTAAAAAAGATATTTTATAGTAAAATTATTTGTAGAGATTAACGTTCTAACATTAAAACAATATTATTTGTTCCATTCACATGACTTTCAAAATCTCTGCAACAAATTATTGTTAAAAAATTGATGCTTCTATTTACTTCATTCTAATCGAGAAAAAATTAGCAGGAATAGCCTTATTACTTGCTTTCTTGTAAGTAGAAGCGAAATAAGGGAGTACCATAGATTAAAATAGTCAAAAGCTGGTTGCTATGTGACTGAATTTTTTTTTATTTTTATGGATAGGAGTTGACAGATGCCTGTATGAGAAAGGTTTACATTTTTCAAAGCTGAAACCAAAAGGAATATCTAAAAAACGATCAACTCCACGAAAAAAATGTATATAACATTGAACTATGCTGTTCATAAGCAAACAAACACACACACACACACACACACACATTTTATGTATGTGATGGTAAAATGAGAAATAGTAGGGGAATTTAATGTGGTTAATGTAACTATGGTAAATTCATTCGTTAGAATAAAGGCACGAAAATTGAAGCTCGGTATCTCAAATCCCGACTATACCATTGAATTTTACAGTCCGATTCTACCATTACAACTTTAGGCTACATAAGTACGGTTTGTTTAGAAGAAAAAAGTACTAATTATCAATTAAATTAATGCATTGCAAGCAGTTAATGACTTATTATTTCTAGACATAGATATTAAGAACGTTATAAGTATTTACAAACTCTTGTGTTTCTTTGCCTCTACTTGAAATTACTTATTTTCGAAGACGTTGCGTTCAGAGCAAAGCTGTTTAATATTTAGCCGCTGACTGATCACAACACGCAATAAACCGAAATGAAATTCCTTACAAAATTCCAATACTGTATCAGGGAAAAGATAAGCGCACACATGCATGATCGATCCTTTTTTCAGCCCCATCAGTAATAGTGCAAGATGGGTATTGCATTTCACTTTTTTCTAAGGCTTGGTAAATCCAGTTTTTCCTTTTAAACAAGATGGCTGTACTTCGTGTAAAACGGAAAATTGAAAAAAATATATATCTCATGCCTCCATCAACCCTACAATATATTATTTTCCGTCGCTCCCTGCTAACATCTGACTTGAGAGATTTTCTGGGATCTTGGCAAATCCTGGACTCCCTCCATCCATACACACATTCGTTCCCTCACCTATAGAGGGAAACTTTGAATATCGAAAGGTTTCTGAAGCGTGACACAGCCTGCTAAAACTCTGTGTAACAGATTTGTTGCGGATGCGACGTTGGGAAATGCAGCCAAGCCTTAAAGTTATAAGCTACAGCATGTCTGCAGCTTTGTCGCTCTTAAAGAGGAAGTAGAAAATGTAATCCAAAGGTAAAATACCTCTCCATGATTTAGGGAACAGAACTTTCATTTACTTAGAAAAAGTACTATAGGTATAGTTGTACATACTCTGATATATTTATCATGCTTTACTTTACGTGTAAAACAATGAGGTCGACTACCTATTCTAACGCTGTTGTATCTCGACCATGTTTCGCGAAGATAAAGCTTTAGCAACACTAGCTCTTTGAATTTCCACAGTAAAGGAAGTTATTCTAATTGGTTTCAACAGACTTATCGGCATTTTAATTTGAGTTCTTCCTGTATGCTTTAGAAAATGCCACTGCAGTGTTATACACAAAATAAATCAAAATTAGTAAAGGTTTACAGCACTGGGTTGACCCGCACAGCAAAGGATGGAAGTTGTCTTCTAGAACCACTTACTTGCTTCCTCCCTATGCGCTTGCACTGCACTTTCGACTATCTTGCCATTTCTCTTGAAATTGGAGCACGTATAGTCAATACTGTTTGCTTTAGTCCAGATGCAGTTGGTCATTTTGTGCGTGTGCACAGAAAGACCTCTTTATCCTTGATATAGATATTCTTATAGTTATTCTTTATAGCTGTTCTAGTTAAGTTATTATAATTATTATTATTATTATTATTAATAACATTACAGATTTCATTGCTCAATTTTACACAGAGATAGCACATGTATACGCAGTAGTGGCAAGAACTTGCAACGCTACCTCTCTCGGTCGTGCAAAATGTCAAGCATTGCCTTAGGTTTAATATTTTGGAAATGCTTATCATAACATCCATCATCACCATTCTTTTGCAACAAAGCTATTGACATTTTCTTGGAAAACTGAAAATCATGAAAAACATCAACTTGGTGTTCATGGATATGAAGCGTCTGACACATTGGCATAAAAGAGAGCAGCAATACTAATGACAACAAAGAAAACACTCGTTTACTAAGTAAAATGAAAATTAAATATTCCGTCAAATGTGGAAGATCCGAAATATTAAACGAAATTAGTATTGACAAGAATTGGGTTAACCAGCCTTTCCAACAAAACGCCATTCCAGGCTCTCCTCGGAGTGAAACTGTGTCTGCCTTTTGGAGAATGATATAACGCGAATGCCTGCTGAAGATCTTCACTTCACCAAACTGTGTGCCATGTAGGGATGTGCTCCTCAGACTCAATTTGTAAGAGAAAAAAAAAATGGAATCTGTGTAGTATGAAAGATATACTAAAAGTATTAGTAATTTAATTAACGTTTAGTAATTCTTTTTAAAATGGCATTTTGTGCAAAAATGAGGAAATTAATATTACAAAACTCATAAATAATAAATGTGTTCAATCTAATAATAAAGTTATAATAATTCATGAAGATCAGAATCTAACCAGTATTATAACGAACTACTGCCATTTAACGATGAACAATTAAATTCATAAATTCTGGAACGCATCATATGGTCCTCTGTATTGGAAATTCAATGTCATCAATTACAATTTGTAGAGAGCATTAGATTAAACAAGATTGTTATTCATAAAATCTCACACAACATTGTGACAAGTTGTAAGGTAACGGTTGTAAGTTTGTCAGATGCAGCTGATGAAGTGTCTGACGGTTGTGTCTTTTATCTTCTTAATGTTCGTGAGAACATAGAAAACAAATTGCTACTAAGGAAATATTTGTCTAAAAATTTGCATTCCTAACACACTGCCTATCAAAAAATCACCAAGCCATTTACAAAATTATATTTAACAAATACATTTTGCAAATTATGTAGAATAACACTATTGAAATTCTTTTCCACTAAAAGTAAAAGGTATAACTATTGCATTAAAAATATTTTGAAAATCCTTTATATAATTCTCAACATTCTATACATTATGAACGTAGTACATGTAAAGAAAGTAAAAAGGCATTTGAGAACTGAGAATCAGGCAAAATGCATGCACACTAACATTTAAATACTTGAATTTAACACCAAAAACACCAAACGGATCAAAGATCGCAAAATACAACGCAATTTACAGTAGTGCATTGTTTTAACCTAGCTTTGTTCTTAAATTGGCTCCCATACAACAACGTATTCGAAATATAACTAAATATCGAAATTAGAGCCTTTGCCAGAATATTTACAGAAGAATGAGATATCGTCACAGAGGTAGAACATTTTGCCTAAATAACTGTCTGATTACTAAAGGTTTTCAAATGTTCAAACACCGTCTCAATGCCGACTCGATTTTTATAAGCTGGTCTGTCACCCCTCTCACGGTGATTCTCAGGAGAACTGAAGTCGTTGAGGAGCTCATGTTCTCTCCGAGGACATACTGCTATTGCACATCCATTGCACAAGCTCCACTTCTGCCAAACTCCAGCGAAGAAATTTCTTGGAAGTAAAATGTAGCACATGGTTGCTACCAAATGCTTATATCGCCGCCTTATTAGGGACCAGCTGGAGACTGGCAATTACAGAGGAATAAGCAATTAAAGCCTGATGTAAACATGTTAATATAAATAAAATTCCTACTACTAATCTAACTGAAAATTAAAATACATTAATTAATATATCAATTCCTATTAAATATTCACATACCCGTAATAACCCATATCTATGCCGTAAGACCCAAAGACGTTCATGAAAGGACAGTATCTCTTTGAAATACAAACGGAGATGGTAATTAACAGGTGCTCCAACCTGCTACAATCACAGTGATCCTATTTGATTCGAAGATATTCTCAGATAGTCACTAAGGTAAATGGATTTGTGAAATTTGAAAACTCTACAGTAGATAAGATAGATTGTCAATTATTTCACACAATAACAGCAATGTTAGCGCAATATTTAAAAACTCTAGCATTCATAGTGATTTAAATAATTATGTTATTGTCTGAATTCATTGTTGTAATAAAACATTCCATATGATGGATGTTTAAAACTATCGATATTAAAAATTGATGTCACGCTAAATGAGCACACAATGCATCTGTTCTATCATATTTTTACTTCCTCTATCATGTACAATGTTTGATTCGACATTTCAAAGAAAAAATATGTCCATTTAATCCAAAACAAGCACTTCTATTTTACTTAGTACACAGTACATAAGTAGAAGATATTGTGGTTTGATACCAAGATTTCACACACACATACACATACTAACGCTCACACACTCACAACGGTCTTAAGAAGTATTTTAAATGACATCTACTAGGGATCCATATTTGAAAGTGAAAATGTGAAATTGCTGAGGATTTCACTTCTTCTTGGGGTCATTATGGTTTTAGCATAACAGATCTCTTTGCTACGCCTTGTCTTCGTTCCTTCAACTGCCACTGCTACACTTCCCCTGCTTATAAAAATATCCCTCGGCTACGCTTTACGGCTTAGGGCCCTAACGTTTATAACAGACCGGTAAGTAACTAAAAAGTGGATTTAATAAAAGAACAAAAAGTATCCTCGTATTGAAGTAATACCGAGTGGTGTAATGGTCCCACAGGAATAATAACCAACGAAAGTCGGTGAACCAAATCTAATATTTAAGATCATATCTTTTAAACGCAGATGAGAATGCTCAAGAGATTCTTCCATTCGAAACTACATTTCACTACATTTACATTTTCAAAAGTTTGATTTTCTCAAAAATGTCTTTAAATATTAAATATTAAAGATACTTACATGGCAAATAATATGTATATCTTATATTTATTGGGTATAGCGTCTGAAGTTCTCTTCAATGGAAATGACTTCTGCGCAACTGCCAAACCGTAAGTATAAAAATGTACTACACAAGAAATGTCGATCTTATTACAGCGTACAATTTATACCATATACATCTCTTTTGTAAAGTTAACGATTTCCGATATATTCCACGTCATTGGTTTCAATTTTAAAATACTGTACATTTTCTGAAACTTGATTCGCCTGCGGTGCCACAAGTATAAAAACGGGCATTAAAATCTACTAAAAAAAACATTAAGTCGATATAAGAATAGTTGGTTAATAGAAAAGGTAGAGAAATTCATGTGAATTAGACACATCATCTTTTTCTCATAGCATTTCATGTAAGTTTCAGGACGGAAGTCGGATTTTTGTATTCGGCCTGGGACCAGACTCTAGGGCAGTTGTTTGTTTGGTGAATATCGAATTTCCCATCCCTTGGCAGGTTTTGTGGTTGCTGTTTGACGATGTCAGCTTTTAGGATAGCGCTATCATGTTTTCTGATGTCAGTTGTAAAAACTATATTCAAACTCCATGTTTTGGCACCTGAAGTCTTTTAGTTATCATTGATATCCCGAATCAACGACACTCAGCTCTCCGGAAGCACCTTTTTTATTTTTACTTTCTTGAGCTGCACTATGTACATAGTGTACAGAGAGGGTATTGCATTCCATTAAAAAACGATACCAATAGTTCACCGGAATACACGGTTTAGGGACCCCTGAATGAAAATAATAATAATAACAATAACAAAAAATAGAAAAAGACTCAGTGTGTGTGTCTATGTGAGTGTGTCCGTGTGCCTGTGAACACGATAATTCACAAGATCACAGCGTATTTAAGTTCAGAATCTTCCAAGTATGCGATATGATGATGAACAAAATTACACAAAATAACCTTTGTACGCAAAAATTTTCAAAATGTTTATTTTCGCAAAAATGGCTGTAATGATTTTGCTTAAAACACAATGTATCAAAGATATTTATATGACAAACAAAATGCATATTGTGCATTCTCTGGGAATAGCCTCTGAAAAGCTCTTCATTCTAGGTGAGTTTTGCTGAAATTTGCATAACTGGTAAATCGTAAGAGATAGAGAAAGTGTTACTACAAAAGAAATGTTGATGTCGTTAACACACATAACTTATGTCATATATATTTTTTCGTAGAGTAGTTTTCGAGAAATTCTTGTTATTGGTGTCACTTTTAAAATAAACGTATACAGGAATATGTCAATTCCTGGCAATGCATAGAAAGGATTTCAACCACATGGTAAACAACTTCTAAAATATTTGACTATCATTTTAGCCTAGCTTATTTCCTTATTTCCCTTCTATTTACAAAAAAGTATATTTCTGCTAATGTTTATCTCAATTAGCATGAAGCAGATAGAAGAATAAGCTTTGTAACCATAATTTGATTTTTATTACTGAAATATTTAAAAATCTCGCAATGCTTTGCAACCCACGTTACTCCGGGTCAAGTTATTTATCATTAACATGTAAACATCTCATCATCTTTGTAACATAATGTAAATACAGTTTAACTATTACCCCTTCCGTAGTGACCGCGCTGTGGCTGAGGGGTCAGACCACTTGCCGCTCACCAAGGCGGGCTCCCATCTGAAGGCGTGTGGCATTTGTGATGGGCAAAGCAGCGCAGGGACGGGTTTTCACCGGGATATCCGATTTCCCCCGCCTTTGCATTCCACCGGTGCTCCACCTTCATTCCATGTATCATCAGTGGCATTTCCTCGGTTGCTATATGTAGTAAAAGCGGGCGTTAAACATTATCAAAGAAATATTCCGTAGCGTCTCATTTCACCACTCGGTCCTGTTTCTTCCTTTTAAATTAAGTGTAGAATAATTATAACTCTGAAAACGCCGTTAACTCTAAAAATGTCTATCATATCCTCTCACTTTTACCGTAGCGTCCCAACTTAATCTTGCATCAAAAAATGATAAACAATTATTCATAGAGAGCACTTCTTTCAAGAATACCAATATTATCACGCCGTAAAGCAATTAGCTCATTAAATAAACCCAAAATCTCATTCAACTTTTAAACATGGAATGTATAGGAAGCAATATCTATACAAGATGGTATGAAGAACACAAACCCTAGTGTGGATTTGTCCAAGATAATAATTTGGTTTTTACTCTTAAGCTGAAAATTATAACACTTCTTAAAGGTTGTTTGCCACAGTATTCGCAATAATGTCCCTCCACATTTCCAATATCATCATGCGATTCGAATTAAAGTTTGAACTATGCTGCTCACTTGACTAACAAAATTAAACGTACCGAAATACCTACAAATTCCAAAAGCAACTTGCTTTAACACAGTTCAGGATTCAAGTGGACACTCTGATATTTGAGCAATTTTGTTAACTGTACTAAGAAAGCGAAGACTTTCTCGCTATATTTAAATCCACATGAAAATGTGTCAGTGTCAAATAACACCAATGTCTTTATTAATCATAACACATTAGGGTATTTCAATTATAAAAATCCGTTGTAGACCGATGCCTACTCACTAATAACAGGTACTGGCCAAATAAACTTCACGTAACGCGATTCACGTCACTGAGAGGTGATGAGCATAATAGGTCATTTAACCAAAGCTCAGAAGCTTACTAGCAAATAGTCTTAAGTTCTAAATCTACTTGCCGCATTCAATCACGCCACCTGAACCTACTCTGGCTGCATGGCTAGCTTGTGCCTACCTTACTGCTTCCCTCTTGGCGGGTGACCACATACTCCTCCCTAGTAACCAAACAGGCAGAAACGCAAAACCACAAAGGCATTACCAACGCCTGAAGAACACAAGCGGACCGAAAAGGAGAGATCATGCAACCCTAGAATATTTGACGCAGACAAAGGTAGACAGCCATACAATATGAGAGGACATGTTTGTATTAAGCAACATGAGTATTCTCTGCTACATATTTGGTTTAAATTACTTTCTGCTTTTATAAAAAATATTATTTTATAAAAAGTAGTATGTAGCTTCCATTACGAATGATTGCCACAGAAGGAAAAATGTCCCTTTAGTGCGCTAAGCCGTGGTAGCAAATAGCATTACCAATAGCTGTGCTAATATTAGAAGCATGAAATCAGTTAGGCTCCCCTCTGCAACATGAAAGCTGATCGCAGTACCATTTTCCATTTGTTTCGTTCTGACTTTCCATTTCGGTATTAATCAAAATAAACATCATATAAAGTATTACTGTAGATCACTTTCTATGTTCGGAAATGTATGTAGAGCTAGGGGAAAATAGTGTCTTCGGTTTCAGAATTATCAATATTTTGGATTAAATTGTTCTTAATTTGCTCCTTACAGTTATGATGCTTATCACCATCCTTCTTCCCTTCCTAGTGAAACATCTATTGCTAGTTTTTATATTTTGTATTCCAGTTTCCTTCTGGAGATCTTCAGGAAACGCTGATCTCAGGAATAGAGAAATGGAGAAAATGGTACCATAGTCGGAGTGGTTCTGATTCCGGCACATTTGCTATATTTACAATCGGCCTCTTGTTTATTTCCGGCGCTTATCTTGCACTTGCCTTTCCGTTACCTTCAGAACTACATAAGTTTCATTTCTATGCAGTTGTTGTCCTCCATGTTTGTCCATTCAAAACTGTCTTCTATTTTACTACTTCTTAACATAATTTAATTGCGAATGTAAACATACAATTTTCCTTTTCATTGTAGTTTATATTACACTAATATATTTAGTTGCATTTCCAAAAATACTTAAAGTGATGTAATAAGAATTTACCCAATTATTCTGAAAGTTGTCTCTTTTAACGAAGCACTAGTGTCCAATAGTTCACGGCACTACATTGTAGAGTACAATACTTACTTTTCACACTTTGGTGCTTATAGAATGTGACAAGAATATGTGTGCTGATCTCATATTTTGGAGGATGACCTTTACTTCTGTACTGCAGCCTTCATAGTCCTCGGCGTTTTCCTTAGTCGGATATCTGGTCTAATCCAATTCCATAACTTTGGGCACTATGTGTTCATAGCGCATGTCTTAGTAACGGGGGCAATGGGGGACGTAGCCAGTTTGTTCTAATAGTGGCTCCTCATATCTCTTAGGTCAGAAACCCAAAGCGTGTTGTTCTTCTCTTAGTTTTCAAGGTCTCGGTATGAGGTCCTACAAGTAAGGGCATATTATACTTTCTCTACGTGCACTATGTACATTGTATTGCAACCAAAACATTTGATACCGAGATTTCACCGGATAAATATGTTTTGGGACCCCCTGAATCTAAAAAAGAATATTTTTAGAAAAATGTCCGTATGCGTGTGTTTCTCTGTGGACAGCATAGTTCAAAAACCAAGAGTTCGTTAAATACCAAACTTAGTATTTAAATTCAGTGTCTTCCAAGGTTTCAATACGAAGATTTTCAAGGAAATTCTCCCACCTCCAACTAACTTCCCTTTACGTGAAAAAAAATTCTAAAATTTTAGTTTTCTCAAAAATAGCTCTAAAGATTTTGTTTAAGATCTATTATATTTAAAATATTTACATGACAAAATGTTTATCTCGAATTTTCTGGAAATAACCTCTGAAAAGTTCTTTATTCTGGATAAGTTTTTCTGTATTTTGCATAACAGGTAAAGTGTAAGATACAGACAAAAACTTACTGCACAAAAATGTAGATCTCCTTAAAAAGTATTATTTATGCCATATGCATTTTTTTCATGTAGTTCACCGTGTTCGAGATATTCCTTGTTATTGGTTTTGTTTTAAAATACTTAACACGTTTCTCATTCAGAAACTTGTCAGCTCCTTGCCACGCAAAAATAGATTCCATTGCAACCACATTTTACTGAAGGTTTAGCCTAGCACATTCTTTATTTCCCTTGTAATAATAAGGAACTAAGTAATAATACAATTTCTGCTAATGTTTATCTCGATTAGCGTGAAGTAAGTAGAAGAATAAGTTTATTAAAAACAACATTTTGCACAGATTTATAGCAACTCATGTGAATGGAATACATCACACTTTTTATGTTTGTTTTCTTCTTTAACATTTTGGCTGTGGTTATTACACAATTTCACTTGTGCTGAGACGTGCTCTCGTCTCCTATTGATATCATAATACTTTCTCAGCTCTATTATTGTAACTTCGGATAGCGCAGTCACAGATATTACTTACATAACATCTTGAAAGTGCCGCAGAAATAACATTGAATCATTCCACAACCTGCCACATTCAAGAATTAACGCTTCCATCAATTTGATTCAACAGAGACAACCGTGTGAAAATATATCAATATTTGGAAATCCTCATTCATCCCTTTTACGAGTAAAATATTGGCGCAAATGGTATCATAGGACAATTCGAGCAGTCAGGTAACATTTTCTTACATTAATATGGATATCGCCGGACCACTCCTACCTACCCAAGAATGCGTATGTTTATTTAGCACGAGAGATCAATTATCACGGAGGTCAAAAGCAGCTTCAGTGAAACATGTAATGGCAGACACTATAGCGTTCACAATTCTATCCACATGGATTCCTCGTTTTGTATTTCCAAGAGTTATTACAATGTTTGACAATTTTACAGTGAACCGTTCAGACACCTGGTTCAATCCTTGGCCTAGACACATAAAAAACACCCCAATCCATCCAGCAGCAAATGGAATGATCTAACAATGGTACAGAAGGCTAGTCCTTCCTAAATTCTCAGCTATCGGATGAATGTATTCCATTTAAGGAGGCACTCCCAATTTCCACTACAAGCTAAGGGACATAAAACCCATTCAATAAGTTGAAGCGAAACACTATTTCAACAAGAACGAATTCATTCATTTTGAGTTAATGAAGTATGAATATGCTTTCATTCAACACCATACGCACAAAGAACATTTACATGTTTATAGTGGGCCGTAAAGAGGTCACTCTAGAAACGACAAATGTTATAATTGATAACCCTTCAGGAAAGCTAACCGTATCTGTGAAGTATTCGTCCTAAAGGATCACATAATCACTCCTACAGGTTCACACCCGAAACAGCACTCCAAAGAGTACCGCGTTACGTCATCACCAAGCCAAAGACTTTACTTTAATGCCTTGCCTAATGTGCCTAGCTATGTTGCTAGGCATGTATTTGTTGCACATACACTGGTAAATAAAATTGAACATTTGGTTTGAATGCATCTATTGTATAATTAATTTAATTACAAAGTGAACTCCAATATATTGAAAAATGAAAACTGTATGAGGGATTTCACAAATTAGACTGATTATGTGGCCTCAAAAGACCTAGTTCCCAGTTCATTCTTCTCAGATCTGAAGAACTGCATAGCCACGCAACAGGGCTATGAACATTGTGTGATCTAAATGTATACTCATAGCAAGACTTAAGTGAGGGGTTCCTTATAGCTACATCCGTTATTATTCAGGAGGTTGAGTTACCTACAAAATCTGAGGTGCCCCCCTCCCGCTGCTCTAGACAACATGAACAACAATAGGACACTTCGAACCTTCTGAATACGAAAATAACAGTAATACATGTTACGTAACTATTACGTAACATGTAACGTTTTTGAGTGAAAGAGCTGAGGCGGGTTTTTAAAAAGGGACAAAATATAACCCTTGATTGCATATAATTCTAATAATGTGATGAATATACATAGAAAATTACATTTCATGTACATAATACCTTTTATTTTACACAGTAGATAATGCACAGCAATATAAATTAACACTTCTGCCACATGTGGCTTACCTTTCATTTTTAAATAAAATTCTTAGTTGTTACTTAATTTTTAGATAACTTGTTTTATCTAACTAAGAAACTTGAAAAAGAGAGCCAAAATGAAACAAAATAGCATAAGAATTAAAGAAAAATAAATATTGTAATAGTACATTTCTGAAACATGCACCTACATTAAAATATATCTTAAATAGTAGTTATTTTAGCACTTATATATTTATTTCCTCTTTTTGTAGGCTGTGTCACTTTCTCTAATTAAAAACAAGCAGTATTCGCTATCATGCTGGGATCATATCTACTGCGGTACCTGTCCTCCATCTTTTGAATAAACTGATGGGTTCTTTCACGTGTTCGTCAATTACAGCTCCCAAGCTCTCGAGGAAAAAATCCAAATGTGAATGGAGAAAGCGAATTTTGAGAGGCATCGTACATCCTAGCGTTTGCTAACTTGAGTTCTTGAACTATCTGTCGGTAATTCTCTACTTTATTGTTTCCAAGAAATCCTTCCCCCATTTCTGAAAAGGGTCTCTTTGTAGTTAGTTCCTTTGCGCTTAACTTTCTTTCAAAGCTTACATCTTTCAAAATATTCTTAATTTTGGGCCCTTCACTCTTTTGCTTTTGCATCACTGAATTTTGGAAATTGGTTTCTGAGGTATGGATAGCCTTAACAAAGGTCTTCATTAGGCCTAATTTTATATGAGAGGAGGTAGTAATATTTTATTTGTGTTTACAAATGGAACATACTTGACATTGTGCTGTCCGAATGTATGAGTTTCTCTTAGAGGTCACTGTTTTATAATGTAATTTGTTTCAGTGTCCATACTATCCCTAAAGCTTAGAAAGCACCAGTACTTGGTAAGTCCCCCTTGTAGTTCCAATAAAATTGCAATGATCTTCAAATCTCCACATATAGCCAGCCGTACTTGATGTGTTTAATTGTTTCGGTCTGCTTCATCTCTACCGAATGTGCCACTAGTATTGATGGTTTAGTATTTCATTACGAAACAACACTGCTTTAAGACTTAGCTTGAAAGAGTCAAGCCATTCTACAGGAGTGTGATGAACTCCTAGTTCGTTGATTAAACCGTCTATGTCTACGCATGCACAAAGAGAATTTTTCATAGCATAGTAACTGAAAAACTGTCCGTGCCTGTTTTGAAAACTAAACTTGTGATATTGAGAGCTAGCAAGCTCTACTATTGCAATCGTGATCACAGATTACTGTTTCGTGAGATTCATATCCCTCACTAAATTATTTAATCTAGACAGATTGACCATGAGGGGTTTATCTTTAGGTTACGGGCAATATTTTGCATCAATGGAAGGGGAAGGGATTGGCTACTTGCTCTACTTTCTCATGTTAGAAGCAGTTTCTTCTAAATGTGAAAGTGGGCTGGGAACTAGGAGTTCAGATCCATGTAGAACAGGTCTTATTGCAGGTGGAAATTAAGGATACTCAAGTTTGGTTTTGGTAATTACTCAATATCCTCCAATGTTTGTTAGGCAGAAGTAATAGTCTTCTGCCTGATTGGTTGATTCGCGCCAGATCAATGGCACTGCGAACGTGGGAGTTTTTTCACCATTCATCCGCTTGATGAGATTGGAATAACTTGTTATGCAACACACATGTGGAGCCTATTCTTTGTATTCGTCTCCTATATGACAGCCATAGTAACGGAAATATGCTAGTTTCAAAGTTTCTGTCAAAGCTCAACACTGAGTTTTTATAGTAAAATACTCGCAAACGCAATAGAAATTATTTGAGAAATTTTACGCAAGCGAAAATAAAGTTACAAATGACAAAAGCCACTTGAAGCCACCACTTTTTACAAGTGAAACACAATTTGAACTAAACTTAAAACAGAATGCTCCATGAAGGGACCTCTTTGTCAGTTCCTGCTGGTATGGTGCAGAAATCACTAATATAATAAATCATCTATTTCTCTCCCCTTAGCAAGCCAAACATACCGTAAACTAGGCTGTTATTCTTAAGCATGGATCTTAAACCTTGGAAACATTTGTGAAAGCTGTTTAGAGAACATTTGGAGCATTTATAGGCCCATGGTTTACTTACTTAGATTTCGGCAATTTTTTGTGTTCTTAGATATATTTCAATGACTTGCAAGAAAATGGTGGACGATAGTACATCATACTCGTTAATTGCTCGCAAAACTTGATGTGGCAAAACTTTGTGTCAAAAACTTGTTAGGTAGTGTCAGTTTTATATTGCAAAAGTATATATTTTTCATGTATTGTTCATATTTCTTCCGGTTAGTTGGCCTCCTTGGCCGAACAAGTATCTCTTAGCAGGACGTGAATATTAAATGGAAATATCACAAAGATAGCACATTTGTAACGTTTAGTTGAAGCAATTTATTTAAACAACTACCAAGAGATTTCATAATTTATGTGCATGTTATATTACTGTGCGATCATAGCTGAAAATGTATTAAACGTTCACTTACACGTGAACACGTGATTTCGGGTATCACATGTTTTAAGTAATTAATCCGTAAGACTTACGGACTGTGGAGAATAACTGAATGTACAGTACAGTAAATGAAAACGGACTGACTTGTACCGTAAATTAGGACAAACTAACTGAGAACTCGCGGTTCCTAGAATATATATCAAACATACCTGTTCCGCCTAAGCTTTAAAACTATGCTCTGGTTGGATAGTCTGGCCAGTCTTAATAGAATGTCTTCTTATGAGCCAGTAAAAGTACCCTAGTATCTCACTTAGGCTGCTAGTAATTTTCACATTTTTAGTATCTCATCACCCCTTATAAGGCCTGCATAGTATTTTCAGCTCAAGAATATTCTGTTATACGTTTTACCCCAGCTTCCTGACTATTGTCCTCACAAACCTTGCGAGAGATTTCTTTTTTATACTTTCTCTGTTATAACTAAGCAAACGGATGCCTAGGGGTCAGTAGCCTATTACAATATAATTACTCATTTAAAATAAATCAAGTCTCGCAAGTCTACGCTTTGAGAATTTACTACTTGTCTGACGAAAGAGTGCAGTTATTAGGGAAGGTAGCTAGTGTAGTATGCCACGGTTTAGAGCTGTCAGAGAAGGCTGGAATATAGTACAGTACAGTTTGACCATCAAAGCATCAGCTCAGTGTACGTAAACAGGAAAAAGCTAAACGATCCACAACAGGTTAAGCTGTCTGTTTTCTTTATCACAAATGAAAATTGTTTACTTTGTGAGCGCACGACAACGCGCAGCGGTGTTTACAATTTAACTTGATTCGAAGCCGACCACTGTAAGAGACTCAACTGTTGCATTCCAGTATTGCCGAAAACTACAGAGCATGCACCGGGAGTGATAACATATTACCTCTAATCTGTTTACGAGGTGTGATCAAAATGTTTCGAAATGGCTTCACAACAATGCTTACGCGGAGATTTCTTTAATTCTTACCCAGACGATACATGCAGCGTTCCTTCCCGATAAAAATGAGAGTTTACGTGACTTCCTGTGACCATGCAGTGACGAGGTAGACGCTCTGAAGTGAACACGCATTTTGCATATGCTGCGATTTTTCCGCATAGCAAAAATGTCAGAATACGAAGAACAAAGAACGAACTTTAAATTTTGCTTTAAACTCGGTAAAACTGCAACAGACACCCATGAAATGTCAAGAACAGCTTATGAGGAGGAATTTATTGGAAAATCTCAAGCATATGAATGGTTTTCGAAATTTAAAAGTGATGTGACAACACTTAAAGATGCATATCCTTCAAGGCGACCCTGTTTCAGCAAAACTTATGAAAATATTAATCAGGTGAGGTAAATGGTCTTATATGATAGCCGCAGTTCAATAAGAGAACTCTCGGACTCGTTAGGACTCTCCTTTGGAAGTATACAAAGTTATTTTGAAAGACAATTTGGACATGAGAAGAGCTGTCACGAAGTTCATGCCCCGCCTGCTTTCAAATGACCAAAAGGAAAGCCGTGTGATTGCTTGCACATATCTTAAAGAACATTTACAAAATGACCCATAGTTTATGAAGAAAATTATTACTGATGGTGAAACATGAATTTATGGGAACGATACAGAAAAGAAGCAACAATCTTCACAATGGAAGAGTCCCTCATCTCCACGCCCGAAAAAGGCCAGACAAGGTCGATCCAAAGTGAAGTCAAAGACGGTTGTGTTTTTTGACATTAAAGGTATTGTACATAAGCAATTTGTGCTACAGGGTCAAACAGTGATTCAAGTGTTCTACAAACAAGTGTTGCAAAGATTAAGGGAGAATGTGCGCCGCAAACAGCCGGAGAAATGGAGGGGTGGTGACTGGTTCCTGCATCATGACAATGCGCCCTCCCTCAAAGCCCTTTTTGTCCGCCAGTTTTTGGAGAAAAATAGGATGAATACTGTTTTCCACCCCGCCTATTCTCTAGATTTGGCACCACAGGACTTTTTTCTTTTCCCGCGACTTAAAATGCGGCTCCGAGGACACCGTTTTGAGGACATTGATATCATCCATCGCGAATCGCAGAAGGCTCTGAACATGTTGAAAGAGGAGGACTTCCAGAGGTGCTTCCAGCAGTGATACTAGCGCTGGGTCAAGTTTATTAACTCCCAAACTCCCATGGAGACTACTTCGAGAGTAGCAGTGCAGGTTAGACCAAACAAACTGCTGTGTAGTATATATGACGTCATTTCGGAAACTTTTTGATCACACCTCGTATGTTTACGCAAGCTTCCACTCGTGACCGTCTGCATTCATTCTTCAAACAGGTAATATACTCTAATGTTTCTCTCCTGTCTTTACCTTCCTCCTATGTAGAACCTACTTCCCCCTCGAATTATAAGCCAGTGCTTGGGGTCACGCTCCTTTTGAGGAGCTGAGACTCTGCATCAGAGAGAAGCCAGGATGAGTAATCAGCGATATACCTGGTATAAAGGTGAGGAAGTGGATAATATGAAATGACGGTGAAATGAATGTCAGAAAAGATGAATATGGAGTAATTGATGGAATGCATGGTGGGGAAACCTGGAGAACAACCCCGACGCCACTTCGTCCACCATAAATACCATATATTAAACTCTAAAGTACATTTATAAAATATATGTCACACTCTGTGCTTAGGCATACAGTTTCTTTCTTTGAATGAATTGAATTATTTGTTTATTAACAAATCAGGATCATATCAATATTCTATCCAATTGAGCTATCCAAACTGACTTCCTTCATTGCACACCGACGCATTACGTATAAAAACACAAGGTGGTCCAAATATAGCATACTGGGCATAAACCTATCACATATATACTATGTTGGATTATTACTAAAATATGACTAATAAGAGAGCATACATTAATAAACTAAAACTAAAATGAATGATATTTTATAAACATAATTTTGCATCACTGGATAAGCAATAGTCCTGCACAGCAAACAAAAATGTTTATCCGTGTAACGCAACAAATAGGAATTAGACAAAACAAAATAAATGTATCGGCTTTGCTTGTAACAGTGGAGAAAATACGATAACAACAGTTAATCTCTAGCTACAGGATTAGTTAAGTAAATACTATTGTCATTTGTTTACTGTTCAAAGCAAAAACGATATGTATTAAAACATTTTGTTAAATTCCAAACTCCTCCATTTAGTTAGGAATAAGCTCAAAGCTGGAACCGTCAATCAAGTGTAACGTCATGACCATATTAACCCGTAAGGCAATTCCATTATTTGACAATCGCTTTACTCTAGCGGTCGAGTGTGTCAAAACAACTGAACATAGTGAAAAGAGTCCAAAGACCTCACCACCTCAGCATATAGTTATTATAAGGTAATAAATTAGTTCTTTATGTTACGAGGTGAAAAATGAAACTACAGAGGGCGTACAAATTCCGTATACCTCTATATTAAATTTAAACTGACGTGAAATAAAAGTACAGATTTCCAATATTTATGTAAATAAATGTTCCTCCTTAAATCTTAGAACTCCAAAACATCGGTATGTGTACCCCTAGCCGAATACGCCGCCCTGTGTGTTCATCTTACTCAACATAATTGGAGTCACTGAATGAATTATCAGATGCTGATTTGGAGCCACATGTTAATCTTTGTAGGCGGATGCTGCAACAATTCCAAAGAACGTCTGAGAAGGCAACACTTCATTTTCAGATCCATTTTAATGTGTTTACTCATGGGTATTTTGACCTTCAATGGAACACATCAGATTTTTTTACTTTCTCATGTTCACAGACGAATGTTCTTTGAAAAGCAAGTGTTTAATAATTGTCACATTCAATGATTCCGGTACCCCTAACTCTGCAGCACCTTTCCTTAAGGATTTAACTGGAGATTGTTGGATAGATTTTTCCACGTCAGCACAAATTTCAAGTCTGGTGGATCCTCCAGTTCTCGTCACATCGTGAATACCGCTAACAACGTCTTCTTTGTCGGTGCTGCTTTCATAAACCGTGCAGCGAAATCGTCCATGATATTTTTCATTGATTTGCCATTCATTTGACGCTCATGAACCCACATTACGGACATTTAGCGTTCCTCAATTGTGTAATCACTTGTATCAGACATTCTTTCTCAGCCATACATAGTATCTCGGCATAAACTAATTTGATTCATAAGATTTTTTTGATTTGTTGTCATAAAAGCGACAACAATCGAACAATCGAAGTCGTTAACAATGGACATCTGACAACAAAATAATATAAATATATACCAAGCTCAAGAAAGCATATTTACTCACGTAATTTTAAATTTAGAACAGGGGTATAAGGCATTTGTTCGCACACTGTATATAAGTAATGACAGTCCCCAACCTAGTCGTAAAGCGAGATCGGAATTTCTAATAATAGGTGAAAAATGTTTTTATTATAACGTACAGTTGAGTCCATGAAATCCTGTCGATATAGTGCACAGTGGTTTAAGTTGGTAAGGAAATACCAGTTCTCACCCTTTTCCTGGTTTTAGTATTCCACTTAAGGTTTATCTTAGTGTCCCTTTTTCCTGCACTCCTTAGCATAAACAATCCTGGTCAATCCTGTTTGAGTATCAGGCTTTTCACATCTAAATACTCTGCCCAATACCCAAGGGGCCGGCTAAACAATGTCCTGTGCAAGTATTACAAACTATTACAATGTTAAAATTATTTTGTTTGAATATATGTTCATTACATAAAAGCGCATACCGAGGAATATATTTCATTTCTAATTTCAAACTGAAGTTGATTTCAAGTTTAGATAATGGAACATGTGGGAAATTTCTAGCTTCTTCTTATTATTGTTATTATTATTCTCCTCGTAAATATGTAATATTCACAGTGATAAAGATACTATATTATCGTGTGATATTCTGCCATAACCTACACTTTTAATTTAATTTAAGTTCAGCTATTATTATCACCATGCTTATGTAATCAGTTTGTCTGCAATAACTAATTTTATGAAATAATTAATTTTATGGATATAATAAGTATACTTGCAATTTAAATAATGTGTAGTGGAAAACATGAGTTCAAAAGCGACTAAATTCAATGGAAAACTACTACATAGTTCCATTATTTTAACTGAGAAAACTGTTAACATTTCAGTCAAGAAAGTACAATATGTATTTGTGCCGATGTAGTGCACAGTGATTTATGTTGGTAAGAAACCTCTAAACCCCCATTACTCAAATCAACCACCAGCCCTTACCTTACTCTAACACTTCATTTAATATTTAACTTAATCATTCGTTTTTCCTCCGTTTTTAAGTCTAAAAATCAACCTGTATTCATAGGCTAATCTCTGAGAGTGAGAATTTTGACATAAAACAAATATAATACAGACTAATTCAGGAACTAGTATCGACAATCTTGTTAAGTATAGCTTCCTGCAACTCAGGTGAAATGTTTCCATATCCTCTCCGTTTGTGACGCACTTAAGCCTGAGTTTTGTTCATAGGCTAATGAGAGCATATCGGACTTGAATTCATACCCTCATCTAAAGCTAGTGTGGAACAGTGATAATAAAATTAAATTAAATAAAGAAAAAGCTCTAGGACATTTGAAGTATTAGTACACATTATTTTGTGAGCTGATAAAAAAGACACAACCTCTAAAATATAGTGTCAGCTATTATAGATGAAAAATAATCTATTGCTCAAATTTTATTTTACTCTAAGCCACTTGGTGGTCACTTTGTTACGTCAGCTTTAATGAGTTGTTGTTGGCAAAAAGAATCATCCCGGAGACAATTGTTTTCTTCAGTAAATACCTGTTATTTCTCTTTTAGTTCAATCACTGCATATTTCATTTGGATACCGAGATTTCACGAAATTACATATTTTGAGACATTCTGAATAATAATAATAATCATAATAGGCATTTTTAGTAACATGTGTGTCCGTATGTGTGTGTCTGTGGGCAACATAGCTCAAAAATGAAAAACTTGGTATTTAAGTTCAGCGTCTTCCAAGGATGCGACACGAAGATTTTCAAGACAACCCCCCAGCCCAACTACCCTTTGCGTGGAACATTTTCGAAAATTTTTATTACCAACCAGCTTTTGGAAGATTTGACTATCGCTTTAGCCTTGTGTATTCTCTCGTTTCTCTTCTGCTTAAATAGAAAGTTTTGGTAATGTTTATTTTGATTAGCCTGACGTAGATAAAATAATATTTTGCAAGGAAGTGTGTTTGTGGAACAGCTAGAGAAGGCATGTGAATGGAATACATCAGATTTTTCCTTTTGCATTGCTGGATATGTTACACACACACACATGTATATATCTACAAATGCACAAGATAGAACATGTGAAAATGTCACACTATATTTTCGAAGCTAATAATCTATATTTCTTTTGAAGGCTGTATCAAACTCGTACACTCAGTAATTTTTATTTTCTATAGCCCACATGTATAATTTACATAGTGGATAGAGAAGGCATTGTATTCCACCCAACATTTCGGTCTCGGAATTTCACTGGAAATATATATGAGGTCCCCTGAGTCCGAAGAAAGCTTCGTACTTTTTCTACAAGTATTGTGTATATAGTGCATAAAGAAGGTATTGTATTCCACCCAAAAACCCAATACCGAAATTTCATCGGAAATACATTTTTGGAAAATAGTCCATGTACGCGTGGGTGTGTGAGTCTGTCTGCGTCTGTGGATTGCAGAGCTCAAAAACAAAAATACTGTTAAATATCAAACCTGGTATTTAAGTTTGTTATCTTCCAAAGATGCAACACGAAGATTTTCAAGAAAATCCCCCAAACCCAAACTACCTTTATATGGAGAAAATTTCGAAAATTTTGATTTTCTCAAAAATGGGTCTAACGATTTTTATCGAAATTTCTTATATTTATGATATTTACATGCCAAATAAAATGTATATCTTGTATTTTCTGGGAATAGCCTCTAAACAGCAGTTTATTTGGGACTATTTTTTATTGAATTTTGCATAACTGATACACCGTAAGAGATAGACAAAATCTTACTGCCCAAGAAATGTAGATCACGATAAAACACACAATTTATGCCATATACATGCCTTTCTTGGAGTTGATAATTTTGAGATATTCCTTGTTATTGGTTTTAGCTTTAAAAAATTTATAATTTTCTCATACAGGAATTTGTCAACTCCTGTCCACACAAACAAAGGAACTTTAGTCACATAGTAACCAGCTTTTGACTGCCACTTTAGCCTATGGTACTCCCTTATTTCTCTTCTACTTACAAGGAAGCAAGTAATAAGACTATTTTTGCTAATTTTTCTGAATTAGCATGAAGTAAACAGAAGCATATGCTTTTTAACAATAATTTATTGCAGAGTTATAAAGCAAGTCCTGTGAATGGAAGACATAAGATTTTTCAGAAAAAGGTTCCTGTATGTATTTATCTGTCTCTCTGTCTGTGTGTGTCTGTGGACAGCATAGCTCAAAAACGGAAAGACCGTTAAATATCAAATTCGTTATTTAGGTTTAGTATCTTCCAAGGATGCAACTCGACGACTTTCGAGGAAATACCCCCAATACAAACTACTCTTTATGTAGAAAAAATTTCGAAAAGTTTAGTTTTCTAAAAACAGCTATAACGATTTTGATTAAAATCCCGTATATTAAAACTGTTTGCATCCTAAATAATGAATATAACTTGAATTTTCTGGGAATACCTTTTAAGACCTATTTATTCTAAATTTTTTTCTCCAAATTTAGCTTAAATCGTAAGAGATAGAAAAAATATCGTCAAACACACAGTTTATGTCCTTTACGTTTTTGCTGTGGAGGTAACCGTTTCCGAGATATTCCTTTTTATTAGTTTCAATTGTGAAGTAATTATACTTTCTCAAACAGAAAGTGTCCGTTTTTCTTTTGTTCTACTCTTGGCCACACAAAGAAGCGATTTGCAATGACAATCGCAGAACGACAGCTTTTGAAACATTTGACTATCACTTTAGCTTAATGCATTTGCTTAGTTCCCTTTTTATAAGGAACTAAGTAATAACGTTCTTCTAATATTTATCTCGATTAGCATTGTGTAGAAAGAAAAATAATCTTTTGTAGGAAGCTTGTAGAGCAGCAAGAGAAGGTCATGTGAGTGTAACGCATCAGAATTTTTAACTCAGTTTCACCGATGAGCTAACTCAATACAATACCTTTCTGGCGGATGTGAGTGTAACGCATCAGAATTTTTAACTCAGTTTCACCGATGAGCTAGCTCAATACAATACCTTTCTGGCGGATTTTAAAGGTGTGTAAATTCCAGTTATCTCTCACATTGCGCTTGCGTCACTTATATTCTTGCGCGCTATAGGAGGGAATGGATGTATTGTGAGAAGACCTCATAAACACCTGATTACTCTCCTGATTTATCATCCTTCATCAGCACTTGCGAAATCTTGCCTCCTCTTTTTCTCAAGGATTCATTTCTGAAGCTGCTTCAGATGAACAATCTCAACACAAAATGTTCATATCCCTAGTCAGTGACCCCGAGTCATTTATTACTTGCTCTCTTCAATACTTTGACATAAGAATCAGCTGGCGATGTTCGAAGGTAATTCCACAGTGGTAGTTACGGATAGCTTAACCAGTGCATTCTGAAAACTTCAGCAATGAAAGGTATTAAGTGCATAAAGGAATTTCATCGATATTGCCTGGGTTGCTGTTAACATCTGGCTCATCCGAAATACCATATGGGATTCAAAGATATTTGTTTTGAGCAATTACTATGATTTCCTTTTTTATACTTGATAACCTACTTAAACTTATAAAGACAGATTTTTAACTATGCCTCTGATGCTTTATGGCGTATAAGCCTGTGGTTAAGAAGCTTCTTACTGCATTTCCAACATTTCATTTGGAGAACGTGGTTTTATTGTGATGGTGCGACTTTTATTAAAGCAAAGAAATACACGCCAGATAACTCAACTTTAAAAATTGAGACTCGTATTAACTGAAATTACAACAGACATTGACAAACTGAACTTTCTTCAAGTCCAAGCATTACATTGAGGATTTTCAGAATGTTAACTCAAAACAATTAGCTGTTTCACCACATTTCAGCGTAGTTACTTTCGGTTTGGGCATACATTATTAAATTTAAATAAATGTTAATTTCTTTTTTTGAAATAGCTATTCAAAAAACGTACGGGTATTCATATTCGACGGTGTTCGGCGATGGATGGTGGGTGCACACTGTGAAGGTTTATTCCTAGCGTCGTCGCGGGACCGCTCTATCGGGACCCCTTCGGGTGCTTTTGGGCTAGACCATTATATATTTTGAACCTTGGCAACTCTGATTGCTGTAGGTGCTGTCTGGTGTCTCCAGTGGAAATTTTAACATTGCTGACTTTAACTCACTTCAGATATTTTTTCGGTTGAGCCATTTTTGTTATTTACTTTAAAATTGTGTTTCAGCGAAAAGATAGAATTAACGAGCGAAAATGCGCGTGTGAATATTTGTTATGACCTTCGAAGTGGATTATCGAGACAAGTGTGCATAATAAACTTAATACTACATTTAGCAATGAAGCTCCATCCTTTGCCTTTGTGAAACGCTGGTATAACGAGTTTAATCGTGGCCGTCATTCGCTCACCGACGGAATTCGTGAAGTCGTCCAAAATCAGTTGCCTTACAACATTCATACTGTGCAAAAACTGATAATGCAAGATCGTCATAGCACATAATGTGAGATAGAGTTGACGCTAGATATTATTTCTTCCAGTATATTTAAAAAAATGTATGATAATTTAACCGTGAAACAGTTTGCTATCTTTGGATCCCAAATAATTTGACACAATCTCAAAAGGAAGCTCGTGTCTGTTGGTGCACCCAAATGATCAAGAAATACAATGGTGGGGCACAAAAAGTATGTAAGATTGTAACATGTGATGAACCATGGATCTATGCATATGAGCCGGAGATTAAAGAGCAGTCGACTGTATGGGTGTCTCAAGATGAACCAAATCCAACAAAAGCTGTTCTCATTTGTAGCAATTCGAAACAAACGGTCGCTGTTCTTTTTTCAGAAAAACTGCTTATGTGGCAACAGTGCCTTTAGAGGAACGTAAAAGATAAATTCTGAATGGTACACAATAATTTGTTTGTCGGAAGTCTTTGGTGAAATAAGGAAAACAAACAAGAGTTCTGGATCGTTCTTCATCAAGACAATGCGAGCGCTCACACATCAAGTCTAACAACCGACTATTTGAACACCCATTCGCTATAGAGTCTTGATTTGCCAACCAATGACTTCCTTTTATTCCCAAACATCAAGAATAAAATGCGATTTTCAGCGGCAGTAGAAGCCGTTGATGCGTTCAAGAACCATGTTTTGGAGATGTCTCAAGCAGATAGGAAAAAATGCTATGAAAATGGTTCGAACGTAAGCAAAAATGTATTCATCATAAAGGAGAATATTTCGAAAAACAAAACATCTTTCAATAATAAATTACTGGTTTTTCTTATTAGGCTCAAAATATAAAAAGTGCCGCCATAGAATGGAAAAAAGAATTGAGGCAGCAGAGATGGAATTGTTAAGACCATTAGCAAGTAACCAAATGCAGGTTCACAAAAGGAACCAGAAATCTTGAGAGCAACTAGATATTGTGGGAATAATAGAGAAGAAAGACCAGTACAGAAGTAAGTGACATAAGCACGTGATACGAATAAAGACTACTCATGCTGTAGGAATATAAATCCCAAGGGTTACGAAATATTGGGAGTCCTATAAAGAGTTGGGAAGATCAATTGTAAATTTCTTAGTTTCGGAACAGAAAAGTCTCAAATTGTTAATGATGATGACCTACTATGCTTTTAAACAATATGGTATAGCTCATAAAAGGTGGCCCTATCAAACGCTGCCATATATGGGCACGTGCCATGGAGAATGAACAAAAGTTTGGCCTCTAAGGAAAACCGGGTGCAAATTGCGATTATTCAGAGGTAGGTGCCACACTTTGGGTAGCATAAGCTGTCACAAGAAGCCGAAAATTTCCCGAAGGACAGTGACTTAGAGTTTTAGCTATTGTCTAAATATATATCCTCCTATGTTGACCCCGTAGGGCTCACTGGCTTCTTGAAAGCCCCTAGAAGGTGATACCTATAGCCTATTTTGTAAACCTGTAAGTAAATTTCAGTAGTGAATATTGCGCCTTCTAAAAAACTAATTTTACGGAATATGGAGAAGATGCTACACGCCAAGCGTAAATACATATAGCTCAAGGGAGCTATTTTAATAGGAAAGGAAATTTTTCTGCTGGGTGCTGTATGATAATATGTGGAAAATAAAATATAAACCAATAAAAAAGTTTAACTCTAGACAGGGTGTAGAGATAATATATTAATTATCTAAAATAAAATTAAGGTCTCTGCATTTCTAACTTTAAAATCTGATGTATTCAACTCTCGTGACTTTCTCTGTCGTTCTGTAAACGAACTATTCTTACAAAGTATCGCATTATTCTTCTACTTCATGTTAGTCGACGTAAACATTATTAGAAATGATCTTATTACTCAATTCCTTTTAAAAGAAGGAGGGAAATAATGGAATACATTAGGCTAAAATAATAGCAAAACCATTTAAGGCTGTTGCTATGCAATTAATTGACTTTGAAATCTGATTCTCTTTGCGTAGCCCGGAGTAAACAAAAGAAAAAGAGGCAATATCTTCCTGTTTGAGAAAAACCTGAGAATTTTAACAATAAAGCTAATAACAGGAAACATCTGAATATGTTAAAACTATAACATTGCCTGGCAAAAATAGTGAGTTGTAACGAAATCTTCATTTACTGTGCAGTAAGTTTTTATCTATATCTTATGGTTGATCAATTATGTAAAAGTCTTACAGAATGTAGATTTTAGAGGCTATTCCCAGAAAATTTAAGATATACATTTTACTGTCATGTAAATATCTTCAACATACAGAATTTTCATCAAAATCGTTATTGCTCCCTTTTTTTTAGAAAAAAAGTCTAAATTTTGGAAAAAAAATCAAGTAAACGTTAGTTTGGGGTAGAACAATTTTCTTTAATATCTTCGCGTCACATCTATATAAGATACTGGTCTTAAATATATTAAGTTTTGTATTTAGCCGACGTTTTGTTTTTGAGCTATGCTATCACAAACACACGACCTCACACACACACACACACACACACACACACACACACACACACACACACACACACACACACACACACACACACACACATTTTGCACACAGAGAATTTTTCTCAAAATACTTTTTTTGATTCCAGAGACCTTAAAACGTGTGTTTCAGTGAAAGGTTGGTATCGAAATGTTGGTTTTACTATATATGCACTAAGCAGAGAAAAAAAAAAGTATCTATATATTAGCATTGCCTCAGTTTAGCGGTAGTTATTCAGAATTATTTTTCCTCTTCTTCGAACTAATAAACACCAATTTTATAGATAACAATGTCTTGTTTACATGTTTATTCTCTGGATATTAAGTGAATTTTGTTATGAACGTATACTTGACGACACATTTCTAGTATGTCATTGCACGATAAAACAACGTTTCAGCAGCTGGGAAGATCATATTGATAAGTTATAAACTCAGAGCATAATATCCTTTTCTCCTTAAGGCCTTTAATGCGCATAGCTCAATGGAAATGTGTGAGTTTGAGACGGGTATTCAAATAATCTCTAGGGCAGCAGTTAAATAATTCAGCGGAGGTAATGTGGAATCGTCAAAGACTGTCGACCGTACCAGCTGTGACATTCTCAGCAATCAAAACAGAAGTATACCGGCCTCCTCAACCCTCTTCAGAGCTTAGAGCAGTGGTCAACCTTCACGTCAGTGGGAATAGAGGAGTTTGAATCATTGCTGCCTAAGAGGCACTGAAACATTTGGGTATCATACATGGAATAACAATGAATTATATATCTACTGATAGACTTCCTTTCGGGGAAGCAGAAGCATAATTTGATTGTGAAATGAATCCTTACAGCATTTTAATGAACAAGTTTTTCAATTGCATCAGATTTTAGTGATCGTATATCATAAAGTTAAATTATTAACATCTGCATTAAAAGTAAATTTTAGCGAATATGTATCACTTTATAAACAGAACAGTGTTCTCTACACAACTTTCCAAGGTTTTCTCCTTCCCTTCCTCCCAAAACAGATTGGCCTAGATCATTCCATCAAACCGTCTTATTCAGCACTTATGATTTTAGGAAGCCTAATTATGGGTAGTAGATTATATAACTGGTTTTAAATTAGCTATTTATTTGTATGAAATTAACGAATCAGATAGCATTCCTCTTTTGGATGTTATATTCCAAATAAATCATTATATCAATATCATGAAACAGATAACATAGCTCTGAATTAGGATACGGACCGAGGGGACTTGGCACCGATCCTTAAAATTGTTATTGTACCTACACCCCTCAAGCGGGAGCGAGGGATGAGGTGAGAGAATTCATCTGGTACAGTAGCCCAATTGAAACATTACGACAATCAGATGGTTAGACGCTGCCAAGGTAAGGCACCCCATGCCTCCAACAAGGGCGGTTCTTATCTCGACAACTAGTGAAGTCGGGGACACAGAGAGTCGCAAGGATCATTCTTTTCCCCTGCCACGCCACACTGAGAGTCATCCAATGACACTTCCGATGCTGAAACAAACCAACGGGATGAACGGATGGGAACGGAACCAATGAAAATGTCATGAACGGATGGGAAATTTAGTGTGCCTCAATCTGGAAACTATAAGGACTTTGTTATTGCTGTGCCGTAGCTCCTGATTTCGGTCAACTGGTGTAATCAGTCTCCTCATCCCGTCGTCTTCTTACCCTAATAACCGCATTGGTTTGGTGACAAGCTTCTTCCGTCCATATTCTGATCCTAAACAACAAACTTGGTAGTTATAGGCAGTGTCTTTCACGGATGCCAGCATACATTTGCATGGAAATACACCCATTACAAACAAACCTTCAATTGGGGGAAAATTTTCGTTATTTTTTGATTATCTAAAAATACCTCTAATGATTTGTATTTTCTGTTCCTCATTCATTCATTTATTCGTTCATGTTTTCCTTCTTTCTTTCGCAATTTAACCTTTTAGTATGGAAGACTTCACCACCTGAAAATTACAAGCCAGCGCTTAGGGTCAGACATTCACAGGGTGGGTGACCAGCCTGAAGCCTTTTACTATTGAATGTGAGTAAGAAGATTATGTAAAATGACAGTGAAATAGATGAAAGGAAAGACGATTATGGAGCAGGTGGTAAAAATCGGTGAACCTGCAGAAAATCCTCAAAACGTCGCTTTGCCCACCACAAACCCCACGTTCGAATGCCTGGTATCGAACACGAGTAACCTTTAGGGATGTGCGTTCTAAACCACTCGGTCACAGCGCCGCCTACGATTTATATTAAAATGCCAAACGTTGAGGATACTTTTAGGAATAATAAAGTATATATTTTAAATTCTCTAAAAATAGTTTGTGAAGTCCTCTTCGTTCTGAATGACCTTTGAATAACTGTTAAATTACAAGAAAAGGAAAGTTGTAGAAATTATTAAACCAAAATTTGTGTTTTTTTTCTTCTAAAATGAACAATTTCTCAATGTGTTCGTTTTTGGTTAGAATTTCTAACATTTATACTTAAAAATGAAATTTGTTATTCTCTTTTCCCTTCCTGGTTTGTAAACATTTTATGAACATTTGACGATTGCTAAGCTTACAGTATTCCAAAATATTTACCACCATTTTCATAAATTATTATTTCGATCATCACGAAGTAGACTAGTCTAGTTTATCGGGGGGGGGGTGAATTCCGCACTTCAGCTAGTAATTAGGCATGTTTAGGTAAGACCCCGGGAGGAGTGAGGAGATGTGACCAATTATAGAGGGCAGCCGGAACCAGACTGTCGCAGGGAACCATCGCGGAGAGTCTCTAACAGTTACCAAGCAGTTCTTCATCTTGACGCGACGAGTGCTAGAATCCCGCGTCTAAGGATTTTAATAAATGTCCCTGAGTATACCAATGACCCCCAGCGCCATACTGCTTCTGAGAGCTGAGTTTCCATATTCTTGAGAGGGCGCCACCACCGAAGTCCTCGCCGACACTTACAATCCTGAAAGAAAGACTAAATGGATGAACTGGGGATGAAAAGAGGGGACATAAAATTCAGGGGAATGAAGAATCCTACCCAGCATTCGCCTAGGACCCCGAAAAACATGGGTCAGGGAGATCGGCCACGGGGAACTGGTCCCACGGCCTCCCAAACGAAATGCCCGAATCACCTGTCTTTGTCGAAGTAGACTAAAAGAAGTCTGATGTGTTGTATGCATATGGCTATCTCTGCGTAATCTTAAATAAACTACTCTTATACAATCTTATCTTTTAGCTGTTATGCAAACGTCATTCAGAATGAAGATGAATGACTTACAGTGGTATTCGCAGTAAATGCAATACATACATTTTATTTGTCATATAGACACCCTCAATATAACCAAACCAGGTGGATTAGGCTTTTCGTCTGGAAGTGCTATTTATTAGGTCGTGGAATTGGTTCCCCGCGGCGACCTCACTGACCCATCGGCATTTTGGGGTTCTCCCGAGTCACTAGACGAATGCTGGGGAGGATACTTAATTTTCCCGAACTTCATGTATCTCCATTTCATCTCTAGTTCGCTCATCTGGTCTTTCTTTCAGAGTTGTAAGTGTCGATGAGGACTGTAGTTGTGTCTCCCTCTCGTGGAAATGATTATGTTTTGGAAACTAGCTCTCGGCGGCATGATGGCGCTGGGGATCGCCAATATACTCAAGGGCGTTTATTCAGACCTAAGATCCCAGAGCTCCCCGCGTCCAGAGAAGAACTGTTGGGGACTCTCCACGATAGCTCCCTGCCGCATTCTGATTCCGGCTGCCCTCTGTAATTGCACTCACCTCATCGTCTCTTCCTGGGATATGTCGTACAAAAAGCTAATCATTGGCTGAGTTGCGGAATCCCGGTATACTACTGCTACTGCTACTGCTACCACCAATACTACTACTACTACTACTACTACTACTACTACTACTACTGCTACTACTATTACTACTACTATTAAACATCCTTAATATACGGTATTTTAATCAAAATAGTTACAGCCAATTTTAGAAAAACAACATTTTCAAAACATTCTCCATGTAAATGGTTGGTTGTGGTGAAGAGATTTTGCTGAAAATCTTCGTGTTATAATCTTTGGATGATGTAATATTGAAATTTAGCGTTTGATGTTTAATGGGTTTTCCGTTTTTGAGCTCTGCTGTCCACAAACACGCACGCGCGCACACACACGCACTTACACACATATATAGGACTTTTGTATAAAAATAATATTTGGGAGGATTCAGGCGACCTAAAACATATATTTCCAGTGAAATCTCGACTTCCAATTATCTTATGCAATATAATATCCTCGCTACCTTCTATTTTCTCTAATATGTGTATAAGTAAAAATTCAATTTTACAGAAAATTCGTCTAAAATAGATAATACTTGTTCAATTAACCTATTATTCTTATTATTATTATTATTGCTATTGTTGTTTTTGTTGTTGTAGAAACAATAATTACTTTTGTACTCTTTAAAACTAAGTCTCTTTCAACATTTAATAATTTACTTTTTAAGGTGGGAGCATTATTTAAAAAGTATATGATATTTTTTAATTTATTTCAGAGACAGAGAAAATTTGAAAGGCAATGGTAAAATTTGCATACAGGATTTGAGTATAGAAAAATGTCGAAAAACTATTTGCGAGGAAACTAATGTTAATGTTGGCCGCGTCAATTAAGAAGTTCGCATGTTGAAATGGGCAGTTCAAATGCGCCAAGTAGCAAATATGACATATCTTCTTAAATTGAGTAACTGGTGTGAGCGACCTTAGGTTACTCCTCTCAATGAGCGTGGTACACTCACTGTCAATGTTGATAAGCAAACAGGAATATACCAAGATTGCCCACGCCAGTTTCTCACTCACCGGTTTAAACTTCAAATAACCCGTTCAGTTCTACAGCTGTTTCAACACACGGAAGGGTATATACACACACATGAAATTCGCGGCAGTTGTACCACCTGGTATAAAGTACACTAAAATATTGAAGTTGACTTTTAGCAGGACGTGACTACAGCAGAGAGGAAAAGCTTTCAGTTTGGTGCAGATGCTTGCAGACTCATCAGTCTTTGAATGAATTTCTTATTTTGCTTAATATCAAGTCTTTAATTACTTTCGAAAATACTTCTGTTTGTATTTAAAGCTTGAATCCCCTTAGACTTTCAGATTTCATATTTTACCGTTTTAACTTTTATTGTACAAATAATTTTATTTGAATATATTTTATGTTATAGATTTATTCTATTATTTGTTTTCACTTGCAAATCATTTATTGTCCTTGTTTTAAATCAAGGGTTAATTTTGCATATACTTAGTTTGCAACTTGTAAACTACTGAATATTTTTTCTGTAGTTTTATAAACCGTCATTTATTTAATTAATAAATAGGTATGATTTAGAAATTTGTGTATCAAAAGCAAACAACGGGTTAATAAAAGCATAAATAACGCTTAAAAATGTAAACTTTATTATGTAATCTAAATCAATGAGACCATTTTCAGAGATAGATAGAGACAGAGAGAGAGCGAGAGAGAGAGAGAGAGAGAGCGAGAGAGAGAGAGAGAGCGAGAGAGAGAGCGAGAGAGAGAAACACTACTAGTGTACCTGAAAACCATTAAGGTGTTATCTTGTAGTTTAGATCTAAATTGTCAAAAATTCTGCCACTCTCTTAGCAAACAATATTATGTAATATTATGTACCTTGAAATTAATACTTTAAAAGTATATGTAATGAAAATTAATTGCGTGGTTGCATCTAAATTGCTGGTGATTGTGTCTCTGCAGTTAATGAACCTAATAATGGGTGGCGTTTGTTAATTATAACGCAATTGGAGTGTTGTTCTATCATTAGCTCAGTGTGCATAATTTATATTTCAAAAAGGTTTGTAATTATAATAAAAAGCAATAATAGTAGAAACCCAACAGAACGAATAAAGAGGTGTATTTGAAGTAACGGTAATAGTCTCCTTATTTTCGTTTCTAGGTATCGCTCCAAAGGCAACCATTTCCTAAATAAATTCTGCAATTAAAATTATTTAATCGCAAAAGGGGTTCCCATTCATTTGGAGATAATTATCAATATTCAATTTATTGACATTCTCTACGGAGGAAAACACATAAGTGTGAATTAAAACCATATTTGACGTCTTGAACTTCCTGTATGCCAGAAGGATTGCATTTAATCAATCTTTTACACATTTTGAGTAAACCTATAAGGGACTAAGTTGAAGGACTATTAGTATAATGTAATAGATCCAGTGAAACTACCGGGTTTATCTTGAATGGGGTGATTGGCTTCCGATAGGTGTAATTCGTAGCAGGTATCGAGTAGTGATTACCTCATTCCGCAGTGTTGATTATGATGAAACATTGAGTGACCTTTTTTTGAAGCCTAGCCGTAGACTCTTGGAGTTGTGAGTATGTAATCAAGGATTCATGTCTATTAATGGAGAAACCACAAACCATCCATTTATCTGTGATATATTAAACCTGATACTTCTGGGATACTCGCCACAGAAGGGTTCGGGTCCTTTTACATTAAGAACGCAACCCCAGTGAGCACCTCTCTTACCTCGAGAGCTGGACAAAGCCTTTACATTGCCATACCAATTTAGATGTAGCTTAAGCCCATATAAGGGTTTTAAAGGCTGCCGGGCTCATCTTCGCCATTTGGCTGGAAAATTTAAAATATGCAGTACACAGGTTGCGTGAGAAGTTGTGACGATATTAACAAGGGGAATTTCATTACAACCCTAGAAGCATTGTATTAAGAAGCTCATTCTAAGGATCCTTGATTTAGATATTGAATTTGATTTTTACATACTTCCCGAAAACGAATTAGATCTCTATAATAATATTCGATAATTTAGACCCAAATCCTAATCTCCGTACTGTCCAAGAAGTAGAGCGAACATGAACTATTTCTGGCTACCAGCATTCAGGGGAAACCCTGTCCCATTCCTGCGTGTAAGGTATCACTTTATAAGATGGACTTAGGTCTCTGCTCATCAGGATCTCCAGAAGCCTGGTTAAAATAAGAGACGTTCCCTTAAAAGGTGCTTAAACCATCACTCTCTGATGGCCAAAGAGGGGGCGCACTGATCATTGTAACCACCTTCACAAGATATATAAAAATCTCTAAGACGGATTATGGGATACTACGTATCGCTCTGACTATCATTAAAAATGACAATCTGTCCAGCGAATTTAGGTTAGCAGTATTCTGAAGAACTCTGCAGTATATTTAGCTAAAGCGCCCAAAATATGAAACGTTTCTTCCTATTTATTCTATCGTTGTTAAGTACGGTTTATTGTGGTAATACTGTAAGTTGCTGGTTCATTGTATCTATCTAGAACATCAGATTTTATTTTTCTATTACTAAGTTTTGTTTTAGCGGCGTAATGTGTAGACTACCAGCCTGAGTTGGTATTCCTGTCACCGTTCGCAAGATGTTTAAACTTACAGGTAGACTGAATCGGTATTAGACAATAAGTAATGTGTATATTTAATAGTCCTAACCGAGGGAGAAAAATAATCTATCTGAAACAAAAACCACATAGCTGCTATCTTGGAAATGGCTGCCTCACATAATACAACGTATTTTTATGACAGAATAATTTACTGGAGTCCTTCCCCTCTAGTACTAAGCATAGTTTTATAGGGAACTCCTAGTTACAGAACCGACCTAGTTCCATTCAGCTATGCATCTGGCTAAAACTTACCAAATGGACATTCAAAGTTTTTCAAAGAATAAGGTTTTGTCATGCAAAAGAAATGCAAGCAACCATATCAGATCTTGCATGAGCTAAATGATCAATAACTCCAAGGTCGTGGATGTATCGAGAGAAATTTTGCCTATGAACACATTATTGTGTCAGAAACACGAACTCTTATGAGTCGTGCCTTGATTTTTTTAGCAGATGAACGACATGTTGTCCAGAAAACGCTGCAGAAAATTGAAATTCATACCTGCTGCTGAGGCGGAGGGTTTCGTATAATCAATTCAACAAGCAGAACCTTGCGCATGGCGGAGCGTACATTTTCACGTCTTTTCTCTTACCGCCTGACGGGAATTGTATTAGGTAGCTAATGAGCACTGTTACAACTTACATCAGTTTGAATCAACAAGAACATTTACGCTATCCTGTAGCTGATGAAAAAATGTTTGGAGCGCTAAGAACGACGTGAAAGAACACGGCTCCCGGACCTGATGGTTTTAGGGTATCAGTTCTATGAAGCCCACTAGAGTTTAGTTTAACGGCATCTCACAGCCATGCGCAATTTTATATTAGCGCCAAATGTCGCACCAGTTTCAGTGATGGAGTAACCATTCCTCCTCCCAAGAAACCACATCACTACAGTCTTCAAGCTTACCGACTACTCACGCTCCTGAACATTCATTCTTACGCTATTTACAAAAATAATGGCGAATAAAATTAACGTTCTATTTGATATCTGTGATATTGGTCAGGCGGGTGGCAATCCTGGAATGAACATGGTTTAAAATCTCATCGCTCTCAGAGACACTATTCTCTATTTTCAGAGCATCATCATTAGACTTTTTAAAGTCTTTGTTACTCTGAGACATCACAATCCCTTTCCGTTTTCGGAAACCTCTGCTTCCTAAAGAAAGATCCTAGAAATCACGCAAGCCTAGTAGGTTGCACACAAGTAAACAAATTCATAAGTGAGTTCTTTTCCTTAGAACCCTCATGGTGTCAAGGTTGTTCACTGTAAATAACGTTTTTGCCTTAAGCTTTTATAGCCTAATGTAACGTATCCGACACGATAAGGCTTTTAAAAATTTTAAATTTGTTAAAAGGATACTTCATAACAATATAAACAGCTTTTAATTTCTCTAGGTATATGAAAAACGTACATAGTATATAGAAAATGTATTGTATTCCACCCGAACGGTCAATACCGTGATTTTACAAGAAATACATGTTTTGAGACCATCTGAATCCAAAAAAGATAATTTTTAGAAACATTTCCGTGTATGTGGAAGCATGGGTTAAAAACAAAAAGTCTGTTAAATACCAAACTTGGTATTTAAGTTTAGTATCTTCGAAGGATACGATGCGAAGATTTTAAAGTATACATCTCACTCCCAACTGCCCTTTATATGGAATATTTTTCGAAATTTTTGAGTTTTTCAAAAATGGCTCTAACAGTTTTTATTAAAATACTATATGTTTAAAATATTTTAATGATAAACAAAATGTATATATTGAATTTTCTGAGAATAGTGTCTGAAACCCTCTTTATTCTGAATGAGTTTTGTGTAACGTTTTTATGACTGATCAGTCGTAAGAGCAAGGCAAACACTTGTTACTTAAAAATGTAGATATATTAAAACAAACAATTTTTGTCCTATATATTTTTTGTTTGCTCTTTTGGTAGAGTTAACATTTTCTAGATATTCCAAGTTATTGGTTTAAGTTTTAACATAATTATATTTTTCATAAACTAGAACGCATGTTTCTTTTTTTTTTACTGAAATTCAATTGTTTCACGTAGTGAGCGGCTTACCTACTTAGTCTGTGCATTCCCTTATTTCACTTCTACTTACAAAGGATTAACTAATAAGACCAATTTGATAATGCTTATCTTGATTAGCAAGTTGTAGATAAAATAATAATCGTTTGTAAGAAAAGTTTGTTTGTGGAATAACTCGAGAAATCCATGTGAATGGAACACGTAGCATTTTTCATATTGTAAACCTAAAAAATGGTTGGAATAAAATTGTATTAATTTTATTTTCTGCAGATGTAACCCTGTCAACTTCCAAGCCTGCCAACATCGGTTATTTTCTTTACCACAGGTACATTTGTCTGCACTTGCTTTGGTTCGAAATCGCGATATTTGGCTTTGAATGCACCTTTAGTTCACAACTATTCGAAACGCTTCACCATTTCTACGGAACAGACGTCAGAAGAGATTCCCTCTACGCATCAGACCAAAATTACTGGTACCATAGTTCGAGGAAATGGAAAGATATGATCTCTTTGAAATGGACAAGATTTATGATACAATGAGAACACTGCTGTTTCAGCAGATCTCCAGGAACTAGAACCTCTTTCAGAGTATGATATGTAAATGTGTCTCGTGTATCAAAACTACGGGTCTGGGCTCAAATGCTTTCCATACCGCCCAAGCAAGTTATTGTGTTGGCGAGAGCTCTAGGCGTGCATATCTGCAAAAGTTATTTTTATAAATTGTCCTGGCAGAAATGTCATCTTCCTACACTAAAGGGAGTTTTCATTCCATATCAGTTCAGGAAAATGGCCAGGCATCTTTATTAGCAGTTTGTTATAATCCAAATGTACCCGGGGGGACTATAGTAAAGCTTTGCTTCGGCGCAGCGTCACATTGTACCTCAGTTTCTCCAGAACCAGTGGAACAACTTCCGAAACGTTCCTCTAGAAATAAATCGTGCCGAGAAGCTAAAATTTTCAACTCTCATTTACTACATTCTAAAATCCTTCCAGAGTGGAAGGCGCAATACCCAGTCAATGAATTATGAATTTGGACGATTCTTCATATGTCCCTTCCCCCACTTCAGTACCAGATATCTGTCTACCGCTATCTTAACCGCATCATTCCCACAGCACAAAATCAACACAGGCCTCGCCAGCAGTATGCTGTAAAATAATGTAGAGTGCTTAATGCAGCAAAACACTGTTTAGTACTATGCGGAAAGGCCTCGCCACCAGCATGCTGTAAAATAATGTAGAGTACTTAATGCAGCAAAACACTGTTTAGTACTATGCGGAAAGTCAGTAGCTGGTGGACCATAGAAGAGCAACTCTCCTACACCTGGATCCTACAAACCTATTCAGATTTGGCTAGCAGCAGATTTCATTTACTAGCAACTCAGTACGACCCTTCCTAGCCCTACAAATTCTCTTCACATGTTTCAATGGATGGCGGATCTAACCAATTACCAGACTTCCTTGGATAGCTCTATGCAGAGATAAGACGTTATATGACCACCTACTTGCAGTATAGTGTGTGTTTGTTTACAGCGTTTAAGGCGTTAAACTCGTGTGGTTAAACAGAGTTTAAGAATAGTAATATCTATGTTGTAGAACAATTATTATGTCTTCAAAACTCCACATGAGCTCATAATTTTTCTTATATAATTCATATCTCTCATACCCATTTTATCTCTATTCTTGGGGTAAAACATTCATAAAGCGATAAAAATGCATATATCCGCTTACAAATAGCTTACTGCCCATCCACCTTATGTTACGACCTAAGAATTATCCAAACTGCTTTTGTTTGGATCATGTTAAAGTGTTTGTTGCATAGTCTCTTCTTGCATTAATTTATCCTATCCGTTGAAATTTTCATCACCGATGCATTGCAATAGGTTTAAAACTGGTAAAGGTTAAAAATATAACAGTGCATATTACCGAAATGTATAATTTCATGCCGATAGTTGATGGAAACAATATATATTAATTAACTCTGAATTTTTAAGTGATAATCGTTTCTCATTTTTTTCAGTTTTATGGTTCACTAGTTACATAATAACAGTACGAAAGAACACCTCACTGAATAAGGATCATATGTTTTGATCTTACATACATATTTCTGTATCCATTAGTGATATCGTTAAAAAAATTGTGAAAATAAATAATATTATTTCATTTGAACGGTTATTTGCTATGGGAATATGCTACCGCAAAGTTTAGCATTCCATTTAAACAGCTTCTAACCTTGGACCTTAGGATTTATACGCACTGGATTAAGATAAGGTTGAACGCCAAGGAACACAGGATTCTGACTAGCAATATATTTGCCAAGTACAATAAATAGTAGTAACGTAAACATAATTTCTATATACTCATAAAAATCCGTAAAACAGCACACCATATTTAACAATAAGTATAATAGACACCAGAACTATAAGCAATCATAACGATTATGGATGGAAAACATCAAATCCAAATTAGCATTGTTATTGATGACAAAGAGTGACTTTCTTAGGTACAGTCTCGCCAGCCGCTCTCCGGCTCTGACCTTCTCGACCTTCAGTTCTTTAGCCGAATTTCCAGCATAGGAACACACGTGCATTTAAATCATTGTACATATTATTTGCAGATCGAATCGCTACTTCTTAAAACCTACGTGGACAATTTTAGTATATATATTATACATTATTACAGAATAGTATAATATGAAGACAATGGGTATGCCATGTACGGAGAAAAAGCTATTCTAATTAAAAGTGACAATTAAAAAACTTTAAACAACGGGAAAGCCGCAATCCTCGTAAATATTTCTTTTCTGACGAACCAGTAGCCATATTATTATAACAACAACAACAACAACAATAATAATAATAATAATAATAATAATAATCCTTACTAACACTAAACTTAGTATTTGTTTAAGCACAAAACAGTAAACAAACTGCACCTTCACAAGCATCAAAAGCAACTGAGGCCACGTGGTCCTTGCAAAACGGAGCTGGCAACACGTTGCTAGATTTAAAGTCACGCTCAACAGCGAGAATGCTCATTGGTGCTGGCAGACAGTTTTAACATCCCGGGCGATGGTCGCTCCCAATATTGCCAATGTAACAGTTACTGAGTACAGCAGATGGATAAGTAGTGTCCGAACAGAATGTTGTATTACTGACGACCTTGCTTGACAATAGCACAGAAACCTCGTTTTCAATATTATAAAGGTTATATATGTCAATCTCAACATCATTTTGATAATCTGTTTCAATTACACTCATTACGTATGTTGGCAATTTTAGCCACCCCATCTTCTATCACCCTTTCGCCACAAAACGTTAGAGCCGGAGAACAACTGGCGAGACTGTAGTAACAAAGAGCGAACAGGTAATTATTGAACGCCATTATAAAATTACTCATTTAAAGGAAAGTAGCATGACCCCAAAATCCTATAAAGTAGAATCAAGTTACATTGACATACGATATCTACCTGCAACCCAAAATTTCAGTCATTATAACTTGCTAATCAAATACGAATGTTCTAGAATTGTAGAAACCTGGGCAGAAATTACAATGGTTTAAAATGTAACAGCAAATTTTACCGCATAAAAATGCAATGTATAAGTAACCTCAGTTACTCTGTATTTCAGCACAGCATATAAGATTTATTTAAATCATTATTCCTCCAATGAGGTTGACCACGCCGATCCTGAATACAATATAGTATAAAGTATAAACTATACAGAATAAACGACACTAAAATTGATTAAAATGTTTCATGAGTGATATACGAAGATATGTACCTATGGCAAGTGCACACACGCAGTCCACGTGGAGTTGAAATGCAGCTGTCTGTGCTTAGCGGCTACAAGAGAACGTCACTGATACTAATTGCGTTGCGCACAACAGGAGAGACTTTTGCTACAGCAGCTGTGTCCCATTACACCAAATACCGGCTACAACAGGGCGCCATTGGACAAACATTAAATGAGACTGATTTCACCTCCTCAGGACAGTAACGGCTTCCGAAATGGGACCTTAGTAGACATAACTTTGCTCTCAGATGTTAACGAGGCTTTTGTACAAGCAATATAATGAATTATCAATGACAATATATCTTTAAGTTGTATGGATTGGCAACTCCAGAATATAGATATTGTATATAGTCCAGCCATTCCATTGCCCAACCTGTGTTTACTCCTTTTTTCATTTTGGATTAATTTGTTCGAATTCAGTGTCAACTAAAGACACAAACACCATTAGAAAAAGGTTATTTTGCTCTTCTCTTTCTTTACGTCTTTCTATTTGACTCAAGCCCTCAATACGTATGCGTCTGTGTCGTCAAATAGAATATTAATTTTAATGGAACGCACTACTTCCTCCACAACCTAGGCTGTTGATAGATACAAATTCCCATATATGCACTTGTCAAAGGCAGCTGTTCGAGCGTTACCAAAGCCGTACTCTGATGTATAGGCTACTTCAAATATAGAGAACTCACGTAAGTGTGTTGCCTGAAATAAGGGACATTTCAGAAGATAATTTTGTTGTCCAAATTCTCGTTTGTCAGCAAACTCTCTGTTTTAAGAGTGCAGCAGTACAGCATTTCTGCCACTCTATACTAAAGTATACGGATACTTTATGTTACATATTTCATATTATCACGACCCAAGGGTTAGAGATTTAAACACAAGAGGTAGAGTGTATTCAATCCATAGGCTGTTTATTTTGGTATCGTCAAATATAAGCATGTCTCAGCTTAACGTAATCGCCGAACGTGTGTGTATGGCTTATTTCATAAGTCATAGCTGATTATTGGTATCCATTTTACAAGTGCGTTAGTGGACACCTGTGGCGGCGGCAAGTTCTTTTCCCCTCGCAGTTGCTATTGTTACACCTGTGTGAGGGGACACGTGTTCTGTTGGAAGGTTCGTGGACGTCGAAGATCTGGTTGTTACATCGGAGTGAGCTTGTGATCACCTGCGGTGTACTGCACGAGCACGGCTTCTGGAAATTTTCGTTCACGTGACCAACAGGTATACAAAGGGTAACGAAGCCCTGCCCTGCGTTCAGTTTCAAATGCATCGCGTGAAATTGAGAGGGTTTCGAGGGAAATTCGTAGCGTGTAGCCGCCGCCACCGAAAACGTCGAAAAGAAACTAGATGACAGTATTGTTACAAAAACATTGAAGAACGTTATTTGTGAGAAGACTCTCACTTTAATCAGTTTGTGAAAAAAAAAAAAAAATGTTATTCGAGAAAAAGAGAGTTTTTATTGTAATACCTTACCTTGGTTACATGTGTATGTGTGTCTGTGTGTGAATGTGTGTCTGTCTGTGTATGTGTGTGGCACTAGACCGAACGTGGTGGCGCTAGGGTGGTTCTTTTAAATATACTCTGAAACTCTGATCCAAGCTGAATAGTTCATCTGCACCTCATAAACTCAGCTGGTTTATAGAGTGTCGTCACACATCAGCTCTAAGAGCACAAAATCGGACACGATATTTTCTTAGGTGATGCATGTGTGACATTTGGAAAAAGGTATAACACATTAAGCAAAATTTGATACCATAAAACATGCGGAAGTTAAAGGTATAAAGATTGATAAATTTCCTATAAAACGAATAGCCTGGAAATACTTTACATTAAGAATTGCCATTCCCACACACATAAATAATAAAGCCTCTCCACAGTATGTAAGATGTATTGTACAAATTTATACCAGTTATTACATAAAATAATAGTAATATTTTTGTCATGCATAAAATTGTAGGATGCAAAGTTATTTAATTAATAATTTTTACTGTCTAAATTCATTGGTTTAATAAGATGAGCTTCGTGATGTATTTTTAAAACTATTCAAATAAAAATCAAAGCTTCACAGTAAATGAGTTTACAATAATTCTAACATCTAATATGTTTTATAATAATCGTAATTACTGGGGGAACATTTTCTTTTCATTCTCTACAAAACTGTTGATTTTTCAAAACATAATAATTTATTCCTCAAAACAGGAGCCTTATTTCGGAAAAACTATATGACCATTTTCTCTGAAGTCTTTTGAGAAGTAAAATAAAATTACAAAAAAAAAAAAAAAAAAAAAAAACTGCATCGGTAAGCATTTTGAGCAAAGAACAGCGTTGGAAAAAATTTGCGAGAAAACAAGATTTAAAGTTGGCCCTGCCAGTAAATGAGCGTGCGTCTGCACATTTAAAACTTTAGTTAATTAGTAGCTAAAATGGGACATGTGCGAAAACGATATATCATCTTTAAGTTCAAAAGTCATATTATTTATAATAAAAAACATTTTTTTTCGCAAGTTTTGCCAAATTTCACAGATGCATCACTTTAAGTAAAGTTTACAATCTTTAAAAGGGTTTCTGAATTATATTTTGCCATTAATTTATGGTTTCGATTTAACACCAGTGTTCCAGATGGTAGGTTATTTGTGCTTCTGTGGTTCCCCTCAAATTGTACAGCACCTAACTACTTTCTCTAACACACACGTACAATGTGCATAGTAGATAGAGAATGTGTTGTATTCCATAAAAAAAAACCACCGAAAATTCATGCATTGGGACCCCCAGAATTCAAGCAAGTTGTTAGAAGGATGTTCGTCTCGCGCCTGTTTGTGTGTGTCTGTGGACAAATTAGCTCAAACGCGAAAAGTGGGTTAAATACCAAAGTTTTGTGTTTAAATTCAGTGTATTTCGAGGATGCGATATGAACATTTTCAAGAGAACCCCCCTACTACCCTTCACGTGGGACATTTTTCGAACTTTTTTATTTCACAAGGATGGCTCTAATAATTTTGATTAACTTATATCCGAGACGTTTCTTTGTTATTAGTTTCAATTTTAAATTACTTAAACTTTTCTCAAATGGGAAGTCAATTTTTGTTTTATCTCTTATGTTTTACTTCCAGGAATGCAAAAGAGAGCCGAATTTCAATTTTTTCATTTAACTATAACTTTTAAAAGATTTGGATTATCACTTTAGCATAAAGTATCCCAATATTTTCCTTCTGCTTACAAGAAAGCAAGTAAAAAGATAATTAAACTTTATCTCGATTAGCTTGACGTAGAAAAACGAACAATCCTTTGTAAGGAAAGTATGTTTGTGTAAAAGGAAGTAAAAGTCTTGTGAATATAATTCATTGTTTTTTGTTTTTTTTTGTGTCTTGTGTTGGAAAAATCAATATACATCCTAGACATTCACATTTGTGAGAAACCTTTATCTTTAAATCTTATATTTAAAAAAAATCTGGCATTCACGCAACATTTGTGAGAAATCTTTACCTTTAAATCTTATATTTAAAAATTCTGATGTGTTGGTTTCACATAACTTTCTCACGCTGTCCCAAATACATTCATACAAAAGATTATTCTTTTATATACATCATGCTAACGAGATAAACTTGTTCTCTTGAAAATAGAAAGGCAATAAGTGAATACGCTAGGCCAAAACGAGAGTCCATCTTTTAAAGGCTGTTGGCAGTGTGAAGCAATTGAAGTTCGGTTCGCTTTGAATGACCACCAGTAAAACAAGGGAGATGAAAGAAAGGTGACTTTCGTTTTAGAAAAGCTACACTGTTTAATTTTGAACCGAATATCTAGTAACGTCTCGCAAACGGTGAACTCAAAAAAAAAAAAAAAAAAAAAAAAAAAAAAAAAAAAAAAAAAAAACACTCATATATGATATAATTAGCTCTACATTTTTGTATAGTAAGCTTTTTCTATGGTCGTCTCCTTAACGCGGTGATAGCACAGCTGCTTGCCAAGCGATCCTCAGTACCGCGTGGGGATTTTTCCCCCGCTGGGAGACCTAGCCCGGGGTGCACTCAGCCTCGTAAGGTACCTGGGGGGCCAATTGAGGAGCTACTTGATGGAGAAGTAGCGGCTCCAGGTCACGAGTACCGCATTAACCGGCCGAGGGGCTCGAGGCGCTGACCACGTCTCACTTTCCAATTCTACACTCCAACCATGACGTCTATAATGGACGAGATGGGGGACGCAGCGGCCGGGCGGTAGGCCAAGGTTCCCAGTGAGCTGTCGTGCCATGGAGTTATAATTACGTTTTTGTCTATGTCTTACTTTTACCAGTTGCGCAAAATTCATATAGAATAAAGAGGCCTTCAGTGGCTATTCCCCAAAAATTTAAGATATACATTTTATGTAACTTTATCACTTTGTTTATCTTTAGCATACAGTATTCTAATCAAAATCGTTAGAGCCATTTTCGTAACAAAAAATGTTCAAAATTTTATCCATGTATGTACTGGGTAATTAGGGCTCGGGGAATTTACCACTTTTAGGAGTTTCCCCCTTTCAATGGCGGGCGGTATCCCTTTAATAGTTTTCGTTATAAACTTTGCTTTTTCCATAACGTGCCGTTTGCAGTAGCTAAGGATTGCAATTTGGTTTTAGTGGCTTCATTCCTTTGCTGCCTTAAGGCTTATTTTAATTTTCTGATTGCTCTGTTGTAATTACTCTTGTGGAGTGGATATCTAGTTCGTTTCCATAACTTGCCACTGTTTTTCTTTTCTGAAATCAACTGCGTAATTTTTGCCTTGAATCTTGAATATAGCCTGTTACTGCTTGCTGAATGTTCACATATATAGTTACTATGCTAACAGCTTTAGTTGTATCTTGGGCGCATTTTAAAGACATTCTTAATTTCCTAGTGCTATTAAGAAACTTACCATAGTAATTCCAGTCAAACGGATTAATAATTACGGTGCATGACTTATTTTCATCATTCAGTTTAAGCGTAATCATAACTGGGTAGCGGTCTGAACTGAACTCAAAATGAATTGATGGTTTTGTAAATTCACTTAAAATATTCCTTTCCGATAAAAATATACAATATATCAGGTGCATAATCTCCATCAGAGGGGTAATATGTAGGTTCTACTAGATATAAAAATTCCAAATTTAACTGTGTCGCTGTTTCTAGAAGCAATCGTCCTTTAGGATGTTTGCAGTTAAGGCCTCAACCAAGATGAAATATCTTCCCATTATGTGAACAATATTGTCATGGCATTAAATTTCAGCTCACACAAAAATAAAATAACTAAAGAAGGAAAGTAGGAAATAAAGAAAAAAGAAAAACACACATAGCGATTGCATTTAAAAGAAATATAAAGTATTTACAACTCAAACCTATATTAAGAAATGGATAAAGTCACATCCACTTTTACATTCTCTAGCACATATATACAATGTACATAGTAGGTAGAAAAGGTATTGAATTTCACCCAAATATTCTGTGCCGAGATTTTACCAGAAATACATGATTTGATGACTCCGAATCCAAAGAAGCAATTTTAGAAAACAATCAGTATGTATGTGTGTATGCGCGTGTGTGTATGTCTGTAGACAGAACGGCTAAAAAACGAAAAGTCAGTAAAATACCAAACTTGATAGGTTTTTAAGTGTAGTATCTTCTAAGGATGCGGCACAAACATGTTCAGAAACCCTCCCAGCCAAATTACTCTTTTCATAAAAGACTTTTCGAAACCTTCAATTTGCTAAAAAATGGCTGTAATGATTTTGATTAAAGTTCCGTATATTAAATATGCTTACATGGCAAATAAAATGTATACCCTGTATTGCTTTGGAATATCTCCTAAAGTCCTCTTCATTCTGAATGACTTTTGCATAACTGTTAAACCGTAAGAGATAAATAAAAGCTTCTAGATAAACGGTTTGAATTCGTTAGAACACACAATTTATGTCATATACAGCTTTTTGTAGCGTTAACCGATCCCGAGATATTCCTTGCTATTAGTATTAATTTTTAAACTACTTAAACACTTTTTAAATGTGTTATATCTCTGTTTTGTTTTACTCCTGTCCATGCAAAGGGAACTAACTGATTTTCAATTTGTTTATAAAGCTACCAGCTTTTAAAGAATTTGTATATCGCTTTAGCCTAGTGCATTCCCTTATTTGCCCTCTACTTACAGAGAAGCACGTAATAATAATATTTTTCTGGATTAGCATGAAGTAGATGGAAGAATAATCTTTTATAAGAATAGTTTGTTTGTGAAACAGTTTGAGAACGTCATATGAACATATAGAAATATTATTTTACATACGTTGTGTAACTAAACAAAGTCTATCGTTTTTAAGGATATCTAGTTTTTTAATAAACGAATTTAATTCGGGAAATATTTTAATTATTTTTTATTTTATATGTATTTTACTGTTTACAAGTGATAAAAAGTTTATTCAGTACGAAGATTACTTCATAGACTATTCTCAGAAAATTCAAAATATACATTTTAAACAAAATTGTTAGACCCATTTTATGAGAAAATAAAAACTAAACTTTTTTCCATGTGAGGGGGATTAGTTAGAGTGTATGTTCCCGAATTAAGGCATTTAGTTTTTTCTTTCCATCCCAATTGAATGTATATTATTAACTAGTAGTTGGTTAAAGCCATTCCAAGGCAACACATATATCGTAATGTAATATGGATATAAACTTGTTTTGTGAGATCATTGTATAATGAATTATATGTGGATGTATGAGGCTGTAATGGGTGGAGAAAGTTATATAAGTGAGATATTTAAGAAAACTTTTACGAAGGAATGTTTTTACCGCCTGTTTATTATATAGACATGATTTATACTCCTGCTTACTCCGGTTTGAACAACAGCTCTTTATTTTCCTTCCATCTGAGTTTCTTCATTATATTTCGTGCCTGGTGCTGTTTGTTTATGTCGTAGTTAATAAAACCGTTGTTAACACAAAGCTCCACAATCTCTTTATTTGATTACATTAATTATCACTGCATAGCTCTAACTGAAAATTGCCGCAATGTGATCTCAAACGATAAACGATTTGTTTACTTTATATGTATTTACACAACGGAGGAAAACTGATGGACGTTGAGCTCTTCGCTATTTTTAGCTATAATTTCTGCCACGTAAATATTTCTCTCTCATAAATCACTAAGTTGTTTGCAGAAATGAAATTAGAGCCGGTCGTTAAAAATAGCCATGTTTTCCGTCATTGTTGTTTAATTAATTTAAGTGCTTGTGTTCACAATAACTTTTGCAACGAGTTTAATGGGGATATCTATCTGGTGTCGTTACGTTAGTTGGGAATAAAACAAAAGGTGCGGAAATATGCATATTTTCTTTGCCATGAGTTCTTTGTAAACGTGCATACTTATAGGTATACATAAAATAGAAGCATCTCTGGAATACCGAGTGTAGTGACTCCTGGTGGAAGGGTTTGTAATTTATATTCGAGAGGTTTAGGGTTATGATTATGTTTACCAGTCAGGTAGACTGATTCTTCCTTATTTCAAATATCGGAGAGCCATGTTGAATGAGTCTTGAAAAGTAAGGTCACGGTAGGGATTTCAACCCATATACACGTTAGATCTGATCTTATTCAAGTATCCTGCAATCCCTTGAATATAATATAGAACATACTAAATATCGACCCCTAAAGATGACGTTTGGGATTAGAAATTTGACCTCATTAAAATGTCAACCATAGAATCAGATGTGTTTCATTCACATTACTGTCTCTAAATTTCAGTTGCAAATTATGGCTAAAATGTTTATACTTCTATGTACTTCATGCTAATTGAGATAAACTTTAGCTGAAATGGTTTTATTAATTGCTTCCATATAAGTAGGAGAAAAATAAGGGATACACTAGGCTAAAGTGATAATCAGATATTTTAAAAGTTGGTTGCCATGTGGTTGATATCAGCTACTTTGGAGTTTGCCAGGAGTTAATAAATGCCCTTATAAGAAAATCTTTAAGTATTTTAAAGTTGAAACTAATAATATGGAATACTTTAAAAACGATCAACTCTAAGAAAAATATATTTGACATAAAATGTGTGTTTTATCAACATCTACATTTTTTGTGTAGTGAGTTTTTGTCTGTATGTTGCGGTTTACTAGTAATACAACAACATTCATTCTGAATGAAGGGTTCTTCAGAGGTTATTCCCAAAAATAAAAAATATACATTTTATTTGTCGTGTAAGTGTGTGATATAAGGTATTTTAATCAAAATCGGAAACAAACATTTTTGAGAAAATCAAAAGTTTCAAATAACTTTCCATGTAAAGGGTAGTTTGGGATGGAGGATTTTTCTAAAAATCTTCGTGTTTCCTGAAAGATACTAAACTTAAATACCAAGTTTGTTATTTTATTAATTTTTCGTATTTGAGTTATAGTGCTTACAGACACACGGACAGACATCCACCCTCTCACATATGACTTCTAAAAAAGTTGTTTTTATATAAGGGACCCCAAAACGTAACCCAAATCTCGGTATCAAACTTTTGGTTGGAGTGCAGTTACGTTCTTTACCTACATACCGTGTGCTATGTAGAGAAAGTAACAAAATCTGATGTGTTCGCTTCACATGAGTTACTTTACGTGTTACGCAAACAAACTACTCTTTAAAGAACGTTTCTTCTTCTACTTTATGCTAATGGAGATTAATATTAGCGATGTGGTTTAAGTTACTTAGCTTCTTATAAGTAGAATGAAAATAAATAAATACGGCGATAGTTAAATGTTTTAAAAAATGTCGCTAGCGGTTGATTTTGTATGACAAGGAGCAAAAAAGGAAACAAACAAAAATATGAGAAAAAAAGATGACAATTTCCTGTTTGAGAAATTAATATAACTATTTTAAAATTGATATGAACAACTATGAATATCTCGGAAAACGGTAGCTCTATACATGACATACAATAACGTGCTTTAACAATATCTCATTTTTGTTGTTGTAAGCTTTGGTCTAACGTTTACAGTTTACTACTTATGCAAAAATCATTAAGAATAAAGACAGCTTCAGAAGGTATTTCAAAGCATCTCAAGATATACATGTTTATTTGTAGGTAAATATATTTAAAATACGGCACTTTAATCAAAATCATTAGAACCATTTTTGAGAAAATTAACAATTTCAAAAAATGTTTCTAATTAGTAGTTTTGGGTAGTGGGATTTTATCAAACAAAATTTGTTCCACAACCTTGAAAGATATATTTAAACATTAGGTTTGGTATTTCACCGACTTTTCCTTTCCCCCCTTCAGTTAACCGGTTCATAGGCTTATGGAAACATTCGCGCTTGTTCTTCTGTGGATAAAGGGATCCCTAGAATGTGAATATCCATGAAATCCTGGTATCGAATTATTGTATTGAATGCAATTCAATATCATGTACGAATTAGAGAATGTAAAAAAAAAAAAAAATAATATAAAACAATAAGTAAACAATTAGGGTACAAATAAGACCCTACGACAGATGCTCCCCTGTCTGATATACTTGAAGATATGCTTCAAAAGTGGTCGTCTCTTTAGCGCGGTGGTAGTGCAGCAGATTGCCAAGCGGAAGGCCTGGTTCGATTCCCTGTACTGGCGTGGAGATTTTTCCCCCACCGGGGGACCTGGTCCGGGGTGCACTTAGCCTCGTGAGGTCCTTTGGAGGCCAATTGAGGCGCTAGTTGATAAAGAAGTAGCGGCTCCAGGTTATGAGGACCGCATTAACCGGCCGCGAAGGATTGCTCCCCATCCATGACGTCTGTCCTGGACCAAGATGGGGGACGTAGCGACCGGGTTCCTTATGAGCTAACGTGCCATGGAGTTTATACCATCAGTTCTGTGTTTCCATTGTTCACCTTGCGAGTAAATCACTAATAACAACATAAAACGTCCAAGAATTAAATAGTATCAAATGTGTGCCACGTGTTGACCCAAATGAGCGATTGAGTCTTTCGTAACTGCCATGTTATCATAACAAGGTTAAAAACCTGATGTGTTTCATTCACATTACTTACTCTACACTTCTGTATTAAATTATTAGTTAAAAAGCTTATTCTTATATTTACTTCATGATAATAGTGATAAACATTAGCAGAAATTGTCTTTATTACTTGATTCCTTGTAAGCAGAAGTGAAAAAAATCTAATGTGTTCAATTCACATGATGTCCTCCGTAAACAAAGCTTTTATTCAAAATATTAATGTGTTATCTATATCATGCTAACCAAGACAAACATAAGAAGAATTAATCTTATTCTAGCTTCCTTGTAAGTAGAAGGGAAATTAAAAAAATGCACAGACTAAAGTGATAGTCTAGCACTTAAAAGCTATGTGAAGCAATGGCATTCCAATCTCTTTGTTCGCCAAGAGTAAACAAACATGAAACGAGAAACGTTTGAGTGACTTAAAATTGAAACCAATAATCCAGAATATCTCGAAAACGGTTAACTCTAAAAAAATGTATAACATAAATTGTTTTAATGAGACTACATGTGTTGTATAGTAAGTTTTGGTATATCTCTTACAATTTGCAGTTATATAAAAGCATCCAGAATGAAGAGGTCTTCAGAGGCTATTAACAGAGAATTCAAGATATATATATATTACGTTTGTCATAAAAATATCTTTTACATGAGGTATTTTAATAATAATCGTTAGAGCTATTTTTGAGCAAATCAATTGACTTTCTTTACATCTCTGTAGCAAATTATTATTAACCAGCTTATTCTTCTGTTCTACTTCATGATAATCGAGATAAACATTGGGAGATATTGACTTTATTACTTGGTTACTTGTAAGAAGAAGGGAAATAGCTGATGTGTTCCATTCTCCTGATGTCTATAGCTGTTCGGTAAACAAATCTTTTATTCAAAACATTAATCTGTTATCTATATTAGTGCTTCAGCTACTGACAAGTACCCTACAGACTTTAGATCTCATCTTATTTGGGGATCACGGAATTCCTTCAACATAATATAGTGTTCTAGATATCATCCGTTAAAGATGACGTTAGGAATTGGAAATTTGACCACAATTAAAATGTCAACTACAGAAAATCAGACTGTTTCAGTCACATTACTGTCTCTAAATTTCTGTAACAAATTATGGTTAAAACGTTTATAATTCTATGTACTTCATGCAGAATTACATAAGCAGAATTAGTCTAATTACTTGTACATATAAATAGAAGGGAAGCAAGATAATGCATAGGCTAAAGCGTTAGTCTCGTCCTTTAAAACGCCAGTCGCTATGAGTAAAACTTGAAACTGCATTCTCTTTGCTTTCCAGGAGCAAATTAACGAGAAACAAGAAGAAGAAAGATTTCTTCTCGTTTGAGAAAAGTTTAAGTGGCTTAAAATTAAAACGAATAATCCGGGATATCTCGAAAACGGTTAGCTCTGCAAAAAATGTATTTGAAATAAATTATGTGTTTTAATGAGATCTACAGATGTTTCTGTACCTAGTAAGTCTCTGTCCATCTCTTAGGTTTGCTAGTTATACAAAAGTCATCCAAAATGAAGAGGTCTTCGGAGGCTTTTCCCAGAAAATTCAAGATATACATTTGTGTATACATTTCATTTGTCATAAAAATATCTTAAACATACAGTATTTTAATGAAAATCGTTAGATCCATTTTTGAGAAAATCAAAATTTTTGAAAAAATGTCCATGTAAAGGGTAGTTAAGGGAGAAGGAGTGAGGAGGATTTTCTTGAAACTCTTCGTGTCGCATTCTTGGAAGATACTGAAATTAAATACCAAGTTTGGTATTTAACCAACTTTTCACTTTTGGGCCATGCTGCCCACAGACACACTCATCACACACATACAGATACATACAGACACCACACACACACACCGACCTTTTTCTATAAATGCTTTTTTTTTTTTTTTTTTTTAATCAGGGGGTCTCAAAATGTATTAGCGGTAAAATCTTGGCCTATCAAATTTCTGGGTGCAATACCATACCGTCTCTATACGCTATATAGTACATGTAGAGAAAATATAAAAATGGTTTTTTTGGGGGGGGGGGGCTCAGTGGGTCTTAAAACATGTTTTTCCGATGAAATCTTGGTATCGGATTTTTTGGTGGAATACAATTCCTTCTCTGTACACTATGTACAAGTAGGTGTAGAGAAAGTAAAATGTGTTGAAAAGTAAATGGGAAAGTTAAACACAGCTCACATTACACACCAAATACTTTATCCTGTACAAAGACTAGGATCGATATGTTTCCAGACTGTATTTTTTTTTCTGAAATAAATTAAGTCATGTGGCTTATTTCTATTTCAAGTGTAGGCAGCATTAATAACGTTCCTTCAGTAAAAACATCATTACTGTAATCATATTGCTGTTACCTGGCAACTGGTTATTGTGGTTTGATAGTCATAATATTGTTATAATACTTTTTTTAGAGCTGCTTGGGCACTATTTTTACATTTTATATTTTTCACTTAATATAGCTCTCAAAAACCAGTTATACATGATTAGTTATTCTCGCATTTTAGAATAAAGCGTAAAAGTCAAATTTTGTGGTTTGTTTAACAAATTTCCTTCTGAGACATTAAGCATGGTTTAAGACGTTTATAGGGAAGCAATCATTAAAGAAGGTCAGACATAAATATATATTATGATTTGGGGGCGTTCAAGAAGTGTCTACAAATGTGACGTGTGTTGATATTCTGTTAGAAAATGGTTTCAGGGAATGGTTCAGACGTTTTACTGATGATGGCAGAAGTGTGTCTGCTAATAGGAACGAAATTTAGTAAATGAAGGGAATGAAGAGATGGTAAGCTATTTATGTATTATTTAAAACTTGCAGAAACTTTTTGAGCATACCATATAGTTTACATAAAAAAAGTTAATTTTCTATTCACGCTGTGCTAAGATAAATCTTATACTAGAAATAATCTGAAATTAAGCAACACTCACACACACACACACACACACAAACACACACACATATATATATTTGGTTCGATGAAAAACAAATCATAACTGTTTGCACATCGCATTTAAAGCCTTGTTACATGAATACATGAGGAAAAGTAGAGGAAGCGCACCAATTTCTAGTAAGATGCCACATTATTATAATTTGGGAAAACTTAGAGAGATATATTGTTGTCCTGGTGGGCAATTTCTGAGGTCCCTTTTTGAATTTTCCAATGCGGAAGATATACCCTCCAGATGTCTCGTGTGCGGATCTTGAAGAGGCCGCGCAGTGGCCCAGTAGTTAGGCGACTCGCCTCTCACCAAGGCGACCGCAAGTGGGATTTGTGGTGGACAAATTGGCGCAGTGACAGGTTTTTTCCGGTTCTCCGGTTTTATCCGCCATCTTCATTTCATGTATAACCAGTGCCATCGCCTGTAGTGCCATATGTAGTAAAAGCGGCCGATAAACACTATAAAAAATCTTGCAATCACGTCTCTTAGGGTAGACCTCGTTTTCTGTTTTACTGCACGGATTTCGCCCAGGTGGGGGGAAAGGAAAGTGAGATGCTGGAGTCGAATTTTTGGAGGGGGTCTTTTTAAAAGAAGAACACTTATGTTTGCAGCTTCACAGCTTAAATCACGTTTTCATTTGCCTCGTTGCCCCTGTAAATTTCCATTCCCTCACAATGTCACTTGTATATATTTATTTTGGACGTCCGGATTCTATTTTAGGAATAAGGTTTTAAAAGTTTTTTAGGCGTAATTCATGGGCCAGTTTCATTTAAGCGAGGTTGGTCTACTTAAACTTACGTACTATATCATACGACAAATCACCCTTTTTGGTTCCTTCTCTCGCGCAGAGCTTTACCATTTTATCTATATGGTTTGCGATTTTCACTTGCTCATTCACTGAACAGTTTTCGCACTTGTTTACTATATTCTTACACACGCTTAGTCACCCTCCGTGGTGTAATGGCTATCATATACCCAAGGTCGCGTGGTTAATCCCAGAGGAGGAGGATGGATTTTTTCGGGCGTAAAAATCCTTCGGAAGGGAAGAAAAACCGTTGGTCCCGTGTCGTAGATTTACGGCACGTAAAAGAACCTCAAGCCTGACATAGAGGCCTCTGAGCAAAATTAGGCGGTCTTTTATGCCCAGTATAGAATGGGACGCTGAAAACCACAGTAGTTAAAGAGCGTCCATAAATAACACGCCATTTACACACGCAGAGTTGTCTTGCGCGAGCTTTATAATTGTCTTTGTTACATTTGTAACCATGGCGAGTAGCAAGTTGGTTTAGTAACTGCTTCACACGAAGTAGTGTCGCTTCCTTGTCGCAAACACTATTCAGAAGTATAATTATCAGCCTTCGCGATGTCTTACGTGTAGTTAAGTCCATATCTATATTTCCCTGTATGGAGACTTTCATTTCTGCTAGTGATTCATATGAAATCACAAAATGAACGGTGTTGTCACTTTTCGGTTAGATGGAGCTTAGAAAACTGGTATATCTCGGGGATTCCCCAACTAAGCAGTTCTCTTGGACGGGACTGTCTCAACATTACTTCTGGATTTGCAAGAAGTGCAACGTTTAGCTCTTGTGGTTTTTAATGAAATCCTGCAGTAAACAAGGCGAGTTTATGGTGTTTATTTATTTACGTATTTTCATCAAAATTAACATTAAGATTACTCTTCGTGGGCTTTCAATAGTGTAAGCATTTTTTCTAATGACGCACTTATTCCGAATTTGTATTATTTTCGTTGTTAATTAATTGCTCATGTTAAGTAGACTGTGCAATAGGTATATATGTTTCTTTTGTGTGATTGAGATTTCCACTTTAACAGATATAACAACTGGTTCTTTGAAAATGTCAAATAGTTAAAATCGTTTCCAGATGAAGAATTTACATGCTATTCACTGAAAGTTCAAGTAATATACTTTGTTCGTCTTGTTATTATTTTACATACATTATGCTTTCTAATAAAAATCGTTTAAGTAGTCTTGAGTAAATGAAAAATCGGGCATATTTTCGTATTAAAAGGACCTTGGTATGGGATAATTTTCGTTAAACTCTCCGACTCTGAGTTACTTAAACAATCTGTGATTCAAGTATGAAATTCACAGTTATTCAAGGATTATTTATTCAAGTTTTATGATTGTGTTATGCCTACTTCAGACAGATTCAAAGGAGGGTTCTTTAATCGAAGTCTTCTGGGTTCAGGAACCTCAAAAGGTGAATTCCTCCACCTTATAGACAGTACAAAATTTCCTAGAATAATATCTATTACATAACTACTGCTATCGAACAATTTACAATAAAATACTTTTATATTTAATTGAATGAAGCTCATTCAACACTAACGTACATATTAAATATGAGCAATATATTATTTATCAATAGCCACAAAATATGAACTCCAAACGGTCAATGCAACCAGCTATTTATACTAGTACAAACTGTAAATAATTCTGAAATAAAAGTTCTGATTTATACAGATCATAAAGCAGCTAACAAAAATACAACTTACACACACATTCATACGTATGCACACACACACACACTCACATATACATATATAGATATATAATTTCATGATTTTTCATATAAATTAATCTATTTTGCAGTTAGTGAGATATTATAGAAAGGAAAACTTGAAACCAGGATCAATATTTGCAGTCCAAGACTTACGAGAACTAAAAGAAAAACCAATGATAATAATGATAGTAATAGTAATGATAATAATAATAATAACAATAAATAATTTCTGAAAACTTTATTCCTCTCCAGCAAACTATATTCAAGACGTTAAATAAACATTTTCTATCAATGTTTGTGGTATATTTGTGTTAGATAAGATATATTTTAATGTGTGCACCACAGGAGAATATGATTTATGCTTCCTGAAATAATTCATTAAGAAATCTAAGATTAGTTCGATTATAAGTTGATGTTATTTATGTTCATAGACTTTTGCAAAATTTCTTTTTAGTACCCTGTGTTTCAGTCTGAAATTAGTATTTAAAAAAACTAAGTTCATTGAGATTTCGTTATTTTTTTTTAATTTAGGACAAATTATAATATTGAATTTAATATTTTAACACTGATTTATAATGCTAATGAACATATACAAAAATAGTTGTAAAAATAAAATAAGGATCGTCTTGCCTTTACTCTCAGGAAACAATTTTTCGCAAAATGCATTGAGTATAGTCAGTGGTACTTCGATGGCACAACCTTACAACGTATCAGAGAATCTAAGCACTTTCCAAGCAGTTCTAGTGTATGTGTTGGAAACCTAAAATACATTATCATTCCCTTAGTGACCGAGAAAACGCACGAGAATAGATCGGAATGAATTGGAACACAGATCACAATGATACAATTTATTCTTACCGATGGAAGTGGTCTCTGAATAATATTTACAGCGGTTAGTAAAACTATGGACCATGTTCACTATGAAATCCTAATTAACCTTTAAAAAAAACTCGCTTTTAAAGCCTTAAACATATTGAACATACGGCAAACAGCACGTATTTGCCTTCTTGAGGCTAATGCGCGAGAGGTTTCAATTAGTGACAGCAACACTAACGCCAGCGGCGGGTCTAGGTAACATTATTCCAAAGTCTTTGATGGAGTTTAACATTAGAACATAGTCCACATCGTCCTCCCTTCATTCAGGGGCTGTATTCGTGAGTACAGCTTTGGAGAAGTTTGCCTTAGTAATACTCGTATTACGTAGGTACGGTACCTGAGGTCAAGGTTGCTCTGCTGATGCAAAATTGCTAAAAGAAAACAAAACATGACTGTTTTGAAGCACTTCGACAGCAAGGGCAGTTAAATGACGTTAAATTGAATATTAAGACTGCTTCTATTATGTTTTTGACTCTGTAGTTGCTAAAGGAGATATTCCACTATGTGGCTTATGAAATGTTTGTCCCTTAAATAATAAATAATGAAATTAATTATTCCTACTATAACAATTAAAACAAAGGCGTGTGAATTATAAAGCAAATCATTTTAGAATCCAAAATATCCTCGAAATCAAAATTAAATTTAATAAAAAGTGCAGCACTCTATCCACAGAATTCAGTATCGCAGCGCAACAACTAATGGTATAACAGCAACGTGCAAGAAATGATCCATCGGGTATTTTTGTAAAATCAGACTATCCCAAATAACATGGTGTTGCTGTCAATGCCCCTCAACAAATCTGGGGCACAAAAAATTACTGTTCCGGGGTGTAACCTCTGATAAGAGAAGCAGCAAATACATCGCTCTCCTTTTTCTTGTGAGTTCACTTATCAGCAACACGTCTCTCCCTACATGTGTTCCTCTCCTTTCCTTTTCCCTCTCCTTAAATCTTGCTATCCATGCCTGCCTATGTCGATAAAAAATTGGCAAAGCAAGTGTTTCAGGTTCATCAGTAGTGATATTTCATATGATTAGTTAACAATAAATATTTTACTTTTTCCGCAACACTGACTCGAGAAGATTCTTTGCTAGGTAAAGGAAGTATTATTTATTCAACTGAGAATTTTGGTATTGAAATTTATGCTCGTTTATAGGTACATTGAATAAAAAGAAGAAAAAAATATACGTGTGTGAAATGCGTAACTAAAAAAAAAAAAAACAAAAAAAAAACAAACAAAGAAGAAGAAGAAGAATAAATACCAACTTAATCCTCACTGTTAATGAAACCTACAGATGCATATTTTTTACTTTCTCTACACGTACTATGTACATAGTGTATAGAGAAGGTATTGTATTGCACCCAAATTTGATACCGAGATTTCACCGGAAATACAGGTTTTGGGTTTCCCTGAATCCAAAAAAAACATTTTTGGAAAAAGGTCCGTGTGTGTGCGTGTGTGTGTCTGTGTGTGCATGTGCCTGTGTGTCTGTGGACAGCATAGCTCAAAAACGAAAAGACCGTTAAATACCAAACTTGGTATTTAAATTTGGTATCTTCCAAGGGTATGACACGATTTTTTTCAAGAAAATCCCCCTAACCCAAACTACCCTTTACATGGAATTTTTTCGAAAATTTTGATTTTCTCAAAAGCGGCTCTAATGATTTTGATTAAAATATCGTGTATTAAAGATATTTACCTGACAAATAATATGTATATCTTGAATTTTCCGGGAATATCCTCTGAAGACTACTTTATTCTGGATGAATTTTACGAAATTTTGCATAGCTGCTAAACCCTAAGAAATGGACAAAAACTTACCGCACAAAAAATGTAGAGCACATTAAAACACATAATTTATGCTATATAACTTTTTTCGAGGAATTGATCGTTTTTGAGATATTGCTTGTTTTTTATTTCAGCTTTGAAAAACTGTAATTTTCTCATACAGGAATTTGTTAACTCGTGTCCATGCAAACAAAGAAACTTCAGTCTCCTAGTAACCAGCTTTTGACTTCACTTTAACCTATGATACTCCCATATTTCGCTTCTACTTACAAGGAAGCAAGTAATAAGGATATTTCTGCTAATTTTTCTCGATTAGCATGAAGTAAATAGAAGAATAAGCTTATTAACAATAATTTGTTACATAGAAGTAGAGAAAGTCATGTAACTGGAACACATCAGATTTTTTTTTAATAATTAATATTATTCTGCTTACAAGGATTAAACCTTACTGGCTCGTTCTGGTTCCTATTATTATAGTTGCTGCATCCATTTCTTCCGTGGACATCTCTGATCTCTTTTTCTGCTTCTTGGTCGATAATTCAAACCTTTCCAAGGCATTCTATTGGAATCCAGCCGTATTCATACCAAGGTCTCTTATACCAAATGGCCCAATTTGGCGTCTGCAGATATTCCTTCGAGCGCTGAAAGAGTTGCAGAACTAACGTGCTACTTCCAGTTAAAACCGGTAAGTGGGGAAGTGGCTGAGCGACTTTCGTGTTACCCCTCTTGCTTAGCACGAAGACAGTGAAGCGGATCACGCTCATTGAGACAAGGAAAACGAAAGTTTCTAAAAAAGAAAAGAAAAAAAACATTAATTGTGTATTTCAGTAATTAACATGTGTGTAGTAATTTTCCGTCTTTCTCTTACAGTTTACCAGCTTTGTCAAAGTTATTCAAAATGAAGAAGGCCTCAGAGGCTATTCCCAAAAAATTCAAGATATATATTTTATTTGTGATGGAAATATCTTACATAGGTATGAGGTTTTAATAAACTCATTAAAGCGAATTTAGAGAAAGAAAGAATTTCGTAACTTCGAAAGCATCCCTGAAAGATTCTAAACTGAAATACCTAGTTTGGTATTTAATGGATTTTTCATTTTGAGTTATGTTTTTCATAGACATACGAGGCCGAGCCGTGGCCGAGTGGTTAGACCATTCGTCTCTTACCTAGATTGCCCGGGTTCAATTCCAAGCGATCGCTTGTGAGATTTGTGATGGACAAATCGCGCAGGGGATGGTTTTCTCCGGGTTCTCCGGTTTCCCTCGCAATGTATTCCATTGGTGCTCCATTTTAATTCCATTTATCTCCAGTGTCATCACCTGGGGTGCCAAAAGTACTAAAAACGTGTTTGTTAAACATTTTGGAAAAAAATAGACACACGGACCCATACACGCGCGCACAAGCACGGTCCTTCCTCTGAAATGCTTTTGTTTTGGTTCAGAGGACCTCCAAACATATATTTCGATTAAATCTCGACATCGTATTTTGAATGGAACATAGCTCTTTCCATCCCTATAATGTTTGCACATAATGTATGCTAGAGAAGACTTAAACAATTTCACCTTACGAAAAAACTCTGGATATATTTCATCGCATACACTACGTATTACTTTACCAGATATTTTTATTGAGCATGTAATATTATTTCACAATGATATTGAGTTATTCATCTGACTTAGAATTATACTAAGTCTACTTTACCATAAAGTAAGCTATACATGTAATTTAATTCTGAATTGTTGTTTACTAGAATCAAAAGCGTAATCTAGATAATAACATTATTGTATAAAACAATCGCATTGTGAACACTAGAACTAATTTACATTTAGAGAGACATGTTGCTGAGTTGCGAAGCCTTGTTATATAAAAACGTTGAATTTTTAATCTATTAGGTGCTACGCCTGTAATTGCTTTTCATTGTGATAACTACGTAAATATGACAGAAGTAATGCCGTCGATATTGGTGACAATTTCGTTGCACACACATAGCCTCTATTTCATGTCATTTGATATGCCCCTCCTCATTTATTGATAGGTTCGTGTGACAGCCTAAATTGGAGTAAACTTGTTCCCATCCGAATTGTCAGCTTATAGAGAAGCATTAAAATAAGCCAAATACTGTTATTGAATACTTGTAACCTGGAAAGTAATCTCTCAATTATCAAAATATAACAGCTGAGAAGTAAGTCCATAAGTCTCTTTCTGTTGAAGCTTGTATCCATGCATGGTACATACATGGTACATAGGCAGAGAAGGTATTGAATCCACTCAAAAAATTGATACCGAGTTTTGACTGGAAATACACTTTTTTGAGATTCCTGTGTCCAAAACAAGCATTTTAGGAAAAAGGTCCATATTTACGTTTCCTGTGTTCGTGATAACTCAAAAACGAAGAGTCAGTTAAATTCAAACTTGTTACTTAAGTTTAAAATCATTAAAGGATGCAACACAAATATTTCTCCCCCCCCCCACTCAAAAATAGCTCCACCCCAATTACCCTTTACATGGATTTATCGACATTTTCGATTTTCTCAAAAATGTCTGTAACGATTTTATTAAAATGCTGTATATTAAATATATTTACTTGAAAAATAAAGTTTATATCTTGAATTCTCTGGAAATAGCTCTGAATATCTGTTTGCTTTGGATGAATTTTGCATAAATGGTAAATCGTAATAGATAGAAAAAAGACACAATACAAAGATATAGATCTTATTAAAATACACAATATATGACATACATTTATTTTCTGGAGTTAAAATTTTCTTGTTATTGTTTTCAATTTTAAAGTTCTTAAACTTTTCTCAAGCAGGAATTTAACACTCCTATTTCGTTTGCTTTACTCCTAGCCATGCAAAGAGAACCGAATGTTAACGCCAATCGTATAGCGATGATTTTTAAAAGATTTGACTATCACTATCATCTAAAGCATTTCCTTATTTTCTGTGTGTTTGTAAGGAACTGAGTAATTAGACACTTTCTGCTAATGTTTATCTTTAATAACATTAAATAGCATCATGAGCTTCTGTAGGAATAGCAGTTAAGAATGGGTAAAGAAAATGATTTGAAAACGAAATCTGCTATGTCTCTTCATAAGAAAGCTACAGGACTCGGGTTTTAATAATGATGTATTAACCTACAAATTCCATTTATAACTGGAGTAACAATAATTTGGAGCAGTACAATTGAAGTGGAGCGTCATCTTGATTGCGTAGTCTTTTTTATACTTTATTGAGGCACGATGTGAGATTCCATTCATAGGTTTACGTTTACGATTTTTATAACTTAATGCTGTGTAAGGAGATATTTGGTTTGATATAAATCGGATGACCTCAGATTTAGATTAGGTAACAATATTCAAGTCTTAAAGATTCTTAAAACAAATATATGTTTATTTAAATGTATATTTGTTGGCTCTTAATTCATTTATTTGATTATCTGTCATAGTTTCATAGATTTATGAATCCTAAATTATTTTGCTGTATAGTTAATTTTAGTAGTATTGTTAATAAATAATTATAGCATGATTGAGCCATAAAATAACGCAATTTAATTACTTTGGCAAACAGGTTTCGGGATTTTAATCCTACTTAGAAGCTAACATTTACACTTGCAATTTCCTTCATAGGATTTTTATGGTATAACTCTCTAAGTTTGGTAAAAATCTGAAAAATCTTTGAGTTGTGAGTAACTCAATGGCATTTATGTGATTCAGTGGAGAGCAACTGCATTTTAGACTTAAAAAGATGGGGTAGGCGGGGCTCTGGATGACTGGTTAGACTGCCTCTCACCTAGTTTGATTTGGCACCCAATATCTTCTTTTTGTTCCGGACGTCAAGAATAAAATGCATGGACAACGATTTTCGTCTGCAGATGAAACCGTTGATGCGTTCAAAACTAAAATTTAGAGATATCTCAAGCAGATTGGAAAAATGCTATGACAAAGGGTTCGAGCGCATGAAAAAGTATTTTTGGTCATATAAGAGAATATTTCGAGAAACAGTAAAGCAATTTGCAGCGAGCAATTGTTGTTTTTTAATGTTAGGTTTAAAATATAGATAGCCCCCCTCGTATGTACATGTAACAGAATATTATGCAATTTGCAACGTTTTTAGAGAAGTGCATGATACTATATTTGGGTGTACATTTTATACACACATATATATATCCTTGTCATTTCTTGCATGATGTCATCACTAAATGTCTGTAGATTACATCGGGATTTCTGCTGCTGAGCTCAGGTGTATGAACGAGAGCACCTTTAACTTGTCATACTGCCTGTTTGGGAGCAGATAGTAAATATTTCCAGCATTCACATGTATTTAAAGTAAGGATTCCACAGCTCCTTTACCGGCACCACTTTCCCGGCGACTCTCAGATCTCTGGCTTATTCCCGAAAGGCCGCGAGAGGGCTTACCTTATAATTTAATGACCCTATATACAGAGAAATGTGCTTGCTGGATATTCTCCTCAATAAGATGTTAGTATTGAATGCGTGGATCTACTTTCATTTACATTACAGGGGAACAGGATGAATTTAAACATTTAATGAGAAGAGAGAAATCCCATTTAAATTTTATTCACTGGATTAAATTCATACAATGCTATTTTCTGTAATTGCCTTTAAAGGTTTACAAACTACTGCTGAATATGATTTTGAAGTTCTAAGATTACAGGTGATTCCATGCCGAATAATGTGTAAGTCTTCCGGACAGCTGATGATAAAATAATTTGGAGTTACCGAAAATGTAACTACCCCATAATTTTGCCCATTGAAAGCTAACCTCAGACTGCCTGGCTGGCACACGCTATTCCTCGATCAGGAGAGCTTTCCTCTTCTGCCACCAGAAGTAGGACCAGCAGAACAGTATATTATCATTGTCATCTGGCGACACCAACCAAAAGCTCTTCCAGACCTTATACCAGCAAATAAGTAATCTTTGGATCAGCTGGATAGCTGATGCCCAGCGAAGATAGTTTACCAGTTACTTTTGAGAGAGAGAGAGAGAGAGAGAGAGAGAGAGAGAGAGAGAGAGAGAGAGAGAGACAGACAGACAGAGACAGAGTGTAGACAATTCGTAAAATTTAGATTTTTAGATCTGTGTTAGAATATGGTGCAGCACATTTGTTTAAAAGCGCAAGAAGTCGCAAAATATTAATTACTTATACAAAATACTCAAAAAGCTTAACGTGCGTAACACATTAGTGTAGACAGAGAGTATTTGGTGACTTGACAATGCTGAGTCAAAAAGACTAAGTGATTATAATATTTATAACAGTGAGAATGTTGAAGTGAATTTTGAAAAACCCTGAACTTGAAAATAAAATTTCATGATAAAGGTTATAACATTCGAAGGAATAGACAATCATTTTTCATCGACATAGGTAGCCGCAATTGTTAAGGCACTGACCCGCTAATGGGAGTTCCGCCGTTTAAGCTCCACAGTTGCTTTTTCTGTCTTAGCTTTCTTCCCAGTTTTCCTTGGTTCTAACAATTGAAGAATAACGGGGAGGAGCCTTAAACTTACACCTTCCTAAACAAATTTCCAGATAGTACCGCTTTGTTACTGGTTCTGTGAAAACAATTTTAGTTTATGAATGGTCATTTGTAGAAAGTAGAGGAAGTATTATTCCATCTAACAATTGTATGCAGAAATGTTACCGGAAATACTAATCTTTAGGCTGTCCTTCGAGAAAGTTTCTTACAAAAGCGCCTGTTTATCTGTAGGTGCGCGGCCCCATCGGGTCTGTGTACAGCATAACTATAATTGGTTAACCGAACTTCCTTTTAAGAATGCGACACGAAGATTTTCAAGAAAATATCTTTGGCCAAATTACCTTTATATATAACATTTTTCTAACACTTTGATTTTGTCTAAATTGTCTCTGAGTGCTGATGTTCCAGGATATTCTTTGTATTTTTTGGAATTTCCAAAAACTGTACCTTTTTCTTCTTCTCTGTGAAAATAGAGCGGAATTTAGAAATCATTACTTATCGACCAACTCTTAAAATTTGACTATGGCTTAACCTTGCTGTTATTATCTAATCCACAGGGAATATGGAATAAGAAGCTTTTGGCATATTTTATCCAGGTTAATATCAAGTGCAGAGAATTCGCAACATTTTTACTTTCTCTACACCTACTATGTATAGTGTATAGAGGAAAAATTGTATTCCACCCAAAAATTCGATTCGAAGGTTTAGCCAGAAATACATGCTTTAGGATCTCCTAAATAAGGTCCGTGTGTGTGTGTGTGTGTGTGTGTGTGTGTGTGTGTTTGTGTTTGTGTATCTGTGGACAGCATAGCTAAAAAACGAAAAGACTGTTAAGTACCAAATTTGGTATTTAAGTATAGTAGCTTCCAAGGATGCAACACGAAGATTTTCAAGAAAATTTACCCACTACAAACTGCCCTTTACATGGAAACATTTTCGAAAATTTTGATTCTTAAAAATGGCTCTAACGATTTTGATTAAAATCACGTATATTAAAGCTATTTGCACCCCGAATAAAATGTATATCTTGAATATCCTGGGAATAGCTTCTGAAGACCTGTTTATTCTGGATGAATTTTGCCGAATTTTGCATAACTGCTAAACCGTAAGAGATGGACAAAAACTTACCCTACAGAAAATGTAGAGCACATTGAAATCACAAGAAACTTTATATACACTTTTTTTTCGTGGAGTTGATCGTTTTTAAGATATTCCTTGTTATTAGTTTTCGCTTTGAAAGCTACTTTTCTCATACAGGAATTTGTCAATTTGTCAATTCCTGTATGTACACACAAAGGAACTTCAGTCACATAGCAACCAGCTTCTCTATACACTATGTACAGAGTACGTGTAGAGAAAATAAAAAGCGGTTATGGTGGAACTTGAATGGCGGAACTGCCGTTCACGACTCTGTCTTAACAATTGCGGCTACTTATGTCGGTGTAAAATGTTTTGCCATTCCTTCTAATGTTATAACTTTCATCATGAAATCTTATTTTCAGGTTCAGAATGTTTTAAAACTCCTTCAACGTTCACACTGTATAAATATATTTGAAAAGGGGAGGAGGGTGGAAACGAAATCACATACTAGATAAACAAAAGCGTTTAATAATATTGGGAAGATGTCCGTTCTCTTTTTCAAAGTACACCATTACTTCTGTGACTCCATGCATGCTCAGTGTTTTGTGGATGATGTCTTGGGATATTAGCAATTTTTTGCCAAATAGCATTTTATAGTTGCTTTCGGGTTGTTGGATGTGTTGGAAAACTTGTTCTTTAAGGTAACCCTAAAGTCGGTTGGATTGAGATTTAGAGATCACGGTGGTCACTTTGTTGGAACTTTAGAAATGGAACCTGAGACTGCGCTTAAATTGTTGAGAGTTCTAAATTTTCTTAAATCTTAAGAAAAACTTCTCTTACTTTCATAGTAGCATTATATCAGCTGTATTTTATCATTTAGTGATAGAGGCATGATTTGTAACTTGCTAATGCTTATAGCAGTATCAATAAATTTACCAATGTTTCATTCAACATAATCATACCCATAGTAACGGTTAACTGAAGAACAAAGAAAGAGAAAAAAAGTAAAGAAAACCAAAGCCACTCCTTACCCAGAATTGGACTTCTTTTGCTTCTATCCTCTCTCAAATATAATGTTTATAGCGCTTTGAATTTTGAAGTGAGTTTTGAAAGACCTATACTATATTAATTTTGTCTCGTAAAGTAAATGTCGTAGACGTGAATCTAAAATATAATTTTACTGCTACTATCCAAGTTTCGTCCTTTTTATCAACGTCATTAATCACTGCTGTATAGAAATTCTGGCAGAGATATTGCATTAAGTATGTTAATTTAATGTCTTTATTGATTTTCATGAGTCTTTTGATGTGTAAAATTATTGTGCTGCATTTGACCGGATTACTTTCGAAATCTTTATTGCCTTTGTATACTGTGACTTGTTTGATTACACCTTCAACAAGTTTGGAACCAGATATGATTATATCCATTGACGTCACTCAATTATGAGATAAACAGGATCTCCCACCATTTTTATAGTGACGCATATGAGATTCAGCTGCGACCTGGTGGAAAATGTTACAACTACCTACCCTTCCTCCGCTCTTCGGTGAGCCGTCGTGGGACAGGGACGTTCAGTCTGGCTGGAAATTCGTCGATGGAAATTCATCTTTAAGGGAACTGAGAATTTTCACTGCCTAAGAGCCAAGGTAGGCAAAAGTGGCATTTATTTTGTCTTTGCCAAATTTTGGAGTAAAAGTTATCTGGTGAGTCTAAATTATTGTGAAAACCCTTCTGCTAGTCGGGATAATAGGCGCTTCTTGCATCAAAAGATTTATGTTCAAATTGTATTTCAAGGGCTATTACTTATAATTGTAACTTACAACTGCAACCTAAAAATGTAACGAATGTAAACCTAATTCTAAGCCAAAGCTCGGTAAAATCAGATATATCTTAAATGGTTGCGTGCTAAAAGAGTTGTTCTAATAAATTGTGAAACTCTGTTAGTGTTTCTTTAAAGTTACCAGAAAACTTTACGCATAGGTATTTAAGGAAACTTGATTTTTTTATATAAGATTCCCTCTGGGTTTCTGTAAATTAGCTATTTGCCTAAGATAACGACAGTACAACTGCAACGTTCCTTTTAGGTATGTAAACGAATGCATTGCTATTCAATTATGAAATTCCTTTTCACTGTTTTATTACTTTTAATGTATTTTACTTCGATTGCTACACCTTTCGTCTTAAGATATGATATTTTCACGCACAGATTAATACTACATTTTCTTACTAGCATCTTCTATAGCTATACGTGTAGGTATTTATACTTGTAACTAAGAAAGGTCTAATGAACATTACATCAATTTTGCTTCAGTTACTGACGTATGATTTAACTTATAAAGGCAATATGTTTTCAGTTTGGTTGTACGTCTAATTTATAGGAGTTAATTTACACTAAGAATGCGATTCGGAAGAGTTACCTTGAGCGGGCAGGCTTTGTTATAACGAATGATATCGAAGCTGTGTTAGAATGCTTTATGGATGCTCAGTGACCCCATACAACCTAGACTAGAATGTCATTTATTGAGGAGTGGAAACAGGAAGCAAAACGAATAGCCTATACTAACAGGTGTTTTTATTCGCAGCACAGTTAAGACCATGCAAAACACATTAGGCTGTCCATTATGTGATTGGTTTGTGGGAACAATATTAGACGAAGAGAAAAAAACAACTAACACACCGGAGTGAATATACAGTAAGGTTCCATTTATCAAAATATATTTAAATGTATATCCCTAAGATTCTATTATACATATACGCATGTTTACAAGATATACGCTGCTAGGACTTCAAAATCTTTGTAAGGTTGATAATGCACCTTATGAAAGTTAACTATATGTAACAAGTTGTGTAGTTCTGGTGTTTCATTGTTTCTTTTTTAACGAAAAGCGTATTTTCAAATGTTCTACTATGGTATGATTATTTGAATTTATGCCTTGACCTACCTGCAGTATAAAGTATAGTGTTTAAGGCCCGCTTTTATTACCATGACCCGCAGGCGATGACATTGATGATACACCGATGAAGATGGAGCACCAGTGGAATGTGATGGCGGAGGAAACTGGAGAACACGGAGAAAATCCGCCCCTGCGCCGCTTTGTCCACCACAAAACCCAATTGCGGTCGCCTAGGATCGAACCCGGGCCGTGGTCTAACTACTCAGCCACAGCGCGACCTTAGCGTAGAGTAATATAGACTCTCGTGTGGATTCTCCTCCTCTTTATCTCAGCCCTAGGTCTCAGAGATAGGACATTTGTATTTTGCTAAATTTTATCACGATAGTTAAGCTGAAATGCCATTGATTAATTAACTTCAAATCAATAAACAGAAGCGGATGACCACTCATTAAACAGATGAACTTTTGTAAGTAACCCACGCGAATTACTTACAAGAAGGTTCCGATGCTCCAACTCAGACTAAGTGACACTATGATTAGTTTTCTTAAAATTATAATATTTATAATTTTGTATATATATAATTTTTCTGCGGCTGTATTATATATTTTATTTGTAATGTATGGAATTTAAAAGTACCTGTTGACAATAAATTCTTAGATAGTTTATATTACCACATAACTTTCGTTTTATTCTTGTTATTGATTTTGGCTACCTTTAATTCTTTGGGAACTTTTTTTTTTTTTTTTGCATTACTTAAACAATTTAAAAGTTATAAGGTTCTTTGTTTTCCATTTCCTACTGCATACTTTAAAAGGTCAATGTATTTTAGAGCCTTTTCTGGATGCTTTCTTATTTCTGGCACCTTTATTGGCTTTTTAAATCTTTCGTCGGGTAAGCCAGTTGGAAGGGAGAAATGAAAGGGAGAATCTGCATCGAACACTTTGTTGGTGTCATTTCTCTTCAAGGGCTATAACAATTTATGCATTGTTCTTTACCTTCGGCGCTTTATCTTTGTTTTGCCTGAAAAACTTTGTTGTCGAAATCGCACGCTTTGTTTATGATATTGTACGTGAGTGCCTTATGTGGATTAAAAACTCCTCTTGAGCTGGAATTTAAATTTGGGATCCGCTAATTCAGGCACATAGCTTTGCACAGTTCAAAGAATATATCACATATCTGCTTTTTATTTTATTTCCCATACCACCTACTGAAATTTCCTTTGTAGCAAATGGGTTTTACCCAAAAGTCGATGTCAAGAGTTTTGAAAACACGCATTTCTAGGTCCCTTAAATCCTTAAAAAAAAAAAAGAACCATGTATGACTCTAACGATTTTGTACAGAACATCAACGTTTAAGATATTTACGTAAAAATAAGTATATTGGGACAATGCTGTCCGTGTACATGGCCACTCTCAGGTTCGCTCTGGCAAGCGATGGTAGAGGTAGAATGTGAGACATTGCGTTGGATGCATAAACAAAATGGAAGAACGTTGGGATGTAACAGAAACTTTCGGGGTAACTTACCTCGATGTTTCTTCATTATTTTCTACTGGTTTCCAGAAAGTCTAATGTCACTTTCTCGTTGTAAAAAGGAGGATGAATAGCAGTGTGTTGTGTTTTGCATTGTACTGAGCCGTGAGTGACTAGAGTGTTAGGGTGCAGTGGAGCGCGAGTCATGGATGGTGTGCAGCATAAACTGTCTACACGTCGAGTGAATTATTTTTAGCAATGAAAATAAGACCTTATTTGTAACTACATTTCAATTTCCTGCTGTCCTAATTTAACTACTTGAATTCTCTACGAATAAGCTAAGCTCTCCTCGTTCCGAATGGATTCTGCATATTCTCTACTAGGTAAACAAAAAGGAATGCACGAAACTTACTATACTAAAAACAAAAAGGAACATCTCGTTAAAGTATATAATTTACATCAAATATTGCTTTGTGGAATTCATAATTTCGAAAAAAATATGTTGCTCTTGAATTAAAATGTCCAATAATTCATTAGTTTATTGCTTATCCACTCTTCTTTTCTCGTGGTCATAACAAATGTGGAACTTCAAATCCAACAGACTTTTTAAAAATTACTCTCCCTTTAGCTTCAGGTATCCTCTCGTAGAATGAGAAAACTTCATCTGAATATAATACAAGATGTTTCAGATTAATGGTTTTATTTTACTTATTCCTTTATCAAATGAAATGTATTGAAACATTCTCTCAAAATACTAGAATGCCTCAATACTGCTAATACTTTACAAAAATGAATTAGGCTATAAATAACTGTTAATCACTTCGGGATTTTGCTTATTTTGTTTGGCTTTAAATAGTCTTTTTCTCTACCTTGCAACAAAACAGGATCTATGCTATCTATGTTCTTTTCGTTTGCCTGTCTTCTGGATTCACAAAGATGTCTAACGGAAAAATTTTGCTATCTTATCACTTACTCTAGAATGATGTATAAATGTAATTTTATATGAAGAAGGTAGTATCGTATTCCACCCCAAAATTCTATGCCGAGATTCAGAAATGCAGGTTTTGAGAACCCAGAAGCCAACAAACTCTGTTGTGATCTATTCGCATAGGTTTCTCTAGTTATTCCAAATACAAAGTATTCTTATAAAATATTATTCTTTTATCTACATCAAGCTAATCGAGATAAACATTAGCAGAATTAGTGTTATTGCTTGCTTCATTAGGGAAATAAGGGAATACATTGAGCTAAAGCGATAGTGAAATGTTTTAAAACAATTCAGGCTGGTTCGCTTTGCATGGCCCTGTTTGAGAAAAGTTAGGCAGCTGAAACTGAAACTAATAACCAGGAATATCTCGAAAACGGTCAAATCTACCAGAAACACGTATATGTTATAAATTATATGTTTCAATGATTTGTACATTGTTTGTGCATTAAGTTTGTGTCTCTTTCTTACAGTTTAACCGTTATGCAAAATTCAGCAAAACTCTTCCACAATAAAGAGGTCTTCGGAAGCTCTTACCAGAAACTTCAAAATATAAACTTTACTTGTAATGTAAGTATCAAAATAGTTAAATAACTATAAAAAACAAATTTCAAACATTTTCAATTTAAAGGATAGTTTATGGTGGGAGGAAGTTTTTGAAATTATTTTGTCACATTGGAAGATGCTAAGCATATATTACAATTTTGGTTTTTAGCGTGATTTTCCTTAGCAATACTGTCCACAGATACACACGCATGGGTGATTTTCTATAAGTGCTTTATTCGGACTCAGGGGAGCTCAAAACATATTTACGGTGAAATATCGACATCGAATTTTTGGGTGGAATACAATACTTTCTATAGCTGCTCTGTACATTGAATGTGCATACGTGCTGGAGAAAGTAGAGTAATTTTTAGAAAGAAGACTGCGCGAGCAAGTGTGTATGTGTATATGTATATGCGTGTGTGGGTGTGTGCGCAACGGGCAGCATAATTCAAAAATGAAGTTGGTTAAATATCAAAATTAATGTTTAACGTGATGCATCTGTGAAATTTGGAAAACCCATACTATACAAGATACCGTATTGAAATTTGTACCAATTGTTACTCACAATAACGGTAATATGTTTGCCGTATTTAAAATTTTATATTGCGTGGTTTTTTAAGTAATCATTGTTCTAATACAACGAACCATGTAATGCATTTTTAAAACTTTTCACATAAAACTATTATTTCAAAATCTTCTTGGGCTTCTAGCCAGTTCTGATCAGTTCACCCTGAAGACGAGGAAGATGCACTTCTTCGAAACGTTGGTGTCAAGCCAAGTTTTTACCTGGCTAGAAGCCCGAGAAGATTTTGAATTAACACGTCGCCAGGAAAGCTTCAATTCTTATTTTAAAACTATTATGTTTTTACAGAAAATAAATCTTTTATATTAAAATTTTACTAGCCCTAATTGGAGCAGAAACATTGTTGCTTTTAAATTTTCCAAAATTCACGGATTCTCACAATATAATAATTTATATCTAAAAATTGGAACATTATTTCGAAAGTGTATTCTTTAATGTGGTTTTGTGATGCAGGATAAGACTTTTAAAGCAAATTGGTGAAAAATTTCATTGTATGGAACAGTTTCAAAAGTTTTGAGAAAAGTTTGCGAGAAAATAAGGTTTAAAGTTGGGAGGCGTAAGTATTTGCAGCTTAAGTTAATTGAGAGTTCAAGTGCATCAAGTGAAAATATAGCATATTTTCTTAAAGTTTAAAATTTCATATGAATTCTCATTATAAAAAAATATGTTTTTTAATGTTGCATATTTTTTTTTTTTTTCAAATTTCACAAATACATCTTCCAGGAAGGCGATACTGCCCTTCACATAGAACATTTTTCGAAAATGTTGGTTTTATTGAAAATAGTTCTAACGGTTTTTGTTAAAATGTTTAAGGTAGTTTTATGACAAATGAAGTGTATATCTTGAATTTTCTGGTCATAGTCTTTAAATATCTCTTTATTTCGGATGGATTTTGTATAACTAGTAAACGTAAGAGATAAACCAACTTTCTACACAAAAATATAGATCTTGTTAAAATATACAATTTATGTCATATATATTTTTTCTGTATGTAGAGTTAACCGCTTCCGACATATACCTTGTTGCTGGTTTCAATTTCAAACTAGTTAAACTTTTTGTCAATCTCTTTTATTGTAGTTAAGGCCATGGAAATAGAATAGAATACCAATTGTTTCACATAGCGACTACCTTTTAAGAGACTTTACTAATCGATTTAGCCTTTGTATGCTTATTTTTCTGCAAGTAATAACAAAATTCAGCTAAGAGCTATCTCCATTAGTATGAAGTAGATAAAAATAACCTTTTATAACAATAGTTTGTACAGAAAGTTATGCGTAGATGCTATTTTTCAATAAGCTCCAGGATAGATTATACACTTGCATGTGTCCAATTGGTCATGGTAAGCTATATTATTTGCAGTAAAAATAGAATTCTGGTCTCTCAAAGTACATATGCAATTCCTTCCCAAAAATGAAAGTAATTGTATATATATTCACTATAGCTAAGATGAACCAAAAGTGGTCACGATCTGGGCACAATCAGCTGTTTTTAACTGGAATATTATGAAAAGGTTTGACTTACGAATTGGTGTAGATATTCAGTTTTAGCTACGAAATTATAATAATCTTGTACTCATTTATAAAGGTTTAAATAAAAGTAAATGATTCAAGAAAGTGTAATGTAGGAAAAGCAAATAGAAGCTTGATATTCAAACACCTTAAAATAATATGAATATAACACTGACATGTAATATACTAAAATTGGTGTTAATGATACAATTTCCTTCAGGTATAATATACATTTCAATCTGACAGCGCAAGCTTGTTGTAGTCGTTGAAAACTTCACAAAGTGTGTAACACACTTTATCTGTCCTTTGTATCTTGGGAATTTAATATATTGATGCAACACACATGGACGAATAACATCCGCAATTGCATTCCCTATCTATGCTGCAATGTAAGTGTTATTAATACCAACGGATTTTGTTTGAATAAAAATTCTTATTTCTTCATCCGTGAAAACATTTACAAATAACGCTTTTAAATTTTACTCTCAGCGAAAGAAAACAAAAACTCTGATGTGTTCCATTTACATGACTTTCTCTACATCCCTGGAAAAATATTATTAAAAAGCTTATGCTTCTTTTTACTTTCTCTACACGTACTATGTACATGGTGTATAGAGAAGGTATTGTAATACACCCAAAAATTCGATACCGAGATTTCACCGGAAATACATGTTTTGGGTCCCCTGAATCCAAAAAAAAGCATTTTCAGAAAAAGGTCCGTGTGTGCGTGTGTGTATCTGTGTGTCTATGGACGGCATAGCTCAAAAACGAAAAGACCGTTGAATACCAAACTTGGTATTTAAGTTTGGTATCTTCCAAGGATGCGACACGAAGTTTTTCAAGAACATTTCCACACCCCCAGCTACCCTTTACATGGAATTGTTTTCGAAAATTTTGATTATCTTAAAAATGGCTCTAACGATTTTGATTTAAATATTGTATATTAAAGATATTTACCTTACAAATAAAATGTAGGTATATCTTGAATTTTCTGGGAATTGCTTCTGAAGCCTACTTTATTCTGGATGAATTCGGAATTTTGTATAACTGCTAAACCGTAAGAGATGGACAAAAACTTACCACACAAAAAAATGCAGAATACGTTAAAACACACAATTTGTATAATATATATATTTTTTGTAGAGTTGTTCGTCTTTTAGACATTCCTTGTTGTTCGTTTCAGCTTTGAAAAACTTATACTTTTCTCATACAGGAATTTGTCAACTCCTGTCCATACAAACAAAGGAAATTCAGTCACATAGCAACCAGCTTTTGACTATCACTTTAATTTATGGTACTACCTTATTTCGCTTCTACTTACAAGGAAGTAAGTAATAAGCTTATTTCTGCTATTTTTTTTTCTCAATTAGCATGAAGTAAATAGAAGCATAACATTTTTAACAATAATTTGTTACAGAGATGTAGAGAAAGTCATATGAATGAAACACATCAGATTTTTGCTTCATGATAATCGAGAAAAAATATCAGAAATCGTGTTAAACTATTAGTCAAAAGCTGGTTGCTATGAGACTGAAGTTCCTTTGTTTGTATGGACAGGAGTTGACAATTTCCTGTATGAGAAAAGTATAGGTTTTTCAAAGCTGAAACCAATAGCAAGGAATATCTCTAAAATGATCAGCTTCACGAAAAAAATGTATATTTTATAAATTGTGTATTTTAACGTGCTCTACATTTTTTGTGTGGTTAGTTTTTGTCCATTTCTTGCTTAAGCAGTTATGCAAAATTCCGTAAAATTCACCGAGAATAAAGTAGTATTCAGAGGCTATTACCAGAAAATTCAAGATTTACATTTTTTTGTGAGGTGTAATTATTTTTAATATGCGATAGTTTAATCAAAGTTGTTAAAGCCATTTTTCAGAAAATCAAAATTCTCGATAAAAGTTCCATGTAATGGGTAGTTGGGGGTGCGGAGATTTTCTTGAAAATCTTCATGTCGCACTCTTGGAAGATACCAAACCTAAATACCAAGTTTTGTTTTTAACGGACTTTTCGTTTTTGAGCTATGCTGCCCATATACACACACAAACACAGATTGACGGACAGACAGATGGACACACACGGGAAGTTTTCTAAAAATGATTTTTGGATTCAGGGGGTCTCAAAACACGTATTTCCATTGAAATACCTTCTCTATACACTATGTACATAGTACATGTGGGGAAAGTAAAATATTCTTAAGAGAATTTGGGTAAACTTTACTATATTAATGTAATCAATTAACTACAATTTACATTGATTCTTTGAGCGCGTTGAGGGATCGATTATAAGAACATTTTTCGTTGAAAGTTTAGCTTGATATCCTTCGATGCGTTTCTAGTAGAGCCATCAATTCCAACACCCCTAAAAATATTACAAATCGGTACAAAAAGTTATTTAATGGACACGCAACTTTAGTGCAAATTTTTTTTTTATTTGTGACTTTATTTAATGTCGCCCAATGACATAGATCTTACAGCGATAACATTGTAGCAACAATATGAAATGTTATAAAACTTTAAATAAAATACTAAACATTACATCAGTAACTTGTAGTAATAGTTATTACATTATAACAATAATATATATTATGTGGCGATTCATACAACAGCATCTTAAGAATATGCGAAATATTTACGGAATGGTGGTAAGTTTACACTATTTTATAAATTTAAACAATGGTGCTAATTTGGTTGGTTCGTCGAGTGCCGCCTTAAGACATGGACCTTAAAATAGTGGACATATTCCGTTATGATATGTTTGACTGATATTCTCTGACTGCAATTTTCACAGTTGCTATTTCGTAAACACATAATCATGAGTTAGTTTAGTATGACGATTCTTAAGCTGATGACTATCATCCGTTGATGTCGGCTGAGAGTTTTGTATATTTTAATAGATGATGTGTTAAGTTTTAGTTCATGAGGTTAGCTGATGCTATAGTTTTCAATCAAGTTGTTCTTACATTTTTGTTTCACCTTCTTCTTAACGTACAGTATACCATTCTCATATGGAATAGGGGTAGGGGGACAAATTGATGGTTGTTTGAAGCATAGTTGTTTTCGCTATTTTCTGCAAAACCACTCCGTTTCCTGCTATAGGAGAAATTCGAATATTGATTATCACTAGCTCGCCTTGATAGTGTGGTGGTAGCGTGTCTGCTTCACGTTCAAAAGGTCGTCAGTTCGAATCTCGCTTAGGGTGAGTTGCTCGGAAAAGGTTATTTCGGGGTTTTACCTTATCCTGAGAAGACAAATGGACCCCGAGATTATTTGAACATCATTTCACCAATTTTATCCATCGTCCGACATGACCAATCAGGTTAAAGGACGTTAAGCTACAAAAAAAAAAAAAAAAAAAAGAAAAGAAAAAAAAAAAGATTATCACTCCGGCATTTTCTTTCAGACAAGAGTGATGCAGCACCTTCTTTTAAGTGATATCATTGCCTTAGATGATTCTGACCTATGATTTTACACTCATCTACATCTTGTAGCCCGTTGTCATAGTATGTCACATTGCAACAGAGGTATTTGCGAGTTTTTTTGGGGGGGGTTTGAAATCTAGCTGGGATTTTCTCATGGTTTTCCTCAATCGCTAAGATAAATGCCGGATTAGATATTTAATACCACAACCCAAAGTTTCAGCTTCAGTCTATAACAGTAGTAAAAGTGAAATTATATGACATTAGCGACTGCGCGTTCATCTACCCACAGGTAAAGCAGCCAGACTAAAATGTCACACTAACGCCATGTGCTTTGTAAATTGTATGTGGCTTTGAATAGCTGGCTTAACTCTGTCATCTGACTTCGGATGGTGGAGGCAATCAGACTAGAGATCATGATTCTCATGTACACATCATTCTGACTACAGATGTTGAAATCAGCTAGACTGTGGCACCCTGTCGCCGTCTGCTTGGCACGAAAGTCGTACGGGACAGGGATGGTCCATCACATACCGTCCACGAGGTATCCTACGACATGACCTTAATGACTAAAAAAGCCCTCGTCATCCTGTTATGTTCCTTTCTATCTGCCGTATGCACGTAGATATAAATAGCACTATGCTTATCGATCATTAAAAAGATGAGTGTAATATACCGATAAAATTGCGCCTTCGTGAAAATTACAACAGCGAGCCTGCCAACATGTTGTTTTTGGAAAATAAGGAGTGAGGAACTCGACTGCATTTCTATTAAACTATTTACAGCCTTAAGTGAGATCTGATGTTACAGGATATCTCAATGTAATGACGCAAAAATATTTCCTACGAACTATTTTTACAACGTACTGCTGTTTATAGAATATTAGATAAACCGGAGGCTAGATTTTGTGTTCACTGAAAACTCATTAAGAAGGTATGAACTGATTGCTTCCAAAACCCATTAACTCAACTCAGAATCGAAAACAAACTAAAGAAATAAATGTTGAGCTGTATGTATGTGTATAATTTAGAATATTCCTGGGGTACTGTACACTGCACGAATCCTTGAAACAAAGCAAAACTTTTACGTAGGTGGATACTAGCAATATTAATTCCCTTTCATTCAAAGCATATCCCTAATATGTTGTTTTATTTCCCCAAATATGTATTATAACATATAAAACCTTATTTACTTATAAACCTGAACAATTCAGTTACATAATAAAAAACAACAACAAAAACTTAAAAACGTTAAGTAATCATAAACATAGACATTCAACAAAAATGCAAACCATGAAAGAAACATCTATATTATAAAAGGTTAATTTTGATTTAACGTTTAGATTGCTTTTAAAATGGACGCCAAAATGTATTGTGTTTTTATGAATTCTACAGCTCCTAACTAACAGTTTCCGACAATGTAATATTTCGGAATAAATTCCGATTCTTTAGCATAAATTACTAATGGTGTTATTTCAGGTACCATGTTCAGTGTGCATAATTTCGTAAACACTGCATACTTTATGAATGGATTTGAATCCGTTTATGCGCGCCTGTAACCTTCACTGTAAAAGATTTTTTGATAACTCGCATCACCATGTGTAGTTCTGGCGTTCTAGCGCTCCCAATTAACAGTGGAAACATTGAGTGCCAAATAGATTCAATGGGAAAGAGGAAGAAGAGCACATATTAAAAACAACAAAAAGTTCTGCAATTATTATAACCTCTTTATTTGTACTAATATAGAAATAGAGTTTTTTAAATCACCATCTTGTAGATCAAAGTCATATGGTCTTGCGATGGCATGGGCGGTTACCGAATAAAGCATTACGTGCAGACGGCTTCACTTAAACAGCCGGTCCCCGTGGCCGCGCTCGCCAAAGCGTCTCCCTTTGGTGTTTCGCAGCGCAGGGGATCGTGGGTTCGAGTCCCGCCTCGGGCATGGGTGTTATATGTTTGTATATGTGTGTGTAAAAAGTAAAACAGAAATGCAGTAATCAAAGTAAACAAATTAGGTAAATAAAAAGTAGGGTATACAGCGCAGGAGTCCCGATCAGACTCCGCAACTGTATTTTTAAAAAAAAAAAAAGTGAAAAAAAAAAAACCGGATATAAGACCTACAGTGAGGGAGTTAACTTTTACAGCGGACACAAACCATCAATGTGCCTTTCCATAACAGATAAAGAATTAGGGATTATTTCAAGAAATTTTAGATTAACCAATGCATTATTTATCAGCTTATTTCCAGCCTCATATTGAAACTTAGCTTTGGATTCTTAGGAAGTTCTTTTTCAATAATTCTAAAAAAAGATATGTGTTCAAATCACACGACTTTCTCTACCTTTCTGTAACAAGTTAATCTTAAAAATTGTGTTTTAATATCACCAGAAATATAATTATTTTCGCTAAACGAACCGCAATCACTATAGTCGGTTTAACGGAAACATTACAATTAAAGCTGGTTCGTTTCTTAGTAGGCATTATGTAAAGTGTAGCATAGACAAGTACAGAAGATAAACCTAAAGAACAAACACTTGAAAACAGTTTATACTGTAAAAAATATTACATATTAATAAAACTTTAATTGATACTGTCTTAAGAATGTGCTCAGTAAGCTCATCTGAATCAAAAGCCACTGTGAAGACGCTTACAAAAATGTATCGTTTTATATTGTTACGATAAATGTTTACATCTGTTTATAAAATAACAGAGGTGTAACTAGATTTCTCCGTGCAAAAATAAGTGACGGTCAATGAGTTGTGTATAACCTACTTCACGAATTCAAAGAGCCCCTATGTGTGTTGTTAATTGTTGATGAAGAGTAACTTCTTAAAATGTATCAAAGCTGCAAAAGATGCATTAGCCTTACATATCTATGTATTGCCACACCGACAAAAAGAAGCTTTATCTAGCCGTTGTTTCATGTTTACAATATACTGCAAATTTCTTAATAGAAATACTTGTTTAAAAGCGACCGTTCAGAATAGTTAGTAACAAGCTCACGATTTAAACAAATTCATATCTATGTACGACAATTAGCGCCTTGGAATAAAAAAAGAACAGAGGAAAAAAAAAAACATCGCGAACTTTCAAGCAAGTCAGCTAAATGACACTTAGAAAAAGCTAACACATTCAACACAGAGTATCTTAAAAACGGCTAACTCTGCGAGAAAGGTTATTTGTCACAAATTGCATATTTTAATGCCCTCTAAGTGTTATCTGTAGTAAGATTTTATATATGTATTATGTTTACCGGTTATGTAAAAGTGATTGAGAAGAGCACTAGCAGGCTATTTCTAGAAAATTCAAAAAATACATTTTAATTGTCATGAAAATGTCTTCAAAATAGATATTTTAATCAAAAGCGTTGGTCTTTATTACAAAATCCGAATTTTCGAAATTTTTATAACGTAAAGTGTAGTCTGGGGTGGGAATTGTTTTGAAAATATTCATGTAACATCCTTAAAAGATGTGCGATTCTGGTATTTAAATGACTTATTATCATATTGAGTTATCGTGTTTACAGACTCGGACACATACAAGGACCTTTTTCTAAACTTGCTTTTTTGAATTCGTGGGACCACAAAACATGCATCTCCAGTGAAATTTCGAAATCGAATTAATACATCATGTGCATAGTAGTGTATAGAAAGTAAAGTATTACCACAGCACAGAATTGCTAGGCTTTGTATCTTAGAGAAATCAGTTTTAAAATTCCTAAAAAATGTCACTACAAAACAAAATTAAGCAGATTTAATACTCTTGTAGCTTAATACAATTTGAATGTAAGCGAAATGTATGCTTTAAAAAATACTAGTCATATTTAATGAGAGCAAAGGATTTATCAAAAAAGTATTACAAACGTTAACTTTTAGTTTTATTTTAAAATGTCATATAATAGTTCAATGCGTTGAATGTGAGAGAAAATAAAGCAATGGTTATGAACAATAGCAAATACCAAATGCTCAGTAATAAAATCATGGTAGGTTAAATGCAAATGTGTCTATAGCTACACAGAGAGTTAGCAGAAATGCTATCTCTGGCTTGCAAAATACGCCGAATGGGAACCAAATAGTTAAAAAAAAAAAAAAAAAAAATGATAAAAAAGAACGAGCGGAAACGCGCAACAATAAAAATAAAATGTGGAGGAGGCTCTCTGCGGTCCAATATTGTGAAGTCAATGAAGGGCTGCCCCGGGGCTAGCGATGATCCACGAGGATTCGGGAACGGATAGAGCCATACCGGGTCATGGGTTAACTAGCGACATCTGTTGGAGCCGGTATGACGTTCGGGACAAGAGCGAACCTTACGGCAATATCCTGCTATCTCACGTAATGTGGTTACTCCAGCAAGGGAAAGCACCTGTTTGCTAGATTTACATTCACAGGGTGTTCATTCTTGTTTCAGAAAGTAGAGTGAAGAGTACTGTTAAGGGTCATTCACATTGAAAATTAATCGTGGACGCACTGACATAGAATATAGACGCAGAATTAAATGCAACATGAGCATTCTCAATGACAAACGTAAACGTAGACAATAAACAATCAAAAATTAAAACAAGTGCACTACGCCTTGGGAGAGAATAGTATACTAAAATGGCTGACAGAGACGAGTGTGGCAGCGTTCGTGCACATGCAAACTAGAGTAGCTTATTTGCTTGGTGTTTTATATTTTAAAGAACGGATGTCTCGTCGTAGACGATGGTGGATTCGTCCCCTTAATCAAAGACGAATTAGCGGAAGATAATGAGAGAGAATCACCAAGCTTAGCCACATCGAGCGGTGTTCTCATTGGTTGATTCCTATGTTGCATGTTAGCTTTTACGGAAAAGCTTGGCGTTTGCAAGCTTCTATGTTAACGTACTACGGTTATATCTACGTCAATGACAATGTGACCATTGTGAATGAGCCTATATATATTGACTGCAAGCTCCTGTGTCTGCGTTACGTTTACGGTTGATTTTCGATGTGAATGGCCCTTTAGAGTTGTTTGATGCAAACATAGTATTTTGTAAGGGAGTGTACTTAATTTTCAATTACGTTGTTTGGAAAATTAAATAATTTAAACGTATCAATGTGTACTTACATTCGAAGACTTAAAAATCTGAAGTGTTCCATTCACATGACTTGCTCTACATCTCTGCAACAAATTATTGTTAAAAGCTTATTGATCTACTTACTTAATGCTAATAGAAGAAATTAGCAAAAATAGTCTTATTACTTGTTTCCTTGTAAGTAGAAGCAAAATAAGGGAGTACCATAGGTTAAAGTGATAGTCAAAAGATGATTGTTATGTGACGAGTCCTGTGTGAGAAAGGTGTGTTAAAAGCTGAAACCAAAAAAAAAAAAAAAAAAAAAAAAAAGGAGTATCTCAAAAGCAATCAATTCCATGAAAAAAATTTAATTTAACATAAAGTGTGTGTTTTAAAGTGCTCTAAATTTGTTGTGTGGTAAGCTTTTCTCCATATCTTACGGCTTAGCAAATATGCAAAATTCCGTAAAAATCATCCAGAATTAAGTAGTCTTCAGAAGCTATTCCCAGAAAATTCAAGGTATACATTTTGTCAGATAAATATCTTTAAGAACATATATATTAATCAAAATCGTGAAATCCATTGTTGAGAAAATAAACATTTTCAAAAAATGTTCCATGTAAAGGATAGTTTGGAGAGGGTGGATTTTTCTTAAAATCTTCGTGTCGCATCCCTGGAAGATACTAAACTTAAATACCAAGTTTGGTATTTTACCGGCTCTTCGTTTTTGAGTTATCGTGTTCATAGACACACGGACACACACACGGACCTTTTTGAGAAAAAACTTTTTTTGGTTACATGGGACACTAAAACAGATATTTCCGGTGAAATATCGGTATCGAATTTTTGGGTGAAGTGCAGTACCTTTTCTATACACTATGTACATAGTACGTGTAGAGAAAGTAAAACCAAAAATATAGAATGAATTAGCTAACGCTACAGATCTAAATCTAATGGTATTATTGATGTGCTGTTTATGCTGAGCGTATGATCAAACAGGATTTCGTATTTAAAAGCCATCGTTGACCCCAACAATGCCCAGATAATTTGTTTATGGCACAAACATATCTTTTTAAAAGTGCAAAAATACCCTGATTCCTTCAAGAAAATAAGCTAAATAAAAGAGTTTTCGCATTAGGTTTCCTGTAAGACACTATTCCTATTTGTTAATCGGAGAGAACTGACCACGTCAGTGTTTAAAGTGAGAAAATGGTCTATGACCTGAATATGTATCAAGCAAATAGGCTTTCACTATAGCTTTTGCAATCATTTAGGAGTCTCCGCTTTAAGTCACTGCTCCAAATTGTTAAGCATATACGTTAAATATATGTGTTATTGTTAATGGTATTTGTATCTGTTAAGCTTTATCCTCGAGGCGATCGTTCAACGGAGGAGCCTTTAAAATTGTTATTTAAACAATTAAATAGGATTTGTCTGCTCCACTTATGAGTTGACCTCCTAAATATTTAATGCAGTGCCTCCCAAATTTATTTTATTCCGATGTAAATATTCACAGAATGCCTTCCTTCGAAAATGAAGCAAAGCATACATGTATTGTAAATGTAACGCTCACCTTGTGGTAAAGATCTCCGAGCAAAACTGTTGGTCTTTTTCATCATAAGTACTTGCTTCGTCTGCAGCATTTGAGTTAATTACTCATCAGTAGACGTCTAAGTTGTATATAAATGCATATTTAGTTATGTTTTTAAATTTATTGATTTTTGTCGATTTAACACAATTATATCGCGACTACAGTTACAGGAAATAAATAATGCATTGTTTAATGTCCGCTAAACTGTGGGGCTTCTTAACGTTGCTTTTTATTCAGTATTATAAATTAAACACACACATACACACATGCTTTCACTCCCACATTCACACCTCCAAATTCTGTGGGGATAGGGAATTATTCTAGTTAAAGGCTCCCCCCCCATCCGGGAGTCGAACCCGGTACCTCTGGGTGACAGGCAAAACAGTGACCTCTCGATCGCAGAGGCAGTAACTAAAGCCACTTGTTTTCAGTTGTAAATTCATACCATCAAATAAATGTCACCTTCCCGCCTCTATGAAGGAAACGTGTCTGCCTCACATTCAAGATGCTCTGAGTTACTCGGATAAGGGTTTTCCTGGGTTTTTCCTACCCAGAGAAGACGAATGTCGGTTAACTTTAAGATCCATACCCATGGGCTAATTTGAGCACATTTCACCCATTCATTAATCGTCCAATACTAGGTTAATGTATGTGGTTATGCTTCATATGACTTATCGTACTTGCAGCAGTGGCTGTTATATCTGCAGTCATCTATTTTTACATCAAAAGTAAATAATATACATTTTATTAAATACAAAATACTAAGCCCCATTTGAAAAAAAAAAAAAAATCTCACCCACTTGAGTGTCCTTTTTAAAGTATTTTTTCTCTGTAGAAAATAGTTTCGTGTAGGGCGTTAAAGGAACATATTAAACTAACCAAATACTGCTCGAAAACTGAATTACTGAAGTTTGAATCAATATGCTATTTTGGGTATAATTTTGAAGTTGTTTCTGGAAAAATAAGTATATATATACACACAAACATACCGGCAACAGCAAGAACAGAACATTAAAGACGTCACTACAATCATGTTGTCACATTTGCTCCCTTTTATTTCTTAAAATCGATACTAATTAAAATGCCTACATTTTGATGGCATTAACCCGTTCTCCAAATTGTGTTGGATTTATAATCTGGTTATCCTAGATATGATTAACTCAGGCATTGATAAGTTGTGACTGTTAGTTAACTACCTATTTCCAAGAGGTATGTAACTTCGATTGAACGCGCCCAATGGAGTCGTTTGTTGTATGCATATTTTAACTGAACGTACACGGTAAACTATAAAAAGTTTGGGAAGGTTAAAGTCTATCCATCCAGAATTTATCGACGGGTGATCGTAAGTTTGTTCGTTGCGTGTACTGGTAAGTACGATGTACTGTAGATAACGTAACATAGCAAATTCTAACATAATGTTGCGGGATCGGCGTCTCGTTCCAGCAGTGTCATCAGCTCCGGCATTAATGAATATTCCACTCCTAATACCCTAATTAAACTTATCTTAGGGATTTGTGGGTGAGGCTAATATTAAAAACACTGATATTCCCTTACGACTTGAATTTATTGTATCAAGGATTTAAACGGGCGGCTAGCTTATAAATAAATACCATCCCACCACTAACATTATTATTATTATTATTATTATTATTATTATTATTATTATTATTATGGAGCGTAATCTAACCGTCTGCACATCACTCCCCCACCACTCAAGCACGTGGGCGTGCGCACAACACAATAAGATGTGAACACAAGCTCAAGCGACATAGTTATATGAGAGAGAGAGAGAGAGAGAGAGAGAGAGAGAGAGAGTAACTGCATAAGATATCTGCCTTGCCTTAAATACTGATCCTGAGTGACGCCAACTTTCGCGTCATAACATATAACAGTATCTCTTATTGGTTCTTAGTTAGCTTCAACTCACAAGCTATGAGAACAAATTGTGCCTAGTTCTGATGGCATAGCGTGCACATGACGCGTTTGGAAAAACCCAATGTTTCCTCTCATTTAAACTTAATGCTTGCTTTGTCGGTTTTTCCAATTCCCCGTTCTACATAGAAGACAAGTCACTATTACTGTCTCACTTTTTATATGTCTGTTCTTTTCTATCTTACATTCTCTAACCTAAACCCTGTGCTCATTAGCAAGTGCTGCTTGGTGATCTGTTACCTGGAATTACGCTAGCTCGCCTTGTCTTAATTACATAAGTTACAACAACTTGCATTTATGCATGTTTCTACCCTTATATATTCACAATTATTGTACCTTGCTTTGTATAAGCTAATAATATTATACAATTTCTTTTTTATATATTTTGTGAGCATGTGGTATGTGCACCTACAATAACTGATATGACATACCATATCATAAGGTTTACAATTTAAAATAAGGTGTATATTTACCTTCTAATAAGGAATGAAACATGGAATTTCGAAGAGAGCCATCAGAGAGGACAAAGTGCACGGAGATAAATACTAATGGATTTACTTATAATAAGATGTGAATTTTTAAGAGTAGTGTTGTTACTGGTTCTGCACAATGAAATCTAGAAAAGCGAATATTTTTACTTTCTCTACGCGTACCATTTTTGCAGTGTATAGGGAAGGTATTGTATTCCAGTCATTGCCGAAATTTTTCCCGGAAATATATATTTTGATGTTCCCTGAGTCCAAAGGAATAATTTTTAGAAAAAGTTGAAGTTTATTAATGTTTATCTCGTTAGTATTATATACATTTTATTTTCAGAACAGGTAGAGAAAGGCATGTGCATGGAACACATAAAATGTGTACTATAGCAGACGATCTAACAAAAATGTAATATAATGAATTTACTCTGACAGGATACCACCCTTATGGCGACGACATTTTACAGGTGATCGCAGTATATTAACCGCATAACTTTTTTGTAAAAATCTGTCAGTCCTAAGCGGTAAGAAGAAACTTACATATTTCCCTGCAAGTCACATTATCATGGGCTCAATTAGAGCTTAGTAAATGTATCTGACACAGTTCACATACTACCCTTGAAAGGAAGGTTAACGTATAAACCGCAATTTACACACCCGACTTCACTTATGTACGGTTATCTACTAAACCTGATTAACTCATGTGGGCTACTTGTGGAAATTATGTGTAAAACAATGTTGAAGTTGTTTCATTTATTTTGTTATTAAACTTTTAACCATTCTTTAATATATAGCTCTCTAGAATGTGTAAACTGGAGTCTGAAAATGAGTTGGAAATGAACGCTGCAATAAATTGATAAATGGTTCGCTTTAATACAGCAACTTTTTTTATTTCAAAGCGATCCTGCGGGTTACATTTTAACTCACTAGGAGAACACCTGCAGGTTTTTTCCCAACCAACTGTACACGTTTAGTGCTTCAGGCTAAAAATATGTTTTTTACAACTCACATTACACTTCGCTCGTTGCATTATCATCAGTTGCAGATCTTCATCAATTTGACCTTATTCAGTACTCTGAATCTGAAAATTGCAATTGGACTACTTGTCTTCCGGCCTTCACCATTGTTGCCAATTTTAAGAGGCAAAGAAGTGTTTTTTTAAAAATTATGATCAAAATGCTGTTTTTGTGTGCAAAAAGTAAACTATACTTTAAAGTATATATCTGTAAGGTTTGCTCTCTTGGGGGAAATGTAACATATGTAGCACTCATTTTAGAGTCGTATTTAGGTTCAATTTCTTTTATTTTCCTAAATTCAAAATCAATCTTCCCCCACACAAATAAAGCTAAAGATCTAAACATTTTCCCCAAGATAGAATGTGTTTAATAGAATGGCTGATATTTTTACTCTTCCGTCTCGTACTATGTATCTACATAGTGTATAGAGAAGGTATTGCACTCCACCAAAAAATTCGATACCAAGATTTCACCGGAAATATATGTTTTAGGGTCCCCTGTATCCAAAAAAAAGTACTTTCAGAAAAGGTCCCTGTGTGTGTGTGTGTGTGTGTGTGTATGTGTTTGTGTCCGTGTGTTAGTGTATCCGTGTGTCTGTGTGTCTGTGAACACGATAACTCAAAAATGAAAAGGCGGTAAAATACCAAACTTGGTATTTAAGTTTAGTGTCTTCCAGGGATGCGACACGAAGGTTTTGAGAAAAATCCCCACACAGGTTTTCATTGGAAAGGGAAGAACGAGATACGTTTATATTCGTCGTAATGGCAAAAATGAGCTTTCGGCTCGTCTATTATAATAAGAATGTTGAATAAAATAGCTAATTAATTCTTGGATAATTTTCGAGTGTATATTGTGTTCAAAATGGCTGCAGATATGATTTTGTTTTTATTAATTTGTCGTGTAGGTAAACTGTAGTGTGAATGTAGAACTACAGTTGAGTAAGCTACCTCCTCAGTTGTGATATATTTGCCTTATTAAGAAAGAAAAACGATTCTTCATATCACCATACGCTTTTCCGCATTCCTCTAACTCGACAGACATGTGGTCGGCTGGCCTTGTAGCCCAATCGGTGAGAATCTTTTGCTTGTCAAGATGGTTTCTCATCATCATCAGAGGCTGGAGATATGAATGGCAAATAGAAGGTTGCTACATAGTTCGCCAAGGTAAACATCAATAGTATACGAGTGAATACCATTTCCATTAGTACCTGTTCCAAAGCAAAATCCGCCGAAATGACACAGATTATAAAGGGGCCTTAAAGTTGTGAAAAAAACTAGTCAAGTGTCTTTCAGTTTCATCTCTACTCGAAATTCCTCCCATAGAGGATCAAATCTCGTCTTATTGTGAGCACTCCTACCCTTATCAACCGTTGATTTAATTTTTCTTTGACGCCTCTTGTAAAAGCCATATTAATTAATTTATTTATTATTATTATTTTTTTTTTTTTTTTTTTTTTTGTAGTTTAACGTCCTTTAACCTGGTTGGTCATATCGGACGATGAATGAAATAGGTGAAATGATGCTCAAATGTTCTCGGGGTGTATAGAGCTTAAATTTGCTCGACATTCGTCTTCTCAGAATAAGGGAAAACCCCGAAAAAAAACCTTATTCGGGCAACTCACACTAAGCGAGATTCGAACACACGACCTGTTGAATGTGAGGCAGACGCGATATCACTCTCAGGCGGGCTAAATTTATTTTATCTATGATCATTTTATAGTGTTTTAAATTTATATAAAATATACAGAATGGCCCACATAACAATTCGCAGGTATATCTCTTAAATGAATAGAAAACCACCAAAAGTCAAGGATTGCAAATCCTATTGCAGTAAGGGGGTTTCCTAACTGTAATATGGAAAACATTTCCAAGGGTCTCTTTAAAACATCAGTGGTTTAAATGAAACTATGATACTCAATAAAGTAAGCAACATTTATTAAAACATTATTTAAATTTATTTATTGAGTTGTTATAGGATGCACTCATGGAGGTTAGTCCGGTTCCTGAACTTCAGTAGGAAATATAGTGAATTAAATAAAAGGACAAGAGCACTGCATGTCGTTAACTATGGTGATTTTCTACTGTGGTTCTTTAAAATTCAGAAACATGAAGATTATCAAACTGACAATATTTTCCAAAATAATTCCAAGTGTTTAAATGTTAATGTAAGATGCTTTGGAAATGCAGTAAAGTAATTAAATGTGATCAATTATGTAATTATTGACTGACTTTTCGTTTAACACTTTTTTTTTACCATTGTGTACTTGGGTAAAATATCAGGTTATCTGCTGAGAGAAAACTCTTATACAGAACATTCAAAGTATCAGTTAGCTATAAAAATAAAAATATACAATGAATAATATGGAATCCTTTGTTTTAATTACTATATAAACTGCATTTTAATCGAATCTGCATTTTTTTCTGTTTTCTTTCTTAGCTATGTGACACTCCAGACAAACGAAGATAACTTTACACATTTTCATAGAAAGTATTATAATATACTTACTATGTCTGTATATGGTAATATTTTACATATGCTATAATATAATATTGTTATATTACATTATTATTAATGTACATAATATTATATATATATATATATATATATATATATATATATTTTGTCAATTCAGTGTCCCATGTGATTTAAACAACGTTTTTGGAGATATTTTTATAAAAAGAGGTAAAAGTAATACATATTAATATAATATAAAATAAGAACCACAATAATAATAGTAATAATAATGATAATATAGATGTACATAAATGTTTTGACTACAGAAGTTTTTAAATCTTTGCCGGAGAGTGCCTAACTTAAACATAACATTTTAGTTTATTCTATATTTAATTTGTGTACTGAAACACAAACACAAGAACAATTCTTGGGAAGTAGGTATTCCAAATTTATTCGCCTTTTGGTGTTATAAAATGTGCATCTATGTGTAAAAATAAAATTAAATAGAAATGAATATATCTCGCAGATTTTCACAGAAAAAATAAATAATAGTAATAATAATAGACACCATCAACAATGTTTACTCTAAAGAACTGTTTTGGTTGAGAGTTTTTTTAAAAATCTTTGCCAGAGAAATGCCTGCCGGCCTTAAACATACAATTTTAGTTTATTTCACTTTACATTTTAATGCTAGTATTTACACATACACGCACACACACATAAACACGCACATACACACACGAGTATTTCTTGGCGGCCAGTACGGCTAACACCTCTATATATGCTGAAATATGCATAAATAACCTTATGGTTCCAATGAAATACTCCTATCTTAGGTGCCCGAGTCGTGAAGAAAAGGAAAATATCTATTTGCGAACAAAATTCAAATTATGAAAATTTTGGCGTGTTGTGCAGTTGCTTAACAGAGATATAAAACTTAGATGTTTGCATATAGTTCGAAACTCGAGCCCTTAATTCACACATCAACTTTTAAATATAATTTACACAAATTCAAATCAACTTAATATTAAACTGTATTACAGAATTGCTGAACAGAATGATAACAGCGTTTTATTTTTGTGATCCAATGTACTAACATTTAAACAAATACATTATAATAATAATAATAATAATGATAATATTAATAATAAATATAATAAATATAATAGTAATAATTTTGGAGAATAAACATTTTAATTCATAAATTGACTGTTGGTGAAAATTTGAATTTAAAAGTTCTAATTGCCATACTTTCCTCGAATATAGTTCTTCATAAACAATTACGTAGAATAAAGTCAGATGGTTGCAACACTAAAACCTTAACTACAAAGAAAAATGATAAAGTAAATGAAAATGATACAAACTTTTATTTTTTTAGCAATAATGTATTACGTTATGAATCCTTAAATCCAAAAATTTGAATAATATTAAGAAAATGTTTACTTGCTATTTTAGACCTTCCTTGAAGGAAGTATATTGTAAGCTTGCAAGGAACAGAAGAACAACTGCTTTTTGAGAATCATTTTATATAAAGAATAGAACATATTCCATATTGAAAATCACACGAGTATGAAGTGACAAAGAATGTGAAGAGATAACACTTCACACATAGGATAGGTGGAGGCAGACTGAAAAATACATAGCCGGGATTTGAAGCACGGATCTTCCGGTCTCTAGGCGGTTGCTCTAACCACTGAACTCAAATTCTTAAATGTTTTGTGATGACATACCCCAATGAAGACTTACAATGTACCTTAGGTTCCGGGCTTTGTAGTTAATCCAACTATCAGGCTAGAGATCACGTGGGAGATCCGTGGTTTAAGTCTCGGCTATGGCACTGAATTTTTCAGGCTGACTCTACCTATCCAACTCCTGCCCTACACACGGTTTGTGTGAAAAAAAAATATATATAATGTGTTCCATTCACATGACTTTCTCTACATCTCTGCGACAAATTATTGATAAAAAGCTTATGCTTCTATTTACTTCATTCTAATCTAGAAACAATTAGCAGAAATAGTCTTATCACTTCCTTCTTTGTAATTAGAAGGGAAATAAGGGAGCACCATAGGTTAAAGTGATAGTCAAAAACTGGTTGCTAAGAGACTGAAGTTCCTCTGTTTCTATGGATAGGAGGTAACAAATTCCTGTATGAGAAAAGATGTTTTCCAAAGCCGAAACCAATTAAAGGAACATCTCAAAAACGATCAACTTCACGAAAAAATGTACATAACATAAATGATGTGTTTTCACGTGCTCTACATTTTGTGTACGATAAGTTTTTGTCCATTTCTTATGGTTTAGGAGTTATGCAACATTTCGTAAAATTCGTCCAGAAAAAAGTAGTCTTCAGAGGCTATTCCCAGAAAATTCAAAATATACATTTTATTCGTTAGGTGAATATCTTTAATATACGATATTTTAATCAAAATCGTTACAATTATTTCTGAGAAAATCAACATTTTCGAAAAAAATTCCTTGTAAAGGATAGTTGGGGGTGGGGGTATTTTCTTGTAAATCTTCGTGTCGCATCCTTGGTAGATACCAAACCTATACAAAGCTTGATTTTTAATGGACTTTTTGTTTTTGAGCTGTGCTGCACGGACATTTTTGTGAAAATACTTTTTTTGGATTCATGCGATCTCAAAACATGTATTTCCGATGAAATCTCGGTATCGAATTTTTGGGTGCATTACAATACCTTTTCTCTACACTATGTACATTGTACGTGTAGAGAAAGTAAAAACAATATGTTTCAGCCATTATTTGTAGACATTACGCTTGTGCACTTAGTTGCGGTTTAAATTGTCCTAAGACCAAAACCACAAAATTGACAATACTGATCCCGTAGCTCAGAACACCTCCTCCTGTCGAGGGGTCTCTGATTCGATTCTCAGCTGGGAAATTTTCTCCTGCTAAGAATAGTCCATGTCTCCAGAGTCTGGAACTATGAACGAGATTGTGAATGCGTGCGTGATATAATGAAGGAAAATAGAAACCCAATGACAACAGTTCACGTGTTCCAAAGTTCAAATCCGCATTATAACCGTGCAGTTAAGGACGAAGTATATATGCAACAATTACAAATGTATATAAATAATACTGATTTTATAACTTTTCAGAATTCCCGCTATAGGGTTTTTATCTTTATTTTGCTGAATGTTGACAAAATGTAGGTCAGAAACCCTCAAATTATTTTACATCAAACCATTTGAATGTAGAGTAGATATTCTTAATACATGTTAGTTTTTATAGAACAGATCATGTTATCAGTTGAAGTTTATTTATCCAAAAGGCAAATGTATGGATCGCTCATACTGTTTATAAGATGCATTTTATAGGCAGTAAAACTGATTTATTTTCTTCAATCCTAAAGTAATTAACCTCTCTGTTGCTACTTAAATAGTTCTTCATCTTATAGAATGTCTAGCTATAAATACATTTTTTTTATGTTGTGAAATGTGAAGAAACTTCCAATGCTTCAATCTATATTTAATACAAAAATACAATTTTTAAAATGTATCACAGTAATGCAGCTTGTAGTTTATTGCAGTTTTATAATGCATTAATACATATCTGATACATACATATTCTGTTTTACTTAATTGTAAACATTTTAATATTACTAATAGAATCTGGATGATGGTAGTCCCAAATAAACTTCATAATAATGTATGAACTTTAATACTAATATACACAAAGCTTTGATTGTGGTACACTATTTTCAAATAATGCCTTTAAACAAAGGTAAAGAATTTAAAATCTCCAGGAATGCGGGTTTTTCACGCCTTTTATTCACTCTCACCATCAGTGATATGATGACTGAAAATAAACAGAATAAATAATCTTGAGAAGTACAATTTGAGAAGTTACACTATTATTAGCTACTTTTAGAATAAATCAACAGTTAACAATATTATGCAGTGGTAATAGTTACAACCTAAACACTAAAGGAATACTTTTTTTTTTTTTTTTTTTTTTACACTTATACACATCTTACCTTAGTGTGTGTGAAAAGACACTTCAACGCTTGATACATGGGCATGCATTTTCCTTCGCCACCTAGGGAAATAATTGAACGAATTTTAATACATGTTTCAGTTCTATATGCTAATTTTACTAATTAACGTAACCATGGTAAAGGGTTTGTACCATAAAATATACAAGGTTGTTCAGGAATTGCATATTCTAATTTGCTAGATATTTTACTGTTTATCCAAATACGATAAAATCACTTCAAAGAAATGTTCAGTAATCAATCATGAAATATGGAATACACAATATGTAAGATGTGCATGTATATTACTAAGTTTATGCCACAAGCTACGTAAATAATATTAATACTTTTGCGAAGTTTTAGGATTCTAGCTTGAGTGACTAAAAATTTTAATTTTTATTGAGTAATGTATTTGTGGTAAATGAGTTTTGAAACAAAAGCAGATGCGCTCCATTCACATGAATTTCTCTACATTCTCCAACATATTATTGTTAAAAAGCTTATTCTTCTATCTAGTTCATAATAATCGAGATAAACATTAGCGGAAGTTGTTCTTATTACTTGGTTCATTGTAAGTAGTAGGGTGCTATAGCTGTTCGGTTAACAAATAATATGTTTTCTATACCATGCCAATAAAAAAAAAACATAAGCAGAATTATTTTTATTACTAGCTCTTCTGGAAGTAGAAGGAAAAAAAGGAAATGCACAGACTATAGCAATAGTCTTGTCCTTTAAAAGCCGGTCGCTATGTGAAACAATTGAAACTCCAATCTCTTTGCTTGCAAGGAGTAAACAAACAAGAAACTAGAAAAAAAATGTCTTCCAGTTTGAAAAAAGTGTGTGGTTTAAAATTGAAACCAATAATCCGGTATATCATGGAAACGGTTACCTCTACAAAAAATGTATATGAGATAAATTGTGTGTTTTAATGAGATCTATATTTTTTGTGAGTAAGTTTTTGTGTATCTCTTACGGTTTGCCAGTTATACAAAAGTCAACCAGAAAAAAGGGATCTTCCGAGGCTATTCCCAGGAAATTCATGATATAATTTGTGTTTGTCATAAAAATATTTTATACATACGGTATTTTATCAAAATGTTAGAGCCATTTTTCAGAAAATCCAAGTTTTCGAAAAATGTTAAGGATAGTTTGGATATGGGATATTTTCTTGAAATTCTTCGTGTCGCATCCTTGGAATGTACCAAACTTAAGGAAGTGGAGGAGTAAGATGTGGATTTCCCAATCGGTTTTGCACTTTTTTACATGCATGGTATATTGTATCACAATGAAATCCAATGAAAATCGAGGAAATACCCAAGTCCCCGTAGAACGTTTATATTTAGTTAGTGGTGGAGGATTTTTCTAAATATTCGTGTCGCATCCCTGGAAGATAATAAACTTAAATACAAACTTTAGTATTCAACCAACTTTTTGTCTTTGAGTTATCGTGTTCATAGGCACACTGACACACGGACACACACGGACCATTTTCTGAAAATGCTTTTTTGGATACAGGAGACCCTAAAACACCTACTTCCGGTGAAATTTCGGGGAAAGAACTTTTGGGTGGAGTGCAATACCTTCTCTATACACTATGTACATGGTATGTGTAGACAAAGTAAAACTGATTAGTGTGATATTTGAGTTCAGCATCTTCCAAGTATATGACACGAAATTTTTCAGAAAAATGCCCTAACCCCAACTAATCTTTACATGCATACATTTTCGAAATTTTGACTTTTCCAAAATTACTCTAATGATTTTGATTAAAGCCATTTGAATGAGAAATAAAATAAAATTAATATCTTGAATTTTAGGGAATAACTTCTGAAGATCTCTACTTCTGGATGTCCCTTGTATAAGTAGTAAATCACAAGAGGTAGAAAGAGAGAGAAAGAGGAAACTATTGCAAAGAATCTAAATCTCGTTAAAACACACAATTTATATCATATACATTTTTGTGGAGTTCATGCAATATTCCTTTTATTATTTTCAAGTTTAAAATATTTTTCTCAACTGGAAAGTTCTGGTTCGATTCATATGTCGTCGGCGTTCTGGAAGAAATCAGCAAGTCCAAAATCTGTGTTTAGAAATACAGCGACTTTAAAGTTTGGCTTAGATTTAGACATTCATTATGTCATTATGCAACACTTAAAACATAGTTTATAAACATGTACTCATTTTACATATTATTCTAAGTATGACTGTATTCCTTTTTTCCGTAAATATGTGTAACATTCTTTAAAATTGTCAAAATATTGGACTAAGTGACATCTACCTGAACAGTGAAAGGTACTTTAAAGGAGATAGGTAGCCCACTGGATTATTAAACAAGACTTTGTTGTTTTATGATAAATATATTAGCTGCTGCCTTCAGCAGTTTTTACAGTTTTTAATTCCTTAAACCCTTTGTAACTTTGCTAACATAAGGTTCAGTACACCGATAAAAAGTGTAAGCCTAAAAAGCTTTACCTCAGTTTGCAACTCTATTTTGAAACTCTTTAACCACTAAAATTTAAAACTTTTAACACATCACTATTATTTTGAAAAAATTAAAAAACATGTCTTTATCGTTTGTGTAGTTAAATGTACTCCGATCCAAACTAATTACTGTTCTATCCTTCAGGTTCACTATCACATCCGATAGTTGGCTCAGGAATTCTATCATCCACTATTTTTACTTTCTCTACAAATGCTATGTACATAGTGTGTAGAGAAGGTATTGAATTACACCCAAAATTTTATACCGAGATTTTACCGGAAATACATGTTTTGGGTCCCCCTGAATCCAAAAAAAGCATTTTCAGAAAAAGGTCCGTGTGTGTGCGCCTGTGTGTATGTTTGTGTGTCTGTGTGTGTGCCTGTGGACAGCATAGCTCAAAAACTAAAAGACCGTTAAATACCAAACTTGGTATTTAAGATTAGTATCTTCCAAGGATCCGACACGATTTTCAAGAAAAACCTCCACCCCCAACTACGCTTTACATGGAACCTTTTTCGAAAACTTTGATTTTCTCATAAATGGTTGCAACGATTTTGATTAAAATATTATACAGAGTTACTACAAAAGAAATAAACAACTTAACTGCCTGTAAAACAAAAACTATTAGAGATAGCAACCTAATTATTTTGGAGGTATGTTGAGGAACTCTCAAAGTTTCGTGTGTTACTATTGGTAACACTGTAATGTTTTGTTTGTTGTTGCAGAAGCTGAAATGGCGGAAAATCCTGTGGAAAAGGCATATTGCGTGTTGGAATTTGCTAGAACGCAATCAGCAACTGTTGTCCAACGACATTTTAGAACACGTTACCACAAAAATGAAATGATGCGCTCACAAAAACCAGCATCATCTTCATCATGTCGCAACATGTCGATGCAAAAGTCACGCCGTATGACCTTATCTTCTTCACTCAGAAACTGCAACATCTGTAATCTGTAAGGCATCATGTGCAGTCGCTTCCGCAAGATTTTCCATACAGTTTGCTGTGGAATTTGTAATTGCATGCTTGCCCTAGATGTCGATTTCTGTGGGATTCTTATGTAGGCAGAACGAACACGTTCAACGTTTTCTTCCGAAATTCTTGGTCTTCCCGAGCTCTTCCCTTTGCACAAACATCCCGCTGTCTCGAATTTTCTATACCAGTCGTAGATTGACTGTCTAGTCGGTGGCGTTTTGTGGTAACGTGTTCTAAAATGTCGGACAACCTGAGTATTTTCTTAAAATGTTTTTAGATGTTGTCGATAAATCTTTTCCTTTAACTCAGTGTAAACCTAAACGGTTAGATGAGCACAATAAATGGTATACAGATGAACTCAGGATTTTAAAACAAAAATGCCTTTATTATTATGATCTCTGTGAGTATTTTGGGTTCTCACAACTTAAACATACATACAATGAATTAAGAAAACAATTCAAATATACTCTTAAAACAAGTAAAATCAATTACTATTCCAATTTAATTAATAACAGTTGCATCCAATGTTTTTAAATACCAGTTCCAAATCTCACAAGATACCTCTTAATTTGTCTCCAGACTGTTTTAATTCATTTTTATTGATAAAGTCGATGATATTATTTCTAATTTACCTCATGTTAATCATGATGCTTTTAACTTTTTGGATAAGTTACCCAGAACAACGAGAACCTTCCGGTTCAGTCATGTTAGTATTGAGCATGTCTATCTTACCATTTTAAAAGTTAACAACAGTGCATGCTTAGATGTTTATGACTTGAATTAAAAAAATTTAAAATTGGCAGCGCAATTTATTTGTAAACCTTTAACTGATCTATTTAACTATTGTATTGATTCATGTGAATTTCCAGGCATTTTTAAAATTGGCAAAGTGATCCATATTTATAAAAATGGGGCTACATCTGATTGCTCAAACTATAGGCCTATGAGTATATTGCCAATTATGTCAAAGGTTTTTGAAATTATTTTAAATAAACAAATCACACACTATTTTGATGAAAATTCGTTATTTACCAATTGCCAATTTGGCTTTAGATCTTCTTGCAGCACAATTGATGCTCTAATTGCATTTATGACAAAATGTTTTAAATGTATTGATAAAGGTGATTTGGTTCATAGTAGATTTTTCGACTTAACAAAAGCTTTTGACACTTTATCTCATGAAATGTTGTTTAAGAAATTAGAATTTTATGGTTTTGACAAGAACAGCTGGAATTTTATCAAATCTTATTTTTGTAATAGACATCAGTCTGTTTGTATAAATGGTAGTTACTCTGATTTTAAATTAGTTAAGCATGGTGTCCCACAGGGCTCTGTGCTCGGCCCTTTATTTTTTATAATTTATATTAATGACCTCCCTTTTAACATCCGAGATGATTGCCTAAAAACATATTTGTATGCGGACGATTTGGCAGTAAGTATCTCTGTCAATTTTGATGCCAGTCTGCATGATAAACTTGATGCACTTACTGAAAAAATCGATAAATGGTGCAAATGCAATAGTCTTGTTCTCAATGAAAACAAAACAATTGACCTCACTTTTAATATTAGTTGTCCTGTTTTTTTAACTGAAACTAGTATAACATTTCTAGGCTTTCGTTTCGAACCTGGTCTAGGTTGGCGTTCACATATTAATTATATCGCCAATAGAGTATGCAGAGATATATTTATGTTACGTGTTTTAAGAAATAATGTGTCTTCCAATGTTTTATTATCAGTTTATTATGGAAAAATCCATAGCTATTTGAGTTATGGTATTTTATTTTGGGGGAACCATGCTTTAGCTAAAAAGATACTTTTGTTACAGAAAAAGGCAATTCGAATTTTATGTGGTGTAGCCCCCAGAACTCATTGTAAACCTTTATTTGTTCATTTGTTTTAGCTTTGACTTCATTGTTTGTGTTCCACTGCCTCTTATTTGCTAAGAAAAATAGTCATAAATACAATCTATGTTCCGAAATCCATCTTCATCACAGCAGAACTAGTTCCAATATTTTCATAAATTGATGTAAATATAGCAAGATAGAAAATTCCTTTGAAATAATATCATTAAATATATTTAGCAAACTCGGTAACAGCATTAAAACTCTCTCCATTGAATCTTTTAAGAGGTCAGTGAAGCGCACTTTGATTTTAAATCCATTTTATTGTTTGGATGAATTTTATAATACTGTCAATTGTTTTCGATCTTGTTTGTATTTGACGTTGCTACACAATGTACTTTGTTCTGGCAAATAAACTTATCTATATATCTATCTATATATCTATCTAATTAATACAAACATTATAATGAGTGTCCCTTTTTAAGTAGCTTTACATGTCTTATCTTACTACTCTTTCTCTTACGATCATTTCACGATTTCATTTCTCGTTCTCATTATTCGATGTTTTGTGTATTTATAAGGTATGTTTCCATAATTTTATATTATATTCGTAAATAATTTATTATGGTAAATTAATTAACAATCCTTGTGAGGGTGTGATGGTAAAATAATAGTAAAACTCTACAAAAGAATCTTATGTGTTCCATTCACTTGACTTTCTCTGCCTATTCTATAGACAAACTATTCTCACAAAGGAATGTGCTTCTATGTACTTCATTTTAATACGGCTAAACACTAGAAGAAATGGTCTTACTGCTTAACTCCTTATAAGTATAAGGTAAATACGTTACTAAACTAGGCTAAAATCATTTTCAAATCTTTTAAAAGCCATTAAAATTGGCTCTTTTTCAATGATCAGGAGAAAAGCAAAAGAATGCGAATCAAATAAGAATATCCCCATTTGAGGAAAATTTAAGTAGCTTAAACTTGAAATCAATGGCGGAGAATATCTGGGAAATGTTTATCTCTACAAACACCTATATATGTCATAAATTGTGTGTTTAACCGAGATATACATTTTTGTACAATTGCTTTTATTATATCTCTTACGGTTTGACAGATATGCAGAAGTCATTCCGAATGAAGAGGATATCAGAGGCTATTCCCAGAAAATGGAAGATATACTTTATATGTCATGTAAATGTGTCATATACGGTATTTTAATCAAATTGTTGCAGGAAATGTGTAATATACGGTATTTTAATCAAATCGTTGCAGGAAATGTGTAATATACGGTATTTTAATCAAATCGTTGCAGAAAATGTGTAATGTACGGTATTTTAATCAAATCGTTGCAGGAAATGTGTAATATACGGTATTTTAATCAAATTGTTGCAGGAAATGTGTAATATACGGCATTTTAATCAAATCGTTGCAGGAAATGTGTAATATACGGTATTTTAAACAAATGGTTGCAGGAAATGTGTAATATACGGTATTTTAATCAAATCGTTGCAGGAAATGTGTAATGTACGGTATTTTAATCAAATCGTTGCAGGAAATGTGTAATATACGGTATTTTAATCAAATTGTTGCAGGAAATGTGTAATATACGGTATTTTAATCAAATGGTTGCAGGAAATGTGTAATATACGGTATTTTAATCAAATCGTTGCAGGAAATGTGTAATATACGGTATTTTAATCAAATGGTTGCAGGAAATGTGTAATATACGGTATTTTAATCAAATCGTTGCAGGAAATGTGTAATGTACGGCATTTTAATCAAATGGTTGCAGGAAATGTGTAATATACGGTATTTTAATCAAGTTGTTGCAGGAAATGTGTAATATACGGTATTTCAATCAAATCGTTGCAGGAAATGTGTAATATACGGTATTTTAATCAAATTGTTGCAGGAAATGCGTAATATACGGTATTTTAATCAAATTGTTGCAGGAAATGTGTAATATACGGTATTTTAATCAAGTTGTTGCAGGAAATGTGTAATATACGGTATTTCAATCAAATCGTTGCAAGAAATGTGTAATATACGGTATTTTAATCAAGTTGTTTGAGGAAATGTGTAATATACGGTATTTTAATCAAATTGTTGCAGGAAATTAAAAATTTCGTAAGCGTTTCCCATAATATGTAGTCTTAGGTGGGAGGAGTTTCTTTAAAACTTTAGTGTCGCATTTTTGGAAGTTAGATATTATGTTTAGTACTAACCAACTTTTTGTTTTTGAGTTAAAGTGTTCACAGGCACATGGGCACAAGAACACAACACGCTCACGAACAAATACGGAAATTTTTCTAAAAAAAAGCAAACCTTTTGTGGATTAAGGGTACCTTAAAACACATAAATCAGATTAAATCTCAACATCGAAATTTTTGGGTAGAATGTAATACTTTTTCTATATGCTTATAGTAGATACGTGTAGAGAATCTAAACATGCAGATAGATATTGATGTCACCCAATTTTGTTAAATTTTGTATTATTTTTCTTTAATTACGAATTTATGATATATCCCTTGCTATTTATTGCAAGTTTCAATATTTACACTTCTTAAATTGGAAGTCATTATTCGTTTTTCTTTCTTCGGGTCAAGAAAAGGGAAGGATATTTCAAAACCATCACATAGGGACCCGCTATTTAAAGATTTAACTGTAGCACGTACTTTTACTAAAATGAATTGTTGGCTTCAGGGATCAAGGGACATGTATTTGCAGTGCTATCTTCACATCAAAGTTATGGATGTAATAAAATGTTCCTTGCAGTACATTTGTATTCTTTTCGGCTAGGATAAATAGGAGGGGGAAAGGCGCCACTTTATGCAGGAACTGGTCTTTCCCCCTCTTTTCCACCTGCTGGCCGAAAAGAAAAAGAATAGACTGTACTACTGTACGTAGTTGGTAGAGAAAGTAATGATGTAGAGGTTAATTTAAAATTGAGTCAGCAATAGAAGTAAAAAACCAACAAAAAAGCTGATGTGTTACATTCACCTGACTTTCTCTACATCTCTACAACAAATTATTTTTAAAAAGCTAATGCTTCTATGTAATTCATGCTAACCGAGAAAAAATTAACAGAAATGGTCTTATTACTTGCTTCCTTGTAAATAGAAGCGAAATAAGGGAGTACCATAGGTTAAAGTGACAGTCAAAAGTTGGTTGCTATGTGACTGAAGCTCCTTTGTTTGTATGGACACGAGTTGACAAATTCCTGTATGAGAAAAGTATAAGTTTTTTAAAGTTGAAACCAAAAAACAAGGAATAACTCAAAAACAATCAACTACACGAAAAAGTATATATAACATAAAGTATGTGTTTTAAAGTGCTCTATATTTTTTGTGTGGTAAGTTTTTGTCCATCTCTTACGGTTTCTTCCAGAATAAAGTAGTTTTCAGAGGCTATTCCAAAAAAAGTCAAGATATACATCTTATTTGTCAGGAAAATATAATTAATATACGATATTTTAATCAAAAGCATAAGAGCTATTTTTGAAAAAATCAAAATTTTGGAAAAAGTTCCGTATAAAAGGTAGTTAGGGGTGGGGGATTTTTTTGTAAATCTTCGTGTCGCATCCTTGGAAGATACCAATCTTAAATACCAGGTTTTTAACGATCTTTCCGTTGTTTAGCTATGCTGTCCACAGACACACACACACACACACACACACAGACACACATGCACACACGAACCTTTCTTCTGAAAGTGCTTTTTTTGGATTCAGGGGAACCCAAAATATGTATTTCAGGTATCAAATATTTGGGTGGATTGCAATACCTTCTCTATACACTATGTACATAGTACGTGTATAGAAATGAATATGAACTTTTATATTTTAAACCACGCTTGATGTCATTATATGAACAGGTATTTTAATTACTCTACACGTACTCTATACACAGTGCTGTATTTCAGTCTCCGAATGCCATGTCGAAATTTCACAGAAAATACACATTTTAAGATTCCCTGAGTAAAAACAGTGAGAAAAAGTAGTGTGTGTGTGTGTGTGTGTGTGTGCGTGTGTGTGTTTGTTTGTGTCCGTGATCAACATAAATGAAAAATAGCAATAGCTTAGTTACCAAACTTGATTATTAAGTTCAGCGTCTTTCATGGATGCAACTCGAAGATTTTCAAGAAAATCCCCTTACCTTTAATTACGCTTTACATGAAAGATGTAAATTTTGGTTGTTTCTCAAAAATGACTCCAGCAATTTTGATTAAAAGACCGAGTATTGATTAAAATGCTTACATGACAAATAAAATCTATGTTGCATTTTTTAGGAATAGCGTCTCAAGATCTCTTCATTCCGAAATAAGTTTGCGAATGTTGTTAATACGTCAACCGTACTACACAAAAATGTATATATCCCTAAAACACAATTATATGTTAAATAATTTTTAATTTCCTCTACTTAGTACATAATACAGAGTTAGAGAAAGTATAGCATTCCATTAAAAAATTCTATAGTGACATTTCACTGGAAATACACGTTTTAAAGTCTCCGGATTCCAAAAGAGAAGCATTTTTAGAAAACGGTTCATGTGTGTGTATGTTTGTGTGCTCCAATTTATTTGTTAGCGCTGTAGCTCAAAAATGAAAAGCTCGTTAAATATCTAACTTAATCTTTAGCTTAACTTAATATTTCAAGGATGCGACAACAAGATTTTCAAGGAAATCAACCCATCCCATACTAAACTTTACATGGAAAAAATTTCGAAAATATTTTTCTCAAAATTGGCTCTAAGGATTTTTCATTAAAATACCATATATTAAAGATACTTATATTACAAATAAAGTGTCTATCTTGAATTTTTTGGAAATAGCCATTGAAGACCTCTTCATTCTGAATGACTTTTGCCTTCTGATAAACCGTAAGAGACAAACAAAAATTTACTATACAAGAAATGTAGAGCTAGTTAGAGCACCCGCCTCTCACAAACGCAACCCTGGCTTGCTCACAGGCGACCGCGTGTAGGATTTGAGGTGGACAAAGTGGCGCGGCCATGTATCATCAGTGTAATAGCCTACGGTATATATGTAGTACAAGTGGGCGTTAAACACTATCAAAAGAAAAACTTGGTTTACATTTTAAAATAATTACATTTTTCTCATACGAGAATTTCTCAATTTCTGGCCATAATACAGAATGAATTTTAATGACGTAGCAACTCTCACTTTTTTCCTTCTACTTAGAAGGAACTAAGCTTTAAGATCATTTCTGCTGATGTATATAGAGGAATAAGCGTTTAAGAATAATTTGTTGCAGAGTAGTAGAGAAAGTAATGTGAATGTACACGTCAGTGTTGTTAAATTACAGAACAGTTACGGTTATTGTTTTTGGTAGTTAGTAAAAATGTGCGTCGGTATTATTATTATTATTATTATTATTATTATTATTATCGTTTACATCGTAAGCTATATTTATAACATTAATTCTACATAACTGCTACTGTCACAAACAGTAACTTAACCATAACTTAACTTGTAATCTAATCGATAAAGTTTAACCTTTAAATTAAGTGGGCTTTTTTACTACCTATCTTTTTAACTTGTCTACCACTCGTTATACAGGTAGCATTCCACCCAAAAATGGATACCGAATTTTCATTTGAAGTCCCTGAATAAAACTTAAGTTTTATGAAAATATCTATGTGTGTATATGTTCGTAAATAACAAAACCAAAACACGAACAGTGGGTTATACACCAAACTTGCAATTTATGTTCAACATCTTCCAAGTATGCGATAGAAAGATTTTTTTTTTTTTTTAAAAATACACCTCATCTCAAAATATCAGTTACATAGAAACATTTTCGAAATCCTTGATTTGTTCAAAAACAGGTATAACCAATTTGATTAAAGTAACAAAGGTTTAAATCATTTTATGACAAATGAAAAGTATATCTTGAATTTTCTAGGAATATCCTCTTTGATTGCTCCTGAAGGACTCCTGCATTCCCTGAGAGATACACAAAGCCTTCTACGCAAAAATGAAGATCTCGTTAAAGCATACAATTTAGGTCAAATTGTTTGAGTAGTTAACCAATTTTAGATCTTCTTTGTTTTTGGCTAAAATTGTCTTGTATTTATACTGTTTCAAATGGGAAATTTTTTCGTTATTTTTCCCTTCGTCATGCAAACAGAACGGAATTTCAAAACCTTCACATAGCAACCTAGTCTTAAAAGTTTTGATTATCACTTAAGCCTTTTGAATAACCTACAGTGTCCTATTGTGTCTACAGTCAAAGTTGTTGAAGTATGGGTAGATATTTTTACTTTGCATGCGATTTTTACTTTCTCTGCTACATAATTTATACATAATAATTCCATCCATAGAAAAAAATCCCTCTCTGTATGTTTGTGTGAGGTTGTGTTTATGCCTATGTGTTCGCCTAACTCAAAAACAAAAAGTAGGTTAAGCACGAAATTTGTTAATTAAATTCTGCATCTCCAAGGATGTGACACGAAGATGATCAAGTAAATCGCAATCCTAACTGACCTTTTCATGTAAAAAGCTGTGATATTTGATTTTATCCAATAACGTCTTTAAAGATTTTGATTAGAATATCATATGCTAAAAATGTGTGACAAATAAATATCCATATTATGTTTTCTAGGAATAGACTGAAAAGAATTTTTTTCATTTTGAATGAATTACTTATAATTTGTAAGCGTAAGAGATAGAAAAATGAAATGAAATGGCCGGTTATTTATGGACGCTCTTTAACTGCTTTGGTTCTCAGCGTCCCAATAAGAGATAGAAGTAAAGACTCTCTGCTCAAAAATATAAATCTTGTTTAAATATCACAGTTTATATAAAATATAATGTTTTGCTGATTTAAACATTTGTGAATTTATTGGGTTGCATGGTAAAGTAATTTATACTGTTTAGTTGCAAAGTCATTCTTCGTTTTTATTTTTCTCGTATTTATTGAAAGAATACTGAATTTCAAAATCACTATATCATGACTCACTCTTAAATAACTTGACTATTGGTTAAGTCTACTTTGTGAGCTTGTTTTCTTTATATCTACAAGGAAATGTGTAATGCAAACATTTCTGTATTTCTTTATCTAGATTAGTATGAGTCAAATACAAGAATAGGCTTTTGTAAGAATATTTTATTAAAGAATGGTACAGAAACTCATGTGAATGTCACATATTCGATTTTTATATAATATTCAATTAATAAAATGAATTGGTTTAAAAGAAGAATGCCCAAAGTGTCCTCTTTTTGTCTTCCGACATTATTTGTGAAGGAAACGAAGACTTGTGACGTTGCTGTTATTTTGGAATGTTATTTTGAGTCTAGTATTTCCTGAGATGTAAGGGTGAGACAGTACTGAAAAGAACCATTTTCATATCTCTAGATATTTATAGTTTTACATGGCAGTGAAGCAAAGCCCAAATTTGCTGTGGCTAGAAAACGACATTAAAACCGGTTGACAGTTAACAGTTATATGAGCCTGAATTTTCTACTAAAGAGTTTATATTCCACATTGTTTTCGCTTAAGTTAAATTGTACGTCTCAAATATAATTTTTGTCTGCTTAGTGCGGTGGTAATGCGGCTGCTTACAAAGTGGGAGGTCCGTGTTCGATTTGGGGATTTTCTCCCGCTGGGAAAAGTGGTCCGGGGTGCACTCGGTCTCCTGAGGTCACAGGGCCTCTGAGGAGCTACTTGAGGAAAATGTAGCGGCTGAAGGTTGCGTAGACCGCATTAGCCAGTCGGGAGGAACTCGGGGCACTAACCACATCGTGCCCTCCATCACTGTACCCCATCTATGACGCATGTAATGGGCAGAGATGGGGGACGCAGCGGCCGGTGATAAGTGTTGGCTGAATGAGCAGCCTAAAGTTGAGTTGGTTTAAATACAGATTTAATTATTAAGCAATAGGTAAAGCAGTAGATAAAATCGGTAGTCCCTAAGCTGTATCACAAAACAATCAGCTTAATAATTTAGAATAACCTTGTATTAATCTGCTGATGCTTTATTTTAGGTGATACCTGACAATGCGCAAGCTGATATGATATTTCGAGCAGCATCTGGATCCCAGTCATCGACCCATTCTCTTCTCATCTCAGCCTCAACTTCTTGAAATACTCTCTGCTTGTTCAGCTGACCATCTTCAGTAACCTGTAAATACCAAAAAGTTCCAGGAAAGTTTTCCTCCTTCAAGATATATCTTTCCTGGATGATGTTTCCAGAATTAACTCTAGCTAAGAACACAGAAAGAAAACAACAGTATACTTACAAGTTGAGAGCCCTCCATGAGACACTGAACGAAGCACTGTAACATAAAGATAAAACAATTTCAAATTTAATTAGAAACAGCAGAGATGCAATTTCTTAGACCAATATCAGATTACACGTTAAATATACAAATATAGGAAGAGTTAAATGTATATAAATTAGAGAAGAAGATTAAATGATATTAAGTACCAATGGTTCCAACACATAAGAATAATGTATGGCAATAGATTAACAAAACAGGCACTAAATTATAGACCAAAAGGACGGCGCTCAATAAGACATCCTAGAATCAGATGAGAAGATGACTTTGAGCCAGAACGGGCAATATAGCCTATTCCCGAAGTGAAAGAAGAAGAAGAAGAATTTCAAATTTATAAGATTTTAAATGCAGTGAGCTGTGGTAAAATGATATTTAATTTAGTGAACTCAATAAGTGTTTTGTAATTTCATCATATACTGGCTGTTACAGAACTCAACCATTAAATATTTAGGGCTTACAAAGGAGGGTTAGGCGAGTATTTTGATATAGTTCATTTATTAAATTTGATTAACATTTTTTATGTCTTTCTAGAAAAAGATAAAAATCAATAAAACGTGAGTATGCCATTAAGAAACCCCCCTAAATTTCTTTTATTTGCAGGTTATCTTGGTCATGTTGTTTTCATATATTCCATGTGAGTACCTCAAGAGAATTTTTTAAACTCTAAAGCGAGAAATTAAAATCGGGTTCACTCTACGTACGCCGTTGTTTTGGGGAAAAAAAAAAAAAAACTCTTCTTGATGTAAACTCTATATCAGTAGCTTCGCAGTTCTGGACTTTAATTACCTCAGTATTACTACTCTAACTTCTTTTTTGTTTCTTTGATACGCATGATTCTCCAAGTGTGACATCGAAAGGGATTCCGCACTGCCGTCATTGGCTTATTGTACGTCAGACACCAGGAGCATAGGATGAGGCTTCAAAGGGCGGTCGAAACCGGACGTGGAAGAGGAGTCATCGTGTAGGGTCCCTAATAGATTACAAATAGTTCTTCATCTCGACGCGGGGAGATTTAGGAGCCCGTGCTGCAGGTTTGACCAAACCCCTTGAGTCTACAAACGATTTCTAATGCCATCCCGTTGTCAAGAGCTGTATTTTCAGAGCGCATTCAGCACCGTGTCCTCGCCGACATTTACAACCCTGAAGGAGACCAGTTGGGATGAAATGAAGATAAAATGAATGACGGGAAGTTCGGGGGATGAAGAATCCTCCCCAGTATTTGTCTAGTGACTCGGGAAACCCCCCGAAATAACCCATAAGTCAAGGAGGTCGGCCGCGGGAATCGATACCTCCCAAATGCCAGTCTCAGACGAAACGCCTGAGCCACCTGGCTCGGTGAGGTGGAGATGTCAATGGTCCACTGGACTATTTTTCCAGAAAAACAAAGTTCTAACTTTGAAAATATGTAGCTTCTGCAATAATAAGTATTTTCGCGTTTTTGGAATATAATATTTAGAGTAGTATTATTAATGTTATCACTAGGAATTTCAAACCAAAATAATTAATGAAAACTAATAGTTTGCTGTTTTTCCTCACAATATGAGCAGGAGTTGGATACGTAGAGTGAGACTGAAAAAAATTAATTGGGCAGCCTGAATTGAACCACGGATCTCCCGGTATTCTTTCAGCTGCACTAAAAACTCAGCTACCAGCACAGTCAATTGACTCGCATGTTTCTCGGTAAACTTCAAGGACTCTCAAATTATTTTTGAGATGTCCCATTACAATGGCGAAAGCGCTTTAAGTCTCGGGCTTCATAGTTTAGCCAACTATTTCGTTCAGTAATGCATAAGTTCCTAAAATATTGGGTGAAAGTTCATCCCGGCGCTAGGATCCGCCGAGCAGTCGCCGTACGAGCTTCGGGTCTCGTTCTAACGCACCCTCCCCTCTTCCCCGCAATGCCGACTCAACATCATGAATAGCGTCTATTTGCAGTTGCCTCGGTAGCGCAGTAGGCAGCGCGTAAGTCTCATAATCTTAAGGTCGTGAGTTCGATCCTCACCCGGGGCATTTATTTTTGACTCACCCAATATGTGGAACCTCTGGAACTGGACAAAAACTGAATTTGAAAAACTGTTCCAAACGCAGATACGTACAGAACTAAATGGCCTATTTCACCAGTTGCAATCTAGAGGCACAAACTATGAATTTCTACAAATATGGTTTGCCACGGGGTACCAGTATTTTGTGTTCTCAGAGACAATTAAGAACGTCGTCACTTTCAAAAGGCTGTTGAGAAAAGAGCGACTACACTTAGCTAAATAAAGGTCCCCCGTGCCCGCCTGGGTAGTGTGGTGGTAGCGTGTCTGCCTCACATTCGCTTAGGGTGAGTAGGATAGGATAACATTTTTTGGGGTTTTCCCTTATCCTGAGAAGACGAATGTCGAGTAACTTTAAGCTCCATGGACCCCGAGATCATTTGAGCATCATTTCACCAATTTCATTCATCGTCCGATATGACCAGCAAGGTAAAAGGACGTTAAATTAAATATATATATAAAAACGGTGCCCGGCACAGATGTGTGACAAGGAGCGAGAATCTCTCTTATTTACAGTTTTCTTGCAATTAATGTGTTGTTCTTGTATTCTTTACAGCAAAGGAGAATCCATATCACTGAGCTCTAACGGTAGATATCATCACCAGATTCCCAGTGCCGTTGTTTCTACCACTGCGTATGGAGCATCCAAACCAGGGGAAGATGGAAGGCAAGGAGGGATCAGTTAGCACCAGTGTAACCAGTATAACTCAGTGAAATTACCATGGTTATCTGAGTCAATTATTGTTCAAGTTTATATCCTTGATTTCTTATACTAAAAATGTAATTTTAACTATAAATGGAAATAAGAAAAATGCACGTCATCTGTCCATGTGGCATACACCACGCACCAAGAGGCATATCTGAAACATTATAAGAAAATGACAAAAATACATTTATGGAAAGGAAGTTGTTGAGAATATGCACCTCAGCATCAATCAAAGTGGCAATGCAAAATCACGAAAAACCTTAAGTTGGTATATCTGTGAAAATTGTTTTATAATAAATATATAAATATATCATACAATATAAAATCATACAATTTCTAAGCTTTAACGAAACATATCATTTTCCTCTCTTGGCGCACTTTAGCTCCCAATTAACTGAAGCTATGACTGGATAGGGGCAGTTTGCAAATATGCACTTACAGCTTTAAAACTTATTTTCTCGTAAATTTTTCCATCACTTTTGCATACTCAAAATTTTCCACAGGATGCAATTTTTTACTATTTTGTTTCAAAAATTGTATACTACCTCTTACAAGAAGAAAAAATTAGTCATATATTTTTTCGAAATTTTAAGGAATATATAATCAGAGTTTTGAGATAAATAAAAGTAATAATACTGTTATATTAATTAAAGCTACTATAACACTAAATGTTTTAAACTCATTTCATCTAAAATTGAATTATTTCAGGCAAATAGTTTCATAAATGCAACACTTAGCAGTTTTTATTAGAACGATGAATTTAGACAACAAAAAAGAAGTATTTAGCACGCAAGCCTAAATTTTGATACGCCGTAAAAATACTACTATCATTATGTATAACAAGTTGATATAAAACATACTGTGAATTTTCCAAACTTCATAGATGCATCACGTTAAGTCAGAGTGCGCGGTCGACGGGAAGGAAAGTACTAGTTCCGAAAACTGCTGGTCCCCATAGCCGCGCTCGCTAAAGTGACTCTCTTTGTGGCTTCGTGGTGCAGGGGATCGAGGTTGAATCTCGACTTGGGTATGAGTGTTTATGTGTTTGTGTATTTGTCATAAAATAGAAAACGGTTGTGAAAGAAAATTTAGGGAAAAGGAAAAAAAAATGAGGAATAAGTAAAAGGAATGCAGCGGCGGAGTCCCGACCAGACTGAGTCGCACACTTACACAGACAATACCTCGCTTAATATCTGTGATATGTTGTTTAATCTCAAAGAATATATCCAGAATACTTATACATTATATGTATATCATCATGAATACTGACGGCAGGTATAATAATCCTCTTCTTCCTCACAAGGCTGCCGTTCCGAGGATAATTGTATGCTTCCATCTTCTCCTTGGGCAAGGTCATGTTTACCAATGCTTAATATGCTTTACACTAGTTGCCTATGGCCATTTTCTCTACAGGATATTGCCAGGTATTCCAATTCCATCAATGGTTAAATTCATATTAACTAGAAATTCTACACAAAGCAATTTCGATGCACAGCTCTTACAAGACTGCCGTTTTACCATTTATTTAAGATATTTACATATTTAAAATATAAATCATACATTTTTTGCAAATATGTTGCGGAGTTTTTCATTAATGGAGTTTTATAATCTTATAAACTGGTGTGCTATAAGAGATAAAAGAAATTATTACACAAAAGTTTTAAACTCAATAAAACACTTAGAGATATTATACATCTTAACAGTAAATACATAATATCAAAGAATGGTTTAAAATAAAATATTAATTTTGAGAATTACTAATGATCTTTTATTTGAACTTTTATAAGTAATACTTTTTTTGGTTTACAAGGCCATTGTTTTATCTTTAAACTATTAAAACGTTTATTCATTCTCTTCCTTCAAGGAATTTGCATATGTTTATTTAGAGGTTATATGTCTTGGATCGGTTTGTGAGGGGTGTGTTACGAAAAAATGAAAAAAGTTTTACCCTACGCAATAAGTTTTTCAATTAACCTTTTGTTATTAGCTACTTTCGATATATTATTTGTTCTTTTTTTGAACTTTAAAATATCTCCCACCCTTTTGAAGAAATTATTACCATGGATTTATTTGTCGTGCTTATTCAAAGTCATTTTGTAGTCAGTCAATTTTATATATGTATATGTAACATTTTAAGTATATTCTGTATCGCTGTTGAACCCAACGAAATATGTAATAATAGAATTTATGATTGGGTATAATCTGAAATGTATAGAAGAATAAGTAAGAAAGTGTGAACAAGAAGCGGTAGAGAAACTCGTAATGTATACAATGTTTGGTTTATTAAGTTTTTGTCGCAGTGATATAAAGTACAAAATCCATTCTTGAAGAAGAGGACTTCACAATATTATTTGGTATCTTTAGTTATTTAACCTCTTATTGGGGAAGTCTGTCTCTCTGTTTTCATTATTTATTTATTCTTTTTGCCCATCTTGTAGAACTTGCCCATCTTGCACGCCCGCAGGACTTATAAACAAGCACTTGGGGTCACAGACCTGTTGAGGTTCAGAGGCTCTTGATCAGAGAAAGACCAGGATGAGTGATCAGCCTAATGCCTGGTATGAAAGTGAGGAAGTGAATTATATGAAATAACGCTGAAATGGACGGCAGGAAATTTCTTTATGCGGCATTTAGTGGAATGAATACTGGGGAAACCCGGAAAATCGAAACCACCTGCCCCCGATGTCGCTTCGTGCACCACAAATCCCACATGCTCTGCCCTGGTGTTAAGAAAATCAGGACTCAGAAATAAATTTTTAAAAAAATATGTTTATAGGTAAGTAAAGGGAGTTTAGCATTGATAATGCATGAAACCATCGAATTAACACCTTTTCACATTTCTTTCAAACATTGTGTTTTTCCTTTTGTGTAAACACAGTAACTCATAGATCCGAAATATTCAGCCCACATTTTCCTCTGTTTGTTTATTTGTTTCCTTAAACGTGCATGGGAGGGTGGTGCATCAAAACCAAAACAAAAGGTAAACAGAGCCAGAATTTCTATTCATCATAAAGATAAAAACGTTTGCTTTTTAAAACAATGATTGAAATCTGTGGAACACTTCATGTCACTGATTCGATATTTACCAATTAATTACCGCTGTTTAAATACCTGAAATTATTTGACATTTGCATGTCCATCACACAAAACGACCTAGATTTGTTGTTATTTGTTTTGCTGTTGATGGGTTGACAAGTTTGAGCCGGAGTTTGTATTTGTGGAATATTGAACTCACCCGGTGATTCTCATTTGTTTCATCCTTAAGCGTTATGTCGAACTCCTCACTGTCCTCTGTGCCTTCTGCGGCATAAACGAATATATCTGAAACATAAGAATAAAGTGTACACTTCTTGTATCATTTTCTTTTATTCTTTTAATTGTTCCATATATTACCCACCTGCTTATCTGCGATGGTCATTTAACTTTGGAACATTTTGCCATTGGATTTCATTTCTTTATGTATTATAAATTAGAAAAATTCTGATGTGTTCCATTCACATGACTTTCTCTACATCTCTGCAACCAATTATAGTTATAAAGCTTATGCTATTATTTACTTAATATTAATGAAAAAAAATCAGCAGAAATAGTTTTATTGCTTGCTTCCTTGTAAGTAGAAGCGAAATAAGGGAGTACCATAGTTTAAAGTGATAGTCAAAAGCTGGTTGCTATGTGACTGAAGTTCCTTTGTTTGTATGGACAAGAGTTGACAAATTTCTATACGCGAAAAATTTTTCAAAGCCGAAACCAAAAACAAGGAATATTTCAAAAGCGATCAACTCCACGAAAAAAATAATATAAATTGTGTGTTTTAAGGTGCTCTACATTTTTTGTGTGGTAAGTTTTTATCCATCTTTTACAGTTTAGCACTTATGCAAAATTCCGTAAAGTTCATCCAGAATAAAGTAGCCTTTAGAGGCTATTCCCAGAAAATTCAAGATATACATTTTATGTATCAGGTGAATATCTATAATATACTACATTTTAATCAAAATAGCTAGAGCCATTTTTTAGAAAAACAAAATTGTCGAAAAAGTTGCATGTAAAGAGGAGTTGAGGGTAGGAGGATTTTCTTGAAAATCTTTGTGTCGCATCCTTGGAAGATACCAAACCTAAATACCAAGTTTGGTTTTTAACGGACTTTCCGTTTTTGAGCTATGCCGCCCACAGACACACACACACACATACATACAGACACACACGGACATTTTTCTAAAAAAGCAGAGAAAGAAAGACATCTGATGTGTTCTATTCGCATGACTTTCTCTACCCGTTCTACAAAGAAGCTAATCTTACAAAAGAGATTATTTTATCTATCGAGATAAACATTAGCAGATTCCTTGTAAGCAGAGACGAAATATAGCTAAAGCGATATTCATATCTCTATGTGAACAGTTCAGTTTGCTTTGCATAACCTGCAGTAAACAAAAGTGACACAAAAGGAAATGTAACCCCGTATGAGAAAGTTTACATAGTTTAAACTTGAAATCAATAAAAAGCAATATCTTGGAAACAGTCAACTCTATAACATGACATGCATTTTATGTTTTAACAAAATCTCTATTTTTATGAAGAAGTTTTTTGTCCATTTCTTATGGTTGTTAATTATGCACAATTCAGCAAAATTCATCCAGAATGAACAGGTCTTCAGAAGCTATTCAAGACGTAAATATCTATAATATACGGTATTTAATCAAAATCAGTAGACCTAAATTTGATCAAAATAACCTTTTCAAAACTTGTTCCATATGAAGGGTTATTTGTGGTGGGGGATTTTCTTTAAAAACTTCGAGTCTGATCCTTATAGGATACTAAATTTAAATACCAAGTTTGGTGTTTAAGTCATCTTTGAACTGTTCTGTCCACACACACACACAGGGACCTTTTTTTAAATATGCTTTTTTTTTAGGACTCAAGGGACTTCAAAAAAATATACTTTCGGTGAAAACTCAGTATTGTTAATTTTGGGTGAAATAAATACATTTTCCATACACTGTGTAGAGAAAGTAAACACACACACTCACACGTTGTCGTCCTCGTGGTGTAATGGTTACCATGTTAATTTCACATATCCAGGGTCGCGGAGAACGATGAATTTTTTCCTGCGTAAAATGAATAGCATGGCTTCCATCAGAAGTGAAGTAAAGCCGTTGGTCCCATGTAGTAGATTTACGGCATGCAAAGGAACCTCAAGTCGATAAAGAGCCTCTCTGAGTATAATAGCGTTGTTTCACGCCCAATATAGAATGGAACGCTGAGAAGCACAGCAGTTAAAGACCGCCATAAATAAAACTCCATTTCATTTCCATACACACACACACACACACACACACACACACACACACACACACACAGAGTCACAGGAGTTGGATAGTAAAACCTATTGTGTGGTTCAGCGAGATCTCATTTTCTGTGTATAAGTTTTTGTCCATCACTTCCGGTTTACCGGATATGAAAAAGTCATCAAGAATGAAGAGTCCTCAGAGGCTATTCCCGGAAAATTCAAGATATACATTTCATTTGTATCAAAATATCTTAAACATGTGCTATTTTAGTAATTATCGTTAGAGCAATAACTAAGGAAATCAAATGTTTAAAAATGTTTCATGTGAAGGTTAGTTACGGTTGACGATTTTCTGAAAAACCTTTGTTTTGTGTCCTAGGAAGATGCTGATCTTAAATACCAAGTTTGGTATTTGACGGAATTTCAGTTTTTGAGTTATGCTATCACACCGAGATTCCACCGCAAATATTTTTGAGGACCAGTGAATTCAAAAAAACATTTTTAAAAGAAAAAAGTAAGGTGTCTCTATATTCTGTTTGAGTGCGTCTGTGGTCAGGATAACTAAAAAAAGTCATTAAAGACTTAAGTGAAAATGTACCTTTACAGAAAAATACTCCCCACCCAAAACTCGCTTTACAAGGAACATTTTTGGAGCTGTTTGATTTTCTAAAAACGGCTCTAAATTATTAAATTGTCATACATTAAAATATTTACATAGCAAATACAATACGTATCCTGTATTTCTTTGCAATATTCATTGAACTGCTCTTCATTCTGAATGATTTTGCTTAACTGGTGGACTGTAAGAGACAAAATCAAGGAACACAAAAACTGTAATTCGTTAAAACAACTATTTGTTATACACATTTTTTGAAGAGCCAACCATTTCAAAGATATTTCCTGATTTCGTATTAAATTTTAAGATATTCATTTTTTCTCAAACGGAAAGCTCTCATCCGTTTTACATTTCTTTTATTTTACTCCTAGCTTTAGATGGCAATCGCATAGCGGCAGCTTTTAAAAGAGTTAACAATGGCGTTAGCTTTGTGTGTTCCCTTATTTGCCTTCCACTTATGAGCTAAGTAGCAAGACCCTTTCTGATAACGGTTATCTTAATTAGCATTATTTTGATAAAATAGTATTCTTTTTAGGAACGTTTAGAGAAAGTGATGTGAATGAAACACATTAGATTTTTATGAAATACGATGCTTATTTTACTTACTAATAATTAAGCGGTTGAAAATGAAATTAAGAATGCTTTGTGAAGGAGTGGGTAGTGAGAGGCTTGTAGAACTGCAAATGATTTTAAACAACCTTGCGTGTTGTTGCAAATGATCATCGTCATCCTGTACGTATATTTTATTGCTCATAAAAAGAAATAAGTTAAGAAGAAATTATATAAGGCGGCACAGTGGGCGAGTGCTTAGACCTCCCGTATCTCACCAGGGAGGTTGGGGTTCAATTCCAGGAAGCTGCATGAGGAATTTCTAGCGGACAAACGTTTATATGGTGGGTTTTCTCTGGTTTTCCCATTTTTCCCGGCCATTATTCCTCAATTTGTTATATGAATGCCTTTCCTAGCATCCATTTCTCCTTCATTTCATGTAATTTACTTCCTCACTCTAGTATCTTACTTCGATTCGATGCCACCTTCTGAGTTCTGTATTCTTTGATTAAATACGATTTTTGCTGATCTAACCCTAAGCACCCATATTAAGTCCCATGTTAAAGAGTAAGCCCGCTAAGTTATGGCGGTACAGTTTTGAAATTTAACCAAAATTGTAAAAAATTAAAAAAGCACCTTGTTTCATAATGAAATAATGTGAATTATAAACTTTAAAAAACCTATATCGTTTTTCCCACTTGGCGAATTTTAACGAGCAACTTAAAAAAACAAAAAAACAATAAAAAAACAAAAAAACAACAAAAAATCGGATTTGTTCCACTCACATAACTTTCTCCACATCTCTGTGACAAATTATTGTTAAAAACGTGTTGTTCTTAACTAATTCATGCTAATCGAGATAAATATTAAAAGAAATTGTTATACTTTTAAGTAGAAGGGAAATAAGAGAATACACTAGAATAACCTATAGTCAAATCTTCTAAAGGCTGGTTGTTGTGTGACTGAAATCCGTTTCTTTGCATGGCCAGGAGCTGAAAATTTCCTGTATGAGAAAAATTCTAGGTATTTGAAAAATAAAACCAATAACAAAGAGTATCTCGGAAATGGTCAATTCCACGAAAAAATGTACATGATATAAATTGTGTGTTTTAAGAGATCTACTATTTTTTGAGTAGTAAGGTTTGTACATCTGTTTCGATTTACTAGCCATGCAAAGTTCAGCAAAATTCATTCATAATGAAGAACTCATCAGAGTCTAATCCCAGAAAATTCAAAATATACATGTTATTTTTCATGTGTGTGTTTTTAATATATGGCACTTTAATAAACCTAGAGCCATTTTTGAGAAAATCAAAATGTTCTAATTTTTCCCCCTTGTAAAGAGTGGGGAGATTTGCCTTAAAATCTCCGTGTCGTATCCGTAGAAGACGAAAACGAAAAGTAGGTAAAATACCAAACTTGGTATTTAAGTTTAGTATCTTCCAGGGATGCGACACGAAGATTTTGAGAAAAATCCCCCCACCTCCAACTACCCCTTACATGGAACTTTTTTCGAAAATTTTGATTTTCTCAAAAATGGCTCTGACGATTTTGATTAAAATTTCGTATATTAAAGATATTTATCTGACAAATGAAATGTATATCTTGAATTTTCTGGGAATAGCCTCTGAAGACTGCTTAATACCTGGATGAATTTTTCATAACTACAAAACCGCAAGAGATGGGCAAAAACTTAACCCACAAAAAATGTAGAGCACGTTAAAACACACAAGTTATGTTATATACATTTTTTTCTTGGAGTTGATCGTTTTTGAGATATTCCTTTTTCTTGGTTTCAGTTTTGAAAAGCTTATACTTTCTCATACAGGAATTTGTCAACTCCTGTCCATACAAACAAAGGAACATCAATTTGTTGCAGGGATATAGAGAAAGTCATGTGAATGACACACATCAGATTTTTAATAATAAGAACACATACTATATTTAAAATCTGCTGTGTTTTATTCACATAACTTGGTCTAGCTGTTCTGCAAAAACCTTTTCTTGCAGAAGATTGTTATTTTATTTACAGCAAGGTGATTGAGATAAAACATTACCTACAATTGTCTTATTACTTATTTCCCTAAGTAGCAGCGGACTAAGGGAACTAATATTAAAACGATAATCAAATCTTTTAAAAGCCAGTTGCTATATAAAACAATTGAAATTCTATTCGTTTTGCTTGCTAGGAGTAAACACAAGAAAGAGGAAACGATAGATGGCATTCCTTTGAGGATAAAAGAAAGATATATATGTCATATGTATATATGACATAAATTATGTATTTTAAGCAGATATGCATGTTTGTGTAGTAAGTTTTGTCTATCTCTTACGGTTTACCAGTTATACAAAAATTATACAAAAGTCATTCAGAATGAAGATGTCTTCAGAGGTTATCTCCAGAAATTTCCAGATGTATATTTCGTTTGTCATAAACATGTATTACATACATGGTATTTTAATCAAAATCGTTGGAGTCATTTATGAGAAAATCAAAATTTTCGAAAAATATTCCAGGTACAGAGTAGTTCGGTGTGGGGGTATGTTTCTGAAAATCATTGTGTCGCATCCTTTATAGTTGGTATTTAACCGACTTTTCGGTTTTAAGTTTTGCTGTCCACAGACACAGAATGAGATAGACACGCATCTCTTTTATTATTTTTTTTTTTTGAATCAAGGACCCTGAAACATGTATTTTATTTTTTAGTGGAATGCATTATGCTTATTCTATTTACTATGTCCATTGCAATACGTACTAGAGAAAGTAAAAATATGGCTTTGTCCGTTCACATGACTGTCTAAGTGTTGAGAGCAAACTATTCTTACAAAATATCACACACACAAATTATATGACATAAATGGGTTGTTATAACGAGATCATTTTTCATACAGTAAGCTTTGTCTACCTCTTACGGTTTACCAAGTACTCAAAAGCCATCCAGAATGAAGAAGTGTTCAGAGGCTACTCTCAGAAAATTCAAGATATACATTTTATTTATCATGTAACTGTCTTTAATATGTGAAAGTTTATTCAAAATCGTTAGGCCATTTATAAAAAAAAATCGAAAATTTAGAATAATCCTCCATGTAAAGAGTAGTTTAGGTTAGGGGGATTTTACTAAAAAATGTCATGCCAGATCCCTGGAATATACCATGCTCAAATGCTAAGTTTGGCTCATAAACTATTTTTTTCTGAATTATGCTGCCCTCACACACATACACTCAAATTACAGATATATGCATATTAATGGGTCCTCAAAATATGTATTTCCGTTGAATTTTGGGTGGAATACAATACCTTCGCTACATAAGTGTATGTACATAGTGCATGGTAGAAAAAGTAACAACCACAAATGTTTCTCCAGAAGTGCAATGGCAGGAAAAAGTTAGTCCGTCACTTTCACAGAGTATTGTCTTAAGATTATATTAGCTTAAGTTGCTGTTTATGTTACATTTTTATACACCACAGTGGGTGATATTACAGAAGTTTCATGAATAGCAGTGAGCAAACAGACGGAAAACTGTGCCTTTTTAAACGCTTTGTTTCACAAATTCAATAAGGTTGTCCATGCGAATCTCCATCACGCATTCTGTTTGTACGGCCTTCATTTAACTGACCTCTAGTTTGTACTTGACCAACATTCATTCGTAAGTTTCAAGAGCGCCAAGGTTTTTAACTTGAGAATAATTACAAATTTGTATTACTTTTTGTTCGTGGTCATACTAAATCTCTGGCTATAATGAGCAATATTAAATTGGTAACCCAGAAATATGTCAACGAAAAGACATATTTGAGGTTTCCTTCAAAGATTGGGTCTAAAATTACCTGTTCCGGTCTTGATCATCCATTCACCTCTTACGAGATCTGCCGATTTTGGCCGAGATAATTTATTATTAGATATTTTATTATTATCATTATTATTTTTAGTATATTATTATTATTATTATTATTATTATTATTATTATTATTATTATTATTATTATTATTATTATTATTATTATTATTATTATTATTATTTATTTATTTATTTATTTATTTTGCTAATCTATTTTATTCCTTCAACATGATCTTTCGGTTTCATTCTTTTAGACTTTACTAATGTGCACAATATTCCTGGTTATTAATTATTGATATGTGCTGTGGCTGCACAAAGAGCCTACGATCCTTGATTCTAGTCCTGGTCATTGGATTTTATTTCCTTAATTCTGCTTCTATTACGCAGTCCGCTTAAACACGACCAGAGTGAAAGAAGACTCATCAAAACAAATTCTGTGATTCAGAATATATGTTTAGCTGTCTAGTTCCTGGAAAAATAGAACAGCAAGTACAATGAGTATTTAGGTGTTATTTTACCAATACCTGCCTTAGTAATTTTAGAGTTTCAAGAACACATTTTTACTATAACTTGTACGTACAAGCAACTTTCAGGATAGTATTTCATGGAATCTTGTCCGGCTATAAGCATTATCATTTCGTCTTCATTTTTCGCTTCTTTATCTTCTCGTCGTCTATTCTCCTCATCGCATGTTTCCTTTTTCCATTTCTTTTTCATAATACATGGTACATAGGTAGAGAAGGTATTGCATTCCACTTAGTACCGAGAGTATATAGGAATATACGCTTTAGGGTCCCCTCTATCAAAAAAAAAATATTTTTATAAAAATATCCGCGTGTTTGTACGTGTGCCTGTGAACATGGTAACACAAAAACCAAAACTCTGCAAAATGTCACACTTAGTATTTAAATTAAGCATCTTACAGGATGCGACAAGAAGATTTTGAGGAAAATCCCCCTCCTATCTTTACATGGAAATTTTTTGAAAATTCTGATTTTCTCCACAATGACTGTAATGGATTTGATTAAAATGCCGTATATAAAATATATTTACATGGTAAATAAGATGTTTATCCTAAATTTTCTATACGGGTATGTATATTCTGAATGAGCTTTACAGGTAAACCCTAAGATATAGACAAAACTTCCCACGCAAAAAATGTAGATCTCGTTAAAACACACAGTTTATGTCACATATATATTTTTTTCGTAGAGTTGATAATTTTTTAGATATTCCTTATTATTTGTTTCAGTTTTAAAATACACAACATTTTCAAATATGGAAATTTGTCAGTTCCTGGTAATGAAAACCACATGGCAACCAGCTTTGACTTCGCTTTAGCCTAATGTATTCCCTTATTTTCCTTCTGCTTACAAGAAGAAAGCAAGAAATAAGACCATTTCTGCTAATGTTTATTTCGATTAGCATGAAGTAATAGAAGATTAAGCTTTTTAGCAATAATTTGTTACAGAGATGTAGAGATAGTCAAGTGAATGGAACACATCAGATTTTTGAAGAAGTTTTATTATAATTATATAGTAGATATAGATTAGTCAAGCATGAAGTAGATACTGTTTATTAGATAATTGAGTCATACTTATCAACATGAATGTCCGTTGATTTCCCAATATATTTCCATAAGCGCATTGTACGTATAATCAATCAGCTTTCAAGTCCGGAAGTATCTCATTGAATCTTGGCCAATTCTAAGAATTATCATTTCGTCCGGTTCCTTTATCTTCCTGAATCTCTTCATCCTGCGTGTCCTTTTCTATTTTTTTTTCTGGAATGAAATGGAGACTACTAGCTCATTTCCAATGCCCAGCAAACAAGCTATTGATGGCCCTAGCAGCAATCGCTCACTTCTTTCATACTATGCTTGAGTTCTGTAAACCAATGATGGAAACCTTCTATTGCATTTGTGTGCTAAATTTATTTGAATGAGAGAATTAGTTTATTATTATAGACATTTCTTACATTCAATATAATAATATGCCTTTCTGGCTTTCTTTTGTCTTAAGATTTGCTTGTTCCTTTGAACCTTATACACACAAACACCTGGTTTGTTTAGTTTATATTAGATAATCTCAATATTTTTTCTGCTCATTTTCTTCTCCTTGCACTGTCTCAAAATTATCTACCATTTCTCATGCACCTTTCCTTAATATTTTTCATAGACTATTCTATTATGATTATTTTTTTTTTTCTTAAACTGGTTAGCCATGTCGGACGATGAATAAAATTGGTGAAATGTCATTCAACACAAGTCTTCTCAAGATAAGGGAGACCCTATCAAAAAGCCTCACCCGGGTATCTCAAACTAAGCGAGATTCAAACTTGCGACCCGTTGAATGTAAGGCAGTCACGCTACCCCCTCATTACCTACGCGGGCTTCTTCTATTATTATTGTTATTATTATTATTATTATTTGTTAATATTTTATTTTTTTAATATTTTTATTTGTATAGCACCCTTTAACTTCAATGGTCACATCGGAGGCCTTGACTTGTGGAAAAACTCATATTACTGTAGCTTTAGAACATTAAGTTAATTATTAAACACGCACACACACAAACACACTCATTCACTCTCACAATCACACTTCCAGACTCTGCAGGGGATAGGGAATAATTATGATTAAAGAAAAATTTTCCGCCCCAGCCAGGTATCGAACCCGGGATTATTACTGTTAAATATTCTTATTGCTAATTCTTGTTTATCCTATTTACCAAATCTCGTTCACTTCTACATATCTCTATTTCCTTGCACTTAAGAACACAATACAGCAGTTCTGATTTTCCCCACACATTGGGCACATGTTAATATAATAATTCCCTCTGTCCCATCATAATTTTAACTCACCTGTTCTTGCCTAACCATATACATTTCTCCCCTTTTATCAAATAAGTCCACGTATTATTGGCGCAATCTGATTTTAGATTTCTGTATAGTTTCAGCGAATGTTTATCATCTCTTAAACTACTAAACAAATCTTGTTTTTCAATATTATGACCTTGTTGTCTAATATAACGGTTCTCACGTTTGCCTTAGTATGCGAATCATCGCAGTTGGAATGAGTAATTAATACGCAAGAGTAGCACGACGTAATAGGATCCTTCGTAATGGGAGACTCTTCTCGCAATATTAGGATTCTTCTCGATATTCGAAATGCTGTCCCAAACTTAGGCTTCCAGAAGATTCCAGGAAGTTCTGTGACATTACTTTCTACTTGTAAAAGGAGAAGGGATTAAAGTGCGGGTGTTGTGTTGCGAATTGTACTCAGTCGTGAGTGGCTGAAGAGTTGGTGGTCAGTGTGCGCGTAAAATCGCCCTCCGTGGTGTAATGGTTACCATGCTGACTTCATATACCCAAGGTCGCGGGTTCAAACCCGGCGGAGGACGATGGATTTTATTAGGGCGTAAAAATCCTTAGATTGGCTTCCTTCGGAAGGGAAGTAAAGCCGTTTGTCCCGTGTAGTAGATTTACGGCACGTAAAAGAACCTCAAGCCTGATAGAGAGGCCTCTGAGCAAAATTAAGCGGTCTTTCACGCCCAGTATAGAATGGGACGCTGAGAACCACAGCAGTTAAAGAGCGTCCATAAATAAAACTCCATTTTTTAGTGTGCGCGTAACATGGATGGTGTGTAGCTGTAAACTGTCCACGCGTTGAAAAGTCAAGTAAAATATTTGCAGTAGTGAATGTTAGACTTTTTGGCAAATAATTTTCAAGTAAATAAACCAATTTATTATAGTATCCTCATATTTGTTTTCACTTCTCTTAAGAAACCTTATTCCTGCCCAGGTTCCATCCCAAACATTTCCCATTCCTATTTCTTCAAAAAATGTTCCCATCTTTGCATACCAACTGAACCTCCAATCAGCTATTTATTGATTTAACAAATAGTCATTGATAATGTATCCACTCCTCAACGTTTCCATCCTTTAATTCCCTTTCGATCACCAAAAGTACTTGATTAAACATTTTCTTCCCTTTTATACAAATACTAATTGTAGCGTTACATACTTAAGGCGCAAAACATTCAGGTGAGGCATTGCTCCAAAATGTGCCGTAGATATGAAAACTAACAACGGTCTTAAGCTTCGTTTAAAATCACTAAAACTTGTCAAATAAAATGGACCAGAAAATTAGATTAATGGTTCGTTCTGTTGCATGAAAAACATGTAGATTTCGTAGATTTTGCGGAAACATACTAATTCTCTCCCAAATGATTTTTATTATCTCTATCATGTATGCACATTTGAATAGAGAAGGTATCGTACTTCCCCATTATTTCGATAACGAGAATTGTTTTGAAACCACTTGAATCAAAGAACAATATTTTTAGATAAAGGTCCCTGTATGAGTTTGTATGTGAGTGTGTGTGTGTGTCCATCTGTCTGTAAAAGCACAAATAAGAGGCAAAGTACCTTAAATACCAAACTTGGTATGTAACTTCAGTATATTCCAAGGATGTGACATAGGGATTTCCAGGAAAATCTCTCCATCTCAACTACTTTATATGAAATACTTTCGAAAATTTCGATTTACACAAAATTACTGTATCAAATTTGATTAAATTTTCGTATTTTAAGATATTTTCATGACAAATGAAATGTGTATCTTCAATTTTCTGGGAAAAGCATCTGAAGAGCTCTTACATTCTGTATGACTTGGATGACTAAGCCATATTAGATAGACAAAAACTTAAAACACAAAAATGTACGAGCACATCTCGTTAAAACAAACTATTTATCATACATATTCCTTTTGTGGGGTCACCATTTCCAATATATTCCTTTTTAATGGTTTCAATTTATAAAATACGTATACTTTACTCAAAAGAAACTCATAATTGTTTTCATATCTCTAAGAGAACCTAATTTCAATAATTTACTAACGACCACACTTCAAAAGATTTCAGATCTTTAGACTACTTCATTCCCTTATTTTGCTCTACTTATAAGGAACTAAGTAACAAGGAACTCTGCTAATGCTTATTTCCATTAACATGTAGCAGATAGAATAAGCTTTTGTAAGAATAGTTTGTTTCGGAATAGGTAGAGAAAATCATGTGAATGAAACGCTTAAGGATTTTTATGATATGGTGAAATTTAATGCAGAAATGAAGTTTAAATATTCTGACATACCTAGTAACTTTATGCTGGTCTATCAACGGCCAGAAATAGTTAATGCCATTTGAATACAGAAATTAGAGATCGTGGTTTAAATTCCAGCTATGGCATTGATGTTTCAGTCTGACTCTACCTATACAGCTCTGTCCTACACGGTATGTGTGAAAAAACGTTTAAATTAACACTAATTGATTATAATAGTTAGCTGAATTATGAATCCCAGTACTTACGGCATTATAAGTGGCCATTGGGATATGTCATCTCAAAATAATTCGAGATCATCTTGTGATTTGCCGGGAAATAAGCCAGTCAGTTCAGAAATGTAATGTCATGCCCGTATGTTGCTAAGTAGCTCAGTGGTAGAGCAACGTCTAGAGACCGGAAGATCCCTGGTTAAAATCCCGGCTATGACATTGCATTCTTCAGCCTGACTACCTATCCAACTGCTTTTTATGTTTCTCTATAGTCTCTTCCGACAAAAGCAACATCATGCAGTTGTGTGACACAAAATTGTTTTGTATGTGCCATATCGAAAGTTAGTTTTAAATAAATTACACTACAAACACAATATTCCCATAATAATAATAATAATAATAATAATAATAATAATAATAATAATTACTATTGATATTATTATTATTATTAATATTATTATTATTATTATTATTATTATTATTATTATTATTTTGGGGGAGGTTTCAAGTACTCGCTTACCATTACACTATATCTGACTCAGTACGCATAATGAATTAAATTTTTGAAGTAATCTAAGAAAATGCATTAGTAAACAGAATAGAAGATGAAAAATAACTAGCCATAAATTCCAATTGTAGAAGAAATGTTAAAAATAAAATTATATTTCATAACATTCTGGGCTAGGCTGGTTATGAGTTAGACAGCGTTAGAGCTAGAGACTATAGATCTTAGCGTGTTAAAACACTAGAATATTACAATGGTCTTATTAGTACTTACCATCACAAATTGGACCAGTTTTTACAGCACAAGTAAAATATACGTCTGAACGTATTTTAAGATTGAAATTTATACATTAAAATAAAAATAAGCCATTATAAAGCTCCTACTTGCTAAAGCTAAACTCACCGTCTGTGACTCCAAACTTTTCTTTACATTCTCTTTCAATTTGGTTTCCATCTTTGATGGCCCCAATATCCTCAGTAGACTCCTGTAAATATTAACATCATACTGTTTAAACCATTGAATTGAATTATTGGGCGAATTTCAGAAATAAGGATGGTCAAAATGATAAGAAACTTCAAACAACCTGATTTGTACAATGTTCATGAGATTTTGCACCTTAGATATACCAAGTAACTTTTATAAGTGTCAGATTATCAAAAATAAATGTGTGAGAGCCAACTTGACGGCTGATGAATTAATAATACTACTACTAATACTACTACTACTACTACTACTACTACTACTACTACTACTACTACTACTACTACTACTACTACTACTACTAATAATAATAATAATAATAATAATAATAATAATAATAACCTTCACATGTTTTACCTACACTAAAGCTTATATCATCAACAATCATCCCTAAAATAAAGTGTGTAAACAAACGTAAGATTCTTGTCCTTAATATGCCATATACTTTCCATTGCGGGAAGTATTTTTAGCTTCAAACAGACGAAGGGCAGCATTCTGGGATTTGATTCTAAACAGCCAAAACTAGCCAAGTCTGGGCACATACCTACTTAATGGAAATATGTGTTTTAAGAGATAAAATATTTGTTAAAATATTGTATAGACTTATTTGGTGCTTGACTAGTCTATATGTATGAATACGTGGTGCAGTTCTGAGTGTGTGTGTGTGTGTGTGTGTGTGTGTGTGTGTGTGATGTCAGAGTGTTTTTCTTTTATTGTTTTGTGGTTCTGTTATCGTAGCTCGCGAAGGTGTGTATGTGTCTTTGTGGGTGTATATATGTATTTCCAATCTTGTTAAGAGGTATAATATATATATAGGTAATATTTTAAACTCAAGTATTTTTGGATAGCAGGTACGGTGACTCGATCCATGCGACTGTGTGACACAAATATTGTGTTATTGTAAACTTAATAAAATACTACTGCCACTACTAGTTGTTTTGCACATGTATTATTTGTAAAATCCATTGTTTTCTGTGTTTTACTATTTATAATAAATACAGCCTATATTCAGAAAGTTCCTGGAATGTGTAAATAACATAGAAACAAGTAACCATAAGGCAATATACACGACATTTCCTTTCAAATAGTTCCATTCCGCAGTGACACACTTCTATCACCGCGTGCAAAAGAGACTGAAAGCACTTCTAGAAGCCATTTTCAGATACCTGTCGCGTGCCCTTGGCACATGTACAGTAATTTCTTAAGCATTCGAAAATTTTGAAATGGTTTATGCGGTTCATATACCTGAGTTTTCTTCATAGCTACTTCGCCACAAACTACTTCCATCATTCTCAATGTCTCTCGAAGGAAATTCGTTTAACAAACACAAAACTTTTTGCTCGAACGTGCTCCGTTGCAGATATGATGAAATGCGATAAACAACATTGATTAAAATTGAAATGAAGTGTGTCATGGACGTTATCAACTAAACTATCCTTTACTTTCGTATACATTACATAGAAAATAAACGATTCCGGGGACTTTTTAAATCTAGGATTATATGTGCTATAAATGTTTCAAGCACATAGAGAAAGCTAGAGCGACGATCTACTATCAAAAAGCAGCTCGAACATGCAAGCCGCTGTACAAGTTACGGCGAGTATAGATTGATGCTTTTGAAAACTACGCTGCGAGCAACAAAATGAGATTCAGCCCATTGGAACATCACACAAGTATCCTATTTTTCTATTGTTGCTTTATTTAAAACGAATATGGTGGTGAGCTAATAATGACAAATTATGAAATATTCAACGTATACGTTTGTTTGTTACAGCTACATTTCAAATTTATTTCGCTCAAAATTGATAAAGCAATCTTAAGAGAATATTATAATTTTTTACTTTCTCTAGCCCCGTATGTACAATGTACATATTCCATCGAAAAATTCGATGTCGAGATTTCACCGGAAATACATGTTTTAGGACCCCCTGAGTAGAAAAAAATCATTTTCATAAATAGGTCCGTGTGTGTGTGTGTCTGTCTATATGTATGTGTGTGTGTGTGTGTGTGTGTGTGTCTGTGGACAGCATAGCTCAAAGACGAAATGGCGGTTAAATACCAAACCTGATAGTTAAGTTTTGTATCCTCCAAGGATGCAACACGAAGATTTTCAAGGAAATACCCCAACCCCTAGCCACCCTTTACATGGAAAATTTTTCGAAATTTTTTTTTCTTAAAAATGTCTCTAATGACTGATTAACATACAACATATAAAAGCCATTTCCATCACAAATAAAATGTTTATCTTGAATTTTCTAGGAATAGTTTCTAAAGACCTGTTTATTCTGGATGAATTTTGCTTTCTTTGGCATAACTAGCAAACCCAAGAGATAGACAAAGCTTACTATACAAAAAATGTAGATTTTGTTAAAATACACAAGTTATTTCATATACATTTTTTTCGAGGAACTTACCGTTTTCAAGGTATTCCCTGTAATTAGTTTTAGTTGTGAAGTACTTATACTTTTCTCAGACGGGAGTATCCATTTTTCTTTTGTTCTACTCCTGGTCAAGCAAACAAGCGATTAGCAATGACAATGGCATAATGCGACAGCTTTTAAAACATTTGACTATCACTTTAGCCAAGTGCATTCCCTTAGTTCCATTCCACTTATAAGGAACTAAGTAATAAATGTCTACTAATGTTTATCTCGATTATCGTGATGTTGCAACAAGAATTATCTTTTATAGGAGGTTTCATTGTAGCGTAGCTAGAGAAAGTCATGTGAGTGTAACATATCAGATTCTTTCTTCATGTAAAGAGTTGATTTGGGTTCTCCTTGTTTCCCTTAAAGGTTTGTGTTTCAATGCAAGGTTTCAAAAATAAGACAGAGCAACATACACCCGTTTGCAGAGCATTTTCTTAGACAGTTTCTCTGTTCCTTAAGGGAGATTCGAATCTAATGAAATCTCAATGCCGTACTATATTTTAATGCGGTACATTTTATTTATATCTAAGCAGTAGGGACTACAGAAAGGACGAATGAATTGCAGCTTTAAAACAAATCTGGCATGTTCCATTCACGTAACTTTATCTGTTCCACAAACAACTCATCTTACAAAAGTTATTGTTTTATCTAATCATGCTAATCAGGATAGAAATTGTCAGAACTGATATTTTTACTTGCTTCTTTGTAAGTAGAAGGGAAATAAGGGAACACACTAGGCTAAAGTGATAGTCAGATATTTTATAGGCCAGTGGCTAAGGGAAACAATTGAAATTCGGTTCCCTTTGCTTGCTAGAAATAAATAAAGGAGAGACGAAAAGATGCATGTCTTCCATTTGAGAATAGTTTAAGGGCCTTAAAAGTTAAACCAATAATTCGGAATATCTCGAAAACGATTAGCTCTACGAACATTTTTATGACATAAATTGTGTTTTTAATGAGATATACATTTATTGTGTAGTAAGTTTTGGTCTATCTTTTACGGTTCACTAGTTCCACAAAAGCTATACGAAGATTATCAAAATAAAGGGGTCTTGAGAGGCTATTCCTAGAAAATGCAATATACACATTTTATTTATATTGAAAATGTCTTAAATATACGACATTTTAATAAAAATCATTGGAGCCATTTTGAGAAAAACAACAATTTCCACAAATGTTCCATTTAAAGGGTACGTAGAGGTGAGATATTTTCTTGAAAATGTTCTGTTACATCCTTGGAATATACTGAGCCTGAATACCAAGTTATGCATGTAACTAGCTATGCTGCCTACACACACACACACACACACACACACACACACACACACACACCTATAGATACAAACAGATACAGACAGGCACTCACACGCACGTACACGTTTCTAAAAATGATTTTTGTTTGTTTGGATTTTGGGGTCTCAAAACATATATTTCCGGTGAAATATGGAAATCGAATTTTTGGGTGGAATACAATACATCTCTATATACTATGTATATTGTATATATATGGACTAGAGAAAGTAATAAATTCAACCAGATTTAATATTATACGCATCAAACTTAGTAGACAAATGGCAGAATTATTTGTTTATTTATTTTTAAATACCGTCCCGGAACTTGTCGGGACTCCGGCACTGTATTCCTTTCTCCTTTCTCCCCTTTTTTCCATTTTCCCAACATTTCTTTTGATTTTCTATTTGATTACCGTTTTTGCTTTCTGCTTTTAATACACACACACATATATATACTTCACTAACACACAAACACCCATTCCCTAGGCGGGACTCGAACTCACGAGCCCCTGTTTCCACGGCGCACTAAAGTGAGCGTGGCCATGGCAATTTAAACACATCAAATACTAGTAAAATGTCGTTTGGGTTAAGTTATCCGGATAAGGTTTTCTTTCTTTTTTTTTTTTTTCGGAGTTTTCCTTTATCCTAAGAAGACGAATGTCGAGTAACTTTAAACTCCATGGACCCCGATTTCATTTGAGCATCATTTCACCAATTTCATTCATCGTCCGATATGGCCAACCAGGTTAAAGGAAGTTAAGCTACAAAAACCCTAGTAAAATCTGAACTCTTTATGGGAAATAAAGATTTCAAAACATACTGGTACATACACTTTATCATAGAAGTGAAGAAAGCAAACCAGTGCTAAGAGAAATATGTAGGAAAAGTAATGGTGTTTACGTGGAATTTCTCCCAAAGCTCGACTTTGCGTTGGCACGTAGCTTGGTGGAATCTCCACTTTATCATCAGAAGCCTGGAAATCGTAGAGAGTGGTGTCTGTCTGTTTCTCGACGAGAATATTCACTTTAAATTCCTCTCTCTCTTAATTTAGGACCATGTTCTTTACTTTAACTCCTTATTTTTATATCTGATAAGATGGTTCCAGCGGGTAGGTAGTCCTCCCACTGACTACTTGTTTGTTTGAACTTAACCCCAATCTTCGGGAGGAAATTTTCCCGCATTCTATTAGGGTGGTCACTCCATCCTTTTCTTTTTAGCTTTATGCCCCAATATGTCTCTTTTTTCAATACTCGGTTTTGTAGTACAAGGTATATTTTTATATTATTTTTAAACTTTTAATTTATTTTGTTAACAAAGCTGTTCCATTTTCTAAAAACTGTGTGTCAGCTTTTATTTCCGCATCTATGTTATCACTGGTGATCTGAAGAGGTTTCTATGTATTCGGGTGCTAAATTCTATGTTCACGTGCTTCTTTCTCCAAATAGGCCCCCTTAATATCATAAATGCCTTTAAACTTTAGTACACAGGTAGAGAAAGTATTACATTTCACCCAAAAATTTTATACCGAAATTTCACTGGAAATGCACGTTTTAGGATCCTCTGTATAAAATCAAATCTGATGTGTTCCATTCATATGACTTTCTGCACATCTCTACAACAAATTATTGTTAAAAAGCTTATGTTTCATTTTACTTCATGCTAATCCAGAAAAAAATAGCAGAAATAGTCTTATTATTTGCTTCCATGCAAGTAGAAGGGAAATAAGGGAGTACCATAGGCTAAAAGTATTAGTAAAAATCTGGTTGCTATGTGACTGAAGTTCCTTTGTTTGTATGGACAGGAGATGACAAATTCCCGTATAAGAAAAGTATAGAAACCAATAATAAAGGATATCTAAAAAAACAATCCACTCCAGAAAAAAAATGTAAATAACATAATTTTTGTGTTTTAAGGAACTGTGCAGCTTCTGTTAAGTAGGTTTTTCTTTACCTCTTGCAGTTCGCCGGTTGTACAAAATTCCGTAAAACCTATCCAGAATAAAGTAGTCTTCAGAGACTATTCCCAGGAAATTCAAAATATACATTCTAATTGTCAGGAAAATAGCTTTAATATATGTATGATATGTTAATCAAAAACGTTAAAGCTATTTTTGAGAAAATCATTCTTTTCGAAAATGTTTCCATGTAAAGGGTAGTTTTCTTGAAAACCTTCGTGTCCCACAATTGGAAGATACTGAAATTAAACACCAACTTTGGTATTTAACACACTTTTCTTTTTTGATCTATGCTATCCATAGACACGTACACACACACACACGCGCGCGCGCGCGCACACACGGACCTTTTTTCAAAAATGCTTTTCTGGTTTCAGGGGACTCAAAACATGTATTTCCGGGGAAATCTCAGTATGAAATATTTGGGTGCATTACAATACCTTCTCTATACACTATAGGCATAGTACGTGTAGAGAAAGTAAAAAGCATTTAAAAAAATAACATAAGTGCCTGTGTCCGTGTGTCTATGAACAACATACTTCAAAAACGAATAGTACGTTCAATACCAAACTTGGTATAAAAGTTGAAAATGTTACAAGAATACGACACGAAAATTAGTAAGTAAGTAAGTCGCCCCTCCCCAAACTATCCTTTACTGCCCAAACTCATGGAAAATATTTACTGTCTCAAAAATGGATTTAATGATTTTGATTAAAATGAAGTATACTAAAGACATGAGCATGAAAAATTAAATGCATATACTGCCTCTGAAGAGTTTTCATTCTTAAAAAAAATTTAAATAACTGGTAAATCATAAAAGATAGACGAAATCTCGCTACACAAAAATTTAAGGTCTCATTAAAATACACAATTTATGTTCTATAACACATATTGTGGAGTAATCATTTTCGAGATGCTTATGACTATTAGTTTCAATTCTAAAATACTTATACTTTTCTCAAACAGATAGGAAGTGTTCGTTTCAGATACCTTTTTTGTCTTATTCCTGACTATGCAAAAGAACAGCATAGAACCGTTTTTAAACGATTTTACTGTCGATTTAGCCTAATACCCTTATTTTGCTCCTACTTATAAGGAACTAGTAATAAAGTCATTTTACTAATGATAGATAGATAGCTAGATAGACAGACAGACAGACAGATAGATAGATAGATAGATAGATAGATAGATAGATAGATAGATAGATAGATAGATAGATAGATAGACAGACACACAGACATACAGACAGACAGATGGATAGATAGATAGACAGACAGACAGACAAACAGACAGACAGATAGATAGATAGATAGATAGATAGATAGATAGATAGATTAGATAGATAGATACATAGATAGACAGACAAACAGTCAGACAGATAGATAGACAGACAGACAGACAGATAGATAGACAGACAGACATACAGACAGACAGACAGACAGACAGACAGATAGATAGATAGATAGATAGATAGATAGATAGATAGATAGATAGATAGATAGATAGATAGATAGATAGATAGATACACAGACAGACAGACAGATAGATAGATAGACAGATAGATAGATAGATAGATAGATAGATAGATAGATAGATAGATAGACAGACGGACAGTCAGAAAGATAGATAGACAGACAGACAGATAGATAGACAGACAGACAGACATACAGACAAATAGATAGATAGATAGATAGATAGATAGATAGATAGATAGATAGATAGATAGATAGATAGATAGTTAGGTAGATAGATAGATAGATAGATAGATAGACACACAGAAAGACAGACAGACAGATAGATAGATAGATAGACAGACAGACAGACAGATAAATAGATAGATAGATAGACAGACAGACAGACAGATACATAGATAGACATACATACAGACAGGCAGACAGATAGGTAGATAGATAGATAGATAGATAGATAGATAGATAGATAGATAGATAGATAGATAGATAGATAGATAGATAGATAGATAGATAGATAGATAGATAGATAGATAGATAGATAGATAGATAGATAGATAGATAGATAGATAGATAGATAGATAGATAGATAGATAGATAGATAGATAGATAAATAGATAGATAGATAGATAGATAGATAGATAGATAGACAGATAGATAGACAGACAGATAAAAGAATAATCTTTTGTAAGGATAATTTGTGCCGAATAAGTAGAGAAAGTGATGTAAATGAAACATATCAGATTTTTATTATTGACTTAACTTTTGTAATTATCTTCTTATTGCTGGTTCTACTTATCCTTAAGAAACTGACTTATTCAATTCATGACTTGCTGTATACTTCTCTTATTATTAATTGCTAATTTACTTCTAAGTTATTTACAATTTTATGCATGCTTATACAGTGCGAACTGTTTGATGGTTTGTTTCACTAATTGAATTACGAGCGAAAATCGTCCAGGGATAAGAGTTTCAAAAATAAATGCATACCATGGGAAAAAAGAGTATTTAAACTGAAATGTACTATATCCCATAATTTTATTCATAGCGTAATAATTATCATAGTTATATTTTCTCAGTACCTTAAACAAAGTTGCATTATCTGGTTTTCACACTTTGAGTTGCAGTTTAGTGACTATATTTTACTGCTCATTGTTATAATAAATTAACCTCTCCGAATTTTCCAGAATTTTCGCGGCCTCGAATAATAATATTTCTTCTAGAGCTGTAAATGTGGAAGTAGCGCATCGAATAGTGAGTGCGTTTATATTTATTTATGGTTACCTGGCTACTCATAGCTTTTGGAACAATTATTATTTTTACATCAGTAAGGATAATACGTGAAATGCGATTGGCTTAAGGACTTTCCCTATTTGGAATTGCAGACTCCTACTACTGCCTCTAACATTCCCCAAGGAGAAATATATGCTTCTGTGTCAATATTTCTGAAAGTGCACGCTGAGCTCTCCGAGCTATAATTTCGCAGTTTTACAAAAATATGTGGGTTCGTTATTACGTGTCATGTCCATCCATTTGTGTGAATATGAACAGCATAGTTCAAAAAAGAAAAGTCAGTCTTCATATCCAAAGATGGCAGGAAAAAAATTCAGTAAATATATTCTGCAGACAATCCATGAAAAGGAAATACTTTAAATTCTTATACTTTTTCAAAATTAGCTCTAACGAGGTTTATTTAAATGTCCGATATTTGATTTTTTGCCAGTAAAACCATTTAAAATGGTTTCAAATGAGATATTCTACTTTAATAATGCTATTAATTAGATGTTTTTCATGATGCAGTATTCAGTGTTATCAAAAAATATTATCATATTCTTTAAATACTAATATACATAACTACTTGTTAGAATGTTTTTCAACACTGAATATCTCAGAAACAACATTTTAAATCTTAAAATATAATATTTTAACACTTAACTTTAATTTTCTAATTAATTATGTCATAACTTGAACAACTGAAAAGCGTAGCAAGAAACATGAGCCGATTTTTGAAGTTCATTCTCTCAGAGTTCGTGGTGAACATTTGTAAATGCCTAGAATTTTACTGCGCAAAATTTAAGAACAATGAAAGTGGAGTAAAAAACATTGTAAGTAAATATAGGCCATTAGGCCACTATTCTTCCGCATTTAAATGACCACGTGTTGAAATTTAAATGCCACTGAAAGCAAAAGTCACTTAATGTCTGAAGTTACAGATTTAAATTATTTATCTGATAAAAAAATTGTTGCGTTCAAGTCACATGACTTTCTGTAGCTGTTCCACTAACATACCTTCCTTACAAAAGATTATTCTTTTATCTACGTTTTGTTAATCGAGATAAATATTAGCAAAAATGTTGTTTTTACTTGTTCTCCTTGTATGTAGAAGGTAAATAAGGGAATACATTAGCCTAAAACGAGAGTCAAATCTTTTAAAAGTTATCGCTGAGTGAAACAATTGAAATTTGGTTCACTCTACATTTTCGGGAGCAAAACAGGGGATGAAACGAAAGTTGACTTCCCGCTTGAAGAAAGTTAAGTTGTTTGATTTTTTTTTAATTAAATACAGTTCCGGAGGTTTGTCAGGACTCCGGCGCTGTATTCCTTTTTTTCTCTCCATTTTTTCCAGTTTCCTATATTTCCTTAATAGACCTCATTTTTCTTAACGTTTTTCCTTTTTACATATACAAACAAAGACACATTAAAAAAAAAGTCATCTATGATAAAGGCGGTTCAGATGTTATTCCCAGAAAATTCAAGATATACATTTCGTTTGTCATGAAAATATCTTAAACATATGGAATTTTAATCAAAATCGTTACAGCCATTTTCTGGTAATCAATATTTGTGATAAATGTTTCATGTAATGATTAGTTTGGGGTAGAGGGCTTTCCTGAACAGCTAACTTAAATACCATATTTGGTATTTCCATTAATTTTTGGTTTTTCAGCTATGCTGCCCAAAGATACATACACACACATGGACATGTATCTAAATATACTTTTGTGGAATCAGGGGGTCTTAAAACATGTACTTCCGATGAAATTTCAGTATAGAATTTTTGGTTGAAATACAGTACTTTATCTATGTACTTTTACATTATACATATGTGTTAGAGAAAGTAAAAATAGTGGTTTTAATTTTTTTAACAACTGTGACCTAATTTCATTTATGGGTACCCTTAAAAAAACAATTAATACCTTTAAATTTTTTTCATTAAAGAGTAGTTGTTTAGAACTTTCATGTTTTGCAGGTCTATAAAGGATGAAAATATAAAATTTCACATGCACAAGCTTCCGGCATTGCTTACATGCAAACAGTACTTTAATATTCTCCTCAAGGTATTATTATCCTTGCAAATAGACGAGAGCACTCAAGTTGCGCAGTGCAAGGGGTGGGGTAAGAGGCGGAGACTTGAAACGATAGCAATACAGTACGTACAGCATCAGATCATACCATGTTGACAGTGTTCACGTCTATTTGCAAGCATAATAATCGGAAATAGGAGACCAAAGTGTACGTGGAAGCGCAACATATACCTATATTCACACAGAAGTACGCTGAGAGGTTTTCATTCTGAGAATTTCAAATATAAAAAATTCTAGACTTAAAGGTGTTTTACGTATTTGTATACCTATGTGAAAAGCTTAACCATAGGTAGTTTTCAAATAAATGATGAAATTACCGTTAGTTTATTGTACACCAAATGGTTTTGTTGTATTGGTAGCTTTTTAAACTCGAATGACAAATCCATTAATTTCATTAACCTTTCCCCGCCGTTCTTAATGAAATTACTGAACAATGATCTATAAGACCTCTATGATAAATCCTTCCCTTCTAACCTTATAATTTTAATTTTATTCAGAGTCATATATCATTAATAAAGATCGTTGTTGCGAAAAAGGATGTGAGGCATTGGGAAACATCTGAGTTATTTAACCTCATTCCAACATTATCCATTCTAGAAATGCTGCATAGCCTTTTAATACTCTTTGGCCGAGAAAAACAATCATCGATCTAAATGCTCGAGTTACTTGTGAAATAATTAGAGTAGTTGATATTGTAACCTTTGTACCTTGTATTTGATCTTGTAGTTATTTAATACACAAAAGTTAGACGGTTGTTACATAATACAAAAACCTTTAAAATATATATCGTTTTAGAGATGAAGCTGGTAAATTTATAGACTTTATTCTCCCAGATCTGAATGGAAAACACATATAGCCTGAGATTAGCGAGGAAAATAACATTCTCAGCTGCGACCTGAAACATTTGATTCATGGTTTATAATATTAGTAATTTTCTCTCTCGATTATGCTGTTAGTGATATAACTTCAGATATTTGTATTGGTAATTAGGAAAAGGGTAATAGACATTGCATTATGCTTAATTTGTGGACTTATAATTTTACTTATTAAGAGTAGTGCACTGTTATGTTGGTTAGTAGCTTTAAGTAAGTAGGCGTGGTACACACAAGGCAAACGTGTTTATTTTTTCTTAAGACCGGGGATTAGAAGGCGTAATCTTGAATGGGCGGGCCTCGTTACAACGAACGTTGTATCGGAACTGAAAACGAACGATTTATATAAGACCAATGACTGCACACTACTTAGACCAGGAGATCACATATTGAAGTGTGAAAATCTGGAAGCAAAACGGATTGTTTCTTCTGACAGGTGTAGTTCATTTCGCCACGGAGTTAAAATCATCCAAAGCACACCATGTAGTAATTATGTGATTGCATTGTGGGAAAACCGTTAGACGAAGAGTAAAACATCTTATGTGTTAAATGCACATGGTTTTCTATACCTTTTCCGTAACAAACTACTCCTTCATAATATTATTATGATATAAGATAAACATTATTTACCAGAAATTACCTTATTGCTCTGAGTAGGAGGGAAACAACATAATACAGCAGACTAAAGCAACAGTTAAATTCTTTAAAAGCTGTTACTTTGCGATTGTCATGACCAAGAGAAAAACAGAAAACAGAAGACACCCCGTTTGAAAGTTTTAACAGTGAAACTAATAAAAGCTAATATTTCTGAAATGGCTTGCTCTACAGAAAAACAAACTGTTTAAGCCATAAATTGTATGTTTTAACGATATGTATATATTTGTAAATTAAGTGCTTCTGTATATCTTACGGTTTATCAGTTACGCAAAGTCATTCAGAATGAAGAAAATATCTATTCCCAATGAGTTTGGAATGTATATTTTATTTGTTATGTAAACATGTTTAATATGAGGTATTTTATTCAAATTCACTAGAGACATTTTTTATAAAGTCACAAATTTTGAAAAATGATCCATATAAAGGTTAATTTATGTTTTAGGGGTGTTTTCCTGAAAATCGTCTTGTCGTATCATTGGAAGATACTGAATTTAAATATCAAGTGTGTTATTCATCCGACACTTCGTTTTTGAGTTATGTTGTCCACCTTCCCTCTCACACACAGACCTTTTTTTAAAAATGATTTTTCGGATTCAGAGGTCTTCAAAGCAAATATTGCCGGTGAATATAGGTATTGAATTTTTGGATAGAATAAAATACCCAATATATCAACTATGTGAATTGCCCAAACGTTCTGGAGAGGGTATAAAGAATAAATATTTATTTTGATAACTCAAACCAATGACACAGAATATCTCGCAAATGGTTAATTCAAAATTCTGTATTGCTGCAATTTTGTACAGCATGATTTAGTCTATCTCTTACAGCTATATAATTACATAAATAACCTTAATTATAAAAATATCTTCCAACAAGCAGGATCATTTAACTTGCTGACTACTCGACACAGAGACAGTCAGTATTTACTTGTTGCATTGTTTCTCCGTTTATTATAATTTTAGATTTAGCAGCTATTATCATTTTAGCTTTAAAAGCAAGTAACTTCATTTTGTAATTAATATGTTTAGGCTGAACTTACTTGCTATATTGGTCAATATATAAACTGCACTATTGTGTTTAAAAAAATTAAAATAATAGTTTAGTCTATGTTTAAACAAAATTCTTCCTAATCAGAATCCTAAATCAAAACTCATTGAAATCAATATGATTCTTACTTAATTCAATGCTTTTTGAATACACATCAAATGTTATGTTTAACTACAACCGTGAAGAGGATATATATTAAGAAGCTCTGTAACATGTTCAGATCTTCCAAAACTATCTGGCCATCCGCAAATAACACTCGCTAATTACAAATTACGTAACTGCTAAATGGACTCTTGCTAAATTTCTATATCTAATTTTATTTTCATTTTACGGAAGGATTTATTGAGATTTATTTTTATGTTAGTAAATGAGTGTTGTATTATAAATATAAGGATTCCAATTTCACAATTGTTAAATAAAGTAAACATTTCCAATTCCCGTTTTAATTTCTGGGCATGTATCTAGAAAACTTAATGCGAGGATAAAAACTACAGGAAATTAATAAATAATTGTAAAAAGTAAGACTACTATTAAACTATTTAACAATTCTTATTCAAAAGATTTTACTAACATTCGTCCGTATTGTGCGGTTTTAGTATCATAAGCCATTAAAATAGAATGTTGCATATTATGAAAATTCCTTGTCTACACATGAAATAATTTAAAATAATCGTGTTGGATGTTTTTATTTGCAGTAAATTATGTAGGTAACACGCTGTAGAATTCCATTTTTTGTAGTGTTTAACGCCCGCTTTAACTACTTATGGCACCGCAGGCGGTGACACTGATGATCCATAAATGCAGATGGAGCACCAGTGGAATGCAATGGCGGGGGAAACCGGAGAACCCGGAGAAAACCTGTCCACCGCAAATCTCACGTGCGGTCGCTTGGGATCGAACTGTCTAGGTGAGAGGCGAGTGATCTAACCACTCGGCCATGGCGCGGCCGTAGAATTCCATGGTTCGAGTTAGGTGGAGCCGTGGTAAAGGTGGAACCCGCTTTCCGAACCTAATTTCCTGCTGTAGGTAGGCAATGCTGGGGTGGTTTGTCATGAACGCGATTTTCTAATCAACACCCTTCTTATTCCGTTTCCTTTTCATCTTTCAGGTGTGATTTAGATACGGGCGTATAGCAGTGTCGGGCAGATGGCATAAATGCATGCTGAAAGGAACAGTTACTTCCCAATAAACAAGGGGGTGTCTCTCTTTCTCTCCCTATCTCTCTCTGGACACCTCCATCAGTGGGACAATATTCGAGATAGGAATTTCTATTGTAATAAACGCCTATTGATTCAAAATTGTTTACAATCAAATTTTTAAATTCACTGCAGCAAATTATTCACTCGGCGTTTAGATAGTTGATGGTTGCACGGCATCCATGGAAATGCACCGCTGCGCGCTAACACTCCAGTCATACGACTCAGTATAATTCAAAACACTGCACTCCTTCCTCATTTTATAACTTGAAAATAACGTCACTTTCTGGAAGCTTATGGAAACCAAAGCTGGAGAAACATCTAGAAACGTCATGTTCCCTCGAGAAGTGTCTGGCGTTCCGAAGGTTCCCTTTACATTGCTTCGCTCTTCTATTGTTTACGCATCCAACTACGAGACTCACATACCAAAGCGAACATGAGAACCATCACAGTATGGACTTTCGCGCATCTCTGTAGCCAGCTGCGGTCTGTAACCTTCTCACTTTATACCCACGTACTGGGGCGTGGTAGGAGCAAACGATCTATTCAGTGGTGGGCTTCTCTCTTCGTTCTATAACCTTAGTACTGTACTATTCCATCTGTCAAATTTTCTCTCTTTATGCTAAGTTATGACTAATTTTATTTATGAATAACTTTCTGTATTTTTGGACAAGAAACTTTTAATTAATTGTAAATTAGTAAATATCATATCGTTTTTAAACTCAACAGAGGGCCCCTCTAGTCTTGTGGATGGAAGCTTTTTATCAATCATGATTTTTCCTAGCTTCTATGAATTTGCAAAGTATAAATAAAAGAATGAACATGTGTTTCAACACTAAACTCACAGTAACAAATCCAACGAGTAATTAAAAAAGGTAAACGTGCAGAGAGCACTGGCAGTTGTTTCAAAGGTCAAAGCTATCGATATGACCCTAGTAGTTTAATGGTAATGCTGGGTAGTGAATGAGGGAGTTATTGTAAATAGACAGTACTCCTATGAACCGTAAGGTAACAACTGGTTTTAATTAACTTCTATGACCCTCTCGTTGCTATACATTTAATTTGCCGCTCTGGTATTTTGTACTTCATTTATGAACTAGCGTATTGTTAGCATATGAGGTATGCTGTGTTTTCCAGTGTCATTGGTATTTACATTTCTCCCACTCAAGGTTAGCTAACTTCTAAAATTGTCTACCTCAGGCCTCTGAAAGTGAAATATGCACAAAACCTAATGCTTATAATATACCTACGCTCTGAGAAATACCATGCACAATTATTAGGGAAAGTTTATAAATCATATTTCATCAATGAAAAATTTGCTAAATTTAGGACACATTATTTTAGGAATCATTTAAGCTGAAAATTAACGGGATTTAAGTTCATCGATTTAATCAATAAGGACAATATTTCTTCATTATATTTCATTTTGATTATAATATATACCCATTTGTTTTTACTTTCCCTACCACGTGTTAGAACATGCGTAACAAAATTCCGTATCCAGAAGAAGCATTTTACTTTCTCTAGTTTGTATGTATAAAGTACGTAGTGGATAGAGAACTTATTGTATTCCGCCGAATAATTCGATACCGATATTTCACTAGAGGTACAATTTTTGAGGCCCTCTGAATCCAAATTAAGCATGTTTGAAAACATGTACTTGCATGTATGTGTGTGTATACTGTTTTTGTGGAGTTAACTGTTTTCATTTTTGTGTAACTTTAGCATGCAGACAGAACCGAACTTCAAATGTTTCACATAGCGATGACTTTTAAAAGTTTAATTTAAGCGTATTCCCTTATTTCTCTTTAAATTACAAGAAATAAATAATAAGAAAATTCTGCTAATATTTATTTGCATTAACATAATTTAGAAAAAAGAATAGTCTTTTATAAGAACTGTTGTTTGTGGGAGAGCAGGAGAAAGTCTTGCGATTGGAACACATCAGATATTTAGAAAAAAACATCGTGTGCCCATGTGTGATTTGTCCGTGAGTGTGTGTGTATGTGTGTGTGAACAACATAACTCAAAATAAAAGGTCAGCTTGATAAATAAATTCAGCATCTCCTAAGAAAGCGACAGATTTTCAAGAAAATCCTCACATTCCAACCCTCCTTTACATGGAACAAGCGTCGACATTTTGATTTCACCAAAATGCTCCAACGAATTTAATTAAAATACCGCAAATTAAACATGCTTATGTTTATGACAAATAAAATGTATACATTGATTTTCTGGAAATACCCTATGAAGCTCTCTTCATTCTGGATGACGTTTGCTTAACTGGTAAACGTGTAGACGAAAAAAAAAAAACTTAGTGCATAAAAATGTAGATCTCGATAAAACCGACAATTTGTGTCATTTACACTTTTTGAGGATTTAAACATTTCCTTGTATATATTCATTGTTGTTGGTTTCAATTTTAAAGTGCTTAAACTTTTCTCAAATGGAATTTGCGATTTATGTCTGTTTTGTTTTACTCCTGACCATGCAAAGAGAACTGAATTTCAACCACACAGCAACCAACTTTTAAAAATGTTGACTATCGCTTTAGCATAAGTATTCCCACAGTTCTCTTCTACTTAAGGAACTAGGTAATAAAGCCATTTATGCTTATGTTTATCTTGATTAGCATGAAGTCGATAGGAGACTAAGCTTGTGTAAAATTAGTTTATTACAGAACAAGAAGGGAACAAGAACATCACATGTTTTAAGCAACAAACTATCTTTATTAACACCAAAGCACATTCATAATAAAAAACAATTTAGTGATATTCAACAGTATTAGGAAGCGGGTTATTTATGCCAAAAATGCCTTTCAAAGAAAAAGTTGTTCAAAGAAAAAATTGAGAAAACAAGTAGAGTAAACATGTATTTCCAAAGAGAGAAACTGGTAGAGTACACAAGGCGCCTTGATTAACAGTATAGACCAAAGCATCTCCAAAAACTTGAGGTTAAGTTTACTATTCCACTCCACAGTGCATAGGTGTTCGTCTTCTACTTCTTCTTCTTCTTCTTCTTCTTCTTCTTCTTCTTCTTCTTAATATTATTATTATCACTATCATTATTATTATTATCATCATTATTATTATTGTCATTATTATTATTATTATCATTATTATTATTTTTTTTGTATCTATTTGCTTTTTATGAAGTGGTGCAACATTCATAGATTATGTGGATACAGAAACGTTTTCAAACGTATTGGAGAGAAACTTCCGATTAGTAGCAATGATATCATATTTGAATAATTTTATACAAATGTTTGCAGCTTTCCATAGTTATTTTACTATTTTCCTTGTCGACGTGTTCTCATAGTTATTATAAGGTATTTTACATAGGAGAATCGATTTTCGTTTTACTTTCTCAAGCATATCAGTACCTACAATGCACATAGCAGCTGGAAAAGGTATTGTATTCCACCTAAAAATTCGATGTCGAAATTTTATCTAAAATATATGTTTTGAGGTCCCTTGAATCCAAAAATCATTTTAGAGAAAGTCCGTTGTGTATGTGTGTGTATTTGTTTTGGTAGCTTTTACTACTTGTGGCACCGCAGGCGATGGAATGAAGCTGGAGTACCGGTGGAATGCGATGGCGGGGGAAACCGGAGACATGGAGAAAACCGCCTCTTTGCCGCTTTGTCCACCACAAATCTCACATACGGTCGCTTGAGATCGAACCCGGATCATCTAGGTGAGAGGTAAGTGGTCTAACCACTCGGCCTCGGCGAGGCGCGCGCGCGCGTGTGTGTGTGTGTGTGTGTGTGTGTGTGTGTGTGTGATAGAATAGCTCAAAAACGGGGAAAAAACCGCTAAAAACCAAACTTGGTATTTATGTTTAGCAACTTTCGAGAATGCAACACGCGTATATTTGAAAAACAATCCTCCCACCACAAACTACTCTTTATATGGAAGACTTTTTAAAATTTAGTTTTTTCTCAAGGATTTGATTAAAGTATTAAAATATTTAAATTACAAGTAACATTTATATTTTGAGTTTTCTGGGAATATTCTCGAACATCCCTTTATTCTGGATGAGTTTTGTGGGATTTTGCGTACCTATTAAACGGTAAGGAATACACAAAAACAATATATACAAAAACTCTTTAAAACACTTAATTTATGTCATATACGTATTTCTTATAGAGTTTATCTTTCTTTACATATTCCTGTCTATTGGTTTTGATTTTAAATTACTTAACTTTGCTCAAATGGGACCATACAAAACGGACCGAACTTTAATCGCTTTACATTGCGACCAGCTTTTAAAGGGTTTGACTAACGGTTTAGCATTTTGTACTCCTTTATTTTCCTCCTATTTAAAATGAAGATAATATTAAAACCAATTCTGCTATTTTTTAGCTTGATTGGCATGATATTGACAAAAATAATGTTTTGTAAGAATAGTATGTATTTTTAACAGGTGGAGAATGTTATGTGAATGGAACCATCAGATTTTTAAATTACCGTCTGACTCAATCCAAACTTTAATCTATGGTTGCATACAGATTAATTAATTATTAAAAAAAATTGTATTCTATTCGCATGACTTTCTCTAACTGTTCCACAGACACAATTTTCTTACAAAAATTTATTCTTTTAAATACATAGAAATAAATATGCGAATTGAGATAAACAGTAGAATTAGTCTTATTGATTGCTTCTTTATTGAAGATGGAGCGCAATAGCTTCCTTATATACTATGTACATTGTACATACTGCTACAGAAGGTAAAAATCATACAAGCAGAAGTATAGTGTTATTTCAATGAAGAAAATATGTAGTTCATAAAACTTAAATTATAAATCTGCTTAATTTGTAACGTTTTATGCCAATTGTGTTTCCAAGTTTTATTTTAGTGAAAAATCTGAATTTTATGAAAGTAAATGCTTTTACTATAGCACTCCTGTTAAAAATATTAGATCTTGAAGGCAAATATAGAGAGCTAACGATATTTATTGCTAATTTTAAAACTAATACCCAGTTTTCAATATAGGCTTGCTATATACATTGTTAACTTGTGTACTCGACAAAAACTGAGTAATAAATATAAATAGTGAGATTTAAAAAACAAAAAATTATGCAATAATTGCTTTCGTGTTTCTTTTTAAGTAATATTTACTGGTCATAGTAGAAATTTGCTCTTTTATTTTGTTCTCGCTGGTAATAAATATATTTATGATGTACAATTAAGAATAATAATTAGGATTTAAATTCCTTTGTTTGAAACTGATAATCTGAATATCGTCGAACTATTGCTGTTAAACCTGGAATGTGTCGAAAAATTAACTCCATTAAATAATCTGAATTTGCAAAATTGACTTTATAATCGTTTTGAAGCAACATAAAATTAAGAATAATGTTCTGGATGACTCAGTAATTTACAGTATTAAAATACCTTCTAGATAGGTAAGGCCTCACAACACCACTGTGACGTCACGTACAAGAGGCGATCGCTTGCTTAGCATTGACATGCACTCCGTCAATGATAAATACTGGTTTGTGTGCTCAAAACACATGAACAAATAATATTTTACTCATCTTAATATATAGAAGTCAGTGTATGTGTATATGTTAGTATGCTTGTATTAATGTATGTATGCACTTGTATATATTTGTAATAGAATTCTACACTGTTGTTCCGATTTCGACCAAACTAGGCAGAGATAATTTTTAACACAAGGCAAAAAATGATGTCTAGCTGATAATTCATATCCCGTTCTATGTTTCACTCACATGACTTTCTCTGCACATTCTCCAGCATACTACATATGATAACACGGGTTTATTCTTCATTTTAATCCAGATATCCACTCACACAATTCGAACAGATTTAACCTTAGTTATTCTAGAATAAAACTCCATATTCCGTTTGATGTTACATTCACAAAGTTTTCTCTACACATTCTCTAACGACTATGATAAGGATTATTCTTCATACTAATTGAGATATCCATTTACAAAATTCCAACAGAGTTAAACCTTAGTTACTGTCTGGCTTACAATTCGACATTCCGTTCGGTATTAAATTCACAGGACTTTCTCTACACCTTTTCCAACACACTAAAGCAAGAACTCATTCTTCACGTTAATCGAGTTATCAATTTACACTCTTTCAACAGAATTGGCTCTTAGTTGCTGTCTAGCTTAGAATTAGATATTCGTTCGATGTTACTTTCACACGGATTTCTCTACATATTCTCCAACACAGTATGCTATTTTAATATAAATAGCGTATTTTATTGAACATTATATATATCTGAAAATGTCTGAAATATATCTGAAAATGTCCTAAAGATTTGTGATCATAGCTTTAAAGATGGAATAGTTGTTCAATAATAGCATACCTACTTTTGGCCAAGTACATCTTGAAACTATGCTGTAGGTATAAGTCGTCAAACCTCGAACAACACTGGTGATTTTGTCTAAATTAAATAAATAAAAAAGGAAAAGGAAAGTAACAAGGAACGCAGTTAAACAGTATTCCATGTAAGTTTATAATGGTTGAATTTATCTCTTACTTAAAATTACAATAAACTTTAATAAGCGAAAGCCTGTACAAAATGGCCTTTAAAAGCATTATGTTTACCGTAAAAAATGTATTTAAATGAATTTATTTACTTTGATATATTTTTTGTTTGGGGTTGTTTTATCATTAATTTATGTAAAATAAATAAAAATAACGGCAATTGTATAGTAGTAGTGTTTGGATAGTAGGATTCCCCTTGAAATTATTTGAATCGCATCATAGGAAGTTTATTATTCTTTATTTTTTTCATATACTCAGAAACAATAGGCAGAACGTCAGAACGCTGAAAGAGTGCGAGGGGGTTGGAGATATTTACAGAACTACTTCTAATGTAACTAATGTAGGGAATTTAGGGGATTTTAAAGCATGTAATTCTGGTGAAACATTTAGGTAAATTTTATGGTGAAATAACATTCTTCTATTTATGTATTAGGTATACTTAAGTGGTGGAAAAAAAAATTAAAAGACATCTGATGGGTATCATTCACATAATTTTCTTTACAGTTCTGAAACAAACTAGAGTTAAAAAGATTACGCTTCTATCTACTCCATGCTAATCGAGATAAGCATTCGCCGAAATGGGCTTGTTAATTACTTCCTTGCAAAAATGGAAATAAGGGAATACACTAGGCTAAGCGATAGTCATCTTTTTTTAAAACCTGATTGCCATATGATTGATTGAAATTCGTTTCTTTGCATGACCTGAAGTTTACAAATTCCTATATGAGAAAAGTGCATAGTCAACATCAAGAAAAAAAAATGTATATGACATAAATCGTGTGTTTGGACGAGATCTACGTGTTTTGCGCAGTAAGGTTCTGTTTGTATTTTGTGGTTTACTAGTTATATAAAATTCAGCAAAAATCATCTAGAATGCGGAAGTCTTCAGAGGCTACTCCCAGAAAACCTAAGATTTCCATTTTATTTGTCATGTAAATATCTTTGATTTACGGTTTTAATCAAAGTGGATAGGGCCAGCTTTGAAAAAATCTACATTTTCGAAATATTTTTCAAGTAAAGGGTGGTTTCGGGTTTGGAAATGTTCGTCCACATTTTTGTGTCGCTCATCCTTGGAAGGTACTAAACTTAAATACGAATTTCGATATTTTACAGACACACAAAGGATCTTTTTCTAAAAATGCTTCTTTTGAATACAGGGGTACCCTAAAACTTCCGGTAAAATCTCTGTATCTAATTTTTAGATGGAGTGCAGTACCATCTATCTACGCACTATGTACTATACAGAGAAAGTTAAAAATAACAAAAATTGCATACAGGATTGTTTGGATTGCCTTATAATTATTTGAATTCTAGGAAATTTTGGTTTTCTGTTTTTGATGAGAGCTACTCATAGACAAGCCAGAAAGTCGGATAGTAGAGAGAGAAAGAGAGAAGGGGGGAGGGGTAGAGCGATACACAGAACTACTTTTAAACAAATATAATCTAGCGGATTTTAAAGCATATAATTCCAGTGTAATTTCGATGTTAATTTTATGGTGCTCCATTTTTTCTATATATGCATTAGGTATAGTTAAGCAGTAGAAAGAAGAAAAAAATTAGATGTGTTCACTGCTGAGAGAAGACACCCAAATAATGTGACATGAATAAAACATGATGATAATGGCAATACTTTTTTTATTATTACTATTATGATGATAACGATTATTATTATTATTATTATTATTATTATTATTATTATTATTATTATTATTATTATTATATTACTTACAGTAGTCTAATAGTTTAAAGACAGCACATGAAGATACAAATTCCCTCCAAAATTGAAGGGGTAGAGCAAGAACATGGGATAGCAGTAGCAGCTCAAAATGCCTAATGGGAACGGTGATTAATAATAATAATAATAATAATAATAATAATAATAAAAAGAACACTACATACCGATGGTGCTGCTAATGCAGTTTTGGCGGCGGCGACAAACAGCAGGCAGAAGAGAGGACTCAGCGTGCCGTGTGACAACATGGCGGTGAACTCAATGCAGCAGTTGTAGCAGTAGCATTAACCCACATGCATGTCAAGGTTCGATGGCTACGTTCCCAAGTTATATAAACTGCCACACTACCCGCACCTTCTCGCTTGGTGAAAACGCAGTTTCCTCAACTTTCCCGAAAATATATCCGACAACCGGGTTCTAACTGCAAACCTGTTTGATGTTGCGTCACCTCTTTCTGTTCCGAACCAATAATTTGTTTATTATCACTTTATTGCCTACTTTTGGTTTGGTTGTCGTTTTCCTTTGCATAGGTGCAATGTTGTGAGATGGGGCTAAATTAATTTCATTATACCCTTTGTGTTAGATTATCTGATATAGTACTTGTATAGAAATTGTATCTCTTACAACGTTAGCTCCACCGTATCGTGTATTAGGGAGGTCCCCGGTTCCATTCCCGTCGAGTCGGTCACTCTGAGCATGTATTTTTCTTAGTTTACGGATCGGTAGGTGATTGCTTGTTTCGCTTCTATCAATCATATCCTGTGACCATCATTTCCTGTATCTGTTTTATTTCACTTGCTGAAGAGTCGTATGATCAGCTCACGGAGGTTAGTGTGTAGCCCTTTCCTGGAAGAAGTCCTGAGCTAACCAGTGTCAGAATGGGTGTCCTGCTCGAATCATTAGGGACCACGTCTTTGCTAATGCATATCGTCATTCGGACATGGTCGGTTTAGGATGTAACCTTCATCCCTTCCTCTCAGGGGTCACACTGGAACAAACGCCCACTGTGGCCTATACAGGCAGACTCTACGTCTGACCACAATTAACTCTTCTCTACCCTATCATTCACTTCAGCAACAAGAACTCCGGTCTTAATTGCATCTGGCACCGAGCTTTTATGGGTATATCTCTCAGTAATGTCAATTAGAAGCAACTAGTAAGCAGGATTCATCTTGAATGTTAGTTCCTGTAACTCCCATATAATGACATCTATCGGTGTTTGATCGAGAGAAGTCTCTAATTATTCATTATTTCACTACGCGCCATGATAACGAGAGATCAATTCTTCGTCCATAGAAGGCACCAGATGAGAATGTAATATTTGCAGAATTTAGCCCACGGACCTCTCTTTTAAGATATATTTATATTGGAAATAAACATTATACGGGACAACGGCTTTACTTCTCTCCCGATGGAAGCCATGTCTTAGCATTTTATGTCCGAAAAACATTTACTACCCTCCGCTCGGTTTGAACCTGGATATTGGAGGTAAGCACAGTAACCATTACACCTTGAGAGTAACATCTTGAATATTGGTATAAACCAAATACTGTCAGGCAAGCCTATGAATTAATTTCGGGGTAGGTGATCAGAGGTGATTCTATTGGTTTAACTTGCCCTAAAATCATGCCCTCACAACATACTGAGTAGATATTTGAACATAATGAACCTTATACAAGACCCAATTTCCTTCGAAAGGGAGATTTACGGCACATAAAAGAACCTCAAGCCTGATAGAGAGGCCTCTGAGTAAAATTAAGCGGTCTTTCACGCCCAATATAGAATGGGACGCTGAGAACCACAGCAGTTAAAGTGCGTCCATAGATAACACTCCATTTACATTTTTACGCTGGAACTGTGAAACCTTACAACATATATTAGGCGAAAGTTCTACCTATCCTTATTCTTAGAATCTGAAAATATAAGAAAGCAAACATCAAGGACATGTTTGACAGCTTTGACCAGTCGATATCCTTTTTTTGTGCAAACTTCTTCGCTAGACACAGACTGTTAAGTAGATGGTACGTTTTAGATATATGTAAACCTATTTTCAACTAACACGGAGACTGGAGAGCTACCTCTTCTCTCTGAACCTAAGTTGAAATGTAATCCTCTGCCATCTGGTAGTCCTGGTGACAGTTATGACATGGTCAGTTGTTCAAAATGACCTGGTTGACGTCTGGATTACTATGGATTCATAAATCTGATGTCACAGCTAACCTTTGCCATGAAGATGACCATCCCTCTTTCTAAACAAGTCTGCTTCCTAATGCAAGGTTGTGGAAACCTCTAATATAATTAACAACGTTTAGTATGTTGTGTTGTAATAAATCGCTTCAGTTACTTTGGGTAATGGAGTCACCATATTACGAATAGTTGAGGCAGGACCACATGTGCTTTTCTCCCGTTGGCTATGTGTTTTGTCCTTGAATAAAAGCTCTACAACGACTGACAGGGACTTGACAATTCAAAAGATAAAGATAAAGTCAATGTGTGCTATTAGGTTGTACAAAAACACGCTCACAGTATGCCAGCCATTGCAGCTCTAAAATCTTCGACTTCCATCACTTTGTTATATCTTTCCTACAACCTCTTTGTGTTCACTGAGTTAAGTGACTAAACTCAAAATAGTTTATTATGCATTTTAATATATTTTGGAACTTTCTGCAAATTCATATTTAAAACACTTCTCAAATAGGATATTGTGAATTTCTGGCTGAGTAGAAGCAGCTGTTACAAAACCCTAGGCGACTCCCCTCATACATTTACTTTTTATGTAATTCAATCCTGACTTCAGATTTATAGCTGGTATAGAACTATTAATTAGATCATAATGCTGGCAGCTAAAATTATTTCTGTTCATACATCTTCTAAGCAATGGCTTAAAAGCTACACTTGCATTTCATTTATTGAGGTAAAGGTAGGAAAGGAAAGTTAAATGTATGCTTTAGTAATAAGATAACGAAAAAAGTCCGTTGTGGAGAACCAGTGGTTACACCAGATAAACGCCTTATACTTTATTAACCATCCTGGTACTTACCCATAATAGCCTGGGAAAATTTCACACAGCCAAACAAGAAAAATATTTTCCGAATGCGGTCATAACTTAAATCCTCACACTCTGCCTTCAAATGGCGCTGGCTCCCTTTTTTATGCCATTCAAAAATTATAATAATTTCTCAGGTCTATTTTTAGGGTTCGACAAAACACGCCACTTATTTACCTTAATTTACTCACCATCTTGCGCCTATAACATTAATGCAACATAAAACTATTATAACACCGTAGTGGATATGGTTACCAATCATTATCGCATACGGAAAAATCTAATGTGCTCCATTCACATGACTTTCTCTACATCTCTACAACTAATTATTGTTAAAAAGCTTATGCTTCTATTTACTTCATGTTAATCGAGAAAAAATTAGCAGAAATAGTCATATTACTTGTTTCCTTGTAAGTAGAAGCGAAATAAGGGAGTACCATAGGTTAAAGTGATAGTCAAAAGCTGGTTGCTATGTGACTGAAGTTTCTTTGTTCATATGGTCACGAGTTGACAAATCCTGTATGAGAAAAGTATAAGTTTTTAAAACCTGAAACAAACAAAAAACAAACCAAAAAAAAAAGAAGGAATATATCAAAAACCATCTACTCCAACAAACAAATGCATATAACATAAATTGTGTGTTTTAACGTGCTCTACATTTTTTGTGGGGTAAGTTTTTGTCCATCTCTTACGGTTTAGCAGTTATGCAAAATTCCGTAAAATTCATCAAGAACAAAATAGAATTCAGAGGTTATTACCAGAAATTTCAAGATAGGTATACATATTATTTGTCAGGTAAATATCTTTAATATACGATACTTGAATCAAAATCGTTTGAGTCATTTTTGAGCAAATCAACATTTTTGAAAAAAGTTCCACGTAAAGGGTAGTTGGGGGTGAGTGGATTTTCCTCAAAATCTTCGTGTCACATCCCTGGAATATACTAAACTTAAATACCAAAGTTGGTATTTTTGAGTGGCGTGCTATACCTTCTCTATACATTATGTAGATCATATGTATAGAGAAAATAAAAATAGCATCACTGCCCATTTTCGAGCCTCTCCCTTTTTTATACAGAATTTGGAGTATCTGCTTTCTTAATCACGCGGATGATTGGGTTTTATATGGACCGATCACTCAGCTACGCTTTGTCATCATCCAGCATTTATGGTCCTCAGGTACGCCTTGAGGCTTAAGAGGCTCAATATTGGGCTATACTAAACTGCGGGAAAAGTAAAGCAGTTACCGACAAATTTAACATTAAACATAGCGCCAACCGGGCCAAAAATTAAAAGCTTTACCGCATGCTTCAGAGATTATCTAAAATATATGCAATATGAGGTTGAATCACTATTAGCACTATGCTTTTGTGCTAAATCTATGGGTGGTAAAATATTTACAGAACATTGCTTAGTGGCTATATTTAGCACTAAAATTCCTTATACCTATGAACACTTATCAATAACCGATATCGGACATACAACTATATTACCAACAATTATATTTATATAGGAGATATAAATAACTAATCGAGTAGTTTTAAAATAACATTTTTTCAACATAATACAAATAAACGAATAAACAAAACAATCTCTTTAGCAACCAGTTGTTTAGAAGGTTCTAGCAACGGCTGACTTCACCAATTATGGAGTCCATTGCTTCTTTAGCTTGTCTAAACTGTTCTGTTAAACAAGTTTTAATATGAATTGTGAGGTGATCTTACAATAAAGAAAGATGTCAACTTGCAAAAATTGTCGTGAAGTTAACTTTGCTGTTAATAGTGCTTATTTTAATAATAACATTTGAACGGGATCATTTGGTTGAAAGGCCAGATTAAGAAATACTCTTTGTATAGTTTAAGAGACTACTTATTTCCTCTTACTGTTCATTTTCTTCTTCATCATCATCATTAATAACAAAAATGTAAAAGTCTACATCCATTTCCCATTTTCAACCACATACATTCTCTATCTACTTCATGTTAATCGAAATGAACACTTGTAGAAGTTATTTCAATGTACATTTCGGTGTAGGTAGAATAGGCTAAAGGGATACTCAAATAAGTGAATATAATGGGATTTAGAATAGTAAAATATTTTAAAGATGGCTTTACAATGGCTTTAAAATTCTGTTTTCTTTGCTTGACCAGGACAAAGAAATAACGATATTCTATTTGAGCAAAATAGAAGTATATTTGATATAAATTGTATGTTTTAACAGAATCTACATTTTGTACAGTAAGGTTTTCTTTATCTCTTATGGTGCACCCTTTGTGCAAAATTAATTCAGAATAAAGAGGCAATTCTTAGAAAATTCAAAACAAACAAAAATTGTTGCAAAACATGTGAAACTACTTTGACTCTAAACATAACTATTTTGAGAAAACCAACATTTCGGAATAAATCTGTACGCAAAGTCTAGTTTTGGTTTCCTGAAATTTCTTGAAAATCTTCTTGACGTATCCTTGGAAGCTACTTAACTTAATATTTAAGTTGGTATTTAAGTTTTCTTTTTTGAGACTCAGACAACTACACGGTTAGAAATACTGAGACTCGATTTTTTTTCCGAAAAAGCTTTTCTTTTTAGATTCGGGGGATTACAGAACTGTATTTCCAGTGAAAGCTCAGTAAGGTGGATTGCAATGCAATACATTCTCTACCTATCACGAACGTGGTGGATTAAGTGAAAATGTATGATTAAGCTTGCTGCTAATTAACTGATGGTAACGAATATCCCGGAAATGGTTAACTCCATGGCACGACAGCTCACGGGAACCTTGGCCTACCGCCCGGCCACTGCGTCCCCCATCTCGGTCAACTACAGACGTCATGGATGGATTGCAGTATTGGAGGGTGAGACGTGTTCAACGCCTTGAGTCCCCCTCGGCCGGTTAATGCGGTCCTCATGACCTGGAGCCGCTACTTCTCCATCAAGTAGCTCCTCAATTGGCCCCCCAGGGACCTTACGAGGCTGAGTGCATCCCGGACCAGGTCTCCCGCTTGGTAAGCAGCTTCTCAGGAGACGACCCCCGGAAATGGTTAATGCCGCATAAATTACTTGACTTAAACTTTCTGTAGGTACTTTAAGAATATTTTTGCAATGTGAATGCATAGAACTTCAGTAATAAATGTCATCGCTCGCCTCTCACCGAGACGGCCCGGATTCCATCCCAAGCGACCGCTTGTGAGATTTGTGGTGGACAAAGCGGCGCTGGGGCGGTTTCTCCGGGTTCTCCGTTTCCCCCGCCATCGTATTCCACCGGTGCTCCATCTTCATTCATGCATCATCAGTGTCACCGCCTGCGGTGCCATAAGTAGTTAAAGCGGAAGTTAAACACTACAAAAAAAAAAGCAATAAATTCAGAAATTCAAGATATATTCTATTAGTCATGCAAATGGTTAAGTATATTCTTCTATAGTTTCAAAGTATGCTTCAAAGATTACCTGCCTCTTTGTAGAACTTACATGGATTTACAAGCCAATGACTTGCCTATCGAGGAGCAAGCAAATTTTGCATCATAGCATATCCAAGATAAGCGATCAGCCCATCGCCTTATATGGTGGTTAGGAAGAAGGAAGTTAATTGTTTTGCTGAGAGAAATGATATTGTTTCTCGGATGTTATCCAAACCAGAATTCACCAAGCGACCGAGGGAAACCACGTAAAAAGCTTCAATCAAGATAATATCGCAGCGGCACATCTCTCGGTAAAAGTATGAAAATGTGGTATTTATATGTACACTTTATAATAATTTTAAGAAAATAAAATATTATATATGCCACGTTAACAATAATTTGGAGATTTGGGGAGGATTTTCTTGAAAACCTCATATAATATAGTTGAGTTGAAAAGTCTGAGCTTAAATAAAATTTGAGAGTTAACCGTATATTTACTTTCTCTATACGTACCAGAAATATATGTTTGAGGGTCCCCTGTATCCAAAAAAAGCATTTTCAGAAAAAGGTCCGTGTGTGAATGTGTGTGTCTGTTTGTCCGTGTGTCAGTGAACACGATAACTCAAAAACGAAAAGTCGGTATTTAAGTTTAGTACCTTTCAGGGGTGCGACTCGAAGTTTTTGAAAAAACCCCCCTTCCCCAAATTAACGTTTATATGGAACGTTTTTCAAACATTTTGATATTTTCAAAAATGACTCTAACGATTTTGATTAAAATTTCGTATATTAAAATATTTACCTGACATATAAAATGTATATCTTTAATTTTCTGGGAATAGCCTCTGAGGACTACCTTATTCTGGATGAATTTTACGGAATTTTGCATAACTTCTAAACCGTAAGAGACGGACAAAAACCTACCACAAAAAAGGTAGAGCACGTTAAAACACACAATTTATGTCATATACATTTTTATCATGGAGTTGATCGTTTTTGAGTTATTCCTTGTTTTTGATTCCACCTTTAAAAAACTTACTTTTCACACACAGGAATTTGTCAACTCCTGTCCATACAAACAAAGAAGCTTCAGTTACATAGCAACCAGCTTTTGACAATACTTTAACCTATGCTACTCCCTTGTTTCGCTTCTACTTACAAGTAAGCAAGTAATAAGACATATTCTGCTAATTTGTTCTCGATTAAAAATGGAAATGGCGTGTTATTTATGGACGCTCTTTAACTACTGTGGTTCTCAGCGTCCCATTCTAAATTGGGCGTGAAAGACCACTTAATTTTGCTCAGAGGGCTCTCTATCAGGCTTGAGGTTCTTTTACGTTCAATAAATCTACGACGCGGGACCAACGGCTTTACTTCCCTTCCGAAGGAAGTCATGCTAAGGATTTTTACATCCAAAAAAAATCCACCGTCCTGCGCCGGGTTTGAACCCGCGCTTTTGGGTATATGAAGTTAGCATGATAACCATTACACCACGGAGGGCGACTTTTCTCGATTAGCATGAAGTAAGGAGAAGTATAAGCTTTTTAACAATATTTTGTTGCAGAGATATAGAGAAAGTCATGTGAATGGAAAACATCAGATTTTTGTTATTGAATATCGAAACATGGCCACTTGCAAGAACTGTTGACTGAAATATGTTGAGAAAATGACAAAAACAATGTCTTACAGAGAGTTTTTTATCTCTGAAGATATCATTTCTTAGCCCATAGCATGAGAAAATAAAAAGAATCTGATGTGTTCCATTCACATGACTTCCTTCACATATCTGTAACAAATTAATCTTAAAAACATATTCTTGTAGCTATTTCATGCTAATCATCTTACGTGTTTCTTATTTCCTTGTAAGCAGAAGGGAAATAGACTAAAGTAATACTCAAATCTTTTAAGAGCTGGTTGCTATCTTAGCCAGAAGTTAACAAATTCCATACGAAAGAAAGTTATTAAAACTAAAGCACTAATACCTATCAAGGATACCTCTGAAATGGTCAACTATGCAAAAAAATATATATATTTTTTTTAATGTATTTCACTCACATGACTTTCTACAGCTGTTCCAAAAACAAACTTTTTACAAAATATATTCTTATTTCTACACCATGACAATAGGGATAAACATTATTAGAATGATTTTATTACTTCGTTCCTTAAAAATTAGAAGGGAACTTAAGGACTGATCTATGGTATAGGAATAGTCAAATGTTTTAAAAGCTATTGCTATGTGATGTCATTGAAATCCGCTTCTTTGCTTGGCTAAAAGTAAAACAAAAGAAGCAGGGCGACTTCCTGTCTGAGAAGAGTGTGAGTATTTTAAAACTGAAACTAATGATAATGAATATCTCGGGAACGGCTACCGTCACAACAAAAGTATAGAAAGGGCATAAATTGTGTGTTTTGACGAGATCTATATTTTTTTGTAAATTAATACTTTGTCTATCTTTTACGGTTTACTAGTTATGCAACTTCATCCAAAATGAAGAGAATATCAGAGTCATTTTCAGAATATTCAAGCTACTCGTATACACATTATTTGTTATGTAAGTCTCTTTACTATACGGCATTTTAATCAAAAAACGTAATAACTCTTTTGAGAAAATAAAAGTTTTCGAAAATGTTTCCATATAAAGGCAGTTTGAGTTGGGGGAATGGGGTTACTTGAAAATCTTCGTGTCGCATCCCTGGATTATACTGTACTTAAATACCAAGTTTGGTATTTAACACACTTTTCGTTTTTGAGCAATATTGTCCCTAGACATGCATACACATGCGCACACAGACACATACATATAGACAGTTTTCTCAAAATGCTTTTTTGGATTTAGGGGATCTGAAAATATTTTTGGTAAAACCTCGGTACCTAAATTTCACATAGAATATAATACCTCTCTATCTACTATGTAAGTTGTACATACGCGCTAGAGAACGTACAAAAATGTATATGGCATGAATCTTATGTCTTAACAAGATCTATAAAATCTCTTACGGTTAACTGTTGTGCAAAAGTCATCCAGAATAAACATGTCTTCAGAGGCTATTCCCAGAATATTCAAGATATTATAGAGGATTTTTATGTAAATATCTTTAACATATCCTGGTCAGCTTACCCTCCCTGTGTTTAGGACTGACACCTCCCTAGGACATACAAGTGGATGCCTAGGGGTCAGATGCCTTTCTGGGAGCCAACGGCACTTAACCACAGAATGAAGAACCTGAAACGAAGCCAGGCATGAGCGTTAGAAAGTGGATGATATGACATTCAAGGGAAATGAAAAATAGGGAAGGTGATGTTGGAGCAATTGGTGGAATGAGCGGCGGGGGAAACCAGAGAACTCGGAGAAAACTCGCCCACAAGCCGCTTTGTCAACCAAAAATCCCACATGCGGGCTCTTGGAATCACACTCGAGCCGCCTAGATGGAAGGCGAGCGGTCTAACCACCCAATAACGACGCCAAATATCTTTAATTCACGGTGTTTTAATCAAAAGAGCCACTTATGAGAAAATCAAAATTTTCGAATTTTTTTTTCATTTAAAACGTAGTTTGGGGTGAGGGGATTTCCCTCAAAATCTTCGTGCCGCATCCTTGGAAGATACTCAACTTAAATACCAAATTAGGTACTTTACCAACTTTTCGTTTTTGAGTTATCCTGCTCATGGACACATGGAGATACACACACATATAGATTTTTCTAAAAATGCTTTTTTGTAAACAGGGGATCCTAAAAACGAGTATTTCTGGTGAAATTTTGGAAACGAATTTTTGGGTGTAGTACGATACTTTCTCTATGTACTATGTACTAAGTAGAGAAAGTAACAGAAACAATTTCACCTTCATAATAATTATTAATGAAACACAACTAATACTATATATCATTGTCATCGTCGAAATATAGAACAAGATAAGATTGGCATAGTTACGGGATCTTGTTACCTCGATAAGATTGGTTTATTTTATTGACACCTGGGCATTAAAAGTACACAGTTTTGTGTTTGTTTAAATATACAGCAGTCCACATCAAGTAAGTGGTTGTTTAGCTCATATAGTGGAGAAAGTAAAATATCATGGAACGTTTCTGCAATCGGTTAAAGTATCATCTAAGAGAGCAAGGATTTGAACTTAAAATGTTACACTAATTAACTAATTAAGCTCGTACAATAAAACAAAGGAGCTGTGAGATGTAACAGGTCTTAAATATTTAGTTTTTAGTACATTTTGATATTAACGATTGATACTTTTAGGAAGCCGAACCAGTTCATAAAAATCCAGGATAGCTTCTCTGTATGCAACCAACGGTTCCTGTACGTCTGGCAAAAGCAGACTCTCTGGCGTATACAGAGATGATTAACAAGAGTTAATTCTGTTTACCCTTCATGAACCGAGGTCCAAAAGGATATAAACCCCTCTCCCCTCCTACACCCACATGCACTAATGAGCAAAATGCCTTGTACACGGTCCCTGTCCAGCAAAACACCATACGCACTTCCGCTGCACGAAATGTCAGTAAATTTCTGGGATTCAGCTAACAACTAGATGTATATGACGCATTATGAAGAGTACTGAAGTGAAACACCTATAATTTATTATTGTTTACAAATTTCAAGGTTTTTTTCCTTCTGCTTCTGTATATGTGATCTGCGTAAACGGTTTCCCTAACAGACTTGGGCTAAAGAGAATTTACAAACGGGCTCTGAATCGTGATTAAAACCGCTACATTTCAGAGATCTTTAAACAGAACCATGACTAGTATTTTTACTTTCTCTATAAATGAGTAAATGCTGTATACTATCCAAAAATTCTATAGCGAGAGTTCACCGTAAGTACACTTTTGAGGGCCCCTAAATAAAAGAACAGAAAGAAGAAGTCCGCTTGCGAGTGTGTGAGTGCACGTGTAACATTTTTCTAAGTGTTCAATTTTCTAAAAACTTACTAAGGATTTTGATTGCAATTTCATATATTAAAGATGTTTACATGGTAAATAAAATGCATATCCTGAATATATTGGGAATAGCCTCTAGGCTGTACTCATTCTGAATGACTTTTGCACTTTAGCACACGGTTGTAAGAGAAGACAAAATACATTTTCACAAAAAAAGTAAATCTCGTAATATCGCACAATTTATGACATATGCAGGTTTTTGTAGAGCTAGCCATTTCAGTCATATTTCTTGTTACTGGTTTAAATTTTAAAATACCTGAAATTTTCTCAAACGGGTAAGCACTCGTCTGTTTCATATCTCCTTTGTTTTCTCGTGGCCATTGATTTGACTGTAGCGTTAGCGTAGTGTATCGTCTTATTTCCTTGTTATTTATAATCAACTCAGTAACAAGAGCATTTCTTGCAATGATTCTTTGTAAGAATAGTTTGTTTGTAGAACAGATACAGAAGATCATGTGAATGAAACTAATCAGATTTTTATTGATAGGATTTTGAACACTTCCTTCTTTGAACTATTTTCGACTATATAACTTGTCATGAGCCAAATAATACACTTAATCACACCGCTCAAAACAGCGAGAAAAGAACCATACAACATAAGTACTTTAGAGTTAAAACAGTGTTGAGAATCTTTTCTTGAAAAGGTTTACATCTTACCAAAATAAATGTCCTTAGAGAGGAACATTGGTAACGTATAAAAACAAAATATTAAGAATACTAAAGAATGTGATCTTTTATTCATTGAGTTTCTCTACTTATTCTGTAACAAACTTTCTTACAAAAGCTTATTCCTCTGCTTCTCGTTAATCAAGATAAGCATTAGAGATATCATCTTATTACTTGTTTCCTTATAGGTAGAAAGAGAATATGGTGGTGGGTTAGGGTGTATAGGTAACTAAATGACAGAGATGATTTGTATGTGGCATTTAAATTAATTTTTCTAGAATATACAATAGGCAGTTTTTAGAATATTGTAATACTGGTAAAAAAACGAAACTACCTATATTGCAATTTCTTATTAACTTATTAGGATACGTGTATAATGCTCAAAAGTGGAACAAAACATAAATTATGATACCTGTATTATTGGTTTATGAAATTAATTATTATTGTATATAGAAATATTGGGATAAATAAAAGTTATGATAAATTTCTTATATATTAAAATCTAAAAATATACCTATAAAAAGCACAAGTTATAATTCTACAGAAATGGTAGAAATATCATTAACAGACACATTTCAAACTATAGCAATTAGCTCTAAGACAGAGTGGCCAACTTAATTAGGCATTCTTGCAAAATTGGCAAACACAAAATCCGTTAGCTTAAGTTTAAGTTCCTGAGAATTCGTATGTTGAGAAATCTAAAGTTGTATTGATAACTTTCGTAGGGCATTTTTGGGCTTGAGAAGGGAGAAAAATCACCGTGTAAGCTGAATATGCAAGACGAAAAGAACGAAGGTTGATCTCGCTTACAACGCCACTGACATTTATGCCGTGAAGTTCTGAAATTTTTATAACGCCACAAAGGGTTACCCGAAATACGCCGCTGTTGAAGACAAATAATAAACTTAGTTTGTTTAACTCAGCTTATACAATGGAGAGCAAGCAACAACATGCTAACTTGTGAACAGCAAGAATAAAATTAATTAAAATGTATCCACAAAAGAGTAGTTTGTGTTATGGGAATTTTATTGAATATCTTCAGGTCGCATCCTTGGTAGATAATTATTACTTACCGGTATTTTACCAAAATTTCGTTTTTTCATAATGCTGCTTAGGGACAGGTAGACAAAAAATAAATAAAAAATAAATAAATTTATAAAGCAATAATGCACACATATACACATACACGTACATACCCTTTATTTTCTTTCAGGCAACCTCGATTGCCGGTGAAATATTTATTGCTCTACCTTTTATAAGTAACAAAGAACAGAAAAAGTAAAACAGGAAGAAGTAAACTTATGAGAAAGTATTGCATTACAGGTTGGAATGCTTCTTCTTCTTCTTCTTCTTCTTCTTCTTCTTCTTCTAACGATCTTTTCGTGACTAATTGTTGTTAAATTCGTGTTGGTCACTCCAACTTCTTCAGAGTCCTACTAGATCCCTCATTCCACCTGGGCTATACAATAAAGCTTCCTTAGAGAATCTACAAGGCAGCCTTATTTTAATATGCTCTTTCCAAATTTTTGGGTAATTATATGTTTCATACAATATATAATTTCCCATAATTGTGCACGAACATGTTGATTTCTGATTGTATTCCGTCTTGTTTTTCTAATTGATGATACAATAAAGTATATTTGTCATGCCTCTAAATGTCGCCGATCTTGAGCTCATAAAATCCATATAAATTTCAGCTCCGTTCAAAGACTGGCTTGAAGAGATGTAAGTTGCAGGAAGGATTTGTTAACTTTCGTTTATTGCAGCGCAGAATGCTGAGCATTACAAGTCCCTAGGGAACATTAAAAGTTTAGCTGAAATGCCAGAGGAATACTCATTAAAACAATATACTGCTCTCGCCCCCAAGCTACCTGTGGTAGACTGTTAAGGGTATTTTCGTGTGCGATAGGCTCTGGCTGTGCTGGAATAAAGTTGCTTACTTGTTGAGCTTAATGTACGGTTTTATTCTACAACCAGAAGGCTGTTGAGTCTGACAGAACCAGTAATCGAGAACAAAATAGCAGATAAAACCACTATGGCCTCACCTTCTAGGCTACGAGTGGTTCTGAGTAATGGAGCACAAATGCTAGCAGGAAAATGTCCCAGTCAGTTAGAAATTTAATATTTGCACTTATTTATCTTATATAATGACGCAGATTAAACATTGAAGCAATCTAGGCAACTGAAAATAAAACTATACTGCCCTAAAACAGTTTTGAAAAATTAATAAAATACTATTGTTTGGCACTTAAAAGCCAAAGAAGTGTTTATGAAGAATTGCAACGTGACATCATCTCTTCATGATACGCACGAAATCTGCTTGAAAATGGCACATTTAACGAAAGTAGCATAGCCAAGGTTATGTAATAAATATAACCCATTGTTATGTATAAAATAGCTAAGAATTGGTGTTTAGGAAAGCATATCAAGTATATAAAATATAAACTTATAATACGGGAGAAGAAGAAGGAGAACAAAATAGAACGAGATACCGGAAGCTGTAATTTGTTTAAGCATGTAACAAAAGTTAAGAACAAAGCTTAACAAATAAGTAATTTAGAAAAGTTTGTTATTTGTACGAACATTATTACTAAATTATTAAAATGTATTAATTTTAATTACTAGGAGCATATTAAAATGTATGTTGTGTATGTATAATTTCACAAAATGTAGGAACAAGGAAATATGTCGTCCCCATGGTGATGTGCAGATTACAATACTAAAACAATGATCTTCAACTATATGCTAGAAGTGCAAATGTTATAAAGTTCCGGTACACAGTCTCTGAATAGTGAAGACGTAGCTGCAGACGCTAAGAGTTCACCTCAGAAATCGAGATCAATATTATAGTAATTGTGAATAAAATAATGTCCTCTATTAATTATCATCAATAATTTATGTAAGTACATATCATAAAGCAGATATTGGGCACAGTTTTCTGTAAAAGAAACCAGTTCAAGTCGCGTGCCTTGGTACACCGCGTTGTTACAACAATTTCTGCGAATAAAAGTTTTAAATACCAAATTATTTATAAATTCATTCTCTCCTAAAAGATCCTAATACCAAGCAAGGGGATTGAGATTCTTATACTCACCGACTATGGCTAGCAATCACTTGATATGTAATGCAACCGTTATAAAATGAAATATGAACAACTTCGCCGTGGAGAATAAGCTTGAAACTGTCTCAACAATTAAGTTCGGCGCTAAACAGTAATTCCAGTTTCGCCAACTGTAAGAGTGACCAACGTTACAGATCCAGCGGAAAAGTTAAACTTATAAAAAACATTTAAATAATTACTACACCGAGGGTCGAGGACGAGACGAACAGCAGCAGCCCAATAAACCCCGAGACTACAAGCTACACCGACCGCGAAGGTGAGGTAACCGGCAACGAAGCGAACAATGAGGCACTGCCCCAATAATCATATCAATTTTGACCGAGCAGGTTGGGTTTCGGGGTAAAATCTGAGACTAGCATTAATTGTGAGGTGCCCATCTACCGCCCATTTTTACTTTGAGATTTTTCTGGTTTTCTCTGAACGATAGGCAAATGCTGGGTAGTTTATTATCTACCACGAATTCATTTCCTTCATTTCTTCTTCATGTTTCAGGAGTGTTTCTGGTTTAATGATGTATGGCACTGCCGAGCAATTGGCTCTGATACTTCCTCTAAAGAAGAACTATTCTCGTGGACTCTAAGAGAGGGTTACTTGGTTGAGGGGTCAATATTGCCCTCTCTGGGTAGCTGCAGTACTGCAACGAATCTTCTAACTTGAAACTGCTGGAGACTCGCGCAATTCGCCTGCGGGCTGTAGTCTCATGTGGTTCCTTCACTATATTCGTTCCTACCAGAGGGATTTTTGAGTTTCGTCCTCGGGTGGAGAAAAATATGGGGCATTATTTATTGGGTCACCCTAGCATAAACAGCTATTATTATTATTATTATTATTGTTATTATTATTATTATATTACGATAATATGAATGTTTAAGAACTTTGAAGCCGAAGGTTTCTTTTAATAGTTGCTGTGAGGATGAAATGGGGAATAGGAAAGAATATATCTAGTGAGTTTCTAGTGTGTTTACTTGCTGTTCTTCGCTGTTCGGGGTTTTAGCTATTTGCGGGGTCTGTGGCTTTAATGAGGTGGATGCAGAAGGACATTTCGACTTTTACTCCTTCAGCGGCAGCTTCGGCTGTTGAGTAGAATTGTACTGGAGTAATCGGCGTTCGAAGTTTTTATAGAGACCGGGACAAAGTTCGTCGTGGTAGCGTTTGCTGTCTCCCATGGAGCTGTGGAGCGTATTTGATGTTTATTTTTCTCCATCAAGCCATAGAATGCCTTGAGGAGCTGCTTTTTCACTTTAGGAGTGCTCTCGTTTAAGGATGGTGTACATGTATTCGCCTTTATTAATGTATTAACAAATGTAATAATTAAAGTATTTATTGTATTAATAAAAATAATAATTAATTTATTTATTAACAACATCGATCATTCATTTCAATTTATTTACCTTAGTTTGTTTGTTTTAAGTCTAATTCATCTCGTACGTAAGAATAGCTTACAGCAATACTTCGTTGCAATCATCGGTATGCGTTATCATTGAATTACATAAGAAGCATTGTGAAAGCATAATTTTTGGTAGGTATAATTAAAACATATCGCTTGTACAGAGTGTTAGGGGTATAGAAACATATATTTTGATAAATTGTGCCTTTATGTTTATCCACTTTGGTATGTTAGTTTTTTTTCTTTTCTTCTAACAGATTTGTTATAAAACATTCACATAATTTACTATCTGATGTGTTTTGCATAGCTTTACCGAGCCGCGAAATGAATACAGATATCCGTTTTGTTTCCATGTTTTGATACCTCAATACGTGACTGCTAGCCTGGTAAGTTTGGATCATTGGCTTTCCAAAAGCATTCAAACTCAGTTCCGGTACAATATTCGTTAAAGCGGCCCACCTAATCAAAGTTACACCTTCCGACACGCAGGGAAAACATACACTTATGGCTGTGTGCTATGCCTACATGTAGGTACTAACCAATCTGAAAACATACTCTTGATTATCAAAACAACCTTATACCCCTTACACCCGAATACTTTCCGTTGAATACCGGTTCTATTATCGGTTTGAAATCAACACATTGGACACAGAGAAAGAGATAAAGGCGGAGTCAGCGATAGAAGGAAAATAGATTCGAAGAACATTGAATATTGATAGGAGGAGGAAGTGAAGTGAAAAAGGAGGAAAGGAAGACAGAGGAGCATCTCCGCATTAATGCAATAATGCGGACATTTTTCAATGAGAGATAGAATACAGACAGACAGACAAACAAAAAGGAAGAAGTAGAGAATCACCGCTAAAATAATTATCTGTGATTCTTTAAGTACATTTTAAAGCGTTATTTTCACTGTTCCATATAAGAATACTTTAAAACAGATGTTGGTTATAAGTTATCAATTAAAGGTACATTACAATGGAAGCATATTAATGAACATTCCAAAGCATACACAATATATAGATGCAAATCTCGGCTATTGTGCTGAATTTTGTTGTCTCATTCTACCTTTCAAAATTGTGTAACATTTGTTTTTTAATTCTGTTTGTGAACGTCTAATTCTGAGCAGAAGTCTTATTATACATTAAACACTTCAAATATTTAATAGTTCATTAAAATAATTGGTCTCGCTGATCACGTTTGCTAATGTATTTCGCTCTAGTGATATCTAATGGAACGTTTAAAAAAGAATTCGAAAGTTCTAAAGAATGTGTTTTAAGACAATCTGGAAGTGAGTATTATAATTAACGGTTTACGAAAGCTACACGAGATTGACACATGTGTATTTAAGTATACATAAATCTGAGTGAGTGAGTGAGTGAGAGAGTGAGTGAGTGAGTGTGTGTGTGAGTGAGTGTGTGTGTGAGTGAGTGTGTGAGTGAGTGTGTGAGTATGTGAGTGAGTGAGTGTGTGAATGAGTGTGTAAGTGTATGAGTGAGTGTGTGAGTGAGTGAGTGTGTGAGTGAGTGAGTGTGTGAGTGAGTGAGTGAGTGAGAGAGTGAGTGTGTGAGTGAGTGAGTGAGTGAGAGAGTGAGTGTGTGAGTGAGTGAGTGTGTGAGTGAGTGTGTGAGTGAGTGAGTGTGTGAGTGAGTGAGAGAGTGAGTGTGTGAGTGAGTGAGTGAGTGAGTGAGTGAGAGAGTGAGTGAGTGAATGAGTGAGTGAGTGTATGAGTGAGTGTGTGAGTGAGTGAGTGTGTGAGTGAGTGAGAGAGTGAGTGAGTGAATGAGTGAGTGAGCGAGTTTAATTTAAAGAAAATAAAAATCTTTCGAGCATACATTGTAGCTAGATCGTTGAGATGTTACTGAGTATAATGTAAAACTGCAATGTTTAAAACAGCTTAGTCATTCAAACACGTGTTTTAAAACCAACTTTATCTGCTAATTTTATGTGGACTTCCCCATGGCAAAATCTGTTTAATTCAGAGAAACGACAGATGGAGATAACCTTTATGGTAATAGTTAAAATTGCCAAAAGATTATTTCTTATTCTTTAGTGCAGTTTATTTATTTGTAATTTCCTCATTGTTCTGGTGTATACATTTTAGCTGCAGGCCCATTATTTTTAGTTTAAATAAAGTTTTAAAAATGCTATTTATTTTTATTTTTATATGCAAAAGTAATTCAGAATTAGCAGGACTTTAGCAGCATTTACCTTAAAATTCAGGAAGTACATTTTATTTGTCATATGCGTATTATTTTCTTTGTCATAAAGCATCTTCTATATGCGGTATTTTATCAAAATTGTTAGAGCTATTTTCGAATTCATTTCCATGTTTATGGGAGAGGGGTTGAGTTTTCTTGAAAATCCTTGTTTCTCATCCTTGGAAGATCTGAACTTAAATATAAAATTTGGTATTTAACCGACTTTGATTTTTTAGGTATTCGTGTTCACACACGGACACACACAAACACAAACAAAATACACATGAACCTTATTCTAAAAATGCTTCTTTGGATGCAGGGGACCAAAAAAATGTATTTCCAGTAAAATCTCGGTATTAAATTTTTGAGAGGAATGCAAGAGCCTCTTTATTTATGAACACTAGAGAAATTAATCATATCTCTCTTAATAAACCATTATTGAATTACTAGTTCTGTAAACATGAGAAATATGCGTATATCTTATACAAATTTCGGCATTATGTATTAAATAGCTTCTGAGATTAATGATGAAATTAGCAAATTTAATATTGGCGAGAAAAGACTTTCTGGCTTCCTTTAATTTGTTCTCTATATAAATAAGATCTCGTGCATTAATGAATACTATTGAAAGACAGCAGTTAGAGTGAATAAACATCTGCAGATATCTTTAACATAAATACAATATAATAATTCTATATGCTCAGGGAAAAGTACATTTCATTTCACCAAACCTATATAATGTTCTTAAGCATACATCTTCCTATCAAAACAGGCTGTAGTTTTCCAAAGATTCTTCTTCAAATCTACGTTTTGCTGGGCTGAAAATAAAAGAAAATAATACATATTAACTTAACTGCATTACATTTATAACAACAAAACTGCATTATGACTTCCACATAACTTTCTCTACCTGTGATGCAAAAAACTATGCTTAAAAAATATTATTCTTCCATCTATTTCACGCTTCTCAAGATAAACTTATCAAACATGGCTGTACTTCGTACAAGGGCATTAGGAAATTGTTTATTAATTGCGTCTTTGGATGCAAGGATATCCGAAACACAAAAATTAACAAAGCATTAACAAAGTCAAACAGAAAAATAAAAATAAAAATCTGATGTGGTACGTTCATTTGACTCTCTATAACTGTTCCGCAAACTTTATTTGCGGAAGAACATTCTTTTATCTACGGCATTCTAATCGAGATAAATATTAGTCACCCAAAATTTCATTAATCTTTTAAAAGCTGATTTCTTTGCATTGCCAGGAATTTACAAATCCCCTAATGAGAAATGTTTAAAATTGCAATCATTAACAAGGAAATCTCAAAAATAGTCAACTGCACGAAAAAGTGTATACGACATAAATTGTGTGTTTTAACGAAACCTGAGTTTTTATGAAGTAAGTTTTTTTTTTCCTATCTGTTACGGTTTAAAATTCAGCAAAGTTAATCCAGAATAAAGGGGTCTTCAGAAGCTATTCCGAAAAAAACTTCAAAACATACATTTTATTTGACATGTAAATATCTTTAATATACGCCATTTTAATCAAAATCGTTACAGCCATTTTTTGAGAAAATAAACATTTCGAACTTTTTTCAATGTAAAAGTTAGTTTGGGCTGGTGGACTTTCCTCAAAATCTTCGTCGCGCATTCTTGGAAGATACTTAACTTAAATACCAAGTTTGTTATTCCTACAAGCTTTTGTTTTTGAGTTGTCGTGTTCCAGAAACACACACACTAGGCTTTCGTTATTTAGTCAGAGATTTTACCTTCTCTATATAGGACCAGGATAAAAAAAAAAAGAATTACTATCTTTCGTATGGGAAACTTAAACAAAAACACTGGGAAATGGTTAAATCTACAAAACATGTATTGAATATAAATTGTGAGTTTTAATGGGATATACCTATAGTTTATTATACTAAGATTAAGATGTTGCCTATAACCTACGTTTACCAGTTACACAGAAGGAATCCAGAATGAAGAGGGCATACCTCTTATTTGTGAGGTAAGTATTAAAGTAACCTTAATACTTTAGCAGCATTGTTGAGCCATTGTTGGCAGGACCGTTCTGAATATATTTGTATTGCATCTTTAGAAGACACCGAAATTAAATATCCAATTTGGAACTTAACCGAGTTTTCGTTTTGGAGCTATGGTGTTCCCAGACTCACAGACACAATCAAGGACCTTTTTCTTCAGAAGTGTCTTTTGTAGTTAGAGGACCTCAGAAAATAAATTTCCGGTAAAATATCGATAGCGATTTTTGGTGGAATAAAATATCTTTCCTAACTAATATACGTATGTACACTGTACATGGCAGAAAAGATAAATGGGCAATGCTTTACAATGACTTGGGTAAAACCTAAATTCTATGAATGTGGTGACCCATTATGTGTGAATGTATCAAAAGCAAAAACACCAACTCACAAAGCCAATGTTTTTCAAGGATCGAATATTGAATAATTAGTAAATATAAAACTGGATACTTTTATTTTCTAAAATATTTGTTGTATATGTTGATATGGCAACTGTATATGACTTATTTATACACATATAATATGTTTATGTTGCAAAATAACCTTACATCAAAGACCCGCTTTATGCTTTCTCTACACTAAGTTTGTATTTAATCTAGAAACTTAATCTTCAGATTACAGAAAATACTCTGACTACGGGAAACATGCTCGCGTCTAAACCTTGTTTTCGTGAATTCTTGCAGGCGGCTTCCTTTCCATACTCGACTTTCCTTTCCTTGCCCGCAACTAACACGACCGGGGCCAACGCTGCTTATGAGGCTGAAGCTACAGTCTACTGTCATGGCGGCATAGTTGCTCTTGTTAGGGCAATATATGCCTGCATAAGAGTTATCGGCCGTGCCACAATTCCTGTGCTTAAACACATAGCCAGGACACCTGTTTTTCGAAGACTATACAGAACTGCCGACGGTGGCGGAGGTCGTACCCAGTATCCGATCTCCACCGCCATTGCCGGCTCTGTTTACCGGGTAAACCCTGCTATCCTAAGAACAGACAGCCAACTCCGTCTTTGGCCCAGAAAGCACCACTTCATTCAGTCTTCACAACCAACGCCGCTGACACCCATTTCAGTTTTAAAAACAGATTTTAATCAAGGAAATCCTGGGTCTACGTGCCCCCATTCAGAGGTCCTGAACTTGACGGCAAGAATAACGGCCCTGTAAGATCGTCTGTAGCACACAGACATTGTCACCAGCACACAACTCTAAGAACTTCAGGAACATCTCCATCCATCTCCACGACTGCAATTACTAAGAGCCATGGCAGATCTTTCGGAGGTCAACACGGAGGAGTGAGAACCCTCCAGCCATCGTCCGGTATACTCCAAACGACTCATCAGGGATAGTCAGAGTCTAGCCACAGAGTCCGCTCATGACACTTTTAGTAGTAGCAGACCTTCATCCTTCCAACCTTAAGCATGCTCTCCTAATTTGTATGTGGGTAGACTAGGCTTCACGATGAAGTCTGACTCCTAGCCACAAAATGTGCATTTTGTAGATTAAATATACTTCCTTTTTATTTATTTGAAGACATTTTAATTACACCCCTGGCCACACGTTTAGTTCACCTCAAATCCGCGGATGTTTAATGCGGTACCGTTTCATTCAATTTCCTTCCAATATCCGGTGCAGGGTTTCTTTTTTTTTTTTAGTTTGTATGGATAGTTGGCAGACCCAGACATTTCGGATTAGTATTTAATGTAGATTTTTCCCTCCACTGGAAAATAAAATAAACGAATAAATAAAATAAATTAAAGAAAAGTATGGTATAGTTTGGACAAAGTATACACTTGAATTAGAGAGAGAGAAATCTTCAGGTCTGTACCAGCGTCGAAGAGACGAGATAAAACTGCTGTACTATATTGAATTAAAGGCATTATTGTAATCAGAATTTAAGCAATAAACCGACACATGGTTTTCTTACAGTAGATGTTTTCTGGCTTCTAAAAGCAATCACCTTTAGGTCATCGCCGAACCGTGTGTGAATTTGAACAGCATAAGCAAAATTCAAAGATTCCACACTAAGGTTTGAACAATATTATTCCATCTCTTAGTACATTTTACACATTTTCTAGATATATTTTAATTTAAATACTATAGGTATAACATATTTACAAGCCAAATAAAATATAAATTCATAACTTATTCATTTCTTTTGTAAATATGTATATAAAGTCCATTTAATTGGGATGGAAATTTATATAAAGTTCGGTTTAGCTGGTGAAATGGTAAACAAAAAACAAAAAACAAAAAATCAAAAAAAACATTACCTTCATATCCAAAGTTGAATATTTTATAGTTTCTTGTAACTTGTCATTTTCCCAATTTATGAGACCAATTTATACTCAAGGAAAATCGAAGGCTATGGTTTTGGAAGTGAGGACAAATATCTTTTTGAGGAGCTACAGTAATTACTAATTTATTATCAGCTATTCCTTATTTAGGTATTGATCTAGTGTGTATGTGCGAGCGCGCTCATGTTGTGTGTGTGTGTGTGTTTCTGTCTGTGTGCGTGTGTGTGTTTCTGTTATTCCGGATGGGTTCCATACTGCAGCTACTTTGGGACTTGCTGTGCGTCAGATTCCGGGAGGATAGGATCATATTAGAATATTATCGACAATCTGCTAAATAGCACCGCGTGGAAAAAGCCATCGTTGAGGGTCCTAGTATCGTATAAGTCCTTCATGTCAACGCGCGGAGCACTAAGAGCCCCTACTCTAAGTCTGACCACGCCCCTTGAGTTATCTGTACAACTCCAGCGCCACTTTGCCGCCGAGAGCTATATTGCTATAGCGCATTCACTGCCACATAAGGCCGCCACCACCGTAGCCTTCGCTGTCACTTACATCCATGAAAGTGAGCGATTGGATGTAACGGAGATGAAATGAAGGGACAGAAAAAACACCGTATTCTTTGCCGACACATCCATGAAGGTGAGCAGTTAGATGTAGTGGAGCTGAAATGAAGGGATAGTAAGGCCACCGTAGTCTTTGCCGACACTTACATCCCTGAAAGTGAGCAGTTCGATGTAGTGCAGCTTAAATGAGGGGACAGGAAGACACAGTAGTCTTTGCCGATACTTACACCCCTGAAAGTGAGCGGTTAGATGTAGTGGAGATGAAATGAAGGGACAGGAAGACCACCGTAGTCTTTGACGACACTTACATCCCTGAAAGTGAGCAGTTAGATGTAGTGGAGATGAAATGAAGGGACAGGAAGACCACCGTAGTCTTTGACGACACTTACATCCATGAAAGTGAGCAGTTAGATGTAGTGGAGCTGAAATGAAGGGATAGTAAGGCCACCGTAGTCTTTGCCGACACTTACATCCCTGAAAGTGAGCAGTTCGATGTAGTGCAGCTTAAATGAGGGGACAGGAAGACACAGTAGTCTTTGCCGATACTTACACCCCTGAAAGTGAGCGGTTAGATGTAGTGGAGATGAAATGAAGGGACAGGAAGACCACCATAGTCTTTGCCGACACTTACACCCCTGAAAGTTAGCGGTTAGATGTAGTGGAGATAAAATGAAGGGACAGGAAGACCACCTAGTCTTTGCCGACACTTACAGCCCTGAAAGTGAGCTGTTAGATGTAATGGAGATGAAATGAAGGGATTGGAATTTCCGAAGAACGAAAAAACTTCCCCAGCCTTTGTCTAGTGATCCAGGAAAACTCCGGAAAACCCTATGAGTCAGTGTCGTCTGCGGGAATCGAATTTACGATTTTCTGACTACCAGTCTTAGACAAAATGCCTGAGCCACCTGCCTGGGTTCGAAGTGAGGTACGAATATTAGAAAATGTTATTACTTACCAGGCCAGCTTGTAGAACTTTCAGAAAACATAGCCATGTGTTGTAGCTCTTCAAGCAAGGTTCACGTTCATCTGAAAGCAACGAGGCTGATCTTCAATTCTAAAGGTTACTTAATGTATACATATGAAACAAACTACTTTAGCCATTAAACTATCTATGCACTTTTATGCCTAAAATATCGTGGACTATCTGATAACGTTATTGTATTTTCTTTAGCGATGTTTCAGCAATTTCTGTTTTATCTCTATTGCTCTAAAAATTAATATGATATTTAGGTATTTTAACTAAGTGTTCAGGGCTTCTAGTTCACAATGATGATCGGAAGTGTAAAATAAATCTTAATAAAGATATAAATATTAAGACAAATTATTAAAGACAGTTGAACCTATGAATATTCAGATTTTTTAGCTGTTGAATTAGATTCGTATATAATTTCCCGAAATTAATTACATATTTACAACATCCGATTACTTCAAGTAGATAACCGAACAACTTCTCCAATAAAAGTATTAACACGAATTTTAATTAAAGAAGCAGTACACCGTTAAAATTCACTCGATAAAAACTTTTGGTCAAAATGAGGCAGAGCACAAACAGTTGGTAAATTATATTCATATTTAGTTCTCGAAATCTTTTACGAACCAGACTTTGGCAATAATTGCTCACATTTTACATAATATATAATAAATATATACTAAAATAGGAAATGAAAACATTATGCTTTTTAGTGTTATAAAGAGTAGTGTCCTCGCCAATTGCCGCAGTGTTGTTGTAACTTATTCCAGTTACTATTACTCTCATGTCTTGAATGTATGGATTTTAACCATATTATAAATGATTAATTTGGATGTCCAATAATTATATCTTTTAATATATTTATAAATACCTTAATATTATTTTACAATGAAAATTAATATTTAATTTAAATTTATCTTATTTTGAAGCACTTGAAAAGTACGTTAATAATTTGGAACATACATTTCCTATAAGGGATACGACTACAAGAGGGTAATCTAGCCAGTAAGACTTCTCGTGAAGAAGGAAAATGGATAGTCTTAGGAAGGAGAAGAAAACATATTGAATGATATGGTATGGTTTTTGTTTTAATTCTGTCATACCCCAGAACTTATTTCCAACATTTCCAAATGTACCTGCCACATAGCTAATCTAAACTGCAAGTTATTACTCCGTAGTTTCATATCACTCGCAATTATAGAATCTCTATAGATAACATCACGCTTAGGAGTGTCTCTCTCTCTCTTCCTCCCCCTCATACACACATGCACTACTGACTTCAACTGCGTAACTCTCTCCACAAGGGACTTTATCTTGACTACCAGAGAGAAGTGATTGCACTCCTATTTGACCTGAAGATTACAAACTTACTCATGATCAAACCCAAGGAATTAATATTGAGGATCGAGCTTAGGGATTAATAAGGCAAATAGAATAAATGCTTTGCATCTTCGGATTTCTGTAGCTTATTTAAACATTTAACTAGTTTACATCAGCTAAATAACCCATTCAGAGATGGAACAATAACAGGTTCAAACTAATTGTAAAGAAGAATTTCTGAGCGGCTCAGAGCTTATACATAGAGTTGAATCAGAATTGAAAAGTTTAATGTCATTGGCAGAAGCCCAACCACAGATGCTCCATACTTAAACGCCAGGTCTTACTACATACAGTACAGCAGACGATGTGCATGATGATAAAGTGACGATAGAGTAGTTTTGTTTCACTGTGTGGGCACTACACGGCTACTCGCTGGCCGACCGCAGAAACAGTTTTAATAATATTCCTTGTACTGACTCAGGTTCTCATAGCTGCAAATACAATCACGAGGATAATAAACGCATACATTATCTTAAGCGATTTGAAAGTGTAGTCCTCCGCTAACACATTTCTTGCATATTTACTGAAAACTATCACTTACACTTGAGAGTTCAGTATCCGAAATTTAGTGAAATTCGCACCTCGTATTGTATTTTAGTTTTAGACTGTGTGGCGATTTTTTATGTACAGCTTATTTTTCATGCAATCATCAGAGTCAGGTAAATTTCTGTTATCAGGTTGTGTGACATGACAAAGTATTTGACCTGTGTTTAATAAGCTTCTCAGAGAAGCTTTGTTGCGTTTAAATGCTTACGTTTCGGTGCAAAACAACAAATATTGGAGATTAGAAAAATCTGATGTTACATGTGGGATTATTTTGCATGCGGAAACAATTTAAATACAGTAAATATACACCCGAGAAGCTTACTTTATGAAGAAATACCAAGTGTAGAAAAGTATTGGAAAATTCACGGATGTTGAGTGTCATTCCTATATTTTCCAGTAAGATTTTTCCATGACTTTGAGAACTTTTGAACTTAATCAGTATAGGTTAATAAGTAAAGAATTGTAGTTCTTATGATCCACTAATTCAACTTTGGAGGAACTCTAAAAAAAGGCTTGTATCACTAACCCCATATATTTAAAGAATTAAAAGAAAACACCACAGGAGAAGCTGCTCAATTTCAAATATTGAGCTCTTCAATACAAATGAAAATTCCTTGGGAATATGCCAGAAAAATTCGGATAGAGATCGACATATGCATGGAATCATAATAATATATGTGCTTATTAACACTATAATTCTAATTGAAATTGTAATTATGAGAACAAATGACCTGATTATAATTTGTAATTATATATAAATATAATTTATAGAACATTATTATAAATATATATAACTAATAAGTAATATATAGATATGTGTATAATGCACAAATATATAATATATGAATACATAATATATCAATAGATAATATATAAATATATACAGTAAGCGTGATTCAAAACTTGGTCGTCAGGAGCACGCCCTGCCTCCCGTTCACGTACTGTACACTTGGCTGGCAGTCACGAGGGCCGTTACTCAGCGTAGGTGTCAAATAAAATCTCAAATCACATTAACTATCATCAAAATAATATCACAAAACATACTTTATCACGGGAGATGTTCGAAATTCCTGGACAATAGTAATCTTGTATGGTTTGAGTTTTAAAAGGTTTGCTGCTTTCCATGCTGAAGCTTTCGAAATGCCAGTTTGTTGTGCAAAACGCGAAATAGATTTTCAAGGTGACCGTTCTAACTTTTCTCCGATTTCGTCTAATTTCTGCTCCATAAGCACACGCCTGTTTACCTTTGTTCTCTTATCAAAAAATTGATCCATCTCCCTAAATTTATTTATAAGTAAACCAACGGTTTATCTACTCGTAACATCACCTAGACGGCCGGGGTTTGATCCCAAGCGACGGCATGTGAGATTTGTGGTGGACAAAGCGGCGCTGGGCGGGTTTTTTCCGGATATTCCGGTTTCCCCAGCCATCGCATTCAACCGGTGCTCCATCATCATTCACGTATCATCAGAGTCACCGCCTGCGGTGCCATAATTAGTTAAAGCGGGCGTTAAACACTACCAAAAAAAATAAATACTTGAAACACACACTCAGGAAATTTAGTTGCATTCCTATAAGTTGATGTAAGCACATACGTATCATACATAAAAACTCTTTTTGGTACTGTATATTGCATTTTGAAAGCACCTCAAGCAAAACTAAACACTTATAAATATTCCTAATGTTATTCACATATGAACTGGACTAGAACACTGACGCAAGTGTGACGACAAACGGATGTTGGACGCGGGGGCAGGAATATCCAGTGAAAGTCACTTGGGTCATTCTGATGGCGGCCAAGGTTTGTAACAAACGTACTGTATAATATAGAGTGGATTGGGAGAAGATGACTATCCGGCAAGATGACTATTCTTTTATAGATACACGTCAAAAGAGAACGCTACCCGCTTGTATTCATGATCACTGAGGGAGTTGCATGCCTGACGAATGGAAGTTCTGTTCGTTGGCCGCGTAGTGATTGTTTTGTGAGCAAGAAAGCAAGAAAAGTCTCAAAAGCGTTTTATACAGTATGTACTTAAAGTTTTAAAGCTTGTTATATGGGCATCCACTAACTCTTGTGACTCGATCTTGGTTTGGCTATACCGCTAGGATTCTTACCGCGACATTTTGGAAAGATGCCAGTATAATTTTGCATTTAAATGCCAAGTTTTTACGACAGTTTTATGTTTTTATTTTATTGCAAGAAATACCCAGACATTACGTCCATTTCCAATAACGGTCAATGGAGTGAAGAAAGGCTTCGGATACCTAATGTTAAAACAGGAATTGTTTCTAAGCTTTTCAAAACTATGAGATTCTATATCGCACATTAAAACGTCATATAGAAAGTAACATCAACAGAAAAATTGGATTGAAACCACTGAGTAAGTATTTTATGAGATCATTATATTTTATAATTATTATACAGTCATAGTTAAATAAAATCCAAATAAATATAATTCGTACTTATACTGCAGAGTGAAACAATAGTCACAAAATAGGTAATTACTAACTTAATCAATTCAATTATTATCAAGTTATTGTTTAGCCTTAGGTACATTGCTACCTGAGAACGTAGCAAAACTTTTGACATATATTAAAGAGCTTCAGGATTTGGGTTTTCAGCTACAGGGGAATCCTTACGAAGGATTGTCTTTGCTTTTGCTGAGCGAAATGATATTAGCATGATGTCAATAAGATGCTGGTATGGCTGGCTGCAATTGGCATTCGTTTATGAAATGGTTTCCCACCTTGGTTCACAAGAAACCTCAAGGACTTTCCATTGACTGACCAAAAGCTCTTAATGGAATTGTCATTGAAAACTATTTTCAGTTGCTTTGTCGCGTCCTGACAGAAAATAACCTAATAGATAAATCTGGGCAAATCTTTAACATGGATGAGAGTGGCTTCCAAATGAACCCAAAAGTGAATACTGATAAAGACTCGCTTACCTCTTGTCTAATGACAAGTGGGGGAAAAAATGAGGCGCTTGTTAAAACTCGTAATCCAGAAGGATTCTTCATACCGCTAAAGGGAAAAATAAGAATCTGAGTGTGAAGATGGTGTTTCTAATGGGTCCAGAGTTTACATGAAAAGTTAGGATATGTAAACTCTGGCATTTCCATGTGCTGTTCAGGGAACAATTCATCCCAAGAAGATCAGCAGGGAAAGCGGTCCTGATTTCGAAACGGTCACACATCGAACAGTACGGATCCAGATTGATTTTAAATTTGACAAATACAATAAGATGAAATTTAATAGGTAATAGTAGTAGTAATAGTAGTAACAATAGTAGTAGTAGTAACAGTAGTAGTAGTAGTAACAGTAGTAGTAGTAGTAACAGTAGTAGTAATAGTAGTAGTAATAGTAGTAGTAGTAGTAGTAGTAGTAGTAGTAGTAGTAGTAGTAGTAACAGTAGTAGCAGTAGTAACAGTAGTAGTAGTAACAGTAGTAGTAGTAACAGTAGTAGTAGTAGTAGTAGTAACAGTAGTAGTAATAGTAGTAACAGTAGTAGTAGTAACAGTAGTAGTAGTAGTAGTAACAGTAGTAGTAGTAGTAACAGTAGTAGTAGTAACAGTAGTAGTAGTAGTAACAGTAGTAGTAGTAGTAACAGTAGTAGTAGTAGTAGTAATAGTAGTAGTAATAGTAGTTGTAGTAGTAACAGTAGTAGTAGTAGTAACAGTAGTAGTAATAGTAGTAACAGTAGTAGTAATAGTAGTAACAGTAGTAGTAGTAGTAGTAGTAGTAACAGTAGTAGTAGTAGTAGTAACAGTAGTAGTAGTAGTAACAGTAGTAGTAGTAGTAACAATAGTAGTAGTAGTAACAGTAGTAGTAGTAACAGTAGTAGTAGTAGTAGTAACAGTAGTAGTAGTAGTAACAGTAGTAGTAGTAGTAACAGTAGTAGTAGTAGTAACAGTAGTAGTAGTAGTAACAGTAGTAATAGTAGTAATAGTAGTACCAGTAGTAGTAACAGTAGTAATAGTAGTAATAGTAGTAATAGCAGTAGTAGTAGTAATAGTAGCAACAGTAGTAGTAGTAATAGTAGTAGTAGTAGTAGTAACAGTAGTAATAGTAGTAGTAGTAACTGTAGTAGTAGTAATAATAGTAACAGTAGTAGTAGTAACAGTAGTAACAGTAGTAGTAGTAGTAGTAGTAATAGTAGTAACAGTAGTAACAGTAGTAGTAGTAGTAATAGTAGTAACAGTAGTAACAGTAGTAGTAGTAGTAGTAAATACGGAAATCATTTGAACCACTTTAATTCAACAAAAGACTTTTTGCCCAAAAACAATTATATTCTCAGTAGTAACAGTAGTAGTAGTAGTAGTAGTAGTAAATACGGAAATCATTTGAACCACTTTAATTCAACAAAAGACTTTTTGCCCAAAAACAATTATATTCTCAGTAGTAACAGTAGTAGTAGTAGTAGTAGTAGAAACAATAGTAACAGTAGTAGTAGTAGTAACAGTAGTAACAGTAGTAGTAGTAGTAATAGTAACAGTAGTAACAGTAGTAGTAGTAGTAGTAGTAGTAACAGTAGTAGTAGTAGTAGTAGTAACAGTAGTAGTAGTAATAGTAGTAATAGTAGTAACAGTAGTAGTAGTAGTAGTAACAGTAGTAATAGTAGTAATAGTAGTAACAGTAGTAATAGTAGTAACAGTAGTAATAGTAGTAACTGTAGTAATAGTAGTAACAGTAGTAATAGTAGTAACAGTAGTAATAGTAGTAACTGTAGTAATAGTAGTAACTGTAGTAATAGTAGTAACAGTAGTGATAGTAGTAACAGTAGTAACAGTAGTAGTAGTAGTAACTGTAGTAATAGTAGTAACTGTAGTAACAGTAGTAACTGTAGTAATAGTAGTAACTGTAGTAACAGTAGTAACTGTAGTAACAGTAGTAACTGTAGTAATAGCAGTAACAGTAGTAATAGTAGTAACTGTAGTAATAGTAGTAACTGTAGTAATAGTAGTAACTGTAGTAATAGTAGTAACTGTAGTAATAGTAGTAACTGCAGTAACAGTAGTAACTGTAGTAATAGTAGTAACTGTAGTAATAGTAGTAACTGTAGTAATAGCAGTAACAGTAGTAGTAGTAGTACTAGTAGTAAAAGTAGTAACAGTAGTAACAGTAGTAGTAGTAGTAGTAGTAATAGTAGTAACAGTAGTAACAGTAGTAGTAGTAGTAGTAACAGTAGTAGTAGTAGTAACAGTAGTAGTAGTAATAGTAGTAAGAGTAGTAACAGTAGTAGTAGTAGTAGTAACTGTAGTAATAGTAGTAACAGTAGTAACAGTAGTAATAGTAGTAATAGTAGTAACAGTAGTAACAGTAGTAACAGTAGTAATAGTAGAAATAGTAGTAACAGTAGTAATAGTAGTAACAGTAGTAGTAATAGTAGTAACAGTAGTAATAGTAGTAATACTAGTAATAGTAGTAATAGTAGTAACAGTAGTAACAGTAGTAACAGTAGTAATAGTAGTAATAGTAGAAACAGTAGTAACAGTAGTAACAGTAGTAATAGTAGTAACAGTAGTAACAGTAGTAACAGTAGTAACAGTATTAGTAGTAGTAACAGTAGTAACAGTAGTAATAGTAGTAATGGTAGTAGTAGTAGTAGTAATAGTAGTAACAGTAGTAGTAGTAATAGTAGTCGTAGTAGTAGTAGTAGTAGTAGTAGTAGTAATAACAATAGTAATAGTAGTAATGGTAGTAGTAGTAATAGTAGTAACAGTAGTAGTAGTAGTAGTAGTAACAGTAGTAATAGTAGTAATGTTAGTAGTAGTAGTAATAGTAGTAACAGTAGTAGTAATAGTTGTAGCATTTATTTGTAGTAGTAGTTCTATTTATTTGTAGTATTTTTTACGTGCATAGTATTACATCAATTGCGACACACCGTCATCTCGGTCAAAACGTGCTCTCTATAGAAAACCTTGAATTGAAAATTGAAATTACTAGTTATACCTATTTTATATTCATAACATTGTAAACCACACACATACACATGCTACTACAACAAAACAAATAAACGAAAAGTATTGATATCACACATTCATACACTTGCACTCACACATAAATTAACTGTTCACATAACCAATATATTCGAGGATCGGCAGATAAGTCCCGGGTCTCTCAATGAAAACAACATTAAAAAAATGTTTTTGTTTTATTTCTCAACATAATCTCCAGAAAGGCTAATACTTTAGTCATATCGGTGTTCTAATTTAATTAACCATCTCTGTAGTGTGCTTTATCAAGGTCCTCAAAATAGCTATTTACCGCATCAATGACCTCTTCGTAGCTGTGAAATCTTCGTCCTCCAAGAAAGTTTTTGATGTTTGGGAACAGGTGATTACCGCTGGGTGCTAGATCTGACAAATAGGGTGGATTTTCAAGCAAATCCAACTTAATTCGCACATTTTTCCCATTGCAATGACTGAACGATGGGTCGCAGCATTTTTTTTTTTTTTTTTTTTTTTTTTTTACAAAATGACGTCTTTTTCTTTTCACCTCATCTCTCTAATGTTGCAGTAAACTTGAGTAGTAGTCACAAGTGATACTTTTACATTTACCAAGTAATCAATAAAAATAAATCCCAGGAAACACTTGCTATAAAGTTGTTAGATGACAAAATAGACTTTGCCTTTTTTGGCGTCGGTTCACCTGGCGCAATCCACTGTTTTGACTTAGATTTATTTAAGGAGTGTAATGATGTATCCAAGTTTCATTCATGGCAAGCCATCTCAAAAATTCACTGGGATTTTTATGGTAGGGCTCCACATCCTTAACAGAAACAGTTTTTCTTTGCAACTTTTCATCAAGTGTCAACAAACACGGCACCCATCTTGCACACAGCTTGTGAGCGCCCAAAACATTACTTAAAATATATTACCTGCACGTTCTTTTGATATGTTTACAGCCTCTGCTTTCTCAAACAACTTTAATCTGCGGTCTTCCAGTACTAAATGGTGCATTTTTTCAATGATCTCTGGAGTTGTGCTTCTACAGGGCATCCAGAGCGAGGCTCATCACTAGTAGTCCAATTTTACACCCTGCAACCAACCATTTAATCATTGAACATGAAGAAGCAGAGTCTTTCAATGTACTATCCATTTCCTTCGTGATTTCTTCAGGTGTTAGGCCTTTCAGATGGAAGTATTATTTTTCCAAATCCTCCATTTTCGTGAAAACTCTAAAGTTGTAATGTTTAAATTGCTGTCATTCGAAAACTAAACTAGTTATTGACCTGTAACTATGAATACAAGTTAGTCTAGAGTTAAGCTATACAATGCTACCGTCTAAATGGCCTAGTGGTGCCATTTCTGGGTGAGGTCCGGGACTTTTCAGCCGACCCTAGCACAATATTTACACAAGCATCTTATCTCGTACTTCCACTTGGCCAGGTTTGTGCAGTTTTGGCTGTTTAGAATCAGGAACCAGCATGCTGTCCTCCGCCTGTTTGAAACTAGAAATACCTCAGGTTATAATTTTGGCTAGCAGTTTCCGTCTGCACGCAAATATTACATCGTCTTCCTGCTCTCCGCATAATAGGCACTCCTAGTAGGAGCAGTGGTAGAGTGTATATGAAATTTCGCTGCGCTCCTAGATAAACCTCAAGAAGCCTAGCGCAATATTGGAGGTCCGTTTAACAAACAGAATTATTAATTCTGTGGTGGACTCCCTGGAGAAATCTGAGACACCGGTGAAGGTATTCGAGGCAAGCAGTGAGTGACAAGTGAGCAAGGTAGACTAATAGGCGGAATAAAATTGTGATTTACGCACTACCAGAGGAAAAATATGTGTAGGGACGTCACACAGGGCAAGGTGATAGATGTTGTGGCCTATATTGGACTTTATCTCAGGCCTGACGGCATTGAGAGAGCTCACTGAATCGGTAAAGTAAATTATATGATAGCACCTAACTTGCGAATACATAACCCCTCTCTTCGAGAGCAAAGTAAAATATTTTTATAACAGAGCCGGCGAAAACGAGACTTTCTGTATCACCATATGATTAAAAGCTGTTAATAATATGCTGAAATTTCATACTCATTCTATGAAATCGCGAGAAACAAATGCTATATTTTCATCAAAATTTCTAGAGTCATTTCTGACAAAATCAGTGTTCCAACTTTAGAATCCTCTAATCTTCCAACCTTTCTTGCTCCAATTATGCTGTTTACAGATAGCCGCGTACAGAAAGAGAGAGAGAGAGAGAGAGAGGTTTCTTTTATTTTGGATTCAGGAGACCTCAAAATATCTATTTCCGGTGAAATCTCGATGCGTAGTTTTGAGTACAGTGCAATAACGCTGACGGTATATTGGGATTTACACGACTGATTACGGGCTGGAGGAACTTTAAGCCAAAAACGTGAATTCGATCTCAATCTTATTCTTAGATTTATCATTTTCCTTTTATTTACACACAAATAGAGGTTACAAACATTATTTGAAAAATCACATTAAAACTTAACCATTCACTTTTATGAAGTATGGGCCCTTTCTCTCCACTAAAGCAAATTTAAACGTTAATGAGTTTCTAATCAAGTACTTATTGTACCTCACAAATCGATCCAATATACTCCTCACAAACTAATATGAGTTTTATTCCTGCTTAGGAACGTTTATTTTAACCCATAACTAAATATAAGGTTTTTGTGAGTATTTCTAAAAGGAATTTAGGGTTGAGGAATATCAGTAGATAATCTAATACAAATTACTGTTGGCCTGATTTTCATCTTATATATCAAAAGAGTATATTATTAAAACCAAATAATAAGTACAAAGCCTTAGAGTTTAGTACAGAACTGAGATTTGAACTGGCGCCTTGGACTAAGAAGGCAGGCGCTCCCACGATTGTGGCATTGCAGTGGTACTGGCGGCGGAATCAATAGTGATTAATTGCAGGTTAAGAACTTGCCAGAGCAACTGCAGTTGTGGACCCTTCTGAGAAAATTAAGAACTGCTTCCATTACTCTCATAAATTTATTGTAGCTTGTATTTTTTATTTCTTCTAAGTTAAATGAGTAAAAGTTCGGAAAATTAATATGAGTTACATGAAAGATTTTGAAAAAAATGTAAATATATTTAGAGTATTCATTCATAACAATATTTTATTTATAAATAATCTTAAATTGAGTAATTTAGTAATAACAAAATCAGAAAGCCTTAAACTGAAAAAATAAGGAGAATAACTCATAGATTCTCACTACCCGGAGGTCCCGGTTCGAGTCCCGGCTGGGGCAGGGAATTTTTGTTTAACCAGAATTATTCTCTATCCCCCATAGAGTCTGGAAGTATGAATGTGAGAGTGAATGTGCGTGTGTTTAGTAATATAACGTTTAACCTAATGTTCTGAACCTACAGTTTCACAAGTGAAAGTCCCTGATATGGCAATTGATGTTAAAGGGACTATACAAATGAAGCAATAAAAAAAAAAAAAAAAAAAAAAAAAACTCATCAAGTTTTTAGCTGGTACAAATTATTCTAATTAATTATTAAGAATACAGTCTACTATTTGAAAAATAATAATCAGGCCCAGTAAATTTTCAATATGCATGATAAAGCACAGAGAAGCCTATAAACCACAACCTTAAACTGCAAGTGTATTTTATTAATTTTAGAAAATTATTTGATAGCGCAGAAGGGCGTAATTCAGAGACTGATGAAACCACAAAATAACACACAAGAAAAACTTTACGGAAATAAAAACAGAGATTGTGGTTAGAACTTAATTTTGGCTTCCAAAATGCTGGTTTAAAGACACTGGGCTGAGTTTTTGGGCAAACTGACAGAGTTTTCGATTTTTACCTATATCATTTAAATATTCTACAGACAGCTATGAATGAGTTTTTCAATATTCACTATTTTTCATATTTGTATCATGTTTAACATATTTAAATCCAGTTTAAACCTACATTTTTGCTATACTTTTCCTTTCTGTGTGTACTGTTTTCTTAGTTTTTTTATTTTTACACATGAAATTTATTCATTGTGTTTCAGTTTTGCGTGCAAATTTGCATACATAATCTAAAGAATGCTGTCTAAAGGTTTAAGAGTAGGTGTTATGATTGCCTTATTCATTGGCTCAAAAAAGTTACATTTATACTGAAAAAACAAACAATAAAAACTTAAAATAGCCACAATTTTAAAAAAGTTCTTTATCTGCCAACAATTAATAACAATAACTTAAATTATATTCTTATATTTATTTTCACTGTGCCACTACCATACTTCTCTGCCAAACGTGAGTGCGCAGGGAAGTTTTTGAAAATAAGAATTTTCTGCACTAGTATTACATAAGAAATGAATTTCGTTAAGGTTTTCAGCTTTTGTACATCCATTTCTTTGTTGGCTCATATCGAATGTTTCAATTTTCAAGCAAATATCTGTTAAATTAAAAGGTTTAAAAAATTCAGCTCTGGTGTCCCTGAAGTCCCTATTCAGAATAATCAGTCATACAAAGAAGAATTTGCATGTCATATTTGCTTCAAATTAAGGATATAATTGAATGCTCCTGAGGGCTTCATAGACATTATAATGCCGTATGATTATCCTGCAAAAGAACATGAAAATTTTCAATTTATTCTATCAGGAGTTTAAGGAATATCAACAGCGAATTCCAGATGCAAAACGATTATTTTAAAAATAAACACACCACGAAGGATATATAAAAGTAGAAAGGAGTTGCATGTTTCTGAAGTAAGCTCTGGTGTGAAGCTCATCGCCAGATACTGCAGGCTTAGCATTACAGTACTTTGGGGCTGTAGTCTTCCCTTTATCTGTTGCTTGTAGCTTTAAGTCAGTAACCTTATACCAATGAAAGAAGAATACAGAAATCCGGAATATCATCAGAAGACTTAAGAAGAGAATTAAAGTAAAAGATATTTTATTTAAGATTACAAACAGAGGGCATGACCAGACACTGAGGTAGAACACCGCAAATAACTCCTAGAGCCCTTTGTGTTTTAAGTGACCCCAGGGAAGTAGCATAAGATGAGAGTCCGAAGGGTGATCAGATTCGAATGACGATATGCGCAACCATGGACGGATCCTATAACGGTTACAAATGGAACGCCTTAACTCCTCTCGCGAACCCCGAGTCTTCGCCGGTTTCTCGAAGGAGGCAGAGACCGAAATCCCGAACCGGGTCACGATAGAGCGGTACCGATGAGGATATCACAGACTTAAACGCTGCAACCTGCCGAACACTGTCGCCTCAGTCTTGAATGAATGAATGAATGAATAAGTGTATTTATTAATATAGCAATATCATACATAGAATTTCAACAGTCGCACGGGTCCACAGACCGTACGTGCTTTTGTAATACACATTACAAGCAATATTAAAACAACAACCACAACAAATAATTAAAAGAGTAAACACGAAAATAAAAAGACAAAGGAAATACACAGTCAAAAGCAATATTAAACAACAATAAAAATTAAGAGTGAATCCGAAAATAAAGATACAAAGATATTCCAATATACCAATTTAAATTTACAGCACAGAGTACACCTCCATAAATGCACCCTCTTATCATAGATAATTACACTTAAGACATATATACACATAATATATACAACCCTAGCACAACAGTGACCTAAGTCTGATATAATATACATGTATGTAGAACATTGTAGTCACTTTTGTTTAGTTGATCTTATCCCCCCCCCTTCTCTATTGGCAGCCTCCTCAGATCTCAGCTGTCTTGCCTTAAGTATAAATTTACCTAGCCTGTCCATGTTTTCCGTGCCTGCCAGTAGCGTCCAACATGCTTCTATCCCTACATTCGCAGTGGTAAAAAATCGCGGCAAATATTTTTCCCGCCATTCCTCCGTACCCCTACATCTTGCCAAGATGTGAGTCCACGACTCTTCCTCCTCGCAAATGGGACAGATTCTTATACCATTCACGTCAGAAATTGTCGTGCTCCTCCATGCACCTAGTCTAATCCACGCGAGCCCCTCTCTAATGAGTTTGGTACCTGTTTTGATGTATTGCTCCATACCCCACTCCGATTTCAGCCCAGACTGTACTTCTAATGACACCTTCTCTGTGCATTGCGCAATTATTTGCTGTCTGTCAATATCACAGAGACGTTTCTTAATTTTTCTCCAAATACTTCGCCTGTTTTCCTGCCCCGCCATCCAAATGTCTCCCATCCCAATGGTTTCCAACCCTTTCTTTAATTTTGATGCCCACGTCAAATTACCTTCCATTCGCAACTGTTCACGGTAGCAGACTGCCCTAATTAGAGATTGGTTTCCGTGAACGATTCTCATCCAATATTTAATTGCTCTGATTTTGCACTCTATCGTTTCACTATGTACCCCGAATTCCCTCATTATTCCGCAGTTTGCCGTACCCCTCCCTACACCCAGAATTCCTTTCAAAAATTGGGTCCTCACTTGATCCAGATTCCCTGTTTGTTCCCACCCCCATATTTCTCCTCCGTATGTCATCGTGGATCTAACTGTCGCTCCGTATACAGTTTCCATTAAGGTTATGGAGATATTCGGAATTCTGCAGCGTATCCGGAGAGCTTCCGCCGCTTTCACCCTTGCCTTGTGTTTCGTAATGTCAATGTGTTTTGTCCATTTTCCGTTCATTGTAAATGTGAGTCCTAAGTACACAAAGGATTTAACATTGTCCAGTATCTGTCCTGCATATGTCCAAGTCTCCTCCCTGCTATAAACACAACCCTTTTTGAAAGTCATTGCCTTAGTCTTATTCACATTAACTGTAAGTAGCCATTCATCGCAATAGTTCTTAAGTTTGTCCAGTCCTCGTTGCAATCCGTTTACTGTCGTAGAGCACAATACTAAATCGTCTGCGTATAAAAGTGTTGGGATCTGCAAATCCGCTACTACTGGTGCTTGAATATTCTCTGCTATCATTGTATCAGTAATATCATCCACAAAGAGATTAAATAGCAAGGGAGATAAAATACAGCCCTGCCTCACTCCCCTATAGCTTCGGCAGCTCTCGGACACTCTGTTTCTGTCGTACTTCACACAGAATTGGACATTTTGATATATTGCCTGCAATGCTCTAACCATTTTACTTGATAACCCCTTTCTGCCTAGTTTGTACCATAATGCATTTCGATTGATAGAGTCAAATGCCTTCTTAAAGTCCACAAAAGCACAATGAAGCTTTCCCCGCTTAACTAACAGTTGCTGCGTCCTTAAAGTGTCTAATATAAAAGCGGCATCTATGGTACTGTGTCCTTCTCTGAAACCCATTTGAAATTTTGAAAGTTTGCCAAATTTAGATTCCCAGTCCTTTATCCGGTTATATAACACTCTACAATAAATTTTTTCCATAATTGGCAACAGAGTAACCCCCCTATAGTTATCCGGATTTCCAATAGTTCCCTTCCCTTTATAAATGGGATGAATAATGCCCTTTCCCCAGCAGGTAGGGTAATTCCCCTCAATAAACAATTTGTTGCATATCTGGAGCATACTCCTACCAAACTCATTAACATTGGCTGCGGCTTTAAAAACTTCCGGGGGCAGCCCATCCAACCCTGAAGCTTTGCCTACCTTCAGACTCCTTAGCGCCTGTGCTATTTCTCGTGCTGATATTTCCTCGTCCAGTATTGGGATCTCAAGATTTCCCAAAATTTGCACTTCCTTTATAAAAATTCTTTCCCTTTCACCTTTCCCGAATATTCCCATAAAATGCATTGCCCATTTTCTGGGAGAAATTTCGTTGGGCGCCTGACGGTTGCCTCTTAAATGTTTTACTACTTGCCACATCTCAGCGTTATCCCCCCGCGTTAAAATATTACTAATTTTCTGAGTAATTTTGTCTTGCCATGTAGTTCTCTTTTCCCGTAAGAGCTGTTTATACTCCCTTCGCTTTTTTGTAAACATTTTCCTAATGTCATCTCCCCCCTCCCTCCTGAATTTTGACAGAGCCTCCTCTGCTTGTTTCTTTACAGTTCTGCATTGCTGGTCATACCAGCCATTGCATCGTTTTACCTTACCATGCATTTGGACTTTCATTGTCCCCGCAGCCGTTGCTATTATATGCGTTAGTTCCTCCGCTGTGTCTGCGTTCCTTTCCCCTAATCTTCTTTCTAATTTATCAACAAATACTTCTTTTTCTATCGGTTTCCACATAAATTTACTAATGAATCTCCCTTCGTCCCCCTGCCCCTCTTCAGGTGCATGCGCCACCATGGCCGTCTCTATATTCAGTTCCAGGACAACCGGACAGTGATGTGACTCGATACGATCCCCCACCCAAAAATTTCTAATTCTGCCAATTAAACCCTGACTTACTAAAATAAAATCTATTACACTACCCCCATTTTCATTTATGAAAGTGAGTTCTCCCTCTCGATCCTCACCGTACTTGCCATTCATTATTTCTAAAGAGAAGGCATCACAGAAAGCAAGTAATTGTCTGCCCTCCCCATTAATAAAACTATCCTTGCTCTTTCGTTGACCTTCGCGGAATTCCTCCCCCCATTGATGACCCCCCGTTAGAGAAATATTCTCCCCTCCTAACCTCGCATTAAAATCTCCTAAGAGAATTAATTCAGTTCCTGGAAACTTTTCCTGTAACTGCACTAACGTTTCCGTTAAGTCACTGAAGAAATTCCTGTTTGCATACTTGGACGTTGCTGGCTGGTTGTATAATCCTATAACTATTATTTGTACTCCCCCCTGTGCCAAAGATACAGCAATCACCCCTTCCAAACTGATTTCTAATTTAGTTATCTCAGCCTCCAGCTCAGACCTGAATGAAACTGATACCCCTCCTGGCCACCTTCCCCTCCTTCCCCGTGTCTCCCTTCCCCTACTAAAACTATGGAAATTAGCAAGTGTTACATTTTCTCCGTTTTTCAACCAAGTTTCTGTTAAACATACAACGTCAAAATCACTAAGGAAATACAAGAAATTCTCGCTACCCAACCTTTTTTTGAAGCCTTCGATGTTCCATGTGACAATCCTCAGAGAAGGGGTTGGGTCCTATTGTTTCCTTGTTGTTGGTCTTCCTACAACTTGGCTGACCCTTTGTCGAGCTGTTGTCAGCCTAAGGGCACGGAGGGGCGTTGTTGTTGGATTTTCCGGCGAAGACTGTCTCACCCTCCTCTCCTCTTTGCCCCTCCCTGTCGACATAACTTGAGGCACCTGATGTTCTGCTGAGGGACCTGCTACCTGCTGGGCTGATGCACTGGCTACCTGCTGGGCTGATGCACTGGCTACCTGCTCTAGCTGCCTTGTCCTGGGTTCGGTTTCCGCACTACTTCTAGGCTGTTCCATGCGCTCCAGCTCCTGTCGGTTCCAGACTCGTCCGTTAATGAAGAGCTTGTCATAGCGCAATACGGCATGACAGCCCTGCCTCCTGGCCTCGAACATGTGTCCGTTTAAGAATTCTCTCTCTTCTCCTACACGCTGGCTAAAGTCCTCGCTAATGCTTATTCCCGTTCCCCGTAAATAACGAGCATCTCGAAGAATGGCCACCTTGAGTTTATAATGGGCCAGTTTGCACACAATAGGTCGCCTTACATTGCCACGTCGACCTACACGATGGGCTCTCTCCACATCAAACTCGCGGAGTTCGATTCCTATTTGTGCGATGACCCTTTTCACTATTTCCTCCGTCATCTCCCAACTCTCTCCCGCTTCTTCCGTCACACCATATACCACAATATTATTTCTACGAGATTGGTTCTCTAAATAATCCATTTTCTCTTCCAGAGCACGCATTCGAACTGTCACATTCTCCACGGCACTTTCCAGCGATTTTAGGCTGCACTTTTCAAATCCTACACGCATTTCTTGCCTCAACTGTTCAATGAGATCTCGTACGCTTTCCATTGTCGAACTTCTTTCAGGTAGCTGCGAGCAAGACACCGGGCTTCGCAGTTGTTAGACTACAGAATGAAAAACAGAGTAAGAGGCAGGCGGGATCAGTACTAGTAGCGTGAACGGGCAGTGAGTATGCAGACCCTTTTCACTGTCTCTGGCATCATCAATCGCCGTAGCGTTGTTAACTTGCAATCCTTCAAACGCTACTACTGATGCACTGCAGGCGCTGACATTGATGATACATGGAATCCGCCTCAGTCTTGAACCATGAAACAGATGACAAATGGGAACAGGAAATGATGGGCAGAATGTAACGAACCTTCCTAGTGAAGCAAGGAACTCCCCAAAAATAACCCATCGGTCAGGAAGACCAGCCAGGTAATCGAACCACCTAAACAACCACCTACTTCCCAAGGATTATATTTACATTATAGATGGAGAGAACACAACTAGGATACTTCATGTCAGAAGAGCCTATGTCTCAACTATGTGGTGTTCCTGATAAAACAGAAGGCAGAGAATACCGGATATCTGTATGCGTCTGCCAATGCCAGAGATATATTTAAGAATCAAGTTCGGTGTTTCCATGATCAGCAACTATTGAGTGTAACTATCGCTTGCAAGCAATTGCGCAGTTTTCAGGAAATACTTGGCAAAGGTAGATAGATTACTTTAGTTTGGGTTTGCTACTTTAAATTAATAAGATTGAAATTCTTATGCTCTTGGTTCCTAATTACATGTTCAGAGCAAGTTTCTTTGGATAATAGGAGGAGCGGATGATAGATTAAATTATAATGAAAGTATTTATCTTTCAAAAAATAGCGTATAATGACAGTTATATGCGCATGTTCTTTGAACTATATCTTTCTCTATCCGTACGTACATACAAAATGCATACATAGTACCTGGTTATTTCACCGAAAAATTCAATGTCTGTGTATATGTTTTGAGTTCCCCTGAGTCCAAAACATAATTTTTAGAAAAAGGCTTCTATATGTGTCTGTGGTCAGTGGTATTTATATTTAGTATTTTCCAGGGATATGACACGAACATTTTAAAGGAAATTCCCCCTACCTAAAACTACCCTCTACATGGCCAATTTTTGTTAAATTTTCTTTTACTGAAAAATGACTCTAACGATTTTGATTAAAATAACGTATCGTAAAGTTATTTATATCGCAAATAAAACACATATTTTGAATTTTGTATTTATTCTGTATAGCGGTTAAACCATAAGAGATAGACAAAAACGTAGATCTCGTTAGATATATAAATTTGTCGTGTTTATTTTTCTTGTACATTTGGCCGTTTTCGAGATATTCCTTGTTCTTGGTTTCATTTTTAAGCGAACTAACGTTTCCCAAACGGGACCATAAGTGAACCAAACCTCAATAGTTTTATATAGCGACCAGCTTTTAAAATATTTGGCTGTCACTTTAGCCGAATGTATTTCTTTATTTCTCTTCTACTTAAAAGTAATAAGATTAATTCTGTTAGCATGATTAAACAAAACTCTTTTGTAACAATAGTTTGTATATGGAACAGATAGAGAATGTTATATGAATGGAACACATCAGCTTTTTTTTTTATTTCTCATAAAATAGACCAGATAAAACGACGGCTTATTTAAACCTTGTTTCTAAAATTTCAAAACATCATCACATCAGTATCACATGATACTGCTAAAATCAGAAACCTGTTGAAAATAAAAAATATGATAGGAACCTCTATTAAACAGAGAGATATTTTCCTCTTTTAACAATATGTTTAAACACTGTTAATACAGTCATTACTAATAAAATATTAATAATCAGCTTTTGCCAAGACTGCCAGTCCACATGGCCGCTTTCGCCAAGGCGTCTCGTTTTGGTGGTTCGTAGCGCAAGGGATCGTGGTTTCGAGTCCCGCCTTGGGCATGGGTGTTATATGTTTGTGTATGTGTGAGTGTGTGTGTATGTAAAAGAAGAAAACAGCAATTCAGTAATCATACAGCAAACAAAGTAAAAAAATAGGTAAATGTAATTAGTACACAGCGCCGGAGTCCCGACTGTGCTTAAAAAAAAAAAAAAAAAAAAAAAAAAAAAAACTTATGTTACTACCGAAGCTATTCATAACATTTTATGTGCATTCAAACTGGTGACATTGATTTAATTTTAATTAAAGTCATGCTCAGCATTACAAATGAGCTCCAAAATTTGATTCATAGAATGTCATAATATATTTCTATCTCAGTCATAGGTCTCCTATGGATTAAAAATGAAATGTAAGAAAAGAAAATACTGGAAAAATGTACATGAAATTACCTGGAACATTGGAGCAATATTCCAGTCTAGTCACGAACATTTCTTCATCGAGTTTCACTCCAATCTGAATACTGCTCTTGAGTACCATATCGACAACTTGGTCTCTGTCCAGCTCATTCTCTGGTGTCATCTGTAAGCAACAACAATGTGTTTGGTTTTATTGAGATCGACTCGTTTCCGCGTACTATTTAACATCATTTATTTTATTGTTGCTTTTTCGTTTTAAATATTGTGTTAGTTTTTTATGGCAAGGGTGAGAATCACAGCATTGATGCTTAGATACATATTCAAACTCCTATGATTCTGAAGATTAACTCAGGTTTAATAATGAAGCAAATTAATGAAAAATGTGATAATATAATATTTACACTGAAATGATCCTCAATGTGGTAATAAAATAAAGTTTTAACTGTCAAAAACGTTATAGGGTATAAAAAGCTTTCCAAATTGTATAAAAATTATAACAAATAATAAAAAACAACAGCATTAATAGATAAAATATTAATATTAGTATTAATAATATTAATAATAACAATAACAATGTTAAATAGCAGCAACAACTACAACAACAATAACAACAAAAAGAACAACAATAACAATATGAATGAGAATAAATATAACACTAACAATGAGAATAACAATATGAATAAGAATAACGATAACAATAACAATAAGAAATACAATAACAATAACAACAGCAAAATAATAATAATAGTAATAACAACAATAGAATAAGTAGGTTAGAAAGGATACTGTGAAGTTTCCCCAAAAACAGGTAAAACGCAAAGTGGATGTGGCGCGTTCTTCCAGATAACTGAAACTTTACTAAAGGACAAAGTTCACTAAAAGCGTTGATGGCTAATATGATCCAGTCTGGTAATAACACAAAGCCTGATAGAAAGTGTTACAGTGCAAGGCAAGCTGTTGTTACCTATATACTCCTTATATCCCGCAAAAAGTATCTTCGTTTTGAAAACAGGTTTCTGGGATATCTCAATTATTACTTTCTCTGCACGTACCATGTACATAATGTATAGAGAACGTATTGCATTCCACCCATAAATTCGATATCGACATTTCACCGGAAATACATGTTTTCGGTCCCCCCGAATCCAAAAAAAGCATTTTTGGAAAAAGGTCCGTGTGTGTGCGTGTGTGTGTCTGTGTGTGTGTCTGTGAACAGCATAGCTCAAAAACGAAAAGACCGTTATATACCAAACTTGGTATTTATGTTTGGTATCTTCCAAGGATGCGACACGAAGATTTTCAAGAAAATTCTTCCACCCCCAACTACCCTTTACATGGAAAATTTTCGAAAATTGATTTTCTCAATAATGGCTCTAAGGATTTTGATTAAAATATCGTATATTAAAATTTATTTGTCTGAAAAATAATATGTATATCTTGAATTTTCTGGGAATAGCCTCTGAAGACTACTTTATTCTGGAGGAATTTTGCATAACTGCTAAACCGTAGGAAATGGACAAAAACTTACCACACAAATAATGTAGAGCACATTAAAACACTCAATTTATGTTATATAATTTTTTTTTTCGAGAAGTTGATCGTTTTTTAGATATTCCTTGGTTTTGGTTTCAGCTTTGAAAAACTTGTACTTTTCTCATACAGGAATTAGTCAATTCGTGTCCATACAAACAAAGGAACTTCAGTCACCTAGTAACCAGCTTTAGACTTCACTTTAACATATAATACTGCCATATTTCGCTTCTACTTACAAGAAAGTAAATAATAAGACTATTTCTGCTATCTTTTTCTCTATTAGCATAAGTCAATAGAAGAATAAGCTTATTAACAATAATTTTTTACACAGAAGTACAGAAAGTCATGTGAATGGAACTCTTCAGATTTTTTTTTAATGTATTCCTATGAGCAGAAGAAGACCGTTCAACGTGCAAGATGTCATTGGCGCATACTTTACATACGCAATTTCTAACCAAGATAAAAATCGTAATTAATTCGTTCCCTGGCTAACCCCATATGTACATTCACAGCAAATCTAAACGAATTGTTAAAAACATATTAATTGAAATGGATTGAAGAAAAACATTGATGCATTTTCTACTGATAAATTTTTTCGCGACAGTGTCGTGGTCTACGAGTAACGAGCGAGACTGGCACAGGTTTTGAGTGCCTCTAATTGATATATTGCAGTTACGTCTATTGGGCACCATTTGGAACTTTGTGCTATTATCTGGAGATCAATTCAAATTATGAAATAACTAGAGCATAGTCCACAAATAAAATTCCTTCATTATTTGATAAACTTTCCATTCGCTTAGAATATCGTCTAAAACTAAATGTAAAATAAACATGTGATAAGCACACCCTTGCTTCCCTCCTTGATTTATTTTAAAAATACTTTCTTATTCCCCTCGTAAACAAAAGGACTATAAAACACTTATTTCATAATACAAGGTCTTAACCGTTTCTGTTACTGAACAGGAATACTTTTATGATAACCCTTATCATGAGTACTATGTATTAAAATGGAAAGTGACAGAAACGAAAGCATAGTTCCTATTTTATAAAATAATTCTATATTAGCCATGATACTTAAATTTAAAGCTACTGCTGAGTGCTTCAGTTCCAGAATGTCAGCCAATGAAAGATTTTATCAATTTAATCAATTACATGTATACTAACTTACATTAATGTATCTAAAAAAATAATGTAAACTCACAGTTATTTGCATAACGTGCATTATATTTATGATCATACTCCGGTATCAAAATACAATAAGTAAAAGATAAGTAATTTGTGATTTACATTCATACAACCATAACTTAATATTAATAGTTTAGTCCGTAACACAAGGGGAGTACATAGGGTCACTGAGTTATTGTGATGTATTTGTTAAAATGGCAACGAGTATAAAATCAAGCATGGAAGCATTCTGGAAGGGAAACATAAATAACACACATTACGTAATCGTGCAGATTAGATCGAAAAAATGTTTACTTGTTAGGAACATGTAGTTATAATGTAATTTAAAGTGACTTACGTGTGTTTAATCACAATACCAGAGGATATGTATGAATTTTTATAGTTAAATCATTTAATATACTTCATGTTTCAGTTTTCCTTTCAGTAAATTGTTTGCGTTCTCCCTGATTTTTTTTTTGCAACTTCCTCCACTTTGAGGACCACTAAGTTAAACTATTTGTGATGTATTAGGTATCAGAAAAATAGTGACATTATGATTAAACATACTTGGATGTTTAGCACATTTAATGCTGCGCTGTTAGTCTGTAAGACACACAAAAGATGGAAGTGAATATTCGGGTAATGATCAAGTTTGGCAAGTCAGGTAAACTAAAAATAAACCTCAATGCAGCTAAAAACATGTTATTCTGAGGAGGGTGCCCAGGAAAGAAAGCTAGATTCGGAATACAATGCTATAAGAAACACGTCTTTAGACAGTAGAAGTAGAAATAGCCCAAAGATATATCTATGTATACATATTAAGCAGAAAGTTCCGGAAACACTTCCAGTGACATTCATAGACCAAAAACGGTTTAAATAGTCATGAAAGAATTTTCGGATGAATAACTGTGGAGGTGAGGCTAAAGATAGTCGGCGATCAGGAGTCAAAAGCACTACTAGAACAGTGGAAATGTCTAAAACGAAAAGGTGATAGTAGAAAGTGCTTTAAAATGCTTTCGATAGATCTGAGTACTTTTGATTTTGCTTATAGAGGAAAATAAAGCAAATTTGTAAACAAACATGAGAGATAAGACAACTCAATACAACTTATAAAATATACAATAAAATGCCTATTTAGATTACTACTACGTACAAGTCTTAATTAATGCAGAGCATACGTAATTATTGATAGTAAAATGTATTTACCTTTGGAATACAAATATAGTTCTATGTCCACGCATTTAATAGCATAAGCGCAGATACGTAATCCTTATTTCTCTAGTATTCTGTTTACCAGCAGTATATGTTAGGCCTTATACTATTTATATCGTATAGCAAAAAGGAGATATATTTTCTACACAAACATAAAATTTTAGTGTGTTCAGAAATGGAATGTTTAGTCACCTAAAGGAAAAGGATAATAAACATCAAGTAACCAGGCTAAGAAGAGAGTGTAAATAATTGCAAATAAATGACAAGAATCTCTTGATTTCTTACAGTGTATCTATAAGCACATATTTCCATAATTGAATAAAGTTAGAATCTTACTCTTACATGCCAAAAATACAAATAATAATAATAACGATTATGATGGTGATGATAATAATAATAATAATAATAATAGAAATAATAGAAATAATCAAAGAAATAATACCGCATAATGAACCATACTTATATTGGTATTACAAACTTATACGAAAGGCTGCATTTCCATACAGGATAAAAATGCTGACTTAAATGTGTTTAAAAATCTAAAGTCTTCTGGATCTTTCTGATGAAATATTCAAGCAACTATTTATTTATTAAGTTGTATTTCATTCAAGACAATTTTCAAATGCCTCATTGCTAGGAATTCCAACTCTTGACATATTTGAAATAAGCCAAGATGCTAATTAAGATTCCATAATGTGTTATTAAAGCCTGTACTTCTGTATGGAAGTGAAACACAGATTTTGAAAGCCCAAGATAAAAAGCGAATTGAAGTTGCACAAGTGAGGTTTCTCATATTAGTTGAAAATTTTACCTTACTTGACAAAATTAAAAAAAAAGTGAAGTACGAGATGAATTAAGAACTGAAGGTGTAAGGAGGAAACTAATAATTATCAAAGTAGATGGTATCACACGTGGAAAAACAATTCCCTTTGACAGATTGACGAGGCAAGTTTTTTCTGTGGGACCTGGGACGAACAAGAACGCAGTGGGGAGCCTGGAAACGAGACAGCGATGACCCAAACCATAACGGAAAGAACAGGACGAGAAGCATGCCTTAATACTGCTTAAAGAGAATAGGTAAAACAAGAAACCTTCTTTAGAATGGACACAGAAATGTCATACTTGAAGAATCTAAGAACTCATAACCTTTGTCTAGATTTTGTTTCGTATAGAAATAATTCGTATATATAAACTAAAAAGTAACAAATTCTGTGCTATCAGTAACGCATCCATTTTGTGTTGCTTTAGGCAGCTTATTAAGTTAAATCCTTCTCAATTGGTTACGGTCTTATAAAAGTATACGTGGATTATGATTTTGCTGTTCCAATATACATCCTTATATAAGTGAAATTATAAACTTACTGCATCAAATATTAGCTTATATAATATCTATGTACTTACAATTCCCTCTGCTTTCAGCATGCACTCCATAAAGCACTGGAAAAAAATTAAACATATAAAGTGGCAGCGTTGTCTGCAAAAACAGTTTCGTATCAAAACACAATATGTATTATTCATTGACGATGATAATGTCGGTGAGCACCCGAAAGGTTGTTACCAAATCATGGAAGGGAGCACAGGCTGCTAGGCAGGGTGTTTGTTACCGCGGTGATTTTTCATTGCCTTCCGCGGCATGAATGTGAAGAAACATTACACCCAGAAATGGGAAGCAGCGGGGCAGAATCCTGGTCGGGGAAAAATACCCATGCGTCCACTTGGAATTGCCCTGTGTCCCAAATGACAGAGGCAGTTACGCTATGACTGCGCTACGGGGACGGTCAGTATGCATTTTGAAAACATTTGAAAATGCTTTCTTAAAATATCGTGACTTTGAAAACTTAGTCACTATGTACATTACATCATTTTATTCCGTTGCACTTACCCTTTGGTTGAAATCCATAGGATTTGGAACTTTCATTGTCCTCTGCACCCCTATATATGTTTCTGGAAAAAGAAAATAGCACATTAGGAATACCTAACTTTAGGATCATTTTCAGTAGAATTAATAACGTTTTGAGAGAGGAAGTAAAATAAATAACTGTAAATAAATAACAACATGTGTGTGAATCATCTATAGCAACATTTGAATCTTTCCATTGTCAAATCCTAGAATGTCTAAGATAATCCAGAAACCCAAGGAATGCCGGAGATGCATTCAACATCATTGCATACAACGTTATCATATTATCACATAGGGTATATAAGTAGGACGAATTCTCAGGCCTGGGATCTACGGAATATTAATTGGGGCTACCACTCTCCAGGGATACGCGATGCATTGAAGGAACCATATAAGGCTTATGACACAAGCAGATAAGCTACAGAGAACGCGCGGAAATCTCCAATAGCTTCTGGTTTGAAACCATTCCGGCTACTACAGCTGTCTAGACAGGGACGAACGAATTGTCAAACAAAGCAACCTTCTAGTGTCCACGGGGAATACGTTTTCTTTAGAATAATAATCCGCGATATATGTTCGACACTGCCACATATCTGAAATCTGGAAGCATACCTGAAAGAGGAGAAGGAATGGAATGAAACGGAAATGATGGAAAGGATACCGTGTTAAATGAGAAATATCACAGTATTCAACTATAGATTAGGTGATACCGCAAACACCAAGGTAGCCAGCAGGTAATCGAACCCAGACGTCCCGAAAGCTAGTCCCACACGTAATCGTGTAGCGAGTTCACTAGCTATTTTGCAGGGTGTTACAACATAGAACTAAAATACTATTGTGTCTGAGTAAGAAAACTTGGCATAAGCCGGAATCTAGGAATTACAAACATTGTTAAATAACGCAGGGTTTGATAATTAAGGCTTTTGTTTTATTTATTAGATCGATCAGCACGAAGAGTGCTATTCAGACCAAGAAAAACAATTAGAAACACATGAAATAGAAAGAACATGATTTGAAGCCCCTTTGTCACACATTAACTAAGGTCATCACTGTTCACTGTGCACAGAACCAAACTTCAATGTCTAAATAGATATGGGATGACGGTTGGATATTTTGTGATAACAATGATTAATCACTTTCAAATAGTAAGTAAATAGTTACTGTGTCAATTTTTATAACATTTTTAATAGTTCAACCTTCGGAACTTATTGGCCATCTTTAATCAAACTTAAAGGGTTTGCGTCAGGTTGCAGATTGTCGTGCGCCTTGTTTAATATAAGTGTATAAAGGGCAAAAAGATGTTATATGGTATATATGGTAGATCCAAAAGTATTCATAAAATGTTATGAAGAATTGGGTAGAATTGATAAGGAAGATAGATGGGTGGCATAAAAAATAGGGTTAACAAGATATAGTAACAACAGCCACGTTAACGCTACAGAAATTTAACCAAAGAAATTAAATTATAAGTATAGAAATCAATAGTGAAAGTGTCGTCATATATGGAGCCATAATTTGAAAGCTCAATAAAGGTTTCACTTCTTCGTCAGTCATGTCCAAATGCTGATCCAATCTTTAATACTTCACGCATGACAAATATTTGAAAAGAGTGAATCTGTACTGTTAACTGTTGCTATGTTAAGGTCATGCATCTCTGAAATTTGGAAAACCCTCAGTATGCAAAAATCTGTTGAAATTTACCAGTTATTGTACAGAATATATTTTGCCATGTATAAAAATTCTTCCTTACATGATTATTTAAATTATAGCCTTTTGCTGTCTATATTCACAGCTGTAATAAAAATGAGCCGCGTGATATATTTTTTAATTCATTTACATATAAATTAAGTTTTGTAGTACATGAGTTTAAAATGGAATTGTCATATTATATATTTTATATTAACCCGCATTAGTGCAAAAAAATTATTACATTTCGTACTCTCATAAACCCTTGATTATTCAAAATCTAATACTTTATTTATTACAATTGAAAGATTATTTCGAAAAAGTATTTCGACCATTTTGTTTAATGTGATTTAGAGAGGCAGTATAACATTTGTTTAAATAAATTCGTGCAGAATTTCATATATGTAACATTTTGAGTATGGAAATGCTGCTAAAAATGCTTGAGAATATAAGGTTTAAAGTTGGGAGTGCCCGTTAACAAGCATGCGCCTATCCAGCCTAGCTTCAGTTAATTGGGAGTTAAACTTTGCCAAATGAGCAAAACGATATATTTTTGGAACTCATATCATATTATTCTGAGACAAAATAATTGAGTTTATATGTGCATGGCTTTACAAATAGATCTGGCCGGGTAAACCACAAGGTGATCTCAAATTATTTTTAGATGACATCCCCCAATGGCTGCTTAAAATGTTCTAAATAGTATAATTATTTATTCAATGAACTATTAGGTTTGACTGAAATATTCATTGCCATAGCCAACATTACTTAATGTCGTCTCAAAATAATTTGTGATAATATTGTGGTTTACCGGGAAACATGCGACTCAACATATTATGTTCCAATGATAGCTTAGTGATTAGAGCAACTGTCTGGAGACCGGAAGATCTGCTGCTCAAATCCTGGATATGATATTGATTTTTCAGTCTGACACCACCTTTCCAGTCCTGTCCACACACGGTTTGTGTGAAGAAAAAGAAAAATATTTAACATTAAACAAGTAATGTTTTCTCCATATGCCAAACAAATAAATTTTACACCCATTCCTTTTTACTTTCTCCACACGTACTATCTACATAGTGTATAGAGGAGGTATTGCCCTCCACCAAAAATTCGATACCGAGATTTCACCGGAAATATATATTTTAGGACCTCCTGTGTCCAAAAAAAAAAAAGTATATACAGAAAAAGGTCTGTGTGTGGGTGTGTGTGTGTGTCCGTGTGTCAGTGTGTCCGTGTCTCCGTGTATCTGTGAACCCGATAACTCATAAACGAAAAGTCGGTAAAATACCAAACTTGGTATTTAAGTTTAGTATCTTCCAGGGATGCGACACGAAGATTTTAAGAAAGATCACTCCACCCCAAAGTACCCTTTACATTGAACGTTTTCGAAAATTTTGATTTTCTGAAAAATGGCTCTAACGACTTTGATTAAAATATCGTATATTAAAGATATTTTACTTGCCAAATAAAATGTATATTTTCAATTCGCTATGAATAGTCTCTAGAGACTACTTTATTCTGGGTGAATTTTACGGAACTTTGCGTAACTGCTAAACCGTAAGAGATGAACAAAAACTTACCATACAAGAAATATAGAGCACATTAAAACACACACTTTATGTTGGCTACATTTTTTCTTGGAGTTCATCGTTTTTGGGATATTCCTTTTTTTTTTGGTTTCAGCTTTGAAGACCCCAACTCGTGTCCATACAAGTAAGGGAACTTCAGTCACATAGCAACCAACTTTTGACTACCACTTTAACCTATAATGCTCCCTTATTCCGCTTCTACTTACAAAGAAGCAAGTAATAAGACTATTTCTGCTATTTTTTTTCGATTAGCATGAACTAAATAGAAACATAAGCTTTTTAACAATAATTTGTTGCAGAGATGTATATAAAGTCATGTGAATGGAACACATCAGATTTTTGTACTTATGTTTGCATGACTTGGAAGAATTATACAGCGACATTTCTCCGTTACAATCCACCATTGTTTGTACGAGAATGATGACATTCACTGCAAGTGAAAGGGTGGCCTGTCTCCATGGCAGTTTCTCTCTTTGCTGCTTCGTATGCAGGGGATAGCGTTTTTGACTCCCGCATTGGGATGCGTATTTACAGTGTATTTGTGTGTTCCATCTAAGTCATTCTCTCTCACCTGATGTCCAAGAAGGTCCCGCCTGAAGGCCAATATGTATGTACAAAAAAAAAAGAGCGTATGTGCCGCTAAACACAAAGTCCATGTGACGCGCCTAGTTCGGTTCTTGACTGCCCATTTTGACATGGCTGGACTAAGTTACCAATTGTCTTTAGAAATGGACGTTTTAAGAAGGTTAGCCAGATTTTCACGATTAGAAAATGAATTAGGAACACTGTTATTAAGAAAGCTAAGAATTCTATGGAATAATAGGTAAGATTATTCAACTAAACTGGTATTGACACATTAAGAGAATACCACATGAACGAAGACCCAGTAAAGTTTGGGAATGGTGTCCAATTTGGAGTAAAGAAGCTGCACATTTGTGGATCCAAATATCCTTAGATGCAGGAAATAAGATCAGGGATGAAACCAAAGGGCCTCTCAGTTTTATAAGTTGCTGAAAAATTAAACACTACATGCTTCCCTTCAATATATTTAAATATTTTATGATTACCACTCACATGATTTTTCTACCTATTCTGTAAAAATTATTGTTACAAAAGTTTACCCTTCTATTTACTTCATATTAATCGAGACAAGTATTACCAGAATTGGTCTGATATAGAAAATGCGCTTCTGAATTTAAGCGTGGCAGCACACTCACTCAAAATGACGAATGCCCCAAAACCGTGCTAGCCGGCCAGATTGTGACAAAAACTCTAAATGGCCTACCCAGGTATCGCAGACATACATTACATAATAAAAAGTCTTCAGAAATTTAGTGATAGCCTGCGAAATTATGCCTATAAAATTAATATAGTGTTAAGCTTTATGCGTGTGTTTATTTTTTTGGAGGGGGAGGAATGGAATGAATGGGATAGGTGGAAAGCTTAAAAGAACAGAAAGATATGTAAACATGCAATTGTGTAAAAAAGTCTTATGTGTTCCATTTACATGACTTTCTCTAGCTGTTCTGCAAACAAACATTTATTTCAAAAGATAAGTATTTTATCTACATTCTGCTAATCAAGATAAAAATTAGCAGAATTGGTTTTATTACTAGTTTCTTTATAAGTAGAAGGGCAATTAGGGTACACAGTACGCTAAAACAATAGCAATTCCTTTAAAAGCCGGTCGCTATGTGAAGTACTTCAAATTGCGGGCTCTTTACTTGCCAGGAGTAAAGAAAGGAGAGACGTTTGAGCAAAGTTTAAGTAGCTTAAAATAGTAGCAACAATCCGGAATACCTCGGAAACGATTAACTCTATAGAAAAAGTATATTTGACATAAATTATGTGTTTTAACGAGATCTACATTTTTATAGTAACGTTGGTCTATCTCTTGCTGTTTACTAGTAATATAATAGTTATACAAAAGTCATCCGGAATGAAGGGTCTTCAGAGGCTATTTCCGAAAGTTGAGGAATATGCATTTCGTTTATCATAACAATTTCTTAAACTTGTGGTATTTTAATCAACATCTTTAGAGTCATTTTTGATACAACAATATTTTTCAAAAAATGTTCCATGCAAAGGGTAGTTAAGGAAGGCGGCATTTTCTTGAAAATCTTCTCGTTGATCTTTGGAAGATACTGAACTAAATATCAAGTTTTGTATTTAAATAACTTTTCATTTTTTAATTATTTTATCTACAGACACACACACACACACACACACAATGACACATGGACCGCTTTCTAAAAATGCATATTTTCGATTCAGAGGACCCTAAAACATGTATTTCTAATGCAATCTCGGTATCAAATTGTTAGTTGGAATATAATGCCTTCTGTATTCTTTATGTGCATTGTACTAGAGAAACTAAGTAGTCAAGCTTATGTGCAACCATTAAAAGATTTACCACTGGATAGTGTATATAACCGCACTTGTATGTATTACAAAGTGGTGTGCTATAAAAGGGTTAGAAATGGGGAAACTTAACTTATTTTTTTGTTTGTTTCCTTCTATAATTACTGCGGTTGGTAAAAACAAAATAGAATAGATTATCAGGAGTTTCACGTTTGCTTATTTTAATCTTCGCGAAAAACGCTTTGTACATTTAAGCACTATGAATCCACAATCTAATTAGCTGGTGCATAACTAGATTTTCTGCATCGATATCGAACGGGTTAACAAATAGACAAAAGTGATCGTTAGAGAGCTTTTCAAGCCTCAGTGGCAAAGCAGAGACTTTATCGAGCATTTTAATTCAGCCAGTTCAGTATCAAACGCTCTCTGAGGAAATTGGAAAGATTAAAGGATAGATCTGTGATCGGCAAAAGAAAAAAAAAAAGGAAAGAGAAAAGACGAAGCTCGTGTAACATCAAGCTTGGAAATGAACATGGCTCACTTCGCCCTAAGATAAGTTTTTAAAAGAATAAGAAAAGCTATATCATTCCTTATTTCTGAATTCCACATAGGAAAATTAAGAGGGAACGAAATGGAAGTTAGACAAAAGGTAGAAATTAACAACAACTTTAATTAAATGTGAAAGAAGAAAGACATGTTTTACATTTACGTGACTTTCTCTATCTGTTCTGCAAACTACTCTTAAAAATTTTTACTCTTTTGTAAACAGAGACAAATATCACCAGAAATGGTCTTATTACTTAGTTCGTTATAAGTCATAGAGAAATAAGGGAATATACTAGGCTAAACGACTGTCACTGAAATTATTCTCTTTCCATGTCCAGGAGTAAAATAAAAGAGATATGAAATAGATAAGGACTTCCCGTTTAGAGGAAAGTTTAAGCGTTTTAAAATTGAAACCAATACAAGGAACACCTAAAATGGTTATCTCCACAAAAAGTGTATATGACAAATTGTGTGCTTTAACGAGATCATTTTTTGTGTAATTAGTTTTTTTTCTAACTCTTAGGTTTACCAGTCATGCAAAAGTCATTCAGGATGTACATTTTATTTACCATGTAACACGATATTAATATACAGCACTTTAATCAAAATCGTTAGAACCATATTTAGAACACCGAAAGGTTGACAAATGTTCCAGGTAAAAGATATTTTGGGGTGGGTGATTTTCCTGTAAATCTTCGTAGCGCATTCTTGCTACATTCTAAACTTAGATACAAAGTTTGATATTTAACGGACTTTTCTTTTTTAAGTTATGCAGTCCACACACTCAAACACACACATACACACACACACACACACACACACAGAGGATGCTTTGTCTAAAACTGATTTTGGTCTCTCAAAACATGTATTTTCGGTGACATTTCGGTATCGAATTTTTGGGTAGAATATAATTCCTTCTCTACCTAATTTGCACTGTACATATGCGCTAAAGAAATCAAAAATATTTACACTCAGGGAGAAAGTTTATGAATAGTGAAAAAGTTGGAGAGAACTGTAAATACAGTGTATTGAAAAAGTCCCAGTTCCTGAAATTCCAGAAGCGATTGATTAAGAACTGAACAAAATATGTATCAATAATGTATTTTTTGCATGATAACTAGCAATATTTCAAACCAGAGTTTAAAGCTTACCTACATTCAGAAGAAAAGAACGACAGAAGTTAAGTAATTTAATTACAGTTCTTGAAAATTAGAATTTAATATGCAACCCGGTAATGCCACTAAATATTAAAAATTATGTTTTGCACAATTGTGCCTTTCTCTATTCGCTCTTCTATAAACTATTCCTCCACACACTTTTTTTATCCACTTCATGTTAACCGAAGTAAACATTTGCAGAAAGTGTCTTACTTCAAATGTTCTTGTGCTGGTACATGAGACGAGATTAACGGTAGCATTATATAACCTACTGAGATTACAACTATTGTAGTAATAATTATTGAATGTAGGCGACTAGTAGGCTTTACACAACGCTCAAAAGTTTTATGAGCCGGTCGCTACATAGGGTTAGTATGGAACCTGGGCCTTTTTGAAGACATTTCTGGTCCGAAAAGGAGGATACATACTTTTACTCCAGCTTTTTACATCCAAAATGAAGAAAACTGTACAAGTTTAGCTAAACATAACTGTAAACGTAAGAACGTGTAGAATAAAAAGTACTAAATTGAAAGTTTTGTAAACTATAGAATCTAGTACCGAAAATCTAAAGTTAATTATATTTTACAAGATATAAGTAATGCATATAAATATGAATCATACAGTTCTAAAGCAAAAACTTTTTATAAACATATAACATATAACACATAGTATTGTTAGGTATATGAAAAAAGTTAATTAAACTTATCAGAAAGATGACATATGAAATAGTCAATATTATCAGAGCAGGAACATTATTCTTTGCACACCGTACATATATCTATGGATCTATCATCATTTGCCTCCAGACAAATAATGCACTGTTTGTTTTCATCACAGGTTTTTTTTTTCTTTCCTTTTTGTTATTTCCTTCATCAAACTATAACCTCTTTTCATTGTTTACATTTTGTACAGTATGGTTGAAAGCTGTTTTTCTTACTGTTTTGTTTCTTATTAATTCTCTTTGTTTTCTCTTCTCAGCTCTTTTCTTTGTTGATCTTGCTTAAAATAACTGATCTTAAAGACTTTTTTTTTCAGAACTTTAATATAACAGTATTTCACGTTGTTTTCCTATTCATATTTAATCAGTCACTACATGTTGTAAGTGATTAGAAACAGAAGCAATGGAAAGGGAATAACTTTGAATTTAGAATTACTTAACACACATTTACATTCTCTAGCACGTATGTGCAATGTAGATGGTGGATAGAGAAGGTATTGTATTCCACTAAAAATTCCATACTGAGATTTTACCGGAAACACATGTTATAGGGTAATTTTTAGAAAAAGGTTCGCGCGTATGTGTGTTGTGCCTTTGGACAGCATAACTCATAAATGAAATGTCGGGTAAAAACCAAACTTAGTATTTAAGTTCGGTATCTTCCAAGGATGGGACACCAAGATTTTCAGGGAAATCGCCCCATCATTCTCAACTACCCTTTACATGGAAAATTATTTGGAATGTTTGATTTTCTCAAAAATGTCTCTAACGATTCTGATTAAAATAACGTGCTTAACGTGCAAAAATGTGTATCTTGATTTTTTTGGGAATAGTCGTAGAAGGTCTCTTCATTCTGAACGACTTTTGTATAACTGGCATACGTAAAAGATAAACAAAAACTTACTACACAAAAAATGTAAATCTCGGTAAAACACACAATTGATGTCATGTACATATTTGTTTTAGGGTTAACCGTTTCCGAAATATTCCACTTTGTTAGTTTCAGTTTTAAGTTACTTAAACTTAGCTTAGTCATATTTCATTTCGAATCTCGTTCTTTTACTCCTAGGAGGCAAAGAACCGAATTTAAATTGTTTCATATAGCGACCGGCTTTTAAAATAGTTGACTATCACCTTAGCCTGTGCATTGCCTTATTTCTCTCCTACTTACAAGAAAGCACGTAGAAATACCAATTCTGTTAATGTTTATCTCTGTTAGCATAATGTAGATAAAAAAAAAAGTTGTAAGAAAAGTTTGTTTGCGAAATAGCTAGAGAAGGTCATGTGAATGGAGCACATCAGAATTTTACAAATATATCTTATGGGTACTGTGCTATTCGCCTGGTATAATTAAATTTCTTTCATATTGAAATATGAAATCATAACTCCATGGCACGACAGCTCACGGTGAACCTTGGCCTACCGCCCGGCCCTGTGTCCCCCATCTCGGTCCATTACAGACGTCATGCATGGGGTGCAGAATTGGAGGGTGAGACGTGGTCAGTGCCTCCTGCCCCCCGGCCGGTTAATGAGGTTCTCATGACCTGGAGCCGCTACTTCTCCATCAGGTAGCTCCTCAATTGGCCCCCCAGGGACCTTACGAAGCTGAGTGCACCCCGGGCCAGGTCTCCCAGCGGGGGAAAAATCCCCACGCCAGTACTGGGGATCGAACCCAGGTCTCCCGCTTGGTGAGCAGCTCCGCTGCCACCGAGCTAAGGAGACAACCGAAATATTAAAACCTATGGTATAAATATTACCTTTATTCTGTATCCCATCACTTACTTAATTTGTGTAGTACATACTTAAAATTAAACTCACTTGATTTGACCTAAATTAGTTGCAAAATTAATCATAGCACCAGCACACTTAAGCTCACTTAACAACTTCTGCAGCCAAAAATTAGTACAAACTTATAGGATAATGGTGAATTCTTCCAAATGACAAATCTAAGTTATCGCAGGAGAGTTATCTGGTATTAGAGTACTTCCCTAATTGGAGATATTTCCCTAATAGCTTTGCAATTACGTTCTCTTCGCGTGATCAAGGAAGTGAGAAAGAGAGAGAGAGAGAGAGAGAGAGAGAGAGAGAGTGAGTTAAAAAGTGAATAACGACCTCCCATTTGACAAAGGTACAAGTATTTATTTTATTAAAAGAAATAACAAAGGTATTATGAAAATCACCAGCTTTACAGAAAACAAACATAGCTCTGGTTCAATACATTTTTATGACTTCCTCTACCTCTTCTACAACATCTTATTATTGCAAATGCTTATTTTTCATTAACTCACGGAGAGGAAATATTTGAAGAAATACCTTTATTATATACTTCCTTGTAGATACGCGGGAACAAGGGAATCGAGTCAAATATTTCAATAGATGGTTGCTAAATGTTCTATTGATATTCCATTTCTTTCCTTGACCGTGAGAAAGAAAAACGATTAAAACTTTTTTTTTTTCAGAAACGTAAAAATATTTGAAAATGGTATTATATAAGTAACAATATCTCGGAGACAGTTAATTTCACACAAAAAATATATTTGATATAAGTCGTGTGTGTAAAGAGTTATGCAATTTTTTTTTCTGTAGTTAGCTTTGTGTCTCTCTTACGCTTTCCCATTTATACAAAAATTTATCCAGAATGAAGAGCTCTAAGCGTTTATTCCCATAAAATTTAGTGTGTAAATTTTATTTTTCATACAAATATCTTTAATACACGGTGTTTTAATCAAAATGTTAGAGCTATCTTTGAGAAAAATAACATGTTGGGATGAGTGAATTTTCTTGAAAACCTTCGTGTCCATCTTTGGAAAATACTCAACTTAAATACCAAATTTGGTATTATATGGTATTTTCGTTTTTAAGCGTTATTCACAAACACACACACAAGCACAGAGTTTTCTATAAATGCTATTTTTGGATTCAGGGAAGCACAAACCTATATTTTCGGCGAAATCTCTACATTGAATTTTTGGGTGGAATACAATGCCTTCTCCACCTACTATATTTACAATATGTTTAGAGAAAATAAAGAGGATGCATGTAGTTCTATATGTATAGGAGAAAATAGATTTTGATTTTAGTTAAACCGAATAATTAAGTTATTAAAAATGAAAGTATTGAACTTATGATTACTTTCTTTTCCCATAATGACTGGCAAAATATTAAGCTCTATCCCTAATATTTTAGAAAATCATTTTTATCACTTCGGTGGCCTTTCTAATCGTTTTTGAAGCGCATCGTACTGACCTTTTGAGTGATTAAATAAATTCTTGCATGACAGTCTGCATACATGCAAAAGTTCTCATTTAGAGTGATTCAGTCATTCACAAAACATACTTCATACTTCATCTACTTGAAGTGCATATAGCTTAGCTGCGTGATGGTTGAGCACTTACAAATTGCTTAATAATAGATCTCTTACATATTCATAATTTCTATCATGCTTCCACAAGTTCTGTTATTCAAACACACGCCCTTTTCTGAAAAAGTTTTTACATTCATAATGTAACCTTATCACGCTACTAAGAATGTACAATTGAAGTTGAAACACAGCCTGTTACTTGTTATTAACAAGTCAGTTCATCCGCTTCACTAAACTTTCTTTACCGTACACAGAAATCACTGTTCCAAGTTTCGTCATTACCTCATTAGCTTAATTTGACCATGGAGGATAAAGTGAAGCATTTGCCTTTTTACTGCAGAATGTTCCCTTAGTTTCACCCGCACCTCTACAGGGGTTTATTTTTATTTTCTCTTGCACGCATGCACAATATACATAGTAGATACTGGAGGTATTGTATTCAATCCAAGAATTTCACCGAAAATACATGTTTTGAAATCCCCTGAAGCCAAAAAGTGCATTTAATAAAAATATCTCTGTGTGTGTCTGACTGTGGGAAGCATAGCTCTAAAGCGAAATATATGTTAAATATCAACTCAACATTTAAATTCAGTATCTATAAGGAAGGGAAAGGAAGATTTTCAAGAAAAATCCGCGCAACTACCATTTACATGGAACATTTTTCGAAAATTTTAATTTTCTCAAAAATGGATCAAATGATTTTGATTAAAACACTATATGTTTAAGATATATTTATAAAAAACAATGATATCTTGAATTTTCTGGGAATAATTTCTGAAGACCTCTTCATTCTGGAAGACTATTTTTAACTGGTAAAATGTGATAGGCAAAACCTTATTGCATTAAAATTTAAATCTCCTTAAAACACACAATTTGTGTGCCATACATTTTTTCTAGAGTTAACCGTATCCAAAATATTTTTTATTACTGATTTCAATGCTAAACTACTCACAAAGTTTTCAAACGAGAAGTCATGTTTCATTTCATCTATCCTTCGTTTTTTTCTTGTGAAGTGCAGAGAATAGAATTTCATTTGCTTCACATGGTGATCACTTTTAAAAGATTTGTCTACTGCTTTAGCATAGTGTATTGCGTTATTTCCCTTCTGCTTACAAAGAAGCAAGAAACAACAGTTCTGCTGATGTTTATCTCGGTTAGTATGGTGTATATAAAGAATAGTCATTGGTAAAACAAGTTTGTGGAATAGCTAGAGAAAGAGACGTGAATTTAACGTGAATTTTTCCCTTTCCTTAACGGCGGTTTACTCTCCACGTATGGAATAATTACAAGCCAGGCCTGGGAGGAGATGCCTGTTGAGGAGCAGATTCTGGATCAGTAGTTCGGATGCTTGATAACTCCCACCCCTGGTATAAGAGTAACGAATATAGGATGTCGGGGAAACCCCGGTAAAACACCAGACGCCGCTTTGGCCACCACTAACCCAAGGGTTCGAGCCCATGGGACCGTATGTTGGGTCGAGTGGTCTAACTAATAAGCTACGACGCTGCCTGGGCCTGTTATAAAACTTAATAATAAAGTTTGCTAATATTATTAAACCTGTTTTATAGTTATTCTTGAAAACAAATAAAAAAAAATCTGATGTGTTCCATTCACATGACTTTCTCTACATCTCTGTAACAATGTTTTGCTAAAAAGCTTATTGTTCTACGTACTTTAGGATAATCGAGATAAACATTAGCAGAAATCGTCTTTATTACTTGGTTGCTTGTAAGTAGAGTGGAACAAATCTAACGTGTTCCAATCACATGGTGTTCTATTGCTGTTTTTTTTAAATATAGTTCCGAAGGCTTGTCAGGACTCCGGCGCTGTATTCCTTTTTTTCCCCATTTATTCCAGTTTCCTACATTTCCTTAGTAGACCTTATTATTCTTATTATTCTTAACACCCATGCCCAAGGCGGGACTCGAACCCACGATCCTGCGCACCACGCAGCGCCAAAGCGAGACACTTTAGCGAGCGCGGCCACCGGGATCAGTTTTGTTCAGAACATTAATCCGTTATCTACATCACTATATAAAGATAAACATAAGCAGAATTACTCTTATTTCTAGGGTTCTTGTGAGTAGAAGGGAATAAGAAAATACACAGGATAAAAGCGATATTCTCGTCCTTTAAAGCGGATCACTGTGTGAAAATTGAAATTTCAATCTCTTTGCTTGCCAGGAGTAAACAAACGAGAAACGAGAACAAAAATGTCTTCCCGTTTGAGAAAAGTTTAAGTGGCTTAAAATTCAATCCAATAAGCCGGAATACCTCGGAAAACTCTGCAGAAAAAATTATATGACATAAACTGTGTGTTTTAACGAGATCCACATTTTTGTGTAGTAAGCCTTTATCTTTCTCTTGCGGTTTACCAGCAATATGAGTATAATATTCTTACAAAAGTCATCCGGAATGAAGGTTCTTCATAGGCTTTTCCCAGAAAATTCAAGATATACAATTTCGTTTGTAATAAAAATACCTTATATATTTAATCAAAAGCGTTAGAGCCATTTTTTAAAAAGTCAAAATTTTCGAAAAAAAATTTCCTTTTAAAGGGTAGTTCGGGGTGGGAGGACTGTTTTGAAAATCTTCGTTTCGCATTCTTGGAAGATATCTACTTTAAATTTAAGTTTGGTATTTGACGGTCTTTTTGTTTTTGAGCTATGCTGTCCACATATACGCACACACATGTACACACACGGACCTTTTTCTAATTTTTTTAGATTCAGGGGGTTTCAAAACAGTATTTCCGGTGAAAGCTTGGTATCAAATTTTTGGGTGCATTACAGTACTTTCTATTTACATTATCTACATAGTACATGTACCGAAAGTAAAAGAACATAACCAATATTATTATAAATGTGAAATAATAGATTGACAATCAATTGTAACTCATATTTGAGAGCATTTATTTAATTTTATTTCAAATTTATGTTTTCAAACTACCGTTTGTCATGCCAAAACTATCTAGTGCATAAACGCAATCTCAAAGTTATATTGTAACTTTGCTAGTTTGGTAACAATGGTTTTAAGATCTTAGCGTTTAGTTCTAATAAACTATCAAAACTTCATCACACAAATGTAATATTTGCAGTCACGATAAGGTCCCAAATTTAATTAATTAGTAATTAATTAATCATCCCAAATGTAATTAATTTGGGAGAATAGACTTTTGTTCTTTTTTACTTAACACTCTTCCCACATACCGACCCAATACACCCCTCACATACCACAGCCGTCTAAACTACGGTAGTATAAATAAAGTGCTAATAAAAATATTATCAGTTGCCATATGACCAAGTTTTGTGTTTAGCTTTCATTTAGTATCCCTTTTCATTACGCTTGGGACAATTTTGTTATGGTTTTTTTTGAAAAACGTCATGTTTTGAGTAAAAATGGGAAAGCGGAGTGAAAATAGTTTGGCAGAATAACATTTTCTGCGGAAAGTCTCATGTAAAAACTGAATGGAAGGAAGACATTTTTCGATTGACTTCAAACATTTTTAAAAGCTATTAATGCGCTTTTTAGTCATAAAATATCATTTTTATGTTGGAAAAATGAAAACATATGCCTAAATACATTTGTCAGTAAACCCTAGGGCAATTCTTATTCATTTAGAACAAATCTTATTTGTGTAAGAGAAAGCTGTTTCGCAAGGAAATTTCTGGATGCATGGTACACATTAATATCCACCAGGTTTATAGGTTTAACCCTCATCTTTCCTTTTCCTCTCCTTTACTACTGCTTTTTCTCCTTTTCTTCTTGCATTGCTCCTTTTCTTCTGCGCCACTTCGTTTTTACATTGCATGATACGAATGAGATTTCGTCGAACTGAAGTTTTTCTTGTACAGTCCAGTAGATTTTCATCTCTAATATTTGCTGTAGCTCCAGGGTTTTAAAGACTTTTTTAAAATGCTTTGGTGGCAAATTATACCTTTATATATTCAGGAATGTTTAAATTATTTTATGGAATTAAAAAGTAGATTTTTTGTGTTTTTTATGGAATTTTAGTCATACATACCTTTAACTCCACAAAAATATATATATGACATAAATTGTGTGTTGTTTTTTTAGTTTTTTTTTTTACGAAGCGTAAGTTTTTTTTTTTTTTTTTTGTGGAGTGAGAGTCGTCCAGAATGAACAGAATTTCAGAGAAAACTCTCCAAAAATTTAAGATAAACATTTTATCACAAGATACCTTAAAATATGACATTTTAGTAACAGTTGTTAGAACCATTTCTGAGAAAATTATAATTTTCGGAAAGTGTTCCATGTGAGTGGTAGTTTGTGAATGGGAGATTCTCTTTCAAATCTTTGTGTAGCATCCTCAGAAAATTCTGAACTTAAATAACAAGTTTGATATTTAAACTAATTTTGTGGTAGAGCTATGCTGTTCACAGAAACACACACACACACACACACACACACACACACACACACACACACACACACACACATGCAGGCGCGCGCGGATCTTGTTCTGAATATTCCTTTTTGGATTCAGGAACCTGGGTAGAATACAATACCTGCCGGTCTAGTATGTCCAGTGTGCAGTGCATGCACATGGTAGAGCAAGTAAAATACACTGAGAAGCCTTTTTCTCACTTTCCGGCTAGTTGTGTAAGGAGAATTCTGTTTTCGTTCTAGGTGATTAAACGTAGTTGGGAACTTCTTACTTGATTGACTAAGTTGCGTTTGGAAGGTTAAGTCCCTTGGCAATTCAAATCAGGAACCCTCGTGACGATACGTTTAACAATGAGCAAAAGGTGACATGCATCTTACAGTTCTTTTAATTGGCGAGTTAACCAATGTTAGGGCTAATTTATACTCGACACCATGTACGTACAATGCACATAGTAGACAAGGTATTGTATTTCACCTAAAAATTTAATACCGAGATTTCATCGTAAATACACATTTGAGAACCCCAGAATTAAAAAATATAGATTATAGAAAAATGTCCGTGTGTGTAGGTGCCCGTACCTGTGAGCAGCTAGCTCCTAAACAAAAAGTGTGCTAAATACCAAACTTAACATTTAAGTCCAGTATCTTCCAAAGGGGTGACAAATACAACCACACACAAATACCGTTAACATACTAAGTTTTTTGACATGTTCTATTCTCTCTAAAATCACTACCGATTTTGATTAAAACACCATATGTTTAAGATATTTTCATGTAAAATGAAATGAATATCTTGAATTTTCTGGGAATAACCTATAAAGATCTCTTCATTCTGGATAACTTTTATGTAAATGGCTAACCGTGAGAGACAGTAAAAATTTACCACAAAATGTATAGATCTGGTTGAAGCACACAAAACGTTATATGAATGTTTTTTGAAGCTAAATCGTTTCCAAATATCCCTTGCTATTGGTGTGAGTTTTAAACTATAAAAATTTTTCGGAACCGTAAAGTCATCTTAGTTTCATATCCCATTTATTTTACTCCTGGTCATGCAAAGAGAACTGGTTTTCAGTTGTTTCACATGACAAAAGCCCAAAACATGAATATTATATTGATTGTAGACAAATTAATAATAATATAAATAATAGTAATAATTAAATTAATAACACTAGTGGTCGTCGTGGTCGTTGAGCATTATTATTGTTATTATTATTAATAGTAGCAGTAGTAGTAGTAGTTGTAGCAGTAGTAGTTGTAGCAGTAGTAGTTGTAGTAGTAGTAGAAGTAGTAGCATTAGTTGTAGTAGTAGCAGTATAGTAGTAGTACTTGTAGTAGCAGTGTAGTAGTAGTGTAGCAGTAGTTGTGTAGTAGCACTGTAGTAGTAGTAGTAGTAGTAGTAGTAATAGTAGTAGAAGTAGTATTAGTTGTAGTAGTAGCAGTAAAGTAGTAGTACTAGTAGTAGCAGTGTGGCAGTAGTAGTGTAGTAGTAGTTGTGTAGTAGTAGTGGAGTAGTAATGTAGTGCTAGCAGTGTAGTAGTAGTAGCAGTGTAGTAGTAGTTGTGTAGTAGAAGCAGTGTAGTAGTAGCAGTGTGGTAGTAGTAGTGTAATAGGAGCAGTGTAGTAGTAGCAGTAGTGTAGTATTAGTGGTAGTGTAGTAGTAGTAGTATAGTAGTATTAGTAGTGTAGTAGTAGTGTAGTAATAGTAGTAGTGTAGTAGTAGTGTAGTAGTAGTAGTGTAGTAGTAGTAGTAGTGTAGTAGTATTAGTAGTAGTAGTGTAGTAATAGTGTAGTAGTAGTGTAGTAGAAGTGTATTAGTAGTGTAGTAGTAGTAGTGTAGTAGTAGTTGTAGTTGTAGTAGTGTAGTAGTAGTAGTTGAATTATTGTAGTAGTAGTGTAGTAGAAGTAGTAGTGTAGTAGTAGTTAAGTAGTAGTAGTAGTTGTAGTAGTGTAGTAGTAGTTGTGTAATAGTAATAGTAGTATTAGTAGTTGTAGTAGTTGTAGGTGTAGATGTGTAGTAGTAGTGTAGTAGTAGTTGTATTTGTAGTAGTAGTGTAGTAGTAGCAGCTGTAGTCGTAGAGGTAGTGGTTGTAGATGTAGTAATAGTAAAGCAGTAATAGTTGTAGTAGTTGTAGTGTCAGTTTTAGTAGTTGTAGTAGAAGTAGTTGTAGTGGTAGTAGCTGTAGTAGCTGTAGTTGTTGTAGTAGTTGTAGTTGTAGTAGTTGTAGTAGCAGAAGTTGTAGCTGTAGTAGTAGTGTAGTGGTAGTTGTAGTAGTTGTAAAAGTTGTAGTAGTAGTGGTAGTAGTTGTAGTGGTAGTAGTTGTAGTGGTAGTGTGTTGTAAGAGTTGTTGTAGTTGTAGTAGAGTAGGTGTAGTTATAGTAGTAGTGTAGTAGTAGTAGTTGTAGTTGTAGTAGTAGAGTAGTAGTAGTAGTAGTACTAGTAGTAGTAGTAGTTGTAGTTGTAGTTGTAGTAGTAGAGTAGTAGTAGTAGTAGTACTAGTAGTAGTAGTACTAGTAGTAGTAGAACTATTGAATTAAGTACTTCTTTTATTGTTAAAATAGTGTAACACTCTGATCTGAGGAAGCTAATTTGATTTTCGTTTGTATCATAATATATAGCAGAGTACTTAATCCAAGATTTTCACATTGATTTGCATAAGTATCAAAGAGGCTTTTAATAGTAATTTTTCTAATGTGCTGTTTGTGTATTTACAAATTACTTTTTTCTGTTTCTGATTTTAAGTGAGTGTGAAACTAATACTTTACACCATTATTAATATTATTTCTAAACACCATGCAAATGTGGTGTTAATATCCGACATCATTGTTTTTAATTACGATTCCTAATGACTGAATACATTTTAATATACAATTTCTAGAACTCACATTTGAGGTGCAAAATGATCCCATACCTTCATCTTTTGATCTGTACATTTGGTTACTCTTTACTAAGTCAATTTGCATTTTAAATAGGAAACTCTTTCAGTATATCAAAATGAAACATTTTCTCTGATCAATAAAGCAAAATTATTCTTTAGATAAATTTTAAGGTATGTTATTTACCATTAATCAGTCTGGCCACACTAGTCGTTTTAGTTATGTAAAAGAACTCAGATTTGGAGTAATGCAAAAATATTTTTTGACCGAAAGGAACTATGATAGTTAAACTGGGAAATATGAAAATTGCAGGTATTTTGCTTAATTTTGGAAAGTATTTCCATTATGCAAGGGTACCATTTGGTGAAGCATTATCCTTGACTTCAAATGTCTGTGAGATAATGTTCATACAATACATATGCTATACATCACCAGGATAACCTTGAGTACAATTGTTGCTCCAATCCTGAAATTACATATTTTGCTGGAATGTATAGCTGTGTGTATAACTAACAATGTGCATGCCACTCATTCTGTAGAAAAGAAGAGAATTACATTAGGCCTCTTGGAAACCGTATAATTCAGAATATGTAATTTAGTAACTCAGCTTTGTTAAAGGCTTCTGAGAACTGCAAAACAAGCTTTACATACTTACCTTCTGAAACGTTGAATATTTCCTGGCATTGCTTAGCAGTCCTACGCCAATCTTCTAAGCTCTATAAGCACAAGAAAGTGTTCATAGTTTAATTCTGTTAGACATATTTGATTTGACATACTTTTACTTTCTCTACACGTACTATGTACATAGTGTATAGAGAAGCTATCTCGATACCGAGATTTACCGGAAATATATTTTGAGACCCCCTGAATCCAAAAAACAAAAAACAAGAAATCAAAAAAATTAGAAAACTGTCCGTGGTGTGTCTGACTGTCTGTCTGTCTGTCTGTCTGTCTGTATGTGTGTATGTGTGTGTATGTGTGTGTTTTTGGGCAGCACAGCTCAAAAACGAAAAGACCCTTAAAAACCAAATTTGGCATTTAGGTTTGGTATCTTTCCAGAATGCGACACCAAGATTTTCAAGAAAATGCCCTATTCCCTAACTACTCTTTACATGGAAAAATTTTCGGAAATTTTGATTTTCTTGAAAATGGCTCTAACGATTTTGATTAAAGGCCTTATATTTTAGATGTTTACTTGGCAAATAAAATGTGTATATTGAATGTTCTGGGAATAGCCTTAAAGGCATCTTTATTCTAAATGATTTTATTGAATTTTGTATAATTAGTAATTCGTAAGAGATAGAAAAAAACTCACTACACAAAAAATGTAGATCAGGCTACAAAACACAATTTATGTCATTTACATTTTATCGTGGAGCTGATCGGTTTTTGAGATATTCCTGTTTTTTGGTTTCAACTTTGAAAAACTATATTTTTCTCATCAGGACCTTGTCAACTACTGTCCATAGAAACAAAGGAACTTCAATCACCAGCTTTTGACTATCACTTTAACCTATGAAACTCCCTTATTTCTCTTATACTTTCCAGGAAGCAAGTAATAAGACTATTTCAGCTATTTTTTCTCAATTAGCATGAAATAAATAGAAGTATAAGATTTTTAACAATAGTTTGTTGCAGAGATGTAGAGAAAGGCACGTGATTAGAGCACATAGGGTTTTCTGTGTTAATTAACAGCTCAGAACCAATGCTTTTTACTTTCGCTGTTACGTGTAGTAAGCATCCCAGCCACAAATTCGTTAACGACATTTCATCGGAGGTACACGTGTTTTAACGGTATTAATAAGGACAATGTGATGTGTTCCATTCACATGACTTTCTCTACAAACTATTGTTACATAAGATTATTCCTTTATTTTCAACTTGATAATCGATATAAACATTAGCAGAAATGGTTGTTTTAATTCCTGCTAAAAAGAATGGAAATAAGATAATAAAGAAGGCTAAAGTGGTAGTCAAATCTTTTAAAAATCCGTTCGCTATATGAAACAATTGAAATTTTATCTGCTTTCCACGGCCAAAAAGGACCAAAGAGATACGAAATGAAAGTTGTCCTCCCGTTTGAGAAAAGTTTATGTAGCTTTAATAACAAGTAATGTCTCGAAAACGGTTAAATCTACAAAAAAATATACAGGACATAAATTGTGTGTTTTAACGAGATCTATATTTCTCTTGTAGTAAGTCTTTGTCTGTCTCTTACGGTTTATCCGTTATGCAAAATTCATCCAGAATGAAGATGTCTTCAGAGGCTATTCCCAAAAAATTCAATATTCGTTTTATTTTTCATGTAAATATCTCTGATATACGGTATTTTAATGAAAATCCTTAGAGCCATTTTTGAGAAAAACGTAATTTCAAAACAGTTTCCACATAAATGGTAGCTTGGTTTGGAGGGTTTTCGTGAAAATCTTCGTATCGCATAGGAGGTAAATTTATAATACAAACGATCGTGGGTAGATAAAGGCATGTTTATTTGACATGTGTAAATATCCCTTTGTTAAAACAATTGGAGAAATAATTTTCAAGTTAAAAACTGTCAGTAGGAACTGCATGAGCGATCTTCGTTTAACCGCCCTTGCTTAGCAGCGGTGAAAGCAAGCTAGTGGCGCTCATCCAATATTGTATATGTGTATATATATATACATATTCAATTTTCTGCGAAGAGACTACAAATCCCTCGTTCATTTGGAATACATTGTGTATACCTTTTTATAACTGATAAACCATAAGGGATATGTAATGTATTTCCATAAACAAATTAATAAAAACAAACTTTGTTTTCTGATAATGTGTTACAGTCTCAAATCGTGTTCGGGATAATCATTCTTATTATTTTGATTTTACAAATAGTTTATAAGTTAATTTTTAATACCAACCTTATAGTAAGTAGTAGAGGTATTTTATTTCACCCTTACCTTCATTATGGCGATATCACCTAAAATGTATTATTTTTCTAATTCCGGAAAAGATATTCATAAAACATATTCCGTGCATGTATGTGTTTCTAGCTGTGTTTTCTAGTCCTTCTGTCTGAATACAGCTCAACCAAAATCACAAAATTCAGCTTGCTATGTATATCTATCTTACAAGACAGAGACGCAAAAATACATTCAACAAAATTATTCTTTTACAGGAACCCTTTTATTTTATGTACCAGCTTTTTATATCGTGCATATTAGACACAGAAAATAATTGCATTGCACAAAAAATTCGATATCGATATTTCACTGCAAATTCATGAATTGAGGGCCGAAAAACACATTTTTGGAAAAAGGTACATTAGCGTGGCTGGTAATGTGTGATTTTGAATAGCATAGCTGAAAAACTAAAAGACCGTTAAATACCAAAATTGATATTTAAGTTTGATATCTTCCAAGAATGGGGGCACGAAGGTTTTGCAGTTGTTTTTCTTAAAAATGGCTGTAATGATTTTGATTAAAATACTGAATATGTAAGATATTCACATGACAAACAAAATGTTTATCTTGAATGTTATGAAATAGCCTATAAAGACTTCTTCAGTCTGGATTTATTTTTTATAACTAGTAAATGGTAAGAGATGGACAAAAACTTAACACACAAAAAAGGGAGATTCCCTTAAAGGACACAAATTATGTCATATGCAGTTTTTTGTAAAGTTAACCATTACCGGTAAATTCCTTATTATTGATCTCAGTTTTGAACGACTTAAACTTTCTCAAAAGGGAAGTTAACTTTCGCTTCATCTCACTTTTGCTTTACTCTGAACCTACAAAGCGAACCGGAGCTTGTTTCACATGCTAAACTGACAAAAGTAATGAAATTCAAACCAATAAAATAGATTTCTTGTGAGGTATGTTTTTATGTTCATCAGTTATATAACGTTCACCATTTTCTTCGTCTCTGTATTATATTCAAGAATTCACGAATTTGAATCTCCAATAGGGTGACTTACCCGATAAGCTGTTTCCAAGATTTTCCCTTATCCTGATAAGCTAAATGTCTAGTATCCTAAGGTGCATGGACTACGGGCTCGTTTGAGCATCATTTGGGCCATTTCAGCCGATGTGATCAACCGAGTTAAAAGAAATTTCTTCCGAATAGTAACAGGAAACTCTCAGAAAATTCGAGATATACATGTTTTGCTCTTTACCTAACATCTCTAACATATACGCTTAAATTCCTTGTTTGTTACGTACCAAGAAAGGGGTAGATAAAAAAAATAATAAAAGTTATCCGTGCATAAGGGTAATGTGCTTGCTTATGGTTCCTGCGGTCGCCACTTAGGCAGACAGTAACGACTTTTTTTGGGTGTAAAAATCCTTGTGATGGTTTCCTTCGGTAGTAGCCGTTGATCTCGTGTCGTTGATTTACGGCACGTAAAAGAACCTCAAGCCTGATAAAGAGGCCTCTGAGAAAAATTAAGCGGTCTTTCACACCCAATATAGAATAGGACTCTATGAACTACATCAGTTAAAAGAGCGTACATAAATAAAACTGGATTTTAATTTCAATTTTTACTTTCTCTACACGTACTATGTACATAGTGTATAGAGAAGATATTGAATTCCACCCAAAAATTGGATATCAAGATTTCGCCGGAAATATTAGGGTCTCCTGTATCTAAAAAGCATTTTAGGAGAAACGTTCCTGTGTGTCTTTGAACATAATAACTGAAAAACGAAAAGTCAATAAAATACCAGACTTGGTAGTTAAGTTTAGTATGTTCCAGGGTGTGACACGAAGATTTTGAGAAAAACTCTTCCACCCTGAACTACCTTTACATGAAAAATAATTTGAAAATTGTGATTTTCTCAAAAATGGTCGTAACGATTTTGATTAAAAAACCATATACCGAAGATATTTATAAGGCAAAAAAATGCATATTTTTAATTTTCTGGGTTTAGCCTCTAAAGACCCTTTTATTATGAATGAATTTTGCTGAATTTTGCGTAACTGATAAACCGGAAGAGATAGATGGAACTTACAACAGAAAAAATGTAGATCACGTTATACGTACACTTTTTTTCATATAGGCTTTTTTTCGTGGAATTAACAATTTTTTTTTAGATATTCCTTGTTATTTGTTTCTCACACAGAAATTTGTAAACTTCTGGCCCTGCATAGAAACGGATTTCAACCACATTGCAACCAGCTTTTATAACATTTGACTATCGTTTTAGCCTAATGTATTCCCTTAATTTCCGTCTACTTACAAGGAAGCAAGTAATTAAGAAACTTTCTGATAATGCTAATCTCGATTAGCATAAAATAGATAGAAGAATATGGTTTTTAACAATAATTTGTTTCACGAATCAGAGAAAGACATGTGAATGGAATACATAAGAATTTTAAATACTTTTATAAAAGATTCACTCATTCATTAACCGATACTGGTCTTTCACACACACACACACACACACACACACACACACACACATAAACACACACTCACTTATACACACATATACACAAACATATTTTTCTATAAATTACTTTTTGGGCTCAGGACATCAAAACATACATTTCCAAGAATGTCTCAGTATTGAATTCTTAGGTAGTTTACAATGCTCACGTATTATTTATCTATGTAGAGAAACTAAAAATGTGGCCATTGTTCATAGTTGCAGAAAATGTTCACTCGTATTGGAAGAGTATTGATAGTAGTTCAGGATTGAAAATAGTATTGTCGTGAATAACTTACCTTGCAAGAAACAATGGACGTTAGAGTGATCACTATGAGCACCGTAGCGCTGAAGAATCCCATGGTGACTAAACAGTGAATGGATGTTCGCTTCCGTTTCTCACATCTTCACAAAGCTATGAAATATGTCACGCATGTGACCAGCATTGTCTTGTCTTCTTCCCCCCCCCCCCACAAGATTCATTAGCTGTTAGAATTACTGTCATTCTGCGCTCCCTTCCATCAGAGATCGATGTAGGATGCTTCTTAAAGGAGAAAAATAAAGCTTATTGTGCACACAATATGCTATCTTCTTTTAGCGTAAGTCATAGGTTTTTGGAAATTTTTATTTATACCAATAAGAAATTATTTCTTCCGTGTATGTTTAAAATACAGCTTTGCGAAAAACTATTAGACTTTTCTAAAATCTGCAACTTACTAGACCACAGATTGATTTCGCCTTTTCTTTTTCCTGGGTCGTTTGCTTTCTTAGTGAAGGAGTCTAGTCCTGTGAGCAAAGTAACTCTTTAGATGTTCAGGTGCCACAACTTTCCTTTTGGCTGCGGGAAATTGCAGTGGTGGAGAAACATGATGACAGCTTTACTCCACTATTTTGTGAATGCAAAACAAATTCATTGTACTGTCACGCCATATTGTCACCTCACAAGCGTGCGATGACAGAGGGGTTTCACTAGATGTAGTTTATAGCTATTAAAGACAACTCAATGGTCCTTCAGAATGGTCCATTTTTATTAAGTATCTAAAGACTCCCATTGGAGCTTACTTTTTAGACCGCACGGTTGCTGTTGAGATCCACGCCGAAGTGTGCGGCCTAGAGCCAATGTCAGAGTTCGAGAATCAGAGTAACGGAGTCACGGAGTCCGACCAAGAGACCATCAAAAAGCCCGAAATGTCGGTTCTGGCGCTCCTTATATACCATTCATTTCCTATGGGAAGCTAGTCATTTCCTAAGAAGTTAGCATAACAGGATGTTCTAGAACATTCCATCTGACGCACATCCCGACACATAGAACTCAGGAGGTTTATGAACTGTGAGTCCCCATGGAATTCTCCCAGCGGAAGTGGCTAGCCGCTAAAGTCCCGTTAGCTGTGCTCATCCGTTCGCCAAGAAGGATTGTGAAATGTAAGAAAAACAATTTAGATGAATGTACAATTTTGCCCAAAGTGTCCAGAAATATGAATATTCAAACTTTCTATGGAGCCCTGCGCTTCTCAGCGGCAATCGTGATTATATTACCACAAACGTAGAGTGGAAGTTAACCGGTTTGAATAAGCGAAGGTGACAGAGGAGAAAGTTCCCGGTGTGCGATTTAGCCAATTATAGTATTTAGGAGTACTCAAAAGGAGAGGCCTCTGGAATACTGGAGACAATCTTATTAGCTCATAGAGCGTATACCACCTATGGGATCTCTCGGAGGAAGCGCACATCTGGGCGAATATGTGAGCTAGCAGAGATGGGGTCCCTAACGATTCCAAAATGTTGGAAATTCTGTGGTCAAAAAGCACTGTCTTAGCCACCCGCAATGTGGAGGTTCCGTAAATAAACGAGACAGCTCACAGATCCCAGAAGTCCCAACAAACGCCCGTAGAAATCTTTACTCACTGACTGGCGTTTGCAAATGTTATTTCTCTCTCTCTCTCTCTCTCTCTCTCTCTCTCTCTCCCTCTCTCTGTTAGCTATGCAATGAAGTTCGTGGCGCATAAAATTGTTAAGAAAATAAGGTTAAATATGGCACTGTTCACACTTCATATTCTTCTGGTAAGAAAGGGCCGCACTGAGGATATCTGTTGAAATGTAAGATTAAAATTGGATATGACTTTTAGCTATATAATTAAATATGTCTGTGCTCTGATTTGACAGACATAAATTCGTATATCCTGGAGTGGTCACTGAGAGACTGAGTTATTTCACTGTTAACCCAGAAGTTGTGCGCTCAAACAAGTTATTTTATCACATATTTTATAAACGTCCAAGATTTCAATACAAATACTAAATTATATTATTCGTCGTGTTAGGTAAAATTTTCGTCAATTCTAAACGAACAATCTCCGTATGTGTGTTGTATCTTATACAGTAGTAGCATTAATTCTGGACACTTTTTAGTTAAATTAACTTTCAAATTTGAATATTACATTCCGCACTATCAAAATCATTTTTATTTGATAAATTATAGCCTGTTACCATAAGATAGCATTGGACATTTGACCATAAATTGGGGCAATTTGGATCTTAACATGTTACTTTGGTCAAACATATACATATATTTTTTATTTTATATTGTATATGTGAACATTGGATTTATTGCTCTCATGTTACGTAGAGTATCTCAAACATTTAGGAAACCAGGTAATTTTAGAATTATTTAGAAGTTTCAATACCATGAACACCATAATCTGGTTGATTTATTCAATTTTGAGCTCCCTAATGTATGAGAGTAATAATTCACTATATTTAACTTTGGATGCAGAGTAAAATAAAATAAAGTTTGGGAATTATTCATTTTATTTTATGGTATATCCAATATGAAATATAATGAATTATGTGGAATTTAAAATTGGGGAAATCTGGATTTTTAAGATTACCATGTTCATGGCATTTTAATGCAGAAAATATTAACATTCAGCTCCGATACAACATTCGTTATAGCGAGGCCGGCCGACCCGCGGTTCGAGGGAAAATAAACAAATAATATGTCCTGTGTGTTCCACGCCTATTTGGAGCTTTAACCAACCTGAAAACACTGCTCTTAATAAGAAAAACTCTGCAAATGAATCAAATATTGATGTAATGAATTTCATCGCTGTTCTCAATTACGAATATAAATATCTGCACCTTTACCCCTGTATATAATGCTGTTTCAAGTTATACTTTAGAACTTATTTTACTTTCTCTTCACGTACTATACAAAGTGTAATGCGAAGGTAGTGCAATGTATTCAAAAAGTCGATACCGATATTTCAGCGGAAATATTTATTTTGAGAACCCATGTATCCAAAAAAGGAATTTTCAGTACAGTGTGTGTGTGTCTGTGGACTACGAAAAGACTGTTAAAATTCAAATTTGGTATTTATGTTTAGTATCTTCCAAGGATGCAACACGAAGGTTTTCAAGAAAATAACCCATAGCAAATAAAATGTACATCTTGAGTTTTCAGATAATAGATCTCTTTATTCTGGATGACGTTTGCTTAACTGGTAAACCGTACGAGACAAACAAAAGCTTACTGCACTAAAAACGTATATCTTATTAAAATACACAATTTATGTCCTATGGGTCTTTCTCTTGGAATTGACCATATCTGAGATATTGCTTGTTATTTTTTTCACACTTAAAATACTTAAACTTTACTCAAACGGACATTTATAATTTCCTGGCCATGCAAAGAAACGGATTTCAACCGCATGGCAACTAGCTTTTAAAATATTTGATTATGGTTTTAGCCAAATGTATTCCCTTCTTTAACTTCTACTTGCAAGGAAGCAAATAATTAAGACATGAGATGTAGAGAAAATCGTTTGAATGGAACACATCAGATTTTTAGAAAAGATCCGTCTGTGTGTCTGTGCACATCATAGCTCAACAACGAAAAGACATTAAAACCCAAACTTAGTATATATTTTTAGTATATTCAAAAGATGCAACACGAAGATTTTCAAGAAAATCCCCCACCACATCTACTTTACGTAGAAATATTTTTGAACGTTATGTTTCCTTAAAATTGACTGTATGGATTTTAATTAAAATATTGTATATTAAAGATTTTTAAATCACAAATAAAATATTTTTAATTTACCGGAAATAGCACATGAAGTGTTCCTTATATTGGATGTGTTTTGCAGAATTTTGCATAATGGTTTATCCGTAAGATAGACAAAAACTTAGAACACAAAAAATGTAGATTTCGTTAAAACACATAATTTGTCATATACGTTTTTAAGCAGACCTGACCGTTTCTGAGATATTCCTTGTTATTGTTTTAAGTCTAAACTACTTACGGGAAGTGACGTTTCGTTTTATCTATATTTTTTCTTTTTTTGCTTAAGGTCATTCAAAGTCAACCGAACTTCAATTGTTTCACATAGGACCAGCTTTTAAACGATTTAGCCTGATGACCCTCCTACTTGTAAAGAAGAACACAATGTTTTTCTTGATTAGCATGTCGAGGTAAAGGAATAAACTTTTATAAGGAAAGGCATTTGTGTAACAGCTAAAAGAATTCATGTGAATGGAACGCATCACATTTTTTCATTTACCAGTCTTTTAATGTGTGGTTGTTTGTTTTTGTATAGGTCCGATAATGGAACGAATGTTAAATTTACTTTTATTTCCTCTGATTTGATGCAATATTGTTCAATCTATAACTTTTCTTAAAAAGTCCATTCTAGCAGTGTTTTTATTTTGTTGCTCCTATTTTCTTGTGCTTATCCAAGATTCCCTTCTATAGTTAACTTGTATGGCAATAGCAAGCCTATTAAAGATTGGTGTATGTGGCTGTTCCAAAGGTGGCAATTCGTATTATGTAAATGCCAAAACTGCAAAATAAGCTATCATTTGGAAACGGACAATTATTATTTGTGCATGAAGTGATGCAATTTAGAAAATCGATTTCCTGTTCAAATTTGATTTGGTGATTACAGTATGTGGATAATCCTTCAATTTGCTTTTCATACAACACATACTTGGCAGTCATATGTATATGTATATGCAGTGCTATCTACTGCTGTGCAGTAATTTGAATGATAGTTGTATACTTCGCCTTTAGACAATGGTTTAACTTTGTGTTTAAGCAATTTAAAAGCATTCTGACGAAAGTTTTGTATACTACTGTGCTACACAAATAAAATATGTGAATTATGAGAAATATTTATGATTAGCGGTTATGTGAATCCGAGTATCCCCAATAAAACCAAAAAAGTTGCTGCCTCTGTAATATAAAGTCACTGGTCTGCAAAACTCTTCTGAATTTGTTTCCTGAAAGTAATTATGATTATATTCTTTTATCCTGTTTTGTGTTAACTGAAGGTTGGCTTCTTTTGTAAGCTCAGTTTGTCTTCTTTCAGAGTGCTCCAAAATGAATTTCAGCAACAGATTGTACGGAAAATGGGATTCTAATCTTAAAAGGACGTGAATCAAAGCGGACTGTAAAACTTATCTCTGGCAATAAAAGACGAACGAGCCATCCGATAAAAGAATTTTTTGCAGCGTTTCTGTATATAGGGACAAAATAAAAGTAGGGAAGAGTAATTCTTCTTTTGCACGTTTTGTCTGTTTACTTTGCTTTAATGGCCCATGCAGTCCTATCATACCAAATATTACCTTAGCTATAAAATGCGATATATCAGAAGAACTAAAATTTCACCTTAGTATTTTAACACGAATTTATTGGGGTTTTTCCACAGCCAACAGGCTTCTCATTTTATGACGCACCAGAATTTTGTTTTTAGGAAAACCAAGAGGAATTCATCCATTGTATTATTTTGTTGTAAACGTACGTTAAAAACATATTTGGATGGGCTGCTTGAGCTAGGGGAAGAAATAGAAGAGACCAACAGTAAAGTCATAGTTCTACTACCTAAATCTTATCACTTGGAACCAACTTTAGCTTATAATTGTGTCGCAAAAGCATGTTATGTTAAATATCATCTTAGACTTAGTTATGTAAATCACAATTCAGTAAGTAATGGGATAATACTCTATTATTATTTTTATTTATGACATTATTCTTGTTATTATTATATTTAATATTGTGAACATTGCACAGGCTCTGTGAGCTGTTTTACTTGGCCGGGTAGCCGGCTATTGTCCCTGTCGCCGGTTTTGTAACGTGTCGTATTTCGTTGAGTACCTTAGTGGCAATTAAAGTGAGTTTAGCAGAAAAGGCTGTTCACGCTTGTTACAACATGTTGGGATGCTATTCTAAAAACTATTAATATTGTTCGAATTTCAAATATTGAAGTGTCATATCTAGTAGCAACGTAGCCGAGTGGTTAAACCACTCATCTTTCCCTAGGTGATCCCGGCTCTATCCAAGGGACCGTATCTGGGATTTGTGTCGAGAAGCTGTGTCTGGGGGGCCTCTCTCCAGATTCTCTGGTTTTCCCTACCATCTACTCCACCTTCATAATCATTACTTCTTTCATCCATTTCACCGTCATTTCTTATCACCCACTTCCTCGCTTTCATTTCAGGCATCGAGCTGTTCACCTATTGTTGCTTTTCTCTTATCCAGAATCTCTGCACCTCCACAGGCACAGATCCAAGGTGCTGAGTATTATTTTCTGGTGGGTATAAGTCCGCAGGTGTAAGTCTACACACATGGAGGGAAATGTGAGACAAATATACAGAATAACTGTAATTTTCGGGCTATTGTACCGTGGTCGTAGGTTAAAATGTAAACCATACGTTTCGCCGATTTATACGGTCAGCATCTTCAGCGGTAATCACGAAAGCAGGGTTCCTGTATGAGTGCGATAATCTGGTAGACTCGAGGTGAACCTAGGTGTTGTTTCTGTGTACTTATCCTGGTCAAAACTAAACCACAGGAATGATAGATGTTTGAGGTTTGGTGATTTTGATTGAGTTTCGAGTGTTGGTGTTAAGGAGGTAGCGCTATTAATAGGCTCCTCAAGGTTGCTTTTTCAGGAGCAGCATCCTTTTCCTCTGCTGCTCTAGAGTTTAGCCATGAGGACAACCCGATACTCTCTGAAGCAGCTTTCAGTTGATATGTAGTCCCCCAGTGACCTGATAAATGCGTTCTCACATTGGCTCAGTCTGGCGTTAAATGTTTGAGCCCAGCGTCTAATTACATTATCCACATACGTGAAAGCCGCAGCTCAATAGTAGCTTCACTGGAAAACGTCGACATACAGAATAGATGGACCGGAGTTCTCTATTCTAGATCCTTTGTAACCAGTGAAGCCAGGAGTCTGCTGTCATGCCCATACTTCGCAGTCTTATAGCATCAGAGGGACTACCAGCGTCTTGAAAAGGCGTAGCTTTAAATGCGCCGGCATTTGCGAGGTCAGAACAGCGCTCAGGTCGGCCACCGCCCCCCTCGCTCTGTTCGTTGCTCCTTATACGTGTTCATGAAAGGTTAGGCCCTTATCAGGAGCGACGCTTAGGTATCAGATGGAATTTCGCCACTCTATTCTTTGGAGAAGTTGGGTATTTGGTTTTTTCTTGGGGGGGATGCGTTTTTCGGTAAACAGATTAGCATGGCTTTTGCCCGGATTGACGGGATCCGCCAGGTCACTGTATACACAAGTCCTGGACAGACGGAGGTGTCTCTGTAGGGGTTTAAAGGCTCTGCGTAGGTCCCTATCTGTACGGCAGAGAAGGACGTTATCAGCAAATTTGACCATGTTGACGTCCTACTCTGTGTGATTGACTGGTGGCTGGAGGGGAGTGCAGGGTCCTTGGCAGGCTTCAAAATGCCCACCACCCATGCCAACCTCCATTGGCGTGGAAGGTGACCCAGTGTGAGACACATGTTGAATACCTTGGTGAGGAACAGCACTACTCTGAAGGGAAGGTTGCATAACATGGTGGGTATCAGCCCGTGTTGCCTACAAGTCTTTTGATATTGAGACGCCGGAAAGTGCCATGAACTTCATTAGGGTGGATGATTGGGTGGGAGGAGATCTTCCGCTTCTCAGGCTGAAGCCACAGATGCAAGCTTTGAAAGGAATGCAGACTCTTTATTCTCTCTATTTAGGAGGAGGAATGAGAGGTAGGTAAAGCACAAGTGTGTCCAGCAGGCGAGTGATGGTCTACCAATTCTTTGTTTACTAAGACCGTTTTCCAGGTCTTGCTTATTAGGTAGCCGCCGTCTTTGTTCAAGTTCTTCTATTTTAATAGCTTCTTTCCTAAAATATCCCTTTTGCCAGCACCTCAGTACCTTGAAATTTCGTTCTAAGGCTCTCTGTAAATAAGTGCTCTGAAAAAGCTGAATGTTCTGACTCTATTTCAGAGAAATGACGTTGATGTTCTGTTACACGGTTTTTAATAGACCTTTCAATAATGCTGACATACACTGTACAAACTCACATAATATTTTGTACATTCCCAGAGTACTTAGTGGATCCTTCAGATATTTTACTGGACCAAGCATATTGCCTATCTTATTTGTCGGCGTAAATACAGTTTTGATGCTCTCTGTCTACCACAGATGGTAGAAACGTGTGTGTTTGTTCCTTAGGATGCGGTATATTAGCGTGCCGAGGCGTAATGACATGCTACCTTAGCGTGGTAGCCATTGTTTTTCAGCATCTCCTTCAGATGTTTTAATTCACAGTATAGGCGTTCAAGCTCGTACACGGTTTTGACTTGCTACCTTTTTATGGGAGGGATGGTGATTAGATACTGTGTTGAGAAATCGATCCATGTGAGTGGACTTCGAGAGCACCACTAGGTTTACTATATACGGGACCACGTCCACTTCTGACGTAAATTTAATGTTGTAGTGAATCCCATTCAAATGTACTAAACATTCCCGAAGGCTTTGTTCTCCATACGGCCAGACCACGAATGTTTAATCCACATAGCGAAGCCAGTTGGATGGTTTATATTCTGTTTTCAATGCCTTAGCTTCAAACCGTTCCATGTAAAAGTTCGGATGATAGGACTTAATGTGCTTCCCATGGCTACACCTTCCTTTTGTGTGGAGGATGTCCTTACCACTGGAAGTAACTTGAAGGCAGGACATGTTGACACAGAGCGAGTATTTCTGGATCAAAATGGGTCTGTGAAAGTTCCAGATTTCCTTTGGTGGAATTTTGGTACATAGCGAATCAACATACACACACACACATACACTCACGTGCGCGCGCGCAAATATGTTATATCAAATTCGTTAGTTATCATGTTTTCCCTAATTTTGCAAAAATGTTTGGAGTTTTTGATATGATGATCTGTTAGTCCAATTAGTGGGTTAATTAAAGACGTCAGCTAACATGCTAAATTATATGTCGGTGTTCCAATATCGCTAACTATTGGCCTCAACGGAACATCATTCTTATGGATTTTAGGTAGCCCTTACGGCCTGGGAGGTAAGCTGGTTGTAGCTTCTTAATGATTTCTGGATCCTAGAGTGTACATTTCAACAGGGTAACCAACTGTTTTCTTTCAAATACTACTTGTAGTGTGCCTATTCACTATCTAGTATGTTTCTGGTGTGAGAAGCTTTATTTTACTTTCGTAATCACTGGTGTCCATAAGAACTGTAGCATTCTCTTTATCTGCCGGGAGCACAACAATATCAGTATTTTCCGTAGCTTTTCCAGTTCCTATCTTTCAATCCGTTAAAGATTGCTTTTTCTGGTTTTTCTTTCCTCAATATTCGGTAAGTTTCTGAACTCACGTCTTCTACATATATGGAAGGTAACTTTTCGACCTGCGTGACGATTGCTTTAGGTGGATTTTCCTTTGGAACCACAGCAAGACTATGTCCTTTGGCCAAAAGATTTGGGGCGCCATTTGACAAATTGATCATCTCCTTATTGAAATCAAGTTCTTTAGTTCCATGCTCGATTTTAAGACAGTCAAACGTATGTTCACATTTGAACATGCCCACGGTACAACAGACCAGAAAAGATAGTTTTTAAATATAACGACACCGGTCGTGAAAATAGTCTAAGATAAATATACATAAATAAGTAAATAAATAAAGAAAGAAAGAAAGAAAGAAGAAATTAGTGTCAATTTTTTCCTCAAGCTCGAAAATAAAGAAGGAAAGAAATCCTTTTTATAGGTGGTTACAAAAAAAATAACAATTTCCACATGCATATGGACCAACTAAGTTAAAAGGTGCTCTGTATTTGAATGTATCTAAAAAGACAAGCTCAAACATAGAGTAATGATCACCCTACTAGAATCTAACCCCTCCCCCATTTTTCATATAATTTACACTAAGCATAAGCATTCATAGTTTAGCCAGTAAAAATACGGTGTCTAATAAAATATTAAGCTAAACAATTCTTCTCTTGCAAGTATTAGCTCTTAGACTCCCGGCAAAGGATACAAAAATAATTTTAGAATTGATTTCACGAGTATGCTGTTTAACACGGCATCGTAAGTACCAGCTTGCAAGGGATTTGGTCGACGAAGGCTGTAAATACCAGCACGGTCAAGTAAAAGCTGTACTCAGATAACGTAAACCCGCCACAAAGGTTGTGAAAACTCCGGCACTAGGAAGTGGTAAATTCCCTGATAATGGACCTGTTTAGTATTTACCTTAACACTTATCGTGGTAAAGTAGGAAAGCTTCTTTTCAAATAGTTTTAAATTTCTAGGCATTGACAAATTCATGGATTCCGAATATGCTTTCGGCAAAGTTAGCAACGATCTCTACGTTGCATGAATGCACGAACATAATATATTTTTGATATAGGTAGTTCATTTTCATGATGAGAGACTATTTAAAATCTCTCTTTAAATGTTATATCACGAAGTAAAATCTCAGATGTGTTTCACCTACATAACGTTCTCTAGCTGTTCCACAAACAAACTTGTCTTATAAAAGATTATCTTTTATCTATCATGCTAATCCAGATAAACATTAGCAAAATTGGTCTTATTACTTGCTTCTCTGTAAGTAGAAGGGAAATGTGGGAATACACTAGGCCAAAGGAATAGTTAAATCTTTTAAAAGCCAGTGGCCATTGTCAACAATTGAAATACGTTTCTCTTTGGTTGCTATTAGAAAACAAAGGAGACGAAAAGAAAACTGAATTTTCGTTTTAGAAAGGTTTGAATAACTCAAAATTAAAAACAATAAAAGTAATATCTTGGAATTGTCTAACTCTACAAAAAATGTATATGACATAAGTTGTATATTTTTACGTTATCTAGCACATATTGCACTGTACTAAGTGGACAGAGAAGGTATTGTACTCCATGTAAAAATTCTATACCGAGATTTCACCAGAAATACATGTTTTAAGACACCCTGAATAAAGAAAAAGAATTATTAGAAATATGTCAGTGTGTGTGTGTGTGTGTGTGTGTGTGTGTGTGTGTGTGTGTGTGTGTGTGGCACAGCTCAAAAATGAAAAATTGGTTAAATACCAAACCTGATATTTAAATTCAGTATCTTCCACGAAAATTGACAAGAAAATCAGCCCACCCCAACTACTCTTTACATGGAATATGTTTCGAAAAAATTCCAGAAAATTCAAGATATGAATTTTGGTAGTCATTAAATATCCGCAATTTTTGAGAATCAATATTATTGAAAAATGTTTCATGTTAGGATAATTGATGGTGGGGATTTTTCTGAAAATCTTCATGTCGCACCCCTGGGAAATTTGGTACTTAACCAACATTTGGTTTATGAAATATGTTGTTCAGACACACAAACACATTTTCTATTTTTTAGGAGGGAGGGGAGATTCCGAGAAACATAAAAAGTGTATTTCCGGTGAAATTTTGGTATTGAATCTTTGGGTGGAATTCATCTTCTCTATCTTCTATGCATATTGTACAAATGTGCTAAAGTAATTATAATTGTGATTTTCCTTTGCAATACATTTGAAAGACTTGGCCTTCAACGTATCATATGGATCATGGCTGTGTTCGACATTCGTCTATATCCAGTCTTGAAATTCCTTAAGCATAAAGTTTGCTAGGGGATAATTTTCAAACACAGCACTACCAGCACAAACCATCCTTTGCTACGTTGAATATAAAATGTATACCCATTAACTACCGAGTTAACTAACCATTACAAAGTACGTCGTGTCCATCCTGTAAGTAAATTATTGTTAAGTAGTCTGTCTTCCGCTTTATGAGTCGTGCTCCGTGGTGAAGGGGTTGGCTCTCCAGTTCGCTGGTTCAAGCCCAGAGGTGGCGATGACTATTTTTGGGTCTAAAACTCTCAGCTTGGTTTCCTTCGGAACGGAAGTAAAGCCGGTGTTTCCGTATCGTAGACTTACAAATGTATGTCACTCAGTGTTTATCCTCTGTATCTATGAAAACAACCGTGCCGTAGTTTTCCGATCGTCTCAATTCGGGCCTTGGTAATAACCAGCGTGCGCGTGTGCGTGAGTGTGCGCGCGCGCGTTACGGAGGGGTATTTCACACTGTAGCAGTGTACTTTTGTACGTCACACACCTAGAGGAATGTTGAGATGGATGTAATTTCGGAAGGCGGCCGTCATCCAGGGAGAGAGCCGCCGCGGAGGGTCCCTAACAGTTCATAAATAGCTCTTCATCTCGAAGCGAGAAGTGCCATGAGCCCGTGGTTCAATTCCGAATAGACCATCTGAGTCCACAGACAACCACTGAGAGCTGTGTTTCCAGAGCGCAGACACCTCCACGCAATGGGACCTCTACCGCAGTCCTCATCGACACTTACAACCCCGAAAGAGACCGGTTGGGATGAATCGAAGGGACAGGAAGTTCGTGGGAATCAAGAATCTTCTCCAGTATTCGTATAGCGACTCGGAAAACCACAGATAAACCCAACGGTCAGAGAGGTTGGCCGCTGGTAACCGATCCTACGACCTCCCTAATGGCAGTCCCAGATGAAACGCCTGAGGCAGCTGGCTCGGTGATAACTGGCGTAATAACTAGTAACAGTTTTTGCGGCCGCTTACATTTCTGCTGTGCAGTATTTGTGCACTACGGAAAAGGGACAACCGCGTCGGAGTTTACAACCAGCCATGGTCGTGTAATGCGAGTGAGTGTTTTGATTAGTACCCTGTTAAAACGGGTCTGACCCGCCTAGACCCAATCTAGTGGCATGCGAGACTCGACTATAATCCAACCTTAGAAGCGAGGCACTTGTGATAGCCATGCTATGTGTATACAGTACACAGGGTATCCACCATATGTAAAGCATATGAAGTAACGTTGTTGTATTTATTATTTCGCTTTAAATATATAATAAAAGTTATGGTGAGTATATTACACATTAATACACGTTTATTGTTAAATTCAATTTGAAATTGATTAAAAATATATCTGCTGTTGAGATCGGTCGAAAACAAGATAGTAATCAGAATTGGCATGCACGAGACAACTATATCTCATATATCCAGTTGATTCCGATTTCTCAGTTGGATCAAAAGCAGGTTGAGAATTAGGAATAGCAAGCACGAAACGACTAAATCTCACATATCTAGTTGATTCCGATTTCTCAGTTCAATAGAAGGAAATTAAAAATTAGGAATAACAAGCACGAGACGACTAAGTTCCACATATTTAGTTGATTCCGATTTCTCAGTTCGATTGAAAGCAGGTTAATAATTAGGAATAACAAGCACGAGACGACTTAATCTCACACATCCAGTTGATTCCGATTTCTCAGTTCAATCGAAGGAAATTAAAAATTAGGAATAACAAGCACGAGACGACTAAGTTCCACATATTTAGTTGATTCCGATTTCTCAGTTCGATCGAAAGCAAGTTAAGAATTAGGAATAACAAGCACGAGACGACAACCTCACATATCCAGTTGATTCCGATTTCTCAGTTCGATCGAAAGCAAGTTAAGAATTAGGAATAACAAGCACGAGACGACTGAATTTCACGTATATAGTTGATTCCGATTTCTCAGTTCGATCGAAAGCAGGTTAAGAATTAGGAACAACAAGCACGAAATGACTAAATTTCACATATCCAGTTGATTCCAATTCCTCAGTTCGATCTAAAGCAGGTTAAGAATTAGGAATAACAAGCACGAGACGACTTAATCCCACATATTCAGTTGATTCCGATTTCTCAGTTCGATCGAAAGCAAGTTAAGAACTAGGAATAACAAGCACGAGATGACCAAATTCCAAGTATCTGGTTCGTTCTGAAGGACCTGTTTAGACACGATTACTATTTCAGCCTTATGTGACGTCACAGTACAGTCAATGTACTAATGCTTGCATTATTCTTTCCTAGTGACCAAAAGAAGAACCAATTACTATGCGCGCACCTTTTCTTGGGTGCTTGGCTCCCTAGCCTTCATTCGGTGGGTTTCGCGGAATTTGATAATTATGACAATATTAAGGTTTGTTTTCTCTGTAGATTCCAGAGTTCACTCACATGCAAGTACGCCGTGTTTCATTTAATATCTAATTTCGTTAATTCGCAGCCAATTAGATAATTACTCACATAATGACTGAGAACTTCATAGAAAGAAACTTTCTTTGATTGAAAACACCGCTTAAAAACAGGCGGGAGAGTTCTCGTTTCTCCCCCCCCCCCCCCCGCACACACTTTCCGCGTTTCCTCGTTAAACCAGCGACCAAGAAAATGGTAAGTTTATCAATCCAAATCAGAAAGGACCTCATACAGGAAGAGGGCGGGGATCAGAGAGAGAGAGAGCTTCTCGTATTGAAAAAAATCTGATGTCTTCCATTCACATGACTTTCTCTACATCTCTGCAATAAATTATTGTTAAAAAGCTTATGCTTCTATTTATTTCATGCTAATCGACAAAAAAAAAAAAAAAAAAAAAAAAAAAATTGTCTTATTACTTGCTTCCTTGTAACTAGAAGAAAAATAAGGGAGTACCATAGGTTAAAGTAATAGTCAAAAACTGGTTGCTATGTGACTGAAGTTCTTTACTTGTATGGACAGGAGTTGACAAATTCCTGTATGGGAAAATTTAAGTTTTTCAAAGCCGAAACCAAAAACAAAGAATATCTCTAAAAAGATCAATTCCATGAAAAAAATATACAAAACATAAATTGTGTGTTTTAATGTGCTCTACATTTTTATGTGGTAATTTTTGTCCACTTCTTACGGTTTAGCAGTTATGCAAAATTCCGTAAAATTCACCCAGAATAAAGTAGTCTTCAGAGGTTATTCCCAAAAAATTCAAGATATACATTTTATTTGTCAGGTAAACATCTTTAATATACCATATTTTAATCAAAATCATTAGAGTCATTTTTTAGAAAAGTTTTCTCAAAATCTTGTGTCGTATCCCTGAAAGATACTAAACGTAAATACCAAGTTTGGTATTTTACCGACTTTTCTTTTTTGAGTTATCGTGTTCACAGACACACGGACACACACACACGCACACACGGACTTTTTTTCTGAAAATACTTTTTTTTTTGAATACAGGAGACCCTAAAACATATATTTTTGGTGAAATCTTGGTATCGAATTTTTGGGTGGAGAGCAATACCTTCTCTATACACCACGTAAATAGTACGTGTAGAGAAAGTAAAAAAGCAGATCACATATTATTACTAGGCCCCTTATATGCGCAAACACTTAACCCAAGCGAAATCAATTGCTGAAACTGCGTTAACTTTGAGGTCACAGTGATAGACTATCATTGATTATACACCCTTCTCTTCACTGGAAAGATAAAGTCAAACTGAAATATCTAATATCAAAACAGGGATTTAAACCAGTGTCTCCCAGTCTCCGTCCGGTTGCTCTAACCCTGAGCTACCATGGCTTACCCACCTGATTCCCGTTTTTTCCCATAAAACGACAAGGAAATCTCAAATTATTTTGCGACTTAACAATGCTGTAAGTACTTTAAATCCAGGGTTATGTAGTTTAACCACTACACGGTCACCCATTGGCAATTACTTGTTTTTTCCACACAAGCTGTGCAAGACCGGTCGTGTCCTTTACGGAATCAAAATTAACCTCTCGTCACTTTAGTGGAATCAGCGCTAGCGTTTTACAAATACTTAAGAGAAGTGCCGCTAACGGTTACAGAGTATCGCAGACAGTCAGTAATTACCTAATAACAGTTCCAAAAGCAGTGAATATAAAGCAACCAGTTACCCATTAACGGTTGCAAAAATAAAAATAACCAGTAACTCAGCAGCGTTGCCAAAGTGACAAAGACAGTTATCTCGTTAACGCTTACTAAAGTAGCGCCAATGGCATCATTCACTGCATGTATAACTGGCGCAACAGATCTGGACATGTGAAAATCATAATGAGAACCAGAAAGCGAGTTGTACTTCAGATAAGCAGTCCACCAGTCGATTCATTCATGCTGGAAGAATGCCTGTCACATTCAATGTCAAATACTGTCACCTCTTATGCACCTGCACTATACGGCGCTGCACTTATAAACATCTGCAATTCGCTGGTGACACAACTGTTCCATATCTTTTAATTTCAAAGCGTTATACAATATTTTCTTCTTTCTTATCTTTGAGAACCCTAGAAACGGAACTCAGTGAAATATCAGTTACCTTGGCTACTATTTCATTCACTTTCTACTGGCTTTTAGAGAACTCGGGGAACATAACATTTTCTTCCTTCATCTCTGACTCTTGTTTCATGAAGTCAAGGACATTTGCAATTATTTCTCTGCACAGACTAAGTAATACCTTGCCACTTAGCTTTGAAAACGTAGGAGCCTTGGTTAAAAAAATAAAATAAATAAAATGAACACTATTAACTTCCCACTTTGAACACAAACATGCGGAACACTTTGGATACAGACTGCACAAAGTTTCTTGCTGTAACTTTAAGTAAGCAAAGTATCATAGCATAAACTCTGATAAGCTAGGCTTGGTAGCGATCAGGATCACCACTCCAGAAGTTTTGCGCCGGCAATATGTGTGTATATTGATATGGCTTATCAGCAAGTAAGATCTGTTCCATGTAAATTTTCCCGGAATCGCTTAACGTTCAGGTGAAACTAATCCTTGATTCTTCATAAGCTGATCTGCTTATATATTAGCTGTCACTCACAATTCCTGCCTCTTTCCCCTAAAATTGTCTACGTAGATCTTTGAATGTGGTACACAAACCCTATGCACAGCAAGGTCGGTCGATAACAGTTATATACGTAAATACTCCGTCATTATAGAAATACATTCCTCATTCCAGAGTCAGGATAAGAACAAAGGATACTCGCCTGTTCCATTACGGCAGCCAATGAGGTGTGACTAGACACGTGAAAGTTAGAAGATCCGGGGAAAGCTTATGTAGAACAGACTCTAGTTATCTCAACTATTTACGCAAAAATATGTTACATGACACTCTTGCGCGACAGACCATGAGTGAATTGCAATTCTAACATTCCATCTGATTATCCAGTTTATTACATAGGTATATAAAAGAACTAAGTTAATCTGCATATGTTTTAGTGCTCAACAATAATATGTGTTTGGGCGTTAATGCTTCTTTTCTTTAGCAATATCACCTTTCAAAAAGCAAATATGAATTATGTTTTGTCTAACGTCCTCCAAGAAAGTTTTAATTACTATAGGCTTACTTTCACCATGTTGATGTTTGCTAATAGTGATGTAATTTGCACTGGTATGTCTGTGATATTTACATTTAGGATCCCATGTACGTCAGCTGACCTGATAAACTGTATATGTACACGAATGTAGAAGCTATTATAAACGAGTGTGATAATCAAAGTGCTAAAACTATTTGAAAAACGTATTTTTAGATTGCATCAAAATAACAAAGCAATTTCGTATCGACATCATTCACATTGAAACGCAATTCCAGCTAATCGTTACTGGAAACCATTAATGTAATGTAATTGCGAGTGTGATAACCACTAGGAACCGTTACATGTAATAGTTAACGCACTGTAACTGTAACAGTTATAAGTTATAAGCGTTATCTTAAAATAGCTTTCGTCATATCTCTACTGTGCCATGATGTGTTTTCATCGACCACAGATTAGCAAGTGAAAGAGAGAGAAAGAGAGCGAGAGAGAGAGAGAGAGAGAGAGAGAGAGAGATAAACGAACATATGTTTCTTTCTATATTACCTATTCAATGGTCATGGATAGTGTGTACCTATGTTTTTGACAGACAGGAATGCTCACGTTAGTCTAAATGACTGCAGTTCAAGGTGTTTTCGAGAAGCATGATACTTTTTGGTGAAGCATGAAGGCCTGAACATGATAATCAGTTGCCATGCTCACCAGTGTACCGTAGAAGTTGATTTACCAGTACTATCTTTCGTCAGATAAAATAGGTATTGGCCGGTTAATATGATGAGAAAACCTCTATGGATGACAGAGTTGGATCTTAAAAAAGAAATAATCCAAATCACATAAATGAACGCTTAGATTCAGTTGCAAGAAGGAAACTTTTAGACGAAGTTCTTAAAGTTAGAGCTTTTAATTTAAAAGAAAAAGTCTCCAAAACGTATTATTTAAACTGTTTTTTTAAAATGCAATATAACTACGTTGCCACATATCATATTCCATTGCAGTTCCAGAAGAAGAAAAAGAACTACAGGACAACCAGAAAAAGAGAGAGCAACTAGCTTGAGAATTAGTTTGGAGCTGGAACGGGCCAATTGGACCAAAACCATGAAGCTGCTACTACTGTTGCTGCTGCTGCTGCTGATAATGATGATAATGAGATTGATGATTATGAAGATATAGAAGAAGAAGAAGAAGAAGAAGAAGAAGTATAGTTGCTATAAATTACGGGGATTCTAATTCCTCTTTACCCTCTGTTCCTTGGATTATATTTAAAATTCTTTTTGGTTACCTTTACTGTTCCAGCGGTTACAACAATTCTTCGATTCCGCTTCAAATGTCTACACCGGCTCATGTTTCAATTTAAAAGTCATGCATGCTGTCCTTAGGAAGTCCATTTCCACTGTCTGTTATCTTTCCTCGACAATTGCCCAATACAGCATTGTATAACCTAGTATTAGTGTTCATTTTCATTGTTGTACCATAACATTCTATTTGAAACGGAAATAGCTTTCTTTCCTTGTTGTACTTGATTGCGAATATGTTTTGGGTTATTCCCTCCGCTGATACACTCGTATTTAAACTCACGACATTCTTTGAAGCTGTGAATATACAGTTCTAGGGCTTTCTTTCTGCTATTCACAGGTATTCTGTTCATATTCAGGACCTATTTCTTATACTCCTCCTCGAGTATCCTCCGCGAGTAACCCACATCGTACTCCTCACCAGCTGTAATTATAAACTTATTTCAGGAGCATAAACGGGATAATATTGCTGTTGGTGTGAAGAGAGGTTTCGGCACAAAAGACTGACACCTTATGCTGTTAATCATAATAGGCCGGTAGCTTCCAGCGATAGGCTGACTATAACAGATGTCACAACCACCCCAAAAATTAAGCTACTGGGTCTTCAAACACGCCCCACTTATGTCTATCCAATCGCAGTAGAACTTTCTTTCCTTCTTAATCCTTGATACATTTATTATCATTGATTATTTTTCGAGGTTTGTCTTTCACTACACACAGCTTATGTGTGTCCAATCGCAGCAAATCACCCATCCCTTTTTAACTCCTGATGTACATCTATGGGTCCAAGTTTATTTTTTGAGGTTTGCCAAAAGTATCATTAGAAAGCAGCAGGTCTGGTAGGGAAACTGTTACTTATTGGAGATTATAGTTTTCCGAGGGGAGTGGTAGAGATTTCTATACCTCTCAATGTGACATAATTATAAATTTTAATCATCTCAAAGAAAACTAACATTTTTACTTTGAATTTAAAAATCTCCTAAAACTTGCACTTCAGTTCTGAATTATGAGTCCCTTTAATGTTTGGAATCGTTATTCTGTGCATCACCCACAAGGATTATTGTATAATCACTTTGTTACTCAGTACTTCATCCGTGAACAACGAAATTCGAAATTAGTGGTCGTCTATAGAACAAGAAACTAGAGTTTATGATTAGGGTTGTGATTACGATTGTTTAAAATTGTTTAGAACAAACAATGCATTCGAAAAACGAATTAAGCATTCCACAATCGTGAAAAAAAAACAAAAAAAAACCGTTATACTGCTCCGTTCTGGGAAAAAGACCATGTAATTGAAACTGCATTTCACTGACTTGACATCTGCCAAGTTTAAAACGGAGTGCAAAGGCAAAGCAAAGTTGTACATTGACGAAACAGCAACTACCATTGCGCATGCGTTAATAGATGGGGAAAAGGGTTACCCGGAGACGTTGAGGGCTGCATATCATCAGGGGACAGCTGTGTTTCAGTGATTAAACGTTAAGGGGGACGTGTCTTTCTAATTTGGAGCATATTTAGTGGCTGCAATTTTAAGACCAGCTGTGACCTAACAGAAACTTTCTCCCTCTCCCTCTTTTGGTCTCATACAGAGGCCGTACGATGTACTTATATTCCATATTACATATTAAAATCCGCAATAAGAAAAGAACAAAATGTACGATTCTACAACACCACTTTTCTTGAATAAAGCGCCAAGAAATAGGGGCTTAATGAGTGTTCTTGCAACTGTCATCAAGTTGTTACATATCTATTGGAATATGTTTCGCTGAAGAAGAATAAAACAAAAGGTATTGTTATCACCATTCTTACAAGATCAATAAATATACTGCGGAACAATTTGTACACCAATTAATTTATAATACATGATTCATAAAAATATTTATATATTTTTTATTATTATGCTTTTCTTCGTTATTAATATGCTTTATTACTTTTATTTGTCTTTTATAACTTTAACTTGAACTTTGTAATTCAGATTAAGTATATATACAGTGTATAGTGTACAGGATGGCCCATAAATAGTGTTACAGGTGAAATGTCTTATCGAACAGAAAAATTCAAATGCCAATAATTCAAATGTTATAGCAGAAAGGGTTTTCCAAACTATGATATAGAAAATATTTTCATGAAACCAAACCTCAGACTTTTAAATGAAACAATGGTAAATTTTATATTCTAGTTCTTCACAATAAACTAAGCAACTTTTATCAAAACAGTTTTTTCCTAAAATGAATTGTTGAGTTAATATAGGTTTTTGTTGAAAACATTTCCCTTCAAAACTCGGAAAAAAATAAAAGATCAAAAAGGATCCGTGGTCGAGTGGTCAGCGAGCTGACTTCCCATCAGGAGGTCCCGGGTTCGATTCCCGGCTGGGGCGGCGAATTTTTCTTTAGTCAGAATTATTCCCTATCCCCCACAGAGTCTGGAAGTATGTATGTGAGAGTCAATGTGTGCGTGTTTGAGGAAATAAAATGGTTTAAACCCAACGTAACCCTACAAACAACGAGTTGTTTCTAATTCGAAGCCCCCGATATGACGTTAGGTGTTAAAGGGGGCTATATAAATGAAAAAAAAAAGTAAAGAACAAAAGTATTGTAGTTTCAAAGCCTGCTCAACTCCTAAAACCAACTCCATACGTAGCTGTTGATTATTTACTGTTGCTCTTTAAAGTGGCAATCTGTAGTTATAGGAAACTGTATTTGAATTAATAAGATAAAAGTTTAATAATAATTTTAGGATTATAAAATATCTTCCAGATATAGAGGTCCATTAATAATAATAGTATATAATAATAATAATAATAATAATAATGATAATAATAATGATAATATATTATTATCATTATTAATGCTAGAATAGTGATAGCAGCAGAGGTAATACTAATAGCAGTAACAGTAGGACTAGTAGTAGTAGTGTACTGGGAATGTAATTAGAATATCCCTTATTTTGATATAAACATTACTAGATTTATCCTTTAATGGGTAACATACTGGACCACGATGAACTTTTATGTTTAGTAATTTACTTTCAACTGTAATTTCATTTCCATAATAGTAATGGTAATAGTTTTTTTAAAGATATCCGAGTTAATTTAACTTAGCTGCTGGATATTCAAGTGTTTAGGCTTAATTATACGAACCCACAACTTCGTTTGAGTTAATCTAATTTTATTGGTGTCGATATTCCCCTCATAATACTCCCCTAAAACACATCAACGAGCTTTCACACACACACATACACACACACTCACACACACACTTACACACACTCACATTTACATACACACATTCTCACTTTTGCTGTTTCTGCAATATATTGTTACTGAAATCCAGTAAGAGCTGTTTTCTTATGTAAAACTGAAATAAATTGTTAAATGTGGTATTTAATATTTAGAAACTGGTGCAACAAAATAAATATATTAGATATTATGTATTATCTGTGAGAAATCTACTCTGATTCCTATATTTTATTTTCGTTCCTTATATTTATTGTTTATTTTTCGTTTTAGGTAAGCGCATTTCATTCGGAATAAAGTGAAAAATAATATAAACATATGTGTCTATATACTCGTAATATGCAGTGGTTTCGCATTGGTAAAAAAATAAATATATACTAATCTGTCTCTACCTTTTTCAGTCATATCCTTTACCTAGTTCTCACACTCCACTTAATATTTGCTTTATTCGCCCTTTTCTTTCGCAGCTGAGTAAGAAGCGGAACTATGTTCAAATGCTTAAGTGTCCGACGTTTGAAATAAAACCAATACGAGAAGAAGGGTGCTGATATTAGCTGTGGTTGAGAAAAATGACTTCCAGCCACGCAAGGTAAAATGTTTCCGTACTCTTTCCCTTTCGCCTCTGATCTTGGACTGTCCACCGTCCATAAGTTAATGGGTTTGTGTCGAACTTGAATTCAAACCAATGAAAGATTGGCTCACTCAGGGCCGCTATGGAAAAGTTTGTGCCAATTTCTATACAGAAAAAATCAAAAGGAAGTCAGAAGCATAAGGATGTTTCGATCATGTACATATTCAGAACATTCCTGTATTATTTATTTATTGTACTTCTGTGGTGTTTGAAACAGTCATGTCATGGAATTTAAAGGTATTATAAGGGAGATATAGATTATATTAAGAAGGGATAAATGTTCATTGGAAATGGCCAATGAAGAAATTTTGTGAAACACGTCTAAAAGTGCAAAAGATGTAGTTTACCACGGGCTGGCAAGAGAACCAATTAGAAAATTACCGTTAAGGGTAGGACAATAAACCGAATGGCTTAGAAGTTCCATTGCTCGAGGGTGGACATGACAATAGCGAATACAGCGAATTTCTTGTTGGTCGAGAGACGCGAATTCGCTATGGAAGAAGTGATCAGTTAAGACACGCTATTCGATTTAGCGGTGGAAACGAACGAACTATGTTTGGACTGTATAGATACAGTAGTATTTAATACACCATAATAAGGTTACAAGTAATAAGAAATGGTAGATGCGTCACGTAAAGAGTAGCTGAAAGGGGGAAGGGGACTTAGGAGGGATACGTGTGTGTATGAGGCAGAAAATATCGAAGAAAATAAATAAGCGATTTCAATAGTAATCGTGAACTCAAAGGTGTTGAACTCAGGCTGACATATCCTGAGCTAAGACACCAGCACCTCCACAGCATTCCGTATTCTCCTGAACCATCACGCGGGATTCGAACCCCAAACCCCCTAAACAATCTATAAAACGGAAACGTCGCATGTTATAATCTATGTTTATTATACAGGCATTATATTACATATTCTGTGTCATGGGATCACCATATTACATCAGTATTTTTGCAGCTCCTGTTGGTTACTTGGAGCTTCTCCTTTGTCGTGTCGATATTATCTAACGTCCTGTACAAAAGGCATTTCAGGAGTTCGAGTGTGAGAGTTAATAATGGTGATTAAAAGACTCTTTTCCTTCTTCGTAGGCTATTTCAGATTGATTTCTCAAAGCAGATGCTAGATAATTAGTTTTAATTACACAATGTTATTTCAATGTTCTTTTTATTATATACTTCCTAAATTTGTTAATATACTAAATCATCTTAATATCTATTACAATAAAACGGATCAGAGTGTGTTAGTTTTTGAACATTGATGGTGAAGTAAATAGGGTATATAGTGTTATATGTAAATGTACATATATTACAAATATATTGCAAAATGCCTATTAAGACATTTGTAGACTTTGCAAAGCAGCCAAAATCTTACGAGATTAAGTAAAGGGAAGCATAAGCGATCAACCACAGAATACACCACTGTTAAATTCATACACATTGTATTATGTTGGCAGTACGCCCAAAGCTGATTTATTTCTACACCCGCGGATACATCCTTACACTTTATTTTCCAAAACATTGCTGTGCATTGCTTCTCCATCTTATGTTTAATAGACTTCGTCTCGGAGGAGAAATCTTGTGATTGTTTGAAAATGTTAATCGCAAGATGAAGACCAAGGAGAAAAAAACTCACGTAAAAATCTCACGTAAGAATTCACAGCCCTATCTAGAATTCAGAGTCAGCACCTGTCCCAGAATAGACATAACGAATGGAAGTCTAGTGGTCTTGTAGTAGTGAACACTCACCTCACACTAATATTATACTGGAGTAAATGACTCTGGTTACCCAAGTGAGGAGGAGTCTTCACTCATACTTGGGTGAGTGACGAATGAGTTAAGTATGCGCATCCTTCAACTAAGGACCATGGATTTTGCTTATAGTGTTGAAGTTTTTCAGTTGCATGGGGAAAGTGTTTACATCATGTTTAACTCTCTTGAGTTGGAAACTATAGGAGTACTCTTAATATCCTCGTCATATTCTTTGATCTGCACAAAAAAAGATGTTTTTAAACTCTGAATACCAATTCGTGTATTTACTCGTTGCTTATCATCGGCAAATGAATAATTTAACTACTACTCAATGAATAAGCAAAACAATTAATTCATGGATGAGAAAATAGTAAGCTATAACTATTTCTGGTCTGTTTCTATTATGCTGATTTAATAAACAGGTATATACACTGATAGGTGTTACATTAAAAATAGGATAGCCTTTCTATTTAGTATAAACATGAAAGTAGTGCACAGTTTAAAAATAAGCATATAACCAAATATTGAAAGTTTAAGGTTTAAAAGTTAAAAAGTGATTTTCTAAAAATGTGATATCAGTCAACGGTCTCAGTGCCCACCTCCTATGGTGGGCTTGGAATGGATTACTTTTATGTTTAAGAAATACCTGGAGTAATTTTGCTAAATCCTTTCCTCATCTGCAAATCTATAGTCAACTGGCGATTCAAGTGGTTTCTTTACGATGTCTAATCAAAATTTTAGGAGGTAAGAAACTTACATAGGCAACGAATTTGTATTTATTGCTCATGTATTGCAACATTCCTGGCTAGCTTAATGAAAGTCTCGTGCATGTCAATAACTTTATGCCCTGTTGTATGTGATTAGTGATTACCTACATTTGAAATATCTGAGCTGAGGCCAGTTTTACATCCAAATGGCTATTCCAACAACATCATGATTATTCTATATGGCAAAAGGAATATACAGCATCTCTAATACGTAACGCAGAACTCCAGCATTGATATAATCAGTAGACTTCGGATCGGTTGTGGTTTGGTTTTACTATGACTGGAAAATAGTGAGATGCATATAGGGTTTCACTGAGACCTCTCCCTTTCCAAGCACTGCTGGTCAGTCACTCTAAGCAAGCCTGTACAACAATGTACAACCTGTTCTAAATATCTGAAGCCCAATAGAAAACGTTTTAATTTTTATACAGTCAAAAATGTTTGTAATCCATGAAATAGTTTTCCAAGCATATAACTTACATACGAAACTGGTTATTTCATCTCTCACAGTAGTTCCCACATTTGTTCACGTTATTCATACTTTGGTGTAGAATCTTATGCTTGCTATTCAACTTTAATATTCTGTGCCCTCCTATACTATAGCACAAACTCAGTTGCTCACGACACTGCTGCCTCTCCTGTCTAAGCTTGTTTGTAAACAACCTAATAGTATTCTAGGAGTTTAATAAATATAAAGTAACGTTCAAAGCCTAAAAATGAGTATTCTTCCAAGAGATGTTCTTACTTTCTTCCAACTCAGCGGAGATATTATGGTATATTCAGCAGTTACACAGCAGGGTTGTCATTCGTCTAAGAAAGTAAAAAGGTATCACAAAAAATGGTCGTTTATTGATATTTGGTGTTTAATGGTTTAACGTTGTTAACAAAAACATGGAAAGACTTTGATGTTGATTTGTTCTAAAGTTGTTTGAAGTCTCGCCCATTTAATTACCAATCTGAAACAAATAAATATAAGAGAGTAAACAACATCAAAATGACAGTTACATTACACATTCTATAGAACGTTCGTTATATGACCTGGCCTGGATCGCGTGTAGCGTGCTGCGCGCGCTGTCTACTAAACGAGGGATATTCCATTTTAAAACGCTTGCATTACATACTAATTAGTAATGGTACAAATAGGAAGTTCTTTTTAAGACTACATTTGAAAGTGATGCTAACTTACAATCCAGATGGGACCATAAAACAAACGCTCTAACTTGATTATCTTTCTTAATTATTACTTAATCTAATGGAAAAGGTATACCTTTCGTCCTTTAAACCAAAGATTCATGTACATCGAAAAGCCATGCAACTTTTTATTTATCTTTTATACATCTGCAAAAAACACTATAACACTCAAGAGAGACTTGGCTTAGTTTTCTCTCGAGGTGGGTGGAAGATTAACAGTTGACGGTAGAGGTCGCTGTGGTCGTTCTTTCTTACGTTTATACTTCGTGTTAGCTAGTATTGGCAGCCTTGCCCTTTGTAATATATTGTTTATGGGGAAATATTGTTAACTCCTGTAAAGATGTCGTTGGATGTGTTTTCTTTGGGTTCTTGTTCACTCATTCATTCTTCCAAACTCGAGGGAGAGTAACAAAAATGGCCACCCCAAGTCGAGAACCCATCCCAAAACCCCTCGAATAGCAGGTAGGCACTCCACTGACTGAACTATAGGCCAGCTCACTGGGAAATTGTTACTTCGTAATGGGAGCGGATTACCCTTGTTAGTGGTTTTAATTCCCGAGGGTGTTGTTTCATGTGTTTTCAGTGAAAGTTCAGCGTTTAGTGAAAACCCATGAAACATGTGTTTGTGCTTGAATAAAACAATAAAGCAAAACGAATGTTTTATCAAATAAATTGTGCACTTATAAAACTTAAATACACTATTATAATCTTAAATACAAAAAAGTTTAGGCGCTTGCCGAATATTGAGTGATAACAAAACAGAGTACTTTAATAATTTAAGTAAATGCAGTAAAAGAAGATCTAGTTTAAATCTAAAAATGTAATAAATAATACTAATAAGTATTTAAACATTCAAAATGTTGATAATGGTATTTATGCCGAAAAAAGGAGCGCGTGATTTGCCAGCGGCCAAGAGATGCCGTAAAATATTTTAAATACAGGATTACTTCAAATGATTCATTCATTTATAAAACGTTATTTAACAATAGTTAACACATCAAAGGAACCTCACCAAATTTTCATATTGTTCACTAAAAAAAAAAAAAAAAAAAAAACCTGATGTGCTCCATTCACATGACTTCCTCTGCATCTCTGTAACAAATTATTGCAAACAATCTTATTCTTCTATCTACATCAAGCCAGTCGAGATAAACATTAATAGAAATTGTCCTTTTTGCAGAAGGACAAAAATGTAATGTGTTCCGTTCACATGATGTTCTCAACATTTTATTCGAAAGATTAATCTAATATCTACCTCATGCTAATCAAGATAAACGTAAGTAGAATAAGTCTTATCACTAGCTTCCTTGTAAGTAGAAGGGAAATAAGAAAATCCACAGGCTAAAGCGGTAGTCTCGTCCTTTAAAGGCGGTCGCTATGTGAAACAATTGATATTCCAATCCCTTTGCTTATCAGGAGAAAATAAACTAAAAATGAGAAGAACGTTGTCTTCTCGTTTGAGAAAGTTTAAGTGGCTAAAATAAAAACTAATAATCCGAAAATAGTTAAATCCACACACAAAAAAAAATATCTTTTTTTACACAAAACATACACTTCCGGTGAATCTCGGCATCAAATTTCTGGGTGCAATACAATACTTTGTACATAGTACGCGTAGAGAAAGTAAAATAAATAAATAAAATATCTTAACACCACCAGACATTGCATAGTACGTTGTACTAAATAAGAAACATATTGTCAGTGAAGAAACAATACCACGTAACTAACAAAACACAAATTGTACAGGGGAAGCAGAAAACTTAATTTTTAAAAAATCAATTACTTCCGCGTGATGAAATGTGGCACGGTATTAGTAAGTAACACTCAAAATGTGTTCATTAACTGAAAACGGTATTATATTTGTATTTTAAGCTATTTAATATCGTTTATGTTAGTTACGCGCTATTAGAACGGTACACTGCGAAGTTTTTACTTTTTCTAGCCCCATATGTACAATAGAGAAGGTATTGTAATGCACCGAAAAATTCGATACCGATATTTCACCGGAAATATACGTTTTGGGGTCGCTTGAGTCCGAAAAAAGCATTTTTAAAAAAAAAGGTCCGTGCGTGTGTGTGTGTGTGTATGTATGTGTGTGTGTGTCTGTGGACAGCATAGCCCCAAAACAAAAAGGCCGTTAAGTACCAAACTTGGCATTTAGGTTTAGTATCTTCCAAGGATGCGACACGAAGATTTTTAAAAAAAATCCCCCCACCACAAACTACCCTTTACATGGAAATACTTTCGAAAATTTTGATTTTCTTAAAAATGGCTCTAACGATTTTGATTAAAATCCCGTATATTAAAGCTATTTATGTCCGAAATAAAATGTATATCTCGAATTTTTTGGGAATAGCCTCTGAAGACCTCTTTATTCAGGATGAATTTTGCTGAATTTTGCTTAACTGCTACACTGTAAGAGATAGAAAAAAACTTACTTTACAATGTACCTCATGACAAAACACACAATTTTTGTCCTTTACGTTTTTGTTGTGGAGGCAACCGTTTTTGAGATATTCCTTGTTATTGGTTTCAGTTTCTCACACAGGAAGTGTTTGTTTTTCTTTTGCTCTACTCCTGGCCAAGCAAAGAAATGATTTGCAATGACAATCGCATAACGATAGCTTTTAAAACATTTGACAATGCATAGTGCATTCCATTATTCCCTTCTTATAAGGAACTAAGTAATAACATTATGCTAGCATTTTCTTGATTAGCATTGTGTACAAAGAAGAATAATCTTTTGAAGGAGTTTTGTAGAGCAGCTAGAGAAAGTCATGTGAGTGTAACACATCAGATGTTTTTATTAGTTACGTAGTATTGATAGGAATTGTTTTGGTATGAAGGATTGTTAAAAGTATGAAACATAAGGAATATGTCATGTTATACTGCTTTTATTGATAGTATTAAGCTTTTACAGAAACAAGTGTGTGATTACTGCATTTATCAACATTTGAAAATTTACGCTGTAAAAAAATTACTTTGTTAAATATCAGTAATTAATTACCAAGTTTATTACTATTTTGTTGGCGTTATTGAGCTACAATATGTGTTCTTCATATTGTCATTAGTCGTGTAAGAAAATATGTTCCGCCTGTATAACAAATTACTCGGTCATATCATAACCAATGTTGTCATAGAATGCATGACAGTCCTTTGGCAAAACACGTTTTAGTTGCTGTAAGTGTTGCCACTTTGACTTCTTAAATCTCAGTGGTTGAGAATATAATTTCTTGTAGGTAATTTCTGCACATTGCTTCCTGGAACGCCTTGGCATGTCTTGCCAGTCCTCAGTGAAACGACATGTGAAACGAATTGTACCATCAGGAGGATACTGTATTGCCCTCAGATCAGTTACGGTCAGATCATTAGTTCCTCTTCCTGGGCGAATTGAATCATAGAACCAAAACCTTTTTTCACCAAAATTTATGAAGAATGAATAGTATAAATGCTTAACGCGGTAAGGTGTAGGTTTCTTTCTTAGTTCTTTCGTTATTAAAACGTATTGACTGGGCAACGTTATGTCTCTATTCTTTAACTTGCATTCAAATGCACTATCTACGACACAACTGGCAAAAACTGATACTCCAAGTTCTGCCTGTGTCTCATCGAACCAGTAACAAATGGCATCATGATTTTTCAAATTATAAATTATAAAAATTATGTACACATAGTTTAGTCTTATAATACACAGAACATGCCTGTATGGACAGAGCAATTTTGACTGCCTGAAGATCCATGGTGAACATCCTTTTTATCCTTTTCTTTTTCTTTTCGAGCTTCTCTCTTCTTTTCGTCAGTTGCAGCTATACTGCTTCACTTATATTGCAACAGAAGTCGCATTCATCTTTCTTCGGGCTGTAAATACTGATGTTACTTTCCTGGAAAATCAGGTTGAAAGTATGTCGGATCAGAGACTATTTAGGGAGACTATCAAAAAATGTCTCGAGAAATCGTTTAGTCTTCTTTTTTGTCCTTCTTGGCTTCAGTGCTCAAAGCAGTAGAACAGGATGACATTCCATGCTTGGAATTTTCTAAGGTACTTACACTCCAATCTTTTATTGCAAGAATGTTCAACAAAATTTTCTTCCAGACTTGTACTTTTCATTAGCCACACGCAGATGATACACCAATGTATCTTTTCTTCTAGACTCACCCGTACTCCTTCCAGGACGTTTTGTTTGAATTACGTCCACAAGACCATTTATGTATTGTTTTCTCTGATCGCAGGTCATTTTCTTCCAAAATGTATAAAAAATCTCTTTTCTCTTAGCATTGCCAATTACATTACATTGTCTAACTTTCGATTTCTGACACATTTTGGAAGTACATTATACTCCAAGTTTTCTTCCATCCCTGGGTGTGTCATGTTCTTCTTGTTGCATTTCGTTTTCTTCTTCTTCCTTCCTCTAAATGTCCATGATATATCTCACCACTACTACCACTGACTTTTTCATAACCACTGCTTTTAGAATTAATACCATCGCCTTCATTATTATCACCATCACCGTAATTATTATCACTATCACATTCTTCAATACCACCATCGTCAACTTCATCCATGCTTTCGTCTTCTGCTGACGAGTCCACGTTTTCAGGAAGAAACTTGTCGCCGACATCCACGTGTGGAGTTGAGGATATGTCATGTTTGTCTAACAATGAGAAATGAGTATAGGTGAAACAAAATAAGTTTTATAAATGTTCTATTATAACAAAATATTAATTTTCATGACTAACTGAATAAATAACTTACCAGCGGTTAACAAACCGACACTTGAAGCGCCATCCTGCTGATTTTCTACACCATTCTCAGGATCTAAATTGCAATAAAAATTATTTTATGTAACTAGATGTTAAGTAATGTTCATTTTATTTTATTGTACTTCAATTAGTAAGTCTAAGTATAGTGTTTTTGTCAAAAAATATTACTCCCTTACTTACTGCTGCTGACGAAGGTAATGGTATATCGGAAATATCAATGCTTATATTAGTTTGTAATTCCACATCCGTCATCAGGTCTTCCTCAGTTATAATCGGAATATCATCAATGTTCATAACAGCCCCATCGGATACCTAAAATAGCATATGAATAGTAATGATATGTCTAATTGGCTAATAATTGAAAATACTTTGTTATTTTAAACTGAAATTATTGTTAATAATAGTATTAATACTGGTAATAATGGTGATAATAACACCTACCAGATCAATTTGTTGGTCGTCTCCTTAGCGCGGTGGTAGCGCAGCTGCTTACCAATCGGGAGACCTGGGTTCGATCCCCAGTACCGGCGTGAGGATTTTTACTCCGCTGGGAGACCTGGCCCGGGGTGCACTCAGCCTCCTAAGGTCCCTGGGGGGCCAATTGAGGAGCTACTTGATGGAGAAGTAGCGGCTCCAGGTCATGAGAACCGCATTAACCGGCCGGGAGGGACTCGAGTCGCTGACCACGTCTCACCCTCCAATACTGCACCCCATCCATGACGTCTGTAGTGGACCGAGATGGGGGACGCAGCGGCCGGGCGGTAGGCCAAGGTTCCCCGTGAGCTGTCGTGCCAAGGAGTTATTGGATAAATTTGTTGATTTTTCCACCATTTTGTCACATTCAAAAGAATCCTGTGATTTCGAGTGATAATATGGAGAAATGAAATTAGTAGAGTTCTTTCTTTTTCACATTACAGTTAATTAAAGGTATTAAAAATGATCCCCTATTAAAGAATGTTTTCTTGCAGTTTTCACATAACATTGTGAACGTTACAATAGAACTCAACAGCCAGTGCCTGCATAAGGAGTCAATTAGCGCGAGAACCTGGATTTAGCGCCACTCAGATTGACGTCCCTGTTTCTATAACAATGTTCAGAAATATTAAGTTGCCCATACATCAATTCTTTCGTTGGCAAATAACGACCTTATCAAGTGAGCATGTACCCATTACGTTTCAGTCTGTTAATGGACAACCCTTTTCTTTCAGCTTGGCATGTAACTATTGTTTACTTCCTACGCATAACAGTAAAGAAATAACTATGTAATTAGAGGATACTCTGATCTCATACACTGTAGATAAAAAAACCTACAAGTACAACAATACTTATGTTTTTTTCCTTCGTTCAACATTTTCTTAAACAGTTACGCGCATTTCCAACGAAATTAACCTGAATGCAGTTAGGCTGTATTGGTTGTAACACAGTTACGCGGTGTTTCCAATAAATTTACCCTGAACGCAGATAGGCGGTATTGATTTTAATGCAGTTACGCGGAATTCCGACATTTTCAGACATTAAGATACGCGGTATTGCTTCAACGCCTTTTTCTCACGATTTAATAGTAAAATTAAACATCTCGCGTTATGAAATGGTGCGCCCAGTTGCGCCAAAAAACAGAAAATCGTAAAAATGTCAGTTACGCGGTATTGTTTCTTCACCAACGAAATGCTTCCTAATAATACTTTATTAATGCAGGGATAAATGAGAGTCAAATAACATTTTGCAGATTAGACAAGCACAGTAAAATCGGTAAAACACATTATATTATACTAAATGAATTAAGTAAAGTAATTAAGTGTTTGTCTACTCGGCTAATGCGAAAAAGAATAAAACTAATTAGAAAAAGTGGTTGTTAAGCTTGAATCATAATCCAGGGGACCACAATGTCTGTATACTTCGGATTAATATCTAGCTGCTTTAATCTTCCTTAGTGGCTTTACACTTGTGCAAAATTTAGTTATTAATACAACTATCATACCAACTATCGGAAAATTAATTATTCTGGTTGTGGTTATACAACTGAAACAGTTTTTATTTTCGCATAAATTGAAGCTCAGATAAACATAAAATTATAAATGATTCTATAAAGAATGTGTTACGTAAACCTTCTGTTTCACTTGAAAAATGCGAGATAGGTAAAGAGGTAAACAAAGTGTGAAATTTAATATCCAATTCAAAATTGTTAGCATTACCGAACAAGAATTTTTACCTCGTATTTAAAGCGATTAAAATTCAATTCGAGTGCTAAAACTCGAATTCTGAAGTACATTATTAAAAGTGATTTTGTTGAGATATACTAATGTTACTGAAAAATATATCTAATATGGAGATTTCCGTTTTAAAATAGATGTATATAAAATATATTAAATGATCTGACACAACTTGGCGAGAATGAATTGTTTCTTCCATATTAGGTCAATATTATAAATGATTACAAAAACGAAACCTGAAACTAAAAGTACTTAGGGCACATCTCTAGAATAATTTAAATCTATTTGTGTGGATTACCGGTAAAATAACGAGTCAGTTGGTATCTTTAATATTGTGAAGGTATATTGCCATATAGGTCAGTGGTTAGAGCAACTGTCGGAAAACAGGAAATCCGTGGTACAAAATTCCGGCTATAGCATTGCATTTTTCAGTGTTAACAATGTTTCTGCGCCGTGGGGTTCTGGACTAAGCGTGAAGCTCTGGTGCTGAACCACGGAATGCGCCCATGGGAGTGCCCGCTCAGATTGTAAAGAAAGTGAGGAGTTGCGATAGGCAACGGTCCAGGCCTCGTGAAGCAAGGTAAGGTTTGGGTGGTCTTCCAACTCTACTATGTCAAAGGTTTCCTCCAATTAACCTTGCCCTGTATCGCTTAGCTGTCACGTGACTAAACACTGCTGTGGTCTAACAGGCAGTTGTGCAGTAATAAGTATTTCCTTATTATGGCCGAAGAGAATAGTCAAATGCACATTATCATAGCAGTACTAATCAAATATATTATGTATCAAATATATACATATAGGATTCTTCGATTTAACCTGTCTCTCAGGATGAAGAAGGTGCATACATCTATCACATCAGTTATATAGCTTTCATCGCCTGACCTTGCACTGTATATGTTTGCAATCGCCATTCAAAAGCGTAATTTGGCAGTCAGGGCAAACGGTGCATATTAGCGGGCCAATTTATAAGAAGTTAGGGTTAGGGGAGATTAGTCTGGCGGAGGATTGGCGGATCCAGCCTTGCGAGCGCTGTAGCGCTAAGGGATGTATTTTAATGGAAAGATTACAACAGAACCATAATTGGCTCGGTATGTTAGGGGTATATTGAGTAAAAAAGAACAAAGACCTATTCTTCCTAACTAATCAAATTTGCCCAAAATTCGAGTTTAAGAATACTTCAAAACATTGGTTTGCTTAGCAATAGTTCTAGTATTATTTCACACTTGAAAGTTGATTGCCTCAAAAAATGGTTCTAAAATACGTATACTAAAAATATTCGCATGACAAATTAAATGTAGATATATCTTGAATTTTACAAAGAACTGTTCGTTCCGGATGAATTTTGCTGAATTTTGAATAGCTAGTAAACCGCAAGAGACGGTGCAAACACTTACTGCACAAAAATGTAAATCTCGTTAAAACACAATTTAATCATACACACTTTTTCGTATATGTATACACACACATTATATAACCCAACATAAAATGCTTGTTTTATTTTTAAAATAATTATACAGGACAACATGTTAAAATGACATGGAAACAAATATTTTGGAACTAATCTTACATATATTGTTACTATTTGTGGTTCCTTATGAATCTTAAGCAAAATACATTTTATCGCTTAGTATTTTCTTCATATTGTGTTGTCTCTAACGATTTCATAGTTCAAGGGTGCAATTGAAACTAATAGCTTATTAGATTACATCAACCCATTCTAAGTATTTTCGTTCAACTTCAGTTAGATTGAATTGAACTTCATGGCTCTCAGCGTCGCATTGTATTTGGACGTGAAGTTCCGATTACTTTTGCCTAGAGGTCTCTTTATCAGGGATGTGGTTCTTTAATGATCCGTAAATTTACGACAGGGGACCACTGGCGTTACTTCCCTTCCGAAGGCAGCGTGTATTTTACACCGGAAAAAAAATCCATCGCCCTCCGCCGGGTTTGAACCCACTACCTTGGGAACTAGAGACTAGCATGTTACCTGTGTTTCAGAGATCACAACAGCTTGAGATATGGGCAAAAGGCCAGTTCTTACAACCATGAAACGGATAATAGGAAATGATGGGGAGAGGAAATGAAGGACAAAAGTTTATGGAACAAGAGAAACCATACCAGAATTCGCCTACTGACCTGCAAATCGCGAATTACTAGCATTCTGGTCGGAGCAACTAACCTGAGAGAGTCACCAAACGTCACCTCGCTCGTATGTTGAAACAGGAGGATGTGAATATTCCACGTCACCCTTATCACAACACAAAGTTGATACGCTCCGCAGTAAACCACACTGTTTCGGACATTCATTGTTCACAAAACACTTATTAAAATACAGATGCATTATATTTATATGCCTTTCTCCACCTATTCTGTGACGAATCATTCTTACAAAAGCTTATACTCTATCTACTTCCACCCTCTACATATCTACTTCATGACAATCGAGTTAAACATTACCAGAAATGGTCTTAGTTCTAGCTAGTTCTTCTAGTTGAAGTTAGAAGGGAAATAAAAAAATAAACTAGAATAAAGCAATAGTCAAACCTTTTAAAAGTTGATAGTTATGCGATGACGTTGAAATTATATTTTTTGCATGGCCAGGAGTAAAATAACGAAAACGAATTACGGCTTCATATTTGAGAGAAGTATAAGCTTTGCGGATGGTTACGTACCAAATAATGTATCTGACAAACTGTGTGCTTTATGGATATCCACATTATTCGTGCAGTGAAATTTTTTCTAACTCCTGCGGTTTCCCAGTTTTGCAAAGCTCATTTAGAATGAAGATAAATTCAACGGCTATTCCAAGAAAACTGAAGATAGTACATATACCATTTGCATATTATAAAGATTTTCTCAAAACTTTCCATGAAAAAGTTACGAGGGAGATTTTCTTGAAAATCATGTCGCATCCTAGAAATATGCTAAACTAATATATGCAGGTTGTATTTCACGGTTTGGGTTTCTGAGTTTTGCTTTTCACAGACACACGAACGTATTTCCGCGCCCGCGGGCTTGAACCGTTCTAAAATACTCTTTACTGTCTAGGAATATAAAACAGTATTGTAAAATATTACTAAAGAATTTCCTTGGTGTGAAGCATAGGTTGATTTGCCTCTAACCCCTTGGCATTTGGCGCCACATTTGAAGCATGAGATCCTCTTCTCATAGAATCCCTTTGCTTTTTGCGCCACATTTGAAACACAAGACCTTCTCTTAGAGCCCCTTTGCGTTTGGCGTCACATTTGAAGCATGAGATCTTCTTCTCATAGAGTACCTTTGCTTTTTGCGCCACATTTGAAACACAAGACCTTCTCTTAGAGCCCCTTTGCGTTTGGCGCCACATTTGAAGCATGAGATCTTCTTCTCATAGAGTACCTTTGCTTTTTGCGCCACATTTGAAACACAAGACCTTCTCTTAGAGCCCCTTTGCGTTTGGCGTCACATTTGAAGCATGAGATCCTCTTCTCATAGAGACCCTTTGCTTTTTGCGCCACATTTGAAGCATGAGATCTTCTTCTCATAGAGTACCTTTGCGTTTGGTGCCGCATTTGAAGCATGAGATCCTCTTCGCGAGCGCGCTAGTTTGAACTAAAAGTCTACTCTCACTTATGCTTGGTTTGGAGTAGCAATTGACTCTTCTCAGGGCGTTTTAACGGGCTTGTTGGCTTCACAGACCCAGACTACTTGGCGACTTCTTAAATAATAAATCACTAGGATTTTATTTGTAGAATTGTAGTTTATTTTGTAATCACTTCGTACAATTCTAAAGTGTAACTGCAATTGCTCGATGCAATTTATGTGCTTTGTTGAATGCTGCAAATATTTGTCCGCATATAATTCTACGCGAATACATTAATGTACGCGTAATGTCCAAGTGGCCTTTTTCATACTAGTGAAAAAAAAAACTCTTTCTATTTTGATAACTGGCTTCACAAGGAAGAAAATTAACACATAACTATGATACTCATTGCTGGAAAACAAAATCGCATAGAGAAAATCAAACACTTATACGCGACGAAAGCACGAGGAATCATAAACATTTGCATCCAGCGATTTCAACTTCGGAATGCAACAGAACAAAAACATTTGAACATCAAATATTACAAAAATGATATGAAATTCACAAAATGTCGGCGGATTTTGTGGTTTGGATATAAGTATTGCCTCAAGTGGTTTATGAAAAACTAAAGGAATGATGCTGCAGTGAAGCAAAACTCATTATCTTGAAGTATCTTTAGCTGTACCTCTACAGAAAAGTTGGATAACAACATTTGTTTTCCCTCTTAAAGTGCTTAATGAGTAAGAGTTCTATTAAAGGAAGCAGAAATGGGAATGCTAGGCTACTTGCTGCATTGTATATTCCCAGTTTATCACTTACCTCCTCCATCTTAGCACGGAGGCATTTCCATATCATGTCGCTGCGAGCACACTTTCCCTGCACGTCTGATCCTAAAACAGGTATGGTTTGTTAGAAGAATTACAACAAGTGGAAGTAATTAAATAATTGTAACTGATATACGTATAAGGTAAAGCAGCAATGAAAATCGTATGTTCAAAGGTTTAAAAAAAAAATTAGATAAATATTTTAAAGCATGAGCATTTGTCTTAAACAATAAACACTGGTTGATTTTAAATTGCATACTGATTCTAAATTAATTGTTGCTTACATATATGAATATCACATAATTGTGTTTTTTAAACAAATCATTTTGGAAGAAACATACGCACTGGTAGGACATTGATTGCTACGACCGATCGATGGCATAGTAATAACAGGGCCCCTACAGTCTCCAGATTGAAGCATCGAAAACGCCTTCGCCAGAGGCAGTATTTATACCGGCAACCAGCCGAAGGCGCCGGTCCCCATGGCCACGCTCGCTAAAGCGTCTCGCTTTGGTGCTTCGTGGGCAGGGGATCGTGGGTTCGAGTCCCGCCTTGGGCATGGGTGTTATATGTTTGTGCAATGTGTATATGTTTGTAAAGAAACAGTAAAACCAGTAATCAGTAAAACCTACGGGGGGAAAAGTAAATAGGGATACAGTGCCGGAGTCCTGATCAGACTCCGTTACTGTTTAAAAAAAAAAAAAAAAAAGGCGGGGAAGGAGAGAGTCACAATGAACATTCTGTTTCGCTGCCACACCGCACCGAAAACCATCGCGGACTCTTCCAACGCTGAAAGAAACCAACGGGATAAGGAATGACTAAAATGGCATTGTAAACGATATTGAGGGACAGGAAATTTGGGGAATTGAACATACCCAGCGAGAACGAAAAACTTATAGCTGAGGACCAAGGGAATCGAACCTGCAACCTTCCGAGTTTGGGATACAAACGAAACCAATAAGCTATCCGACTCGTTTACCAGCATATCACCCAGACGGGCCGGGTTCGAACCCAAGCGACCACATGTAGATTTGTGGTGGACAAAGCGACGCAGAGGCGGGTTTTTTCCGGGTTACCCAGTTTCTCCCGCCATCGCATTCCACCGGGGCTCCATCTTCATTCCATGTATCACCAACCTCCCTCGCTGCTTTTCTCCCCCAAGAATTTTCGTTTTGGACCGTTGGTTAATGTGGAAATGTACCCCAAATTTAGGCATGGGACATTTCTTCTCAAATTTTTATTTCATTGATATTCACTGCTTATGGTACCGCATGTAGTACTTACTCTTACACCGACCAATTTAAAATCAACTGTGCCCTTGAATATTTTTTGTTTTTATTCTAACCCTTTCTTAAATTCACGTAAATGTGGGAATAATAATCTTTATGTTAACTAAGGGGTACATTTTATTTGTAAGTTTCTCTACACTTACATTTACGATTTATATAAGGGGACTTTCCCTTCCTACAGAAAATAAAACCAATTGTTCTGCGATTCAAAGCACGCTTAACTGACCATTTACATCAGTTAGGGCAATGCCTCGTTCACAAACTAACATTATAGGAAAGAAATAAAAAATAGCTTCTGATAATAAAAGCATACGAGCATAAACTGGGCATAGCCAACAGCGAAAGGTAGTTAGGTACATTTACATGGGGAGTCTGTATCGATACGTAGTGGAGAGTGGACGTGTTTCTGCAGGGGTGTGAAAAAGGGAGAAGCCAGAATGGAGGAAGTGAAGGAAATGATTTGAAACCTGGCGGAAGAAATGAAGGAAGGTTTCAGCAGGTGCTGTGGGAAGGAGGAGGTGTTAAGTGAAAATGCAGGAGTAAGTGCTGCAATGGACAAGCTCAGTTTACTAGAGGAAAAGGTGGACTATTTAGAGAACTAGAGTATAAGAAACAATATTGTGGTTTTTGGAGTGTACGAGGTAGGCAGAGAGACTTGGGAAGACATCGAGGCGCTATTTCGGCGAGTGGTGGCTCAACTTGGGATTGAGCGAGCTCACAGGATCGGGAGATGGGGAGGCAGAGATCGGCCCATCGTGTGTAAGTTGACCAATTATAAACTTAAGTGCGAGATATTGAGAAACAGCAAATATCTCAAGGGATCAGGGATTTACATCACCGAGCATTTCAGTTTGAGAGTGAGGCAAGAAACAACCTTCCTTAAGCGCCACTTGTTTGAAGCAAGAAGGCAGGTTTGCTATGCTGTCCTTCAGTTAAAAAAACTTATTATTAATGGTAAAGTGTGGTCGAGGCATGAACTGGAAAAATACGAGTTGCACGGGCGGGACAACCCTGTGCAGTCAACACCACACCTAGCAACAGGAAATAGTCCCATCCTAGTGGAGGAGCAGGTGGTTGGGGGAAATGAACAGCAGATCCGCCGACCTAAGCCCACCCCCCCCCCTCCCCCATGTAGGTAACAGCGGGCGTGTCAGCCAGACGACAAAGGGGACGTCGGCGATTCCAAAATGGAGAAATGCTATGGAACCAGCTCGAAGATCCCAAAGGCTAGTGAATTCCGGCGTAGGAGAAGGAGGTAAGATGTCATCAGTCAAATAGGGCGAGGTTACCCAGCTGTCAGTGGGGTTTTGGAATGTGGAAGGTTTGAAAGGAAAATTGGCGAGTGGACTATTTCAAAGGTTGATAAGTAATTTTGACATAATTGGGTTAGCTGAGACTTGACTAAAAATAAAGAAACAGTAGACATAAGTGAATTTGAGGCGGTATACAGTGACTCAGAAGTTCGAGGTAGAAGAGGGAGATATCCAAGGGAAGTTGCTACGTACTTTAAGAATAATTATAAACAATCTATTAGGGAAATACAGATTCAGCTCAAGGGAGCAACGTGCGTATACTGTAATATAGTTAATGTTAATATTAATATTGTTTTTATAACCGTATATTGCCAGCCAGTTACGTCCCAGTATGCCGAACATGACCTTCTGCAGACTTGGGGGAAACAATTTTAGAAATTCGGGACGAATATCACGATGTAAAACTAATAATAATGGGAGATCTGAATGCCACGATAGGACAAGAAAATATTACTATCAAAAGGGGATGTAGATAACAGAAAGCCGTGCAGAAGCAGCAAGGATACGGTCTTAAATGCAAGAGGAAAGGAATTATTATTGTTTTGCGACACCTACGAGCTGGAAATAATGAACGGAAAATATGGTGCAGATATTTCAGGAGAGGTAACATTTGTGCACACAAATAGATGGAGAGATACGGGAAAGGAGAATTTTATTAGAATTTTAGAAAACGAAATTGCATCTTTAGAAGTAGCGCTATGTGAAGGGTTTACATGCATAAAGAATATAACTAATACTTTACAGAAGGCAAGCGTGCACATGCTGATAAGAAGGGGTAAAAAATCAAACGGGTCAATGTCAAACAGTTGGTACAATGCTGAATGTGAAATTGCGAAAAAAGCAGCTCAATCTGCCCTTGTTAAATATAGCGGAGAGGGGGGTGAGGAACGACGAATTTCCTTCGTAAATCTTAGAAAAACTTATAAAGACATTCTAAAGCAGAACAAAATTGCGTGGCAGGAAGCAAAGGCTGAAGAGGTCGCTTTGGTGCTTCGTGGGCAGGGGATCGTGGGTTCAAGTCCCGCCTTGGGCATGGGTGTTGTATGTTTGTGCAATGTGTATATGTTTGTAAAAGAAACAGTAAAACCAGTAAACCAGTAATCAGTAAAACCTATGGGGGGAAATGCAAATAGGGATACAGTACCGGAGTCCTGATCAGACTCCGTTACTGTTTAAAAAAAAAAAAAAAAGAGGTGCGTTAGGTAGTCGAAAATGGGAAGGTCAGTGACATGTGGAAGGTTATTAGGCAAATCCGAAAGCGAAGGCATATTTTCAAGTGAGCATTCCTACTGGGGAATGGATAAAACACTTTAAAACTGTTTATGAAAGAGGGCAGGCAGACATACAATCAATTCCTTTGACTGTTGAAACAATTGCTGGAGCTCCGACTGTGGAAATGCTGGATAGCGAAATTAGCATAGCTGAGGTAGTCCGTGCAATAAAAGGTCTAAAAAACGGGACGGCAGCAGGTATAGAAGGATTTCAGTGAGTTCTTCAAGAACTCTCTAGAAATTAGTAAAGTGGCATATTTATACACAACCAGTTTCAGTAAAATATTTGAAGGGGGGAATATCCGGAAACATGGAAAACCGCCACTATCCAACCTCTTTACAAGGGCAAAGGGAGCTACAGCAGTCTATAAAATTATAGGGATCTCACTGCTCTCTGTATTTGGAAAAATATACACTAAAATATTACACGAAGAAATAAATGTTGGGTCATGACATACGATAAGATTTCAAAATTTCAAGCGGGATTCAGAGAAATCTTTTCGACTATTGACAATATTTTAGTTCTAAAAACCATAATTGATGATAATTTGAGAAATAAGGGAGGTAAGATATACTCCGTGTTTGTAGATTTTAAAATGGCGTTTGATACTGTGGAACGTAGTGTTTTGTAGGTTAAATTAGCGCGTAAAGGACTTTCCTAAATAATGATTAGAGCACTCAAGGTAATGTATAAAGAAGTTAAATTTGTTATAAAGACTGATCCGCACAATACATCAGAATGTAACATTGCGCAGAGGGGAGACAAACAGGGCTGCATCTTATCTCCGTTACTTTTTAATTTGTTTATCGATGACATTGTTAATATAATGGTGGAGGAAGACATAGATGCGCCGACAGTTGAAGGCCAAAAATTACCAATTCTTTTGTACGCTGATGACATTGTTATTCTTTCTAAAACAGTAAATGATTTGCAATCTGGCTTAAGCGCACTGCAACGATTCTGTAGACAATGGGGCATGGAAGTGAATATTGCTAAAACTAAAGCACTCGCATTTAAAAATTGTTCCGTGTACGGTCAGCAGGAAAAGTGGACATACGGGGAGAAAGAAATTAAAAATGTTAAACATTTCGACTATCTAGGTGTAAGGTTTGACATGACAGGAAAATGGCACAAGAACACTGAGTTTTTAAAACACAAAGGGATTGGACAACTTTCAGAAATATTGACCCTGATACCAGATATGCCAGTAAAAACATTACAAACTATGTATGAGGCAATGGTTAGGTCTTCACTACTATATGGAAGTGAGGTGTGGGGATGGGATAGGGTAGATAATCTAAATAAAATACAATGTCGTTTCTGGAAACGTATTCTGGGATTGGGGAGGGGTACTTCTAATGACGGTGTTCTTCGTGAGGTAGGATGCTGGGAAGATGCTGTATATGCTAAATTAAATGTAGTATGATACTGGCTACGAATAATTAAAGGTAATCAAACAACTCTTAGAGCAATATTATATAGGCATCAGATGAATAATATGGAGCATCCCAAATGGTGGGCGGCGAGGCTACAACGGGGATTATCAAAGATTGGCTTAAGCGATATTTGGCAAAGGGGCAGCGAAAATATATATAACGTTGTGAATAAAGTAAAAAGACGACTATGCGATATAAACAGGTTAGAAATAGAATCTGAATGAGGAAACAAATCGTCACTGCATTTACAAAACGAATAAAAATTGAGTGGGGTAAAGAAACATTTATTTTAAAATTGGGTATGAAACAAAAATCGGGAATAGCTTGGCTCAGGTTGGGAGGATGGAAAACCCGTAAGGGAGTCGATGAAGCTGGTAGGCGGAATTTACACAATATGCGGGGATCAGGAAGACTGAACGCATATTTTGGCAGATTGCGTGCAGATGGAGGATGCCAGGAAAAAATTATTGCCGGAAGTATTTTTAGCTTCAAACAGACGAAGGATAGCATTATGGGATTTGACTCTAAACAGCCAAAACTGGCCAAGCCTGGGCACATACTTAATGGAAGTACGCGCACTAAGAGATAAAATATTTGTGTAAATATTGTATAGACTTGTTTGGTGTTTGACTAATACGTGGTGTAGTTGTGAGTACAAGTGTGTGTGTGCGTGTGTGTGTGTTATCAGTGTTCTTTCTTTTATTGTTCTGTGGTTCTATTGTTGCAGCTCGCGTGCGAGTGCACGTGTCTGTGTGTGAGTGTGTGTATTTCTAATGTTTTTAAGAGATATAAAACATATATGTAGGTAATATTTTATACTCAAGTATTTTTCGACAGCATGTACGGTCACCCGACCCATGCGACTGTGTGACGCAATTATTCTATTGGTGTAAACTTAATAAAATACTACTACTACTACTACTACTACTACTACTACTACTACTACTACTACTACTACATGCTTACTCTACCCATTTTAAACAAACTGTTCTTAAAAATGTATATTTACGGTGATCCTTCATAGTATAGAAGTAACAATCCAAATTTAAGTGATGTATTTTTTTTTCAAGTGAAAAAATCCGTGAAATGGCTTCCTTTGGAAGAGAAGTAAGGCCGGTATTCCTTTGTAGTAGATTTACGGCACATGAAAGAACCTCAAGATCTATAAAGAGGTCTCTAAGCAAAATAAAACGGCGTTTCACTCCCAATATAGAATGGGACGCTGAAACGCCCAGCAGTTAAATATCATCTATAAATAAAACTAATAAACAAATCTGATGTGTTCCATTCACATTACTTTCTCTACATATCTGCAACAAAGTATTGTTAAAATGCTTATGCTTCTATTTACTTCATACTAATTGAGAAAATTCAAAATAGCAGAAATTGTCTTATTACTTGCTTCCTTGTAAGTAAAAGCGATATAAGGGAGCACCATAGGTTAAAGTGATAGCCAAAAGCTGATTGTTACGTGACTGAAGTTCCTTTGTTTGTATGAACAGAAATTGATAAATTCCTGTATGATAATAATATAGGTTTTTTAAAGCTGAAATAAAAATCAAGAAATATCTCAAAAACGATCAACTCAACGAAAAATGTATATAGCATAAACTGTATGTTTTAAGATGTTCTAATTTTTTTGGGGTTGAAAGTTTTTGACCATGTCTTACGGTTTCGTAGTTATGCAAAATTCCGTAAAATTCATCGACAATAAGGTAGGCTTCAGAGGCCATTCTCAGAAAATTCAAGATAAACATTTTATTTGGCAAGTAAATATCTTAAATATAAGAGACTTTAATCAAAATCGTTAGAGCCATTTTCAAGAAAATCAAAATTTTCGATCCTTTTTCCATATAAAGGGTAGTTTAAGGTGGGAGCATTTTCTTGAAAATCTTCGTGTCGCATCCTTGGAAGATACCAAACTGAAATACCAAGTTTGGTATTTAGCGGTCTCTTCGTTTTTGAGCTATGCTGCCCACAGACACACACACACACACAGAGACAGACAGACAGACAGACAGACAGACAGACAAACACACACACACACACACACACAAGGGCATTTTTCTAAAAATGCTTTTATTTTAGATTTAGAGAGTCTGAAAACATATATTTCCGGTGAAATCTCGATATCGAGTTTTTGGGTGCAATACAATACCTTCTCTAAACACTATGTACGTAGTACGTATAGAGAAAGTAATAATAAATCCTATTTTTCTAGTTACTTCATGTTAACCAGATTAATCATTTGCAGAAATGCTATTATTATATATTGCTTTCTAAGAAATACATTACGCTTAAACAATAACTAAATCTTTTAAGAGATAGCAGCTATATGATAACTTTGACATTCTTTGCTGTTTGCATGAACACAAAAAATAAACATTAAGAAAACTACAATTATTGTAAAATTTAAACTAAAAAAATGGCTTGGATAATTGTTCCAAAAGTATTTTATATAATTTGTGTGCCTAAACTAAATATAAATTTGTATATACTACAATGATGTTTATCTCTCACTCAAAGGTCATTCAGAATGAACTAGATATCATAGTTTATATTCAGGTTATATATTTAACTTACATGAACATTTCCTATACATATGATATTTTTACCCAAATTGTTACGGCCTTTTTGCAAAACGCCCTTTTTTTTGAAAATGTATATGCGTAAAGGGCAGTTTGGAGGTAGGGAGTTTGTTGAAAATATTCATGAGAAATCATCATAAGATGTTGAACTTAAATACCAACTTTGGTGTTTAACAAAGAAGAGTGTTTTTACTTTTTTTTTTTTTTATTCACGAAGTTTCAAATGTGTGTTTTTTTTTTCTTCTAAAATATCGGTATCGAACGTTTTGAAATCATTGTTTCCTCTACTAAATAAGTTCAGCAGTACAGAAAAAAGATTAAAATTCTAAGATAAGATTCAACAAAACAGGTAATGGAAATAATGTGAGCAGGTAATATTTTTTTTTCTATCTCTTATGGTTTGTACAAATTGTACACAAAATTCCTTCCAAATGTAGAGAAATGGCTATTACAAGAAAATGCTGATATTCATTTTATTTGTAAATCACGCATGGTAATCATTTATTTTAATTTAGTTTATTAGAGACGTTTCAATTTTGTCACATAATAAGTAATTCGGGATTTGGCGGACTATTTTGATAGTTGCTGTGTCGCAGTAATTAGAGATACTGAAATTATACACCAGATATGGACCAAGCAGGGTTGAGGTGGTTTCGTCCGTGGTCAGCATTCGAGAGTTCACGGTTCGATCTGCTTGGACGACCCACCTAACTCATTGTTTTTTTGTTTTTTTTTTCGGTTTCGGTTTCGGTTTCTTTTTTCTGGTTCGTTACATTTTCCGGATTTTTTGGTCAACTATTTCCTATTCCCATCATGACCTAATCTCTGTTTCAGAATTGAAGGATCAGGTGACGGCTTTCAGTGGGATGCGCTTGATGGTAGATTGCGCATTGTGTAAAGGTTATTCAATTTTCGTTATCGAGAGCACCTGGTCAGGGTCCGTCTTTGGGTTTTAGGCTCCCTCTCGGTGACCGCGGGGAGGCTCGAAGCCCGTGAGCAGGGCCTAGGGTGGTGTCGGAGAAGCATTACAATTGAAACCGTTAGGGATCTTATCCATGCTTACACCCGTCGTCAACCGGGTCTCTCACCTCATCTCTCCCTCCCTGTGGTCACATGAGAGGCAAAGGGCCAAAATATACGTCGGTACCCTTCCCAATTTCCTGGACGACCCATTCTGTCTATCCCAATCCTAATCCAAATTCCAAATATGGCCGTTAGTTGAATTTTCGTTTCAAAACATTTTTTTCATAGATACACCCGTAAACACATAAATACACACTTTTTCTAACAACCTTTTGGGATTCAGTAGTAAGAATAAGTAGATATTCCATTGTTCAATAAACCACAGGTTGAGCCAGGCTGGTTTCTATCTTTAATTTTATTGAACATCTTATTACGAGAGGACCAGATATTTGAAATAATTTTATTAATATTGAATTCTATTATTTTAACTATTTTGGCAGAAAAAAGTGTAACAGATTTAGAATCTGTAAATATGATAAGTATTAAACGGTAAGAGAATTATTAATATTAATTTTGGTAGGTTATATAAATTGGTATATTAATTATAGTAGTCATAAATTTACTGCTCCTATAATTCTGGATATACCTGCAAGGTGTAATGAGAAGACAGTTACATATTTCATCCCACTCCTCAATAAATAGATACGCAAAGGAATAATCAGACTACTTCAACGCCGACTTGGCATAACGTAACTTGAAGTTAATGAGAATTGAATTGTACTAATAGAGGTTACCTATAAAGCCCAGAACTTAAGATACGAATACTCAGGACATTGAAAGTCGCCATGGAGGTACATTATTTCAAATACCTCAGTGGTTTATCCGGAAGAATGCGATTCAGTTGGAAAATCAAATCCGTAGCGGTATGGTGACATGTTACTTAGTTGATCAGGGCAACCGGAAGCATCCGGTAGACCCGCGGTTTGAATTCCAGGTATAGCATTATATTATTCAGTCTAATTTTTCCTTTTAATCTTGTCCTACAAATTGCCAAATAATCATGAATGAAATACCTTAATGAGATAAGTAGTTTGGAATACGTATTTCTTGCCATTTTCTTTAGCATCTCAAAACCTCATAGGATATGCGACATTGATTTGTTTATAACTCACGTACGATATTAGCTTCGCACTGCTTGATAATGGAATATTTTCTTTCCTGATTTGGTGCAAACTTCGGTGTTAGAAAATGTAGAAAACTGTAAGAGTTTTTCTTACGGCTCTAATTTTATTGTCATTTATTTTTTTAATTAGAAGATATTCTTTATTAGATTTTTTTTACAATATTGGACATTTGGACCTTTGGGAGTATTTTTCAGCGGTGCCCATCCAGCTCTTCCCCTTCTTTTGGTAAACTGATTTAAAATATTTCTCCTTCATACATAGGTGATCCCACTGTCCCGTGTTTTATCTGTGTAGATTCCGCACGTTAAAATAGTTGCAGAACTCAATGGCTATTTCAAGTTAAATCTTTTTCCTTTTGGTAATGTTTAACGTCAAATTTTACTACAAATGGCACCACAGGCGATGACACTTTTATATGGAATACGATGGAGGGAGAAACCGGAGAACCTGGAGAAAACCCGCCCCTGTGCCATTTTATCGAGCTCACGCCTTCTAGGTGGAAAGCGAGTAGTCTAACCACCCGGCCATGGCGCGGCCTCAAGTTAAAACCGGTGAGTGGGGAACTGGTATAGGCGATCTTCGTTTTCTCCTCTCTTGCTTATCAGCGATGATCATCAACGCTCATTTGAAAGCTTTGAATCCGTCATTTATCTTCGGAAATACTTAAAAATGTTTAAGGGATAACAAGTAAAAAGATATTTGGCATTCAAAAAATTGTGTGACTTCATAATCTTCTTTTGCTATTTAGCCTCTTTGATGGTACATATATTTACATTTCCCCAGGACATGAGTCAGCGCTTGGAGTCAGATAACTTTTGAATCAAAGAGAAAGAGAGAGAGAAAGAGAGAAAGAGAGAGCGAGAGTGTAGCCAGGATAGATGATCAGCTCGATGCCTGATATGGGAGCGAGGAAGAAGATAATATAAAGTTAGAGAAATAGATGGAAGGAAACATAAATTGCAGCAGGAGATGAAATGAATGGCGTGGAAAACTGTAGAACCGAAAAACCCAGATTCCGCGTTGTCCTACACAAATGAAACATGCAAACTCAGTAATGACACAATAAATGTAGAAACATCTGTTGGGTGAATCAGTTGAGAAGGTGTAGGTTGTTGACATGAAAATTAATCCATTAAGATAGTAGAAGGCTCAAAAGATAAATTTTAAAATATGTTTAAAAAAAATCAAGCTCCATGTGTAATAGTCCAAGCTGTGGAAGGTACACAAGTAAATGAACTACAGAGTATGAAATTGTATATTTTATTTTGTTTATATTATCAAATATTATATCCTATTATATAGAAATTGTGTACCTTTTTCTAATACATTTCTCTCATTTATTTCAAATTAAATAAAATAGCATTTTACTAACTACTTTATTTTTAGCACATCGTCATCGTTTCTGACATACGCCACTAGTTCAAATGTGGCTGTTTTGAGATTATGATATCATGCTATCAAGAATAAACTAGAAAAAATCACTAAGGGATACATTTTTCCTTTTTTAAATTATGCATTTTTTTTATTTTCATTAAGTCTAAATTTCACATCTATTAGGCAGATTGAAATCACTAAATAGAATTAGTTACTTCTGCTTGCCGCAAGTCATTCTATATAAGACGTCCGTTGTGAAGCAGAATTCACTGAGAAATACAGTAATGTTACGGTCATCATCATGATTTCCAATCATACTTAAAGAGCCACTGCAGCAACTTGTACTCTCAGATACAAATATTGAACAAAGAATTTGTCTCAAATTTTGCATTGCAAATGGTATTTCGTGTGCCGAATCGCTGAAAATGTTATAGAGGGCTTACGGAAAATCTACTTTATCAAAACAACGTGCATATGAGTGGTACAGTGCATTCAAAAGTGGTCGAGATGTGGTGGAAGATTTGCCTCGCTCTGGTCGGCCATCAACGGTTTCAACTGAACTGAACATCGCTATTGACATCGATGTTTTGATGATTGGATTATTCGTTGGCTTAAATGTATAATTTCAGAAGGGGCTAACTTTGAAGGCGATAAAATAAAATTGAGTGAATAATTAATTTTTGGTGTTTTATTGGCAAATTCCCGGAACTTTCTGGACACAGTGGTATGTATGTATATATATATATTTAATTTATTATAAAAATATCCTAAATCCATAATAGTTTAATCAAATAATTTTTGAAAAAAGTTAAATGTTTGGAAAACAGTCTATGCAAAGCCTAATTTTCTTGAAAATCATCCTGTCGCATTCTTGAAAAATTCTGAACTTACATAAGTATAAAATTTGATATCAACCAAATTTTCGTTTTTGAGATAATCTGTTCACAGCCAAACACATATGCACACACACGCGCGCGCGCGAGCGGACACAGACACAAATGGACCATTTTCTAAAAAGTTTTATTCAAAATACCTGAAAACATACATTACCTGTGAATCAAATTTTGAGTGGACTCAATACATTCTCTAAAACACTATGCGCATTAAATGTACATGGTAGAGAAAGTAAAACTGATGGAGCTATTATTAAAAGGACTTGTTTATAATTTTTATAGGGGATGAAGGAAATGTCACAATGTTGATGAAGACTTCAATCAAAATTACTTTGTGTTTCTAAATCTCTCTTGCATGAATGTGGAGACGCCTCTATTTAGCTCTAAGTACTGATGGAAGACACAGAGGCGTTTAAGGAATATCTATTACATAGCAAGCTATACTAATTAAAATAGAATATATAAGGACAGTTTGTTTAATTACTTGTTACAGCTAATTTGTGTAGGTCAATCTGCACTTATACGTAACTTTCATGTATAAATGTAATTATGATAAAATTTATGATAGTTATACATTATAACTCTTAAATAATAGCAACATGATAAATGAAAGAATGAATATAGAAATCTTTGTGACGAAAGCAAACAGGAAAAGAATATCAATGGCTATCTATAAAGGAAATAATTATGTTTCATGCACCCATTTAACTGTTTGCATATTGCAAACTTTTTTTTTGAGAACTATTTAAAATGCAGAGAAGAATTGGACACAAACCGAGTCAATGTACTAGAGCGGAACATATTGTATTTACCTTCATTGCTACATTCCTCCAACGTCTTGCGTAGCGATTGTTCGCTTACGGGTTTTCCTTTTTTCTTCATGCTCTCAATCACATCCTTGCTGTTATTCATGACTCCCTCCATATTTATACGTTCATTGTCGTCTATCTATAACATAAAACAAAGTTGTACTCCTCAATGCCATCTGTAAAACACATCGTCTTTAACTTTAGTAAATTATGATGGCATTCTAGAAAGATTGCTTTCAAAATTAATACTAGGTTTTAAAGGATGTGCGAAAACTTGGTTTATTTTATTTTAAAAACTTTGATTTCACGTAGAAGAGATGGCTTTACTCATAGCAGGTGTATTCGTTATTACTTGACTTGTTTCTCTTATCATTTAATTATTAATAGCAATTAATTAACATACTCAATGTATTCAAGTAGCTGAAAAATAAATCGGAACATACACTCTGATGATATTATACTCGAAATATAGAAAACGTCTCCAATCTATGAAGATCTAAAAATATATAAAAAATATTTTATTTTCAGCTATCATAAAAAAACCTTATGTGTTCCATTCAAATTACTTTCTTTACATGTCATTCTTAAAAGCCTATTCTTCTATCTATCTGTCTAATGAACTACACCGAAATAATTTGCAAGATTGTGCACGTGACATATAAATAATTTAAGATCAGTGATGCATGGTCCCCGGATAAACATAACGCAACTACATAGCGTTAAACGTGTGGGTATCAGGTGCTGATAAGTCGGTGTTAAAGCAAAGCAGGTTGAAAAATTGGCTTAGAATGTCTTTAAAACTGCAGCCAGGGTATAGAAATATCGAGTTTTAGCAGCTCGTTCTTAAGATTTAATGTTGCAAAAATCTGTAAAATCTCGAACTAATCACTTGACAGTGCGACACTGAGCATTCATTAACTACGTTCTTGAGTTATGTAGCAGAGTAGGCGTTTTCCCAATGGCTCTGGTGGCTTAATGTATTACGTGGGAAGCTCCTATCCCAAAGGTCTCGAGTTCGTTTCCTGTCATAGAATAAATACTTTTTATTGTTATTTTTTTTCATTCCAGACGAAGTGCCGCGATACGTGGCATACTGACACTTCAGAAACCTATAACCGTTATTTCGAAATTTCAATAAACAGGCCATAAGTTTCCTAGCTCAAATTACTTATTTAAGTAATCTACATATTCTGTGATAATATTTCGGTATAGTTCATAAACACCCTCTATATGGAACTTTATTTATGGACGCTCCTTAACTGCTCTAGTTTTCAGTGTCCCATTCTATACTGGGCGTGAAAGACCGCTTAATTTTACTCAGAGGCCTCTCTGTCAGGCTTGAGGTTCTTTATCTAGGACACGGGACCAACGGCTTTACTTCCCTTCCGAAGGAAGCCATGCTAAGGATTTTTACGCCCGAAAAAATCCATCGTCCTTCACCGGGTTTGAACCCGCGACGTTGCGTATATGAAGTTAGCATGGTAACCATTACATCACTGAGTGCGACTTCTTCTACGAGTATCTACTTAATGATAATAGAGATGAGCATTAGCAGAAATTCTCCTTATTACTTGGTTCCTAACGTGTTCCATTCACAATGTCCTCTAGCTGTTTGGCAAACAAACCTTTTATTCAAAACGTTAATCTGTTTACTATATCATGGTAATCAAGATAAGCATACGCAGAAATAGTCTTATTAGTAGCTTCCTTGTAAGTAGAAGGGAAATAGGAAAATGCACAGGCTGAAGTAATTGCCTCGTCCTTTAAAAGCCGGTCGCTATGTAAAACAACTAAAATTCCAATCTCTTTGCTTGCTACGAATAAACAAACGAGAAAAAAAGTTGTCGCTTGGATTGTAACCAATAATCCGGAATATCTCGACAACGGTTAACTCTACAAAAAGTGTATATGGCATAAATTATGTGTTTTAATGAGATCTACATTTTCTATGGAGTAAGTATTTGTATATCTCTTGTGGTTTGCCCGTTATATAAAAATCATCCCGAATGAAGAGATCTTCAGAGACTATTCCCAGAAAATTCAGGATATACACTTCGTTTGTCATAAACATATATGAGGTATTTTAATCAAAATCGTTAGAGGCATTTTTGAAAAAATACAAATTTTCGAAAAATGTTCCATGTAGACGGTAGTTTGGGGTGGGGGATTTTATAGAAAATCTTCGTGTCAATCACAAAACTACCAAACTTAAATATAAAGTTGTTAATAAACGGTCTTTTCGTTTTTGAGCTATGTTGTCTGCAGACACACACCCACAGTAACACACACACATGCACAGACCTTTTTCTAAAAATAGGTTGTGTTTTTTTTTTATCCAGAGGGTCCTCCAGGGGTCCCAAAACATATATTTGCGGTGAAATCTTGGTTTGGATTTTTAGGTGCATTACTATACCTTCTCTATACACTATGTCCATAGCTCGTGTAGAGAAAGTAATAGCTTGACCAATCATACAAAATAATATCTTTGAGGGTTGTAAAAAATATAGGGTATTATTTAAAATTTTCCTTAGGACTTCAAAACTTATCCAACAGTGATATTAAGCATGCTTTTTTTTCCATGAAAAAAGTATTTTAAAGTACTACTGTGACAAGAAAGTTCCGGGAATTTGCCAATAAAATACAAAAAATAAATTATTCATCCAATTCTATTTTATCGCCTTCAAAGTAGGCCCCTTCTGAAATTATATATTATGCCAACGAATAATCCAAGCATCAAAACATTTTTTGTAGGCACTTTTAGGAATCGATGTCAATTGTCACCGCGAATTTTCTTTATGTCTTCTATCGACTGAAAACGGGTGTCTCGAAGTGGTAACTTGAGTTTTGGAAAGAGAAAGAAATCAGCACGAGCCAGATCAGGGGAATACGGTGGTTGTTCGATGAAATTTGTTGAGTTTTTTGCCAGAAGTTCGTTCACAATAATAGCCTTGTGGGCTGGTGCGTTATCGTGGTGCAGAATCCATGAGTTGTCGTTCCACAAATCTGGCTTTTTTCGCCGTATTTGTTCTCTCAAACGCCGCATAAAGCTCAGAAAATTTACTATCTGATCTTCTAGCAAGAACTCTGAGTGCACTATACCGCGATAATCGAAAAAAAACTGTCAACATGGCCTTCTGTTTTGATCGAGTTTGACGTGGCCTTTTAGATTTCGGTTCAGTTGGAAGGCTTGTTGACTGGTTTGAGTGTCAAACTCGTAAACCCACGTCTCATCACCAGTTACAATGCGTTTCATGAATGTGGGGTCGGACCTAGCTCGTTCTAGCATGTGTTCAGCAATACTTACGCGATTGAGTTTTTGTAGAAAATTCAAGTCTTTCGGAACTAACCAAGCTGCAACGCGTGTCATGCCCAAACAATCGTTTAAAACGGTACGAATCGATTCGAGAGAATCAGAAAGTTCAGCGGCAATCTCTCTCAGACCTAAATGACGATTTTCAGACACCATTTTCTTCACTTCAACTATGTTCAGTTCAGTTGAAACCGTTGATGGCGACCGAGCGAGGCAAATCTTCCACCACATCTTGACCACTTTTGAAACCACTGTACCACTCATATGCACGTGTTTTTGATAAAACCGACTCACCATAAGCCCTCTGTAACATTTTCAGCGATTCGGTACACGAAATAGCATTTGCAATGCAAACTTTGAGACAGATTCTTTGTTCAATATTTGTATCCATCGTAAAATCGCAAATCACCTTTGAGATGAACTAACAAAATGGCGTTCTGTAAACAAACTAAATGACAGATGATGATCAAACTCCGCGTGAGGATAGAGAAGTTGTACCAAGTTAGTGACAACAATAATTTTGAATCGCCTTTTAAAGAGGATTTTTAAATGATCAATTCCCAGTACTTTCTTGACAGAATGTATACTGTTTAGTGTGTCCTAGCGTTTTTTGCAAAACAGTTCCAATTAGCTGTAGCACAAAATATGTGGTACTTTGGGAAAGGTATTGTATATTTAATTTTTTTGAATACAAAGTCTGCGTAAGACAGGAGTTGGATCGGTAAAATCAGACTGAAAAATGCAATACCATTGCCGATATTTGAACCACGGATTTTCGGTCTCTAGCCAGTTGTTCTTACCACTACAATGGCAACATACCGGAAGAGCATTAAATTCCTCAATTGACCCGCATATCTAACAGGGAACCACAAAGTCATCTAAAATTATTTTGAAATGATATCTCTAATAATGACTTACAATGTCGTAAATACTTTGAGTCCCGGACTTCATAGCTTAGCCAAATATTAGATCAATTGTGTTTATTTTAATTGTTTTTTTTACACAGCCGTGTGTTGGACAGGAGTTCAATAGGTAGATTCAGACTGAAAGGTTCAATGCCATGGTTGCGATTAAAACCACGGATAACCGGTCTCTAGCCGGCGCTGACCTACCATGACATCACGCCGGCACCGCATTAAATTTCTCAAATTACTCGCATGTTTCCCGGTATGCCAGGTGATCTCAAACTATTTTGAGATGACATACTGCAATGGCCGGCATGATGCCATGGTAACTCAGATGTTAGAGTAACCGGTGGAGACCGGAAGATCCGTGGTTCAAATCCCGGCTATGCCATTGAATTGTTCAGTCTGACTCTACCTATCCAATACATTGAATACTTAAAATACAACAAAAACTCATCTCCTGGGTAAAACGCTTGGCGTATCTGCTATAAATATAGGAATTTCTCCGCGGTATTCACCTATCCTGAAGGGATAAAATCTATAGTCATGCTACTCTTGCATTCTGGGACCAAGAACGTATTACAACGCTGTTAATCCTCATCACAGCATTCCTGCTCTCTATAAAATAGAGATGCTGTAGGAAGGTTAACCTCAGTAATGAAGTATCTCCTATCACCAACGGTGCCATAATAGTAAAAGCCGGCGTTAAAACACTATAAAAAATCTCCCATATAAGTGTTTATTTAGATTTTGCTAATTTCCCTCCCTGATGTAGTGGTTACATGCGAGCCTGCAATAATAAAGGTTATGATGGAAGAAATGGACTTTTCGGATGTAATAGTCCTTAGCATAGCTTCCTACGGAGGGGTAGCAAAGTCGTTGGTCCTGTATTTGCACATAAAAGAGCAGATACCTTGGAAGAAAATGTCCCAGGGCTAAATTCACCATACTGCGTGTCCGCAAATCGTGATTTCGTTTTATAGTACCATCTATTGGAGTTAAGTTAATCTCTCCTCACCATGCGTATATAGTGGCGAACTAGAAACTCCCTCATCAAGAAACAAATGTAATACTGGCTTAAATTACGCCAGCATGGCGTAATGGAATTAGAATTCAATTGACTTTGGTTTGGTGAATTCTATACATTTTTTTTAAATGTGCGCGAATGTTTGCTTGCATATTTTGTTGGTGTTTTGTTCACATAATCGGTATTGTATAAAAAAAAATTGAAATCAAAGAAGAGCACTTATGTAAATATACTAAAGAATAACTTTATTTTTTTATCAACTTCATTCTTAAGTTTTGAGAATGGACACTACATAATATTAAAATATTGTGTCTTATTGCCTCCTTTCAAAGTATTTTACTTTATATTCCATTAACTCCATCTCCTTTCAAACCACTTTTCAAATGTCGATTGCCATGCTTCTTTAGAGAGAATGCAGATGCATATTTCGTAAACAGCTTTTGTAGTTTCAGATGATTCAAATTTTTGACTTTGAATTTTTATTTTGGCTATCAGAAAAACGCAGCGGTAGTCAGATCTGAACTCTAGAGCGGATGGGCCAAATACTTGATTACTCACTGTTGTAGAAATTAGATGTTTCTAATGCACTGTGGGCAGAGGCGTTGTCGTGCTGAAATAAAGATTCACGTAGACCAATTTTGAGTGTTTTGTTGAGTTCATTAAAGACTTATGGCAAACGTTTTGTGATCTACCAACTTGTGGCATTATTTTGTCCCTTAAAAAAATCTAAAAATATGACCTTCAAATGGGAGGAAAATATAAGTTTCTTGCCAATACTTCCTGCTCCCTTCGGTTTTGTTGGGGAATCTTAGTTTGGGAAGACACAGATCGACGACTGTCACTTAATTTCTGGCTCATACTGGTGTATACAGCTTCCACCGCTTATTAACGACGCTAAACATGTTTTTGGTTGTTCTCCATTACAATTCTCTAACATTTCCTGGCATCATTGCATTTTACATGTTGTTCTCATTGTGACATGGTGGGATATTCTACCACTGTAGAAATTTTTCTTTAAGTATCTTGTTTACTGCTGCCAATCCAATAATCAGGGTTTTTTGAATTTGATATATGAAATGATGATCTTTCCTAGAATGCTTTACTCACATTTTCATCCATAGTTGCTATAACCGGTGCTGTGTGGTCTTCAGCTTCGATGAATCCCTTGCTTTTCTAAACTCTACAAACCATCGAAAAATCGTGGATTGCTTTGGGCCAAGATCACCTTTAGCTCGATTAGGTCTTTCAAGGCACTTTCTTTCCCCGAAATGACGTTAAAGTCACAGAAAATCAGAGCATGGAAATGCCCTCGCTTGAGATCCATTCTAGTGTTTGGCTTGTAACACTGTGTGCTAATAGGTAGATGCACAGAAGGGCAGACCAGCATATTGTTGGAGTGATTCAGGCTTTCACATGTTCAATCCAAAACTAGGAAGAACTGCTTTGGTTTATCACAACTCTTTGTTAACCAATCCGGAAACTTTCAGAGTGTCCCTCGTGTGGGAATGTGTTTAATATTGTATTACAAACGCTTAAATCGAGCACAATACCTTACACAGGTTAGTATTCTGACATTAAACACACTTAATCAGGGAACAAAGAAAAGTGCGTTATGCACCCTGAAATTACAGAATGAAGTTAAATTGAAATATACTTACCAACTGAAACTTTTCCATCATGCATTTTATGAAACACTGCAAAAAACGAAGAGAAAATATGTTAAAACTTATTACAAACACATTCAAACACAGAAACCTAGAGTAATAGATTAGATTAGTTTTAATTACGTTCGTACTTAAATTACAACCTAATTCGTTTAGCATTAAATGGTGTACCTGCAGCCACATGTAATACGATTATTATCAATGCTACATACTTTGTTTAAGCCTTTTTATATTCTTTGTTTCCCTTTCGTTTCTCTCCGTTTCTTTATGTTTGTAGATTCGCATTCTCTTGTGTTTTGAATGAGAGTTTTTGATCATTCAGTATATATTCTCTATTACAGAATTTATTCATATTTTTCGAATATTTATTTAAGAAAAGATATTCATACCACATACTTCTGACTGTTTCAGAGAACTGATTATATTATATTACATATATAAATAAATATATTTATGTGTGTAAAATGCATGCATGCGAATTTGTTTAAATATTGGCATTTATTCAAGAATTAAAACTATGGGAAACATGGAACTAAAACTATTAATAATTGTAATGCTAATCTGATATCAAACAAACGTGTTAAAGTCAAGCATACGATTATTTAAAATCACAAAAATGTGTTTTTTTAACGACTTTGGTCACAAATTGTTTTGGATTTTTGGTGTCAAAAGTCATAAATGCCAACTGGAGGCCTAGGTATCTAATAGTGAGAATGGGAAAAGAATGTGACAGCTCTTTTATTGCAATTTAAAAATTGTGATGTGCTCCATTCACATGACTTTTTCCACACCTTTGCAACAAATTATTGTTAAAAAGCTTATGCCTCATTTTACTTCATGCTAATCGAGAAAAAATTAGCAGAAATAATCTTATTGCTCGCTTCCTTGTAAGTAAAAGCGAAATAAGGGAGTACCATAGATTAAAGTTATAGTAAAAAGCTGGTTGCTATTGACTAAAGTTTCTTTGTTTGTATGGACAGGATATCTAAAAAACGATCAATTCTATGAAAAAATGTGTATGACATAAAATGTGTGTTTTAACGTGCTCTACGTTTCTTGTGTGGTAAGTTTTTGTCCATCTCTAAAGGTTTAGCAGCCGTGCAAAATTCCGTGAATTTCATTCAGAGTAATGTACTCTTCATAGGCTATTCCCAGAAAATTCAAGATATACATTTTATTTTCAGAAAAATATATTTAATATACGATACTTTAATCAAAATCTTTAGAGCCACTTTTAAGAAGATCAAAATTTTCGAAAAAGTTCCATGTAAAGGGTAGTTGGGGGCGGAGGGATTTTCTCGAAAATCTTCGTGTCGCATCCTTTGGAAGGTACCAAACTTAAATATCCAGTTTGGTATTCAACGGTCTTTTCGTTTTTGAGCTATGATGTCCACACACACATACACACAGACACACACACAGACAGACACACACAGACAGACACACACAGACAGACAGACAGACAGACAGACTGACGGACCTTTTACCAAAAATGCTTTTTTAAATACAGGGGGACCCAAAATATGTATTTCCGGTGAAAACTCGGTATCCATTTTTGGGTGCATTGCAATACCTTCTCTATACTCTATGTACATACCACGTGTAGAGAAAGTAAGAACAAATACCTCAAGAAAATACAAGTTATAAGGTCTGGGGAAAGTGTGAGGATGAACGTAATACCAAAGGTCAATGATCTACGAAGCTAAACCTCAGCGATTCCGTATTTCGTTATGCAGTTTCTCCCTATCTGCTCAGTTTATTTAGCAGTATTCTGCGAAATAATTTTGTACTTTATTGCTGTTGGTCCAGTGGGAGCTTTTGTAGATACTCTTGGTAGATTACACTTTTTAAAAAATTACAAATTTTGAAATATTTTACTGAAACGTCTTAGGCAAGAGGAACTAGCTTGCATTTTATTTATTTTTAAGCAGTTGACTTTTATTGTTGTTAAAGTGGTGTGCACATAAAGCACACACTTAACTATTTGACTAATTTTTTACACAATTTTGTTAATTTTACTGTAAAATTATAAATATGAGCAACATACATGTACATAAAAAATACAATAATATTGGTTTGCACTTTTTTAGAGTAACACTGCAGATGATTAGAATATCCATTTGATATTTCAGAACTATTTAGGTCATGTTACATAAACATCAAGAAATGGAAACTCAAAAGAAATACTTCCTGTTGAGAAGCACGTATCTGCCACACAAAAGTATCCATATAATTACTAATATGCAACATAATATCTGAAAATGTTTTTATTAAGTTTGCATGTTTGACATCCTTGTGTGAAATCTCTCTCCTTACTTCTCTGTTTGCAAATTCAGCCCTCCTTTGCTCAGGGTCTTTTCTTTTAATACCTGCACGTTTTATGAAATATGTGGTTATCTTTAAAAATACACTTGGATACGCATCTGGTAATAGTGCGTTTAAGTTTGGTGGCAACGTAATCAAATTCCGCGAATATCAGTAATTATTTCAACTGTTGCAAGGCTCTTTTGGGAGAAATACTTAATGCACACAACTGAGTATTCGTTTGGCTACCATTGATTCTGATGAATGCTTCGTAACCACTTTTCTTTCATCTCAGAATCAGATAGAAATCGAAAAGTAATTACATAAGCCTCTTCTTTAGATTGTTGTAATTACACGTACACACGGCATTTTCTGGAATTTTGCAGCCAGAAAAAGGATGGAAAAAATATTTCTCCTATAACCTTTTACAACGTGCTGTATAAATGATAAACTTATAAATGAATGTACTTACTTGTATGGTTAAGCACTTGGTAAATCCAGACTTATTACAACAACAAAACACCTGTAACTGAATTGTTATTCATTACATGTGTATGTACATTCTATAAAGTGCACAAATTTCAAATTGTTTCCACTTTATCAGCATAAATAGCCAATATTACTTTGACAGTTTCACCTCTAGCAGAAAGCTTACTGCAACCAAAACAGCTCCTGCTATAGAGACTTTCACGTCATGAAGACACAATGGGCTCTTATGGACCATGCTTTTCTTATGGAAGAAGCAAGTGCGCCGTGTGTGTGTCTTCAAATGCGGCTAAGATAAAATAGGAACATGCGTTTCGGTATGAAATGTGTGAAAGAATACGTTGGTATGCACGAACAGTCTTTTATATAACTGTAGGTTTTTTAAAATTAAAACATTTAAACTTTTTTGGAAAGCAGGTTTTCAACTTTTTTCTCGCTCCGAACATTAAAACATGGTTTTAAACAAATTTAATTGCAATGAAAAAATCTGGATTATTTGCTTACTTCCATATTTAGATTCTATCAATATGTCTAAACATATTTATTAAAATAATAAAGTTTAAAACAAAGAGTTTGGATTTTTCGTTAATTTTTTTTTTATCTTTGCATATTCGAATTTTGCATATTTCCCACAAAAAACTCAGAATGCCTCTAAAAGCACCGCAGAATATGTTTAATAAACTTTCTGGTTGAATGTTTTTATATTGGTTTTAGCAAATTCATTGTTATATTTATGCGCTGATTTGTTTTTGATCTTCTCCGCTTTATCATGTAAAATATAATTATAAAAAGCTACCCTATATTGGAAAACCTCAATCAGAAATGTTCTTACAAAGGGTATAAGGAATGTAGTTTTAAAAATCTGATGTTTCCATTCACACGATTTTCTAAATCTGTTCCTAAAGAAATATTCTACCGAATGATCATTCTTCTATGTTAGTCGAGATAAAGTTTAGGAGAAGTGGTATTAATACTAGCTTCCTTGTAAGCAGAAGGGCAATAAGGGAATGCACTAGGCTAAAACAATAAGCAAATCTTTTAGAAACTTTCGCTATGCAATTCACATTGAAATTTGGTCCTCTTTCTATAGTCAAGATTAAAACAAAAGATATATAAACCGGATAAGAAATGTGTGAGAAAGGTTCAGGTGTTTTAAATCTGAAATGAATATTAATAAATCTCTCAACAAACGTTAACTCTACAAAAAATATATATGAAACAAAGTTCCGTGTTTTAATTTGATTTACACTTTTTGTAGTAAGTTTTTGCCTGTCTCGTACAGGGTACCATTTATGCAAAAGTCATTCAGAATGAAAATGACTTCAGAGGCTATTCCCAGAAAATGTAAGTAGGCGTTTTATTTGTCAAGTAAATATGTTTAATATGACGTGTTTTAATCCAAATCGTTGAGCTATTTTTATAAAAATCAAAATAACGGTTATTTAAGAATATTTAGGAGATTTTCTTGAAAATCGTGGAAGATGCTGAAGCTAAATATTAAGTTTGATATTTAGTCGAATTTTCATTTTACTGTTATCATATTAACAGACGGGTACTTATACATACATAGACATAAACACGACATTTTTTCTAAAAATATTTTCTTTGGGCTCAAGTGTGCTCAAAACATATAGTTCCAGTGAAATCTCGACATTGAATTTTTATGTGGAATACATTAATTTCTCCACCCACTCTGGACATAGTATGTGTAGAGAAAGTAAAAATGCTGCAGGTGTCTATCTTAAGGAGAAGTTTTTAGATAATTAATTCGTATAAATTAATTATTTTTTTCTAAAATGTAAAGAAATAATTGATTAAAATGTGTAATTAATACTTCTTTTGTTGCCCGTAACACCTGTACAAAAGCTCTAGTTATAAGACTTAAGAACATCACTTTTAACATTTAAACTTATTAGAAGATATTCTAAAGTTCCTATTGACTTGTTGATATTTTATTCTCCCGGCACCTGCAGATGATTACAGAAAGAAACACTAATTATAAAGAAAAATATATTTATTTAATTAAGATTCACTTACCCTTCCTTCTTCATCGTTTGGATCTTTAACCATCATTTTATTACTATGTAGTTCTTTTAGCTTCTCTGTAATAAAAATACAACAACCTCAGTTATAAAGAGTGCTTGCTACTAGTTAGATTTTCTACCTACATTAGTAGCATTAAACAGTTAAAGTGCCGTTAGGTAGTAATGTCATAATGTTAGCTTAGATAGATTTAACTACCTTATTATAATTGCTTTTAATTTTGATTTAATGAATAGGTTAATTGCCTATTGCATTAGTTTGCTTATTAGTTGTTTTGTGAAACTGCTTGATTTATAACTTCCTGTTAATTAAACTAAAAATAAAGGATAAAAATAAAGTCGTGAGGATTAATTGGTATACACGTGAATTAGCTTATATGAAAAACAGGATTAGTTTTAAAATACGTATGATAAATTAGCATAATAGTATAATATGACAGATGAATTTAATAAACAAACTAAACGTAAAGTTGGTATCGGGGAGGTTAAAGTTATCATCTGGAAATAAAAGTTAAACAGTCTGATCTTTGATTTTTATCAAAATATTATTTATTTTACGTCGCAGAGCCTAGTGGCAACTTTCGAACACAATATTATTGTATTGGGGAAATATATTTCACCTAATCATATATTTCTCTGAGCTTGCTGATATATTCGTAATTTACAACAAATTCCTAATTTTATTCCTATATAGCATGATCGTGATCATCTCCTTAGCGCGGTGGTATCGCGGCAGCTTACCAAGCGGGAGACCTGGGTTCGATGTTGTGAGGCGGGATTAATTTAGTTTTAGGATGCACCACTTCACACATCAGTCACAAAAAAGGCACTTCGTCTTTCCGCTGTCATCACCAGTGTTTGTTTACACTCAGATATTCTGTCATGGTGACCATAGATGAACAAGCACCTGCGTTACTCAATTGCAGCACGACGTGCCTCTTTAAATAAGGTGTGTATACAGCATAGCTCAAAAACGAATCAAATCTGATATTTAAGTTTAAAATGTCCTAAGGAATATTTTCAAGAAAGTTCCGCTGTCCCAAATTACCCTTTACATGGAAGCATTTTTGAACATTCGTTTTTTATCAAAAATAGCTAACGCCCTACACGAATATTAAAGTTATTTACATACAAATAAAGCATATAGCTTTGATTTTCTGGAAATAGCCTCCCAAGGCCTCTTCATTCTTAGTTGGTAAACCATAAGACATACACAAACACTTACAGCACAAAGATGTAGATCTCTTTAACCCTTTCTTGCCTGTTGGTACCTATAAGTTCCGCTTGTTTTAAGCGTAACTATACAAATAGGGTTGTACTCTAGGATTCATTTCATGTTATACTAACCTTCAACCATAAGCGACAAGTAATCAAGACTGTTTTTATTGTAGAAATTTATACAATTTTTTCCTAAAAGTGCATTGATCTTTAAATAAATAAAAGAGTAAAACCCACATAACTACAGCCAAATGTAACCCGATTTGCTTCCAAGCATCACACCAATTATTTTACTCGTCCTTTACCACAGTCACTGGGATTTGAACTTGCAACATTTGGTTTTGAATAGAACACCTGACGCTCATGGTCATTTGAACCACTTTTTCGGTAGTGCCTTTGGCAGGATTATGAAAACTGGTTTAGAAGAATTTATGCTATTAATTGTCAAGAAAAGCATTAATAATGCATCTGCATTTATTTTCATTTTAGTTTCTCTATTATTTTATATAATACTTTTATACGTTTGTTCCCATACATTTGTACTAGAACTGCACTTTTAAACTTAAATTAAAGGAAAAACAGCATATGCACTATACTGATGCAAGCAACTAAGGGTTAAAACACTCAATTAAGTCATATACATCTTTTTTGTAGAGTTAACCGTTTCCGAGATACTCCTCGTTTTTGGTTTCAATTTCAGACTACTAAACTTGTTCTTAAACGGGAAGGCATATAACCTTTCATCTATATGTGTTTACTGCTGGCCATGTAAAGAGTACCAAATGTAAAATTGTTCACATAACCACCAAAATTTTAAAGATATGACAATCGCTTTCAGTAGCGATAGTCTATTTCACAAAATAGTCTACCGTAAGGATAGTTTATTTGCAGAACAGCTAGAGAACGTCGTGTGAATGGAGCACATTAGATTAGATCATATCTATACAGAAATGAAATCCTTTTAAACTGTCTTGCCTGGCAATATTTAGCGCATACAATTATCTCCTAAAAGGTTAATATACCACATGAAACAAATTTTGATACTATAAAATATACAGAAGTTAAAGGTATACAAACTGATACATTTTCCATAAATTGAATATCCCGAAAAAATTTTAAGTGAACAGAATTTTGTGATTTACACCAAATATTGTAACCACATTTCTTACTAAACGCTTATCTCTTATATTATTTACACATTTTACATCAAATTACTATTTTGGTTTTAAAGGAGCTGCTTGATATTAATATTATGTCCAAATAACTTCATTGGTATTGAGTTTGTTCTTTTTATTCTTTCAATCAACATGATAATCCTTTCATACGAAGTTTGTAATGTTACGGAGAACTAACAAAAAATATCTTTATTAATTACGCATATGTACATTTGTATACATAGTTTAAAAATCTGATGTGTTACATTCACATAACTTTCTCTACATCTCTGCAACAAGTTATTGTTAAAAAGTTTATGCTTCTGTTTACTTCATGGTAATCGAGAAAAAAATAGCAGGATTATAGCTAGCTTCCTTGTAAGTAGAAGCGAAATAAGGGAGTATCACAGGTTAAAGTGATAGTCAAAAGCTGGTTGCTATGTGACTGAAATAGCTTTGTTTGTATGAACAGGAGTTGACAAATTCCTGTATGAGAAACTAAAAACAAGAAATACCTCAAAAACGATCAACTACACGAAAAAAAATGTATACAACATAAATTGTGTGTTTTAACGTGCTCTACACTTTTTGTGTTGTAAGTTTTTGTCCATCTCTTATACTTTAGCAGTTATGCAAAATTTTGTAAAATTCATCCAAAATATATGAGTCTGCAGAGGCTATTCCCAGAAAATGCAAGACATACATTTTATTTTGCAGGTAAATATGTTTAATATACGAAATTTTAATTAAAATTGTTACAGTCATTTTTAAGAAAAGCAAAATTTTCGAAAAAAGTTCCAAGTAAAGGGTAGTTTGTGGTGTGAGGATTTATCTCAAAATCTTCGTGTTGCAACCCTGGAAGATGGTAAACTTAAATACCAACTTTGGTATTTTACCGACTTTTCATTTTTGAGCTATCATGTTCATCACCGACACAGGGACACACGGACACACACACACACACGGAGCTTTTTCTGGAAATGATTTTCTTTGGATACAGGGGGCCCAAAACATATCTTTCCAGTGAAATCTCTGTATCGAATTTTTGAGTGGAGTGCAATACCTTTCCTACACACTATGTACATAGTACGTATAGAGAAAGTAAAAAAATCTGATGTGTTCCATTTACATGACGTTCTCTACATCTTTGCAACAAATTATTGTTAAAAAGCTTATGCTTCTATTTACTTCATGCAAATCGAGAAAAAAATTAGCAGAAACATTCTTATTACTTGCTTCATTGTAAGTAGAAGTGAAATAAGGGAGTACCATAGGTTAAAGTGATAATCAAAAGCTGGTTGCTATGTGTCTGAAGTTCCTTTTTTTGTATGGACAGGAGTTGACAAATTTCAGTATCAGAAAAGTATGTTTTTCAAAGCTGAAACCAATAAAAAGGAATATCTAAAATCGATCAACCACGAAAAAAAGGTATAGGACATAAATTGTGTGCTTTAACGTGCTCTACATTTTTTGTGTGGTAAGTGTTTGTCTATCTCTTACGGTTTTGCAAAATTCATTCAGAATAAAGAGGTCTTCAGAGACTATTCCCAGAAGATTCAAGATATACATTTCATTTGTCGGGTAAATATCTTTAATATATAGTATTTTAATCAAAATCGTTGGAGCCATTTTTGTAAATCAAAATTTTCGAAAAAATGTCCATGTAAAGGGTAGTTGGGGATGGGGACATTTCCTTGAAAATCTGCGTTTCGCATCCTTGGAAGACACCAAACCTAAATACCAAGTTTGGTATTTTACGGACTTTAGGTTTTTGAGCTTTGCAGCCCAAAGACACAAACACATACACATAGACAGTCACACACACGGACATTTTTCAAAAAATGTTTTTTTTATTCAGGGCATCTCAAAACTTGTATTTCCGATAAAAACTGGAAATAAAATTTTTGGGTGTATTACAATACCTTCTCTATACACTATGTAAATAGCACGTATAGAGAAAGTGAAAAAGTCTAAATTAGAAGAAGGATTTGTGTAATGATAGGTAAAGATAGTAGATATATTGACAAAATATTAAAAATAATGATGCAATGAAAAATACTGGGTTTTATCTTTTCAATCGACGTACTTTACATTTATAACATATTCGCAGGTGCTCTGGTTCTCATAATATGTCTCTCTCTCTCTCTCTCTCTCTCTCTCTCTCTCTCTCTGTATACATTTACAGTTCGCGTAATATGCGTTCTCCTTCAGGCAAAACACAGGCACAAATACAGTTTAGATTTATATGTGTGAAATATGTAAAATTATTTATAATATGGTGTAGAGATTTTCTTTCCAACAATGAATTTATCCTTGTCTCCCTGAAAACTGGAAACGGCACCGGAAACTGATGTTTGAAATTACCATTATCTTATTAGAAACAGTACACTAATTAAGCTATGCGCTTCCAACACACCTCTATATTTAATTCTGATAAGTATTCTATTTGAATGTGTACTGCTATTATACTTTATTGCATTGTAATATCACTTATACCTTTTAATTATAGATTATTCTAGTTCCACTGAATATTAATGCACAGATTATATACACATTTTTACTTTCTCTACACGTACTATGTACATGGTGTACCTCGAGGCGACACGTCCAGTTGCAGGTGAAAATTAAATCCTACAAAAATTTTCTGTTTCATAGCCATGGGCAATTTAAAATCTGTTTCCCTTTTAGCGTCACTTAACACGGATCTTGCACTTCCTTAATCTTTGACTTATTTATGGTTACATTTATTCGCGTCTGACTTTACTATAATAGGGTAGCGACTCGGTTCAGCGCATATTACGACGTACTAATTACGTGTTTTTGTATTGCCCACCTTTGTTTGGCTGCCTTCTGGTTTGCGACTGCCCGAGTCTATGTTTCTGGTCTGTTTATGACTGGCTGCCTGAGTCTATGTTTCTGTTCTGTTTATGACTGACTGCCTGAGTCTATGTTTCTGTTCTGTTTATGGCTGGCTGCCTGAGTCTATGTTTCTGTTCTGTTTATGGCTGGCTGCCTGAGTCTATGTTTCTGTTCTGTTTATGACTGGCTGCCTGAGTCTATGTTTCTGTTCGTTTATGACTGGCTGCCTGAGTCTATGTTTCTGGCCTATTTATGACTGGCTGCCTGAGTCTATGTTTCTGTTCTGTTTATGACTGGCTGCCTGAGTCTATGTTTCTGTTCTGTTTATGACTGGCTGCCTGAGTCTATGTTTCTGTTCTGTTTATGACTGGCTGCCTGAGTCTATGTTTCTGTTCTGTTTATGACTGGCTGCCTGAGTCTATGTTTCCGTTCTGTTTATGACTGGCTGCCTGAATCTATGTTTCTGTTCTGTTTATGACTGGCTGCCTGAGTCTATGTTTCTGTTCTGTTTATGACTGGCTGCCCGAGTCTTTGTTTCCGTTCTGTTTATGACTGACAGCCTAGTCTATATTTCTGTTCTGTTTATGACTGGCTGCCCGAGTCTATGTTTCTGTTCTGTTTATGACTGGCTGCCTGAGTCTATATTTCTGTTCTGTTTATGACTGGCTGCCTGAATCTATGTTTCTGTTCTGTTTATGACTGGCTGCCTGAGTCTATGTTTCTGTTCTGTTTATGACTGGCTGCCTGAATCTATGTTTCTGTTCTGTTTATGACTGGCTGCCCGAGTCTTTGTTTCCGTTCTGTTTATGACTGACAGCCTAGTCTATATTTCTGTTCTGTTTATGACTGGCTGCCCGAGTCTATGTTTCTGTTCTGTTTATAACTGGCTGCCTGAATCTATGTTTCTGTTCTGTTTATGACTGACTACCTGAGTCTATGTTTCTGTTCTGTTTATAACTGGCTGCCTGAATCTATGTTTCTGTTCTGTTTATGACTGACTGCCTCTATGTTTCTGTGCTGTTTATGACTGACTGGCCCGAACTTGGATGAAAACTCTACTTACGAGTATATAGGCAGCAACCCACGCTAATCTCGTCAGTTAGAAAAACTGATGCTGGGCGACGATTGGCGGACATTTTTGTTTAAATTTAAGTACTATTTCCTCATTGGCTCTACTGTAGCATCATGATGCCTTCTTCAACAGACTCTTATGCTTGGGGTGTAAGAACACGCCTTACTGTCGCTACACCAGATGTCCGAGAGTTACACCCTCCGAGAAAATTATATTTTGCCTATCTATATAGCTTTACCGAGAAACGATCTTAAATTATGTCGATGTTTATTCATCGATATAGCTCAAACTTAAAACAAATGTTCAGTATTATAATGGCTTTCCAATGGTATATTTACAGTGTTTCTGTTCAAAACATTACCGATTAATGTTGATATGGCTTTTGGTTTTTCATGAACTATTGCTTAATTATTGTTATTTAACTCTTTCTTTTTGCTCAATCTGATATATGGCCTCAAACTATAGAGAAGGTATTGTATTCCACTAAAAAGTTCGGTACAGAGATTTCACAGGAAATACATGCTCTGCTCCTGAATCCCAAAAAAAAACATTTGTGGAAAAAGTTCCATGAGTGTGTGTGTGCGCGCGCGTGTATGTATGTGTGTGTGGAGGGTGTGTGTCTGTCTCTATGTGGATAGCATAGCTCAAAAACGAAAAATCCGTTCTATAACAAACTTTGTATTTAAGTTTGATATCTTCAAGGATGCGATACAAAGATTTTCAAAAAATATCCCCTTACACCAATAAACCCTTTACCTGGCAAGATTTTGATTTTCTCAAAAATGGCTCTAACGATTTTGATTAAAATCTTTTATATCCAAGAAATTTAGATGACAAATAAAATGTATATTTTGAATTTTCTGGAAAAGTCTTTAAAGACCACTTTATTCTGAGTCATTTTATTAAATTTTGAATAACTGGTAAACCGCAAGAGATAGACAAAAATTTACTACTCAACAAATGTAGATTATGATAAAACACACAATTAATGCTATGTACATTTTTTTCGTGGAAATGGGATATTTCTTGCTATTGGTTTCAGCTTTAAAAGTCTTATACTTTTCTCGAACAGGAATTTGTCATCTCCTGTCGATACGAACAAAGCAATTTCAGTCACATAACAACCAGCTTTTGACTATCACTCTAACCTACGGTTGTCCCTTATTTCCCTTCTACTTACAAGGAAGCAAGTAATAAGACTATTTCTGCTATCTTTTTTTTTTTTTTTTTTTTTTTCGATTAGCATGAAGTAAATAGAAGCCTCAGCTTATTAGCAATAATTTTTGCAGCGATGCAGAGAAAGCCATGTGAATGAAACTCATCAAATATTTTTCATAAAATAGTCTATAACAAATAGATTCGTTGAAGGTTGCTTTTCGCACTATGAGATAACAGTTATGGAAAATGAGTAATTTCCGGTAAATAATGAATAGGTTAATGTAGCATTCAAAAAAGTGTGTTTATTTTTTGAGTTTTTCTATTCATTTTTCTACGTTCTATTCTTACAAAATGTATTCTTCAATTTACTTTTTTTTATTTTTTAAATTAAAGAATAATTTTTTGTGAATAAGTGAAAATGCATACTTTTTGTGTGATCTAAATGAATTTACAGAGTAAAAAAAATCTGGTGTGATACATTCACATGATTTTCTCTACATCTCTACCACATATTATTGTTCAAAAGATAATGCTTCCATTTACTTCATTCTAATCGAGAAAAAATTAGCAAAAATGGACTTAAATTTGCTTCCTTATAAGTACAAGCGAAAAAAGAAAGTACCATGGGTTAAAGTGATGGTCAAAAGTCGTTTGCTATGTGATAAAAGTTCCTTTGTTTGTAAGGACAGGAGTTGACAAATTCCCGTATGAGAAAATTATGTTTTTTAAGCTGAAACCAAAAACTAGGAATATCTAAAAAACGATCAACTCAACGAAAAAAATACCCATAACATAAATTGCGTGTTTTAGTGTGCTCTACATTTTTTTCATGCTAAGTTTTCGTCTATCGCTTACGGTTTAGCAGTTATTCAAACTTTTAAAATTCCATAAGAGTAAAGTAGTCCTCAGAGGCTATTCACAGAAAATTCAAGATAAACATATTATTTGTCAGGTAGATATCTTTAATATACGATATCTTAATCAAAATGGTTAGAGCCATTTTTGAGAGAATTAAAATTTTCGAAAAAATTTCCATGTAAAGGATAGTTGGGGGTGGGAGCATTTTCTTGAAAATCTTCCTGTCGCATCTTCGCAAAATACCAAACTTATACCAAGTTTGGTATTTAATGGTCTTTGCTTTCCACACACACATACACACACACGCGCGCGCACACACACACACTCATACACACACGGATGTTTTCCCATAAATGCTTTTTTGGATTCAGGGGGACCCAAAACATGTATTTCTGGTGAAAACTCAGTGTCGAATTTTTGGGTGCATTACGATACTTTCTCTATATACTATGTAGCACATAGAACGTGTAGAGAAAGTAACAACTAAAGATATATTAAGGATTAAATTATAACATCACTTTGATGTTATATTCTAGGTGTAGAAAAATATTGTAAGCTTTTGCTATGTATAACAAATCTTTTTCTTTGCTCTGAAAACAAGGATGAAAGCTTTACGAAGAAAATGGAACGCTAAAGTGAGTAAATGAATAAATAAGTCCTGAGGTGTTCCATTCACATAACATTCTCTACACCTCGGTAATAAATTACTGTTTAAGAGTTTTTGTTTCATGCTAATAAGATAAACATTAGCCAAAATGGTTCCTTTATTTGCTTCTTTGGCAGTAGAAGGGACATGAGGGAATACACTAGCCTAAAGGGATAGTCAAATCTTTTAAAAACACGTGATTGAAAACCAATTATTTGCTTAAAGGAGTTGAAAGTTTCCGTATGTGAAACGTTTTAGGTGTATTAAAACTGAAACTAATGACAAAAGAAATGGTCAAATGCATGAAAAAATGTATATGGCATATGTTGCGTGTTTTAACTAGATATATATTTATGTTGTAGTAGTTTTTTCCAATCTGTTACTATTTTCCAGTTACACAAAGGTAATCCACAATAAGAGGTCCTCAGATGCTATTCCTATAAAATTCAAGATATATATTTATTGGCCATATAAATATTTTATTATACAGTGTTCTAATCAACATCGCTAGAGCCATTTTGAGAAAATGTCAAAATTTTCTATTTTTTTCCCATGTAAATGATAGTTTGGGATGAGGAGATTTTTCTCAAATCTTCATGTTGTATCCCTGTAAGATACCAACTTTGTTGCTTTAAGGATTTTTCATTTTTGAGTTGTTGTGTTTATTGACATATCAACATGCTGACACACGGACACACACGAACCTTTTTCTATTTTTTTCTTTTTTTGATACAGGGTCACTAAAGCGTGTATTTCACTTAAAATCTCGACATCAAAATTTTCGTTTAAATAAAGACAAAATGTAAAATAAATTCAAAACTTACCATCAGACATTTTAAGTTCATCTTGGCACTTCATCACTGCATCCTTAGCGGCTGCTTCATCAGGGTCTTCAGCCTCAAGAGATGAAACAAGTAAATTATTAGGAGCATAACACATAAATAGAGCACCTTATAGACATCATAATTATTGGTTCTTAAAACACCAAAGACATTAAGTACTACTGACTGGACAATACTGAAAGGAACCCAGTAAAGAATGATATGCAATTGTGTTGCATCAGCCCTAAAATTGCAGTTTAAACTCAGAAATTACTTAAATTGTTGAAGTTGTCAAACATGCTACAAATGACTTTTATCACATAGAATTGGAAGCCCAACGTTACTGTCATTTTTATTTGCCAGTTGTAAAACTAGAATTATGAAGAACTTATAATATCTTCATCTAACATGATAATTCATCTTAAGAAATATGTTGATATAAATGTCTGTTTAACCAAACTAAGGGGTAAAAATGGTATTTGTTTAATGTTTACCAATCGTGGATGGTCATTTCTAACTCCTATAAGTTTATAAAATGGCATTCATTAAAACAACTCTTCTTTAAATAGTTCAGTTATTCTTTGCTTAGTTCCTCACTATTCCACTGCATATCTATATTTAAATATAGAATAAATAATTATTTTAATTTATTCAAATATTACAGGATAACTATTTTTCCCGAAGAGCTATGTTTTGTGAAGATTTCTTGTTTATTTCGAAGGACTGTATTAGAGCAACGAATCCATTAATAATAAAAAAAAATCTTATGTGTTTCATTTACATGACTTTCTCTACATCTCTGCAACAAATTATTGTTAAAAATCTTATGTTTCTATTTACTTCATGCTAATTGAAAAAAAATTAGTATAAATATTATTATTACTTGCTTCCCTGTAAGTAGAAGCGAAATAAGCGAGTACCATAGATTTAAGTGATAGTCAAAATCTGGTTGATTTGTGACTGAAGTTCCTTTATTTGTATGGATACAAGTTGACAAATTTCTGTATGAGAAAAGTACAAGTTTTTCAAAGCTGAAACCAATAAGAAGGAATATCTCAAAAACGAACAATTCCTCGAAAAAAAATTATAACATAAATCTTGTGTTTTAATGTGTTCTACATTTTCTGTGTGATAAGTTTTTGTCCATCTCTTACGGTTTAGCAGTTATGCAAAATTCCGTAAAATTCATCCAGAGTAATGTAGTCCTCAGAGGCTATACCCAGAAAATTTAAGATGTACATTTTATTTGTCTTTAATATATGGCACTTTAATAAATATCGTAAGAGCTATGTTTGAGCAAATCAAAATTTTAGAAAAAAGTTCCATGAAAAGGGTAGTTGGAGGCGGGGGGGGGGGATTTTCTTGAGAATATTCGTGTCGCATCCTTGGAATATACCGAACCTAAATACCAAGTTTGGTTTTTAACGGTCTTTTCGTGTTTGAGCTATGCTGCCCACAGATATACACACACACACACACACACACACACAGACTGATAGACAAACAGACACACACACACACAGACATGTTTCTAAAAATCTTTTTTTTTTTTTTTTTTTTTGGATTCAGGGGGCCTCAAAAGTTGTATTTCTGGTGAAATTGGTATCGAATTTTTGGGTCTATTACAATGCCTTCTCTCTATCAACGGTTCCCAACCGGTGTGCCCCGGCACCCTAGGGTGCCGTGTGATAGGCTAAGGGGTGCCGCGAGATATTGAGATAAACAAAAAAAAAATACCTTCTACTGAAGCCTTAAGTTTTGTAAGGTCTTGAAATAAAATAAGTCAAATCAATTACTCTCATGCACGGCAGATGGTGATAGTGGTCGATTCATTTCAATAATTCAGTTATACTAGTATCCCACAGATGGCATTACAGCTATACCCTGCCGAACATTCCCGAGACTTCAACAGATGAATATATAAAAGTGTACGCCGCTTGGCGCTTTCAGTTGTCTTCCTCGCGTTGATTCACAGTGTTTAGCTATGGATAAGTTCATTGTTAAACGTAAACGCCAGGACAGTGAAAGTGAACAGTCGGCTCCTACTGCTTGCTTTAAGAAGCCAAATCTTACAGTTTCTCCCGGACCGTCGAATTACCACATTAAGAAGACAAACGAAAGAAAAGAACATACCAGGACAGTTACTTAGCGTATGGATTTAAGTGGAATAACAACGAGGAAAACCCTATCCATGTATGTTTAGTTTGTGGCGAAACACTTAGCAACGAGGCCATGGTACCTAGCAAACTGAAGCGGCATCTTACAACAAAGCATCTTAGTGTGTCACAGAAAAGTGTAATGTATTTTTCACATATATTAGAAGGGGAGAAGAAAACAGCTGTGCGAATGGTAAAGAGAATGACCATAGGTGATACTGCTCTTGAAGCCTCATTTAAAGTAGTAGAACTGGTAGCTAAGAAAAAGAAACCTCATACTCTTGGAGAGGAAATCATTGGCCCTGCATGTCAAGCTATAGTTTTAACAATACTTGGCGAAGGAGCAGCTAATCAAATTTCGAAAGTTCCTCTGTCCAACAACACAATCAGCTGCAGGATATCTGAAATGTCATGCAATATCAACGAACAAGTCACGGAGAAAATAAAAACTTATAGAACATTTGCTTTGCAAGTAGATGAGAATCTCGATATTGGTGACAAACCGCAACTTCTTGGTTTTATCAGATATATTGATGAAAAAGATATTAGTGAACAGTTTCTGTTCTGTAGACCGCTGGAGACTACAACCACAGGCCATGATATTTTCGTTTCTATTAATTCCTATCTCAATGACCATGATCTTTCATGGAAAAACTGTTGTGGTATATGTACAGATGGTGCACCATCTATGTCTGGGAAAATTAAAGGTTTTACTGCCAGAGCTCTCAATGAAAATCCATCCATTATTATAACTCACTGTTTTCTGCATAGAGAGGCATTAGTCGTGAAAGCGTGTAATGAAGATTTTGCTGAAGTGTTTAACCAAGTTGTGAAAATGGTGAACTATATGAAGTCTCGACCTTTAAAGTGCAGAATTTTTGAACAGTTATGTCGCGCAACGGATGCAGCTCATACCTCTTTGTTACTTCACACAGCAGTAAGGTGGTTGTCGCGGGGTCGTGTATTGAACCGGTTTCTCGAACTTAAAGAACAGCTAAAAACTTTTTTTAAGGATGAAAATCAAGACACATTTCATGAGCTCTTACTAAGTGATTCTTGGTGTTTTGAACTGTCGTATCTGGCAGATATTTTTCATAAGCTGAATGAACGGAATGTTTCGATGCAGGGTCGACATGAAACAATAATTTCCTCAACCAATAAAATGAAAGGTTTTAAACGAAAATTTAGTTCTTGGAAGTCTGCAGTTCAAAAAGGAGATTTGTCGAACTTTCCATCTCTTCTTAATGTGGCAGGAGATAAAGATCTGGGTAAGCTGAAAGACCGCATTTGTGATCACTTATCAAGATTGCAAGATGCAATAGATGCGTACTTTCCAAATATTTCCACTACGAATCTCGACTGGGTTGTCTCACCATTTGATTTCGTAGATAGTGCAGAGGAAATAGACTTCACTGCTTGCGAACGAGATGAATATATTGATCTTTGCGCTGATTCCACACTCAAAGGTAAGTTCACCAAGAGTGAGGCGTCGGTGGCTAGTTTTTGGCTTCAACGGAGAGAGGAGTACCCTAAGCTAATGAAGAAAGCAATTAACGCACTTTTGCCCTTTTCAACATCCTATCTATGCGAGCAAGCCTTCTCTGCTATGGTGACAATAAAATGCAAAGCAAGAAATAGACTGAATAACCCTGAGGATGATTTGCGTGTTTTACTGTCAGCTGTAAGACCCGACATCACATATCTGTGCTCTAAGCATCAATCACAAGTTTCACATTAATCATTAATCGAACAAAATTTATTGATGTATTTTTACTCAGTGATTGTAGTAAAGTTTACTGTATTATGTTATGGTGTACGTTATTATTATATAATATTTCAATAAATTAACATATTAAGCTTAATTTTCTTTTAATTCAAGGAAGGGTGCCCCTATTGTTTAATGTTATTCCCAAGGGTGCGGTGAACTTCAAAAGGTTGGGAAACACTGCTCTATACACTATGTACATAGAACGTGTAGAGAAAGTAAAATCTACTCTTTTTTTATGATTACTTTGGATTTTTAGTGTATACTCAGAAACTGCGCGGGATAACCCACGCGGTTTTGTCTGGGGCCCGTAATCAGGAGGTCATGGGCCAGTCTCTCTGACCTATGTTATTTTTTTTTTTTTCTGGGAGTTTCCCTAGGTCGCTAGGGAATGCTGGGTAGATACTTTCCATCCCCTGAATTTTCCGGTCCATTACCTGTTCTCATTTCCTAATCATCTCTCTTTCAGGGTTGAAGGACCAAATGGAGGGTAGCGACAGGTTGGTGGAGTGCCCAAGGTCATCTGACATCGTCGGGAACACTTGGTAGCAGCTCGCCTTCGGGTTTGGAGTTGTCTCTGGTGTCTGCCGTGGGGCTCGGGGACCGTGAGCAGGGTGTTCCAACTATTGCGTTAGGAACGCCGTCCATGCTTGCGCCCGTTTTCATCCGGATCTGGTCGTTCTTTAAGTCTCTCCCCTCACCCCACCCTCCCAAAGGTCACATGAGTCAAAGCCCGTTGCCCTGCACCAGCGTCCTCATCCTTTCATATACACAGAACATAACACACACATCTTTTTAACGTGCTGTGTTAAAGTGTTGTTACTGTGATAGCAACGAACCATTCGACAAGCCGGAAAAACGAGGCATGTTCGGAAGGTAAGTCCTATTTCGTTGTACAGTCATGGAAAACATGATTGAGCGCTGTAACCTTTCAAAGTATCGCTTCGGCCTCACGGAAGCACACGAAGTTACACAAACTGGGTTTACACGTGCACGTGTACTATGCTAGAAAACATGCTTTTATACAGCGAGGTAAGACGTAGTTTATTGCTTTGTAATATAAAATAGCAACCAGAGAACAAAAAAGAATTATTTTTCGCTAAAATGCACAGAAACACTAAAAAATAAGCCAAACCTTTGTATTGCGCTATCCGCTACAGTTCTTTATAGATAGGGAAAAGAATACTCAGAGTAGAAATGGCTCAGTCCTAACGTGTTCCGTTTGAAACTCAATGTGATAGCGTAGGTTCATGAACAGTAACACGCATACTTTTTTTTTATTATTTTGTTTTTAGTTCACATTAGTAATCTTTACAACCGATGTACATTACGTTATATAAATTATTCACTCTGTGAAATGTGAAATCTCTTATTTGCTAGAAAACAAAGAAAAACACTGCAACCTGATCTTCGGTTACTTTTAAATGCAACAAAGGGCTAATAAAACAAGATAAAATAAATTCTAATAATTTATGTGGTCCCCATTATTTGCTATCACTGCATGGAATCCACTAGAGTTTGAAAATAATTAATGTCTTCTGCTAGTGAATCCCAAGTGTCTGTCATGGCACACCAGAGCCGTGTAACATTACTAATTTGAGACCTCGAGAAAGCATCTGCTTTACTTTCGTTCAAACATGTTCAATTGGGTTGAGATCTGCTGACTTTGTAGGCCACGGTATGTGTTCTAAGATATTCCTGTGCTCTGAAAACCACTTTTGAACTTTGGCCGACTTGTGGACTGAATGATTATCCTGTTAGAATTTAATAATACCGTTAGGATAATGCTCTGGGGCAGATGGAAACAGAACATGTTCTAGAATTTCAGAATAGGTTTCCTTATTCAGCTTTCCATGATCACTTTCCAGCATACCTGCACCTTCCCGAAATATCCATGCCCAAGCACTAACGCTCGTTCGACCACTCCTTGCAGCTATTGCAACATTTATCAAGGAAATTCTGCAGGAGAAAAATGAGTATGGCAAAATAATGATTTCAAATGAAAATTGAAATAACTCAAACTGAAGTAATTAAACAGTAAAAATGAACACCATGATGTCATCGTCTCTCAAAGTAATGGCTCCAACAGTTCCAAGAGAGTAATTATATATAACGGGAAGTAGGGCTTTTTAGTTGTTGAAAATCCAAATCCCACACAGTATGGTTGTCTTTGAAAGATTTTCGCCTACTATAAAAAAAACACTTCTTGCATGAGTGGCCAAATAACGCATATCATATCGAGTACCACTAGGCTACAAACTCAGTCGAATTGACATCTGCAGTAGAAAGTAGCTTCGTCGGAGAAAACTACTTCGCTCCAATCAAAGTTCTCGTACTGTACAGTGAATGCCAGTCTGTTAATTTTGTGGGCTTCAGTTAGCACTTAAATTTGACCAACACAGAAAGAAACACAATTACGATAAAGGGATCAAACTTATCAACAACAGTTGTAAACTTAATATATACATAATATATATCTGCATATTATCTAATACTCAAACTATAACTAATATAGAGAAAACTCTGTATTATTATAAATTAAGAATGTGAAATATAAAATATAATAGAAGCAACATAAATGGGGGAGAAAAATGTATGTGGTTGCAAAGGTTTGAACGTAGATTCGGCAATTTCCAAAGCGATTGCGTTACTTCTGAGCTATGTTTGAGTGGGCTTAAAGGGAGCTCCTGCCAAATTCATATATACCCTGTAATACTAGTCTGGTTCTTATGATAACGTGATTCATTTATCGTATTCAGGGTACTTCATGGCTTCTGAACCAGCTCATTTGTTATTTCAGTTGATTGGGAATTGATTGCTCCACCTATATGTATAACTAACCAATGTGTACAGCATCAGCTAGAAACACTTTTGGATTTGTCTACTAATTGGCTAATGAAGAATGGGTAGCATGGCATTGTTGTCGAATTCTTTATCAGGAACCAATACAAATGCGAGACACGCTGCAGGACACAACCTGTTAATTTGTTCGACAGGCGATAAGTATGTCGCAGACACTGTTAAGTAAGTCTGGCTGCATACTGGAAATAGTGACCAGTGTAAACCTCGCTGCGATATGACTATACCACCACCGCAACATTTGTGTCGCAGTTCCACGCATGCGCACACGTCTTTCTGGTTCAGTATCTGTCCAGTGACGCTTTACAAAGGGATTGCCTTGGTTTACAGTTGTCAGTGATTGTTCAAAATGTTTAAAACAATTTCTGATCCCGCCGATTGTGAAGTGAATTCCGTAATACTGGTTTTGAACGCAAGAAATATTAAGGCAGCTGAAATTCATCGGCAACTTGTAAATATTTACGGTGAAAATTTAATGACAAATGGAATGGTGAGAAAGTAGATTAGGTAATTCAATAAAGGATGACCCTATGCTCACGACGGAGCACGGAATGGGCGCCCTTCTATTGTCACTGATGGTTGGGTTGAACAAGTGAATGAAGCAATATGAGAAAACAGGCGGTTCACAATATAAATGCTTTGTGATATGTTTCCACAAAATAGGATATTCAGTAGTGGCTGCCTTGATTGGTGGCAGCTTTCTTTGAAGAGGGTATACAAAAGTTGATTCCGCAAAGACAAATGCCTGTACTATGTAGAAAACAGGAAAAGGAATACTCTCTAAACACAAATAAATATTTTTGTGAAAACAATTAATATAACTTTACGTAACTGGTACTTACTTTTGGACACACCTGAGAAAAAGTCAAGAGGATAGCTCTCTCTCCCTGCGTAAACACTAAAAGCGCTTTCTAGAGACATCAGGAATGTGATGAGAGGTTCTTTCTCTCCGTCTACCGAACATTTTAGATTTCAGGAAAAATGATATAAGCAAGCTTGTTTTCCAGTATCCCATTAGTGAATAAGTAAGTCTGTTAGTGGGAGAGTTGCAATTAGTACGTTTCATAACATAACAACAATTCAGTGCATTCTTTGGGCGAGGCTCTACGATAGTCATGATTTGCAATGGGTGCTGCTATTTCGCACGTCTTTCATTACGTCGGTGCGCCGCGAAGCAGCTGACAACTAAGTAAAGTAACAGTACAAGTTGAACCAGATCACAACAGTAATGTAACAGTGAGAACTTTGTGAAGCGTCAGTGGAAACTTGAGATGTGACTTTACAACACTTTTTTTAAAATTAATACATTTTCATAATTTACTAATACGTTACTTGGATCACACAGTTTATCTCTCGCACCCAAGTTTTTAATTTGAACTTATGGAAGACGTTCAATAACTTTTTTAGAAAAAGATAGAGAAATAAATTATTTTTGGTATATTGTTTTTTAATTTTGAAAATAATCTCATTTTATTTCGATACACCTTACCCAGCGTTTCTCCAACGTGTTAAGTCTTCCAAAAAGTACGAAATCGGAAGGTCCTCAAAATAGGTATTTGTTTCGGAGATGACGTGAATGGTTTTCCGTCGAGCCACTTTTTAAGTTTGGAAATAGAAAAAAGTTACTGGGGGTCAAATCTGGTGAATATGGTGGATGTTATAGTAATTTGAACCTTGATTCTTAAACTGAGGCGTTTCTTTTAATATCATATCGCAGTGCAATTTATAAGTTTACAAGAATATTTCAGATTAGTCTTTTTTTATGGTCACACTCAAGTCACTTAAGCTGTTATAATTCCCAGTAAATCTAATTCCTATATTCTAGCTTGCTATGCGGGCATTTTCATAATGATGTTACATAAGAGCTTGCAATGCTTGTGAATGCAATTCTTGCTAGATGATTTAGCTAAAGTGATCTAAATGTTATGTGAAGTAGCAGTAACTTTTTAGGTTACCTAGTCTATGTAGTTTAAAGTTAGTCTTGCTCGGCGGACACATTCAGTTATCTGCGATTTTACATCTCTGAATTTGGTATCGTGTTATGCTTAGGATTTTTTAGGTTAAGTATTAAGGGTAAACCAGTTTAGCTTTTCGCTTACATATTAAGTTATTTCCCTTTGCTTATATACCTCAGATTTAGTTGAAATTGTTTTCTGTCACGTTGGGAAGTGGATGTAATTTGGATTAGTTAGTTTAAAAGTCACAGCCTGACTACCGATCCATTTACTCTACCACATCGGTCACAAGCGCAATCCCAAGACTTTGGATACTTTAGATTAACTCCTAGTATACTGGTATGTTGTTTACAAGCGAGCAGGTGGGGGAGAGCCAGGAGTCCCGTGCGCTACTGAGTTTGTGCTATAGATATAGGTGGATTCAGAAGTGAATATACAGTTCTGTAGTAAATTTAGGGTTTTATAAATTTAATTTAAAAATAATAAATATGTTCCATAGTCGATGAAATAATTAATTTAATATGTGATTTAAATGCGCGGACAACTAATGCAATTAACTACAATACATTTCCTCATGTATCAAAAGAAAAGGAATAAGTTGTACATATATTGGTCACTTGTTTAGAGTGAATGACTTAGTACTTCATGAACAAAAACACCAAGTGGGACAGTTTTACCTGTATTGTACAGGGATATTGCATGTAATACATTCCGAAGTCGTAAAGCGTACTTGCGGATAAATTAAAAAAACGGGATTTTACCTTAATTCTATATAAAATTTTAATTTTCTTAACACCAGTTCGAAGTACACGCAACCTCTAAATACCGGCATTCGAATTACCGAGGTTGTACTGTAATACCGTGTAATACCAAAACGCATTGTATAAAACTCCATTTGTCATAGCGTAATATGTAAAATCTACGCCATCTGCACATAGTGGCGAATTTGCGAACTAGAATTTCCCACATCAATAACCACTGCAAAGGTGGTCGGTCCAGTGCTAGTATGACGTCATGTAAACGGAAAATCCCTAACTTAACGATTGCCATTGTGCATAACCATCAGGTGACATAATCATTATTAGACCTCTGAAGCTTCTAATGACAAATTTTCTTGAGACACTTTCTGCGCTGCTACTTAACATGTCGCGTATTGTACCTGTTGGGAGGATTATGTAGAAACATCCAATAAGCTCGCTAGTATCTGAACTTCTGAATGTATCAACATCATCAGCCACTAGGTCTACCCATAGGCAAACTTACACATAAACCAGAGACGACCGAAAAGCTGGAATGGTTTAATTGCAATGAAATCCCTGATATAAAGATGACTATGGAAATTCAACAAAACCAGTTAAGATTTAGCATCAAAAATGTTCTGGTAAAGAGATCGATTATTCTTGGGAACTGTCAAAACTCTTAGTAACAAATCTGTTGTGTTCCATTCACATGACTTCTCTATATCTCAGCAACAAATTATTGTTAAAAAATGTATGCTTCTATTTACTTCATATTAGTCGAGAAAATATCAACAGAAATAGTTCTATTACTTGCTTCCTTGTAAGTAGAAGCGAAATAAAGCAGTACAAATGGTTAAAGTGATAGTCAAAAGTTGGTTGCTATGTGACTGAAGTTCCTTTGTTTGTATGGACAGGGATTGTTAAATTCCTGTATGTGAAGAGTATATTTTCTAAAGCTGAAATCAAAACGAGGAGTATCTCAAAAACGACCATTTTCGAAATTTTGGATTTTATCAATAATGGCTAAACATTTTTATTAAGCTGTTTTGTGTTTAAGATTCCATATGACAATAATCATAAAAATTGAACTTTTGATAATATCCTCTGATCATTTAGAAGAATAATATAATTTTGTATTACAACTTAACTGTAAGAATTATACAAATACTGCTACAAAAATATATCTTCATTACACACAAACTTCAAATAGCTTTATGCATTACTAACAACATACGAAAGCTGATATAGTTAGAATTTTGTGTCGTATTTGGTTATTGTTTCTCATATCGCTTTAAAAAAATAAAAATATAGAGAGTAGAGAGAAAAATAAGCCTTCGTAAAAGAGCTTCAGAAACTATATAAAATAAATATTAGTTGATAGTGGAAGTTATTTTGTTTTAAATTTTTCATTATTTATTATATATCTTTTCTTATTTTCATTGCACAGCCCTCTTTAAGAGACGCTGGAAGTGAAGTTTTGAGTTTCGTCAGTCAAAGAGTCTAAAATTGCTTTTTTTATAGCAAATGATTGTTGAAACTTTTGGGCATTCATGGAGAACCAACTATCCCCGCTATTTCGGGTTCTACACCCATTTAAAGATAATACGATATATAGATATCCTATTAAATTGTTTTATAAAGCAGCGTTTTTCTCAAAACTACATTTCCACTTTTTAAAAATGTTCTGATTATATTTTACTCTCCCGTTAGGAAGATCTAATCAGTGATTTCAAAATAATTATTTAATCTTATTTAATTGCTTTTAGTATCTATTGTAATATTACAGGCAAATCCTATCATGAATATTCATTTTTTTAAAAATATTCTCAAAAATAATTACTTTTATAAATTAATTATTTAACCTTTCCCAATATATATATATATATATATATATACATACATATTATAATTCAGTAATCTCATATACTCAAATATATATAAAGCTTTTTTGTATGTTCAAAACTCAAATTCAAAAACTTCTAATCAATTTTATTAAATTTTGAGGTACTTGAAACATTTTATCTATGCAACATATATAGATAATACAAAGTATTATATAATTTATATATTGCTAAACATTTCTCCAATTTGAATGAAATTTGATATTCATATTAACATAACACCAATGTAACTACAGCAATATTTTAATAAAAAATCATAACAAATATAGAAATTTGATATTTCACTCAATGTTTCCTCTAACACCTATGCGGGGGCTATGAATTTGAAAAATGCGTAATAGTGTTATTTCTCAGTGAACTGTAGTTTTTATTCTCAATCTTGACTTTAGCCATTTTTGCCATGAACCTAACTCACAATCACTTCAACTTGCAAACATTTAGGCAGCGCGCGAGAACCCGAGTAGCTAAGAGGGTTTATGATGGGAAATAGACCAAGCCTTCGAGGATTAAGTCGCCTGAAAAACTAAATAATGGATTATCTTATTCGTTACTGAACTTTTGTGGGCCTCTTATTGGTTATACTACTATCTGACTCTCTCTGTTAGACTTCGGTAGGTAATGAGGTGAGATAGCAACTTTAAGATTTTAATTTTATTAAATATCGGATCTTTCAAAAGTCACTTCAAACTTTGAACCGTTATAAATATAATATAATTGAGATAGGAAAACAAAAACAAATGATGTAGCATACTCGGCAAATAAAGGGGTTATATATAACAGTGGAAAGATGCCCTCCATTCTCCTGTTCATTATAAACCATTCTCTCCATGCTTAGCATTTTTCAGATGATATCTGGGAATATTAACAATGCGAGATAGATCTTTTAGTTGTTAGCGCATCAGAAGAAATCGTTCTTTAAGGTAACCCAAAAGCCAAAAGTTAGTCGGATTGAGATCTAGAGATAGCAGCGCCCATTTTTTAAGCTTTACGAATGGACCTGCTCTTAAATTATTGAAGTCCTAAATTTCCTCAGACTTTCAGGAAAATTCCTATTTCTTTTACAAATATCATTTAATCGGCTATATTGTATCATTTAGTGATAGAGGCATGATTATATTACAAATTCTTCAGAATTTCCAATCTATAGGATAGAGATATTATTAAATAATGCTTTAGCATTCAGGAGAAAAGTAAATGGGAATCGTCATGGCCAGTAAAAATGCAGGACATTATGGAAAAGATGGGCATGGGAAGTTCATGGCTAAATGCAGAATACAACGAACGTGGCTTTTGCAAAATAGTAGAATCAAGCCCGGAGGATATTGATAAACAAGATATTTTAATAGTGTAAAGGAGACAATATACTTGAGGATATACAACGATTATAAGTAGTCTGGGAGAGGAAAAAAATGCAATAAACTAGAGAGAGAAGGATTTACATGGGCGAGAACAGGGGTTAAACCCTTGAAAGGCATAAGTCATAATGAAGATCTAAAATAAATGTCCAATCTGCGAAGAAAATGATGAAGATTTTCATCATAATTAAACACAGATATGGAGAGATCAAATTTTCCAACAAAAATGAAATAAAATATATGGGGAAAAAGCAATCAGTAGGGTTCTGTCCGTAAAAGGAAAAAAAAAATATAGAAAATATATAGAAAATGCCTTATGTAAGGTTAGAGAGAAATGGATGAAAACGTGCAACAAGATGGAAGAGGAAAAAGATTAGAAAATAAGAAAAAAAGGCGAAAGAATAGTTGCATGGTGTAGGACAAGATGCATTATACATATGTAGCCGTTGTGTTTAGGTGTATGGTAGTCCAAGGAAAAAATAAAAATAGCAAATCAAAGAAAGGTACAAGAAAAATGTAAGAATATATGTACAGTAATATGGTTAGTAAAGATATCATTCATTCAATACAAATTCTTATAGCAGTATGCATAACATTACTATAGTTTTATTCAACAAAACTGTACCCTGTGGTAACGGAGAAATGCCAAACAAACAAAAACAAAGGAAACTAAACCCTATTTATTGCCTAGTATGCGGCTTTCTTTTGTTTTTATCCTATCTCAAATAGTTAATATTTAGCGGTTTAAAGTTTGGAGCAGCTTTTTAATGACCCTATATATTGATTAAACTTGAAGGGAATATTTTGTTTACCAGAGTTGCAAAGTTTTGTTATCACTTTTGTTTTTATTCTATTTTTGTGAGATGAACCTTTTCAAGAATATATTTAATGCTTTAAAAGTAAACTGAAATCTAGTTCAATTCTCTCTCCAACATAGAGTCGAACTCCGGACTTATAAGTTGATTTTTAGCCTTCTTTTTGTTTAATTTATGAAGTTAAATTTTATATTAACAACGAAAGTGTTCAGTTCCAGTTTAAAATTAGTTCAATTATATAACCACATTTTGTGAACTCACAATTATATTAGTTGCAGAATTTTTATTTTCTGTATACGTACTATGTACATAGTGTATAGAGGTGTTCCACTCCACCCAAAAAGTCGATTCCGAGATTACACCGGAAATATATGTTTTAGGCTCCTCTGTATCCAAAAAAAGCATTTTCAGAAAAAGGTCCGCGTGTGTGTGGCCGTGTTTCCGTATGGCTGTGAACACGATAGCACAAAAACGAAAAGTCGAAAAATACCAAGCTTGGTATTTAAATTTGGTATCTTCCAGGAATGCGACACAAATATTTTGAGAAAAATCCCCCCGCACTAAATTACCCTTTACATGGAACTTTTTTCCAAAGGTTTTATTTTTAAAAAATGGCGATTTTGATTAGCGTATCGTATATTACAGATATTTAAATGACAAATAAGATGCATATCTTGAATTTTCTAGGAATAACCTCTTAAGGCTACTTTAATCTGAATGAATTTTACGAAAGTTTGCATAACTGCTAAACTCTAAGTGATGGATAAAAACTTACCACACAAAAATGTAGAGCACGTTAAAATACACAATTTATGTCCGGTACATTTTTTCCTGGAGTTGATCGCTTTTTAGATATTCCTTGCTTTTGGTTTCAGCTTAGAAAGTCTTACACTTTTCTCACACAGGAATTTTTCAACTCCTGTCCCTACAAACAAAGAAACTTCAGTCACATAGCAACCAGCTTTTGACCATCACTTTGACCTATGGTACTTCCTTATTTTCCTTCTGCTTACAAGGAAGCAAGTAATAAGACTATTTCTGCTAATTTTTGTTCTCGATTAAAAAAAAATGGAAATGGCGTGTTATTTATGGTCGCTCTTTAACTGCTTTGGTTCTCAGCGTCCCATTCTATATTGGGCGTGAAAGATCGCTTAATTTTGCTCAGAGGCCTCTCTTAGCAGGCTTGAGGTTCCTTTACGTGCCGTAAATCTACGACACGAGACCCACGGCTTTACTTCCCTTCCGAAGGAAGCCATGCTAAGGATTTTTACGCCCGAAAAAATCCATCGTCCTCCGCCGGGTTTGAACCCCGACCTTGGGTATATGAATTGTTCTCGATTAGCATGAAGTAGATAGAAGCATAAGCTTTTTAACAATAATTTGTTGCAGAGATGTAGAGAAAGTCATGTGATTGTAAGACATCAGATGTTTTAAATTTCCTTTATTTTCTGGTGTAAATGGAGATTCAACATGCAGAGCACACTATATAGGTAGCTTACCGCTATAGCGGAGAAGGTGTAGCACAAAGCTATTACCACACAGACGAGCTTGAACATTTCTCTTGCATACTGGCTAACATGGGCGTTGCAGTCGCTTATATTGTGCAGATGAACACGGTTGACCGCTTCTGCCCACATTGCAGTCATTATTTCGTGCAGGGAACATTAATCATCAGAACTCAGAGGAAGAGCCGGTCACCTGACGGAAGCTCACCCGTAATAATCTTATTAAGTTTTTATCAAAACAAGTGACGTCAGCGTAAAAATAAACTTTCTGAGGGTCAAACTTTATGGCAGAAATAATTAGCTTTTGGTACTGGAAGCAACAGGCCGTGTCAATATCAACAGTGTCAGCGTTACATCACAGGAAAGTTTCTAAATGTGGGAATAAGGGATGGACGCAGATAGGCACACAACAAAATAACAGGCATTACGCCTCGGATAATTTGTGACCTTGGAACAAACACAAACATAATTTGCCTATGCATCTGCAAACAACGTTCACCATGTCGAGATCCTAAGGTTACAACAGGCAGATTAGAAGAGTGTTAAACATCTTATGTGCTACTCCTCATTATTTTCTATTCGCCTTCTCTACTTACTATATAAGTACATTGTACATGCCTACTAGAGAAAGTAAAAACATATAGCGACTAGTTACTTAAAAATACCTATATGTATTGAAAAGTAAAATAAGTACACAAGCAATTCCTCGGAAATGGCACAAGTTGCACAGTTTGCGAGATCTTCCTCTTTTGTGCAGGAAAATGTGTCTATTTCGTTTGGTTTCCCAGTTATACAGATAGTTCTGAATAAATAGGATTTCAGAGACTAATTCTAGAAAATAGAATATATATATCTTAAAATATTCCTTAAAGACATTTGTGTGAAAATTAAATACTATGAACATTTTAAGCAAAAATACATTTATGGACAGAATACATCAAACAAGTGAAAAGGCAAAGTTTAGAGCAAATTTTCTTTAAATGAATTACTGTTACTCAATTCGAACGGAAAATTTACTTTTTATTAAAAAAAAAACCTTTTCAGCATAAGTGGCGATGCCTTTCGTTAGAGAATGATAGTTATCTGCATAAATATGTCTACATTAAAATTTCTGAAAAAAGTCTGTTTAAAATTACGCTATATTTTTTTTTGTAAAAATATTAAAAATACGTATGAAATAATTTATATAATTCGAAAGAGATTTTTAATTAGTTAATCTAATTATTTATATAAAATGTTATATTATGCACAATTGATTTAATGATAGGAAAATTTGTTTCTTCGCCAAAATATTGATTAATGTATAAGTTACAAATTGTATGCATGCTTTGCTCTCACTCACTTATGCATTTTTCGTTCTCTGTTTACCGTCCTTTATATAGGATACCTCCCAGGATTTAAAAGCCAGTGCTTGGTGTCAGACGGTTGAACGACATTCTGGATCAGAGAGAAAACAGGATGGGTGATCAGTCCGATGCTAAGTATGAAGGCGTGGAAGTGGATGATATGAAATGACGCTGAAAAGGATGAAAGGAAATATTATTATGGAGCAATTGATGAAATGAATAGTGGGGGGAAACCGATAACCCGGAAAAAAACTGTCCAGACACCACTTCGCTCACGACAAATGTCCGCCTGAATCAAAACTGGACTACCGCCGCGCGGACATATGCACTCTTCTCTCGTGTAAAATGCAAGTAGGTGAACTACACTAAAATAATTTTATGTAACTAATCTTCGTAATTTTAAACAGACTAATTAATTATAAAACTAGGATTAAAAAACCTCACGAAACCTGATAGTTGAAACCCAATATCTGCGAAACTTAGACACTACAAGGAATGATCTACATATTTGTTGCTGATACGTAGACAGAGCGACTCTATTCTGTTTAATAACCTCTATGACCTGTTTGAGATGTTATAGAATGCTTATGCCCGTAGGAAACTTAGAAGGGAAATGCAAATGAGTATATAACAGAGAAGAAGACGTAATGCATTGTATTAATGATTGTTTAATCCCACGACAGACTAATGCAAACCAATCCGGATCCGACTAAAGGTCAGCTCCCACTTAGCGGAATCGAATCGAAAAGAAGCGAACCAAAACTTCTCTCCCGGTCTTATCTAGCGAAATCAAATTGAATCGAACCCTATAAACGCATGGAACTAAAGCGTGTGTGCTTGTGGAGTCCGCAAAGGGCACCCATAATATCGTTAGCACATTTATGTGAAGAGGCGGAGAAGGAAAAAACAGATAACGAAAATACTGCATTCATTATATTTTTTATAACAATGATCACACATGTCTTCAATTATTTACTAATTTCACTCCAAACATTATCACGTACTTTAATATTAGAATATTTATTTACTCCATGGCACGACAGCTCACAAGGAACCCTCCGACCGCTGTGTCCTCCATCTCGGTCCATGACGGACGTCATGGATGGGGTGCAGTATTGGAGGGTGAGACATGGTCAGCGTCTCGAACTCCCTCCCGGCCGGTTAATGCAGTTCCCATGACCTAGATCCGCTACTTCTTCATCAAGAAGCTCCTCAATTTGCCCCCCACGAGGCTGAGTGCACCCCGGTCTAGGTCTCCCGCTTGGCAGCCAGCACGATAATATTTATTAGTTTTGTTATAGAACTGTGGATAGCTTTCAACTACGTGTATTAGTTTTTCTTCGTTCACTTTATAGAATTGCAAATGCAATGCAATAAGATAATGCAGCCCAACCTCCAATAAATATACGATTTTGATGTTTTAACAGTTTTGATGCTTATTTTATTTTCTACAAAGACTCGCGATATTTAGCGATTACAAGCGCGAAACAGAAAGTTCCACTCCAGCTATAAAACAAAAACTCTTGCCAGGAAAATATTTCCGGCTCTATACGACAGATTTCAATTCCACGTGTCTCCTTTTAAGACCTACATTCGGTAATAAGGCTCGTCATTAAAGCAAGCTACCCTGATTGATGTCGCTGGATCGGTTACCGAAAACACAAACACACACACACACACACACACACACATACACACACATATATATATATATATATATATATATATATATATATATATATATATACTTTAAAGTGGCAGCTATTGTAATCTAGCATATGCTGTTTACATGTACATTGTGTTCCGTTGGACAATGCTTAGCTATTTTAGTTGATATAACGAACGTGAAAAATTGTGCTGGAAAAGCACACGGGAACAAATGCGGTGCAACCTTATCTTGTGAAAGATATTGTAGCCGACTTTGAGGTGAAGATCACGTTTTCATATTTACTCACTGTTGGGTATGATTAGGATTACTCACGGACAGGGACCCTAACGTTTCCAGATCGAGGAATACCGGCTAAAAAGTGTTGAGGGAAAAATGTTAAATTAACTCCTACAAATATTGTTAAAAATTGAGCTTTTAATCAGTTTGGGTTAAGAGATAATCCTCGCATTCACACTACGACCAACTCTCAAGCCTGTGTGGGTTCCCTGAGCTGTACCTAAACCTAAAACACCGGAGGGTGGGTTTGGATAGTGTAGTACCGCTATTTGTTGTTTGATAGTGTTTAACGCCCGCTTTAACTTACTAATGGCACCGCAGGCGGTGACATTGGTAATACATGAATGATGATGGAGCACCGGTGGAATGCGATGGTGGGGGGAAACCGGAGTACCCGGAGAAAACCCGTCCCAGCGCCGCTTTGTCCACCAAAATCTCACATGAGGTCGCTTGGGATCGAACCCCGGCCGTCTAGGTGAGAGGTAAGTGGTCTAACCACTCGGCCACGGCGCGGCCGTGATGATACATGGAATGAAGATGGAGCCCCCGGTGGAATGCGATGGCGGGTGAAACCGGAGAAGACCCGCCCCTGCGCCGCTTTGTCCACCACAAATCTCACATGCGGTCGCTTGGAATCGAACCTACTAGGTGAGAGGCGAATGGTCTAACCATTCGGCCACGGAGCTGCCCTTAGTACCGCTATGACGCCGGGAATAAATATATACACAAATCAAGATCCAGCCACAGCCCGTCACCTGGTCCTCCAACCCTGAAACAGATGACAAGGAAGTAATGTGAACAGGAAATCGGAGTATGTAATGAACTTACCAACATTTACATGAGATTCAGAGAAGAGGGAAAAAAACAAAGCACAACAAGAACAACACTAGCTATCAAGCTATGAAGGCTATCAACGGGGAATCACCTGCCAAATTCGGGTCGCACGCATTACCGCGGCGCCACCTGTGCTCAGTAGCAAAAAAACATAATGATGAAGCTATAGTCAGATTTTTTTTATGAAAATAGTTATAACGTCTTTTATCCGGTAGGTCGGATAAGATGGTGGTTGAAATTACTGAAATGGTGCTCAAATGAGCTCGGGATTTTTACAGCTTAAATTTAAACGATATTCCTCTTATAAGAATAAGAAAAACCCGTGGAAATGTTTCATTCGTATAACTCATCCGGACCAAAATTTGAACTCGGGACTCTTCAATGTGAGGCAGACACGCTGCCTGTATACCATAGAGCATGAGAACTCTTGGAAATGAACAGTTCCATTTGCAGCGTTATGGGCAAGCATAAAAGCGGTTCAACATGTTGAGTACACAATAATTTCGTTGGGACCGGTGTTCAAGATGTCATAGGTTTCCGAGGGATTTCCCGGGTCATTAGGCGAATGTTAGGGAAGTTCCTTCATCCCCCCGAACTTCCTAGCCCTTCATTTAATATTAATTTATTCCAACCTTTTACAACAGATTTGTGAGTATCTGCGTGACTGCGGGTGCAGTTTCTCTGAAGTGGTGAATGCTCTTTAGAACTAGAATCGTTGACGACGAGTGGCGCTAGTGTCGTCAGCAGGACTTTTTTTTTTTTTTTTTTTTTTTTTTTTCGTCAGGAGACACATTTCAGTTGAATATTTTACAGGAACAAGTTTTTTTTTTTTTTTTTTTTTTTTTTTTTTTTTGTGACTCGAGTTTTTTTTTTTTTCGAAATATTGCTCCAATTTTGATTATTAAATTATTAACTTTTGAAAAGTCAACAGTTTTGGAGAGTGCGAAAAGTAATACTTTTACACTATAAATAATATATGTTAGATCAATTTACAATTTCCTTTACTATAAAATTGGACCTTTTTACATGTATATTCTTAAAAATTCATCATGTGGTTCATTTTTACTAGAACTTGAAGAGTTAAAATTATTATTTAAATAGCCATCCGAATTTTTGCAGGGAAGAAATATCATTATTATTGTTTTTTAGTAATGGTATTAATTTCATTAAAGTATCTTATATAAGATGAATTTTCCAAATTTTACGACTAATCGCCTTTTTTTTTTTTATTTTGGTCCTTAGGGACCAATTATATTAAGCTAAGGTCTTCTTTTACTTATTATTTTGCATAAGCATACTTCCTAATGTAAATAACAATACGGTTTTTTTTTTTTTTTTTTTTTTTTTTTTTTTTTTTTTTTTAAGTGTTTATTTAATCGGTAAGGAAAGATTTGATGCAGGAATATTTCAAGTGGTTATTATTTTTAGGAGCCATGGTTGGAAAGGCGCGGTCTGGCGTTTCTGGATCAGTTTCCATCTCTCAGTGTAGAAAAATTGCCTGAGTTTGGTCAGGGTACAATCAGCGGGGTTGTCCATCATCTGTAACCATGACTTGGGAATCTTGGTCAGATCCAAGGGTGAGAACTCCTAGCGCTCCCTGTGTTGAGGTGAACTACTTGGATAATGTTACGGAACCACCCCGCTGGCACTGTATCCACGGTCGAATATTCTCCTATCCTCGTGTGGTCTGGCGTACAATAAGCCTCTGCTGGCTGCAGATTGCAGAGCCCTCTGGAATGGACAAACCAAACAACACATGAATATCGTTAATCCGGACTAGCTAGGATGTTTATTCTTCAGATAAAATAGAACTTCAGTTGATGAAATCATTAGCAGAAGTAGATTCAATTAGGACTTGAGTTAGCCGATTTAATGAAAATCGAGAAATGATCAATGAAATTCAATAAAATCATTCATGTACGGCAGTGAAACATGGATCACTGCAAAGACAAAGAGCAAATTCTGATGTGTTCATTCACATGAGCTTCTCAACCATTACTTGCACCCAATTTCTCTCTCTCTCTCTCTCTCTCTCTCTCTCTCTCTCTCTCTCTCCCTCCTCCAACTGCTTCTTTACCTCATATGAAGAACGTGCAATCCCCTCCCCAGGACTTACAAGCTAATACCAGGGGTCAGATCCTGTTAGGTCAGAGTATCCAGGGATGGAAGATCGGTCCAATATCTGGTATGTACCCAGGAGCAATGATAAGTAATGTGGGCAAGATGAATGATAGTATTATGATAATGATGATAGTGTTGAACAGTTGGTGTGATAAACAGCTGGGGAAACCGGAGAACCGAGAAAACCCGCCCAGATCCGCCTCGTCCACTGTAAATCTCACATGCGGTGTCCTGGGATTGAACCTGGGTCGCCTAGGTGTCCAGCTGCCACGGCGCGTCTATAAAATGTATTTTCCTATTTCATTTTAATCGGGGTAAATCTCTGCAGAAATAACTGCATTATACATTACTAAACAGAGAGCGACAGCTAGAAATGAACTCTATGTGTAGCCATTTTAATTACATATTATTTTGATATCGCAGAAACAGCAGAAAATCGATAGGACCTCAGAAGAACCATTTAAAAGTGACTAACGATATTTTCCAAATGGCGGAGAAAGTTATATTAAATAAATTATGCGTTTCAAAGAGAATTGTTTGTGAGAGTGTATTACTGTAAAACTGTTTGAATTATATTGATTCAAATTAATTTAAACAGATTTATTATCACTTTTTCACAATGTTAAAGCATAAAAACATTAGTATTGCTATTGATATTAGTGAATCGGTGCAATTTCTCTATTTATATGAAGCGCACCATACTAAACGTGAAATACTATTAAAGGGAAATAATATAAGATAAAAATTGGAAATTAGAAGACTTTTTTTTCTATAACATGAGTACTCCAGAATTAGTACGGTATTGAAATTTTGAGTAACTCACTTAATGCAATATAGAAGGAAATTTTGAAATAATGTAAAAAATCTTATGTGTTCCTTTCACATGACCTTCTCTACTTCTAATTATTATTAATAAACTTATTCTTCTATTTACTTCATGCTAATTGAGAAAAAATTAGTAGAAATAGTCTTATTACCTGCTTCCTTGTAAGTAGAAGCAAAATATGGGAGTATCATAGGTTAAAGTGAAGTTAAAAGCTGGTTACTAGGTGACTGAAGTTCCTTTGTTTGTATGAACACGTGTTGACAAATTCCTATATGAGAAAAGTAAATGTTTTTCAAAGTTGAAACCAAAATCAAGGAATATCTCAAACACGATCAACTCCTCAAACAAAATGTATATAACATAAAGTGTGTGTTTTAATGTACTCTACATTTTTGTGTGGTAAGTTTTTGTCCATTTCTTACGGTTTAGCAGTTATGGAAAATTCATCCATAATAAAGTAATCTTCATAGGCTATTCCCAGAAAATTCAAAATAAACATATTATTTGTCAGGTAAATATCTTTAATATACGATATTTTAATCAAAATCAAGAGCCATGTTTGAGAAAATCAAAAAAGTTGGGGGTGGGGGGATTTTCTTGAAAATCTTCGTATCGCATTCTTAGAAAATAACAAACTTGATTACCAAGTTTGGTATTTAAACGGTCTTTTTGTTTTTGAGCTATGCTGTCCACAGACATACAGACACACAAACACACACACGCACACACATGGACCTTTTTCCAAAAATGCTTTTTTTTTTGGATTCAGGGGGACCCAAAACACGTCTTTCTGGTAAAATCTCGATAACGAATTTTTGGGTGCAATATAATACCTTCTCTATACACTATGTACATAGTGTACATCGTACGTGTAGAGAAAGTAAAAATAACACAAATACAATCGCAATTTTATGTAAAATTATTTAAAGAAAGTAATGTACTTTAGTGATCATTAATTGTTTACATATTGCAGAAGGTCATGCAAACTGGTGCTACTGCAAAGATAAACCTAATTTTTATTTGTGTAAAATATTACCAACAATGGCAAATGGTAATTCAGATTTTAATCATGTTGTATAGCAGAACTAAAAAAATATGTAATTTGTTTAATCAGATGAATCCAGAAGAAAGACAGTACTATTAAAGAGTACAATGAAACATGAACCATAACGAATAAGAGAAAATGTTATCTTTTAAAGCAAATCCACACATATACAGTATGAGGGGTGAATAAGTCCGAATAATTCATATTTAGTAGTGAACAATACGTATAACACAAAAGTTTATCGTGCCCGCCTGGATAGTGTGGTGGTAGCGTGTCTGCTTCACATTCAAAAGGTTTTAAGTTCGAACCTCGCTTAGGGTGAGTTACCCGGATAAGGTTTTTATTACAGGGTTTTCCCTTATCATGAGAAGACGAATGCCGAGTAATTTTGAGCTCCATGGACCCCAAGATCATTTGAGCAGCATTTCACTAATTCCATTCATCGCCCGATATAACCAACCAGGTATATCAATCTATCAACAAAAAAAAAAATGTCATACTGTGTTAGCTTACCAACAGCATTGTAATAAATGAAGCAAAACTTTCGGGGTCTAACATGTTTTGAACGGCTCTGCGTTATGCTCTATTGTGTTTACATACATCACGGAACGGCCATCTCCTGAGCTTAGTACAACTCGTACAGCACCGACTTGCATTCACGTGACTAAACGCGAGTAAACGAGAGATCGATTCAATCGCAAAATTTCCTTTACACATGTTGTATTAGCAGATATTCACCTAATTTAAACCGCAACTGGGAGTCTTCCTATGCTGCGAGACTGTGTTATCGGCGTTTTCTAAATCTCATCTTCCCAAAAGATGAACATACAGTGCAGTGTATCATAGGAGCTGTGACACAGATTTGAAGGTACTTTAAGTGTTGAGATTTAATTGCATTTTTCTGAATGTAAGTGCAATGAGAGTGATTTTCTAGTTTAAAGAATACTAAAGAATACGTTTATTGGTTTGAGTTATGAATTTTTAATAAAATAGAACTTAAATAAGGCATAATGGCATTGTATTCATTATTTTGAAGTTGAGTCCTCAATATGTTGTGTATCTTAATGTGGTATGAAAACAAAAATGTATAGCTACGTAGGTTAAAGTTTCATATCACAACACCTTTAGTTGCGCAGGGCAAAGGGCAGATAAGGGTAATTCGTCTGCTACCTAAACAATCACCGAACGTCTAAGAGAGGGAATAATAACCGTACTAAAAGCTTCGTGAAATTTTCATCATAAACATAACTTCAAAAAATAGTGCAAAAACTGCAAATACTGGATAATCATATTGTCCTCAAACGCTGATAAAATATTTCACTTGTTCGCCTGAAACCCTGTATACAAGGCAAACACAAAAGGACTACGGTGTAAGACGAACATTTGTTTGAAATTGATAAAGTATGTTAATTGGCACCCTTAGGAAATACAACTTTTACAGGAATTAAGAGAAGATGACTTCGACCGAAGAACTGAATTTCTTATAACTAGCCCACAGTGTACATATCAGACTCAACATTGTCTTAAAATTGAAAGAGAATCAGACTGCAGATACATTTGATATCCCAGTTACTGTACGCAATGTATTAAACAATTTTGTATAGTATATTATTTAGAGACCGTTAGTTGGCTTCTCTATAATAACCATTGTCATTTTATCAGTTTATATTTAAGGAGTGTCAATACTCGATTATTTCATGTATTAAGAGTGTAAAAATCAGCTTTTAGTAAGGGAAGTTGAGAGTTGTTTACGCCAAACTTGGAAAGTGGAGTGAGCTGCTTTCATTGTTAGTAGATGCTCTTTTGTCGGTCACTTACGAGCTACCTGTGACGGTAAAGACCCTTTTAGTTTAGAGAAGAGCTTTTCTCCATTGTATAACGCTTGTCACGTGGGTGTTATGTTACATTCTGGGAAGAAAATGATATTAAGGGTAATATCATCTCCAGTTTCCGGCCTTTCTGAACAATCAGAAAGAAGTCACCAAGATAGCAATTTTGCTATATAAGGAGAAGATTGCCGCACATCGAGGCTGTCTGTTATTCAGTTACGTTGGGGCTGTCTGTTATTTAGTTACGTTGGGGCTGTCTGTTATTTAGTTACGTCGGGGCTGTCTGTTATTTAGTTACGTAGGTGCTGTCTGTTATTTAGTTACGTAGGTGCTGTCTGTTATTTAGTTACGTTGGGGCTGTCTGTTATTTAGTTACGTCGGGGCTGTCTGTTATTTAGTTACGTCGGGGCTGTCTGTTATTTAGTTACGTCGGGGCTGTCTGTTATTTAGTTACGTCGGTGCTGCCTTTTATTTAGTTACGTAGGTGCTGCCTTTTATTTAGTTACGTAGGGGCTGTCTGTTATTTAGTTACGTCGGGGCTGTCTGTTATTTAGTTACGTAGGTGCTGTCTGTTATTTAGTTACGTCGGGACGTCTGTTATTTAGTTACAAAGGGGCTGTTTGTTAGTTGCATTGAAGCATTGAAGTTACGTCAGGGCTGTCACATAGTTACCTCGGCTTTCAAGTTAAACAACGTAACTCTCATAGATACTTAGCTATTGGTGGCCTCAGTAATGGGTACATAAAGTCAGTGACGCGCATCTAGACTTAATTATAAAAAGCTAAATTAAAGAAAAAGCTTATAAGTAAAATACGTGTGAATTTTCGATAAAGGAAGTTCCTAGTAAATAATAGCAGATTGTAAAGCAAAGTGCTTATCTCGAGTCTTCTAGTGACAATAAATTGAAGGAAAGTAACATGTATCCAAGCAATTTCATAAGATCACTCCTTAAACTACCCTCATTGTTCCACCCCGAGTGAATCAAACCAGCATGCAGGCTGAGTCTAGCTGAGGCACATCAGCAGTAGCAGATCTGTACGTAGATTTACTCATCTGGTAGTGGAGTGAGTCTTTAAGCACCACCAACGTCATCGCACCTGTGAGCTCGGGGCCAACAATACACCCACATATTTGGCTCCCAAACGCGGGGCTAAAAAGTGTTGCAATTTCAATGTTACTTTTTATGTCCCATTAGGTATTTAAAATTAAAAATAGATTACCAATAAATTGTTTGGCTTTCATCTTACAGAAACTATTTTAACCAAAACTTTCTCATTTTATAAACGACTATCGGAATATCTTAGATTTATATAATAATTCAATTAAAAATTCTGAATGAAGTGCTGCTTCTTCGTCTGTTTGGAGAACTCCTGTCTCCCATTGAGCCACTGGACTTTATATACATGTAAGGGTGCACCGCACTTTGGGCACCTTGGATTCGTCTTGCCGGGAATTAAAGGAAAATGAAATAGACAAATCGGATGTACAGTTTTATAGCCAAGAATGTGCCCGGTATAAGCAATAATTGAGCAGTATTTTCACCTCTCGTTTACAAGGGCAAACCTCTCAATAAATGCACTGCAGGAACTCACGAAATATCACACACACACACACACAAACCACATATTTGGACATAACCCAGAGGACAATATGCCCCCTCCCCCAACAGACTAATATATCATACATAAAATTACAATACATTTGATACTTCACAACTAAATAGAAACACTAACTATTACACAGGAGATGACTCACAAGAAAAGCATGAAAAGTCCCTCTTTTTTCGTAAGACTTTATAATTACGGAACACATGATGAACATTTGAAAGTCATCCATATTAACTATGCAAATGCCAGCTGCACCTATCAGTAGCTTTAGTGAACTGAAATATTCCTAAAGAGTATTGCTATTCACGGAATGACATACATTAACTGTGAATAAAAGTGCGGGGCTAGTGGGGCAACTAACAAATAAATTCCAGGTTAAATAGGACAAAGAAGTATCAATTGATTGATAATTTTAGTGTGACATATTAATATATTTTTAACTTGGCTATATGAAAGTCAGTTCTATAAATTATTAAAAATGTTAGATTCAATATTTTCTATCAGTAGCTTGAAATATTCCTGAAAATTACCGATATTCACTGAATGATGAGCACTAATTATGAACAAAAGTAACTAGAATAGACTACCTCCCAAATAAGGCATTAAAAATACATTCTGGATAATATGGTGGCTATAGATAATCTTGAGCAAGCCTTAGTAGCAATAAAAAACACTGATTAATATAACCGAAATAATAAGCAGTAACCACTGCAACACAGGCAGTGATAAAATGTGCGGAAGATATTATGTACAAATCTGATGTGTACCATTCACATTACTTTCTCTACATCACTGTAACAAATTAGTGTTAAAAAGCTTATGCCTCTATTTAGCTCAATACTCGAGAACAAATTAACTTATTATTTGCTTCCTTGTAAGGAGAAGAGAAATAAGGGAGTAGCATAGGTTAAAGTAATAGTCAAAAGCTGGTTGCTATGTGACTGAAGTTCCTTTGTTTATATGGACAGGAGTTGACAAATTCCTGTATGAGAAAAAGTGTTTTTCATAGCTGAAACCAAAATAAATGTATGTCTCAAAAACGATCAACTCCACGAAAAAAATGTATATAACATAAATTTTGTGTTTTAACGTGCTCTACATTTCTTGTGTAGTAAGTTTTTATCTAGGTCTTACGGTTTATTAGTTATGTCAAATTAAGCAAAATTCATCCAGGATAAACAGGTCTTTAGAAGCTATTCCCAGAAAATTCAAGATATACATTTTATTTTTCAGGTAAATATCTTTAATAAACGATATTTTAATCAAAATCGTTACAGCCATTTTTAAGAAAATCAAAATTTTCGAAAGAAGTTCCATTTAAAGGGTAGTTTGGGGTGGAGGGATTTTTATCAAAATCTTCGTGTCGCATCCCTGGAAGATACTGAACTTAAATACCAAGTTTGGTATTTTAGCTACTTTTCGTTTTTGAGTTATCGTGTTCACAGACACAAGGACACACGGACAGACACACAAACACACATACACACACACACGGACGTTTTTCTGGAAATGCTTTTTTTGGATTCAGGGGGTCCTAAAACATGTATTTCCGGTGAAATCTCGACATCGAAATTTTGGGTGGAATGCAATGCTTCTCTGTCCCTATGTACATTTTACATACGGGGCAAGAGAAAATATAAAGTGGATTAACCTGAACAGGAATTCTACACATTACATTAGCGCTATCAACTAGCCGCCATAACTGGCAGAAATTCCCATTACTTAACATTATCACGGTCAAAGAAACGAATCCAGCATAAAATAGTCTGGCAAATAGGGAAACCACACATGGGGAATCTAAACCGGAGCCAGAATAATCGCAAGCATACATCCAAAATCCACAGCCCGATCAGTCGGAAATCTTCAGAAGTTTGCTCTTACCAACATGCTAGACTTAGCCAGGAACCGACCATTTCTTACGGTTTAGCATTTATTCAAAATTTAGTAAAATTCATCCAGAATAAACTACTCTTCAGAGGCTATTCCCAGAAAATTCAAGATATACATTTCATTTGTCAGGTAAATATGTTTAATATCCGAAATTTTAATGAAAATCGTTAGAGCCATTTTTGAGAAAATCAAAATTTTCGAAAAAAGTTCCATGTAAAGGGTAGTTTGGAGTGGGGGGATTTTTCTCAAAATATTCGTGTCGCATCCCTGGAAGATACTAAACTTAAATACCAAGTTTGGTATTTTACCGACTTTTCGTTTTTGAGCTATCGTGTTCACAGACACACGGACACACGGACACACACACACACACACACACACACACACACACACACACACACACACACGGACCTTTTTTTGAAAATGCTTTTTTTGGATATTGGGGACACTAAAACATATATTTCCGGTGAAATCTCGGTATCGAATTTTTGGTGGAGTGCAATACTTTCTCTATACACTATGTACATAGTGCGTATGGAGAAAGTAATAATAAAAATCAACACTTAACCTTAAGGATTCATTGAACATTATTATCAATATACCTCCAACTCTCTGTATATATTACAGTTGGAATGCAAAATCCGTCGGAAATGACTAGGCATTTATACTTTAGAACAAGTATTCCAAGAGTACACAATTTTCAGTAATGTGTTTCAGTTAATTTTACAAATAACCATGTGACTTTTAGAAATCAGATTTAGATAGAATTATTTCTAGAGGTAACCGATTGTTATTCGTAAATTGCGTTGTAACGATTCCTATTGTTTAGAACCTAGATGCCTAACTGTTAAAGCCGTGTTGGTTTTTCACTTAGTGTACGTTAGTAAGCAATTAGTGAATTATCGCATTCATTCACAATGAGTGACAAGTGCATTGTGAGGGTTCGTTGAGAAGAAGTTGGAAAGTGTGTTTTCAGTTTACTAAGTTTAGAAAGAAAAGAAAAGAATTACTTTGTCATAAAAGAAATGATTATAATGAACTGAACGAAGTTGAAGAAGCAGAAGTAGAAGCTTCTGTAAAGAAAACGCCTTTGCAAAGCCAAAGAATGAAAAGATTCGATATAATAGCCCTTGGTGAAGTTAAGAACCTGATTTCAACAGGTGAATCTTTGAAATGTTCGTTATATACGCAGAAATAGTCGAAAGCGTATTATTCAAAGTACACAACTCACCTGATCTTCTCGCACTTAAACTCTTTTTATCAACATCGTTCCCTTTCTGTCAACGTCGATTCGGAGTGCGTCCCGCAGGCCTGAATCTCTGATGTAAGACTCTTCGTGACCTAGTTATTGGAGCATTTACAGCTAAAACCATGCTTATGAAACTGATGCACATTACATCTTGCTAAGTGAACTCGTATAATTTATTCAAAACAACTATCAGGTATCCTACAATAACAATGTTGAATCACCATATAGTATAGTAACTGTTTTCTACATGCTGATGACCTCTAGTTCAAATTATGTCGGCCAACAAATCTGGTTTGTGATTAGAGTGATGTGTACCATTCACATGACTTTCTCTACTACTCTGCAACAAATTATTTTTAAAAAGTTTATACTTCTATTTACTTCATGCTAATCAGAAAAAAAATAAGCAGAAATAGTCTTATTATTTGCGTCCTTGTAAGTAGGAGCGAAATAAGGGTGTACTATTGGTTAAAGTGATAGTCAAAAGCTGGTTGTTATGTCACTGAAGTTCCTTTGTTTGTATGGACAGAAGTTGACAAATTCCTGTATGAGAAAAGTACAAGTTTTTCAAAGCAGAAACCAAAAACAAGGAATGTCTCAAAACCGATGAAATTAACGAAAAAAGTGTATATAACATAACTTGTGTGCTTTAACTACTCTACATTTTTCGTATACTAAGTTTTTGTCCATCTATTATTGCTGCTATTCAAAATTCCGTAAAACTCATCCAGAATAAAGTACTCTTCAGAGGCTATTCCCAGAAAATTCAAGATATACATTTTATATGTCAGGTAAATGTGTTTTGTATACGAAATTTTAATCAAAATTGTTAGAGCCATTTTTGAGAAAATCAAAATGTTCTAATAAATTTCCATGTAAAGAATAGTTTGAAGTGGGAGGATTTTCCTCAAAATCTTCGTGTTACATCCCTGGAAGATAATAAACTTAAATACCAAGTTTGGAATTTTACAGACTTTTCGTTTTTGAGTTATTGTGTTCACAGACACACGGACACACACACACACACACACGGACCTTTTTTCCGAAAATGCTTTTTTTAGATAAACGGAACCCTAAAACATATATTTCGAATTGTTGGGTGGAGTGCAATACCTTCTCTATACACTATGTACATAGTGCGTATAGAGAAAGTAAAAATGAAAACAGTTGGTAATAATGATTTCTCTGCCATATATTATCTATAGATGAAATGAGAGCAGGTGGACTGGATGGCACGATAATGTCATCTGTCCACCTAGTCAGAGATACAGCTGCCTAGCACTAAGGCTCTTTGGACGTGTGACGAAATAAGATGTATGGTATGCTATCTAGAAAACTAACTGCACCGAGCCTTGTCTTAAAAGAACGATGCGATAAGAGCATATTAAAAACAATGTAAAATAAAATGGAAATATGACTCTGTAGAATAATGCTGTTCTGTATTTCAACAGTAAAAATAGCGATATTAATGCTAATTTTAGAGAAACTAAGTATTCATTTAACTAGTACGTTATTTATAAATACAACTGAATTATGTAAGTGATAAATTATAGGTTCCTGGAGAGTTTTGTTGAACTAAATTTTGTGGTAACTTCTGGGTAACAGATATCGCCGTGTAACTGTGACATATACAATCTGTACTTTGCTTATAAGCTCTTTGGTGGACGCAAAGGATAACGTAGTCATGTGGTAAGTCGTGATTAAACAGAATAAAATCTCTCAGCTGCTTAGCTACGCAAATGTTTAAACATGGTCGTCATAATACACCTGAGGAAAGTGGTTCACTATCTGTTAGCGTTAAGCCATGAGGGTGCTCATTATGCAGATGTATTGCTGGTTAGAATCTAGCTTTCAAAACATAACACAACCAGCATAAGCGAGCTTATCAAAGTGTATTCATGTGCTAGCTGATATCATTATTATTATTATTATTATTATTATTATTATTATTATATTATTATTATTATTATTATTATTATTATTATTATTATTATTATTATTATTATTATTATACATAGATTGCAATATAAACACAAAGTGAAAGTAATTTGCATGGCATCAATCATATCTCACTTTGACTACTTATACATTTTATGGGGTAATTCTGCCAAAACCTTACTTCATGATCTTGAAGTACTCCAAAGTTATGTCCTTAAATTATTTTAATTTACACGATAGGACTCGCACAAAATATTATATATTGTGACTAACATGTTATAGACAGCTGAGTTTTCTTGTTGCGGGAAGATGTAACAGTGAATTAGTGAAATCAGATTGATAGATTCAATGGCATTGCCGCGATTTAAACCGCGGATCTCCCGGTCTCTGGTCGGTTGCTCTAAACATTGAGCTATCATGGTAACATACTGGCACAATATTAAAATGTTCTATTAAATTCTACAGCATTACAACCAAAATTCTACCTCATTCAAATTAAAAACTCTGATGTGCACCATTCACATGACTTTCTCTGTATCCCTGCAACAAATTATTCTTAAAAGGTTTATACTTCTATTTACTTCATGCTAATCAGTAAAACATTAGCAGAAATCGCCATATTACTTGCTTCCTTGTAAGTAGAGGTGAAATAAGAGAATGCCATAAGTTAAAGTGATAATCAAAAGCTGGTTGCTATGTCATTGAAGTTCCTTTGTTTGTATGGACAGCAGTTGACAAATTCCTGTATGAAAAATGTATGTTTTTCATAGCAGAAACCAAAAATAAGGAATGTCACAAAAACGACGAACTCCACCAAAAAATGTATATAAAAACTGTGAGTTTTAACGTGCTCTACAATTTTTGTGTGGTATGTTTTTGTCCATCTCTTACGGTTTAGCAGCTATTCAAAATTCAGTAAAATTCATCTAGAATAAACTACTCTTCAGACGCTATTCCCAGAAAATTCAAGATATACATTTTATTTGTCAGCTAAATATCTTTAATGTACGAAATTTTAATCGAAATCGTCACAGCCATTTTGGAGAAAATTAAAATTTTCGAAAAAAGTTCCATGTAATGGGTAATTGGGGATGTGGGGATTTTTCTCAAAATCTTCATGTCGCATTCCTGGAAGATACTAAACTTAAATACCAAGTTTGGTATTTTACCTACTTTTCGTTTTTGAGATATCGTGTTCAAAGACATTCGGACACACGGACATACGGGCACACGGACACACGGACACACATACACACACGGACCTTTTTCCGAAATTGCTTTTATTAGATAAAGGGGATCCTAAAACATATATTTCCGGTGAAATCTCGGTATCGAATTTTTTGGTGGAGTGCAATACATTCTCTAAACACTATGTACTTACTGCGTATAGAGAAAGTAAAAAACAAGTTGATGTCTTCCATTTACATGACTTTCTTTACATCCCTCCAATTAATTGTTGTTAAAAAGCTTAGTCTTCTATGTTCTTAATGCTAATGAAGATAAACATTAACAGAAATGGTCTTATTACGTGCTTCCTTGTAAGTAGAAGGGAAATAATGGAGTACCATAGGCTGAAGTGGCAATCAAATCTTTTAAAAGCTGGTTGCTAGCTTTATTTGTGTGGCCAGGAGTTTACATATTTCCGTATCAGAAAAGTACAAGTATTTCAAAGCCGAAATCAATAACAAAATTTTTCAGAAATAGTCAGCTCTACCAAAAAAGTTTAATACATACATTATGTGATATAAGCGATGTACATTTTCTATGTAGTAAGTTTTTGTTTATCTCTTACCAGTTATGCAAAATTCAGCAAACTTCATCCACAATAAAGAGGTCTTCTGAGGCTATTCCCAGAATATTCAAGATAACACTTTATTTGTCATATAAATATCTTTAATATACGACATTTTAATCATAATTGTTAGAGACAACTTTACAAAAATAAACATTTTCGAAATATTTTCATGTTAAGCGTAGTTTGTGGTAGGGTATTTTCTTGAAAGTTTTGCTCTCTCTCTCTCTCTTTCTTACGGTTCAGTAAAATTCATCAGAATAAAGAGGTCTCTTGAGGCTGTTCCTAGAAAATTGAAGATATAGTTTATATGTGCCATGTAATTATTTTTAATATAAGATATTTTAATCAAATCGTTACAGTCATTTTTGAGAAAAACATTTGCTAACTTTTTCCATGTAAAGGGTAGTTTGTGGTGGGGGGTGTCCTTGCACATTTTCGTGTCACATTCTTGGAAGACACTAAAGCTAATTAGATATTCAACGGTATTTTCGTTTTTGAGCTCTACTGTCCACAAAAACACACACACACACACACACACACACACACACACACACACACACACACACACACACACTGGCCATTTTAAAAAAAAAAAAAACCTGTTTTTTTTTTGTTTGTTTTTTTGGATTCAGAGTGTTTCCGGTTGCGGTTCATGTGTTTCCGGTGAAATCTTGTATCAAATTTTTGGAGGTACTTTATTTATACACTATGCACATTATACGTTTATGGAAAACAAAAGCAATGACATCAAGAAACATAGAAACGTAGTGTACATTAGATTTAGGATAGAATAGATTGGAGATGTATATTCAATATTTTGTTTTTTTTTTTATGAAAAGGGTACAGAATTGCTATTTACTAAAACAATAACGTGTTGTGAGTCTCTCTGAGAGTTTATTTTGTATTTATTGCAGTATTTGTTTCTAGAGATGTTTCTCCCTTTTTCTGCTTGCTTTGGACGGCAAAAGGCCACCTCCTGATCCGTGTACTCCGCTGCTATAGGACGCAACAAATATATTATTTTAACATGGAATAGCTTGTTTTATGGAACAAAGTTTTGATATTTTGTATTTTGAAAAATCTGGTTTTATTAAGTTACATTAATATAAAATATTTTGATAAAAATAATATTTAACTATACCTTGAAATTTCTGAGAATAGCCGAGTGGTCCTATTCATTTGGTAGAAGTTTGTGTAATGTTGAATAATGTATAAACCTTTAGAAATACGTAAATTCACAGTACTAAAAATTAAATGCATACATTATAGTTATTATATGGTATTTTTCTAGCTTTACAGTTTTCGAGATATCAGACACTATTATTAGTTTGAACTTTTGCAACGCCTTCATCATATTTTAGCTGCTGTCATTATTCAATTGTTTAACATTATAGAATACAAAGGTCAGCATATAGTGAGCGGTTTATAAACATGTAATATCGATTTGTTTTCTCCTATCCCGTTGCACTTACGAAAATAAATAATAAGGCAGCAAGTTAAACTTCTTTATTTATATGCTTGAAGGATATTAAATTGAAAGTCTTAATATACAGATGTTTAACGAACTATACCGAAATATTTTTACAGAATATGTAGATTACTTAAATAAGTAATTTCAGATAGGAGACTTATGGCCTGTTTGTTGAAATTTCGAAGTAACGGCTATAAGTTTCTGATGTTTCACTGGCTTATGTGCATAACACGAAAAACGAAGGGACATATTACAGCGTACATCTCTAGCGTAGTGGTTATGGTACAGGTTTTCAAGTGAAAGATAGCTTCCGAGTTCGGGTCTCGTTCACGTATCGCTGCACTTCGTCTGGAACAAGGAAAAATAATAATAATAAAAAACATTTACTCTATGACAAGAATCAAACTCATGACCTACGCATTAAGCCACCAGAACAGTTGAAAAAACGTCTCCAGAGCAGGCTACTTAACTCAAGAACGTAGTTAATGAATGCTCAGTATCGCTCTGTCAAGTGATTAGTTCGAGATTTTACAGATTTTTGCGACATTAAATCTTGAGAACGCTAGTAACGAGCTACTAAAACTCGATATTTCTATACTCAGGCTGCAGTTTTAAAGACATTCTAAGCCATTTTTCCAACCTGCTTTGCTTTAACACCGACTTATCAGCACCTGATACCCACACGTTTAACGCTATGTAGTTGCGTTATGTTTATCTTGGGACCATGCATCACCGATCTCAAATTACTTATATCAGTCACGGGTACAATCTCGCAAATTATTTCGGTGTGGTTCATTAACATCCTGTATATTGAAATATAATAGAAGAAATTAATTACCAAGTAAGATATTAAACATGGAAAGTATAATTAATTTTGAGTAACGGTGCTATGTTATGCGTTATGAAACATATTTCGAAAGCTTTATCTGAATTTTATGGAGTAGATAGAAACTTAAGTTGCTTTTTCTAGTGTTTATAGTGCGTATGTAAAATGTAAATAATTGGTATAAAATTTATGGCATTCCACACAAGGTAGATACCAAGATGTCACAAGCAATACATATTTCGAGGGCCTCGAAAAAAGTATCTTTAGAAAACTGCACATGTAAGTTTCTGCTTGTGTGTGTGGTTGTGAAAAACATATCTCAAAAACGAAAAGCCTGTTAAACACCAAACTTAGTATTTAAATATAATATCTGTTATTTAAATTTTCAGGAAAGTCTCCCATCCCAAGCCATCCTTTACATGGAACTTTTTTCGAAATTATTTATTTTCTAAAAAATGGTTGTACTGATATTAATTAAAATACCGCATATTAAAGTTATTTAAGTGACAAATAAAATGTATATCTTGAATTCTCTGAGAATAGCCTCTGAAGACTACTTTATTCTGGATGAATTTTACGAAATGTTGTATAAATACTAAACCGTAAGACATGGACAAAAGCTTATCACACGAAAAATGTAGAGAACGTTAAAACACATAATTTATGTCATACACATTTTTTTCGTGGAGTTGATCGTTTTTTTAGATATTCCTTATTTTTGGTTTCAGCTTTAGAAAACACTTTTCTCATACAGGAATGTGTCAACTCCTGTCCATACAAACAAAGGAACTTTAGTCACATAGCAACCAGCTTTTGACTATCACTTTAACCTATGGTACTCCCTTATTTCGCTTCAACTTACAAGGGAGCAAATAACAAGTATATTTCTGCTAATTGTTTCTTAATTACCATAGAGTAAATAGAAGCATAGTTTTTTAAATTGTTGCAGAGGTATAGAGAACGTCATGTGAATTGAACACATAAGATATTTTTGTCGTTGGATTTCTATTTTCTTTAATTTTTGTTGTTTAGTACATACACACATTTACACTTATAGCCTCTGGGGAGGAAAGGGAATAATCCGAATTGGAGAAAAATCCTTACTTCAGTTGTGAATTGAACCCGTAGCCTTTCGCACTTAGGCGGGTGCTCTACCAACTTGGCTACAGAACCAACCAATTATCCTTGTGGGTTACCTTGTTCCCATTCTACTTATACGGAACTAAGTAATAAAACACTTTCTGATAATGAATAACATGTTGATTACCAATGTGGAGATTAAAGAATAACCTTTTGTAAGAATAGGGCGTTTGAAAACAGATAACGCAAGCCATGTGAATGGAACACATAATATTTTTAAGGAATAGTTTGTAGAATCTATTTGAAAGTAAATGACAGGGAGTAAAGTAAAACATGGTTTTCTTAAAAATAGGAATTTTGTCGAATTATTGCTGATTAGAAAAATGAGATTAATTTTATAGATGAGTATGAACTCATTATAGTCAATTTAATTTACTTTTCTACATTTCGGTGGAAGGTATATGAATGTTTAATATTTTAGGATTGTAGTTTTTAATGTAATCATTAGAGACCGTATCGTTTAAGGGTATGGAAGCTAATAGCGCTATGGGGATGTTGACGTCAGAGACATACATACATGCGTACATGCATACATGCACACATGCACACATGCGTACATGCATACATTCATACATACATGCACACATGCGTACATGCATACATTCATACATACATGCATACATACATACATACATTCATGCATGCATACATAATTATATACATACATACATACATACATATATACACATACATACATGCATGCCAACATGCATACATACATACATGCATACATACATACATACATACATACATACATACATACATACATACATACATACATACATACATACATACATACATACATACATACATACATACATACATACATACATACATACATACATACATACATACATACATACATACATACATACATACATACATACATACATACATACATACATACATACTTAGATCACTGGTGTGTCATGGTTTTACATATTGTGTATATATATATATTATGTGTGTATATATATATATATTTTTTTTTTAAGTGTATTTTTCTACTATAAGAGGGTACATTTATAAAGGTGTATTTTGTGCTGAAGTTTAAATTGCTGTATTTGGGTACCTTTGTATTTTTATTTTCGTGTTTACTCTTTTAATTCTTTGTTGTTGTTCTAATATTGCTTTTTAGTGTTTATTACAAAAGCACGTACGGTCTGTGGACCCGTGCAATTGTTGAAGTTCCATGTATGATATTATGTTGTCAATAAATACACTTATTCATTTATTCATTCTCATTATCGTCACTATCACCGCAAACACTACATCATCACCACTGAAGTGCCTTGCTTTGGCTCTTCGTGGTGCCCGGGATCGTGGGTTCCAGTCTCACCTTGGCCATGGGTGTTGGTGTATATGTATGTGTATTTAAAAACAAGTAGTCAACAAAAGAAATGTAGGAGAACTGGAAATAAGGAGGAAAAAGGAACACAACTCCGGAGTCCCGAACTGTATTTAAAAAAATATATATGTATATATATATATATATATATTCAAAATGATGTTTTGAGAACACGACACTGCTTTCGTCTATAGATAAATGTGCAACGAACTTCGGTTTTTACGTACCCTAAGTGCGCTCACTCTAATGATCGGATATTTTTTTTAAATCTGAAATCCCAGTTTATGGTTGCTGTTCAATTGTTTTATTGAAATGGTTTTTATTCTTCTATCTATAGGCCGCCAAATCCCAATTAACATTGATACATTAATCTCAACTCCATTACAGTTTGCGTTCATTGGATTTGTTCTACATTAAGTTTTTTTTAAATATTCCACAGCATATTTTTCCAGATTCAGGAAGGATAGGCATAATCATAGTTTAAAGTAAACTAGCCATCCGGGAATAGAGCCCAGGACCTCTAGGTTGTGAAAACTAACCACCAGAATATGACATTGCACGTTTTTGCTGTGAAGTTTTCTGTAGTATAGCATACGTATAGCGGTAAATAACCCCAGATATTTTAGCATCACCTGTATGCAACTATTCGACACATTTATAAGAGCACTATGCATTAATCTTTGAATGCAAGATAATGAGCAAAAAATACAATGTTTTTCGAAGTAACAATACTTCTTACCAGATTATTATGTAACAGTCTCCCCTCTCTCTTCTATTGTTTGAGAACATTATTTTGAGGCAGATGTAGACAAATTTGCTTGTTGCATCCCTTTTCAGGTCATTCACAACAATTGGGCCTTGAATTAGAGCTACATGGAATGACAAAATATTTACACCTATATGCGTAATTGCATAATTGCAATGTTTTGACGCATATGTGCGTTACAGAATAGCTTGACCTTATAGCGCATAAAATAGAAGGCATCACTAAACAAAATGAAATACATGGAATTAATATGCAAATTGATTTTAAGACTTTTCAACTTATATCTGAGAAGAAATCCCAAGGAAACAAAGTAGAAGTTCGTTTGAATTGAATACCGTTTAATATCCGTACAGAGATACCCAGAGGCGTTGTACCTAATGATAACTGAAATGATAATTAGTAATGGCTACTATTTGCCAGTGATGAATATGGACAACACTTAGTCCTAGCTAGTATGGACGACATGCAGATCATGGTTTTAAATACACTACACATTGAAAGGCAAAGGTAGTCTAATCACTTATAAGCATAGAGCAGAAGCTGTTTCTTAGCCGGTCAGCGGAATGGCGTAGGGCTTCACTGTAAGTTGAACCCTTGCAAACATGAATCATGCCTGTTTAATTGAAGCAATACGTGCATGTTAAGTTAAATGCCTCTATTGGACTACCGATATTTTGTCTCTAGAATGTTTTCATTTATGATTTGTATGTCAGCACAGAATATGCAAGTGGCCCCCGCGTTTCCCCGATTTAAACTCCAGCGATTTTTATCTCTCGAGGATTAATGACATTTGCAACACAAATCAACACACACAAACACACATACACACTCTTTAGAGGAAATTAAAACTAACATTCGTCAAGAAATTGCTGTCATTTCTCAGAGGAAACTGCAGCACGTAACGGCCAATTTCCTAAGCAGGTATCAGAAATGCGGGAACAACGAAGGCAGTCACTTCAAAAATCCAGGCCCAGTATGTGAGCACTTTTATTAAGTGTTTACATTTTTTTCTTTGTTAGCAATAGCTTACGCAGAAAACCGTGGTATATTTAATGCGAACGTGCTCTCACTCCTTCAGCGAGCATAATAAATAGCACTGCCGCTGACTAAAAGCCACAAACTCTATTCTGCTCTATGCTGATCAATTAGTATTTGCCCTGCATCGAGAATGAGCTGTCATGGGATTGTTATCTACTAGTAAACATATACCCTCTATACTCCAACGCCAAGAAATCTCGCGGCAAACGTCACAAATACAATAAAATGTACTTAATGTGCGGGCTAAACCACTTGACGTTTCGTGAGAGCTGATACGGTGTGACCGCGCGGATGCCAAACTTCACTTCGCTTCGTCAGAACGTTATGTGTTTGTTATAGATTTAATAGCAATGTTAACTTAAAATTTTCTCGAACATAATAGTAATGTAATATACAAATAGAGAAAGAAAAACCATACCTTTCTATGTTTTTCAAGTGGTACCTAACGGCATATCCTCATCATCCTCGATATATCTGCAGTCGTCGTCGTCATCGGCGTCGTCGTCACCAAACTCACAATCTTCAGAATCGCTGTCAACTTTTAGGTTAATGATAATGGGTTCTAAAATGTCTTGGCGATGTAAACAATGTCGGAGATCCCACTGCCTGCGCCTTTTTAGCTTCCCTACACACGTGATACAGTTGATGCACTTTATGAGCACGCCTCTACCGTAAGTTCTTGACATTTGGTAAAAGTAAGATTTTTGTGGCTTTCTTCGTTTGCATATACTTCTTAAAGAAATTATATACACTGAACACAACAGCTAACCTTACTGCTGTATCCACTGCAACTCCTACTTGGCTTACTGAGCGACATTTTCTTGAAAGAATCAACTTTATGAACTCTAGTACAAAGTCTATCACTGTACGAACTGAATACACCGCACGCATCAGCAGCGTTTGATGTTTATGCGTTATCAATGTTTTAACCTTGAGCTATCGCATCAGGTACAATGCATTCCATTGTTTATAATTCCTCGACAATGTGATGACAGTTGCTGAATCTTAGAAAAGTTCTTAGCTGGTTTATTATTAGTGCATTCCAAGTAAGGAGCTGTTGAATGTAAAAATATTAGCATGTGCCTACCTACGTACTTGGTTCTAGGACTCTGTATTGTGCAGAAATAAGCGTAATAACTATTAAAATGCACTCGTCGTTGGTTTTCAAAATGGAATTTTCTTAAAATAAAACAATACATTATATTTAGAACTGCGTCAGAGGGTTTTTTAAACGTTTTTATGGCGAGATCGTACCTTCACAGAAAACCTCGCCGAATAACTATTTCCAAATGTCTTTAGAACATGAAGAATTTCACATTACTAGGTGATAATTATGTCTATTGTATTCAATGTATAGTACGGTAGCAATGGATTTATTACTATTAAAAGCGTAACCTTTAATTAATAGTCACCATTTAAACGTCACGAAAGATACCTATAAATTAGTGATTTAAAATACGCACTGCTGGGGGATGATTCTTTTATGGAAAATATCCTATATTATCCTAGCTACTTGTTACTTTTCTGAAATATGAAATATGCCTGCGCGCACGTAATATTGCAATTAGAGTTTTACCAGCGGCAAGGTGTACTGTCCGTATGAGGCAACGCTGTGTGTTGCTATTGGCTACCGGCGTATTGGTCGGCACGCCTCAAACGACAAGAGGTTTAGCTCGCACCTTAGGTACTAGAACTGAAGAAAAGCTAAAAGAAAACAGTCAAGGAAGGCTGTCATCGCGACAAATGAACTGTCGACCTCCAATAAACCGGTATACATAACTTAACCTCGGCGACCTCGGCCTTTTGTGTTGACGGAATAGTCTTCAGCAAAGAAGAACGTAAAAGTGGCAGTATTCTGGTAAGATATGCGATAACAAGCCTTAAGCGAAAACAATATTTGTGTACGTTCTATCGATTACATCTAGCACGGCTGCCTTTGCGAGCAGAACTTCTTTTTTCGTTACTTTTTTGTTTGTTATTATTACATTCCTGATCGCTGTTGTACGTCATTAACACAGTTGTTGTCATGGCAACGTCCTCACAGCTGCGTCATGCAATTCTCATCAAAAAATAGAAAAAGTGAGCAATCAGCTGCTTCGTGACCATTAGAATCCTTACGTCTGTATATTTATATCTCAGTTACACTTCACTGCATGGATCGATCCAAACGATCGAAACAAGCCGTTTGGTAAATTGATAGCTTCCTGCTAAGCACTTCATTGAAAGATATCCCACACATCTTTATATTTTCTACCATGAACCTTGAACACACTCAGTAGGTACAGGTATAATATGACACCAAAACATTCCATAGACAGCTTTTACCGGAAACAAATGTTTTTAGATCTCCTATAGTACATAAATAGAGAAAATATTGCATATCGCCCAACATTTTGATAATGGAATTTTACGGCAAATATATATTTAATTGTTCCCTGAATAAAATGAACGTTTTTGGAAAAAAATGTGTTATGCATCTGTGTGCACGTGTGTCTGTGTGAAAGAAAAGTCGGTGAAATACCAAACTTGATATTTAAATAGAGCATCTTTAAAGGATGCGACACGAAGATTTCCTGTAAAAATTCTCAAACTGGCCTTACCATAGAAGTTTTTCAGAAAGTTTTGATTTTCTCAAAGTGGTAGAAACGATTTTGACTAAGATTGCGTGTTAAAGGTAAATTACAAAGTATATATATATATATATATATCTTGATTTTTCCTGAAATAGCCCACGAATGATTTCTGCATAACTGGTACACAGCAGGTCGCGCAGGGCCAAGAAGTAGACCACTCGCCTCTCACCTTGGCGGCCAGATTTCGATACCGCATGTGGGGCTTGTGATGGACAAAGCGGCGCAGGGGGTTCTCTCCGGGTTCTCCGGTTGCCCACCTCCATCGTATTTCACCTATGCTCCATCTTCATTCCATGTATAATCAATGTAATCGTTGGCTATGCCATAGTGGTAAAAGAGGGCGTTAAACACTATGAAAATGGTTCATCGTAAGTGATAAACAAAAGTTTACTTAAAAAGGTACATATCGTCAAAAACATACAGTTTATGTCAAGTACATTTTTGTTGTGGAATTCAGCATTTCCGAAATGTTGCAGGTTTAAATTTTAATATTTATATTATTCCCAAATGGGATGTCGTTATTAATATTTTTCATCATAGTAAAGCAAAGAGAATGGATTTTCAATACTATAACATAGCGACAGTTTTCAAAAGATTAGACTTTCAAAAGACTATCGCGCCTATTGAGTTTCCTTATTCACCTTATACAAGAAAGTTATATCACAATAAAACATTTCTACTAATATTTATGTTGAGAAACATGAAGAATGTCAATAATAATAAAACAGTTTGACGCAACTAAGGTAAAGAAATTATGTGAATGTAGCATATCCGATTTAAATAAAAAGGTTATGTTCACATGTGTGTCTCTTAACAACACAACTAAAAAATCTTAATAATAGTTAAATATCAAGCACAATATTTAACTTCAGATTTTTCCAAGAATAGGACACGATTTTCAATAACATTCCTCCACCTCTAACTCCTTTAGTATAGAAAATGTCAAAAAAAAAAAAAAGTGCTAACAATTAAAGTGCTAACAATTTTATTTAAAATATCAGACCCATGTTTAAAATATTATTATGCTAAATTAAATGTATTGCTTGATTTTATTTTATTTTATTTATTTATTTTTTATTTATTTATTTATTTGGGGGGGATAGCGTCCAAAGACCTGTTCATTCTGGATAAATTTTGCATAACTGTGCTATTGGTAACTTTGTTCTAAATATTATCTTAAATAGTAGATGACAAAGTAGCGTCGGCGTTATTGTGTGGGTCAGTTGGTCCGCTTAGGGTGGAACCTAGTGACATTTCTCTACCTTTTGATGTCTTTGCTGCTCCGGTTTTAGCTCAGATGGTTCCTCTTCATCGGCGAACATGAATTACTCCGTACAGGGCGTGGTACAGAAGGAAATACAAAGAGGTAGTGTAGAAAAATAACACTGATCACTGGTTGGTGAATATTATTGAAATAATTATACATGGTATAATGTTACACGGTATAAACCCTAACGTTGGCAGCCAAGTGACTCCTGCAAACATGTGGGTGATGATTATAAATCTGGAGAGAACAAAACCAGGAATTCTTTGTTCCAACTGCGGTGAGCAATGAGACGCGATTTTGCTTCAGCTACCGACATAGTGTCGCCCATGGAATCTGGCGTAGAACTGCCCAAAACGGCTGTGAATTTTAAACTTAAACATCCTTCTGTATGCATAGCGTCCTTCTTGCTATTGGTTGCATGTACTTATGCCTCTATTCCTAAAAGTCACTCAACGTTATACAAAAGAAGGGCAATAAATAAAATTTTAAATGTTTCCTTTTGAAAACCCAATTCACAATACATCAAGGTCTCTTGCTAACGGAACTGAGCATTTACAGTTAAAACCACGTTTCAAACCTTGTCGTCTTAGTGTGTAAAATACTAATAAAATACAAATATTCACAAGTAAAATAACGGTTAAAGCAAAGCTTAATGCCCTTTACTATGATTAATAAGACATTGCAATATACAAATGCTATCTATTTAATTAAGTATAATTATAGTATAATAATAGAGATTATTTCTACAGTTATTCTTAGTTATATAATTTCGAGGTTTAAGTGGATATAGAAGAGTTACTGTCTCACCTGGTATCTATTTCCAAAGTATTCATAGTTATTGGTTTTAATTTTAAAATACACATTTCTCAAATGGAAAATCGTTGCTCGTTCAAAGAGACGAGTTAAGCAAATGTAATGACATTAAATGATGTAGCGACTAGCTTTTGAAATATTTTAATATCGCTTTAATCTAGTGTTTTCCCTTATTTACGCTTACCTAAAACGTGGTATGTAATATAATTATTTGTATAATTTTATATCGATATACATGAAGTAGATAGAGAAATTGACTTTTGTAGGAATAGTTATGTAAATATGACAAATCAGGTTTTTTATTTTTTTAGCCGCATATTATAACTAAATTGAGCTTTTCAAAAATAACTTCAAATCTTAAAATTTTATAAAGATTATAATATTTGAGATAGGAAAAAACAAACAAAAACAAATGGGCCAAACAGTGGGGTTTAATATTTGAGATACGGAAAAGAAGGTCACATGCTGGGCACAATGGAGTTTTATAACATATTGGTTAGATAGTCTCCGCTCTCTTGTTCAACGTACACCATTGTTTCCTCCATTCGTGCCTAAAATTTTGCAGATTATGTCTTGGAATATTAGGAAGTTTCTTTCAGTTGCTAGCAGGTTGCTGGAATTGTCAGTAAAATTCGTTTTTTAAGGTAACCCCACAACCAAAAGTTGGTTAGATTGATATTTGGAGATCCCTGCGGCCACTTTTTTTTTTTTTTTTTTTTTTTTTTTAAATTGTGTACTGATGTCACGATAGCAAAAGAGCTAGGTAATCATTCGTTTAGCAGAAGTGTGAATACAAATTGATAGCGGTCCTCCTTCCCAATGTTTCAAATCACAAGATACGTCTATCATCTTGAGCTCTAAGTCTAGCAACTTCATTTTCGGAAACATCGAACCGTATCAATAACATTTTCTAGGATTCAAATAATTATACTCTCGCAAAGCACTTATATATATATGCATTTTCAGGAGAGAGCAATATTTATTTAAGTGTGTTAGAAAATCCATTATAGGTTTTTTTAAACAAATATATCAATTATAAAACAGCATACCTCGGATGCTCCTTCTTATTATTGTATAATAATTGTGTAATTATATTACTTTTATGGAGATTTGATATTACTTAAATAATGTTTGTATTATCCTTTATTAATGTTTTATATACGTGCCGCAAAAATATTCAGTTTGCGATTTGCGGACTTGAGGCTTCACTCGTCTTAAATATTGGAAGGTCATCTTATGGTATTCCTTAAAGGAAGAAGGAGTCTATAAGAGATGGATGCAAGAAAGGCATGTCCGCTGGACTCCTCAGTGAAACCCCTTGAGTTATCTATCCCGGGGAATTTTTCATTATCCAGTGAGCCAGTGTATCAGGTGTTATAATGTCACTGAAGAGAGGTTCTTATTTCAAAGTGTTTGGTGCCAGAGAGCTAATTGAAAATTTCGTAATACATTTTAGGCATCTATGTCAAGTGGTACACAAACACCAACCAGAGCCGGTAGTAGGGAATCTCGTCTCCAAGTTAAGGTACTCGTGTCGGTGTCTTGGCGCCAAGTTTTAGAGCAATTTAACCTATAATTGTAAGTGTTATGCCAGTGAGTAAAGTTCTCGGTAGAGCCCTCTGACGCTGGTGTCACTAATGTTGCTGTTGCCTAAAGAATATACATTAATAGGCAGCGAGGAGTTGCGGTCGTTGAACACATGGTGCAGTCCGTCACGTAATGCTGTTAAGAGTGGGCAATACACTTATGTCCATAACACTAGAAAATAGGGGTCGAAATCAACCAGCTTAAAGATTGGATTTCTAATGAGATTAGATACTTTGATGCGTCAGATAATATACCTCGTGTAGCATTACTCCGAGCGTACTATAACCTGGATGTCCGTTTATTTCATGCTCATTATTCCCCAGAGCAAGCCGATACAACCAAACTTTGTATCTCAGCGTTTCAGCTTTCAAGATCCGATTGCTACACTTGAAACTGAAGAGTGAGCCACAAGATATACACTATACCAGGTAAAGTGGCGTGTTATCAAAACTACAACAGAAACAATATTATCGACGAAAATGTAAAATATGATGTGAGCCATCGCATGTCTTTCGCTACCCGTTCTTCAGAAGGATTATCAATTTATTTACATGTTGATAGAGATAAACATTAGCAGTAAACAGCCTTATTAATTACTTCCCTGTAAGTAGAGGAGAATATCAGAGTGCGCTAGACTAACGCTATAGCGAAACTATTCAAATTCGGTTATTTTTGTAAGGCTAGAAGTAAAACAAAAGAGGTATGAAAAGAAAATGACTTCCTTTTTAAAAAAAGTTAGAATATTTTAGAGCTGAAACCAATAACAAGGTATATTTTGGAAACTGTATGTCATAAATTAGACCTATGTTTTTTGTCTTATGATTACCAGCTAAAGAAAATTGATCCAGAATGAAGAGGTCTTAGGAGCTTATTCCCAGATTTTAATTAAAATTCCGTATACGTATTAAAATATTTACATGAAAAATAAGATGTATATCTTGAATTTTGTTTCAACAGCCACGGAAAATGTCTTCATTCTAAGACTTTTGCATAACTGGTAAACTGTAAGAGATAGACAAACACTTCACAAAAATGTAGATCTTGTTAAAACATACAATTTGTCATATATATTTTTTCGCTGAAGGTGACCATTTCCGAAAAATTCCTTGTTATTAGTTTTAGTTTTAAAATACTTAGGCTTTTCTCATACTGTAATTTTTCAACTCCTGGCCATACAAGGAAACAAATTTCAAGCACATATCAACCAGCGTTTAAATGATTTGACTATCGCCATAGCCTAGTGTACTCCCTTATTTCCCTTCTACTTAGAAGGAAGCAAGTAATAAGGCATTTCTATTTTTCTTTATCTCCAGTAGCTTGGAGTAGATAGAAGAATAACCTTTTAACAATAACAATTTATTACACAGATGTAGACTAAATTGTGTGAATGAAACATCAAATGTTTTAAATTTCATCTCTCACTAAAGTTGGGGAAAACATATTATAAATGTACAGAATATGTGTGCATACAATTATGCGTCATTATTAATATGCCATATATCCATGTTATTAACACAAATTATTATATATTAGTCATATATTTGGTATTTTTCTTACTGGTGTGCAAGTTCATTATCCTTTATCTGGAGGTGTGTATTATATTATAATAAATTTAAACCTCTGAAGCTGCTTAATATTATCTTAATAACTTAGAAGCAAGATCGAATAACTTCTGACAAAGGCTTACCTTACTAAAAAGCTGAATATTTCCCCAAAACGTAAGTCGTAAAAAACTTTTGCCTACAGTTTATGTACTCAAAGTATCACTTTTAGATTAAAACCAGGAAACGACAGTAGAATGATTCAAATTAAATAATTTATGTAGGACACAGTTATTAAAGAAATTCTAAAATGTTGATATTCAACATATATAAATAACAAGATACCTCGAACATTTTGAACTGATGTATGTTTTTAGTTGCAACTGAGTTATCTAGATAACTGTTACTCTTAATCTCATTTTTTTTTTTTTTACTTTCTCTAGACTTACTATGTACATTGTATTGTATTCCATCCAAAACTTCGATACCGAGATTTCTTCGGAAGTACACGTTTTATCCACCAAAAAATTCGATATGTTTATACCCTTGTGTGTAATATGCACACCTGGTATAGAAATTGTAAGTATCGACCTTCATCTCACTGTGTGTGGAAAAATATCGCATGCAACCGTGTTCATCGCTAGTTTTGTGGCATAAGCTCCAGCTCTAATCTTCCACTTCAATTTAACTACTAGACTACTGATGGATGTTATTGTAGTGCTTTCGATTGGCTGATAAATTAACACCTCTTAGATCACCACGGTAATGCTCGAGGTTCGCATTCGGGAGGTCGTGGGTTTGCTTCACGCGGCCGACATTCCTGACCCACAGATCTTTTTTATTTTTTTCCTGGGTCACCAGCCAATTGGGGAGCTTTCTTTCATCCCTGAATTTTCAGTCCTTTCATTTATTTTATTTCATCTTTCAATCCGTCCTTTCCAGATAGGGTTGTCGACGACTATGTTGCGGCCGGGTTGATGTTACCTCGCTTTATAACTGCTGTTCTCTCCGCTGGGGTGACATCGTTGTCGTCTGTACGCGCGGGAACGGTAGTGTCCAAACTCATGTTGGTTGGTGACTGCCTAGCAAAACCTAGAGGAGCGCCGACCCAGTAGCCGTGGTCGTTAGCGCGTTCGGATTTGTGATGTGTTTTTGTGTTCTATGTAACTCTTTTTCTCTCCCGTGATGACCAATTAGGTTAAGTCTAAAGGCCAAATATGTGTGGGAAAAAAAAAAAATTTCAAGAGAGGGATGAAGAATCACCAGCATAGGGCCAACCTCACCCGCTCACTTGCTCGACACACCTCCTGTTTCTCTTCATATCGCGACTCCACCCAGGGTTCTGAAATACAGCAACTACATGTGCGGAATCGCCTCTGCTCAGTAATTCAGAACAGTCCTTTTAGATCCTGAAATAAATCTCGGAAATAAATCTTAAATCTCTTAAATCATATGGTCATAATTGCCGTCGTATAATTTTGCAAGTTTATTTCTTCTTTGCTCTAAACACTTCACGCTGACTGAACTCGCATTCCTATTTCTAAAGTACAGTTTATAAAGACATTTCCTTTCATTGGATACGGACTTGGAGTCTACAATTAACCTGAGTGATAAATGGTTTTGTCTTAGTTTGAGGAATATTATAATAAATTCATATAAGATCCAAGATTATATTATAAGTATGTAATTGCCGTTACCATTATTTAAGAATCTTGTTTCCCGGTTACAAATTATTTTCTCAATGCACCCTTCTCACTCATTTCAAACATTTTTTTTTCATTATAAGTCGGATGCCGTTCATTTTGCTCTCTCTATCTGTGCCTGCAATCGCTATATCTCTGCTTGAAGGCTTTTACCTTAATAAAAGTATCATGAAAAATAAATAATAGCCTTTTCTGATATTGCCTTTTTAGCCAATCCCATAACTATATCATAGCCTTCAACATTTGTTGATAGCTGATATTAGAACTGGTATGTCTCACTATAGTATAATATACTAGAGCTAAATATCACTATTTAAAGCCAAAGCGCGGACTTACTTCTTATAAATTATTGCTTACTTCTGATGTCTTTCAAAGAAGGCAATCAAATATTCAGCAATTCACAATTTTTTATGCATATCGACAGCTCTAAATTATTCACTGATTATGTCAAAGAGCGGGCAGAACTTGAAAAAGAGGTGTTGTCAGCCAGGTGTTGTCGACTCTTATCACTGAAAGTTTGTTGCCTCATAGCACTATACTATACATCAGCTCATGGTACATATCCTGTGAAGTGCTCCAATATAACTGACGATATGGCGTATTGATGTATTCTTATAATGTCCAGTATGCATTCTCTTCTCAAATTGCAGCTACAAAGTTATTGTTCTATTATTATCATCACCATTCCTTTCTTTGTTGTGGAGCTGCATATCGCTTACTGTCGACTGCGGTTGGTTTATAATTCCATTGAAAACATTTGGGAAAAGTAATGAAATGAACTCGTCTCCTTACATGGAAGTAACGGGGCTGCTTTCCATATCGGAAGCCCGATTGCCACATGGGAAGCTCGAGTTCGATGCCTACCAAATGGGAAGCCCAAGTTCGATTCCCGGTTCCCGGGGTTCGATCCCAAGCGACCGCATGTGAGATTTGTGGTGGACAAAGCGGCGCTGGGGCGGGTTTTCTCCGGGTACTCCGGTTTCCCCCGCCATCGCATTCCACCGGTGCTCCATCATCATTCATGTATCATCAGTGTCACCGCCTGCGGTGCCATAAGTAGTTAAATTGGGCGTTAAACACTACCAAAAAAAAAAAAACGTGTTTATGTGCGCCATCCCTTCCTTTACCATAGTATCATTGTAGCGAGAATTCCAACTTGGTTTAACCGTGGACACTGAAATCTGTGGCAGTGTTCAGTGTTTTAGAAGTTCAGACAATTGAAATGACGTAAGACCAACCTTTGAAGGTAAATATGTTTCCTCTGGCGTCATTTTCAAGAAGCAAATTCAGTCTACAACAAATCGGGCTGGAACGTAACTAACATACAGCGAGATATTGAACAATTAATTAATAGAAAGCAAACTCATACTTCTCACTAATTCTGGTGTGCAGTATAAACTGTGAACATGTACAATTACTGTGGCATTGTAGTATGTTTCTTAAATACTAAACATGATTTTGTTTAAATGTAATAATATAAGAGGTAGGAGAATTCTACTTTTCCCGTTGTTATAACAACAGTGGTCATAGAATCGTAGTGATAATAATCTATTAATAATTATCCTGCGAGCCCCCAGATAGGTCGCGACCCACAATTTGCATCCTACGGAATTAGATCAATTCACAATACACGTGCATCCTGACTCTAGGGAATACCCTCAAGGTGAACGCTTGACAAACTGAACATACTGCAACAATGCCCACCGGAAATTTCATCCGTCCAAGTATTCTTCATGCAAAAACTACGTAAAAACCACTTGTATCAACCTTTATGTGCCCTACTTATTTGTAACATCTGTAACCCCTTAAAAGGTATCCTGGACTCTACCGATGCGTGCCTAAAAGTCTGATATTTCATTCAAATGACTTTCTCTACTCATTCTTATTCATGCTATACTTATAAAGGACTATCACTTTATATACTTGATAGTCGAGACAAACTCCCATTAAACATCTAGATATTTTATGTCTATATATAATGTCATCTTAACCAGGGCGTATGTTGCAAATTCATCATTATTGTTTAATTATTCATGCATGATTATTTTCAATCATTATTGCATCTTGCACATCTTAACCAGTTAGCTTCCTTAACTATTAAAATATATATTTCTCTATCTACAACTCTTCCTACTGGCAACCAGCACCACCACCAACAGTTGGCACATATTTCCCTTTCACTTATTCTAGGTGGTCCAACTGTCCCATATTTGATGTTTCACGTTTCGTGCGTTAAAATAATCGAAAAACTCAACGGGACTACTTCAAATTGAAGGTTTCCTTGGCTAAAGAGAAATTTAAGCCCAGGAACCCTGGAACCCGGGACCCTTCGCACAGCAGACGGATGCTCTGCTGAGCTATGGAGTTATTTGCTGTACTCTTTTGATTGCGATGAATTACGAACAAAATGCAAATCTAGGTCATAAAAGTCATGAAAACACTTTGATTATAGCTGTACATGCTTTCGACATTCTGATAGGAAAGTTTAACCAGGAAGCTCTTCCTAACCTATGTTGATAATGGTTACATAATTTCAGATGTACTAATTCTGTTTCTAATGCATTTTATTCATACAGCTATCAAAGTATAAAATTGGCAGTTTTTTTCTCGAATTATTCATACAATAGTTATATAAAAATAGCAAAAATTTCATGACGGTTATTAATCCTGAAGAGGAGCATGGCATCAATAAAAGTATTACAAAAATATCGCTTTCTGAGGGACAGAAAGTGGTTGAATTTGTTTTGACCTGCATTGAATAGCAAGAATAGTCTTCCGGTCCTTGTGGGGCTGACTGGCGGGTTAGTGCATTTGTTCACACTGCAGTCGTCATGGCTTATTGTGCGACAAATGGCATGCGATGTATCATCGATATACGGCCGAAACCGGACTGCAGGAAAAGAACGACCATGATGAGCTTCTAACATAATCCAAATAGTTCATCTCGACCAGGGGAGCGATAGGATCTCTCTAGATCTGACAGAACCCCTTAACCCTTAGTTGCCTGCACTAATATACTACATATTCTGTTTTTCTTTTTAGTTGAAGTTTAAAACTGGAATTCTAGTAAAATCTTTGGGAATAAACCTATAAAATTACTATACAAAATAATAAAGAAAATAGAGATGAAAATAAATGTAGAGCCTTATTAATATTTTTCTTCCCAATTAGAAGTTTAAATTCTTCTAAGCTGGTTTTCATAACGCTGCCAAAGGCACTATCAAATAAGTAGTTCCAATGACCATGAGTGCTAGGTGATAAATAATGGACAGACCAACCATTTAAAGCCAAATGTTGCAAGTTCAAATCCCAGTGACTGTTGTAAATGACGGGGAGAGCCCAAGTAAAATAATCGGTGTGGTGCTTGGAAGTTAATGGGGCTACATTTGGCTGTAGTTATGTCAGTTTTCTCTTTTATTTATTTAAAAAAATCACTGCAATTTTAGGGCAAGGCAAAAATTGTATATATTTTTACAATATAAATCAGTCTTGATTACTTATCATTTATGGTTGAAGGTTAGTATAACATGAAATTAATTCTAGAGTACAACCATATTTGGATAGTTACGCTTAAAACAAGCGGGACTTATAAGTACCGACAGGCAACAAAGGGTTAAACAAACGACTCAAACGCACCCAGCCGCTGAGGGCTGCATTTGCAAAGCGCATTCGCCACCATGGAAAGGCGCCACCACCTTAGTCCTCACCGACACAATTGTAAAAGAGACTGCTTAGAATGAAATGGAAATCAAATCGAAATCGAACACGACCTTCCCAATACCAGTCCCGTTTCGTTTGAGCCAACTGGTTCGGTAGCTTCACAACTATAAACTAATTAGTAAACTGCCTTATTTTAATGTGAGCATAGTCTTATAATTCTCCCCAGACATAAGGCAATCCTTTCCTCCCAACCAGTAATGAGTTCAGGTGTGTAATGTAGTGCCAAGCGGTGTAATCTATCCCTCGTTGCGCTCCTCTGGGAGAGCAAGTTAACAGAAATAATGAAGTTTCTACAGGGCACGATGCGGCATGTAATATACATGCATGCAATCATAAAATAATTTACGCTCAAGTTGTTTACAGTCCCTGTGTGTTTACGTTTTTAAACAAGATCGCAAATGTACACATAGCGTTACCTCCAGGCGCGTTTGCAACATTTTGTTTCTTGGGATCTGGTGTTTAATGGATAATTTGAAAAAGCATTCTATAACCAAACACTCTTTTTAAACATTTTCAGTTTTAAACACACTCTGTTTACAAATCAAATGTTATGTATTTTTTTTTTCATTTCTTTTCTGCTCGTTTAAATATTACCAACATAGTCAATGAAACGTTGTTTCATGTTTGTACAATGAGGACTTGTAGAAAGGAGGAGGGGCCTTTAAATACCGCACCACACGTAGGCTACAAGTTTGTGCGTTCAACGAAGGGATGAAGAGAAGATCAGATGTGTACGACGATATGCGCTAGCAAAGGTGGGATTGCCAACAAAACCAATACGGTTCCAATCCTGACGCCGGCTACCTTATTCTCCTAAAAAATTCCTGTCGAAACCTTTGAGGAATCTAAATTTAAATACCAAGTTTTGCAATTAATCGACTTTTCGGTTTTGAGTTATGATGTTCAGAGACAGTCTAACACACACACACACACACAGAGTAAATTTATTTGAAAATACTCTTTTCGGATTCAAATGTCCTTAAAACACATATTTTCGGTGTGAAATCTCAGTATTGAATTTTTGGGTGAACTGCAATATTTTCTCTACTTACTATGTACGTAATAGAGAAGTTAATAAATAACTCATAAAAATGTATAATTTTAAATATCCGTGTAAACTTAATGATAAGATCATCGAAATTGAATATCTAAGATCCGTGGTTTGCGTTCCCACAATAGGTGAAAGATCAGCGAAATTTGGCCCAAAATTGTGAAAATTTAGACATTAGTTTTTCATATAAAATAATATGCATAATACTTTAATAACACTTTAGCAGCTACCACTTAACTGAGGCTATTAATGTTCAAGCGCACGCTTATTAATTGGCCCGCCCGAATTTAAACCTGGTTTTTCCGACAACATTTTACCGACACTTTTATACACTCAAAATTCTCCACACCATACACTTTTTAGTAATTTGTTTCAACATTCTTAAGCTGTGCCTAAAACCTACATTAAAGAAAATTGTGTTACAGCTTTTTTACATAATGCTTCAATTTTGAGAAATAATTTATTACATTTGAAAAGTCAAGAGTTATGGAGAATACAAAACATTAAAATTTTTTTCTACAACAATTAGAAGTTTTCTACAGCAATATAAATAAAAATCTGATGTGTACCATTCACATGATTTTCTCTATATCCCTGCAACAAAGTATTCTTAAAAAGCTTATACTTCTATTTACTTTATGCTAATCAGGAAAAATAGCAGAAATAGTCTTATTACTTGCTTCCTTGTAAGTAGAAGCGAAATTAGGGACTACCATAGGATAAAGTGATAGTCAAAAGCTGGTTGCTATGTCAATAAAGTTCCTTTGTTTATACGAATCGGAGTTGACAAGCTGCTGTATGAGAAAAATATAAGTTTTTCATAGCAGAAACCAAAAATAATACATTTTTGAGAAAATCAAAATTTTCGAAAAAAGTTCCATGTAAAGGGTAGTTGGGGGTGGGGGATTTTTCTCAAATCTTCGTGTCGCATCCCTGAAATATACTAAACTTAAATACCAAGTTTGGTTATTTTAGCTACTTTTCGTTTTAGAGTTATCGTGTTCACAGACACACGGACACACTGACACACGGACACACACACACACACACACACACACACACCACACAGATCTTTTTGTGAAAATGCTTCTTTTGGATATTGGAGACCCTAAAACATATATTTCCGGTGAAATCTCAGTATCGAATTTTTGGGTGGAGTGCAATACTTTCTCTATACTCTATGTACATAGTGAGTATAGAGAAAGTAAAAATATGACATTACATCTATTTTAAGCTTATTTTGTTTCATTTTTGTGGGAATAGTTTTAAAAATGCATCGCGCTGCTCATTTTTATTATAGCAATGAAATTTTACAACATTATTAATGAAATAACTATGTATGCAAGGACTTTGATACATAGTAAAATATTACTTTTATGTGTGGAACAACTCGTATAATTTTGAATAAAATAGCTTACATTCTGTGGATTTTCCAAATTTCATAGTTATGGCAGCTTGGATAATTTTGAGATTTTCAGGTTTGATTCAAATTTTCAGTATGGCCTACACACAAGTGATGAGGAATAATAATCCTTCTACAATATAAAGTAATCTTTTCATTTACGTCGTTTGTTTCCCATAAGACTATATAAACTGAGAAATTCGTGTGGGGAATTTCAAATAAATGTGTTCTTTTCCTTCATATGAGCTAGTTTACTACTATTCACATACTGTTGAGGTTGCTTTGTGATGCAGGTCCCGATTTTCTCAATTTAAAATATTTTACTGACGAATGTGTATTATGAATAACGCTACGTAAATAAGACACTCATTTTATATCAGTAATATAGTAAAGATATACAACAATATTATAACTAGAGCTCGGCCCAGGGTTACGAAATTGCCGGATTGAGGTTCGGTGCTCACAGAATATAACTATGGTGTGATGGATTAGGCCCGTTTCGAAACGTGATGCCTATCTAGCATTGTTCATCACCTGGCCTCATTCAGTTCCTGCTAGTAATAAAGCAGTGAACACTGAAAGTGAGAGCAGTTTGAAAAATATCGAAAATATAAAGAGTTGGCTTTCGACACTGAAAAGGTTTATGGAAAGTTAAAACATATTTTGAGCACAGGAGTTTTTTCTTTCCATACAGTGAAGATATATCTTGTAATTCACTACAATAGTTCTGAGTGAGTTAGGTTCATTTATAATCATTGTCTGTTCAAAATCTGCACATTTTATCCTCAATGTTTGTATCAAGATTTATACTTTTATTTGTAAAACCACAAGACGCTTTTATTTACTCATCATATTATGAGATACTTGTTTTATTGTATTACTTTATGATTTAGAACAATACCTGTAAAATCAAAACATATAATGAGCTACTTTTGGAACCGATTTTTCCTCAACGTGCGTATTAAGCTACAAAACCCCACTATAATCTTTTTATAACGCTGACTGCTATGTTTGTTCATAACTGTGTGCGCTTCGGAACTCTAAACCGAGCTCTAGTGATAAGATATATCTGCAGTAGCGGCTAGTGAGCATACATTATGGGTGTTTATAAAAGTTTGAGAGTCAGATAACCCTAAAAATGTGGATGGCACCTACTCCTTAATAGCTGTGATTACGAACAAGTTAGTACAACAGCAGCCACTAATAACAACAACAACAACAAAGACGACGGTGCTGCCTATGTGTCAGTTGTGTATAGTTTTGTGGCTGTTTGTTGCGTACATCATCAAATACAGTGCTCTAAGGCGTGAAGTAATGTGGATATTTAATTTTGGTTGAGACAATCAGAAACATAAGATTCCGGGCGCACTTACCTTACCTACTTCTGCCAAAGTTGAAAAATGGCAGGATGAACCCTACACTATATTTAGAAGTGCATTAACGTTGCTATCCTGGAGATACCTGCAGTGAGCTACTATTTGATGGCATTAATGTTAAATTTATTTGATAGAGCGCGGAGAAAGGCTTAGTCATTCGTACGCGCTTTCCAGTGCACACGTCGCGTATATATTTAGCCCATAAGGCATTTACGTCATGCCGCGCGCATGCGCAAAAGCTACTTAAAATGAACGCTACTCATGTAGTGCGGTAGATTTAAACACCGTATCTTTTAAATTACCGTATATACCTTACATTTTACAGCATTTAAAGAAAAAAAAATCCAATAAATCCCCCTACAAGGGCATTACACTCTAACCTAACCTCTAAACTAAACCAAAATAACGTCGGGTGTAAATAAAATCGTTAGATAATTAATGCAGCAGAAAAAACGAAGACAAACATTATGTATTCCATTCACTCTAGCTGTTTCACAAACAACGTTTCCTTACAAAATATTATTCTTTTATCAACGCCATACTAATCGAGATAAATATATTAGGAGAAACGGTATTATTAGTTGCTTCCTTGTAAATAGAAGAGAAATAAGGGAGAGCACTAGCTAAAGCGATAGTCAAATCGTTTAAAAGCTATCGCGTGAAACAATTGAGATTCGGTTACTTTTTGCATTCCAGGTAGTAAAACAAATGAGATTAAACCAAAGTTTATCTTCCGTTTGAGAAAATTTTAAGTATTTCAAAATTTAAATCAATACAAAGGAATATCTCGCAAACGATTAAATGTATATAGAATGTATATGACATAAATTGTGTGTTTTAATGAGATCTACATTTATTGTGTGGTAACTATTTGTCCATATCTCACGTTTAAGAATCATACACAAGTCATACAGAATGAAGAGGTCTTCAGACTTGTTCCCCATAAAATTCAAGATATATATTTCGTGTTCCAAGAAAATATCTTAAATATTTAGTCTAAATCGTTAGGGCCACTTTTGAGAAACTCAAAATTATCGAAAGATGATTAATGCGAATGGTAGTCAGGTTTGGGGGATTTTCTTGAAAATCATCGGTCGTATCCTGGAAAGAAACTGAATTTAAATAACGTGTTTGGTATTTAATCGTCTTTTAGTTTTTGAACTATACTGTCTACATTCACACACACATGCCACAGAGAAACAAATACACATGAGGCACGCAGAAACAAACGGACATGTTTCTAAAGGCGTTTTTTTTAATTCAGGGAGCGTCTAAGTATGTATTTCCGGATAACGGTATCGAATACTTTTTTGGAATATCTCTATTTACTGTATGCATGTACATACGTGTTAGAGAAAGTAATAATGAAGAACTAGAAAAATAAGACATTCAATAAATTAAAATGGTAGATGTATACATAAGCTAATAATATTTATTTTATTTTACACTGAAGATTGGTTCTTAGTAGCTACTTTTCAAGATATTCGTTTTATAGGAAATTTATCAATTTTTATACCTTTAACTTCTGCTTGTTTTATAGTATCAAATTTTGCTTTATGAAGGGCTTTAACAGATTTTACTACCTAAGAAAATCTCATTAAGAGGATAAAAGGTTATTATTAATTATGACCCCAGTTAATTTGATAATGGTTTATATATTTCAACAGTAAAACGTTATCATTTTCTAAAAGCTACAGTAATCAGTTTCATTTAGGTATCTTACTTGTGGAATTTGTCTTTTCAATTGAGTTTTCGTACCCTGAAGGAATTCGTTTCAAACTGTTTGTATATCGTTAATCTGTTTCCAGGATAAAAAGAGTCTTTTGAGTGCTTCAACTATACTCGTAAAATCGGAAACTGTATTTAGCAAGTCTCAAAGGTTCTCGCTAAGAAAAATCCAATAGTATATTGTAATATCTTGAAGTACTTTGTTATGACGAACTCCATTCTTCTAGCATGGGCTTTGCACTCACCATGGATTATTCTTTAACTATTCTTCAACCTTCTTCTTGTTATTGAGATGAGCAATCATTAAACATTTACAAATTTAGTTGTAGAGCTGAAGAAGGATAAAGTGATAGATTTTTAAAATATTGATTATTAAGTGATAACATTGAAATCCGTATTTTTGCATTACCAAGAGAAAAAAGAATCCGATGTGTTCTATTCACCTGACTTTCTCTACCTGTTTTGCAAACAATGTATTCCAGCAAAGGATTATTCTGTATCTATGTTATGCTAATCGAGATAAACATCAGCAGATGTTTCCTTGTATTAAAAAGGGAAATAAGGGGATACACTAAGCTAAATCAGTAGTCAAATGTTTTAAAAGCTGTTGTTATACGATAGTCATTCAAATTCGCTTCTTAGCATAACAAGTAGTAAACAAAAAAAAAAAAAAAATTACGGACAACATTCTGTTTATGAAAGTATAAGTATTCTAAAATTGAAACCAGTAACGAGAAATATCTCGGAAATTATTAACTCTAGAAAAAAGTATGTATATGACATAAATTTTGTGTTTTATCAAAATGTACTATTTTGTCTTTTGTCTATCTCTCTAGGACTGTTCATCAGTTATTCAAAATTCATTCAGGGGGCAGATAATATTTAATTTGTCACGAAAGTATATTAAACCAAAGGTATTTTAATCCAAATAAAGCAATTTTTGATCATAATTAAACGTTTTGAAAATCCTCCATATACAGGATAGTTGGAGGGCATTTTTCGAGAATCTTAATATTGCATCCTTGGAAAATACATAAATACAAAGTTTGGTATTTAATGGACTTTTCGTTTTTGAGTTATGTTGACCTCACACACACACATGCACACACACACACATTCACACACGGACCATTTTCTAAAAATCTGATGTGTTCCATTCACAAGACTCTATGTCTTCTAAAAATAAATTATTCTTATAAAAGATTATTCCATTATCTACTTATACTAATCGAGATAAACATTACCAGAAATTGTATTATTACTGAGTTCCATATAAGTAGAAGGGGAATAAGGGAATACACAAGGCTAAAGTGACCGTAAGATCTTTAAAAAATCTATCGCTATGCGATTGTCATTGAAATTTGTGCCTCTTTCCACGAGCTGGAGTAAAAGAAGAGCAATATGACACGTTTGAGGGCTTCAGGGTTTGGAAATTGTAACCCATATCAGGGAATATTATATTATTAGCTCTAAAACAGAGCCGCATTGACATCAACTGTATTTCAACGAGGTCTACATTTTTTGCGCAGTACGTTCATGTCTATCTCTTACGGTTTACCCGTTATCTAAAAGTCATTCTGAATTAGGAGGACTTCATGGGCTATTTCAAAGAAATTCAGTATATGCATTTTATGTGCCATTTAAATAAAAATCGTAAGGTTGTTTTTTAGAAAATCCAAAATTTCCAAACATTTTCCATGTAAAGCGTAGTTTGAGATAGGAAGATTTTACAGAACATTTTTTTGTTGAGTCCCTGGCAGATTCTGAACTTAAATACCAAGTTTGGTGTTTAACCGACTTTTTGTATTTAAGTTATGCTGTCCAGAGAAACACGCACACATACGCACATACACACACTCAGGTAGACATACCTTTTTCTTTGGATTCAGGTGTGTCAAAACTTATGTTTCCGGTGAAATCTCCTATCAATTTTAGGTGGAACACAATATTTTTTCTACCTACTGGATACACTGTACATATGTGCCAGAGAAAGTAAAAAGTCTGATATGTTCCATTTGCAAGACTTTGTCTACCTCTTTTGCAATTAAATTATTCTTGAAAAGAGATTATTCTTTTGTGTGCATCAGGATAATCGAGATAACAGAAGAAATTATGTTATTACTTGCTTTGTTGAAGGAAATAAGGGACTACACTAGGGTAAAGCGACAGTCAAATGTTTTAAAAGTTATCACTATATAAAACAATTGAAATTCAATTCTCGTACTAGGCTAGTAGTAAAATCAAAGAGGTAAATGACTTCGTTTGGAAAAAGTTTAAAATTAAAACCAGTATCATGGAATATCTAGGAAACGGTTAGCTCTACAAAACATGTATAAGGTATAAGTTGTGTGCTTTAATGGCACCTCTATTTTATGTAGTAAGTTGTGTCTATCTCTTACGGTGTACCAGTAAGACAAAGGTCATTCACAATGAAAAGGTATTTAGAGCAATGCCTAAGATTCCTTATATACATTTTGTTTGGTATGAAAATATTTTAAACATATGGTATTTTAATCAAAATAATTAGAGCCATTTTGACAAAATCAATTTTTCAACAATGTTCCAAGAAAAGGGTAATTGGGGTTGGGGGATTTTCTCGAATACCTATATATCGCATCCTTGGCATTTAAATTCCGAGTTTGATATTTAACGCACTTTCGGAGCTATACTGTGTATAGACATTCGGACTTTCTCTAAAAATTTTTTTTTTTGTATCAAGGTGTCTCAAAGCATGTATATCCGGAAAATCTTGGTATCGAGTTTTTGGGTTGGATACAATACCTTCTCTATCTACTGTGTACGTTGTACATACTTGCTAGGGAGAGTGAAAGCATACCAATTTCTCACGAAATAATTTTAACTGTTTAATGGGAAATTGCCATTATTTTAAACTTTTAAAAATAATAAATGCCTCAAAAATGTTTATGATATAAAATAAACATTTTAACGAAATATGTATTTTCTCTGTAGTGTCATTTTGTTTACTTATGTCTTAAGTTTACGAAGAATATAAAACTCGTTCGGAATGAGGAAAATGTCAGTGCTTATTGACATATAATTCAACATATATATATATATTTCATTCGTCATTAAAATATATAGAACGTATGGCGTTTCATTAAAATGTTTGGTGCAATTTTTCAGAAAATCCTAAATTTTTTTAAAAAGAATCTTATAAACAATTGCTTGAGTTTGAATCATTTTCTTGAAAGTTTTCGAGTCCCATCCTTATGCTGTAATTAGATACCAAGTAGGACGTATAGTGAATGTACCCTGGCAATGTGAGACAGTTTCAGCACAGAGACACCAAAAACACCTCTTGATTCAAGGAGCATGAAAATGTATATTTCGGATAGAAACCTTGGTATAGAATTTTCGAGTTGAATACAATTCTGCTCTGATTCCTATACGACAAACATAAAGGAGGGTACAGCTCGCGCACTACGAACCGTGCTAACAGCACCCAGGTAGATGAAATGAGGGTCCCATAGGAGACCATATGGCTAGAAGCAAACTGAAACTTGAGAGAGAGAGAGAGAGAGAGAAAAAAAACGGAATTGAAGGAAAAATGTCGCAAAGGATATTTTGGTAGATGAGAATCCAACCCAGCATTCGCTTGGCGACCCCAGTCATAATGGATGGTCGTCGGGGATCGAACCAGGGACCCAAGTCAAACACGTTACCGCGGTGCCACCCCATTCGTTTCACAATAAATAAGTAATCTTATGTGTTACATTGACATGGCTTTCTCTACTTACTCTGAAGCAAACTGTTCTTACAAACTTCACCTATATCAACACACACATTGCCAGATATACTTATGTCACATACTTCTCTGTAGAGACGCAGAAATAAGTGGATACACTAAGTAAAAGCGATAGTCAATTTTTTTCCCATTCTTTTTGCTTGACCAGGAGAAAAAAAAAAAGTAAATGGCGATTTCCATTTGAGAAATGTATAGGTATTTTAAAATTAAACCAAAACCTAGGAATATTTTGGAAACGCTAACTGCACAAAAAGTACATTTGACATAAATTGTGTGTTTTACCTCTTTTTGTGCAGTGAGCTTTTGTGTATCTCTTATGGTTTACAAGTTGGGCAAAAGTAAAGAAGCTATTTCCAAAAAAATTCCAGATTTACTCTTTATTTGTCTTAAAAATATCTTAAAAAGGACGGTATTTTAATCAAAACCTGTACAGGCATTTTTAGAAACTCTGAATGTTCGAAAAATGTTCCATATAAACGGTAGTTTGGAGAAGCTCTTCGTGAAAAATGTTGAACTTAAACATCAAGATTGATATTTGATGCACTTTTCGTTTTCGACTTATGTTAAAGTCACACATACACGGATATTTTTTCTAAATAAGCATTTTTTTTTTGATTCAGAGGTTTTCAAAATATGTATTTCCGCTGAAGTCTTGGTATCGAATAGGTTCTGTATCTATTACTACATTGTAAGAGAAAGCAAAAAACGGGGTCAAAGCACTCAACATACATCAATCAAAGTGCAGACAGTCCATAGAACACAAATGCAGAAGAGGAAACGAAAATGAATCGCACACGACGACCATGAAAGAAAACAGCCCCCAGACGTATATATCCGTCGTTAGCAGTGAAAGTGGTAGGAGAAAAAATAGTGAATAAGCTCGTTGCCATGTGATGCACGTACTTGTGCGCCGAAATGATAGGTCGTGGGTGATAAGAGCAAAGAACCTTGTGACGATTTCGGAAAGTGACGGCGAAATCCCGCAGGCTATAGCATGTTCCGCTCAGAATTCAATTGAAGTACGTCGCTACTGCGCTAACGGAAACCGGTATGGAAGTGTGCTTATCGCAGAGCGACCCACATTATGTGTGAGCATCCAAATCACGGTATTTATTATCTTAGTCCCCTTCCCCTCACTCCCCGCTGCAGCAGCACTTAACCGAAACCAAGCCACCCAACCCTCGTACCTAAAAAACAAGCCCATAAACACAATGTATTAGCCTATTCATTTCCACATTATATTTTTATCGGGTATTTATACCGGATATTATAGCCCGCAACGGTGGTGTGTTGTGATATTTCTGCGGTCTAGGGAACTTGGTGCGTGTATGTCCATTTAGAACCCCCACCTCTAACCCTTGTACCTATTTGTCTCTCCCTCCGTGCCGACCTGCGCTTTTATTGCCACACTTTGTGAATCGTGATGACGTCATCGTTGCTCCTGCTGCCGCCCAGCATGCACCTCCCACCCCCTTTATACAAAATGCACATATGGCGGCAGTATAAAGATTTTGTGCTACGTGGGGCGGCGATTCATTTTTATGCCTGCTTTTCGTTGTTGAAATGTTTATTTGCTCCACAAAACTGTGTTACAAAGTACAGGACGTGTAAAGAAAGATCTCAGTTATGGGTTTATAAATGGAAGAGGTTAAAATAATGCATAAAGAGAAAAGGTAAAAGTTAAACTCTCAATGGAGCTGAAACCTTTTTGTTAGATATGTTAATTAATATTCTAAAACATCAATTAAATAACATATAAGCAATAAACGTAATAAAATGCCAAGTGAAAAAGGTATTCGCTTTTACCTCAATGCAATTTAAAATAATATCTAACAAGGTACATTCCCAGAGTGTCTGACTAATATTAAAATATAATTTATTGTAATGGAAACGTAAGGTGAAATCAATATTTACTGCACCAAATTTAGCGGCCCATAGCGTAATTATACCTATTGGTGAGCCTTATAGGTGTAATAATGACTCTGTGGTTTATCACAACAATTTTATAGTCAAATACGGACTGAAAAATGCAATGCCATAGCCGGGATTAAAACCACAGCCCTCCCGGTCTCTAGTCAGTTGTTCCGATCATTGCGTTACCACAACAGCATGCCGATACGACATTAAATTCCTCAACTGACTTGCATGGTTCCCGATAAACTGCGAGGTGATCTCAAGCTATTTTCAAATGACATACCACAATGACGACTTACAGTGTCGTAAATACTTCAAGTCCCAGGCTTCGTAGTTTAACTTCATAGAATTTAATGCCTTATTGGCATGTTGAGATGGTAGCTCAGCAATCAGAGACGCTGGCTACAGAACAGAAGATCCATGGTTCAAATCCTTACTGTGGCATTGATTTTTCGGTCTGACTCTACTTATCCAGTTCCTGTTCTACACAAGCTAGTGTGAAAAAAAGTAATTAACAATGTTATAACCAATTAAGATTTGTGAAAATAGAAATGAATATTAGAGTTGTAGAATTTTGTGCAATAAATAATTATTCTGTATCTGTACACAATCTAACTTTATTATCAAACGCAACTTACTTTCTGGACGTACCTCGTATCACAGTTTTCAGTGTGGAGTTTTTTTATTTGCTTTGGCTAATGACAGTCAAATGATGAAGAAATCATTAAACCGATGTAATAGCTTTAATGGATTTCAAAATAAGGTCATTTGAATTCAAATTCATACCGAGTCCCAACGTTAGTCTTGTCTCCTTTTATTATCAAAAAGTGTTAAATGCGCGTGCGTGAAACATCACTCCCGCTATTCTCCGACTACCAATCTTAGAAATTCGGTGCGGGCGCTGTCCACGTTGTTGCCAAGAGTTGACGCAGCAAGAAGAGGCGCATTCATAAGACCATTCTCATAGTATCAGTGTTTCCCACTTCTCTAGAGAACTTGCAATTACAAAACACGGGCCCGAGACTAACATGCATGCTGTTTCAAAACCACACCAAACGAAGATAAGATTCGATTTGCTTATACTTTGACTTGTCCGAAACTTGATGTCGCAAATTTCAAACTCTTCTATTGCAAGTTTTATGTGTGTTTAAAAATCGCTCACATTCTGGATTAGGCAGCGAAGGAACAACGTTTGTCATACGCCACACCCACAAGCTACGTTCTCTATTACTAAGGTGACCTGTCCCGCGACCGGCGTGTGTATCAAAGCACGCCTACACCACGCGACTATGACCTTCGCTGCCAACCGGCGTCTCTCTTGGAGTGGGCCAGGCACGTGCCATTAGGTTATGTATGATGGTGATTTTGTGGCAGTTTTTATATGTGCCGAATTTAGAGCTGAAAATTATATTCACGTACAATATGACCAACAGGGTCCACATCTTCGTTTGGTGTCGTTTTGAAACTCCCTGTATACTTCTATTTTATATTAACTGTATTATTGAATATAATAATACCTATTTTACAATTAAGATAATTAATTATTTTGACTATTCGAAAGAAATGAATATGATGGAAACTCGAAAAATGAAAGCTACCTATTCATTGCAAACAATGTTTCATTTTGACCTCTAGTTTGTAAAATATTACTCCACTGCTATATTATCAAGTAGAATGTTGGATAATGAAATTAATATTGTTAAACTATGATACTTGTTAAGTATAAAACTCTTTTAAGTTTGTATTATCAATGACGCCTGATCGCCATGTATTAATATTCAATCCTCCGTGTTATGAACACGTATCTGAATGACAACATTTGCAAATGGTTTTCTCCAAACAAGCCATCTGTAGAACTGGAGCAGGATAGGTAGAATCGGACTGAAAAATTCAAGGCACTATTGGGATTAGAACCAGGATATCCATGGTGCGCATTCCGGCTCTGGCATTGAATTTTTCAGACTGAATCAACCTATATAGTATTTTAAATGCCAAGCAAAGTGAGTATATAATAATTACATCGTCTTAAACACTTAATGCTCACTTACCTGCCAATAACAAAAGCAAGTAAAGGAACTTATAGCCCGCACTGAAAACTGGGATACGCATATTTTATGGTAGATAATCTTCTCTTTTAATTCCATAAGTAAATGTAATTGATATCCATAAACAAAAGCAAATTCACAAAAGCTATTCACAGTGTAGTAAGAACTTCCCCCTTGGAAGGAAATTTGCAATTTAGCAAGAGTAATACTTCATATTAAGTTAATAGAGCATAACTTCCTAACAGCAAAATAGTCGAGGGCTTTGCATCGCTATCCCTGAATTCAAAAGTGCCAGATGGTTTGATCCTCACCTCCGGCGTACTTATTTTCTGAAGCGAAACATTAACTAGCGTTTTAATTCCTTGAGATTATCTATTATCATAAAGAATGGCGAATCATAATAACTCTTGGCAGCCAGTTAATGGGGATTTGGCAACATTGCATAGTCCTGGAAATAAATAGCAGCCTGTTAGGTGTAAAGGTTGCTTTGCCGCTCAAGCAATCCGCAACTGTATTGTGCTCTTTTTAATATACCACTAATTAATGTATTCCCTGGCATGCGACAACGCTTACCGAACGGGAGACCTGGGTTCGATTCCCGGTACCGGCATGGGGATCCTTCCCCCGCTGGGAGACCTGGCTCGGGGTGCACTCAGCCTCGTGAGGTCCCTGGGGGTCCAGTTGAAGAGCTACTTGATGGATAAGTAGCGGCTCTAGGTCATGCGGACCGCGTTAACCGGTCGGGGGAGGGTGGGTTGGAGGCGCTGACCACGTCTCACCCTCCAATACTGCACCCTATCCAAGACGTCTGTCATGAACCGAGATTTTTTTTTTTTAAATACAGTACCGGAGTCTGATCAGGACTCCGGCACTGTATACCCTACTTTTATTTACCTTTTTTCTTTTTACTTTGTTTTGCCGTATTATTACTGTTTATTACTGTTTTCTTACTTTTTACAACACACACATATAACACCCATGCCCAAGGCGTGACTCGAACCCACGATCCCCAGCGCTACGAAGCACCAAAGCCTTGGCGAGCGCGGCCATGGGGACCGGCAAGATGGGGGACGCAGCGGCCGCCAGATAGGCCAAGGCTCCTTGTGAGTGGTCGTACCATGGAGTTATCCGGCAACGCTTTCTGTATACGGCTTCAGAATATGTCTAGAATATACACAATACAAGTCTGGTTTAATAAATGGAATATGAGTAAGAGCTGCTCTTTTAGACTTTTATAATTTGGATAAGTGCAGATGTTAATATATAGATTAATGCGCTAAACTGAAGGAAGGAATATAAATCTGGAAACGTTTTTATCGATAATGGTGAAGGAGGTAAAAAAACATGCTTTAATAAAAAGTGTTTAGGTAGAGAAGCCCACGTGAATGTAATACATGAGGACATTCAATGTTATGTTTCTAAATGTGTATATATTATCTCTTCAATTGCCATTTACGTTTTATATGTATATACACCAAGAAATTTAAGTATGTATATAATATCTATTGTATATTAATATTACCTGTCAATATTAAATAATGGAAAACAAACGCAACGACTGTTGTAATAAATGCATGTAATGTTACTATTATAACGGATGATCCTAGTGAATCTATAATAGTAGTAGTAATATGTATTTATTGAAACAGTATCAATTCCCCATATTTATGGGCTGCCAACAAGGGCAGAGTAAAGCAAACAAATTATAAAATAACTATCTAAAAAAATCTTATGTGTTCCATTCACATGACTTCCTCTATCTCGCTGTAACAAATTATTGTTAGTAAGCTTATCTTTTATTTATTTCATGTCAATCGAGGAAAATTAGCAGAAATAGTTTTATTCCTTGCTTTATTGTAAATACAAGCGAAATAAGGGAGTACCATAGGTTAAAGTGAAAGTCAAAAGCTGGTTGCTATGTGACTGATGTTCCTTTGTTTGTGTGGACAGGAGTTGACAAATTCCTGTATGAGAAAATTATAAGTTTTTCAAAGCTGAAACCAAGAAAAAGGAATATTTCAAAAACGATCAACTCCACGAAAAAAACGTATTTAACATAAATTGTGTGTTTTAACATGCTCTACATTTTTTGTGTGTTAAGTTTTTGTCCATCTCTTACGGTTTAGTAGTTAAGCAAAATTCATCCAGAATAAAGTAGCCTTCAGAGGCTATTCCCAGAAAATTCAAAATATTCATTTTATTTGTCAGGTAAATATCTTTAATATATGATATTTTAATTAAAATCGTTAGAGCCATTTTTGAGAAAATCAAAATTTTCGAAAAAGTTCCATGTAAAGGGTAGTTTGGGGTGGGGGGATTTTTCTCAAAACCTTCGTGTCGCATTCTGGAAGATACTAAACTTAAATACCAAGTTTGGTATTTTACCGACTTTTCGTTTTTGAGTTATCGAGTTATCGTGTTCACAGACACACGGACACACGGCCCCCCGGACACACGGACACACGGACACACGGACACACACACACACTCACACTCACACACACACACACACACACAAACGGACCTTTTCTGAAAATACTTTTTTTGGATATAGGGGACCCTAAAACATATATTTCCGGTGAAATTTGGTATCGAATTTTTTGGTGGAGTGCAATACATTCTCTATTCACTATGTACATAGTGAGTATAGAGAAAGTAAAAACGAAAAAAAAAACAACCTTGAAACATTTCTATAAAGATAATGACATATCGACAATTTTCATTGTATAGCAATCGAAAAGGAAACTAAAAGCAGCAAAAGGAATATTAAACATAGATAATGAAAAATACATACAATAAATAATTTATATCAAAGAAATATAGACCGTGGAAATACTAAAAATCTGATATGTACCATTCACATGACTTTCTCTATATCCCTGCAATGAATTATTCTTAAAAAACTTATACTTCTATTAACTTCATGCTAATCAGTAAAACATTAGCAGAAATAGCCATATTACTTGCTTCCTTGTAGTAGAGGTGAAATAAGGGAGTACCATAGGTTAAAGTGATAATCAAAAGTTGGTTGCTATGTCACTGAAGTTCCTTTGTTTGTATGGACAGCAGTTGACAAATTCCTGTATGAGAAATGTATGTTTTTCATAGCAGAAACAAAAAATAAGGAATGTCACAAAAACGACGAACTCCACGAAAAAAATGTAAATAACATAAATTGTGTGTTTTAACGTGCTCTACATTTTTTGTGTAGTAAGTTTTTGTCCATCTCTTACGGTTTAGCATTTATTCAAAATTTAGTAAAATTCATTCAGAATAAACTACTCTTCAGAGACTATTCCCAGAAAGTTCAAGATATCCATTTTATTTGTCAGCTAAATATCTTTAATATACGAAATTTTAATCAAAATCGTTATTGCCATTTTTGAAAAAATCGAAATTTTTGAAAAAAGTTCCATGTATAGGGTAGTTTGAGGTGGGGGGATTTTTCTCAAAATCTTCGTGTCGCATCCCTGGAAGATACTAAACTTAAATACCAAGTTTGGTATTTTAGCTACCTTTCCTTTTTGAGATATCGTATTCAAAGACACACAGACACACAGACACACGGACACACGGACACACACACACACACACGGACCTTTTTCCGAAAATGTTTTTTTTAGATAAAGGGGACCCTAAAACATGTATTTCCGGTGAAATCTCGGTATCGAATTTTTTGGTGGAGTGCAATACATTCTCTATACACTATGTACATAGTGCCTATAGAGAAAGTAAAAATGGTTATTATACAAATAATTTCGAAGAAGAAAAATTGAACCTCTTATGGCAGATATGGCAATTTCTTTTATTTTTACCTTTTTCAGTCCAAACTTCTTCTAGGTATTGAAAAAATGTAAAGGAATGGTGACCCGAGTTCCGGCCATCAGACCAATTATCTCTATAATATTTAGATCGTAATAATAGTAATAGTAATAATAATAATAATAATAATATAGCTAGTTAACGACGCTGTAAATTATCACAAACATATCACTTGAATTTCATCCAGCGAGAAATGTTTTGCATGACAGTAAGTCTACTGATACGGTGCTGTTCGTTTTAAGCACACTTAAAAAGCATTGGTCTAGGCCACGATCTTGGAATCAAAAGAGCAGCTCTTGACGAAATGTGCCACCCAGATCAACAAGACCTTTGTAGAAGGATTAAATGAATCGCATTTAGACATCGCAACTACATTTTCTAAAGAAGAGTATTGTTTTCAAATGCTTTGTCAAGAAATAAAAATATATTTTGATGAAACAATTCAGGAACATGTAGACCTAAATGTTTTATTATTTAAAGTATTTCCGTCACACAACGAAGATGATTTAAGGTGATTTTTGTTAGTGTTTAATGATCACTTTTATTACTATGAAACCGTAGGTAATTTTAAAGTGATTTTTGCAGTATTTTTATTTCCTCTTAAACTTAAAAAACAAGAAAAAAAAAAGAAGAGAAAGAAAGAAAGAATTTAAAATTGGCCATCTCAAATAAAATGACGGAGAAAATAGTAATAAATATGAATGTGAATCAATTATTAAATAGTTTTAATAATTAAATTAAAATAATTTACTGAATGTAAATTTAATTCATTTATTAGAAAATTAGATAGCCTCAAAAACGACAGAAACTGGAACTAAATAGTGTAGTACCGAGTGCGCTTTTAATTAGAAAACTGTTTCTTTCCGGGCATGCAACCATCTGTCTGTGAAAACAGGAAGGGACATCAAAAAATAGATCAGGGATGTTGAATTTAGAATCGTCAGGACTCCTGCAGTCTGATTTGGCCACCCTTCATACTGTCCAAGCTTTCCTTCCAGACTTTCCATATATGTTTCTATATTAGCATTTACGGGATACTCATTATTATTTGAATTTGAATGTTTACGTTTTCTATCACGCACGTAGTAGGTCGATAAAGTATTGTATTCATAAAAAATTCAATACTTATATTTCACTGGAAGATATGTTTTGAATATACATGGAAATTCAAAGAAAAATATTTTTTTTAAATTTCTGTCTTCGTCTGCATCCATCCATGTGTTTGTGTGTATGTGTGTGTGAGTGAGTGGTCAGATAAACACAAAATTTGGTATTTAAATTCAAATCTTCCAAACATGTAGCACAAGAATTTCAACAAAATGATCCCCAGCTACTCTTTACATGGAATAGTATACGAAAGTGTCTCGTATTTTACCACATAATAGTTTGGGTAATAGAAGTAAAAAAATATTCCTAATATGACTTAATAAGGCTCTGAAATAATAAATAGTTGGTTATTATTTTTAAAACAGGTCAATTTTAAGTGTTTATCCTGCTTGCAAGAGAATGTATTAAATTTTAATTTCAGCAAATAGTGCCAATTTTTTTAGCATTTGACTATCGTTGTTCGCTGCTGTCTTTGTAACTATCACATATTAATCTAGATCAAAAGGAAACAAATAAAAACATGCGTTTTTGTAGGGATATTTTGTATGGACTCTAATAAAGGTTAGAGGATAGACAAAATCATATTCGCGTACTAATAAGATATTTCAATGGTTTATCCGGTATTTAATGATGTGTCAGGGTATAGACATTAGAGAATCGAGAAATCCATGTGTATGCATTAAGATTTTTGAATACGTTATCAATTATTTAATGAAGTGCAAGGGTACCCATTCATATTCGTTTATTTCATTTATTTTCTTATGTACGAGTATACACATTACTTATTCAAAATCTTACTTTTCCGTTTATTTCATTTTTTTCACAAATTAGTTACATTACATACTTTGTTGTAGTTATACAAGAGCATACTGCAGGCAGTTAAAAATAAATTTATTTAGCAAACATGTTATGTAGACATGATATTATATCCTCTTTACATTTAGTTATTAGGATAATATTCCTCGTTTCATTTTAAGATATAATTAACATACCAATACAAACAAATATGTGAATATTTTCAAAAAAGAATTATTGGCTACTTATCTTTGCTCCGGGTGATAGTAATTGCATGGGTATTGTATTTATTAGTATTTATTTATATAACTATTAAATTACTGCTTTTGTTTGATTTTAATGCTTACTTATGTTGTTTCATTGTAAAACTTTAGCTTCATTTGTTATAATTAAGCTGCGAATATTAATCATTAAGGCAGTAGAAACAAGCAGACAAAATAGTATTAACATTTATAAAATAGGCATGTCCTTACCACAAAAAGTTACAACCATACTGTTAATCATTTGTACGCTAGGCATTTCATTCATTAATGGCCCAATCTCATTAAGGCAATAAATAATTACACATTTCTCCAAATGTTTAAATAACAGCTGATGTATTCTTTCTGTTAGAACATATGTTTATTTTAATACATTATATTTCATTTAATAAGAGGTAATGTTGCAAGAGTTTTAGTAATTCATCTTTGTTTTATGTCGGTCGCATAAAAGATAGATATAGGTTATATTATAAAAGGACTAGATCACAAGAGCCTTGTTCATTTCAACCGCTGAATTTATGAGACCTACTGACGGACGGGCTAGTTTTGCTTAAAAAGTATAAAATGCAAGATCTATGAGTAAGTTGAATGCAGTTCGGGTAACCCTTGGGTTCTCTCACCCTAACCACTCCTTATTTCTTAATAATAAAGGCTCTGTGTGTGTCTCTTCACACCTTTGTGTATTTATTTATGTCTCCTGATATTTCCACCCAAATGTACATTCTCCTGCACCTTAAACTCTAAGGCCACCCGTTTCCCTCTCGCAGGCGCGAACAGCACTTCCTCTGAAACTACTTCCCCTAGTATGCACAGTGTAGGGGCGATTTCTTTCTCACAATGGATGTGGTACAATATTGAAGGAAGCTTCTCTCCGCTTCACCTGAAGTGACTGGACAGTACTTCAGAAATCCATTCTTTTCTGGGGACCAAGGAGGTGGCATTGCAGTAATATCAATGTCACTTCCAACCAGTGCTTCAGCCACAAAAGCACTTTCTTCCAATCAGCCTTTCTTTTCATAATTTTCAAGTATTTATTTTCCATTGCCTGTCTATCATTGATTGGTATTTCTTGCAAAATAGGGCCCACTTCCTTCCTTACTTGCACAAAACTGTTCTTAGTTGTTTCATATAAGTAGGAAAGGTCAGATTTTAGATTTGAGTAGTGAGGATAATAGTTTTCTCTGGATAAAAAACGAACACAATAGAATTGTCATAATTTAAAGTATAATACATATGTTTAGGCAATGCTTACGCGTGTATAAGCGAATAAACATTTAATAGTGAAATACGCAATTAAAATCATTATAGAGTTTGAATATATACTCAGAATTCCTCAAAATGTAAATGTAGCTTCAACAATTCCACTTTAAGCATAAGTGTTAAAAATCATGTGTACTACATTCACATGACCATCTCTAGCTATCCTGCAGCAAACTATTCTTACCAAAGCTTATTTTTCTACCTACTTCACTTAAATGATATAAAAAATTGCCGGAAGTTACAACTTCCATGTAGCTACGTAGGAATAAGGAAACACACTAGGCTAGGCGACAGTCAAATGTTTCAAGGGATGCTCGTTAAGTGATGCATTGACATTTCGTTCTTTTTCTTCACCAGTAGAAGGAAAAAGAATAACGTTGTCTCATTTGAGAATTATGTAAGTATTTAAAATTGAGACTAATATCTGGAATGTCTCTGAAACTGATAATTAAATAAAAATTAATTTGAGATAAATTGGTATCTTAAAGAACTGTAGGACTTTTTTTTCCAATGATGCTTTCTCAGCCTCTTAGGTTTACCAATTATACAAAAGTCTGCACTGGGCTTCAGAGACTAATCCCAGAAAATTCAAGATATTCATTCCATTTAGCACAAATATATCTCAAAATTTGATACTTTACTCAAAATCATTAGTACCATTTTTTGAGAAAATCAAATTGTTCTAATCATGTCCCATGTAAGGGAAAAATACCGAATTTATATTACAAGTTTGTTATTTTACCGACATTTTATTTTTGAGCTATGATACCCACACACAAACGAGCACAGCCTTTTTTTTTATAAAAATATATTTAGAGGACAAAAAAGTGTATTTCTCTCGACATTCCGGTATCGAATTTGTGGGTGAAATACTAATAAGTAAAGAAAGTAAAATTGAAAATCTGATTAAATCCGCGGCTTAGTTATACGCTTAAACGCTTTTAGCGTAGATAAGTCTTCATTTAAGATTTTGACTGTTTATTAAATGGCCGGACTAGAAGCTAGTGAATACGGAACTATTACTCCATCAACTGACAGTTGTCTTATTAAATCAACTTGTATATTAACTGAATCTCTAGTAAGCGGCTACCAGGTTCTTTAAGGGGCTACAATTTACGGGATAGAAAGCGTAGAAATAAGTGGTATACATGACCGCAAATCTACAATGTTTTTCGTCACTTTGTAATAGAGACAAACAGACCGCCGAGCAATTTCCATCACCTTTGCTTTGGGCACGTACAGTACGTCAGATCATAATAGATGATGACCTAATAATACTCTAACTAGTAAGACAAATTAAGAGTGAATCCGTATATTCTGTGGATTAGGTTTAGTCACGGAAGGGGAGAGCAAACAGATCCAAAGGGCAACCAGATCGGGATGACATGGATGGATGGAACCCCTATCGGTTATAGTGGACCGCTTCCAATGACGTCCTAGACACTGCTCAAAAGTCTCGAGCCTCCCGGAGTGAGCTCTGAAACAGACTGAGTAGTTCCAAAGATACCTTGCCTCACAACCTGTTAAAATTCTCAAATCACTATCCATCGCAACCCGCCGAATCGGTGATTAGCCCTTCAACCCTAAAACAGATGATTACGAAATGATGGAAATAGGAAACAGTGAGCCGGAAAATTTGGGGGTTGTAATGTACCTATTCATCATTTGCCCGGGGTAACGCACGCACTTTGAAAGCTAGCGAACCTAAGTTCAAATCTAGGCGACGGCGTATACTTTATACTGACAGAAGTCAAATTAAATCACGAATGACTTTGTCCCTTTTATCAGGACTGCAGATGACTTATACTTAAGACAACGTATCCGTCCGGAGAGTATCCTAATTCCACGAATCCGCCTGAGTTTTCAGGGTGTCAACAGGGCCTACCCATGCTGCCATCCTCTATACTTCTTCTAGTCTAGGTTCACCGTGGTGGCCAATATACCCGCTCATGAATCCGCAGGTGTAATAGCGGTACTGCTGCACTTTTCCACAGACTTTCATCTTTTGCTTGTTCTTATGCTTGTCTCCTTAGTGCAGAATATTCCCCTCTGTCGCCGGTAAAGATTAGGGGTTTCCCCTCCACTTGAAAAATAAAAGACCCGGAGAAATCCGCGAAAATTTACGTAGGGATTGATCTCGTGATCTTCCGAATTCGGGCTACAGACGAAACTGCCTGCACTATCCTACTCGGCAGTATATTTTATGACATTCCGCTTCGTTTAGCGAATGTCAAAGCATTTGCGCTTAGCTACATTGCAGTATGTAATTAGGGTGGCATTGACTGCTGTTGCTTTGCCGCTCATCACATTTTTATGCTCTAATTCTACTCGCTCAATCAAATTAGAGACTTTTTTGAGTTTCTAATTTGTATTTTGTTTCCTTTGCATTTCCTGTTTCGTGGACAGCTTGAGCGAAAGCACTCTGTATTTCGTTTCCCCTCTCAAACGAAGTGGTCAGTGGCGTATTTGTATTGCTAAATTATAATTTATTACAAATTAACCATTTAATTAATACAATATATGATTGGTGTAGTGTTTATTTTCTCATTATACAGTAGTAAATCTAAACATGCATGAATATGAAGCCTATTAATCTGCACTAAACAAAAACAATTAGCAGAAAAATAAAAACCTGAAGTGCTACTGACTGCATAGTTATACTGGGCCCACTATGGAAACTTAACATTTTATTCTTCTTATTCATTTTCTTTGCCATATTCGGTTTGAAACCTTGCAATCACAATATGTGCACTAAAGTTTGATCACTTAAACTGCTGCATAAAGCACTTTTAACATTGGTCAGCGTACTGAAGAACTGTATAAAATATACGTTGTAACAAACAAACCAATACGACTGCCAAAGAGAGACACATTTGAAAAGTGCACGTTCGGCAAACCCGAAATAACTCTAGGAGCTTCCAAGTATGCAGGGGTGAATTGTTCTGATATTCATTAATACGTATTTATGGATATACGAGTATAACATTGAATGAAAATTGGTTATTAAACAATCTCAATACATTTTACAACATTTAATTGTATTTCTTCAACATTTCAAGAACCTTTTAATAAATACGGATTATAAATTTGTAAAATGGTCAAAATTGGTGTACTCTATTCAATGGAATAAAATTAGAATTTTTTCCATGAAAGCTTTAAGATAATTAATCATTTTAATAATTAAATTATATTCTCCTTACATCTGGGTATTCAATTTAAGTATTATTGGTCTAAAACTTGCTATGTCATAAACTCAATCTTTGTTGCTGGCTCTCTAACTCTATTTTTCTAATCTTTTAAAAACTGGCTATTTCGTAGTGCACTAAATTTCATTTTTAGTAGTTCCTCCAAAATGAAACCCATTTCAGCAATTTGCTCGATGACTGTTTAACGGGATAATCTGAGACATTTAAAGGAATTCACTAAATCACGAACTATTTCTTTAGCAACAGCTATTAAGTATTCCTTCTCAAATTCACCTTTAGAGAGAGAGAGAGAGGTAGAGAGAGAGAGCGAGAGAGAGAGAGAGAGAGAGAGAGAGAGAGAGAGAGAGAGAGATGAATTGCACATTATGGTTTGTAATTTTAAAACTGGCACGAACTATATTTTGCCGCCCAACTGTCGTCTTGGTAGACTCTGACTCTGACAAGTTTCCTATAGGCTGCCTCCGTGGTCGAGTGGTCAGCGAGCTGACTTCTCACCCGGAGGTCCCGGGTTCAATTCCCGGCTGGGCGGGGAATTTTTCTTTAACCGAAGTATGAATATGAGAGTGAACGTGCGTGTGTTTAGCAATATAAAGTTTAACCTAATGTTCTGAACCTACAGTTTCACAAGTGAAAAGCCCCCGATATGACCATTGATGTTAAAGGGGGCTATACAAATGAAGCAAAAAAAAGTTTCCTATATTTCTTCATAAGTGCATTTGTGAAATGCCCTCTATGAAGGAGGTGACACCATTGCACCACAAATGAAACAACCTTCGAAGAACTTTTCTTCCTATTCGGATTAAACATTGGCGAAGCACGTTCGGCTATTATGAAGGATAAGTCACTGAATTGGTATCTGTTTGTATTCATCTTCCTTTGACCTTAGACCCCACACACACTCATACACACCAACACACTCACACACAACCACAAACTCACACCACACATACACACACCCACCCACATCCACCCACATGCACACCCACTCACATGAACACACACACACACACACACACTGCAATTACTTGAGTTACTGATCGCTCGCTGAGCGGCAGGTCCCCAGGCCTGGAATAATTAAATGTGAACGAATAACTAAAATTGGAATTTCACAGTTTAAGAACTATACAAGCTGATTTTTAAAATCATTTAATAAGGTATACTAGTAGCTCCACTATCCCAGTTTAATGTAAAAGCTCAACTGAATAAGGAAAAATGAATACTTTATTTCATCAAACAGGTTGCCTAAGGCCCGTGTGTGGTCAGTTGCTTAATGGCTGTTATATCATAAGCTCAGCTTCACTTAGGATGCCTATAGAACAACACTTTATATTGTATTGTAATAAGTGTTGACAAAACGGCGCAGAGGCGGGTTTCCTCCGTGTTCTCCGATTTCTTTTCCATCGCATTCATCGGTGTCAACGCCTGCGGTGCCGTCTGTAGTAAAAGTGGGTGTTAATCACTATAAAAAGAAAGCTGATGCATGGGTGTATGTTTCACGATATCGAAATTTTGGCTTAAGTATAGTGTTCTGGTATTGAACCTTTTAGTTGAACATAAAATAAAGTGCATCGAAGGTGCAGCTTTTGCTAACGCAACAGCAGCAGCAGCAACAACAACAACAACAGTTGCAATAGCCTGCATCACTGATGCCGATTCCAATCTCGGTTTATTTAGCAATTAAATATATCATGGAAATAAATAATACTGACATCTATTCAGCTAGACCCACAGCGCCTAACATAAAACATAATTTGCCTTAAGGCGATTGAAATGTTTCCAAAATTGAGAAAAGTTAGAACATTATTTTATTTCAAAATAAATTATACGACTTTTAAACTTTAAGAAAATATAGCGTTTTTCACAATTTGAACACTTTAACTACAATTTAACTTCAACTATAGAAATCAGAGGCCCAGTTTTTATTCGGCACTCCGAACTTTTATCTTATTTTCTCGCAAAATTTTCCAACACTTTGTCACACTCAAAACGTTGCACACGATGCAGTTTTTCACTTATTTGGTTAAACATTTTATACTGTCGCTTAAAGGCACTAAAGAGGACAGTCGTAATACATTTACGAAGTAATCCTCTAAATTTTATAAATAAGTAATTACATTTTGAAAAATCAGGAATTTTGGAGATTGCGATGAGTAATAATTTCTCTACACTAGTGAGGGCTAATATAAAAATATATAATACATCTATTTTAAAGTGATTTACTGTAAAACTGGGTCTATAATGTGAATATTGTTTAAAATTCATCATGAATTTAGACATAGAAATAAGTATTTAAATAACCACTCAAGTTAGAATGTTGATAGATGGCAAAAACATAATTAGTATTGTGTAGAATAACATGCATAAATTTCAATAGTATTTCTTATATACTGTGTTTTATAGATGAATCATCTAAAGTGTCTTAGCATACATATAAGGAATAGATGCTTGGTATATAGAAAGAGGTAGACATATGCGCTACCCTGTTTGCTCCCCCTGTCAGAAGGGAGGAAGTTAGAAGCGCAGTCCAAACGGAAATAATGCCCTTGTCACTTTTCATATGGTAGTCAATGATCACTTACCTAATAAAAGACAGGGATGGATGGGTGTATGATTTCCCTCTTCGAAGAAGCCTTTGCTGACTCAACGCTAAATCAGGGCTATAAGGAGGATGGCCCGGTGTCTCGTTACACGCGGCAGCTGCCCATACTGATACGGCACGACCCCACCAGAGCAAAAGTGGCTTCAGTTGGTATGCACTTCTCTGACAGAAGAGCATCACTTAAGTAAAGAGCTGCAGCTGGGTATGGGTTGATGCTGATGTGGCAATTGGCCGTAAATACAACTCTCTGTATATTTATGTTTCAAAGAAGCAAATATAGCTTTCATCGCACTCGGCAAACACGTTAATATTATGTTAAAACATTCTTGCTGAAGAAAGCTGCAAACATTAGAACGTTACTGAATGTTGCCTTAGTGAAGTGGTTACAATCTGATGTGTTCCATTGACATGACTTTCTCTACATCTCTGTAACAAATTATTGCTAAAAAGCTTATGCTTCTATTTACTTCAAGCTAATTGAGAAAAAATTAGCAGAAATAATCTTATTACTTGCTTCCTTGTAAGTAGTAGCGAAATAAGGGAGCGCCATAGGTTAAAGTGATAGTCAAAAGTTGGTTGCTATGTAGTTCCTTTGTTTGTATGGACAGGAGTTGACAAATTCCTGAATGAGAAAAGCGGGAATATCAAGGAATATCTTAAAAACGATCAACTCCACGAAAAAAATATATATAACATAAATTGTGTGGTTTATGTGCTCTACATTTACTGTGTGGTAATTTTTTGTCCATCTCTTACGGTTTAGCAGTTATGCAAAATTCGGCAAAATTCATCCAGAAGGTTTTTTAGAAGCTATTTCTAGAAAATTCAAGATATACATTTACATTTGCAAATAGCCTTAATATGCGTGATTTCAATCAAAATCGTTAGAGCCATTTTTAAGAAAATCAAAATTTTCGAAATTTTTTCGATGTAAAGGATAGTTTGTGGTGGGGAGATTTTCTTGAAAATCTTCATGTCGCATCTTTGGAAGATACTATACCTAAATACCAAATTTGGTATTTAATGGCCTTTCGTTTTTGAGCTATGTTGTCCACAGAACACACACATGGACCTTTTTCTAAAAATGCTTTTTTTTGGATTTAGGGGATCCTAAAACACGTATTTCCGGCGAAATTACGGTATCGAATTTTTGGGTGGAATACAACACCCTTCTATGCACTTCATACCAATCGAGATACACATTACAGAAACAGTGATACTACTTCCTTCCTTATAAGCAGAAGGAAAATAAGGGTGTACACCAGGCTAAAGAAATAGTCAAGTCTTTTAAAACTGGTTGCCATGTGAATAAAATCCCAAGAGTTGACAAATTTCCGTGCAAGAAAAGCTTTAAGTATTTCAAAACTGAAACCAATAACAAGGAATACCTCAAAAATGATGGGGAAGATGGTAATATTGCAAAATTCATCCAGAATGATGTACTCTTCGGAGCCTATTCCGAGAAAACTCAAAACATACATTTTATATGTCAACGTAGGTGAATATCTTTAATATATAATATTCTAGTCAAAATCGTTAGAGCTTTTTTTGACAAAATCAAATTTTCAAAAATATTTTCATGTAAAGGGTCGTTTGCGGTGGTGGGATTTTCCTCAAAGTATTGGTGTAGCATCCTTGAAGATATTAAACTTAAATACCAAGTTTGGCATGTTAACGACTTTTCATTTTTGAGTTATCTGTTCACAGGCGACACACACACACACACACACACACACACACACACACACACACACACACAGAGTCACACACGGAGCTATTTACTAAGAACGTTTTTTTTTTCGTTACAGGTAAACCTAAAACGTGTATTTTCGGTGAAATCTCGGTATAAAATTTTTGGGTGGAGTGCAATACCATCTTTACCTACCTACCATGCACTAGTAGAGAAAGTAAAATGAATGAGGTTAGTGGTGCACGAACCATAGTGGATAAAGCTAGGTTCTGAAGAAATCAGGATAGAATTAGGGGTGTGCAACTTCAATACGAAAACTGATCATTGCAATAGTGGATCAGCAAAATGCTCCTGAAAGAGTGATAAACATTTCCATTTTTGTAACTTCAGAGACAGATACTATATCGGGAACTAGTACATTATTTATTGTCTAATAGCGACCGAGAGCGAGAGAGACAGAATGAGGGAGAACCGCTTTTTTAGATTCGTTTGACAGTGTGTGTGTGTGTGTGTGTGTGTGTGTGTGTGTGTGTGTGTGTGTGTGTGTGTACAGGTGATGCAGGCAACGACGATCGCTTAAGAGTTACAGTCCCCCCACCCCCAAGTAGAGGTTGGATTTTTTATGTATATTGATATGTTGTCATTAGAAGTATTTACTAACTGTGTACATAAATCTACGATGCTAAGTTATTGCGAAATAGTGTTAAAAATCCAAAATTAATATAAATTGCACTGATCGTTATTCCCAGCATGTGCAGGTAATCACGGTCGCTAGATACAGTAACGTAAAATAGAGAAGTTAAACATTTAAACCTTATCGTTCTTCATTTATTAGAACATTTCTTAAAGAAATGAAGTTAAAAAAAAGAAGTGCCTTCTACAAGTTCTGAAAATTATGAAAACGGAAAATTAAATCTGAAAATTAAATTATTGAATCTCCTGTTTGCCGTATAGGCGCGCTAGCCGACTGCAGCAACCGACAGAATTAATTGTGCTATTGCCCACACCGTTCTTGTTCGCATTTTATTTACATCAGACTGTATAGCTTACGAGGTTCTTTGCAATGTAATGATTTAAATTGTTTTCAAGGTCTTTAGCTGATATTTTTCATCAGTATAACCGCTGTTATTAATATTAAAAGAAGGTTGAATTGGCTTACAAATAATAATAATAATAATAATAATAATAAATTCTGAATTTAATTGTAAGGGAATGATGGTCATATAGGCCGCCATAACTTCATGAACAACGTTAGAGAAAATCTTTCATAACCAAGAAATAGAGTGTTCTCTCTCAAAACAAAAATTATTCCAATAATCAGCAATAAATATCCTACTCGTTTTATAAAAAGATTGAGCAAATTTAAAACAATGAAATATAGTCCTGATTTTCTGGACGAAATTATAAGAAAATCGCCAAATACAGAAAAACACTTCTAAGCTCGTAAACTTACAATTCAGCCATGAAGTCACTATTCAAATAGTTTTTATCTCTTTGCGAACAGAGTGCAAAACACGATAGACATTTCTATGTCCTTATGAAGCGCTATTACTGCAATGATCGCCATTCCCTGCATCTCTTATATACATACACATTTATATATATATATGGTATAAAAATCTGCCACGTCCAATTTTTTAAAATACTGAGTTTCGTTATACCTTTAAGGGTGTATTTCTCCACCTACCATATTCACTACTTGGCATTCTCAAGTTCAATCGATATCCCATTTAAAATGCATTGCAAAGATAACTACTCGTTTCAGAGCTGCCATATCCACCGGAAAAAGGTGCGCGTATTTCAAAACCTACCACGTCCATTAACCAATCATTAAGGGTACATTAATTGTGAATTTATATACACAAGCCATGTTGTGAGTCAGTTTATTTACAACGGTCTTAGGCAACATACGAGATGTCGAATATTGTTCTTTGTACACCTGAAACAGTACGGAAAAAAGTCCTTCAGTATTGAAAATGGACATCAAAAAGTTGAAAGTGAACTGGTAAGAAGGTTTATTTTTGGACTATACTGGACGATAGGCACTAAAATTAACATCTGTCTTATTATTTATTAGTCTCAACAATATATTAGTATTCATTGTTAATGTGACATATTTTTCTCAGACCGCCTGATATTCTTTGTAGATATTTTGAATTCAGCATTAACTGAAGATCAACCAGAAGATGAATGCTGTGAAATTGGACAAATCATCACTTACCATAACGAGGGTATTGTATGAAACTGTGTTGTGAAATTGACTATTCAGGATACAACTTTCAGTAATTCAATTGAAAAAAATTAGCTATATTCAATATGATTAGTAATTGAGCTTATTATCAAAACTTGCTCTATCCAACACATAATGTTAAAGGTAATGTTTTCCTTATGTGCGTAATTTTGTTTGTACACTATTTCTTTATATCTTAATGAATATAACTTATTAGAAAAACAAAAACTGCAAATGTTTTTACTGAAAGAGCTATAACTTTTACTCATTTTTCCTTAAAACTATAAAAGTGGATGTGGCAGACTTTTATACTAGACTCCATATATATGATATCTATGTGTGCATAAACACACACACACGCACACCCACAATGCTGATACTAACACCACTACTACCTTTATTACTGAGACAAGTGGTTCCGACGTTTCAACTGGGACTGGCTTTCTGGAGGTCGTGGAATCGGTTATCCGCAAACGACCTCTTTGACCCATGGGTTTTTCGCGGACTTTCCGGGCTACTAGGGAAATTCTGTCCCTTCATTTCATCCTAACCGGTCTCTTTCAGGGTTGTAAGTGTCGACGAGGCAGCAGAGGCGCCATTTCGTGGAGGTGACTGTGCTCTGGAAATACGGCCCTGGGCGGCGGGATGGCGCTCGTGGTAGTCTGCTTACTCAACTGCTCTATCTAAAACCAAATACCCATTTGAATGTAAAAATGCAAAAAAATATATCTTATAATCAAAAAAATAAATGATAACAAAATTAAAGCCAATGTGCTCTTCAGTGAACTTATTCTGAAGATATGCGCTCTTCATTCAGAATCTCTCGTCTTTGCTTAACATTTCTTCCAAATTTTGCAAATATTTTTTATTTCCGTGGAAAAGGAGAAAAAAACTGAAATATTATGAAATATACGGAACTGTTGCTGGAATGCTATATAATATGTACACAAACTATTATAACCGACTAAACTAAAAAAGTGCAATGATCAGAATTGTAATAGGGTATTGTAATTTTACCAATTTTCTAATAAAAGTCCTACTGTTTGCAGGAGTGGATTCACGAGTAAATATTACTGACCTATGGCAAGAGATAGTGGCACATGTAACACATTCTTCCTCTATAGTTGACTCAGAATACATAGGAATGTAATGCAAGTCTCTAACCTCACTAATGTAAACTTTGTACACACATAGAAGCCAGTTAATTTTATAAGAGCGCATAAAATGAGTTAGCTTAATTACCTCTTAACAAGAACAGTTTTATCTCTCTGTAGCACAAACAGATGTATCCCTTCGTTTGTTAAAAAAACTGCAGAACCCAACGGGGCAATTCCAAATTAACACAGATCAGAGGGGGAACTGGCGCTGAGTGAACTTTGTTTCTACTTTTCTTGCTCATGAGCGAAGACGATAAACGCATGACGCTCACTGAGAGGCAGTTCCCAAGTTGGCAGTAGAGTGAATATACTTGCATTCCATGATGATAAGACAAGATCGCGTAAGCAGTCCAAAAAAGTTTTACTTCGACACAGAGCCTTTATTTTGAATAAACTCTCGTTTTATATTGACAAATAAGTAATATGTAGGTACTTCTTTGAGCTATCAGTTTACGACCATAATTATATTTTAATCGTGTGTACCCTGTTCCTGTCAAAAATTACGGACCATACGCATTGTACAGTTAAATTAAATCGACAAAGCCGCTGCCTATGTGGTCTGATGGTTATCATGCTAACTTCTTTATGCGAAGTCCTGGGTTCCATTCCTGGCTGCAAGGTAGGAATTTTTCTCTAGGCAGTAATATTTTATATCCTCCCTTGAGCCTGGAAGTATGAATCACAGTGTGTATGTGCGTGTGAATTTAATGTCGAAACCAAAAAATATTTGTTTTATTTACATTTATTAACAGTTCTTTGCTTAATATAATAGTCGTTCCAATCCAAAAATGTACACTGTAAGCGAGTGAACGTCATTCCTAATGAGTTGTTCTAAAGATAAAAAAAGGCCATCAATTTGGTCTAAGAGGCTAAAAGGCACCACATAAAGGGAATATAAACAAAACATTATCTAAATTGAACGAAACGAAAACCATGCAAATATGAGAGCACATTACGTTTCGTTGATATTTTGTTAAGTGTTTTAGTGTTTTATTGTTTTATTCTTATTGATATGAATTATTTATTACTATTATTAATAATAATATTGTTATTTTTATATTGTTATTCATATTAATTATGTATTACTAACTATAACTAATTATTATCATTAATTATTATTACTGTTATTAATATTATTCTTATTCTTATTAATATACTTATTATTATTATTATTATTATTATTACTATCATTCGTATTCTCATTATTCTTATTATTATTCTCATTATTCTTCTTCATATTATTATTCTTATTATTACTATTACTGTTATTATTATTATCAGTGGTGGTAGTGATAGTAGTGGTGGTAGTAGTTGTAGTAGTCTTCGTAGTCGTCGTCGTAGTCGTCGTAGTCGTAATAGTCGTAGTAGTCGTAGTAGTCATCGTAGTAGTAGTAGTCGCAGTCGTATTAGTAGTCGTAGTAGTCGTATTAGTAGTCGTAGTTGTTGTAGTCGTCGTAGTCGTAGTAGTCGTCGTAGTAGTAGTCGTAGTAGTAGTCGTCGTTGTCGTAGTAGTCGTAGTCGTCGTAGTAGTAGTTGTAGTCGTCGTAGTCGTATTAGTAGTCGTAGTTGTCGTAGAAGTCGTCGTAGTAGTCGTTGTCGTCGTATTCGTAGTCGTCGTAGTCGTCTTAGTCGTAGTAGTCGTAGTAGTCGTCTTAGTCGTAGTAGTAGTCGTAGTAATAGTAGTCGTCGTAGTAGTAGTCGATGTCGTCGTAGTCGTCATCGTGGTCGTAGTAGTCGTCGTAGTCGTAGATGTAGCAGTCGTAGTAGTAGTCGTCGTAGTCGTAGTCGTCGTCGTCGCCGTCGCAGCAGCAGCAGTGGTAGTATGATGAAAGATAATTCATGATATTTGCTAATAAGCAAGAAAAGTAGAACAAGTGTCACCCACGTTAATGCGGCAATTCCCCACTGAGTTGACTGTAGTCTGTTACACATTAAAGACAGTAATGTGAAATTTCTACTTCTTCACTCCACCTCAAAAGAGTTATTTATATGACAAGGGATGTTCCCAAATATCTGGTACCAAATATTCCTCTTGTACCAGAATTTTAAAGGGGGTTGTACCTTTTCCTAAAATGTAAACCTGAGTGCTTAAACTTCGAGCAAATCTGAAACTAAACGTGATGTTGAAAATCCACATTTCCAAAGCTATTTATAACAATTTCAAATACAATCATAATTTCCACATAACTTTTAAAAACCATTACAATCTTAGAAAAGATATAATGGAATGTTTCCCACAATATCTTAGGTTTGTATTCCAGTAGTTATGGTTATATTTTTCAAACAATGGTATTTAAAATAAGCGTAATTTACGTAATGCTATATAAGTAAAATATCTTCCGCCAAAACTTTTACACCACTCACAGATTCATAATACATCAAGAAACTCTGCCACACAGAGAACTTCTAGGGTCACAAACTTCCCCGTCATAAAAATAACATGGGGAAGTTGTCCTTATTCATTGCCGTGAAGGCGTTTTGACTGGAACGCCACCAGGAGTCTGTAAAACTTGAAGAACAGCCGGGAAGAGAAAAGGCAAAGAAGAAAGAGGCACTTTGAAAGGGCTCGAGGATTGCCAACATAAAACACGTTTGAGCGGGGACAATGCCATAAAGTTGGTAATGGGTAGAACATAGGGGTTTTCTTGCGATCTTCTGATCCTTATGAATTTTGTGGTTATGGTCCTGTTTTATTCACCGAAGACACAGAAAGGAACAAAAGTTTCGGCGAACAAAGGCAAGTGCTCGCGAAATAGGACATCACGTTAATCATCACTTGATGCATAAAAATATCTTTATGTGCTAAACTGTACATGATACCCCTCCACATGTGAAATCAGATGCTACCTGCTTTCTTTTGTTAATCGAAAATAAATGAATACATAAAAAGATTATAGGAATATTAAAATGTCTCGAAAAGTTCACGTTGCATCTTGGAGCATATCCATATCAAATGCTTGAAAGAATATGGCGAAGAATGAGGTAGGAAAGATTTATCAGCGATGTTAATATCCTGTTCCAAAGTTGTAAGAATATGTGTAGGACGCAATTGGTTATCGTGGGGGCTACCCCGATGCAAATAAGTTGTTCCTTTTCAGAATAGTATTTATACAAAGTTGTAAGAATATGTGTAGGACGCAATTGGTTATCGTGGGGGCTACTCCAATGCAAATAAGTTGTTCCTTTTCAGAATAGTATTTATACAAAGTTGTAAGAATATGTGTAGGACGCAATTGGTTATCGTGGGGGCTACTCCAATGCAAATAAGTTGTTCCTTTTCAGAATAGTATTTATACAAAGTTGTAAGAATATGTGTAGGACGCAATTGGTTATCGTGGGGGCTACCCCAATGCAAATAAGTTGTTCCTTTTCAGAATAGTATTTATACAAAGTTGTAAGAATATGTGTAGGACGCAATTGGTTATCGTGGGGGCTACTCCAATGCAAATAAGTTGTTCCTTTTCAGAATAGTATTTATACAAAGGAATTTATTACTTTCGAATTCTAAATAAACAATATATTGTTTGAAAGATCCTCGTATATTCTTGTGTTCGGCTTGTGTTTTGAATTTTAGTCACCTCTGTTTAACTCAGAAAGGAAAAGAAAACTTTTACCTAATTATTAATTTTTAGTATACAATACATCTCGTATTATACCAAATTTTAAAGCTAACACTCTGTTTCATAATACACTGCTATAGGATTTACTATCATGAAGTCCGGAGTACATTTAATTTAAATACAATATTTATTTCTATAATTTGTTCATAAAATAGAAATATTTATAATAATTAGCTCATTTATAAGCTATAATTGAATGGCTACCCAGAAGATCCATTTTGCCAAAGTTGAATTTTATACAAAAATGCTGTAGAAGATGCTTGAAATATGGCAGAGATATGGAAAATTTGAGAGTATTTATAGATCACAATTTTGGCAATTTCAAAATCGGAATCTTAGAAAACTTTTAGAAATCTTCAAAGAACGCTTTGGCTATTTGCCAGGCTATTAAAACAGCTCTGAGTGTAAACACTAAACCTTTAATTACATATCATTATAATTAACTAATAATTAAAAGAGAATAAGAGAAAGCAAATGTATTAAAATAACTGAATAATGTTTCCAATGTCTTCTCATAGCAAGATTGCACTAAATATACATGAAATCGCTCAAACCAAAGTGCAAAGGAGTATGAGCTTTTCGTCCATTTCGTGCAACATCATAAGCTGTTGTACAATAAGAACAACAAAGAAGAGCCCAATAAACCTTGGCATGCACTTAGTACTCCAATGTAGCTTCTGCAAAACGCTATTTTCAAAACTCACACGCATTCAGAATAATGATATAGTTGGTTCACACCAAATCTGATGTGTTCTATTCACATGAGTTCCTTTGCCTGTTCTGAAAACAATTATTTTTAAAAAAAAATATTTGTAATCAATATAAAGATTAGCATAAATTGTCTTATTACGTGCTTCCTTCTATACGGAAGAAAAATAAGGGAATACGCTAGACTAATACAATAGTCAAATTTTTTAAAGCTGGTCGCTATGTGAATCTCTACGTGAACAATTGAAGTTCCGACCACTTTGCACGGTCAGGAGTAAAACAAGAGAGATATGAAACGGATGAGGAGCCCTCCCCTCCCCCCGTTTGAGAAAGTTTTAAGTATTTTGAATTCAAAAAAGCAATATTTCAGAAGCCGTTATCTGTACAAAAAACTGTATACACATAAATTATATGTTTTAAGGGGATCTACATTTTTGTGTATAGTAGTAAGTTTTTACTTTCTCTAGCTCGCATGTACAATGTACATAGTGTACAGAGAAGGTATTGTATTCCACCCAAAAATTCGATACCAAGATTTTACCGGAAATACATGATTTGTGTCCCTTCAAAGTACAAAAAAAAGAAGAAGAAGAAAAAAAAAATTTCACGTGTGTGTCTGTGTCTCTGTGGACGCCATAGCTCAAAAATGAAAGACCGTTAAATATCAAACTTGGTATTTAAGTTTGGTACCTTTAAGTATACGACACGAAGATTTTTTCAAAAAATCCTCCCCCCCAAACTATTCTTTACGTGAAAAAAATTTCGAAAACTTTGATTTTCTCAATAATGGCTCTAACGATTTTGATTAAAGCATCGTATATTAAAGATATTTACCTGACAAATAAAACGTTTATTTTGAATTTTCTAGGCCTCTGAAGACTACTTTATTCTGGATGAATTTTACGGAATGTTGCATAACTGCTAAACCGTAAGAGATGGACAAAAACTTGCCACACAAAAAATGTAGAACATGTTTAGACACAATTTATGTTATACACATTTTTTCGTAGAGTTGATTGTTTTTTAGATACACCTTGTTATTTGTTTCAGCTTTAAAATGCTTACTCTTTTCTCCTACAGGAATTTGTCAACTCTTTTTCATACAAACAAAGGAACTTCAGTCACATAGCAACCAGCTTTTGACTATCACTTTAGCCTATGGTACTCCCTTATTTCGTTTCTACTTACAAGGAAGCAAGTAATAAGTCTATTTCTAGTACTTTTTCTCGATTAACATGAAGTAAATAGAAGTATAAGAGATTTAGAGAAAGTCATGTGAATGGAACACATCAGATTTTTAGAAAAAGGTCCGTGTGTCTGTGGACAGCATAGCTCAAAAACGAAAATATCGTTTAATACCAAACTTGATATTTATGCTTAGTATCTTTCAAGGATGCGACACGAAGATTTTCAAGAAATTCCCAGCACCAAAAATTACCCTTTATATCGAAAAATTTCGAAAACTTTGAGTTTCTTAAAAATGACTCTAACGATTGTGATTAAAATTCCGTATATTAAAGATATTTACATCGCAAATAAAATGTATATCCTGAATATTCTGGGAATAACCTCTGAAGACCTCTTTATTTTGGATAAACTTTGGCTAAAATTTGCTTAACTACTAAACCGTAACAAACAGACAAAACTTACAGCACAAAAAATTTAGATCTCGTCAAAGCACACAGTTTATGTCCGTTACGTTTTGTTGAGTAGGTAGCCGTTTCTGAGGTATTCTTTGCTATTAGTTTCAGTTGTAAAATACTTATATTTTTTTCAGAATTTAACAGAAAAGCAAGAATTTAAAAAAAAAAAAAATGTTCCATGTAAAGAGTAGTTTGAGGGTAGATTTTCTTAAAGATTTTCACGTCGTATCCTTGGAAGATCTAAACTTAAATATCAAGTTAGGTATTTAAGGTCTTTTTTTTTTTTTTTTTTTTTTGAGGTATGATACCACAGACACATATCCTGAAGCGGAGATTTTGATGCGTTGTTAGTAGTGCACATTATGTGCCATATGCGGGAGTATTTTAGTTTGTTGATTTTACGCCTCCCTTTGGGTGCTTATGTGCTGCGTAACTAAGTGTCACTTTCAATCAACTCCACTACACTCACGTACCTGGTACTGAAGCTCTTCTGGGATGAGTTGCGACGGCGTTGCTCAGTCTTGCACGAACATTGACTCTCCCAGGCGTGGATTTGGCTAGTGGGAGGAGTTGCAGGAGTGATCTTGTAATTGTTAAGAAAACACTTGTAACCTTTTACTGCTGTTTATTCTAAAGGAGTTTTGAAGACAAGCAACTGGTTCTACACTTTTATATACTGCTGACTGATATTTTTTAACACTTACTCACAAGTACTTTCAATTACACTGTTTTAGTAGAGTACATGGCACAATTCACTTTCACCTAATCACGAGCCGATTGTTAAAAAGGTCAGCGACGTTACTTTACTTCACATACAGTTTCTTATTATAATAAACTTACTTCGCGAACTTCTTAACAAACGACCTTGCCTCACACATGGGTGAATTCTTAACATGCGACGACGTTGCCTCTCTCACGGGTGAATTCTTAGCAAAACGACCTCGATGTGCCGAACCTTACTTCTTATATACAAAAAAACGGTGTCATGGTGGCTTCTTCCTGATTGGTTGGAAGGTCCACCAAAATGACACCATCGTTACCCAAAAACCATTGCAAATCTCCCAGAATGCGTCATAATAATCACGTGATACCACGAATATAAAGAACAAGTCCCCTTGTGTGCATTAAACTGTGGTTTCTCCTTATACTAAACTCGAACGTGACTCACAAAAGAAGCAACTTCTCACCCCTCTATGCAGTCTGGCGTCAGGATTCGTAATTTTTAAGCAAACAACTGCCTTCTTGGTGCCTATGCATGCAACTTATTAAATATTAACTTTCTTTACATATATATTTAGACAATTAATAAAATTGATTGTTATTATTACTACGAGGCTAGTTAAAGGGTCTCTATCCACGGACCTTTTTCTATTTCAGGTTATATGCATAATACGTATCATCCCCCAGTACTGCACCCCATCCATGGCGTATGTAATGGACCGCTATGGACGGCGCAGCGGCCGGGAGGTAGGCGAAGGTTCTTAGTGAGCTGTGCCACGAAGTCATATGTATAATACGTGTAGAGAAAGTAAAACTCGATGACGCTAAAACAAGAACAGTGAAGATAAATTGTTGTCTGTGTTCGTATGTGGTGAAGAAGGATAACGTAGTACTAGTGCTACCCATGAGGAATTATGAAGCCTCCATTTCCAGCCTTATTTTAAACTTATTATCATCCCAACACATTTTTTTTAATACTCGCTTGCGAGTAGGAGCAGCTTGTCGCCCTTACATTAAAAAGGCAGAGTTCAAAATTCGGCTAAATTGAGTTATTCGTTTAGGGTTTTTCTGGGTATTTCTTTTAACCGAAATAATGACTGGCGAGTAAGTTTTACCACGAGCTCATTTGAGCATAATTTCACCAATTTTGTCCATCGTCCTATATGACCTGTCAGGCCAATTTTTCATAATATGGACCAGTTAAATTCTCTTTACTATGTAAAAAAGAGAACAAAGAGCTGGACTAAGAAAACTTATAAAACGATTTATACATCATCCAAAAGACCATAATGAAATATGTAAAACCCTCAAATAGTACATCCTATCGTGCATACGAGACAAGTTACAGAGAAGTAAAGACGTGAGGGTGCAGATACCCTGTGTCCAATCTGATTGACGGTATTTTCAACTGCTGGCGAGACAATTTACAATGAACACTGCAACGAGAGAAGCGAATACAGCGGTAGCACTGAGTGTAAATGCAGTGAAGCTTGTAAACGTGTGTTCCAGTTAAACTCCATGTTAAATAATCACATAGCTTGTATATGTTTTAAACACACAGTTAAACACCAACCTGTGGTTATATTGTGATCACATAGAGATACAAATATTTAAGTTGAAAATTTAAACAACAAATACCTATATGAGAACTATGATTAAAAATGATGTACTTATGAATTATGTGGTTGTCCTTAAGTCCGTCCAACATATTTAATTTCCTGCTATCTACGTCTATGTGTAAAAAAAAAAAAACAGTTATTCCATACAAATTGACCATAATAGTTAGCCATAATATGAATCCTGGGTCTAAAGAACTTACAGCATTGTAAGTCACCATTAGGGTTGTCATCTCAAAATAATTTGAGATCACCTTGTGGTTTACTGGGAAACATGCGAGTCAGTTGAGAAATTCAATGCTTTGTCGGCATGTTGCCATGGTAGCTCAGTGGCAGAGCAATCGTATAGAGATTGGGAGATCCGTGGTTCAAATCTCCTCTATGGAATTGAATTTTTCAGCCTGACACTGTCTATCCAAAAAAAGCTTCTTTCAAAGACATGATTTGTGTAAAGAAATTTAATGTTTATTATTATTATTATTATTATTATTATTATTAACCTCCATAATCAATTCAAAAATACCAAATATTCTTCTTTCTCTTATTTTATAATGTCTCCGTACTCCTTTAACGTCCTTGTGGCATCTAAATAGGATAATCACGTTGTTTAATAATAACATTATCTTATGATTCATTACACTACATTTTCCTTCTTTTTCTGTTCAATTACTTTGCATTTATCCAATTCCTTATATCCTAATATCGCTATATATATTTCATATCATCATTTGTCTTATTGTTTATTATTGTAGCTTCTTAAACTCAACATGTCACCTGGTATTTATTCTTCCTATTGATACATATATATTGTGTTTGTTAGACTTAACTAACGTCTTACTGGCTAATTTGAGTTTATTGCTGATTTCAGGTTTTCGTTAAATAAAACTTCTCTTAAGCCTTTAATAATCTTAATTAAAACACGCTTCTCATAATTATCACCTTAGTTGTATTACAATTTATTTGCAATAGAAAACTGCTAAGATACAACAATTATGTAATTTTATGAACTATATTTTTAGTTTCAAGTTTTACCACACCATTCATCATATCAGTTTCTCATATTTTTAATCGTTCTTCTTTCTTATGTTGTATTTCAATTTAGTAAATTTTATAACGAAATAAACCTACTTCAAACCTCCTAAGTTTTAAAACACTACCTTTCAGGCCAATTTGTTTTCTTCACAAGGTGAAGAACCAATTTCTTTCCTATTACAGTAATCTTTACTGTTTTTAAGTTTCATTAATACTAATTAATTTCCATCAATGTCTACCAGGTGGCCCACCCACTACTTGACGTGTGCAAATATACCTATGTGCATAAAAAATTTGCAGATATCAAATTTAAATGTGTCAGTGAGGACTGGTCCTCTAAATGAGCACGACTTCCTCACCGTCTGCGCTGATAAGCAATAGGGGTACAAGGAAGACTCTAACCCAATTCCCCACTGACAGGTTTCAACTCTAATAGCTCCGTTGAATTCTGCAACTTTTTAAACGCAAGAAGTAATATCGGCACACGTCAAAGACTGGGCCACCTGGTAAGTAACAAAGGGAAGCACGGTGAACATTTCAGATTGTAGATCAGTTATATGCATTTGACAAACTTACTACACTGTTCACATCAATGCTATTTAATGCAACGAATCAAGCTCGGTCTATGTTTTGAACATTCGTGAAAATGCTACTCTAAAGGTTATAATTCTCAAGCTGTTTTGCCGGAATTTTTTGCATCGGAACTATTTGCTTCATTGTTAATTAATGAATATATTTCTTGTAATAAATTGTTATTTTTATGAGCCGCCCAGAAATACAACAGTGAACAGTCCCATGAGTCCATCCTCTGTCCCACGCCTGCTCCTCTTGCCGGTATTGCCCACAGCAACAGCGCCAGCTGTTCAAACGAACTACACCCTGATTGGCCACTGGCGACCGCACAGCTTTACCACTCTGTAATTTGTGTGTGTGTGTGTATTCATCATTCGATATGTGCTAACAAGATAAAAAATAAAGCAAAATAGAAAGAAAGAGAAAAAAACCTATAAAATTATATAAATTTGTTTTATACTACAGGAGAGCTTATTTCATCTTCCAAGCTTTTACTTCTTTTCAATGCTTTTTCCGAATTACAGTACTGAAATGTCTGAATTTTATACTTACGAGGGTGGTCTGAAAAGCTCTCGTCCTCACCCAGAGATCCTGGCACTATTTGCATGACTTTTTCCCTTACGTTGGTACACCTGTTAATAGACCCTATGTAAAATTACAAGTCTTTTCAGGCAATAGTTGGTTGTAGGCAAATGTTTGAAGCAATAGAAGTGCGCATTGCTTTGAAAATGAAGAAGTTTGACTATCGTGCTGTGATAAAATTCTTCGTAAAAGAAGATTTAACACCTACAGAAATTCATTTGCGGATTGTAAATGTGTATGGTAACCTTAGAAGACCTCTTAATTGTAAAATTGTTAAAGTGTAAAAGCTTGACAAAAAGTTATATACATTATGTTATATACATTTTTGTTCTAAACTTAACAATTTCCGAGGAGTACTTGTTATTGATTTAAATTTTAAAATTGTCGATCCTCCTTTCAAATAGGCAGTCGTCCGTGTTTCTATTATTTTTCTCCTGACCATGCAAAGAAGCGAATTTCAATGTCAGTCGCATAGCACCTAGACGGCCTGGGTTCTATCCCAAGAGACCACATGTGAGATTTGTGTTGGACAAAGCAGCGCAGGGGCGGGTTTTCTCCGAGTTCTCCGGTTTTCCCCGGTATCGAATTCCACCGCTGCTATGGTAGCGGAAACGGGTGTTAATAATTATAAAAAGTCGCATAGTAGCAGCTTTTAAAATATCTGAATATCGTTTTTGGCTAGTGTATTCGCTTAGTTCCTTCTACTTATAAGGAAATAATGATAAGAACATTGTGCCAATGTTTATCTCGAGTAGTATGAAGTAGAAAGAAGAATACACTTTGATAAGAAGTTTGTATGCAGGGCAAGTAAAGAGAGTTCATGTGAATGGAACATACCAGATATTTCTTCATGTTTCCTCTACTACTTCTGTAGAGGGAAAATGTGCTCAAAATTGGTAATAGGACATTTCTTTTTGAAAACTAATAATAGATAGATATTTAGTTGAAGAGTAGATGGCAGTATCAGCAATGTATGCAGGCAACTAACCCGAGAACTGCCTTTCTGACTCCTAGCTAACCCCCGCCGAACTGGACAGAATGCTTCCAGGTCTGGCAGTTCCACGGTATTATGAGCACGTAGCAGTAATTTGCTGGAGATACGGACCTTCGATACAACGCACGAACAGACTGATTCAGCCTCTTTTTTTACCTTTCTCCTGATCTTAATGGTGGAAATAGTCATGTCCATGTTTCCTAAAATTACCCACCGAAAAAAAAAGGCAGAGGCAATTTTCCAGTACTGGGCTACTGAAGGAATAAGAAAAGAGAAAAAATTGTCCACATTACGCCACCTTTAGAAATAAAAATGCTAACTCTAAAACAGGTAGAGAGATCTTCTTGAATTATAATGGAGACGAATAAAGGCACGGCATACTGCTTTTATATGCTGAAACATAAAGGTTGGTGACATAAAAGTTGCCAAGGGTTACTGCTCTTCAAGTTTCAAACCACAGGCAGAGTTAAGAACCTTTAGCAATTTCATATATTTGATCACTTAGTTTGCTTATGATCGTCTTAATGTAATTAAAATACTGATTATTTATCCAGAATTGGCGATATATGTATATACGTATGTAGCACATTTAAAACATAACGAGCATATTTAGAATATTTTACGGTTTGTCGCATGATAAGGATTAAAAAACAAATTCGTTTCCAGAGATTTTTGTTTCTTCTCTTAAGAAGAACTTGAGGCCACAATAAGATACTGGATATCACTTTATTAAAACTGACATTAATACTTTAACTATTTAACTAGAGAGGTATAATTTAATTTTCAACAACTTCAAAATATTCTTTGTGAAATAATTTCCAGAGGTTAAAATGAAACCTTATTCTTCATTATTCTGGACTTACTCATAAAATGAAAAGAAATAATGCAAAAGGCACTTCGGAATGACACTTTATGCAAGCATTTGGATTCTATATTTTGGGAGATATGGGATGATCAATCTTTTTATGAAATACGATCATTAAAATGGCTTATTGACGACATAAATCATGCGAAATTACTCTATTTCTGAATGACTTAATTACCATTGCAATAAGACACAGTGAAATGACCACCCCCTTACAATATAATTTTCTACAACGTGTCTTTAAGAAAACCTGAAATCGTCACTCTCGCTTCAACGAGAAATTGATTAATTTCAGATATGGATAGTACATCTGAATTTTAGGCTTATAACCCACTGATAACTTTTTCAAGAAGTCGGAAACCGTAATAAAAGATGAAATGTCAAAGTTTTCTTCCAATTTCAGGACACATTTCGCCTTAGAGCGTCGAAGGCATACAAGCCTTAGACTGAAAGAAGTAAAGAGCACTTACAATATAACTTTAAAGTTAGTTGGCATTTTAGGAAGTAATACACTTTTGCATAGTTACCAGCTCCGCAAACTAGGTCAGTAATGCGGTTTCAATTATGAAACTATCGCATTTTTCGTTTTTCCACCCACAAAACTTTTCATATTCTTTTTATTAAATATCTTTTGATTTTTCTGGAATTAATAATCTCTCAGTACTCTCGGCTTCGTTCAAAATGTCAAGCGGAACACAATCCAGATTTTCAGTAGTTTTATCATTACCTTCCATTTTCCTCAAAGTGTTCAAACAAATGAAACATTATCTATTTATCAACCATATTACGTCATACATTAGTCATCTGTAGTACATATAATTTTACCTTCTCTACACATGGTAAGTGCATAGTGTTTAGAGAAGGTATTGCATTGCAGCTAAAGTTCGTAACCGAGATTTCACCGGAGATACATGATTTGGCAACCTCTGAGTCAAAAAAATAAACATTTTTGGAAAAATGTCCGTGTGTATCTTATATGTTTGTCTGTATATATGTGTCAGTGAGTTGATGCCCAAAAACGAAAAGTCCGCTAAATGCCAAATTTGGTATTTTAGTTCAGTATCTTCCAAAAATATGACACGAAGATTTTGAGAAAAATTCCCACACCCACTCTTTACAAGGAAGAAAATAGTTTTTTTTTTGGATTTCTTCATAAATTAATCTAATTTTTAATTGACTGTAATTTATAAGAAATCTGATGTGTTGCCTTCAAACGACTTTCTATAGCTGTTCCACAAATAAACTTTCGTTTAAAAGATTATTTATTCTTTTAACTACATAATGCTAATCAAGATAAACATTAGCAGAATTAATGGTATCATTACTTGCTTAGAAGCGAACTAATGAAATACTCTAGGCTAAAGCGACAGTCAAATCTTTTAAAAGCTTTAGGTATGTAAAACAATTGGAACCAGATTTTCTTTTGCACTTCCACGAGGGAAAAAAACAAAACAAAAGAAAGTTGACTTTCCGCTTTAGAAAAAATTAAAATTTATACAATTAGATGGCATATCTCCTAAACGGTTAACTCTACATAACACATACACGACAAATTATGTGTTTTAATGACATCTACATTCTTTGTGAAATTATTTTTGTATATCTCTTATGGTTTAAGAGTGGTAAAAAATCATACAAAATGAAGAAGTCTTCAGAAAATTCAAGATATACATTTGGTTTTTGGTTTTTCATGAAAATATCTTAAACATATTATATTTTGATTTAAATCGTTCAGGGTTATTTTTAAGAGAATCCAAATTTTCGAAAAAAAATCACAGAAAGTGTTAGTTGGGTGGAAACATTTTCTTGAGAAAATTCGTGTCAATTCCTGCAAAATACTTAAATTAAATACCAAGTTTGGTGTTTAACCGTATTTTCGGTTTTGAACTTTGCTGCCCAAAAGCCACACAGACACATACACTGACATATTTCTAAAAAGTATTATTTTTTTATTCAGCGGGTCTCAAAACTTATATTTCTGGTGAAATCTCGACATTGAATATTGGGTGGAATACAATACCTTCTCTGTCTACTACGTACATTGTACGTACGGGCTAGAGAAATTATAAATCATTTTTGGATCCAGGGGATTTCACAACAAGTATTTCCGGTATCGAAATTGTACTATGCACATTGTACATATGTGCTATAGAAAGTAAAAATGACCACTGTTCCTCAATATCTATAGGAAAATACAGATTTTGATTATAGCTAATTAAACCGAATAAATTAATTAATATGTTCGGATTGAAAGCATATTCATTTGAATGAAACTCTTTATCGGTACTTCTATTCCCCCCCCCCCAATGAGTGTACAAAGCACTACAGTGCTAGCTTTAATCTTTAGTGAATCACTTTTATCACTTTGGTCTTGCAAAGAGATACCTTTTTATCAGTTAAATTATTATTATTATTATTATTATTATTATTGTTGTTTGACAAGAATTCTCTATTTCTAGATGTTTATATACTACCTGTTTTCATTTAGTTAATTTAACTATACCTGTGCATATGGTGATTTCTGGTGTTAAAATACTAATAAACCATACAAATGTCATCAAGAAAGTTCCTATATTGATCCATTTAGGTGTCATAGATATCACCGTTTTACTTTACTCTAACCCGATGCAGCTTTCATCTCATGGTTCATTTGAAAGCGCCCAGGGGATGTTCGAAATTTCGGTTATGTCCCTCCAGAAAGGATTATTAGGATATCCAGCTGCTGTAGAACCGATCATTGGTTTGTTGGGGCACGCACTGGGCTCTAGACGTCAGTCATCGAGACCCAATCCATTCCAGTCTATTGATGTTTGGTCCGCCGCCCCTCCCCCCGAAATGCAATAACGTGCTTATATGTCGGACCGGGCCAGATCAGGCCCTGTTTATTTTACTAGCTAGCACACACTCACCCTTCAATAAAGCAGCCCTGAAGAGCCCAAGGGATGCCAAACAAATACCCTTTTCTGTGCACTGAAGGATATCTCCCCAATGTGTTCAATACCGGAGGCACACGATATAGTTTCCTATCTCAAACTATTATTATCCAAGAGGTACTCTCTGGCCTGGCTTCAACCGGCATCTTACAGCTCCTTTTCGGATAACAGCAATATACTAGGTAAATACTCTGGAATATCTCTAAAATTTAATGCTTTACATTTTATTTTATACATATTTCCAATTACTTTTCTGTCATTTACAAAATAAAGGAGAATACCAGGAAAAACAGTGAATAAGAGAAATGTCGTTGAAAAGGCTTATTTCTTGTCCCCCTTTTGATCTCAAATTACAAAATGTATGATTAATGAGTGCTGTACTGTACCTCAGGTACTAAACTATATGTAGTAAAAATGTTCTCTACCTATTATGGTTTATTTTCATTGAACTCTACAAATTTATCATATAAAATAGTTTTATACAATTCTTATACTCTTTGTAGGTACTTACACTCAAAATTCCTCCTAATCAGCATGTAATAGCATGTTTGTTATTGTTGATAAGAAATTGAGACATTATAGTGACTGCAAGAGAGGTTGTAAAATTAAAAAAATACTCAAATATAAATAAATATGTGAATATACTGTAATATATAGAATATAGAGGGGCGTGAGATATACAAAAGAACTCCTTGAGCTAAGTGTTGGGGATGACAATCATAAATTTCTAAGGAATATGCTAAAATGGTAGGAATTGGCTCATGGATACAGACGTTACTAGACGCGCCAAGATAAGCCAGTCAGGGTGCAGTTTTAATGCTTCGTCAGAAATAGGATGTTGGGTATAAATTCTAAAGAGATGAATTCTATACATTAGCTCTTCAGTTCTCCTCCACATTACTCGACACGATAGATATTATATATGTAACAAATGTGATACGGAAAATCTTAAGCTTCACTTGTAAGCGAACGCGTACATAGTACATTTTCAGCCTAAATCTTCGTATATGTCTAAAAGTGTATAATAATTACTAAGATGTTATCTATTAAATTGTTCCCTTTACCAATATCGCTTTACCTAGGGGATATTTACTTGATCTAAGAACCCAGTTAGCCGTAGCAACTATAAGATATAAAACATTTTTTGATAATGATGGCGATATAAAAATAAATTATAAGGAGCAGGAGCGCCGCCCCAGCAAAATACATTACAAAATACATAGGCCTATAACGTACCTTTTTATATAACATACTGAACAAATGAAAATGAATGTATATCCTTTCTTTCCAATTAGAAGTCAAAATAAACTTGAAGAACATAATCATTTGGAATTATTAAAACAAATGTTATAGGCTTTTATGCATAGTATTCATACAAATTAGCTTGCAAGGACAAATTAAAATCCCATGTCACTTTGAAAGTTTAAACACCAAGATTATATTTATAAAAGACTATTAATTAAGTAATAAAACGTAGTCAACTATTTTAATTAGTATAAAAAGAAAACATTTGTCTACTTTAAATGCTGTGTCAATACACGGTTTTGTGTGATAGCCGCGGAGTATTTTGTGTTGAATATGATGTCGTCCTTTATACTTGGAGAACACATACCTTTTCTCCATTGGAAACTGATTTTTGAATAGTGCTTCTAGCTCCAAAGTAGACCAGTGATCTCCACGTTACAGATATACGACGTTGAAAAGAATGGAATGGTGGGTTCATATTATTTGTTTCTTATCCTCTTCCGTTGGTTTGAAGAAGTATTGAATTGGATCGTGGGATTTACGATTTCAGCTGATCCTTTATTTCTGTCAATATTAGTAATGTTTATTTGACCGTTATTTTCACAATCAATCTCGCAATGTGTTTATTCGTGGACTCTGAACTGCGCGGCGCATTGGATAACATGTTCTAGTGTTGTTAAGGTCCCGTATTATAAAAGAAGTTTGGTTTAAACTATACATTTAAGTTTTACTTCATACTATAAATTGTAATCTTTAGCTGAATTTCAATTTAATTTTACTAAAACTCGTCTTCCGTTTAACTCTTCCAATGGCGACTTACAATGTTATTAGACCTACTTTTAAGTGCCGGGCGTCATAGTATTAGATCAATTACTATGTGTCCTTGTGTTAATTTGAGACCACCTTGAGATATACCGGGAAAAACGTGAGTTAGTTGGGAAATTTAATGCGTTCCCATGGAGCTCAGTGATTAGAGTGACTGAACGTAAACCAGCAGATTTGTGGTTCAAATCCCGGCTATAGCATTGAAGTTTTCGGTCTGCCTCAACCTAACTCCTTTCTACATGGCTAGTGTGAAAGAGTCAATTAATTCATTAACGTTTAGTAGTATATTGTAAAATGGCTGCACATATGAGTACTGTGGAGGGGGTATTTGAGGATTTGGTGAGTGATGAAGTATTGATAGAAGAATGGAAGCACCTAAGCGACCTAGAACTTTCTTAAATAAGTACGATCACTTTTAGTAGTGATCATCACTTTTTAAACAGATACAACAGCAGTCCTCAGCTTATTAGGTCAAATTTGGAACTGAATCGAGACTGCAACGAGAAGGTATAAACTTAAAACCATATATTTATTGGGATTATATTAAAATAATAGCACACACTTGAAAATAAAGCGAAAACATACAGGTAATGTTTGATTAATCATCTACCTGTTATCTATTTTCTGTATATGCTATTTACCAACGAAAATGTTACATTTCAACACGAATCACTTCAAGCGGACAGAAAAGAAATTTATTTAAACATTTTAAACTATACATGAAAATTAAACATTAGGTAGGGTCAAGTGAATTTACAGTCAAAATTCCAAGTAAACTAGTGAATGCACTTACATTGCTATACGTTTTATTACTTACTAGTTTTCTTATGAATGGTAGGCAGTTCAGGTCCTCATCTAGGTCCTCATCTAGCGTTGATATTTTTGCTCTAGGTCGGCAGTTCCACCAACAGCATTTAGTTGCGAAGTTATGTGAATGGAACACATCAGATTTTTAATCGAAAAATTATGTAAATAATAATGGCTGCATTTAAAATAAGCATTTAAAATTATTGTTAAGATGCCTAGGAATATACATTAAAATGTATGTGTACAGCACCAAATCTAGTTCATTTTAACCAAAATCACAGCTTTAATCTTCTATTCTTAGAATACATCCTTAAATTGATGTGTGAATACAGATCGATGGTTTAGAACTAGGACATTAATTGCTGTAAAGTAACTTTTCAGGTATACCTTTTTACTAGTTTTCTTATGAATGGTAGGCAGTTCAGGTCCTCATCTAGGTCCTCATCTAGCGTTGATATTTTTGCTCTAGGTCGGCAGTTCCACCAACAGCATTTAGTTGCGAAGTTATGTGAATGGAACACATCAGATTTTTAATCGAAAAATTATGTAAATAATAATGGCTGCATTTAAAATAAGCATTTAAAATTATTGTTAAGATGCCTAGGAATATACATTAAAATGTATGTGTACAGCACCAAATCTAGTTCATTTTAACCAAAATCACAGCTTTAATCTTCTATTCTTAGAATACATCCTTAAATTGATGTGTGAATACAGATCGATGGTTTAGAACTAGGACATTAATTGCTGTAAAGTAACTTTTCAGGTATACCTTTTTGTACCGCTCTGGAAAATCTAAAAAAAATCATAATTTTATCGTTCTGTACAGTCTGAGTCTTATATTAATCCCAAATTCAATATGACTTATTCCTTCACGAAGAGCAAAATTATTTTCTATTGGGAGGAAGTCCTTTGTTTAAATTTTACTCAATTCACCTCTCACCAACCGCAAAACGCCGCTAAATTCCTAAAGTCATAGTAACTGCATTTCTGGAAATTGATACTTAAGCACTAGCTCTACCTACATGTAGATGAAATCTTGAAACTAGAATATATTCGCGACATTATATCGGAAACCCATACAAGAAAATTCTCATTATCCTTCAACGGTAGAACTTTTCTGCTAGAAAGAGCTTCTGCACTATCATTTTCGTATCACTTTCAGTATTTTTCCATCGAAATTCTTATCAACATATTATAATTTATTGTGGGCATGCTATAAATAACCGCAGCGCTGTAAATTAATTAAAATCTGATCACTTTATCTTGGTGTCACCACCGTCGGTTCAAAACGCTGTTATCGGACTGTAAATGTGCTAGGGTTATTCAAACACAACAGTGCACATACATATATCACCGGCAGTTGATATCAAGATTTTTGTACAAAAATGGAAACGAAATAAATCCATTGTTTATTTGTCATGTGATTTGAAGTAGAGTAGCATTTCTCCTCACCGGTTTCAGCGGAGAGCTCTGCCTAGTTAGTTCATGAAAAAAATAAAAAGCAACATATATATAAAATGAAGAGGCAAGAAAGGTGAATGTTGATTCGATAAATCATGATAAGCACTATATCTGTTTACATTCTTCATCGGCCAGTGAAAAACCTGAGAGTAATATACCGAATAAGTATGGAATTTTATCTTCTATGCTGTTAAACTACAGTAAATTTAAGTGAATATATGAAGGTAGTAAAACTATAAATTCTTAAGCGTTGATTCCATCTGCTTTACAGCTTATGGGCCTAGGTAAAATGATTAATGAATATGCAAATTTGCAACATGAACTACGAGCTAGATTAGGGTAGGCAATTACGAAATAGATACGTTCTGGATTTTAAGAAAAAAAGTAATAAAATTATAAGAAGTTTCCTTTTTTAAAGAATATTTACTATACATCTTACAAATAACAATAGTAATTCACTCATGTCCCTTTAAGATAGTCTATTAACCGAAAATTTAGATACAATAAATGTTTTCAGAGTCTAATATAGTGTGCTATTTTAATAATCTCTGTTTTATTGTGCAAATCATTATCTTCAACAAAAAAACATAAATTTCAAATGTATATTGATAATGGCGTCGTGTAGGTACAGAAACATGAAAACAAAAATTCTTTGTTACCATGTGGGAGGGATTTTAAAAGCGATTTATGGGGAGTTCAGATATTAATATTTTTATTTCCTGTGAAATATTTACATTGATTTTTGTGTGATTTATAATACTTCTCCTGTATTCCATGGCAGTTAGGAAATAATAATCTCATATATTGCATTCATTTACTTTCTATCTGTTTTCAGAACAGGTTCTTGCAGATCATTATTTTATGTACATAATGCTAATCCAGATAAGCATTAACAGAAATGACCTTATTACTTGTTTCTTTGTAAGTATGAGGTAAATAAGGGAATATAATAGGCTAAAACATATAGTTAAACCTTTTAAAATCTGGTCGACATGAGAAGCAATTGAAATTGGTTTTCTTCGCATGCCAAGAGTAAAATAACAGAGATATGATTGGTAGATGACTTTCCGTTTAAATGGTTAGTTCAAAAATCGAAAGTAATAACAAGGAATATTTCGGAAACGGTTAACTCAACACAACATAAATAGTGTCTTTTTAGGTGTGGTAAGCTTTTGCTTATCTCTTTCGCTTTGCTGGTTATGCAAAAGGCATATAGAATGAAGAAGTTTTCAGGGAGTATTACCAAAAAATTCAAGATATACATTTCGTTTGTCATATAGTTATCTTTAAACATGGTGTTTTAATAAATCTCATTAGTCATTTGGAGAAAATCAACATTTTAGGAAAATTTTCCAGGGTAGTTTGGGGTGAGGGCATTATTTTTATCTAATTTTTGTGTCGCATCGTTGGTAGATACTGAATTTAAATATCAAGTTTGGTATTTAACTGACACACGCACACAAACATAGAATTTTTTGTAAAAAAAAAAAAAAAAAAATTGAGTGGGAAGGCGTTTGGGGAATCCTAATATGTGTATTTGTAGTGAATTCTCGGTAAAGTGTAACATTTTCTCTATATATGTACTTGTACTTAGGTGTCAGTTTGGCTGATTGCTTCCCAGTACATTGTCCCTTTGAAGATGGTAATAGTGGCGGCAGGGAGCGTAAGTTATACATACCTGCAACTCATTAGGTATGATCATATGTGCCAAATTACATATGAACATGTGACTTTTTTTTTTTTTTGGTAGTGTTTAACGCCCGCTTTAACTACTTATGGCACCGCAGGCGGTGACACTGATGATACATGAATGAAGATGGAGCACCGGTGGAATGCGATGGCGGGGGAAACCGGAGAACCCGGAGAAAACGCACCCCAGCGCCGCTTTGTCCACCACAAATCTCACATGAGGTCGCTTGGGATCGAACCCGGGCCGTCTAGGTGAGAAGCGAATGGTCTAACCACTCGGCCACGAACCTGAGACTGATAGCATCTACATAGAATAACGTAAAAATGAATTCGAAATCCTGCACGCCGAGAAATATGCATAAGAATAAAATATCTTATGTTCACATGACTTCTCTACATCTCTGCAACAAATTATTGTTAAAAAGCTTATGCTTCTATTTACTTCATGCTAATTGAGCAACAATTAGCAGGAATAGTCTTATTACTTGTTTCCTTGTAAGTAGAAGCGACATAATGGAGTACCATAGGTTGAAGTGATAGTCAAAAGCTGGTTGCTATGTGACTGAAGCTCCTTTGTTTGTATAGATACGAGTTGACAAATTCCTGTATGAGAAAAGTACAAGTTTTCCAAAGCTGAAACCAAAAACAAGGAATATCGCAAAAACGATCAGCTCCACGAACAAAATTTATATAACATAATTTGTGTGTTTTAATAAGTTTTACATGTTTTGTGTGGTAGGCTTTTGTCCATCTCTTACGGTTTAGCAGTTATGCAACATTTCGTAAAATTCATCTAGAATAAAGTGATCTTCAGAGGCTATTTCCAGAAAATTCAAGATTCAACATTTTATTTGTCAGGTAAATATCTTTAATATACGGTATTTTAATTAAAATTTAGAGCCATTTTTGAGAAAATCAAAAATTTAAAAAAAAGTTCCATGTAAAGGGTAGATGGGATGGGGGATTTTCTTGAAAATTTTCGTGGTGCATCCTTGGAAGATACCAAACTTAGATACCAAGTTTGGTGTTCAACGTTCTTTTCGTTTTTGAGCTATGCTGACCACATGGACCTTTTTCTGAAAATGCAATTTTTGGATTCCGGGGGACCCAAAACATGTATTTCCGGTGAAATCACGGTATCGAATTTTGGGTGGAATGCAATACCTTCTCTATACATTATATATAGTACGTGTGGAGAAAGTAATAGAGATTTGTTTAAGAAGTGCGACTTAGTGTTTTATATAAAAATACGGCCCCACTAATGAGAACATCTCTTGCAGTTAGAAACACACTGAAACATTCCAAATGTCTATGCCAGGCTTCGTAGTAGTGCAACATGCTGTCAAGTATATAAATTGAAAACGCCCTTTAGGCATTCGTTGTATAAATTTGTAAGTAATTATGGTTGCATTTTCTGAATTTATCGGTGAAGGACTGTTTACTTTTATTGCAGACATGTTTCTATTGAAACGGGCGAATATCAATATCAATATCCACTCAATCGTGTATTTTTTGTCTGCTGACAGAGAGCTTTGTTTGCAGTTTTTACTAGTGTGTATTATATTACTTTTAAATATATCTGTTTGATTGAATTTTAATGAATAGAGCGTTATTATTAATGCTGAAAACTCATTTAAAATATGTGTTTTTTTTAATACTTAGGCCATATAGAATATAAAAGTAAATATGTATTATTTTCACCAATCTGTGTAACAAATTAGCATGCAGTAAAAGTCTGCTTTAACTCAGAACAGCGTTTTGTTTGTAGTTTCATATTCTGTGAGAAAATGATTAGGCGTTTTGTCTTTCTGTATGAGAAAATAACTCAGCCAAATGGTTCTGTATAATTATAGTGATGATAAAGATGATGGCGTTACTGCTACTGTTAGGTCGTCCAGCGCCGTGTAGCGGTAACATGCTAACCTCTTATTACCAAGGTTGCGGGTTCAATCCCGGCGGAGGGCAATACATTTTTTCGGGCGTAAAACCCCTTAGCAGGGCTTGCTTTGGAAGGGAAGTAAAGCCGTTGGTCTCCTGTCGTTGATTTACGAGGCTTGGTAAAAAAATGTTTTTCACACCCAATATAGAATGGGACGCTAAGAACAGCAGAATTAATGATCATTCCTCAATAAAACTCAATTTAATTTACTATTACCTATTGCTACTACTGCTAATATTACTACCACTACTGCTGCGGCTATTATTATTATTATTATTAATAATATTACTATAATTATTATAGTTATTATTATAATTATTATTAATATTATTATTAATATTATTATTAATCATTATAATTATAATTATTATTATAGCTAGATCAGTAGTAGTAGTAGCTAATAATAATAATAATAATAATAATCATAATAATAATTTATGTCCATAATAAAACTAAACTTAGTGTACTACTATTATAACTAATAATAACAATAATTATATTATTAATAATATTAAGAATAATATTAATAATATAATATTTATAATAATATAATATTAATAGTAATATAATATTAATAATAATGTAATAATATTAATTATATAATAATATTAATAATAATATAACAATATTAATAATATAATAATATAAATAATAATATAAAAGTAATATAATAATATTAATAATAATATAAAATAATATAATAATATTAATAATAATATAAAAATAATATAATAATTTTAATAATAATATTAAGAATAATATTGATGATAATAATAATGCTAATAATAATAATAACAATAAAAAAAAGTGTTTGATATATGCGCACCTAAATATTTTCGGAACTTATAGAAGGGACTGCTTTTATTTCATGCATGGGTTCGCCAAGAGTTATAAAACTTTAATGCCTATTGTTTAATTACGCAACTTTGGCAAAGCGTCCTTTTTCAGCTCTTATATGGGATTGTTTTCGTCAACGAAACCCAATAAACTCAAATGAATTTCGCAAGACTTGGATTCAGCACTACAGGCTATATAAAATGTGAGATGAAGCTGAGAACATTCTCACACTTTCCATATTCCATTAATAAGTTTAGTGCTGAAAATCTTGTTGGATGACTGAATATTTATTTCTGGAATGACTGAAGCATTTTGCAAAATTCTCAGATGTGTGTTAAAATACATTGTGCCAAGATACCGATGATGATTATGACGAATCTGATATTGTTACAAATGTTTCACAACCAACAATAACATTCGTGCCCTGGTTGGAAAGGATAACGAGCTGCGGTGCAAGTGTTCTAAATCCTTAAACTTGAGTCATGCTGCTAGTATTAGTTGGAGAAAAAAGCATCTGCATACGTTTTTGATAGTCCCTAAGAAAATCATTCTGCTTTTCTTCATTTGATGGTTTACAGTTTAAGTGTTTGTGTATTTTTAATAATGGGACTGATTTTGATTCTTATTGTTTTTGTATTAATTTTAAGCGTTTTTAAAATAGTGCATAAATAAATCGTTCATACTTATATTTTTTCCATAAAACTGACGGTTCCTTTTGTCATTTTATTAAACTGTGAGAAGATGTGAAAGAGTATTCGCAATTAACCCTCAAGGGTGGGCAATGTCGAACACTGCTAAGTTTTGTAAATATTTAAAATTTTTTGTGATATTTACAATTAAAAGTGATATAACCGATTGAAAGACAAGCAAATTTAATGTATTCTCAGTATTTTGTATTACAGTCAAAAGTCGTACATAATGATACAAAGCATAAGTGTTCACCCCTCTGCCCTACTTATATTGAATTGTTTGTATACCGCTGTTAAGAATATACTTTTAGGCTTTTTAGATGTAAGAAATCAATATTTCAAACCAGCGTTATAATAAACTAACGAGTGCGAATCGCAAACATATTTTCCGTGTCGGTTGTACGGAATTCCTTTATTGAACCTTCCGCGTTAGCAGAAGATAAACGAGAGTGGGTACTTTTTTTTTTTTTTTTTTTAAATACAGTTCCATAATCTGATCGTGACTCCGGTGCTGTATTCTTTTTTCTTATTCCTGGTTTTTTTCCTTAAATTTCCCGTTTTCTGTTTTACGACAAATACTTATACATGTACCCATTCACAAACTCACAAACACCCATGCCCAGGGCGGGACTCGAGCTCACGATCCCCTGCGCCACGAAGAACCAAATTGGTATGCTTTAGCGAGCACGGCCAAGGAGACCGGCTGTAATGAAATGTTTCATAAGTACATAGCCTGACTGGGAATCTGGCCGAGACCCAAGCGTGATATTCGTTTGGAATCTGTTTTCCAGATTTTATTAATGAGCGTTTGTAGTTACGATGTTGGTTGCACATTTCCAAGAACGTGTGGAAATGTAGGGATGGTACGGTAATTCAGTGCTTTGCTGGGAAAAGTACTCCTCTTAGGGCCGGTTGTACAAACTCGGAATAAATCCTGGAATAGTTATTCTTGGAATACACTATTCACGGTATAAATGTGGTGCCGGGTTGTACGATGCAATTTTATTCCTTAGAGATCTATTCGACTGTTTGTAGATTTAAAATTAATGTTGGCTATATTGCGAGTCATTCATGGCCAACTTGATACGTAATTACTGCTTTATTTTGCTGAAAATTTGCATTGTTTTCAAAATCAGCTGTTCCTAAACTATGTATTATTTCTTATTTTAACTACTTGCGATACTATGAAGTAATTATGAATGTTCACAAACGTGTTCGGATGTAGAATTGCTATACACTTTACAAAACATTAACACACATGTATACTGCGATTTCTTGCGATAGGTTAGGACTATGGGAGTGAAACCTTACCGTATGTGCAAAGTTGTATCTTGTGCTGATATATGACGTATTTCCGTTTCTGTACTCAAAACAGCTAACTTGCTTAGCCTGATTTCTGCATTTTATTCATACAAATACTTAGTAAGCGAACTTTGAAAATTACATTTTAATTTTGCCAACGCCACTCTCAACTTAAGATATGCATAATTGAATTGTTGCACCAAGAGAAGTACAAAAACAATTTGCTATACAGGTGTTATTAACCAACAGAAATATTAGTAGTTATGTCAAATAGTACATTAAACCGTTCTCATTACAGCTCGCACGTTGATGTTGGCAATATTTAACACAGCAGCTAGAAATTGTCAACGAAACCAATAAAACCGAGAACATTATGTTTTATGGAAGGCATTCTCTATTCAATCAAAATTGTCTCTAATGTATTAAACCTACAGCATATAATACGAAACATTATGAATTTATTGTAAAATAATATAGCTAGATTTACGAGCTCTGAAGGCATCTTTTAAGATGGGCATCTCCTCCCTACATCACAAAGCTTGTAGTGTTATCCTTTTTAAACTTGCACATAACCTCCAAAATCTGAATGTAGTACAGATGTCGCTAACATTAACAATTGTGGCTATCTTAAATTTTGAAGCATATTGCCCTAGAAGTAACCTTTCCTTTGTATTTCGTCAATAAAACGTAACCTCACTCTTTACAACGCTATGCATTGTGCTGGTGAATTGCTGCTTGGGTTGGATTAAATTTAATTGTTTCCATAAAAATAGAGATAATTTTATGATAATATTGTAGGTATATTTTACTCTTTTATAAATAAAACTTTATTTTAACTATATTCTTGTAATATTTATCTTATAACCACCAAGTGTCTGTGTGATATCTTTTCTCAACTTTAATCTCACTATAGTCGTGTACATTTATCGGACTATCTTTACAACATATTGTATTTAGGTATATGTCCTTAAAAACATATTATAAAGAAATTAATCGTTTATATCGGTCAAAAATGGGTCAAAATTGTGTCGCGTACCCAAGCAGCCATTTTCCTTTTTATACTCTATTCTCGGAATATCGGCTTATCCCCGCAAGGAATCACGGAATAAGTTATTCCATGTTTATTCCCTTGATAGTCTCTATTCCGTTGTCGTACAACACAATTTAGCACATAACCATGGAATAACGCCTAACAGAGGTTTATTCCGAGTTCGTACAACTGGCCCTTAGTAGACTTTCTGTAGTGTTTCCCAAAAGCTAGTGTGAAGTTGCTGGTGTTCTGTTGGTGCAGGCTGTTGGAGTTTTGAAATCGGTGCTGGGTACAGGGTTGTGTGTCTTTGTGTGATAGGCCCATGTTGTTGATTGCTATTCGGAGCGAGATGAATGGTCTGGTAGGGTTGTTTCGAAGTTTAGTCTCGAGTACCTAGAGAACCTTGACAGCTGCCAGGCATCGGCTCTGAGAAGAGATCTCTGTCTAGATGCAGACCAGAGAATGTCATGTAGTGTATCGGTGGTGCTGTTGCTTTTGCGCTGCAGTCCTCTCAATGGGTAAAGGTTCCGCAAGAAGCGACGTTGCAGTCGTGAGCAGGTAAATGGTATTGTTCTTTGGGAGCTGTGCTGCGTGGCTATATCGGCATGAGCTCCGGATTTGCAACAGATGGTGCAGCAACGATGTCCACGTGAAGGGACGTCGGTCAACACGCACAGCTAGACATTGAGTTTAAATTACCTGATCTAGTAACTTGAAATTTTGCAGAATTACTAAGCATTATATTTTGCATTTACCAAGGTTATTACAACTTCCAGACTTTAAGAACTTTTATATAACGAACCCATATAACTGAACCTGACAGTCTAGAACATGAGAAAAATTTTCTCAACGAGTATTAAAGATATGAAATACACAATTAGGCAAAGTTTCTGAGTATCATAGCCAACAAATCCTTGCACAAAAACGTTTGTTAAAATAACCACTTGCTTATATATTCTCGTAGGCTTTCACGGCCGGTGTTATTATTGGTAAAAGATAACATATCCGGGCTTGTAGGCCGTGGTCGAAAATTAAAATTATTAAATTATTATTTTAATATTTTTAATTTTCAACCACGGCCTACAAGCCCGGATATTTATCTTTTACCAATAACCACTTACTTCTTTAAAATATTTGTTCAAGCACGTTAATAACAGTGAAAAATACTCTTTTTCAAATCAAAATATGTATACAAAAATGTCTGCAGGTAATTATCATTAATTAATACGAAAAAACGGCAACGTTTCATTTGTATATCGATAATACTTTTAAAGAAAATGTTCTTACGTACAGAAAACTTTGAACTGGGAAAACGACCTTTTTAAGATTTGTGAAGCATACCTAAATACTTATTTTATGTTAGATATACTTGAATGTGGGTATTTGGTGTTCATAATTGTCTCTGGTAAGCTATGTTTATGAACATATGATTCACCACTGTCTTGTACAGCTTTATACTTGGACCAGTCACCGCATAATCCATTCTGAAGTTTAGCATCTGTTGATAATTTATGAAGATAAGCTTGTTGTATATTTTTAAATAATTGTCAACATTCTTCTTGTTGCGGATCCAAAAAATATAAATGTATATTTATTTATTCTTTCTCGACCGGCCTATTATATTTTATATCCTTTATCTAATAACTTGTTATAGTTTTTAGCCGATTCTTCCTTGTACATACTCAAAATATAGTAAGTTTTCATTAATGTGCCATTTCCAAACATTTGCACATCAAAATCGGGATCAATACACCCACGAGAAACCATTTTGTAAAAAGGGACGTGGTATATGTGCAGCTTTATACGTTAAATTTTAAAAGCCGCTTAGCATAATAAACTTTCTATAAAAGTCGGTGGGGAGATTCACAAAAATACACACATTACTGTAGACTAAGTTTTTAAAAAATGTGATTTTTGGCCATTTTACCCACATGCCGTTAAGGTTTAGTTGGATGTCCCCAATAATATAACGTGGCTACATCAGGGCATTGTTGGTATGAGCTCGCTGGTTTACTGTTGGTACAGGCTGATTGCAGTTTTGAACACGCTGCTGGGTACAGGATTGTGTGTCCTTGTGTGATAGCCCCATGTTGTTGATTGCTGTTTGGAGTGAGATGAATGGCCTGGTAGGGTTGTTTCGTAGTTTAGCATCGCAAGCTTTGCTAAAGTAAGTATCACATAATATTGGTACTAAGAAATTGAAGCAAACAATGCTTTTGAGTTATATGATCTCTTTAGTGAGCTCTACAATCATAATATTATTTAAACAAAAAATAATTTATCTGTATTAACTTATATTTCCATTCAAAAATGATGTATCTTATAAAATACACTACCAAGTCATGCACAAACAATATTACATTTTTTTCATTTCATGTAATTTTGTCACTAAATTACACAGAATATGTTAAAATATATATCTAAATACAGCATAGAATGAATTTAAGGTTACAAGGTCTACAATTGGGCATTAATATTGTGTCTAAAAGGGGAAAAATACTACAGGTGAAAAGGAGAAATGATGTTAGTACAAGTTCCAAGGGGTTATTCTGCTTCAGAATAGGCTGAAAGAACTTCTAGAGATAAAGTTTCAGCTCATACCAGAAGGTATGAAGATCCACAGGTACCTTCAAAGCTTATGGTTGAAAATGTAGTTTAGGATAGCCAAGTTGCAGAGCTAAATACTATTGAAGGAGAGCCTGGGTGTGTTTCTGTTGCTGGAGATATATAAAATGGTGACACTCTACAAAATGGAAGTACAGTTACACAAGCTGAAGGTCATAGTCAACCTTCAGGGATGCCTAAGCGCCGAAAGAGGTCAGTATTAAAAGAAAAAGAGTTACAGGTATGCATTTGGTTGATGAATCTCATATTATATTGCTATAGTCTCTATCAACACATTTTTGTGGTACATTTAGTAATACCTTATTTGTGCATGTTTTATTACAGTTAGAAAGATGACTTTTTTTTCACAACATGGATCCAGTAGAAAATTCTTTTTTAATTACTGAAAGTATTCCAAGCCTACTGCAGTATTTCAAGAAATTTTTTGATGATGATTTGATAAACATTATAGTGTCGAACACTAATCTGTATTCTACACACAAAAATGATAAATGTATACACACTAATTTTGGTGATATTTATGATTTATCTGACATGTTAGTACTGCTATACAGAATAGGATTTAAAGCAAAACATTGGTGTATGGCTGTGTTTTCTCAAATGATAGATATCAATAATGCATGGCTCGTGTACCGAAGAGATTTAAATGTGGTTGATGGTAATTCCAAGTCAATGACAGTGAAGAATTTTCGTCTGTTTTTCGGTCAGGGTTTGAACTTGAACAAAAACCGACGGCGCCCTTCAACAGAAGAACTTATGTCTCCAAAATAAATAAATAAATAAATAAATAAAATAAGGCTTATATGTAACCAAGGCCAAGTGACGAAATTGGGCTGGATAATTTTGGACATTTCCCAATTCATGATAATAAAGGACGATGCAAGGTACTGCCAAAAGGGACATACTCATACAACAGTGTTTTGAAGAAACTGTAATATGAGGTTATGTTTCACTGAAAAAAGAAACTGTTTTATAGCTTTCCATATCAAATGATATTATGAATATTTTTAAAATATAATGTGCATGCTTCTTGGCTATGTCTCCTACTGGATACCAGTTAGCAAACTACAAATGTACATGCTTCTTGGCAATGTATCTTATCGGATACGAGTCAACATTTTGATTAAAATGATTGATCATTAAAATTTTATTATTTATGTATGTTCTTGGCCTAAAATAAAATTATTTTCAAGCACAATATAATAAATATTCATGTTTCACTTTGTTTTGCCAATTTAAAGCTAAAGTCGCTGATGATTATACTGTGGTATGTAGGCGCCTGTGGATCTTTTAGAGTATAGCAGTGAAACATCCGTAGCTACAGGCGGGGGTTGCGAGAGCTTATGATTGCGCTCTGCTGAACCAAAGTATCAGCAGTCAAGGGTACAAACGTTTAGGAGATGAGGTGGTGGACACGACCCCGATGTCTGGGGATGAGTCACAGGCAATGTTGCCGTTGGAAGTTGCGATTGTAGGGATGCGTCGACTTCTTTCACTTGCTCAGAAGCGGCATCTGGAAACTTTGGACTCCTCTTTGCATCTTATATTCCTCCTAACTCTATTGGGACTATTGAAGTATGTGTATGTTCGTATGTGTGTGCGAGATTTAAAATGATATATATATTTTACTTCTATCATGATTAAGGCCTTCGAGTGTTGACTTCTCATACTGTTAAGTTCATCTTATTCTAGGACGTCCAGTTGTTCATCGTCTCTTGGACTGTTTTAGTGCATTTTTTTTTTTCTAATGGCAGTGGTAGATGCCTCACTAACTTTTCTCTTTAATAAATTATTCCTAATTGTCTCATTTAGGATCATATGTTCTTCTGTTGTATAGTTTTGACTGAATGCAAAAACGACAAACAAACAAAAAATAATTTCTGTTGATTGTATTTTATTTTTATCGTCATTATTAATGGCCCAAGCTTCTCTGACAATAATCTGTATCACTGACACTCCCAAAGTTTAATAGAATCTTAGTTGTATTTCCTGTCTTTCTGTATCTTGGAATGTTAAGAGTTTAGTTCTTCCAAAATACTATTTTAAAATATAACTTTGTTTATTATGGCATGTATTTCCTTGAACACATTTGTAATACTGGATGTGTTTAATATTATATTTAAGAAGTTTTATTCAACAGAACCCAATAACGAGTCAATTCTTCTTATGAAAAACTAACACTACATCAGTATTACGTGTTTCCTTGTATGTTATATAATACAATTATTTCTACAAGATTATCAGAATCAAAGATTGTTATTTGATTATTATCAAAAGTAGCGTATTTAACAGAAAGTCTCTTAGTAAAGGTTTTTAAAATAGATTACATTCGTTTTATATTCATCAAATATAGTGATTGGCGGGCAACATTCTTGTTACTCCTTGTTTCATTTCTTAATATGCTTGTACTTTCTTTGTTTAGAGTGCAAGCAAAAATTCCCACTAGTCTTTATACTTTCTTGGAAACTTCTTTTATTAAAAAATTGAGAGTGTCATATTAATTAAAATGCCGTACTTTAAAGATACTATCACGAAAATTGTGTAGCACAACAGTTATGTCAAATATAATATTTACTCACGTTAATCGTTTTTGAGACGTTCCTTGAATTACTTTAATTCTGAATAGTTATACTGTTCAAGTGTTTGTTACTATTCATTTTCTTCAATTGTTCATGCAAAAATATGGGTTTGAAAGCCATCATGTTGTGGCCCCGAACAAAGATTTGACCATTGCTTCCCACCTTGTCAAGCCATTAAACAACGACCGCTTTGAAATATTTGACTATCGCTTGAGCCTATTATATCCCTCAAACCCCGAAAAACCAAATGAACAATGAAATAATTTCTGAAAACCTTTATCTAAATTAATAAGAAATAGATATATACAGTTTCGTGAAATAATTTGTTAAATAAAGGGAGGAAAAGTTCATATGCTACAGAACTTTTTCACTTTTAACTCGGCTTCCCGTAAAGACTGTAGCACTCACGCAAATGAAGTAGAATTCATCTTTTTAGCAATCTTATTTATCAATTTATTTAGCTACGAAGAAGATAGTAGATCTCGGCAGAAACAAATGGGACGCATTATCCTTTCCTACCGGTTAATAGTTTTCTGGTATTTGGAAAAGGATAAGAAACGAAAAGAATCAGAAAAACAGTCCTTTTTAAGATAAAACCATGACCGCTTTGGCAATTGGAGAACAATGTTTATAGTATGTGTGATTATTTTAGGAAATCCCTCTTCTTCACGAGGAAACTGATGCTCGCCAAAGGTAAGTGTAGTGTGGGGTTTGTAAGAAAGCCATATAATTCTGAAAAACACATACAATATAAATAATCAAGAAGAACGAAAAAATAAAGATAATCCAGAAAGGCTATCAGCACTGAAAAAAGAATGTTGCCATTCGCAACTGCGATCTATATTTTCATCTCCTCCCATCCTCTGCTCCATTTTTCGCCTCTGGTTGTAACAGTTGATTCACTCGCTAATAAGCCGCTAACGAAATAACACGTCATTATGTGATGACGTCCGCCATATTGTGCATGGAATGTCAGCTGAAAACAATTATAAGTCCAATAGAAAGTCAGAAATTCAATATGTTTAGAAATGAAAACTTTGAAAATGAAAACCTACACAGTTATTTAATACCTTTATCATAGGCACTAATGTCGTTAGTTGCACACAAAAATAATAATGGTACAACCTCACACAGGTAAAGTTTACATTAATTTGGATACTTACTTAATGATTCTATGTAGTTACTTGAAACTTATGAATTTTCAGCATTAAATATTTTATCTTGATACAATTACTTGTAAGTCTCTGGCAGAAATACTTCTGACCGTAAGATCTAAAATGTAATCTGTTACGCAAGATTTTAAAACGCGGCTTCGTTCTTGTCCATCATCATATAGCTAACTGAAGTTTATCTATTTAGATTGTTTTTAGTGCAATTTTAATAATAACTAACTTAAAAAACCTATAGTTTGCTGGAACGTTACTGGCGTGTTACTTTTATAATATTATTATGCTTCTTTCGCTGCTATCAAGTGTCGATGGGTTGGACTCTTATTCACATTATAAGTGTAATTAAGAGTGGGGTCGCAGATGGCTATCTGCAGAGTGGGTGTTGTACAGCGTAATGGTTACCCGTTCACATAAAAGTAACCAATGTAACAGATTACAGTGGGACTGGTGTGTCAGATGGCTATCTGCAGAGTGGGTGTTGTACAACGTAATGGTTACCCGTTCCCATAAAAGTAACCAATGCCCACAGATTACAGTCGGACTGGTGTATCAGATAGTTACCAAGAAGCAAATTATGTATATATTAAAAGATATTGGATATTCCGGTCGCTGTAGAACTGTAACAGTTCAATGATGTTATAAATATTCATAAAGACAATTATGCAAGTTTTAAGTCGATATTTATAGACCAAGAGACAGGGTTTCCACTGACATCTCATTTTAATATTTGTATTGACGCAAGTGCATGTGAATAGGGGTAAATAAAAAAAAAATTAAGTAGGTTTGTAATATTTCATACCATATTATTACTTTCCGTACACGTACTATGCACATAATGTATAGAGAAGGTATTGTAATGCACCCAAAAATTCAATACAGAGATTTCACCGAAAATATATTTTTTGAGACTCCCGAATCCAAATAAAAGCATTTTTAGAAAAATGTCCGTGTGTGTGTGTGTGAGTGTGTGTCTTTCTGTCTGTGTGTATGTGTGTGAGTGTCTGTGGCATAATAGCTCAAAAACGAAAAGACCTTTAAAAACCAAACTTGGTATTTAAGGTTGGTATGTTCCAAGGATCCGACACGAAGATTTTCAGGAAAATCTCCCCAACCCAACTACCCTTTACATGGAAAAAATTTCGAAAGTATTGATATTCTTAAAAACGGCTCTAACGATTTTGATTAAAATGCCTTATATTTAACATATTTACTTACCATATAAAATGTATATCTAGAATGTTCTGGGAATAGCCTCTAAAGGCCTCTTTATTCTGGATGATGTTTATTGAATTTTGTATAATTGGTAAACCGCAAGAGATAGACAAAAACTCATTACACAAAAAGTTTGGATCCGAATAATACACAAAATTTATTTCATGGAGCTGATCGTTTTCGAGATATTCCTGATTTTTAGTGAAACTACTTTTCGCATACAGAAATTTGTCAATTCGTGTCCATACAAACAAAGGAACTTCAGTCATATAGCAAACAGCTTTAGACTATCATTTTAACCTAAGGTACTCCATTATTTCGCTTCTACTATCAAGGAAGCAAGTAAGAATAATAATACTATTTCTGCTAATTTTTCTCCATTATCATGAAGTAAATAGAAGCATAAGCTTTTTAGCAATAATTTGTTGCAGAGATGTAGAGGAAGTCATGTGAATGGCTTACATCAGATTTTTTTTGTTAGTGACCAAGTTTTATTTGCTCAAACAGAGAATGAACACAAAATGGAGCTTCACTAATCACGTGAAATTGGTACTATTTATAATTTGTCCATTTCAAGCAATTAGAATTATAATGGTTGCAATTTATCACAAGATAAGACGAATAACGTGAAACTAAATTTAATAAATTTCAGCACTTATGTTTTACGTTAATAGAATTTTAAGAAACAAAACACGAACTGACACACAATCCACATTCCGTAAGGTGACAGCTGAACCTATGCTTATGTATGGTTCTGGAATTTGGGAATAAAGTACAAATTAAAGTTACAAATTGAAACAAACTAAGCTTTTAAAAAGGGTTGCCAGGTTTCACTCTTTAGCCAATTAAATAATAATATAAATCAATTAAATATATTTAACTTGAATGGAAAAATAAGTCAAAATATAACTAGTGGCATTATCACATAAGGCAAGTGGGCGATAATAGAATAAGCAAACAGATCAGATCTTAAAATCACAGTTATAGGCTATAAAGATGTTAAATTCATTCCTTTGAGCCTGAACAAGACAGCCTTTCATGCTGGAGAAAATGCCGATGATGTTGATGTTAAAAGGTGATATGCTGAGTGCTTCCCAAAGGAGAAAAGGCGACTAATTAGGCGTTTGCCGAGATCGTTAAAGTCCAGTGAAGAAAGACAAGAGAGTGTGAGTATTGATATTACTCGTGGATTACAAGTCTTCACCAAAGTTATTTTGTTTTCCCTTAAGAGTGGTAGGTATAGATACATATGTTATACAGAGTGATTTATATAGAACTGACACTTTTCTTTTTACTTTCTTTATACGTACTATGCACATAGTGTATAGAGAAGGTATTGCATTGCACCCAAAATTTTGATACCGGATTTCACCAGAAATACATGTTTTGAGACCACCTGAATCCAAAAAAGCATTTTTAGAAAAATGTCCGTGTGTGTCTGCATGTCTGTGTGTATGTGTGTGTGTGTCTGTAGGCTGCATCGCTCAAAAACGAAAAGACCGTTAAATACCAAATTTGGTATTTAAGTTCAGTATCTTCCAAGAATGTGACACAAAGATTTTCAATAAAATCCCCCCACCCCCAACTACCCTTCACATGGAAAAATTTTCGAAAATTTTTATTTTCTAAAAAATGGTTCTAACGCTCTTGATTAAAATTTCGTATGTTAAAGATATATACCTGAAAAATAATACGTATATCTTGAATTTTCTGGGAAGAATATTTCTGAAGAATACTTTATTCTGGATGAATTTTGCGGAATTTTGTGTAACTGGTAAATCGTAAGTGATAGACAAAAACTTACCAAACAAAAAATGTAGAGCATATTAAAACACACAATTTATGATATTTTTTTTTTTTTTTTTTTTTGGAGTTGATCGTTTTTAGATATTCCTTGTTTTTGGTTTCAGCCTTGAAAAACTTACACTTTTCTCATACAGGAATTTGTCTACTCCTGTCCACACAGACATAGGAACTTCAGTCACATAGCAACCAGCTTTTGACTATCACTTTAACCTATAGTACTCTCTTTTTTCGCTTCTGCTTACAAGGAAGCAAGTAATAAGTCTTTTTCTACTATTTTTTTCACACTTAGCATGAATTAAATAGAAGTATTAGGTTTTTAACAATAATTTGTTGCAGAGATGTAGAGATAGTCATGTGAATGGAACAAATCAGACTTTTTTAATTATTTGGCTGAAAATTAACTTAATGAGCAGCTTCTAATGTCAAATTAAGCAGGATGTGCAGGAGTGTCGATTCCCTGTAACACAAATTACAGGTGTTTATTCTTTATTCATTATTTATGTCTTACTGTTGCAGCAGTTGTTGGCTTTTTTCACTAAAATGGAATACCCACAAAACCAACAGCTCTACCTGATGAAGCAATACTGTATTACGAATTTAATTACAGCTACTTGAAGGACATACCAGAAAAAATTTGATGTTTGCAATCTCCCCCCCCCCCAAAAAAAATAGGATCTCAGGTGAATGGAAAAGTCAATCCTTGTTCATCTAGGCTACCCATGGATGTTGAAGGACGCAACTGTAGAGTGAGTGGGTGAGTGAGTGGTAGTGAAGAGCCCGTCAACAACTAGGTAATTTGGGCCCGACAACTGTAGAGATCACCCCGAAAATCATTAAGGCATTAGTCGCAGGGGACCAGATACAGCTACTGAAAGAGTCAAGAGAGCAGCAAAAAGTGCAGGCATAAAATCATACAGAGTTAACGGTCGCCCATCGGTTGCAGGAATCACAAAAGGATAAGTACTCAATTACTGTTGTTGGTTTCGAACGTTCATCGTGCACAGTCGCAATGTGGAAGACTGTGAACATGTCCTTCGAGCAGCTGTAATTGAATTAATAATCCAGTACTGCTTCACAAGAACTTGATGTGTACTCCATTTTCAGTGACTAGAACAAAATGTTGAAGACATCTGAAAATAAAATAACAGAAGTAAGAAATAGGAATAAAGAATCAACATATGTACATGTTGTTACATTTATTCTAAATTTCCAAACAGCCTGCTTAATTTGAAGTTAAAAACAGCATATAAGTGAATTTCCAGTCAAATAAATAAAGAAAGAAATGTGCTACTTTTATTTAAATCACCCTGTACATGATAAATGAGGTAGCCTATGGATGAAGGTACATTCTTTACTTTCAATCAGCCCCTCAACTCACTCTCTGGATTCAGAGCACAGACGAAAAGTTGCTAATTTTGAAAAAAATTCTTGCTGTGAATTTTAGAGTGATGCGTATAATTGTCTCTTTGGGAATGGAATGATATTATACATACGTTTCTACAAAAATTAACAAAATAAACAAATAACTCCACATATTTTGTCTTAAGGCTAGATTTAGTTTGTGTAGCCCTATTATTATGAAATTGAACATCTTTGTTATACATAGACCACAAACTAATTTGTTAGACATCTCTATTTTCAATGTAATAATGGAGATTTTTTCCATTTATAGAAAACACTCCACCTCCTCGCTTCTCTTTCCAGACACAATACTTTCGGCATCTCCCCCTTGCTATTTACATTTCTAGGAAATAATTATGTTATGCAAGAATAATCAAAACCCGCCACGGCCTCCTATATTACAGCAAAGACGTCTTTCCAGAGGATAAAAAAACTTATCGAGAGGGAGTGGTAGGAGGCGAGAAGGGGTGTGTAATATAGAGCAGACTTGAATACCTCTCCTCAGGCGAAACTGGGGGAATTCTGAAAAGCAAAGGGAAAAAAGCGCCCTCTTCTTATTTTCATTCCGTAAGGGACCTCACGAGTTATTTACTGCAGGGGCAAAAGGGAAATGTGTAGGAGCAAAATGTGTTTTAGTCGCGCGTGTATGTGTATGGTGGGGGGAAGATCGGGGATGTCCCTTCCCTCAACGTGTGCTCATTTCTAAAGACCTCCCTTGACACAAGTCAATATTTCTCACTAGTTGTCAACAATGAACATCTTCTTCAAGGATTTGAAACAAGAAACGCGATTCAATCCTAGAAGTTGCCTAAAATGGAAAATTCACAATTATGTATTCGATTCTTTTACATTTTTACATCGGAAGTATTTCACATCTTACATATTATGTATTTCTTTGCAATAAGAAGTGGATTCTTCTTGACATTTCTTAACAAACTACGTTTCGTAATACTATTCTTCTCAAAGGAATTAACCACATTGATGTTGGAAATAACATAAATGCAATAAAAGCTCTTGATCAGTTAATTGGTATTAATAGTATTTAATGAAGGAGATACAACATGCTATATTTCATTAAAAAAAATTCAAAATCGAGGTTTCATTGGATGTTTACATATAACGGTGTGCTGGATTGTAGAAAAGGATCATAGAAAAGAAGCTAGAGACAGAGGAAGGGAGAGAGAAAGAGAGAGAGAGAGAGAGAGAGAGAGAGAGAGAGAGAGAGAGAGAGAGAGAGAGGAGAGGAGAACATCACAAAGGCGAAACATCAGTGATAAAATTTATTCTGCAGAATTTGAAATAATGACGTCGGTGAGCCCTGCTAGGGCTCGATCTAGGAGCCAATACTGAACTAATATCTATCACAGCATTACTACCGGACGTTAAAGAATAAGTATAACATGCCACGTAAGTCCTACACTGCAGGAATTAGAGGCCGCGATCTAGCGGCCAAGACAAAACTAATGCACTCATTACCTAGCGGACTAAAGAACTAATGTACCAGGATTGACAGATTTGACATGCGATGAGACTGTGTGCATGCAAACTGCCAATCTCATTACTGTGGCCTGCAGTGGATACTGAGCAAAGTATTTACATGGTCAAAGCTATTTTTGATCTGGTAGAATAGTTGAGGGAACACTTCATTGCAATGCTGCCCACTGCAAAGTTGTATTCCTTTGCGCTTTCCCTGAATTTCAACAGTTATCACAACGCCTTAAATTTAAGTAATGTATACTTTAGTTATTCTTTCTTATATACATTAAAAATTGCTAATATGCTTTGGTTCTGTTTATGGTATTGTAATTCGTTTTTTTTTTCTCTCTCATTTTAGATGCATAAGTGTGATCCACTATTTTATAATTCGTCTTTTTTATTTTCAAATTCCGCTAGACACTATTTGCCTGAAGGAATGTTTAAACATGCTTTCAATTTGTTGGGATAGATGCTTGTATTTGTTTAATCTTAGTATCACAGTATGTATACAAAGTAAAGCTTAACTACAAGTCTGATGGTCACAGAGTCGTTTCCATCATTTCATATATTCTATTCATTCGTATCGTAAAATTCCACCAGAGGATGGTTTAGAACACAAATATACAAACAGACAGAGAAACGAAAGGAGATGGAATAGCGGTATGGAACAAATAGCAGCCCTTTCACAACCATAACAGCATACATTTATAGTTTATACAATAACTTGCGCTCTACTCACGAGAGGGAGAAGTAACTCACGCTCAGGTGCTGATACATATATCCATGACAACGCGTTGAAATAACTCACGCTCAGGCTAAAAAGGGCATATCCATGCCTTGATGTTCACTATCACTTTGTGTCTTTTTCAGCAGGTCTTTACAACTATTCGACTATAATTCGGCACTCTGTAACAATGACATCAATAAATTAAATTCTGTCGCAGTAAATACCGAACACCATATGTCACCCTTAATTTTACACAGTAACCATTTCATGATTTGTTGCCAATTGGTTATAAGTCTACAACATGAGGTATGTTTCCACTATGTTTTAAATGCTTTATAATTAGTTTGATCACAGTAATTTATTTTAGTAAGTTACTTACATAAATAAAAAAATAGACACGTTCTGGTTACTATACTTTGCCTCTGTATTCTAATATATATATTTTTTTACATACATTAAAACTTTGATTTCGTATTGTTTCGGTAGTTATATGCAAAACCGGGTTATTTCCATTTGTTTTTATAGTGAAAGGTTTACTGTATCCATAGTTCTGCAAATTAACTACTTATACTATCCAATATTGTAAAACTTTAACGGATATATAAAAGCTTTATTCCGTAATTTTAGAACTAACATTAACTATCATTCTTTTTCACAGTTGCGTCCTGATATTAATGAGTATTCTTTGTAAATTTATTTATAACTCTTTTACTGTAGAAACATGTTATTCAGAAATGCCTGGTAATTCTTAATTTTTGAAATTGCATTTCTGTAATCCTGTTTGTGTTCTGTAATCATTTCCCCCAAGAGCGGAAGAATGATACTTATACCAATATCTAAAAAAATTATAGTTCTAATAAATTTATAGGCAAATTTCATAACTGATGGGCTTGGCGTAATCACAAGGCAAGGTACATTTCTAGCTTAAGATGAGTTTTTACATAAGTAGATAGTGGTATGTGGTGTGAAATTAGTAGAATGATTCTTCAACAAATGCCAGCTGCAATTTAGTAATCTCCTTATTGCTCAATAGATTATTCCACACTCTATTGTTAGAAACATTACAAGTCACAGCAATTTGGCCGATCCCAATAAGCAGCTAAAAGGAAACTTTGTACTATAATGACTGATTTCAATGATAATGTAAAGCAAATGAAGCAAGCTTACTATTTATCTTATGTGAGGCGTATCACATTCTTACTGAAAATGTTAAAATGACTTTAAGTAGAAAATCAAAATCGGTTAAATTCTGTAATTATAAAGAAAATGTTACTTAATATTCAATGAATATAAAACTAGTTATACCTTAATATCTATTGTCAAGTATATATGTTCAAACACAAGTAGTAATGTGTGTTATTAAGAGGATTCTTCCATTCGCGCCTTTAGTTTGCGATTTTAATGGCGGTAAACTAGTGGAAGAGGTAAATACGGAAGGAACTTAACTTCATTTATGTTCACAATTTGATAACTTCTGGGATTGTTAAACAGATTTTCTATAGACCTGCAATGAATTTGGATAGGTAGAATCAAACTGAAAAATGCAACGCCATAGCCGGGATTTGAACCACGGATCTCCCGATCTCCAGCCGGTTGCTCTAACCTTGAGCTACCAAGGCACCATGACAGCACATCATTAAATTCTCCAACTGACTTGCACGTTTCTCGGGTGTTCAAAAGATGAGCTCAAATTATTTTAAGATGACTTACTCCAATAGCGACTTCAATGTCGTAAGTATTTTAAGTGCTGACATGTTGCAGTTGTAGCTCAGTGGTTAGAAATTCCGGTTCATGTCCCAGCTAAGGCAATACATTTTTCAGTGTGAATACCTAACCTATTTGTATGCTACACACGGCTTGTGTGAAAAAAATCTGATATGTTCCATTCACATGACTTTCTCTACATCTCTACAACAAATTATTGTTAAAAAGCTTAAGCTTCTATTTACTTCATGCTAATTGAGAAAAAAATTACCAGAAATACATTGCTTCTTTATAAGTAGAAGCAAAATAAGGGAGTACCATAGGTTAACGTGGCAGTCAAAAGCTGGTTGCTATGTGACTGAAGTTCCTATATTTGTATGAACATGAGTTGACAAATTTCTGTATGGGAAAAGTATAAGTTTTTTAAAGCTAATGCTAAAAACAAGGAATGTCTTAAAAACGATCAACTCCACGAAAAAAATAATATAACATAAACTGTATGTTTTAATGTGCTCTACATTTTCTGTGTGGTAAGTTTTTGTCCATCTCTTACGGTTTAGCAGTTATGCAAAATTCCGAAAAATTCATTCAGAATAAAGTAGTCTTCAGAGACTATTCTCAAAAAATTCAAGATAAACATTTTATTTGCCGTGTAAGTGTCTTTAATATATGACATTTTAGTCAAAATTGTTACACCCATTTTTCAGAAAATCAAAAATTTCGAAAAAAAGTTCCTTATAAAGGGTAGTTGGGGGTGGGAGATTTTCTTGAAAATCTTCGTGTCGCATCCTTAGATTATACCAAAACTAAATACCAAGTTTTGATATTTATGTTTTTGAGTTATGCTGCTCACAGACACACACATACACACAGACAGACAGACAGACAGACAGGCCGACAGGTAGACAGAGAGACAAACTCATACGGACATGGTTTCTAAACATGCTTTTTTTTATTCATCTTAAAACATGTATTTCCGGTGAAATATCGGTATCGAATTTTTTGGGTGCCTTACAATACCTTCTCTATACACTATGTACATAGTGCGTTTAGAGAAAGTAAAAATAAAGTAATATAATGAAATTATTACATTTTCTATTCCCTGTTTCATTCCAAAATGTATCCTAAATCCATATGACAAGCTGCACATAATGCTTATTTATCTATTACAATCTAAAATGTTTAAATTAAAATTTATAAAATGCAAACTAACTAAAATAGAGTATAAAAGAAAACACTAATGAACAACATATTTACTTTACATAAATTCAAAACCAAAAAGAATAATTATAAGTTTATAGCATAAATTGGTGAACCTTAAAACACAACACACAGAATGTCACTTGTCTTGTTGCATCAAGTGCAATTATTTGTGTAAAATGGGAAAGAAGACCCACTTTATATATGCTGACATACCTATATGTGTTGGTAGTTCATTGAAAAAAAAATCATTTATAGTGTATTGTGTTTTATTTAAGGGAGACTTCAAGAATACTAATTTTACAAATCATGACACAGGCTCTATAAACTTGTTTGACGCTAAACACATTCAAATATGCTTGGCAAATAGGTATGTAAATAGTTCAATTGTATCGTAAGTATACGAGCATTTTAGAGCTGTGGCCAATGTCAAACTGATAGATGATATAATAGCACCGATATAAAGCAGATTATTGTCCTTTTGTTTCTAGTAGTGTTCCATGATGTTTGAGTTGGTATCACACATGAAAGCGTATCGGGAATGTCACTGCGCACAGAGAGAGAGAGAGAGAGAGAGAGAAAGAGAGAGAGAGAGAGAGAGAGAGAGAGAGAGGAATACTACACTGTCTCTTTCAATTTCAACTTCATGCGCTGGCAAGTCACGTGACATTGCTTCACTGCTCCCGCTCAGTGTGTGACTACTAATTAGGACAGGCTGTTAGCGTGAACAATTGCGAATGGAAGGTAATTCGACGTGGGCATCAAAATTAAAGAAAGGTTTGGAAACCATTGGGATGGGATACATTTGGATGGCGGGGCAGGCAAACAGGCGGAGTATTTGGAGAAAGATTAAGAACCGCCTCTGTGATATTGACAGACAGCAAATAATTGCGCAATAAAAAGAGAAGGTTTCATTAGAAGTGCAGTCTGTGCTAAAATTGGAGTGGGGCATGGAGCAATACGTCAAAACAGGTACTAAACTCATTAGAGAGGGACTCGCGTGGATTAGACCAGGAGCATGGAGGAGCACAAAAATTGCTGACGGGAACGGTACGAGTATCTGTCCCATTTGCGAGGACGAAGAGTCGTGGACTCACATCTTGGCAAAAAAAAAAAAAAAAAAAAAAAAATTACCGCGATTTTTACTACAGCGAATGTAGAGCTAGAAGCATGTTGGAAGCTACTGGCAGGCAAGGAAGACGTGGACGGGCTAGGTAAATTTATACTTAAGGCAAGACAGCTGAGGTCTGAGGAGGCTGCCAAAACAGAAGGGGGAGGATAAGAACAACTAAACAAAACTGTCTACAAATTTTTACATATATATATATTTATTTATTTATTTATTTTATGTCATACTTAGGTCACTGTTGTGTTATGGTTTTATATATTGTACATATATTATGTATATATTTCTTTTAAGTGTAAGTATCTATTATAAGAGGGTGCATTATGAAGGTGTACTCTGTGCTGTAAATTTAAATTGCTACATTTGAATATCTTAGTATTTTTATTTTCAGGTTTGCTATTTTAATTCTTTGTTGTTGTTGTTGTTTTAATATTGATTTTGATTGTATACTACCTTTGTCTTTTTATTTTTGTGATTACTCTTTTAATTCTTTGTTCTTGTTTTAATATTGCTTTTTAGTGTGTATTACAAAAGCACGTATGGTCTCTGGATCCGTGCAATTGTTGAAATTCTATGTATGATATTGTAATGTGAATAAATACACTTACTCATGTAGTATGTGAGTATTCCCACTCCAGTTGACACTGAACTATTTTCATTTTGGAGGTCTATTTTAGACAAAAAGACAATAAACTTGTGTGAAAAAGGTGTCTTATTTACTTGCATCACATCTTCAATAGGCTTTCTACATTTCCATATCTGTCTATATACAGACCTTGAAACGATTCTAAATGACTGGCTTGAAGGAAATTTCAGAAAACACCGAACCAATGAGCCTTGAAATTAGCCGTTGTGAAATTAAGGAAGTCAAAGATAGCCGTCATCAATGAATCATGCTGCGATTGTTCTACATGAGGAGAAGTGGAGTAACCCAGTGATAATATTATATGATTATGCTCTCGACCTTGTAGACAGAGACTGGGAAATTAGTTACGCAACTGTGTGTGATTTAATTAATCTCGGCATCGCTTGTCATCTCCCCCTAGTCTGAGATCGCTTATAGGCTTGCCTCACCTGCTTTCATTCTCTCCGCGCCTCTGATTCATCGCTGGGTATAACACACATAAATTGGGACCTGTTAGCTTAGAATGGTACAGTTTATTACCTATTTACGAAAGCGATATCAATCACAAATATATACATTTAACAACCTTTATTTTCTTAACTACTTAATGCAGGCGTCACCAATTTGTTGCCCTTTGAACAAAGCAAGCAGAGCAAATCTGCTCAATGCTCCTGCTATTCGCCTGCTGTACACTGCATGAATCAACTGCGAAAAAAACAAACAAACAAACAAAACAAGAACGGATAATACCTTCAGTGTACTGTAGCATTGTGAAATATTTTGCGTTTGAAATACGCAATCTATCTTTTATGGGTCAATACGTATTTTAAGTTTATAATTGGTAGAACAATTGCGGTGTTATGTGTCCTGCATTGGTATTTATACTACTATTTATTCACACTTTTTCATAGGTCTGGTAGAAATTGATAGTCGTAACATAAATAAGTGCACTAATAATAATAATAATAACAATAATAATAATAATAAATCCAGCTCCTTAACTTGCTTAATATCATTGTAACACCAACAATATGATCATTAATTTGTAACCAAACATTTTCAGATTTATAACATCAAGTATGAACAAGTATCTTGGTAATAAATTGGAATCAAACACAATAGAAATAAACGTTCTTCTCCTTGGCAACTGTCATACTCGCTTGCGCAAGTTGTTCAATGACGCCGCAAATTCAGTTTTCTGAGAACAAGAGTTTGCCGAAAACTAAACACTTATTCCGCCACTTCCTGTAAAATAAGATTCCTTTCAGGCAGTCATAAATATAGGAGTCGATGGATTGCAAGCCGGATTAATGTGTGTGAAATTATAAACCGATGCACGACGCACTTTACAAGGAGGAGAGAGAATTTCTGCTATCACGTGTTTGCCCACTGAATGCAGAGAGCAACGCTAGGTAATCACAAATTTGAAGCTTGAATTATTGGTTCTGAAATCATTTAGTTAACAAAGTATTGTGGAAGAGAGAGAGTATATGTGTGTGACTTTGGTACAATGAATAAGTAAATAATATCTCTATTACAACATATTTATATATGAACATAAATTCATAATTCTAACAGGTTAATTAAAAATATAGAACACTTATTCAAATAAGCTGACTACCTGGAAAAATATAATAATCACCTTGTTTTTCTGTCTACTTAATTTAAATACATAAAGTATTAGTTCTTTTCACTCTTTCATCTTTCAAGGAGACTTTAACATTGTAATTTACTTCCCTCATATTAACGCTTTGCTGCACTAGAGTTCACCATATGTTACATTAGAAACTGCGGTAGGTAATTCCAGTATAAGTACGCAGAATATCCGCTTTCCCTGCTCAAATGTCCCACCCTAACAGGTGGCCTAAATGCCCCGTTTTTGGCAGATATTTCTGGGTGCTTTTAAAGAATTACAGAACTCAACGGGCCTATCTCAAGTTAAATCCGTAAATGGGGAACTGGCTTAGTGACCTTCAGTTTACTCCTCTTGCTTATGACAGAGACGGTGAGACGAGTTGCACACATTGAGGGGAATAAACCGAAAGTATCTCTCGCTAGTTCCCTACTGGCCCGGTTTTAACTTGAAATGGCCGCGGTGAATTCTGTAACTCCTTTAGCCAACGAAGGAATATCTAACATGCCAAATACCTGTCAGTTTGGTCAGCTGTTATATTATTTTAATTCCAAGTATCTAATTGAAATCAGGTCAATCCAGTTGAATAAGGTATGTTTAATGTCAAGGGTATACATTATTAAGATAACTAAGTTGATACTCAACACCCTATATTAATGCTAAATATAGTTTTATTAGAATGGTAAGAGTATTCTTTATTTTTCGAAGTACCTTTCAACACAGTTATAACAGCATCTTGAGTAAGGCGAAACAAAGAACCACAGTAGGTCCTGTTTGAGAAATCAAAATACGAGAAAGCTAACACATTCAGCATAGTACAATTCGTGGAAGTGATTATTCAACTTTCAGTCTCTCTGCGACCAAAGAAACCATGAAAAACAGTTTTGAAATAGGAACTCTGGAAATGTTGCCTTGGGCTTACCAGCTCTACCGAATCAAATCGCTCAGTTAGCTCCTATTAATAAGTGAAATATTTCATTTATTAATAACAAATGAAGTCACACGATTGAGTTCCACTGCCAAAGTGTCCCATTAGTTAGTGGGTAGTTTAAAGGATATTGAGAATTCTTATTATTTCTTCATGTTGCGAACCTTAGATATAAACACATTTGGAGCCTGAAGCTGTATCATTAAAAAGATAATTTATGAAATGAGTCGATTATCTTGTTAATATAGTCGAGTGAATGTTCATCGCGTGAACTATACATTCTGCTATAGTTTAAGAGTGCTATATTAAGATTATCCTGGAGTTAGATACCTCTTCACATTCTTCTTCTACAAGTGTAAACCTTCCACCTATTCCATTGTCAATTAAACATATTACTCCATTCTTTTTTTGGTATTCCTACTTGATGATATCCTTTAGATTTATAATTTAGTAATATTTTCCGTATTTTTGTCTCTTTCATCTTTAGTGTATAATTATAGTGTGTGTAATGTAACTGTTTTCCTATATCTTTCTTAGTTTCCCTAAGAGAGTGCATTCGTTTACTGCTCTTGAGAATTTTAAATGTAAGGTTTGTTTTGCTTTCCTATCGCCTTTCATTGGTAGGAAAGGAAGTTCTGTTTTTACTTAGCCCAGTTTTCTCTTCCACTCTCATTACTTTATAACATTTTGTTTTTGTTTATCTAATACATAAGGGCAGCTGAGTTTGACAGCCCCAACACAAACCACATCTCGCTTGCATTTATAACATTATTATTACTGCTGAGTTTCCCCAAATATACTGAATACAAGTTGGCTAAATTTTATGCAATTGTTTCATTATAAATGATAGGAAATAAATTATTAAATAGTTGGGCATCCATACTTGATATAAGTGAAAGCATAATCATATTTTATTACTTTTAATCTCTCTTTCTGCATTTCATTTGCTCTTGCCCGTTATAGCGAAGCAATTAACAAGACGGCACTTGAACGCATTCCCTTCCTGGGAGAGAGGCAATTACTGTTACATACCGTGATGTAGCCTATTATTAGTACAGCATGGTTAGTGATTTTAAATTCAGATCTTTATTATTTTATAATTAGTAATGCAAAGAGAAGCTTGGAGTACCGATATTACATTATTGCTATAGAAAATGCATAATTGCATAATAAGCCAATTATGCTCGATGTTGAATACAGTAACAACCTATTTATAGTACTGAGTTACCGAGCGAGATGACAGCGTGGTTACATGTGCGACTTGCACTTGGGAGGTTCCAAATTCAATCCCCGGCGAGCCTCTTTTCTGCCGCTTGGGGTTTTTGTGATTTCTACGTGGTCGCAAGGTCGAATACTGGGGCATTTTGTAAAATTTGTGGTGTATGACCCTGCGGAAAGATGGCGCTGATGCATGCTCAGTGGAGGGATCATTTCCCGTGGAGACCAGGTGGCTGCCAGGTCATGGATAGGGGTCCGTCAATGGGACGGCTTTGAACGACAGGGACTTACACGCGTCTGTGATGACTGACTATACCTGCGACCTAGGGCCTCCTATGGCTCGTCCCTTCTTCCTGAGACGTGTTAGCTACAATGTGTCTGCGCGAAGTGTCCTACACCGTTGATATCCTTAAATTGAAAAGGGAACATTTACCTCCTTACGTGAAGCCATGCCTTATAAAAAACAACAAAACAACAAAAAAGCTGCAAAGACAAATCATAGTAAAACTATTTGCGATCGTATGACGCTTCTAGAATTATATACTTATATACATCTATATTTAATGATAGCTATTTTTAGTTGATTAAAAAACATTTAACAGAATGGAATTCTGAAGTTGAAAGTCTTCACCAACATATTTAAAAGATAATTTGTACTTTTTCTTATAATTATACATAAAACTTCTAAGTTGATTTTTTGTCTTTCTCCGACGAGTAAAATTGTCATCAAATTGTCATTGAAACGTCCCTGCGCACATCGCCAAGTAGCGCATCAAATTTCCATTCCTGGCTATCTTTTAGCATATTCAATTCTCTATGTTCCTCATAATGGCTTTATTTTCCTTCACTCAGAACACTTCAATAACGAAAAAATATACTATGTATATCTTTCATTCAGATACATTCTCTACCTATTATGCAACTTATTTTCATTATATGCATTTACATTTCCTTTACATCCTATAAATTATTTTTGAAAATGTTTATTCTTATCAATCATAATATGTATGGATAGAAATGCAAACATTCCTTATACTGCATTCAAGTGTAGGGAAACATGCAGGAAATACTTTTTCTTTCCTGTAAGATTTTTTTATTTAATGTGGGCTAAACACTCTTAATCATATCATTCCCACACCAATCCTGGACAAAGAAAACTCTTATTGGATAGAATTCAAGTCAACACACATGTATTAGCCTACGCACAAGACCAGGCTAGGTGAACCGCGAAAAAGAAGGTGTACAGAAACATTACATCTGAAAAGCTGGCAGGAATGCTCCACAGCGAGGTACACGCCAGTATATCTTCTTAAGATGAAGATGAAAAACCTCTGCTGCTTATATTGGCATAACCTCGTGCACTCGACTGTACGGGCAAATGATTAATTTAAATTATAATTTGCTGCGAATTACGTATGCTTAACATCATACCTGCTCGAAATTGTCCAGCTCATAAGTTTTTAATACATAACCACTTTTTTGTAGTTTAATGCCTTTGAACCTGATTGGTCATATCGGACAATGAATGATATTAGTGAAATGATGCTCAAATGATCTCGGGGTCCATGGATCTTAAAGTTACTCGATATCCGTCTTCTCAGGATGAGGAAAAACACTGACAAAAACCTTATCTGAATATCTAACCCTAAGCGAGATTCAAACTCGCGATCTGTTGAATACGATGCACACACGCTATTACTACACTACCCAGGCGGTTGTCTTTTGTCCTGAGGCCTAAAGATGATTTGCTGATAACGCACAAGGAGAAAATCTTTTGCTTTCATGACAAGTGTTTGACAGCAAACTCTCGCTGAGATGTGACTATGGGGGGCATCACAAATATGTGAGGTATCTCAAAGCGATGCCATTTTCAATGCTCTCTAAAAATAGCTAAAACAGTTTTACCTTATTAATTTTGGACTAGTCAAGTATCAGATGCATTCATTCGATGTAATATCGGAACTACCTGTGTATTGTGACTACCCCTTGCGGCCGTAATCGGCGCACGTGTGTGAGCGGCTCGCTTCGAAAGTAATAGCTGACTGTTGCCATACATTGTTACACCTACGCAGTTGGACATGTGCGCAGCAGGGCAGTACCTTACGTCGAAGTTCTGATTACACTTGTGAGACAGTTTGAGACCGCTGCAGTGGTCTGCAGGTGTAACAATAAGCCATACTTCTGGAAGTTTCTTGCCACAGATATAAACATCGGGCAGAATCTGTTGCAACATGGAGTGTACATCGTGCAGCAGTTGAGTCAGTTCCCCTCCTTTTTTTAATAGTGTACAACGCCCGGTGACGATGACACGGTGATTCATGGAATAAAGATGGAGCATCAATGCAATTTGAAGGCGGGGGAAGCCGGAGAGCTGGGGAAAAAAAAGGTCCCTACACCGCTTTAGCCACCACAAATCGCACATGCGATCGCTGGAATCAAACCTGGGCCACCCGGGGAGAGGCGAGTGTTTTAAACACTCATCACGGCACGGCCTGGGTCAGTTTCGACGGACAGTTCGGAGCGTATGTTAGAAAACAGATTCTGATAGTAATCCATTAGATAAAATAGAGAGTTCTGTGTCGGTTTTTTTTTTTTTTTTTTTTTTTTTTTTTTTTTTTTTTTTTTGCGCGCTAGACGTTTTTAGACTAGAAAAATAGAGCCAGTATGAAACATGCAATATCATAGCCGGGATTTGATAGACACCTTTCCACAGTTGTTTGTTTGAGCAACAAAGACTAGTTTTGTTATAATGTTATAGGGAAATCGTTATATGGAAGGTGATTCCCAGCGAGAGTTATTAAAGGATATCAGAGAGATCTTAATTAAACTATATATTATGGTTGCAACATTACTTAAACAAGAGTTCTATAATGTCAACTAGTGCTGTAGAAAATAAAATATAATGCGTTCCAATCACATGTCTTTCTCTAGCTGGTCCACACACAAATCTTACTTACAAAAGAACTCCATGCCTCTCTAGAAAAGTATTAGCCGAAATGATCTTATTACTTGCTAAATAATATAAGGGAATATGCAAGGATAAACCGATCTTTTAGAAACTGTGAAAGAATTGAAATGCATTCTCTTTTTGACTTCTCGTTTGATAAAAATTTAAGTGATTTAAAATTGAAACTACTAGGAAGGAATATCTCACAAACGCATACAAACCTTAAAAAAATAAATAAAATAAATAAATAAAACAAATTACATAAATTGTGTGTTTTAATGGGATCTACACTTTCTGTGTAGTAGATGTTTGTCTATCTCACATGGTTTACGAGCTATGGAAAATTCATACAGAATGAAGAGTTATTTAGAGGCTATTCCCAGAAAATTTAAGATATACATGTACATTTCCTTTGGCATGAAAATATCTTAAAATTATGGCATTTTAATCAAAATTGTTAAGAGCCAGTTTTGATAAAATCAAAAAATTCTAAAATTGTTCCAAATAAAGAAAGGATAGTTGAGAGTAGGGGGATTTTTTTTTTTTAATATTCGTGTCACATCTTTGAAAGATACTGAATTTAAATACGAAGTTTGGTATTTAGAATTATTTTTCGTCTTTGATCTATGCTACACACACACACACACACACTCACATACACACATGCACACACGCATAGACATTTTTACATTTTTATTTCTTTTGAATTCTGGGGGTCACAATACATATAATTCCGGTGAAATCTCGATAACGAATTTTTGGGTCGAATACAACACAATATCTACTATGTACATTATGCATACGTGCTAGAGAAAGTAATAATCGACTTGATCCTCTTAATATTCAGTAATGTAAATTACATTTTAAAATCTTCACGCTATGGCATTCAATATCATACTCTTATCGGCCATAATTAATTGTCTGGACTATTAGGTATTCTATTGGTACTGCTAATGGCTACCGTCCTAGTGCATGGACTTTGGTGTTTTTACCTCTTGAAATTTTATATCAACCACAGCTCGCCTCTTCGAAAAATAATGATTAGACATCCCAGTATCATCACTGCTTGTTGGTATTTTAGAATATCGTGAATTACGGCCATGTTATACCGTAGCAATAACATTTGTAAATTTCACCTATAAATGTCTGTAAAGACAGCGTAGTGAAGAAAAGCAACTGAGAAAGAAAGCCATGCTTCGCGTTGGCCGCTAAATGTCAATAATATTCAGTTGCTCTGCCACTGAGCTACCATGGCAACATGCCGGCATAGCATTGAATTTCTCAACTGACTCACAACCCAATGGGGTTGCTATGAATCCTGGGACTTAAGTACTTGCAACATTGTAAGTTGCCATTGGGGTTGTCATCTCAAAATAATTTAAGAACACCTTTCAGTTCACCAGAAAACATGTGACTCATGTTGCCATGGTAGCTCAGTGGCATAGCAACCGACCCAGAAATCGGAACATCCGTGGTTCAAATCCCGCTATGGCATTGAATTTTTCAGTCTGACTCTGCCTATCCAACTCTTGTCCTACACACGGCTTATGTGAAAAAACAGTTAATGCAATATTCAGGTAAGATTTTTGAATATAGAATGATATTCGGATTAGTTAATCTCATACATTTTTATAATAATAGAAATATTAGTTTTTATAATATTATTTTAATTTGCCTATGTGAATAAAACCCTTTATTATCCATTTTGATAATACTTGTTCCGGCTGTACAAAGATTCTTAGCGGATACCGTTTTGTAGATTTGTTACTGCCGCTCATTTCTCAGTAGCAAAATTAAAGAATGAGAAACTTAATTATTCCACGGCACCCCACTCAATGCGCGACGCCTGTGATCAGCATTGCGATAAGAACGCATTTCAACAATGTGGTTAGAAAATAACTTCCTGCACGACTTGGCCGCATGTAATTATTGCTTCAGAAATTTATGGTCGCATGGGGCGATTGCCGACAGATTTATGGCAACAATGTGAGAACGGTGCTGACCAACAAGGTTTATAATTGCTCTGCGTTTCCATTATTCTCAAAATGTGTGCATAACGTAGAAAATGAATTTGGTGTATTGTGTGTACCCTGCTGAAAGAACAGCACAAAGGTCAAAAGAACGTACGCCGGAGAGATCACCATGAAGATGTTATTGCTATCGTTAAACGTGTTTAGAACTTGTATCTTTGCCAGACTTTTAGTGTTAAAACATTACGAAATGGTTCTATATTACTACCCAAACAATAGCAAGTGTGGTAAAGTGACTAATTTGGGACCAAAATGCCTTCATGTGCTTTCCTACTCCTTCGTTAGGATTGATGCACTTCATTGCTTTATTATTACTATTATTATTATTTTTTTTTTTCCTTTTTCTTCCTTACATTCTGTATTGGATTGAGATTAATTTATGTTTCTTATTTGTTCCTATTTTAGCTTTTCTTTTCTATGCATTCCCTTACCCGAAGCCATCTCACTTTGTAATGAATGAGAGAGTCTTATCACCTCTGTTGCTTTTTTGTGTAAATTGTTGCTTTAAATGGCGCTTTGTCAGTGGTCATAGGAAAATACAGTACTTTTTTATTTGTTATAACTTTTAGTAAGAACATGATAAATTGCCTTTACCAGAAGTTAATTTTTTATTTTTTAAGATATTTGGGTTTTAATCCTTAAATTAAATACACCAATGCAAAAATGAACAGATAAAGGACACACGGAATATTAATGAGAGCATGACATCAGAGGGGATGGGTTTTTTAATGTTTGCAGGCAATTTGACATTTTGGCAACCAGATTCTTCTTAAGTATAGGAGATCCAAGGATAGATTGGCCCTCTTGTCCAACGCGCAGTGTTTTTCCGTATAAAAATCTGGACAGACAGTACATAGGTTTGCCGAGTCTTCGACTAGCAGTATCAAAATATGTGGCAAATATGATCCAAGTCAGAGCTTTCGTCAGCTGATTATTAAGTATTCTGATGACATTTCAGAGTCAAATAGGTTTCCAGAGGAAACACTGCACCTGCAGCTGATGACATACGGAGATTCTTCCCAAACAGCAGCGCACGACGGCGCGCATCAGCTTATGAGATAACGTCTCCACTTAAGGACATCTACTGCAGAGATTAAATGGTGCTGCCAGTCGCAATAATTTGTCCACTGTGGAAACAACCCTACTGATAGCAGTGTATACTACAGCCTTCCATTTAGTGGAGAGCGTAAATTCATGTACTCCAAATGGTACCTCATCGTCGTAACAAATAGTTCCATTGTACCTGGAATAAAGCACAGGTTGGTGGTAGTTATGAGGCAATTAAAAAGTAAGCAGACTGTTTAAACCTTTGCAGGGTTGCAAATTCTGCGGCAAACTACAAGATGAAGCCGTTCTGCCCAAGCATACCGCTGAATTGGAAGGTCCTTACATATCCAGAATATGAAATAACATTTTTCCAAGAAGTGTCAAACATTTCGCATACTGAAAATCTGACAAGCGATCTGGACCACAGAAAATATACAATAAAACATTCAATCCATGGAGAAAATTGCTTGGTAATTGCTAACACTTGGCCCATACATCGAATCCTACTGAATGTGAGGTGTGGAGATACGTTGAAAAAGGTTGAGGTTTCTTGTCCACTGGCCAACGAAGAGAATTTTGGTCACTACCGCGCTATGCCCCTCACCGATTAGCATTTCAGCAGAAAATGTAAGCTACACGTGCACCTTTAATGAGGAAGAAGATTTACCTAAATTTTATTAACTCTACAATGCAAACGCCTTTTTAACACCATATTCTGCATACGGGGTCCGTGCAAACCCCGCAGTGGAAAGTACCCATTTTATGTTAAAATGTTTTATTCTTCTGGTGAAATGTTTTTATTTTAATTAATTTGTGGTTTAATTTATACATTTAATAAAAATGGATAAACTAAAAGAGTTAGTTGAAGTGTTTAATTAAAACTAAGGTGCAACACCTACTATTCAAGAAACTATGTTTAGATGTATTCATTTTATAAAATTGTGTGTTTGTAACACTTCAGGTCTTTGAATATATCTTGTAATAATGGGCCACACAAAAACTTCCAAGTAAAATTACATTTATAAGATACTAGTAATATATAACAGAACTATGTATAATGATAATAATTAGAGATCCAATACTTCAAGTAGCTCTATTTATGTGCAACTGATTGGAAATAAAAATCAGACACTTGATCAACGTAAAGTATTTGATAAAAGAGAAAAATACACGAAGTTATTTTTTTCGGGAAACTATGGTTCTCAAATATTTAAATAATTAAGCTGATGATAGGCTCCAGCCGGACCCATATACATTCTACAGTTAGGACATTAGCAGATATAATAAGAAACAGTTCCAGTTTCTCGCGCTTCATATTTGTCTCTTATAAGCTTGCCCCACTGATATATATAATCTTCCACGCCAAATTTCCTAGCTAAGTACACCTTTGAATGATGATATCCAAACCCTATCCTCTGCAAGGTCAGGAGATAAAAGCAATATAAATACTCCGTCATGATAAATTTATGTGCTTTCGCCATGCCAGAGGCAGGTTTAAAACATGATCTTCCTATATGTATCTGTTGATAAAAATGTACGTGTGTTTTGGATTCCTTAATTTTATTGCTTAATATATTTTATTTGTGCGACTATAAAAATTAAATTTGACAATTCTCTTCGGATATGTTAAGATAAATATTCAGGTTAAGGGAATACCGAAGCGCTAAACGTTATTTATAAACGATTAAAGCTAGAGTTCTAATTAATTATTATTTAGCAGATTTATGCAGTCCGCTTTATCTGCTATTGTCATATCGGTAGCTTTTCACTGAAATGTTGGTGGTTTACTTTTTAAAGTTTTTTAGTAGGTTTTACATACTCGCATTCTCTCTCACGGGCATACTACCAGACTCTGTAAGGGCGGAGAATAGTTTTAATTCCACCCTCCGGTCGGAGATCAAACCCGGGAGCGGACCACGACCACGGAAGTAGTCTATTTGTTTTATACAGACATTACAAAAGACAAACGTAATAACAGAAGTGTTAATTAAAAGTTTCATTCAGACATATTTTCGTTCTGGCCGCATCGTGGCCGAGTGGTCAGACCCCAAGGGTTCGATCCCAAGCGACCGCATGTGAGATTTTGTGGTGGACAGTGATAGTCAAAAGCTGGTGGCTATTTGGCTGAAGTTTCTATGTTTGTATGAACAGGAGCTCACAAATTCCTCTATGAGGAAGGTGTAAGTTTTTCAAAGCTGAAACCAAAAACAAATATCTAAAAAACGATCAACGGCACGAGAAGTGTATATAACATAAATTGTGTTTTAACGTACTCTACGTTTTTGTGTGGTAAATTTTTGTCCATCTCTTACGGTTTAGTAGTTATGCAAAATTCCGTAAAATTCATCCAGAATAAAGAATCTTCAGAGACTATTCCCAGAATATTCAAAATATACATTTTATTTGTCAGGTAAATATCTTTAATATGTGTTATTTTAATTAAAATCGTTAGAGCCATTTTTGAGAAAATCAAAAATTTCGAAAAAAAGTTTCATGTAAAGGGTAGTTTGGGGTGAGGGGAATTTTCTCAAAATCTTCGTGTCGCATCCCTGGAAGATACTAAACTTAAATACCAAGTTTGGTATTTTACCGACTTTTCGTTTTTGAATTATCGTGTTCACAGACACACGTACCCACACACGCGCGCGCGTGCGGACCTTTTTCGCTTTTTTTAGTTACAGGGGGCCCTATAACATATATTTCCGGTGAAATCTCGGTATCGAATTTTTGGGTGGAGTGGAATACCCTCTCTATACACTATGTAGATAGTACGTGTAGAGAAAGTAAAAAAGACTCAACGCAAGCTCTGGGGATGGGGAGATAATGAAAATGTGAAAGTTACTGGGGAGCTAGCAGGCTAAGCTAGGTACTAAGACTATAGCATAGTTTTAATAGTTAGGCAGAACAAGATTTTCGAATAGAGTTGCAGTTCTCTACACAGTACGTCTTTACGGAGCAGCCAGCACATTCAGTTGCATTCCCCAGTCCAACGGCCCTAAAGATTATTTACCAAGGAAGCATCATACGTAAAATCTAAGTTCTACGTGTAAGTGAACGTGTAATACAGTTTCAGCAACGATCATAATCTGAAAATAAATTATGAAATCTCTTGGTAACAGTTTAAATAAGTTGTTAAAACTAAAAGCTACAAATATATTATCTCCAATAGTCCCTTTAATCGTTCACGCCCTGTTAAGGGACACCTGCTTGATCCAGGAACCCAACTTACCGGAGCAAATATTAATATTTAAAAAAGCATAATTTAAAATAAAAACTAATCAGAGCTTGCGAGGAGTAGAGAGAATGCCGCAAATTTTGGAACGGAAAATTTAGTTTAGCCCAATTTTAAAATATGCACACACATAGTCTTTGAGACTATCTTGTGAATTTTGTGTAATGTTGCTAAAATATCAATAATTATGCTTTCATTGCGAGTGCTAAAACACCAATGATTATCCTGCCATTATGATTATGGATAGTGAATGAGGGATGAATTGGATTGGTTGATGAGGGGTAAATTGAAGAAAATAAAACAAAGGCCCTTCCTCTATCCCCCCAAAAGAATTTTCGCCCAAAATCCAAAATTTTAAGAACAAAACAAAATACAAATAATACTTTTAGTATTATTAATGGACATAAATAAACTTTAGCATATTTTCATTAATTTTTTTATCTGTATAAGAGTTGGTACATAGCATTCTAAGACAAGTGAAATAATATGCATCTTGATTTCACTTTGAATATCTTATGTACAGAACGGCGCTATGGTTGAGACACTTTTCCTTATTACTTTTGCGTCATTTAATGAAGAAAGACTTGGAATAGAGCTAGTTGCAAATTTTACTTTAAGACAATATGTCTGTGACATTTGAAAAAAAAATTGTGAAAACTTAAAAAATAATTTTTTCATAATAAAATGTTATGGAAATTTTAAGATATATCGTGTTTCCTATTTGAGTCCCACTTAACGGAAGCTACAGGCACTCTTATGCATGCTTATTAATAGGCGCTCCCACTTTAAACCTTTTACACTTTCCTATATTCAAAATGTGCCACACAATGAAAATTTTCACTAACTTGTTTCAGCATTTTAAACTAATCTGAGAAGTACATTAAAGAAAATGACCATACACTTTTTCAAAACAATGCTCCAAAATAGAGAAATAAATTACAAAATTTTAAAAAATAAATGTCTCAATCTCATGTGCTCAGTTCACATGACTTTCTCTACATCTCTGCAGCAAATTATTGTTAAAAAGCTCATGCATCTACTTACTTCATGCTAATTGAGAAAAAATCTGATGTGTTACACTCACATGACTTTCTCTATCTGCTCTACAAACCTCCTACAAAAGAGAATTTCTTTGTAAACAATGCTAATCGAGATAAATATTAGCAGAATGTTCCTATTACCTACTTAGTTCCTAATAAGTAAAAGAGAATAAGGGAATGCGCTATGCTAAAGTGATTGTCAAATGTTTTAAAAGCTATCGTCACCGCAAATCACTTCTTTGCTTGCCTAGGAGTAGAACAAAAGAAAAGCGGATACTTCCTGTCTGAGAAAAGTTTTAAGTACTTCAAAATTGAAACCAATAACAAGGAATATCTCAGAAACGGTTACCTCCACAACAAAAATGTGAAGGACATGAATTATGTGTTTTGTCGTGATGTACATTTTTTGTGCAGTGAGTTTTTTTTCTATCTCTTACGGTTTAGCAATTAAGCAAAATTCATCTGGAATAAAGAGGTCCTCAGAGGCTATTCTCCAAAAATTCGATATATACTTTTTATTTCGGACATAAATAGCTTTAATGTACGGGATTTTAATCAAAATCGTTAGAGCCATTTTTAAGAAAATCAAAATTTTCGAAAAGTAGTCCATGTAAAGGGTAATCTTTAGAAGGGGGATTTTTTTTCAAAATCTTTGTGTCGCATCCTTGGAAGATACTAAACCTAAATACCAAGTTTGGTATTTAACGGTCTTTTCGTTTTGGGGCTATGCTGTCCAAAGTCACACACACACACATGGACCTTTTATTAAAAAAGTTTTTTTGGAATCAGGGAACCCCAAAACATATATTTCCGGTGAAATCTCGGTATTGAATTTTTGGGTGCATTACAATACCTCTTCTATCCCTATGTACATTGTACATATGGGGCCAGAGACAGGAAAAATTAGCAGAAATAGCTTGTTTCCTTGTAAGTAGAAGCGAAATAGGGGAGTACCATAGGTTAAAGTGATAGTCAAAAGCTGGTTGCTATGTGACTGAAGTTCCTTTGTTGGTATGGACAGGAGTTGACATATTCCTGTATGAGAAAAATACAAGTTTTTCAAAGCTGAAACCAAAAACAAGAAATATCTTAAAAAGACCATACCCACATATATAACATAAATTGTGTGTTTTAACGCGCTCTACACTTTGTGTGTGGTAAGCTTTTATCAATCTCTTACGGTTTAGTAGTTACGCAAAATTCCATAAAATTCATCCAGAATAAAATAGTCTTCAGAGGCTATTCCTAGAAAATTCAAGATAAACATTTTATATGTCAGGTAAATATCTTTAATAATCTTCAAAATCGTTAGAGCCATTTTTAAGAAAATCATAATTTTTCACAAAAGTTCCATATAAGGAGTAGTTGGGGGTGAGAGAATTTCTTGAAAATCTTCGTGTCGCATCCTTGGAAGATAACGAACTAAAATACCAAGTTTGGTGTTTAACGGTCTTTTCTTTTTTGAATTACGCAGCCCATAGACACACACGCACAATACACACACACACACACACACACACACACACACACACGCAGACAGACACACACAGGGACATTTTTCTAAAAATGCTTTTTTTGGTTTCAGGGGGCCTCAAAACACGAATTTCCGTTGAAATCTCGGTATTGAATTTTAGAACAACAACAACAACAATAATAATAGTAATAATAATATCATCGTATACAACTTGCACATGGATTTCGAGTTATTTTATGCAAAAGTTTATCACTGCTCTGATCCGCTTTGAGCACGTTACGACATGATATCTGTCGCATATATTGTCACAAGTATCACAAACACAGGTGTCGTGCGGGACGTGGAATGCCTTATTCCTGCATACTTTGTGATGATATCCATGTCTGCCATCGATGTCGTGAAGTGTCGGAGCTTAGTTTGTTTCAGTCCAGTTCCGGTTTACCATGGCTTCCGTTGAATAGAATTCTGGCCAGACGTCCTGAAGAGGCTATTGAATTTTTCGGTGCAATACAATATCTTCTCTATACACTATGTACATATTTCGTGCAGGGAAACTAAAATTCAATAGTTTTGGAGAGTAAGAAAAGTAATTATTTTCCTACATTTATCACGGTTAATATATATAATAGGAAAGATCTAGTTATAAACATATTAGTTATAAAACTGGAGTTTTTAAAGTGAATGGTTCTAAAATGCATTAGATGTCTCATTTTTACTTTCTCTACACGTACTACGTATAAAGTGTATAGAAACGATATTGTATCGCATCCTAAGGCTCGATACCCAGATTTCATTGGTTACATATTTTGAGACACCATGAATCCAAAAAAAGATTTTTTTTAGAAAAATGTCCATGTGTTTGTTTCTTCCTGTCTGTGTGTGTCTGTGTGTGTGTCTATGGGCAGCATAGTTCAAAAGCGAAAATACCGTTAAAAAGCAAACTTGGTATTTAAGTTGAGTGTCTTCCAAGGAATTGACACGAAGATTTTCAAGAAACCCCCTCCCCCACCCGCAACTACCCTTTATATGGACAGTTTCGAAAATTTTGATTTTCTCAAAAATGGCTCTAATGGTTTTGATTAGAATTTCTTATATTTAAAATATTTAGATCACAAATAAAAATTTTTCAATTTTATGAAAATAGCCTCTGAAGACATGTTTATTCTGGAGACAAAAACTTACGGCACAAAATATGAGAGCTCGTTAAAACACACAATTTATATTATATACACTTTTTTTCGTGAGGTTGGCCGTTTTAGAAATATTTCTTATTATTAACTTCAACTTTAAAATACTTATACTTTTCTCATACGGGAGTTTGTCAATTTCTGTCCATACAAAAAAAGGAAATTCAGTCACATAGCAACCAGTTTTTGACTATCACTTTAATCTGTGGTACTCCTTTCTTTCGCTTCTGCTTACAAGGAAGCAACTAATAAGATCCTTTCTGCTAATTGTTTTCTCGATTAGCATTAAGGAAATAGAAGAATAAGCTTTTTAACAATAATTTATTGTAGAGAAAGTTATGTGAATGGAACACGCCATATTTTTATTAGAACAATGGATTTAGAGATTAAAAGAAACAGGAAAACAAAGCCCAAAACTTAAACTGAACTGGGATAAGAATATAAATATATTGCATAAGCTGCTTTAAATATTAAAATTAGTTATTTGGAACATTTAATTCAAACAAAAAAGCATCAATATATTTAAATAACCATGCAAGCTAGAATTTTGAATCATGGGAAGAATATCACTATCATTATGTACAACAATAGATTTCAATAAATTAGCTTACTTGCTTTGATTTTACAAATTTCAGAGATATATCACATTGAGGTAATGCATGTTGAAATTTGGAAAATCCATAGCATCTAGTATATCTGCTTGGAATTTATACCAATTGTTGTTCACAATAACAGAGTCATTTTGCCCGTCTCTCAAAATTCTAGCTTGCAAGGTTTTACAGAAAATTAATTTACAAATTCGTCTGGCATATCGTATTTTTGTATTAACCACTAATTATCGCAGAAAAAAGTATTACTCTTTTGTTGGATTTTCAAGAATTAATAATTTATTTCTCATTAATCGGGCATTATTTCCAAAAATTTTCTAATAATTTTTTTCAAATTACTGTCAAGAGACAGTAGAAAAAAATGTGAAATGTGTTAGTAAAAGTTTGCGCCACTTTGGATTGAAAAATTCCGAACAAATTTGTGGAAGATGACTCCTTGTCACAGTTCACTAAATGCCTTGGCCTACCGCCCGGCCGCTGCGTCCCCCATCTCGGTCAATTATAGACGTCATGAATGGCATGTAGTATTGGGGAGTGAGACGTGGTCAGCGCTTCGATCCCCCCGGACAGTTAATGTGGTCTTCACGACCTGGAGCCACTACTTCTCATCAAGTAGCTCCTCAATTGGTTCCCCAGGGACCTCACGAGGTTGAGTGCACTCCGGTCCAGGTCTCCCAGAGCGGGAAGAATCCCCATGGCGGTACTGGGAATCGAACCCAGGTCTTCCGCTTGCAAGCAGCAACGCTTCCACCGAGCTAAGGGGACGGCCTTGTGGTAGATAACCAGGTTTAAATTTGAGCGTGTCTATTAATAAGCATGCGTCTGTCCATCTATATCCTAAATTAATAAGTAGTTTAAATGTAAAAGTAGAAAAAGTTCTATATTTTCTTAAAGTTTGGAATTTATATTATTGTATTATGAAAAAAAAAAACTGTTGTTAATTTTCCACACATTGTGGCCAAATTTGACCTCAAGACAAACTTTATCACATTACATATCGTGTACTTGCTCATGAGAAGCCTTCTGGACTAAATGTGAAAATTCATGCATAATACAATGATTGTGGTTAATATACCCGGTATGTCCTTCTTTAGTAACAATACATTCTAAACGGAAAAATTCATAATTGCTGTATATGTTTTAATAAGCGTTTGTTAATGACAGGTCAAAATATTTTATTAAACTTTCTGTAGTGAAGAATGGACACATTCAGAGAATTACCGTATTTTTGAAAAACTAATCTTATTACTAATTTCTTCTAAATGCATAAAATTGAGGTTCTTAATTCTAGTATAATTAATTTTATCTTTCAAATACTGTTTTTCACAGAAGATAGCTTTTAAAACGAGTCTGTTTTCTTATATCAACTTGGTTGAAGTTAATAAGACAATAGAAGTGACATTTTCTCGAAGTGCTGCTCTCCAAAGCAATCACTGCTACGCTGCCTCCACTTATTTTACACAGTACATCGAACACTTGTAGGATCGATACTTCGATATATCTTGAAAACAGTTAAACATGACATGGAATTACTTCGTAACGATCCCAGAGGCATTGTCTCATGGTGGTATTAATCTTCAGCTCACTCTCTTCTGCCCTCGATAACCTCCAACTATTTATTTTGCCATCACAACTTCGACTCTCCACGCTCCTTGTACACCGTCTCCTTAATAGGCTTGGAGAAGCAAAGGGCGTGGAAGAGAATTGAAAGGACGAAACTATAGGGCGTGTCACAGTAATGAGTCAAAACCTCAAGCTTTTATCAAAGATTTTAGTGAGTAGTTTTCCTTTTATTTTTGTTTTTTAATGTAGAACAATGGGATTCCTTTGTTTCGAAGTTAAGGAGGAAGTTAAAAGGAAAACTATATGGGGAATATTGCCAAAAATTACAATGAAATTAGGAATTGAAATTACGTCTTTTAATTTCTATATATTTAAACATTACAAGCACATTATTTATGTTTTAAAATATATTTTTTAACAATAGTAGTGCATCTGCCTTGTGTACCAACTCTGAACTCAGCATTACTTCATGAAAAAAAAAACACCTGATGTGTTCCATTCACATGACCTTCTCTACATCTCTGCAACGTATTATTGTTAAAAAGCTTATTCTTCGATGTACTTTATGGTAATCGAGAAAAAATTAGTAGAAATGGTCCTATTACTTGCTTCCATGTAAGTAGTAGGGAAATAAGGAAGTACAACAGACTAAAGTGATAGTCAAAGCTGGTTGCTATGTAATTGAAGCTCCTTTGTTTGTATGGACAGGAGTTGATAAATTCCAGTATCAGGAAAGTATATTTTAAATGTGAAACCATAAACAAGGAATATCACAAAAACGGTTAACTCCACGAAAAAAAAAGTATATAACATAAACTGTGTGGTTTAACGAGCTCAACAATTTCTATTAGGTAAGTTTTTAACTATCTCTTACGATTTACGAATTAGGCAAGTGGGGGGATTTTCTTAAAAATTTTCGTGTCGTATCCTTGAGGATATTGAACTTAAATACCTAGTTTATTCGGCTTTGAGCTATGCTGCCCACAGACACACACATTGGATTGTTTATTAAATGAAAATGAGATACATTTAATTTCTTTTTAGTTGCTTTAGCTGATATAACCAAAAGTGCTCAAATTCCTATTTCAACTTGATTGCCGGTGCTACACACACACACACACACACACACACACTGACAGACAAACACACACACACGGACATTTTTCTAAAATGTTTATTTTAGATTCAAGAGGTCTGAAAACATATATTCCTGGTGAAATCTCTGTATCGAATTGTTGGGTGCAATACAATACCTTCTCTATACACTATGCATAGTACTATAAAGCAAGTAATAATAACAGTTCCTATCCTGGATTGATACCTGACAGAGGGCGATGATTTCTTTTTTCAGACGTAAACATTCTTAGCATAACTTCCTTTAGAAGGGAAATAAAGCCGAAGGCTTCGTGTAGTGTTTATCTGAATGTAAAAAAAAAAAGAAAACAACATATCTTTAAAGAAGTTTCCCTATGCTAAATTCACCATATGTCACGTCCGCTTGATGCTGTCCTATAGTGCCATCTATGGGCGTAAAGTTCATCCCATGTAACCATGTGCACATAATGGCGTACTCCCGAACTAGAACTTCCCTGATCTAGAAACCGATGTGTTCAATATACGGCTACAGGGCTTGATAGAACTTAATTGCATTAAAATGTAATACTCTTTGAAGGACAACAATAATTTTAGCTCATAATTTAGGAGAAGGTTAAATGTATTTCTACCGCTTTCTATGATCAAATAACGCTATTTGTACTTTGGAAAAATATCTGAGGTTGTCTAATCTGAAGACTGTTTTCTTGCAATCTCATTTTCTGATACAAATTGCGTGGGTTTTTTAGGCATAAAGTAAAAGCATTTGAATGAAATTTTAATATAATAAGAACATCCTATATGTTTTTTGATCTACTTTGGTGTTCATCGTTTTAATATAATTGGCTAACAAACGTTAACAACATATGTAATTAAGAAAAGGTAGCTTCCGTACATTATCACAAAACACAACATTGCCAAGTTCATTTTTTCAGAAATCATTATATTTTGAGCCGACCCCAATGACATAAGTATTACAGAAACAAAGAAGACTTGAATTTAATACATTACTGGTGTTCCCCATTTAGCCTGATCACTACAGTTTCATGCTTGCGTAGGTCAACAGCACTAACAAATAATTCGGGTGATGTAACAAAGAAAGCCTCTCACAAAGCATATATGCATTAAATGCACTCTGAACACATGCACCTAACACACAACTTATACACTAATAGCAGATGGTACACAGTTAGCAAAATCAACTGACACCTATGACTCCACGAAAAGTAATTTAATTTTAATAAACAGAAGACTACTTTATTCAGGATGAATTTTACGGAATTTTGCATAACCGCTAAACCGTAAGAGATCGTCAAAAACTTACCACACAGAAAATGTAGAGCACATTAAAACACACAATTTATGTTATACACATTTTTTTTTCGTGGAGTTGATCGTTTTTAAGATATATGTTTTTAGTTTCAGCTTTGGAAAACTTATACTTTTCTCATACAGGAATTTGTGAACTCCTGTCCATACAAATAAAGGAACTTCAGACTCATTGCAACCAGACTATCACTTGAACCTATGGTACTCCCTTACATCACTTCTACTTACAAGGAAGCAAGTAATAAGACTATTTCTGCTAACGTTTTCTCGATTAGCATGAAGCAAATAGAAGCCTAAGCTTTCTAACAATAATTTGTTGCTGAAATGTAGAGAGAGTCATGTGAATGGAACACATCAGATGTTTTTAAATATGTTATGTGATATTATCCAAAATAAGTGAAACTAATATGTATTCAGCACAAAATATACCACAAGAACAATAAAATATAGCCCACTGGGTATTGTGGTAGTCCCGAGCTTGAAGCTTACTTTCTGAGAAGATGAATGTCGAGATCCTTTAAGCATTATTTCACCGATTTCATTCATCTTCCGATGTGACCAACCATGTCATATTGGAGCTTAGGGACTTAAGCTACAAAATAAACAAATAAAAATAAAAAATATATATAGCTAACAAAAAAATCTGATATTTTGCATTCACATTACTTTCTCTACCTGTTCTGCCAAAAATATTATTACAAAAGATTATTCTTCTACCTATATCATGTTAAACGAGATAAACATTAATAGAATTGGTCTTTAGTTCCTTATAAGCAGGGCAGTGATAAGGGAATAGTCAGATCTTTTAAAAGCCGGTCGATATGTGAACAACGGTTCGGCTCCTTTGCATTTTCAGAAAAACAAAGCCGAGATGCAACGAAAGGTGGCCCCGTTTGAGAAGATGCGTAGTTTAAAATTGAACCCAATAACAAGGAATATCTAGGAATCGGTTAACTCTGTAACAAAAATGTTTATAACACAAATTGTGTTTTAACGAGATGCACATTTTTTGTATAGTACGTTTCGGACGAGCTCTTAGTTTTTACCAGTTATTCAAAATGCAATAAAATTCATCCAGAATGATAAGGCCTTCAAAGCTATTTCTGTAAACTTCAGGATATATATTTTATTTGTGATGTATATATCTTAATATATCGTATTTTAATAAAAACCGTTATAGTCATTTTTAAGTAAAACAACATTTTCAAAAATGTTTCAATGTAAACGGTAGTTTGGGTAGGAGGTGTTCTTAAAAATCTTCGTATCAAATCCTTGGAAGATGGCACACTTGAATACCAAGTCTACAAACATACACTGTCTCACAAGGACCTTTTTCTAAAAATGCTTTATTGGACTCAGTAGACCTCAAATCGTATTCCCGGTGAAATATAAGTATCAAAATATTTATAATACTCTCTCTATACACTATGTACACAACACGTGTAGAGAAAGTAATAACTGTAGATATTGGAGTTAAATGCATAAAGGACATTTCTAGACAGCTCTAAACACAGAGGGCAGGTATCTTCTTCTGTATAGTCTACTGGTCGATAAGTTTAGATACGTACTTGTTATACCAGGTGGTTCACCTGTCCCTTATTATTTTTGGAGATAGGCAACACTTCATACTCAGAAATCAATAAGGTCAAAATTACCGTGCATATCGACCATTTGGTAACCACGTAAATCTAGTCTACTTTTCATAGGGAAATATACTTTAGTAGCAATAGTTTCGTCCATTCCAAGAGCATGCGCTTAATAACTCCTGTATAGTACATGTTATAGCAATATGATCGGTGTCATATGTTCTGCAACGTAAATTATAATGATTGGAGGTTAAATGAACGGCTTAAGCTACAAATAGGAGTCACACAACGGTTATAAAGAGTTGAGAAGCGGAGAGGGAGACATGTGTGACACTATACTTACAAGTTTTGACGGAGAACGCCGGCGCAGTGATTGTAGCTCAACTGGCTAATTTTGTGTTCCCTAATTATCTTAAAGCGTGTCAGCGGTTCGAGTCCCACAGTCTGCGCACACTAATTTTCTTCTTTACATTATATTCACCAACGTGAAAAGTTAGTTCTGTATCTATCACACTAATAAATTAGGTGTAAACTAAAAGGTATACGAATTAAGAATAAACGGCAGTTCATTTTACGTGTTCTTCAGTTTTCGATCCTTAACTTTCTTTCTAATTGTTTTGAAAGAGAAACTTCACTAAGACTTTAAATAATACTGGATTGATAAAGTTAGAATAACACAACAATAAAAGAAACAAATAAGAAGTTAACGAATGTTCTGATATCCCATCTAGCTTTGAACCAAATCAGGAAGAAAGAAAGTAGGGGGAAAAATTGTTAACGTTTTGGTAAAATTCGAACTTGAATCGATCTCCTTGAAACTCAAACTACCAGCGCGCGTTAACCAAATACGCTACGTTTATCTATAACTAGCAGCGCCAAAGCTATAATGTTAGTATGCAGTAGATGGGTCTGAGGAATGATGTTTTCAGGTTAGACTGTAATCTGCGGTTGCATAAAACCAAAGAATAAGGAACAGGTGAACCACCTTTATTCATGTTATAATTTTGTGTCTAGTGTAGGGTACTATTTCTGAACCTTCTGGGGAAAAATTTTGTTTTTCTTTGCTCTCTCCAGGTATGACTTCATAATTAGAACTGCTAAGTGTTACTATATGTTTTACTTGCAAATGTTCATGACAACGTCTTTATTACTCGTTTAATCCACTATGCTCCAAAAGACCAGGCCAGCTTATGTATGTGGAAGGTAGAAAGCAAACAATTAAGCTCTCTGACCGGGTAGTATTGCTAGACATTATCTGAGAGGATGGTTATGTAACATTATAATGTAGCAGATTCCTGTCTGCACTGTGGTAAAAGTGACTTGTGATGCAAAATGTACCACAATATATTGTAACACACGTACATTACAAGTCAGCAAATTCTATTGGTTCCTGAGTAGGTTTTACAGGGAACAACCGCAATGCTTACAACGCTCGACTTAATGACGTAGCATATGTAGTCCGCTTCATCTGTCTTGCAAACTTTTTGTTTTTTCTTCACTTTTTATTTTTGTCTGGTTGCATGTAAACTTAGTTTATATACATATACTTGCAACGCATAATATTCCATCCTAAATCAAATTTGCATAATACACACTTTATGGAGATTGAAATGAAACTTTGAAAGGACAAAATATTTGGTGATGGGAAAATCAGAATTAGTTTCAGGATTTAACGTTGAATATGAATAAAAGAATTTCTCTTCCTTCAATTAAAGTAACAAGTAAAACCTTAAAATGATAACTAATTTATTTTCAGTTTTTGGAGGAACTAGACAAATATTTAAACAAATGATAATATAATATCATGTAATACAGAAACTTAACTAGTACAAATATCTAGATGTATTATTGATGGATCTGGTACAAGTGATGTAATTACATAAGTAATTCAATTACATAAGCAATTGAATCAATCTTGAAAGAGGGCCCATTAGATCGTTGAATGGATTGTTTTGAAGAATAAAATTTTATAAGAGAATGAAAACTGAATAAAATCTGATTTTTTCCATTCATATGACTTTTCTGACTGTTTCATAAAATGTTTTCTTAAAAAGATAATTATTTCTTCTACATCACGCTAATCGACACAAACATTGCCAGAATACTTGCTTATTTGTAAGCAGAAGGAAAATAAAGGAATACACTAGGCCTAAGAGATAGTAAATCTTTTAAAAGCCGGTCACTAAGTAAAACAATTTAAATTCGGTTCTCTTTGATTGCTAAGAGTAACCCGTTTGAGCAAAGCTTAAGTTCAATAATTCGGAATATTTGGAAAAGGTCAACTCAAAAAAATTGTATAATGCATAAATTATATATTTTAATGACATCTTTATTTCGTGCAAGTTTTGTACCTATTTCTCTGTTGATCAGTTATACAAATAACATTCAGAGAGAAGAGGTCTTCAGAAAATTCAAGATATATATACCTAACGTATGAAAATATCTTAAACATATCGCATCTTAATACAAATCTTTAGAGCTAATTTTAAGAAGATCAAGATTTTAAAAAATTCTTACGTAAAGGGTAGCTAGGGGTAATGGAATTTTCTTGAAGAGCTTCGTATCGCATACACGATAATACTGAAATACTGAACTTAAATACCAAGTTTGGTATTAACCGACTTTTCATTTTTTGAGCTATGTTATCAACAAACTACAGACTTAAACATGAACATGTTTCTAAAACTGTTTTTTTTTTTTCATCTAATCTCAAAACATGAATTTGCGGTGAAATCTCGGTATCGAATATTTGGGTGGAATACAATACTTTCTCTATCTACTATGTACATTGTGCGTATGTATGTGCTTAAGAAAGTAATAGAAAAGGCAATAGTAGAAAGCATTTTAAATATGGGATGAGGAAAGTAGAACCACAGGTGAAAAGATGCGGGAATAAATATATACGATACAAATAAATGGTTTGAAAAGGAGCTAGAAAATATCGTGAATTCAATATATTAGGAATGATGATGTAATACTGGAAATTGACACAAAGAAATGGTGATGAACAGACTTTGTTTAAAAGGGTATTGACTCTTAAATATAGTAAAAGAAGAAAGATTACTGTATAGTGCTATTAATTGAACAACTTCTGAGATAAGCAAACGAGGAAGGGCACGCTTGACATGAATAGATGAAGTTACTAAAGCCATGCAGAATAGAGGAGTGTAAGAAGGACGACGGCAGGATAGAACAACTTTGAGAAGTGCAATTGGAAGTAAAGCAATCACTGAAAACCTGTAAAAATAAAGGTATGTAAATACTGACAGTTCTAGTTTTCATTTCCTACATTATTTTTGCCTTATTTATTTTAATTGTCTTCTATTTCTCGCTTCAGTTGAGAGAAATGTTCTAAAATGATCACTTCTATTTTGTAGCAGGCAAGTTTGCAAACATTAAATCTTTTTAGATTGACATTTTGAGCTGATGATGTTCAAATCCGATTTCTGCCCCTGCAATGTACACTAAAATCATTCTTCTTCTCCCATTTCTCTCCCTCTTCTTCAATCAAAGTGCAACTGCAACAATGTTGTTTCTACTGAACGAATTCTCCAGGTGGTTCATTTCTTTCTAGATAACACACCTGTTTTGACTTAATCAAAAATGCATTTTCTAAAATGCTTTTAGCCACACTTCTCGAATATAGCAGCATTTCCTGTTTCAACTCAATCAATTCTGCACACCCTCTTCTGTCCAAGTGATACATGTTCTTTGCACGAATTCAGGGGAAACAAAAGAATGCCACTTGAAATTGTGTTGTTTGACCACTTATTATTTGATTATTTACCTTCCTCGAATGGATGGCTTACACTTACAAGTTTTAGTCGTTTAAACCTTATCTGTATGTACTTATTTATCCCTGGTATCAGAAAATATAGAAGTGCTATGATGTTTTCGATGTAGTTTGATGTTTTCAAAGAATGCATTTACTAAATAATGCTGAAATTTGGATAGTGGAGATTAATTCGAAACTAACAAATAACATTTACTTATAGAAACTTACGTAGAAACTATAAACTGTGTAAGATAGGCAAAAATGCGTACACTTAAATAGATATGCTGTATAAGTAATATATAAAAAATGGTGTCCCTTAATATAATACGTTATTCATTTTTCTCCATCCATTCTCATAAATAATTCTCAGCTTCAAGATAAGTTGCAAGGTAAAGTATTAACTGTCTTAATTAAGTGTTAACTTAGGCTCCTTAGGTTACTTTATATGGGTATTTTACCACTTTTCTAAGAAAAAATAAAGTATATAAGGATGGAACATTTACATTTGGCATTAAATTTCGAAGAAATTCAAATGTTTAGGAGTTTCACAGAGATATATAACAGTATAAGAGAATTAAAAATATGAAGCTTTCTCGGAGTTGATTTTTACAGATGACTTCACGGGATAGCAACTGAGTCAACGTTGTCGAAAGCTTGGATTTCTCCGATTCCAATTTAACTCGGTTGCTATGCGGTGAAGTATCTGTAGCATAAGAGAAGTTTCTGAAATATTCAAGTACTTTATTTAGTAGCAGGGCCGCACTGAGGCGGAGTGGTTGGGCCAGTCGCCTTTCTCTAAGTACGATGTACGATTTGTGGTGTACAAAACGGCACATGGCGAGTTTTCCCCGGGTTCTCCAATTTTACCCACTATCGCATTTCACCGGTGCTCCATCTTCATTCCATGTATCATCAGTGTCATGGCCTGAGATGGCTATGTGGTCAAAGCGGACGTTAAACGCTATAAAGATATAGTACGAAGGAAGGAAATTGGTGCGCAAAGAGCGGAACCGTGGTTTCAGTTTCGGCCCAGATATTGCATTTTTATAAACCGGTGAAACTTTTTTGTGCATTCATGTTATATGTTTGTGTTATATTAAACTTTAAATATGAATAATATATTCTGAAAGTTTGCTTACATTCAGAAATCTCATAGGGTGAAGTGTATTTTATTGGAACTAAAACAATTGAGCACCACAACAGTTCAAGAGGAGAAGAGAGTTTACTAGCCTAGGGCTAGTTCTTTAGGAAATGAAGGAAAGCAAAGCAGAAAACCGGGAACTGTACGGAAGCTAATATCGACTAGCCAAGCTGCTGGATTCGCGGGGTGAATGCTTTCCCGGCGTCTTACTCTCTGATTAAATACAGCTTCAACTTCCATTTTCTGGAGGGGTTAAGAAACTCCCTCTGAGAAGACGGGGAGGTTGCCATGAATTTGTTCTAACAACTGTTGATTTAGTGTGGAAGTAAGGGAGTTGCCGCAACAACCCCAATTTCCTTACAACGAACTGTCTGGGGGTTGGGGCAAGGAAGTTGGCCCCATCTCCCCGTCTGTGAGAGGGAACATTTGGAGTCGAACAAGTATGGTCGTCGAAATTTCGGGGTTTGGAGAAGGGGGTTGGGATTAAGGAACAAGAGTGATGTAATGGAGTTTCTGGAGGGGGAGATCAGGGGGGCGTGAAATAGTGACACGTCTCCGTGGTAGCGTACTACATGCACGTGATCGATCACAACACAAGGGAAGGTCATTATCAACAATAGTTTATGTCTCTTCTCCTTTCTTTTCTCCTCGTGGGACTTCCCCCAACTGGCGGAGCTGTTTCGTAACGGCTTTATACTGCCTTGACACATTCAACCCATTCTGCTGTCTAGTGATATCTGCTAGGAAGACAACCAACTGAAAGGAAAACGGAAATCCATGTTAGCGTCCTGCCATTTTTATCCTAATAAAAATTACTTAGGATGCTCATTATTACCTAAGCGTTTTAATCGCCCTCCGTTGTGTAATGATTATCAAAGGTCACTGGTTCAAACCCGGCGGAGGCCGAAGGCTTTTTTTGGACGTAAAGCCTTCGGAAGGGAAGCAAAGCCGTTAGTTTCCGTATCGTAGATTACGGCACGTAAAGGAACCCAAGTCTGAAAAAGAAGCATTGGAGAACGACAGCAGTTAAAGAACGTTCATTAATAAAACTCAATTTCCATTTTAAACGTTTTAATATACCTGTAAGAGATAGAGAATAACAGCTAACATAAATACATCGTAAAATTTTGTTCATGAACGAACTTTAGAAAATAGTGAAAAACTACAAATACTAGACCATCTCATCATCCTCAAACAGTGATACAAATATTTACATTTATTTATATGTATATTTACATATGTTTATCTGTGTATATGTACATAAACATCATCAAAGATAATGTGTGAAAGTTATGATTTTAAACTTTGTAGAAATAAAAACAAAATAATAGCTTTTAGGGGAAAACATCAAATTCGATAAAAAAATCATCCTAGATAATTTTAGAGAGTGTGATTTAATTAGTAAAATACTTAATTTATACTTAATGGTTAATTTATATATAAGTATAAAGAATTGGGCAAATATTTCCCTCACCACTATTAAAAACATGGTTTCTTGTAAATATTTAAGAGATCTAAACTGCCCGCTGAAGATATTCTGAAGCGCCACGATTAGAACAGATTCTAAGTTTTAAATATTTAAGATTGGAAATAAGTCTACAAAAGGACAGAGATATAAATTTAAAATTAGCAAATTTCCAAGCAATGTGGGGACAACCCATACAGCTGAGAAGTAAAACAAGAATAGATACAAGAAGTAAGAAAATGGAGGTGCCATGAAAACAATAATACTAGAACCGACCTTTGTGTAAATTCATAAACGAAAAAATACAATGCTAAAGGAAAAAGTGGACCTCACATGTAGTAGACAGCATGAATAGACTTCCGAATTGAACCTAGTCATAAAAGCTTTGAAAAACGATGTGTAGGCCGGCCGAAAAAGAGATGGAAAAACTTAATATGAAAGGAGAGTAGGCCTTGGAGTTACGAGGAAGAAGAAGAAAATAAAATCTAAGAAATTAGTTTTGAAGAAGAAATTACGCCCGAAGGGAATTATCATGTGAAGTCTCTGGATGCACATGTTTATTCTCCATTTATTCCAAAAGACAAGGTCCTGACGAAAACAATGGAATAACGAAGCAGAAGAAAAAGAAGAAGAATAAAATACTTCCGAAGTGATAAGGGAATTACCATGTGAAATCTCTACATACACTTGTCCATTCTCCATGTAATCCAAAAAAGGAAGTCTCAATTGGAAGACGTAGAAAACATCGTCTCCTCCTTCTCTTCCTCCTCCTTCACCTTCTCCTCCTCCTTCTCCTCCTTCTCCTCCTCCTCCTTCTCCTCCTCCTCCTTATTTTCCTCCTTCTCCCCCTTCTCCATCTCTCCTCCTTCTCCTCCTCCTCCTCCTTCTTTTCCTTCTCCTTCTTCTCTTACATCTGACACATAAGGTTACGTTTGTGAACATTACAGTCTTTGATAACTTTAGCTCTTCAAGAAGATCACCTTCATGTCTTCAGGAAGTGTTAGGGAATTATGCTCTTATTTGAGCTATATCAGCCATTGGTATTTTGCGTACGTGATTCCGGTGATTTTTCACATCTTTTATGAATTATAACAGCTTTAATTTGTTTACGGTTGTTTTACGGCAATTTAATTGTACTTCTACCCTATAAGCTGGAGCCGTGGGCACGTGTGTGACTTACATTTGGGACGTTCCTGTTTCAAACCTCCGGGGCCGACGAACCTGCCCGAAGATTTTTTCGCGGTTTTCTTCGGTCTTCGTAAGATGAATAATCAGAAAGTAGACTGATCCCCCATCCTGGTACGGCTTTTACCCAAAGTTTGGTTGTTCCTCGACAGTTTACTGATCCACGGCATTCATTTGTAAGCATTTAGGAATATATGCCCTACAAAGAGGAGGGACAGAAGAACTTATATCGTACTTTGGCTATTATTTCCTCTCATGAAAATGTAATGTTTATATTGCCATATACCTCTCCGGGCAAAGTATTCATTACAAAGTGTTTTCGTGTTTGCTTTATTCCTTTTCCGGTTCCGAGCTCCTTTGATGGGGGGCCGGTTACCAGATGTACACTATCACACTTAATTTCATTAGTGAGCCCCGGGTGTCAAAATACTATAGGAGTGCTGTAACCATCTTCTCTCTTTGAAGATGTTATAAGAGAGTTCGTGCTTAGGCATTTGAAACAGCAAGACTTATTTCTGCCACTGTACCGCGAATTACATGATTTGTGCCTCTGCCCTCTCCTATTCATTACTTGTTTTTATTTAATTCTCGCATTGATTATTGAACTCCCTTAGCTGTAACAAAAGCTCCCTCAACTTTAATTCTCATGATTCTAGTTCTAATTTCGCAAAAAAGCACATTCACTTAACCTTGTTTGATAATTTAGATTGTTGTTGAAAACTACAATATTATCATGTCTTAGTAGGAATTTCCAGTTTTCGAATATTCTCATACCCTGTTGTCATAAAAGCATCATTGTTGGGGATGGGTTCAAATCCGCAGAAGGGCGTTGAAGTTTTCCAGGACATAAGAATCCTTTGCATGGCTGTCATCGAAAGGGAAACAAAGCTGCTGGTCCCGTGCCGTAGATTTACGATAAGTAAGAAACTCAAGCCTGATAAATTGGATGTAGAGAACCATCTAAATTAAAGAGCGTCCATAAATGAAACTAATTTTAATTTTTTTAACAGTAGAGCATTTAAAGAAAACAAATAGCTGGAAATATGTGATGTGTTTTCTCCCCTGAAACTTAAGATATGTTGAAAATTTCTATCTAAGATTCCTAATAACTTATTGCACGTTTACTATACTTTTATTTATATTGCGATTTATATATTTATCATCTCTTTATGATAGATATTAAGGAGGTTACGCGGGAAAGTCCTTCGTCGATTTGGGCGCAGGACCGAAGCCTCCCGTACCCAGGTAAGCTTAGCAGGTAACAAGCCTCTCGCGAAACCGGTGTAATTAGCCAACAGGTGGGGTGAAATGGGTATGCCTAAATTTTTCCTTGATTTCTTTCAGTGTACGGCAAATTAGTTCACAGTTAACATGTTTTCCCACGAGACTGAAATTACGGCGAGTAGGACAGCAAGGAAAAATTTTCTTCGGAACGGTTACACTTTCGGATTCCAGAAATGTTTAAAAAGTAGGGTAGCGCTATGGACGTGCAATGCTAAAAGTTGCAAAAGTTTTATTAAAACCTTTTCCATTGAAGATGTCCTGGATATTCAAGAGGACCATAACCACGCGGCGCCATCTAGTGAGAAAATTCAGAGACAGAAAGTATTTTGTGATCGGAAGAGAAAAGCTACGGAAGATATATGTGAAAGCCCATCAAAACTAATATAATAATCATATATTTTGAACACCAAACTTCAACTGTGAGGCTTCGGGGTTATTTTTCTGATCGTGGGAGGCTTCGGTACCGCACACGTCAATTTTCGCACGTATTTAGTTGAAGGGCATAGTTTTATCTATAACTGGTTTGGTCATATCGGACGATGAATGAATAGAATGGGTGAAGTGTTGGCCGAATTCCATAGAATTTCTAGTAACCTTGCATTTACTAATACTTTTCAGAATAAGAGAAAACCCCGGAAAAAATTTTATCCGGGCAGATGATAGCCCCACACCACAAAGGCCAGGTTTATAACTAGAAATGTATGATAAATTGCAGTTAGAGAAGCGTTCACAAATAATGCAGAGTCAACATGTATATAGGAAGGTGTATCAAAAAGTAATGGGATTTTTTTTTCTGTTTAAACATGCACACGTCAAAATTCACCAATCATAGTAACAGAGAGGTGTGACCTTGACTGACGGCAGTGTCCGTGCGCTGTTCGGTTTGTCTGAGGGAGTCATTGTGTAAGCACGTGTTTCAGTGACCTAACATGGATTTCAAGTTAGTACAATGAGCGGCAATTCGCTTTTTGTGTTCTTCTGGAAAAAATATCGAACTAAAATGCTGCAGGAAGCATATGGAGAACAAGCTTTATTAAAAACACGTGTTTTTGAATGGCATAAGCATTTAAAGATGGTGAAAAAAGCAGAGTGCAATCAAGTGCAGGGAAAATCCTGCATCTCGTGTTTTTCGACAACATTGGGGTAATTTATGATTTATGTGATTTCTAAACACACCACAGTAACTGCCCAATACAACAGTGATGTCCTTAAAGGACTACTCAACAGGAAAATGGCTGCCAAGAGATCAGAACTTGATTCCAATGGATGGTTCCTCCACCAGAAAAATACCCCTGCTGATCGAACCATAGCAACACAAGAGACAATCACTCAACTATTTTTCAGGTTTCATTTTGTACTTCCAATAGTATGATTATTATGAAATTAAAATATAAACTTGTAAATATTAGTAATTTTAACAACCGTAATGTTATCGAAATTATGCCCCACCCACCGGATCTAACACTTTCTGCCTGTTTCCACAAGTGAAAAAACACCTTAATGGTCGCCACTTTCAAACCGTAATAGAACTAAATGTGTTATTTCGGGTGTACGGAACAGAATGTCAAATAAGGACTTCTCTGAGTGACAAGTGGATAGAACTTTGGATCCAGTGTGTAGTCTCTGAAGGAGATTATTCTGAAAGTTTGTAGTTACATTTGATATAAAATAAATCATGGAATCCAACAACAAAAAAATCTTTTCCTTTACTTTTTTATACACCCTCGTAGGTATTTTGGTGTCTGTATGTCATAACTTAATTGTAAAATAATACTTATAAGTAGACGGTATTCTCCTTTGGTACACTAAAGCGTTAAAGAAATATTCAAATTATATTTAAATATTACACTCCCTAATCATAATCCTAAAATACTTACTAAAAAAGGTGCAGCGATAGGGAAAGGATAGGTTAGTGGACGGCAAGCGACGCATTAACACCGTTGAAATACGGCATTTTTATAAATCGTTGCGCGAACGAATATAATCATTGTGAACGCTTCTTGTAACGGCTCTAAACTTCTAAAGAGAATTCGTGTACAAAGAGCATTAGCATTAATTGATAATATAAATTATTAGTAGTTATTTTGCAATATTAATGTAAAATCAATACTAGATAATACTACTAATAATAATTCTAATTTTCATTCGCATTATAAACATTACGACATTAGCAATGAGCATTTGTTTTCAGTAATTATTGAAATAAAAACAAAATGTTTTCTATGATTTAATATTATACAGACTGCCTCCGTGGTCGAGTGGTCAGCGAGCTGACTTCCCACCCGGAAGTCCCGGGTTCGATTCCCGGCTGAGACGGGGAAGTTTTCTTTAACCGGAATTATTCCCTATCCCCCATAGAGTCTGGAAGTATGAATGTGCGTGTGTTTAGTAACATAAAGTTTAGCCTAATGTTCTGAACCTATAGTTTCACAAGTGAAAGCACCCGATATGACCATTGATGTTAAAGGGGGCTAAACAAATGAAGCAATTAAAAAACAAATTATACATTTTTCACAAATATTAGAAAAGTGTTCATGTGTTAGAGAATAAGATTTTTAGCGATACATGAGGAAGATCAATTTTTTTACTTTTCGTTGAAAAATGTGTTTTTATTTCAAGTTACAAAAATAAAAGTGTGTTTAATGAAGTTAGAAGTTGTGACAATGTTTCAATGTCAACGAAAAGAAGTAAGTACTTAAAGTGTGCTAAAAGTAGTAAAAAATTATATATTCTAAGACAATAAAAAACGAGATTTATTTTTATTTTATCCCAAATTAATTCGGAGCAAATGTGAAATATTAGAAAGTGGCTTGAAAGCAGAGAAAGTTCACTTACAGAACGCATGGATCCCAGTGTTAGAGGTAGGGTAGAAAACAATTTAAAGGTTTGCTGCCGAATCACTATCTAAATCACCTCCCATATGGCAAAATAAACCTACATTAAGATGACCATTGCTAAAATAAGGGGATAATTGAGAAATACAAATTGCCAAATTCCTGAGATTTTATTAAAACATGTGCCAGAAGGCCCTATTTTTACTGTCATAAATTTACGTAAGATGACATTTAATTCTTCATGACACTAAACATTTTTTTAATATTTAGTAGACCAATGCAATCTCATTTTGAATTCTAGCTTTTCCATCATATGCTCTTCACTAAATAAAGAAATATTTCAGATCGTATTGAAACATGTATTTCATTCATATTTTCACGAGAAAAGTTAAAAAAAAAAAGGCTCTCCTGGAATACGAATAACTTTGGATTTTGTTACACAGTTGCATTAGAGGCGCGATATAACAATCAAAGCCTTAGATCATTATTTTATGAGCCGACAAGGCTAGTTAGTAAATCATAGTAGCTTTAATTAATGCAATGGTGTCATTTAATTCACTAAATACGGTTAAAACTAGCTGTACGTTTTGAAGCGGTTACTTCTTCGTTACAAAAACTTTGTGCCATTGTTGAATAGTTAACCATGGTGTAAAAGTCTGATGTCTTCCATTCACATGACTTTTCTTACAAAAGACTATTTTATCTATATCATGATAAGATAAAAATGACCAAAATTGGAATTATTACTTGCTTCTTTGTAAGAAGAAGGGAAACAAAGGATTACACTAGACATAGTGATCTGCTAAAAGCCAGTCGCTATGAGAAACAATTGATATTCTCTTGTCTTTGCTTGCTAAGAGTTTGAGAAAACTTTAAGTACCTGAAACCAATAAATCGGAATATGTTGAAAAGCTTAACTCTATGAAAAATGTGTAGGATATATGATAAAACGAGATCTAAATCGTTTATGCAGTAAGTTTTTGTCTACATTTTATTAATGCTATACAAAAGTCAACCAGAATGAATAGGTCTTCAGAAGCCATTTCCAGAGAATTCAAAATATGCATTCTATTAAAAAGGTAGTTGCAGGTGGGAGATTTTCTTGAAAATCTTCGAGTGGTATCCTTGGAAGATACTGAACTTAAATACCCAGTTTCATATTAAATGGACTTTATGAGCTATGCTGTCCACAGACAGACATACACACATACAGATATACACACGGACAGGTTCCTAAATGTGTTATCCAGGGGATCTCAAACCATGCATTTTTGGTGAAATGTCGGTATGGAATTTTTGGGTGGAATACAATATCTTCCTTAGCCACTAGTACGTGTACATACGTACTAGAGAAAGTAAAAATTAGATGTAGTAGCAACATTAGCATTGAAAGCAAAAAGTGATACTCGACGAGTTCTCAAAGTCCCTTCGGCGTCTTGGCCAGCGATATCAATTGCGGAACACCCAGAGATTTTTCTCTGCAATTTAAGTGTAACAGATATAAGGAAAACTATGAAGAACAAAAACATCATAGCTTGTATGTTGAACTTTTGTGGTGTTCTGATATATGATAATATAAGTATGTTCAGGATATTGATTTGAAATAAAAGCTTTCAATTTGGAAATAAAGGGCTTTGCCAATATTGCTACTTTACCAAGTATTAATTTTCATTTCAGTGACACCACTAGTGATAAGCTCTGCCTGAAAATTTACACAAATTTAATGCAAATATATGGTAAAATATTTAACACAATTAATGATAATTTTTAAAATAATTCCCAACAAAAAATATTGCCTGTCATTATCACCAATAATATTAGTTGTCAAGCAGACACTGTTATACCGCTATTTAATTATGGGAAACAAGAGAAATGTGACTTGTGGACCACAAAAACCTATGCCAAGCGTTGTAAGCCATTATTGTGTGCACACTGACACAATGTCCAGTTGTTAGCGCTATTAACAACAACAGATTATTTATTTATCAAAAACAACGAAAACAATATTTTGAATAGCTCTATAATGAGAACGACAATAATCGAGCATAATCTGTTTCACAAGATCAAATCAAAATTATAGACGAAGAAACAATAGAAGGAGTGAGTAAGTTAAAGACTAGGAATTCACCGGGGCCCGGTGGGATAGGTGATGCATGTTTTAAATATTGTGGAAAAAATTCAAACGAATAATCAAAGAAGCCATTTAATATATATTGCACAGAGAAGGAAAAACACCTGAAGAATGGAAATTTAGTATTACAATTACTATATACAAAAAAGGAGCTAAAACAGACCCAGGTAATTATAGAAGATAAGAGCTATTGTCATCTACATTTAAATTATTATCTGACATAATATAAAGGAAACTTATGAACTATGTAAACATTAGTTAACAACAACAGAAGCACAACAGATGCAATATTTATTATTTGTCAAATAATGGAAGTAACGATCGAATACGCAGCACCATGTTTTTTAACCAAAGACTTCGATCAAATTAGACTAGAAGATGCAATAAGAATTTTAAGAGAGACAGCAGCACCAGAGCAGATAACTGTAGCAATAGAAGGAATTAATGAAAATACAACAACAAAAATGTATATAGAAGAAGAAGTGACAGACGAGATACAATGTCAAAAAAGGTATAAGACGAGCTGATTCCCTCAGTCCCTTATTGTTTAATTTAATAATTGACAAAATTATATACAGTGTGAGAGATCTGAGAGGTTATTTGATGAGAATAAAAAATGTTAATATAAAAGCATTGCGATGACGTAGTACTGATGGCCAGCACTGAAGATGATCTACAACGATTGTTGCATCATTTTGTAAAGAATGCAGAGAAACATAATATGAAGCTATCTAAAGAAAAAAAAAAAAACGAAAAGCATGTGCGTCTCAAAAGAACTAATAAGGTACAAGCTGGAATTAGATAAGAAAAAGATCGAACAGGTGATGAGCTTTAGCTGTCTTGGAGTCGACAAAACGAGTGATCGTAAATGAAATAAGGAATCAAATCCAAAAAGCAGCTAGAATTTCAGGAAGCCTACAAGATGGCATTTGGAAAAATAAATACCTCAACACAGAGTGTAAATTTAAAATTTATAAAACATCATTTAGTGCAATATTAATCTATGGCACATAGTCTAGAGCATAAACTACCAAAACCAAGCAACTTGTGACAACAGAAATGAACACTTTAAGAGCAATATTAGGGGAAACTAGATTAAAGTAAAACATGAGACACTTCGACAAGTATATAACATAATAAATGCGTTAAATTCAGAGAAGTAAGAAGATTAGCATGCAACTCACACCTAGAACGAGCAGAGAGAAGCAGATTGATAAGAGCAGCCAGAGATGTTGTACCAAATGAGAAGAGAACAAGAGGTCGTCCGAAAAAATGATGGAAATAATGATGTCTTTCATCACCGTCAGACGAAGAAAGAAGACAAACATGCGAAAGCTTAAACAGAAGAAGAAGAAGAAACTGTATCCTAATGTTAAAGGCATTATGTGCAGTGTACTCATTTGTAACGGTAGTTGCGCGAGCGATTCAAAAGTGATGGAAATAATGGTCTTTCATCACCGTCAGACGAAGAGAGAAGACGAACATGCGAAAGCTTAAACAGAAGAAGAAGAAACTGTATCCTAATGTTAAAGGCATTATGTGCAGTGTACTCATTTGTAACGGTAGTTGCGCGAGCGATTCAAAAGTGATGGAAATAATGGTCTTTCATCACCGTCAGACGAAGAGAGAAGACGAACATGCGAATGCTTATACAGAAGAAGAAGAAGAAACTGTATCCTAATGTTAAAGGCATTATGTGCAGTGTACTCATTTGTAACGGTAGTTGCGCGAGCGATTCAAAAGTGATGGAAATAATGGTCTTTCATCACCGTCAGACGAAGAGAGAAGACGAACATGCGAATGCTTATACAGAAGAAGAAGAAACTGTATCCTAATGTTAAAGGCATTATGTGCAGTGTACTCATTTGTAACGGTAGTTGCGCGAGCGATTCAAAAGTGATGGAAATAATGGTCTTTCATCACCGTCAGACGAAGAGAGAAGACGAACATGCGAAAGCTTAAACAGAAGAAGAAGAAACTGTATCCTAATGTTAAAGGCATTATGTGCAGTGTACTCATTTGTAACGGTAGTTGCGCGAGCGATTCAAAAGTGATGGAAATAATGGTCTTTCATCACCGTCAGACGAAGAGAGAAGACGAACATGCGAAAGCTTAAACAGAAGAAGAAGAAACTGTATCCTAATGTTAAAGGCATTATGTGCAGTGTACTCATTTGTAACGGTAGTTGCGCGAGCGATTCAAAAGTGAGTGTGTTTGTTTTCCTTCCCAGAAGATGACGATCTGAAATCGAAATGCAGTGGTGCTATTCAAAGGAACAATTATTGTTCCTACATATAACTCCACGGTATATTTTAACCCTTTTAGCATTTTAGAAGGTTTAACGATTCCTAAATATTAAATCATTAAGTAAACAATGGAAAGTGCTGCAACATATCCTGTTCCTGTGGTCATTCATTTTGCAGTGAACATGCATTTTATAGAACATGAAATTGTTGTTTATTTGCATTGCGAAAGCCTTGAAGTAAGGTTTAGTAACACGCCCTTGATCACAAACAATCAGTTGAAATATTTTATTTGTCGGTTGGTTACACAATTTTTAGAAAAGAAAAATTATTGCGTTGACGTTGAAGTTTCATTATAGTACAGTAGTAAGGGGCCAATACTGTTTTAACACGCTTCTAGTATAACAAGTATTTATGTGAAAAAGGAAAGAAAATATAATTATGAACAGCATATTATAAACTGAAATATACAGATCACATTTTAAAGACTTAGTATTATCACTATACCTTTATATTTTATCTATTTTATTGTGCGTTAAAGAAAATCATCAGAATTTTAATATGAGAAACCACATTCAATCTTACTATACCAGAAAAATGAATTGTATTAGTAATGAACATGTTAGATTAAGTACATCACAAAAGAGTTTTAGGTATCGTGGTATAAAATATTTTAACAAACTATCATCAGCTGCTGTAACCCTTACTAATTCAAGATGTAATTCAGTCTTACAGTCTTGCCTAGAAAAGAAATATACAAGAATATTACATACTATATTATAGTATATAAGAACTTGAAAGCATTTTGATTTGATAATTTAAGTGTGCTTATTACAATGTAAAATTTTAATTGTGGATTTTAATATTTTATTGTGTGTTCTAGTGTTCTATAATATGTTTGTTATGTACTTTTAATGACGGTATAACGAGTATCACTACCCTATTTTAATGTATTTCAATTTGCGAAATTGTTGTTGACAAGATATACTGTCACAAGGTGAAAGAAAAAATAAAACCCCGGCAGACTAATCACTCTACGTGAGTGAGACTTCCTGGCGGTGGAAAGGAATCAGCGGACCACTCATTTTTTTATTCTCAATGTCTCGGTAGGATTAAAAAACTATTAGCACCTTTTTGTTAGTTCCAGATATATTAATTATTTACGAATTGCGAGAAACAAATGCGGCTCCCATCCTCCATTCTTGAGTTTCTCTATCCAAAAAGTTACGCAGAGAAAATTTCTTAGAGACATTTCTTTTAGGGAGCTTAAGCTATTTAGTGTTGTCTATTTCTAATCAAATCCCAACACATTTCTATGTGATCTCTTTTATCGTATCGTAGCGTAATCTTTCGGTTTAACATTATGTTAACTGTTTCATAATAATTTGGTTTCAGAAACAAGGTGGTTTGATAGCAGAGCTTCAGCTTATGCACTTTTTAAACATCTTCCTTTATATGTATATCCCATGTATTATCATAAATACACATATTTGTGACAGCAGAGCACATAAATAGTGAGACCAGGAACTTTATTAACATTTCAGTGTAAATATGACTTAAAATATTTCATAATTATGATTTAGTAGTAATGAAGGAGCAAGAGTCGTGCTTTTGAAGCATCACTGCTCGAGGAGTTGACGCCTTTTAGTTTTCTTTACACAAAATTAATGAATTCAAAACATAACATTGCATAGACCTTAAAATAAATAACGATGGGGAAAAAGTCAAAACAGTTTGAAGAGACGCAAATCGACTACGATGTGGAGCACAAGTTAGGAAGTACACAATGAGAAGGGCACCAAAAATGTTTATTCTCTATTGAGTCCTTTAGCGGAAGGGCCTCAAAGTTCAGTTTCAGATGCACGCTGATAGTCGTCGCTTCTTCTTCATTTTAATGACTGCATTGCTAAACCGAGAAAAAAAAAACGGGTGATACCTCATTGAAATGAACCTCAGTGATGACTTGCTGTAGAGAACAAGTAGGAAAAACGCTTCATGAGACAAGTCTGAATGAGAAAACTTTTGAGTGTACTTTGTAAGAGAAGTTTTCTCTCTAAGCCAGGTTCTCTATGTTCCCTGGAATCATTGGGTCTCGCCCAAATATTTTCTGAAGAGAGGTAGATGTCTTCAATCGTCTGCAAGAATATCATACACGTATAATATGATTCCCTTTGCAACCAAGGATACCTCAAGATAACTCTAATGGAAGTTAAAAATCTGATGTGTTCCATTCATTTTATATCTCTGCAACAAATTATTGTTAAAAGAACTTATTCTGCTATTTTCTTCATGCTAATCACTTACTTCTTTGTAAGTAGAAAGGAAATAAGAGTATACACTTAGGCTAAAACTTTAGTGAAATATTTTAAAACCTGCTTCATATAAGAATGAAATTCATTTCTTTGCATAGCCAGGAGTTGGCAAATTCCCATATGAAAAAAAAAAAACATTAAAATACTATTTTAAAACTGTCGGTCTTTTTAGCAAGGGGCAGGTGTTTTGCCTTCCGCTTTATTTTCTGCAGAGCAATGCTCCTTAATCGACAAAAAGCGGCGCACGCCAGAAGTCTAGGCATATACACGCCCCTCTTCGACTAAAACATTGGTGAATTTACAGTACAATTATAAAGTACTCTGTAATTTACTCTAGTTAAATAATACCAAATAAAGCTATTTGTGATTTGCTAAATCACACACTGGCGTAGCTGTTAATAATGCAAGATATTTATATAAAGTGTAAAAGTATACTTTAGTCTGTTTTGATTCAGCCTATTGTTTCCCATAACCTTTTTCCTCGTAATTGGTTTTTAGTTGCCCATTTTGAGTTTATGTTCTATCCATATTTGTATGTCTGTTTAATTACCGTAGTAATTAATTTGATCCACTAACATCTTTATTTATAAATTTTTACTATTTTGAGGAACCCTTATCTGATGTTCAATATTTAATTTGCGCAACTGCGGTTTTATTTGTACTTTAGTTTGTAATATCCAAGATTTGGACATTTTTGTACTGGTATTGCAAACTTACTGCTGTAAAATTTTGGTTCTATTATTAGCAACACAGCACCTATATCAACTTGTAAAACATTTATTTTACCTGAAATACTTTTTGAATTATGTTTGGTCACATCAATAAATATATTTTAAAAGATCAAAATTTGAAATATAAAAAGCAAACTACATTATAATCAGGTTTGAAATATTCCTTATTTTATATTCAGAATTATACTATTCTGTCAGGTGTTAATTCTACGACTATTTGTACTATGTTATATGTTTAAGTACATTTTATACTGTAAAGAAATTAAGATACGCTGAAATATTTTTAGTTTACTCTTAGAATATTTGTAATTAGCGAAGTTTGAAATCAACGTTGTTCATTACCAATTTCTTTAGAAAAACGATTTTCAGATAGTATTTTCTGTAGTAGAGGTCTGCTATAGACCTAGATAGTCTTTGTGCAAAGCAATGATTTTCGTTTAACCTGAGTTTGCTTTAAAGTGGCATTATGGTAATTAATAGTAATATTCCATGATGATTCTGTGGCCTTAGGAAGCCATTCTTCTCACGTTAATTTTTTTCTTATTTTGTGCATAGCGGTGAAACTCGAAGAAGCCTCCCCTCTAACTTCGCTCATCGGAGCGTCAAACGCAGGACTTTCTTCTCTTTTCCGGATTTTCACTAGCTTCCCTCTTCCACTCACTTGGTAACTGTTGTATTTCTGAGGCGCTCCTTCGCTCCAGAGTAACACTCAAACCCATAGTTTATCACAGTTTTATATATGACACTATGTACTCAGCTGTTTCCAATTTAATAACAAATAATGTTCAATTTCTTCGATAATTCATTTAAAGGAGGCCCTCAGCCTGAGCAGTATATGTCTGTTGCTTTTAGTTTCGAAATAAAACATCTCCAATAAGTGTCTCGTTATATAGCTTTACGAAGTCAAGTAGTATAACTTGTTTTTTACAGTTTTATTTCATACAACTGTTATAAGAAACATAATCTCATCTAGCAACAAAGAGTAAGTACAACTCGAAATGGTTAATTAGTTGAAAAGGTATAATGAGACGGGATTTGAATCTGGATCTCCTGGTCTTCGTCTGGTTGGTCTAACCATAACAACGTACTACATGACGCATTCTGAAAAGAAATTAAATTATTTTATTCAATTTATTCGAGATTCTCCCGATAAACCACAAGGACAGCTCAAATTGTTTTGAGATGATGCACCAAATGTTTAGCTACTATGGTTGAATCATTATAAGTCGTATTGGGACATTGTAATTCGATATTGGATATGAAATCTCAAAAGAATTTGAGATATTCTTTTGATTTAGCGTGAAACTGTCTATTCAGTTGGGAAATTTAATGTCGTGTCGGCATATTGCCATGGTAGCTCATTGGTTAGAGCAACTAGACGGAGATCAGTAGATCCGTGGTTGAAATTCCTGTCCTATACACGGCTATTTTTAAGAAATAATTAACTGAAATGTTAACTATTTCTTCCCACTACTCATGTGTAGTTTGAATATCAAATAGAGTTTTGAACCCAATACTGTACTGAATTTACTTTCGGTAGCTAGCTGGGACTATGATAGTTAAACAGAATATTTTGCAATCCGCCAGCCTGAAGGGATTCGTGGTAAAGCAATTATGAACACGTTCACGCCTGATACCGAAGCAATGGTGTCCGTTTTATTGTAATGATTCGCGATTTTCCTTCGTCTAATTTAAATTCTCGGCTAATGAAGCGGCCGGATAAAGCGACCACGTACGGCAGTAATGCAGAAAGTAGAGCCCATTCTGCAATCACAAATTATGGCGTAGTTATTGGGTATGCATCGCGGAAGGCATGCTAAACCGTGTAAATGCCTTTAATAATAATTCTGCGCATGAGAGGGTTGAGGCTGCACCTATCAGAAAGTTTAGGATGGGAAAGAAAATACCGTTTTATTGCGTATCTTACTATTATATATTACAGATATAGAGACACAATTATTCTCATTTTGTCTTCTATTTGTAAACAATAATTTGAAATACTATCGAAAATATATTTAGCGAATGTATCTGGCTTTTACATTCGCCTTTTTAATGCCTCTGGCACGATCATTAATTGCCGTAATTTATTTTGATCCAAAGTCGTCAAAGGAACAAATAACGGCAATATGTAAATCCTACGACATGATCGCTCGGATCTGCATTGCTTCATATTTCGATGAGCAATAATACAGGCTGGACGGAATATCGGTACAGATATTTGATTTGGTAATTAATAACAGTGTAGTGAACAATATTACATACATTTTTGCTACATTTGCTGACTTATAATTTTACTTATTAAGAGTAAAGTCAGGTTTGTCGCTATCTCCAAGTAAGGCACAATTATTTTCGCTTATATAGCGGCGTAACTTTGAGAAGGCAGGCCGACGTATAACTGTTGTATCGGAACTGAATTTGAGTGATTTCCGTAAGATAATGAGTACACTGCCTATGACACCAAACACGTATTTAAGTGTGAAAACGTGGAAGCAAAACGGATGGTAACTGATAGGCGCTATTCAATTTAGTGATGCACTTATGAGAATCCACAACACATCAAGTAATAAAGTATATAATTGGTTTGCGGAAAAACTATTAAACGAAGTGAAAAAAACACTAACACGCCGAAATAGATCCACAATAAGGTAATATTTATCAAACTGTCTGTATGTATTCCCTTTTTTTTTTTTTTTTTTTTTTTTTTTTCGAGTGGAGTGGAAAAACCCAATCTACAGGCGACAGAGGGGATAGCTCTGCCAAGTGTGGGGGTCGCCCTAAACTGGCAATACCCACTAAAAAGCCACTCCACCGGAGAGAATTCGGGTGTAGGAATGCTGCAGTACCGCTTGTTGCACCTGCGGATTCAGGGAGCGGGTGTTATGGCTAGCCAAAGGCCATAGCCAGGAGAGAGTGAGGGCCAGGACGCAAACATGACCGGAGCCCTGATTGCGTCCTTGGAAGATTTGTGGTGAGGAATAAGTACATATTGTGTGTGTATATATCTGCAGCCCTGTAACAAAAGGACGTAGTCAGTATAACATTTTCTGCCCTTTCGGGAAAAGTCGTTGGTACATTTCGTATGTCTGCAGCCCTGTAACATAAGGACATAGTCATTTAGATATTTCAATTTGGTATAAATTCTAAGCTAGTTATATTTTTACAACTACTGCTGCCCTGTCTGGCGAAGTCATTAGTTATTAGTTGTGTTTAACCCTCTAACTAGAGAGGGCGTTGTCATTTAGCAGAGACATCATTGGTTTCTCATGGACTTAGTGGTCACCCATCCAAGTGATGGCCATGCCCAATGCTGCTTTACCTGTAATAAAACACTTATTCTTATTACTTACATTCTATTATCTAAATACCAGAGAATGTCCGTTTGTGGTCTGCCAGGTCGCTGTAGAGTGGGGGTCCCTCAAACCCCCGGATCCGCCTTGACTCAGAAAGTAAGGACTTCAAGGGCCACCAAACTAATGTCGTAGACACATTCATGGGTAATTTTATTATGGAATTCTTACTAGCGATTCTAGATATTCTTGTATATTTAAATCGGGTTCCCCCAGGCCGAGGGTTCTGTCAAATAGAGAGAGCGGTCTCTTGTGTTTGTTATTTTCTGCTTCATAGGTGCCTAGTTCTTGTATTAGTTCATTGTTGTTTCTTGCTTTACGCTTATACAGGTTGTAACTTTGGCTTTTTATGAACTGCTCAATTGAATGCAGTTTTAGCTCCTCATGAAGGAGATAAGCCGGCGCTACTGGGGGTTGTTTGGCAATTATTCTAATTATTCTATTCTGGAGTGTTTGTAATTTATGTATTTGCGTTTTTGCAGCGTAGCCCCATACAGGGGATGCGTACGTAATGATCGTTCTTATTAGCGTTTTATATAGGGTAATTCCCATGTTTAATTTTAATTGACTGTTGAGATTGATGATGGGATATAGTCTGTTTAGTTGACCATTAGCCTTGGCTCTGACCTTAGCTATATGCCTACTCCAGGTTAGGCCTTGGTCCATGACCAGACCTAAGTAGGTCACTTGGTCTTTCCACTCGATAATTTCGCCTTGGTAGTTAAGTGGTTGTAGCAAGTTTCTGCTTTTACGGTGCTGTATTCTTTTAGTGAAGACTATAGCCTGTGTCTTCCTCGCATTTACTTTAATTCTCCACTTCTTGAACCATGGTTCAAGTGAGTCTAAAGCATTTTGTAGGCGTAAGTGTATTATTCGTGGCTGAGTGGATTGTGTGGTTATAGCAGTGTCATCTGCGTATATGTACTTGTTGGTTCTTACCAATTCTGGCATGTCGTTTATGTATAAATTGAACAATGTTGGTCCCACTATACTTCCTTGTGGAACTCCTGCTCTGATTTGTTTGGAGCTTGAGACTGCGTCCTCTACTGAGGTGTGAAATCGTCGTTCATAGAGGTAGTCCCTAATTAGGGCTATAGCAGTGTCAGGAAATTCGTAGACTTTCAGTTTTCTGAGTAGCCCTGCATGCCATACTTTATCGAAGGCACGTTCAATATCTAAATAGAGGGCACCTGTCGATTTGTTTGTGTTGAACCCTTTGGTGATTTGCTCCGTCATTCTTAACAGTTGTAGTGTAGTAGAATGGTGAGCTCGAAATCCGAACTGTTCGGGCATAAGTATATTTTGTTTGTGCAGGTGTGAATTTATTCGCTTCAGTATCACTTTTTCTAATACCTTGCTCATCGTATTTAATAGGCTGATCGGCCTGTAGTTGATTGGTAGTGCTAAATTTTTGTTTACTTTTGGGAAAAGTAGGATTTTTGCCTCTTTCCATGCAGGTGGAAACCTGCCATGTTGGAGCGTGTAGTTGAATATTTTGGCAAGCAATGTTATTGCCCTTTTGGGTAAATTCTTTAGTACCACATTTGGTATTTTGTCTGGGCCTGGTGCTTTTCTTGCTGGCAGGTGTTTTATAATCCAGCTTATTTCTCCCGCATTTGTTTTTCGCAATTTGTTGTGTGTTCTTCTCTGACCTAAGATTTGGGCTTCATCTTCGACTTCTTGAGTGAAATCGTCTTGCCCGTTCGCGGGATTGGGAGAGAATACCTCCTCTAAAGTGACCGCAAACGCTTCGGCCTTAGCCTGGGGGGTCTCTGCTACGGTGTTATTAATTTGTAGTGGCGGTATATTTGTGCGTGTGCGCGTTAAGCATTTCGCAATCCGCCATACTGTGTTTTGTTGGGGGTTGAGATTTTCGAGTGTGTCGTTCCATTGATTTCTAATGTAAGTCCTGGCCTTGTTAATTGCTAGTTCGCGCGCATGTTGATATTCTGTTCGATGTATTAGATTTCTAGTTCTCTGCCATTTACGCCTGGCTTTATTTTGAGCTTTTTGCATCTCTTTTACATCTTGGGGATATCTGGCATTAATCGTGAATTGTCTTTTTAAGGGTATGCATGTATTAATAGTTGTGTTTATGGCCAGTTCTAGTTTTTGGATCGCTTCGTCCTGTTCTTCGTTCGTGTTAATTTGGAGTTCTGGTAGGCAGAGATCTACCGTAACCTTGAACTCTTCCCAGTCCACCTTATTGAAGTTGTATCTTAAGGGTTCTGGTTTTGGCCTGAAGGGAGCATTGACTGTCAAGAGTACCGGTAGATGGTCTGATGTCAGCTCCTGCAATACGTTTACATCCAGGTCAAAGGGGATGTTATTTAATAGGGCAATGTCCAGAATGTCTGGTGTATGATTGGGCATATGTGGTACGAATGTTGGCTCGTCTGGGCCTGTGATTAGATAATTTGTGTTATTTATGTGGTTAAGTAACTTAGTTCCTTGTGCATTAGTATTTGCGCAGTTCCAAATTTGGTGTTTACAATTGTAATCTCCTGCTGCAATTACTCTATGCCCTAGTTGCATGATTTTGTCAATGTCATCTGTGTTTACGTCCCCTGGGGGATTGTATACTGACACTATGACAATTTCAGTGTTTCGAATAAAATTTTTTATTCCCCCTAAACATTGTAATATATGTAACAAGCAATGTGAGGGAAATAAAAATCACCATAGTGTTGTTATAGGTACAAAATGTAACAAAACCTTGTTAACTAATAATGCTCGTTTTCGTAAACGTTCATAAGCAATATTTGCCAAATAAAATGAACCAGAAAAATATAAACCTATGTGATGCGCGCTCGAATTCGGGAGGACCTGAATTTGATTCACAGTGACTGCGCACTCTATGGACTTTTCGCGATTTTCCTCTGGTTGCGAAAGCGAAATCTGGGATGGTGTATACTACCGTGATTCTGCTTTCCATCATTTATGTTTTAGGTTGACTACGGGGCTGGAATTCAGTCGGTGGTGGGTAGATGAGGCACAGATTCGCTGTTTGGAACTTATTCGCGCACTTCCACAAGGAGGCCTGTTGAGTATCCATCGCTGGATCTTGTTAACTCTCCTGTAAAGGCGCGTCATCGAACGACTCTCTCATCGCCGGGTCAAGCGTGCGTCTCTGTCGTTTACATCGGCCTGCAGTCCACTCGTTTCCTGCTTTTCCTTTACCTCATCTGTACATCACGGGGATGTATGCACAAAAAGGCGTGGAGGTGCTAGATTTCTCCTCCTTGAGCTGATGATTCTGATCAGAAATAATATAGTTGTAAAAATAAGTATGTATATTTGAGTTAAAATAATTTAACGGTAATTTTTTTATACGTTTTTGGCATTTTACGCCTCAACGTGGGTGCTTCTCAACATCACTGAATAAATTGTCCATAAATAAACCTCACTTGAATTTGTCTGCTTATCACATCTTGTTTGTCTTTGTCGTTGAGAATTTAGGTCAATACAGCTAAATTACTATTTACTGAACTTCCTCTAGTAAAAGATTATATAGCATGTTCAATAAATAAATACTTATGTTGGTCTTCCCGTATGGTGGACTTACATGTGCATATTTAGGGCCCTCGAGGAGACAACGACATGAGGTCTTAGAATGAAGAACCCAGAAGAATGGAATCGTCCCGTAACGAGGAATGAGATTGAGGAAGTAGATGATAAAAAATGAAGGAGAAATGGACGACAGGAAATATGATAATTTGATGGAAAGAATGGAGGAGGAAACTAGTCTAGAAGTCAATTTCCTCACCCCAAATCTCACCTACATCTCCTGGTAGTGGTAGTGTTTAACACCCGCTTTAACTACTTATGGCACCGCAAGCGGTGACACTGATGATACGTGAAGGATGATGGAGCACCAGTGGAATGAGATGGCGGGGTAAACCAGAGTACCCGGAGAAAACCCGCCCCAGCGCCGCTTTGTCCACCACAAATCTCACATGCGGTCGCTTGGGATCGAACCCAGACCGTCTAGGTGAGAGGCGAGTAGTCTAACCACTCGGCCACGGCGCGGCCGCTACATCTCCTGGGATTAAATTTTGGCCGTCGTGAGAGGAGAGCGCCCTACCCACTTGTTACAAGAGCGTCCTATAATAAATACTACGTATATTAAAAATAAATAATTGTATAATTTATGTAATAAACGTTGACGAACCAATTCCAAAGTAGTATCATGGAAGTTAATTTAAAGTAAAAAAGTCTGATATGTTCCATTCACATGACCTTCTCTAGCTGTTCCACAAACAAACTTCCTTACAAAAGAGTATTCTTTTATCCATGTAATGTTAATCAAGATAAACATGCCAGTATTAGTTTTATTATTTTTTTGTAATTAGAAGGGAAATAAGAGAATGCACTAGACTAAAAACCATAGTCACATTTTTTAAAGGCTGGTCGTTAAATGAAACAATTTAGATTCCACTCTGTTTGTTTTCTAGGAGTAAACAAAAGAGTTACGAAAATAAAGGTGTCTCCCGTTTGATAAAAATGTAAGTACCTCAAAACTGAATCCAATAACTCGGAATATCTCATAAACGGTTAACTCTACTAAAAATGTATAGCCACAAATTGTGGATTTTACTGAATTCTACATTTTTATTTGGTAAGTTTTTGTCTACTTCTTACAGTTTACTACTTATACAAAAATCATCAAATTTATATCTTGAATTTTCTGGGAGTAGCCTCTGAAGATATCTTCATGAAAATAACTTAAACACATAAAAGTTTAACAAAACCGTTAAAGACATTTTTGAGAAAATCAAAACTTTCGAAAATGTTCCGTGTAAAGGATAATTGGGGTTGAGGGTTTTTCTTGAAAATCTTCGTGTGCATACATGGAAAATATGGAACTTAAACACCAAGTTCGGTATTTCTGTTTTAGTTATGCTAACCACAGACACACACAGATGGACAGATACCCACACACAGACATGTTTCTAAAAAAAGGTTTTCATTTTGCCGGAAATACCAATTTTGAGACCCCCTAAATAAAAATAGAATCTCATTGAACATACGGGCTAGAGAAAGTAAACAATTTAATAAAACAAAACAAGCTTTAGACATTAAAATTAATTAAATTTGTTACGTTTGTTGCAATTAAAATTCCAACTCAGGATTGATTATTTTAAAAATAAACACAATCTATTAATTTGTTTGTAAGTTATTGAAAGTTGGTAATGGAGGCAGATGTTTAAGGTCATAAGACACCTTCCAATATCCGCATTGTTCAAATGCGTTTTATACTCCATAATACTATGTCTAAATGTTAGTCTTAATCGATCAGAATGCTCATGTTTGCACGCAATCAGTTGTGAAATGAATGTGCCCCCCTCTTCTTAAAGCATAAGTATCCAAAGTTTTGTTCAGATAATTCAAACAATATTAAAATGCTATGCATTTTGAGAAAAAACAACAACGCAAGGCTTTCTCTTTTGTTTGAAAGCTTTATAATCTTTCTAGGACTTGTATTGTAAGTGTCCAAAATAATTAAACTGTATTATACTCTTATTTGCTCCAGATTTATCTTAATCGGCAAATTACTTTCTGTATTAAAATGTACATAAAAATTCAATACCGAGATACCACCGGAAAAACATGATTTAGGGTCCTCTGAATAAAAAAAAAACAAGCAAACAAAAAACAGTTTTATAAAAATGTCATATGTGTGTGTGGGGGGGGGGAGAGAGGGGTAGAATATCTCAAAAACAAAATTCGGTTCAATACCAAACTTGGTATTTAATTTCAATCCTTCCAAGGATGCAACACGAATATTTTCAGGAGGATCTCTCCACCGTTAACTAACCTTCAGATGGAACATTTTTCGAAATTTTAGATTTTTTAAAAAATAGTTCTAATGCTTTTATTAAAATACCATATATTTAAGACATTTTTATGAAAACAAAATATATATTCTGAATTTCTTGGGAATAGGCTCTGAAGACCTTCTCATTCTGGATGACTTTTGTATAACTGGCACACTGTAAAGCCCCTTGTACACAATCAAATTTTTTTTTTTTCAATTCAAGAGTTTACAAGAGTTTGCAAGAAAAATTGTCAAATACTTTTCAATATTTGACAAGATTGTACAAGATTTGGCAAGATCTTGTCAATGTCATAAATACAAAATGGAGGCAAGACAATTTGCTTTACTTGCTCTAGGACTGGCTGTGTGTAATAGGCTACAAAATAAAAGGAGAAAGCAGAGGAAATGTTGGACAAGACCTTTGATACAACGCAGGACAAGCAGAGGAGTGTTTCAGTTACTGTACAAAGAACTGGAAGAAGAAGATCCAACCTCTTACAAAAACTTTTTAAGGATGGATAAAACTAATTTTACATTCTTGCTGTCCTTAATTGAGTAGGATAGCCAAACAGAAGACTGTAATGCGAGAAAGCATACCAGCTCATATAAAACTAGCACTAACCTTAAGGTTTCTTGCCACAGGAGAAAGTTTCACTACTTTGATGTACACTACCAGGATACCATTTACAACCATAGCTAAAATCATACCAGAAGTATGCAAAGCTATATTTGATGGGCTCAGAGACAGATATTTAAAGGTAAGTTCAATACCTCAATGGGTTGTTTTTCTTTCAATTTTCATGGGGCAAAATTATCTTGGAAGAGTTAGCATTATGCCTTAATATTAAAAAATTAAAATTCACCATGAAGCAAATACCAATGGGGATGAAAAATAATTATTATTTTTTCTTTGCCAGTTTTTGACCAAGTAACATGCGTGAATTTGCATTAAATTCATGCTATTCCAGAAAATTGAAATTTCACACCTCTATCCCAGTGTTTCACTTACACAAAAATATCAGTTCATGTTTTATTAGGAGATTTTTTATTTTAATTTATAATACTCTAATATAAATGTAATGCTATGTTATTCTTGCAAACTCGATGGGAGTCAGACCTTTGAATAAATAATAAAAAAACATTTAAAGTCTGAAATTACTTAAAATGCGAGTGATATTAGATATTTGCAAAATTTTCTCTGTTACTTATTTACATGAGAAAAATTAGCTAAATCCTTTTACAAAGAAGTATTCACAGTTCAAATAAGTACCTACCTAATCCATTTCATTTGAAAATATGACAATCAGGAGATGGTTTATACCAGATCTGCTTTAAAAAACATACTTTTGGATTACTCCACACAATTGTCCAACATATGCATTTGGTATGTAATAATTGTTCAGTTTCAGTAAACTCATTGCAATTTTGAAATAACACTGAAAATGTAGTTCATTAAAAAAAAGCAATTAGCCCATTTTAAGAGTATTAACACAAGGAAAAGCTTAAATATATTTTATACTTTCCAGGGACCAATAGTAATATTCAATGTGGCCATGTGCTTGGGATTGCTTTTTTGTTTACTTCAAGTAGATTCTTTCTTATTTCAGTAGTAGTATAGCTGCAATGATGTGCAGCAGTGGCGCACTCATGGGTGGGAGTCAAAATGCATCCCAGAGCCTCACAAAATTAAAATAGCTCTTTATTTCTTTAAAAAAATGGTTACTACTAATTTTGTTCTATAGCCTTTAATGATATTTTTACTTTCTCTATACAAACTATGCACATAGTGTATAGAGAAGGTATTGCATTGCACCCAAAAATCCGATACAAGGATTTCACGGGAAATACATGTTTTGAGACTCCCTGAATATAAAAAAAAGCATTTTTAGAAAAATGACTGTGTGTGTCTGTGGGCAGCATAGGCCAAAAACGAAAAGACCATTAAAGCCCAAACTTAGTATCTAAGTTTGGTATCTTCCAAGGATGCGACATGATAATTTTCAAGAAACTCCCCCTACCCCCAACTACCCTTTACATGGAACATTTCGAAAATTTTGATTTTCTTAAAAATGTCTCTTAACGATTTTGATTAAAATATTGTGTATTTAAGATATTTACCTGACAAATAAAAGGTATATCTTGAATTTTCTGGGAATAGCCTCTGAAGACTACTTTATTCTGGATGAATTTTACGGAATTGTGCATAACTGCTAAACCATAAGAGATGGACAAAAACTTACTGCACAGAAAATGTAGCTCACGATAAAACACACAATACATGTCATATACATTTTTTTCTTGGAGTTGATCATTTTTAAGATATTCCTGGTTTTTTATTTTAGCTTTGAAAAACTTGCACTTTTCTCATACAGGAATTTCTTAAATTCTGTCCATACAAACAAAGGAACTTCCAGTTACATAGCAACCAGCTTTTGGCTATTATTTTAACCTATGAAACTCCCTCATTTTGCTTCTACTTATAAGGAAGCAAGTAATAAGACTATTTCTGCTAATTAGCATGAAGTAAATAGAAGCATAAGCTTTTTAACCACAATTTGTTGCAGAGATGTAGAGAAAGTCATGTGAATGGAACACATCAGATTTTTTTGGTATATATTGTTGTTAGTTTTGTGACAGTTCCTTTGCTGCTAGTCCCCACTGAAAAACATCAGTGCAGATAACTACATAACAATCCTAGCCACAACACTGTACACAGCATTACTTCAGCAATTAAAATACCTATTCTAACTTGTGTTGTGACATCTACCCATTTGAAGCTAATGACTGAAAGTTACACTTTATTGTTCAAACTTCAAAGGAAAGTGTTGTTATGAAGAGCAGAATAAATATATACAAGTTTGTTTCATTCATATTTATTCAAGAACATTCAGAATTTTCTTCCTGCAATGCTTCGTATAACATTTTATGCATCTGAAACATTATATTGTCTTTTCTTTGGCAACTTTTTATTTTTTTTATTTTTTTTTAAACAAAATTGCTAATGCATTCTCTTCTTCCATTTGAGTTTGCGCAGGGGTAGATTTCTCCAGGAGTTCAGTTGCCTTTATTAGGAACTGCTCCTCTGGAACAGTTTCTTTCCTCCTTTTTGTGTTTGGTGTTTGCTGTTCTGCAACTGGGCCTACAACACCGAGCTGACTCTCGTAATTTCCATCTAATATCAGTAGCTGTGGCTCTTCATTCTGAAATAAAGAATAATTACATGAATATCTTTTACAAATTGCTTTTCAGATGCCTCGGTCTAGTGAGGAGTGGAGAAAAATTGCAGCAGAAATGAAAAGCAAGTGGAATTTTCCCAACTGCATTGGAGCCCTGGATGGCAAACGTATACAATTTCGACCTCCAAGGAGTGCTGGCTCAACTTTCTATAATTATAAGGGCACACACAGCATTGTACTTCTTAGACTGGTAGATAGCAACAACAAATTCATATATGTCGATGTTGGGGTAAATGGTCGTGTAAGTGATGGAGGTGTATTCAAAGAGAGTGACCTAGCAGGATCACTTTTTCTGCCAAATAATGAAGCTTTGGAACGAGGAGGAACACCAATTCCATATGTAATGGTAGCTGATGATGCATCCCTCTACACATGCACATCATGAAACCATTTCCAAGTCGAAATTTATCCCAAGAAAAGCGGATTTTCAATTATCGCCTGAGCAGAGCATGGCGTACTGTTGAAAATGCCTTTGGTATTTTAGCTAACCGCTTCCGCATCTTTCTCACCACAATTGCACTCTCCCCAGAAAAGGTTGAGCTGATATCCTTGGCAGCATGCACTCTACACACTTTCTTGTGTACAGAGAAAGATAGCAGCTACATGCCAAACGAGAGCGAACTTAACTCATTCATAGTCCTATTATAAATCAAATGAGCAACCGCCGTACAGACAATGCTATTATGGTCAGAAATGTGCTTATGGACTACTTCAACTCTACTGGGAGTGTGGTGTGGCAGACAAAAGCTATAACAAGATAGCACACAGACAGGTTGGAGGCAACATCAGCATAAAGGTAACTGAAAAGCACTTACGAGTACACATGTGTCTTGCTGAGGACTTAAGGTGGAAATACTGCTCTGTGAGCTCATATTGGAGAGATGCTCCTCTGTGAGCTCATATTTGATATGCTACTTCTTTGTTTGATGTGTGCATTTAAGAAAGCCAACATTTTGTAACACCACAATGCTGGCTCGTACACATCATCTGTAGAGCATCCACTTAATTGTGACTTTTTAATTTTGGCATTTTCAGCCAAAAATTGAATCCCCAATCCATTAATTTTTTACTTTATGTCGTCAGCAGATGTTCCAGGCCGCATCTGTAAAATGTAAATGAAGGCTTGAGATATGTAAGCTGACAAAAAATAAAATTGCATTGCATTAATACTATGCTAATAATTAACTAAACCTGATGTATGTAGTAAATAAGTTTGAATAAAACCATGTTAAAGTCATATACTTTATTTACAGCACCCCAGTACTATCAATAATTTTATAAAGATTATTGTTAGGTTGATTTTTACTGTAGCAGAATGGGTTAAAGGCTTTTTAACACATTCTATAACTTGTGTTGCTAAGATAACTGCTTAATATATCTACATTGAGTAACTAATAGAAGAATGAAATGGTATAAAGAAGCCCAGGCAGCATATTTATTGTTTCAATTAGCTATATGGAATGGAAGTAATAGTAATTACTTGAATGCATTGCAAAGCAAATTATTATTAATTATTATTATTGCTGTTACTTACAATAATGTCTGAACATTGTACTAATTCATTGCAAGCAGCTGAGGTAAGTTTTCCATAATTAGTATTGAAAAGATAGGAAGGAAACTTCCATCATTTCACTCTAATTGCAAAGTATACCAAAATTTTGATATGTGTATATCTCATTATGCTAATCACTTGCACCTGCTCAATATTAAGCAAGCTATGTATTTGTTAAGGTTAAACTTTTCTATATTTTGCTATTGGAGTAAATCCTCTGCATCCTCATTATGCAAAGATATAAACGTGCACACCCGAGTGGTACTATATCACAACTACACTCATTTCAGTTGCATTTTTTAAATAAATAAATAAATAACTTTATGCTCATTTTGTGCACTTAGGTTTTTTTATATAGCTTTTCATTCACAAAAGAAATAGCATAAGTTTTAAAAAAAACGGAGAGGGTGCTGCTCAGTACAAGTGCCAGAAGTTGGCACTCCAGTTATTTACACCAAAGAATTTTGCCTTCCATAAAATTGCGATAGCATTTTATATTTTGATGGCATGAGTAAACTGGTAGTTTCTTGGTACAGCATTTATGTTAAAACTAGTATAAAGTAAATGTTTAGGGCTTTTGGAAAGTAAGAAAATAGTAACATTTATGGTTTACATTGCTAACAGCAGTAAAATTACATTTAAATGTATATATTATTTTATATATTTTTACTCATAATGTGGTACTAATTAATACAAATACAAGTAAAGCTGTACGATGGTTGTAGCACACAGACACAAACGTTCTTAAATAGTGACTTAAGTGACTTTAACTGGCGATCCATATTTTAAAGTGTTGAAAACATTAAGTTGTTCAGATGTGAAAGTTACCAAATTGCCGAAGTTTTGACTTCTTCTTGGGATCATTGGAGTTTTAACGTCACAGATACCTCAGCTATGTCTTCGGCCGCAACTGCACCTCTCCTCTAATTATAAAACATATCCCTCGGCTACTCTTTGCAGCTTAGGACCCTCCACGTTCGGCTACGCTTTGCAGATTAGGGCCCTAAATGTTTATAACAGACCAGTAACTAACTACAATGCTGCTCTAATGACGAAATAACAAGAGTACCCAGTATAGAAGTAATACCAAGTGATGGTACCATCGTATACTAATAATAACAATTGTTTCATTAAATGAGTTCTCTTATTAGCTGCTGTACACAATGTAGACTGTTACCAAAAGTATTAACATTGGGACCTCTAGACGATATTCTGTAGCTGTTTGGCAAACTGAATTCTTTTAGAACAGCTAATAATTAATCACGTGCAAAGTATTTTTAGCATCACTGTATAAACATTTACAGTGAAATATTGCCCTTTATGTAATTACAGAGTATTTTCATGTATTTATAGCTAATAAAATCACATTACGATTTAAAGCAATGCAAATATACAAATTGCTAGGTTAAACTACACAATATAAAAACTGCGTTAAATATCAATGTATACTTACTTCGGAAATCTGCCCAGCAATTTCGTTACTTGTCGTCTTATTGTGGTAATCTATTCAGCCCACAGCGTATAAATATGGCCAGGTTTCGTACAATGAATTTAATTCACAAACAACATCCCTTGTCCAGGTAGCCATTTTTGTTGCTGGGTATACGCGTGACGACCATGTTGTAGAGTTTGTGACGCATAGTAAATACTCGCATTCCATTGGCTAAAGCCATCAATTTCTTTGACCGTTTAGAACATGTTCTAATTCATTTTCAAGAGTTTCAAAGACTTTAAAGGTATTGGAAGCCCTTTGACAAGAAAAGTTGCAAAGTTTCGACAACTCTTGAGAAGTCTTGTAAAGTATTGAATTTGACAAACATTTGATCGTGTACAAGGGGCTTAAGAGATAGACAAAAACTTACATCACAGAAAATGTAAAGCTTGTTAAAGCAAGCATCTTATGTCTTATGCATTCTTTGTAGAATTGACCGTTTCCGAAATATTCCCCTTATTGGTTTAAATGCTTTGCTACTTAAAATTTTCTCAAACCGAAACTCTTTTTTTTTGTCACTCTTTTGTTTGTTCCTGGCAAGCAAGCAAAGAAAATTGAAAAAGCGACCGACTTTTAAAGAATTTGACTATCGTTTTAGATTAGTGTATTTCCTTATTTCGCTTCTACTTACAAATACGCATATAATAATACTAATTATACTAATATTCATCTCAATTAACATGATGTAGATAAAAGAACAATCTTGTTTAACAACAGTCTGTTTGCCGAATAGCTAGAGAAAATCGTGTAATAGGGACATATCCAATTTTTGGTATCGTGATCGTAGTCTTTCTTAACATTTGCATCATTTATTTCTTATGTATATGTGATATAACTTGGTAAATATAAAACTAGGAGCACAACAACACTTATTTCTCTGCTTAAATGATTACTTTAATACATTTTCAATAATATTCAATATTATTTTCATTAATAGTTGTCCTTAGGCCTAGACAGCATCAAAATTACCTGGAACCGATCTTTTTTCTTTTTACTTTCTCTATACTCACTATATACATATACTCACTATATACCAAGATTTCACCGGAAATATATGTTTTAGGGTTCGCTGTAAACAAAAAAGTATTTTCAGAAAAAGGCCCGTGTTTGTGTGTCCGTGTGTCCGAGTGTCAGTGTGTCCGCGTGTCTGTGAACACGATAACTCAAAAACGAAAAGTCGGTAAAATAACAAACTTGGTATTTAAGTTTAGTATCTTCCAGGGATGCGACACCAGGATTTTGAGAAAAATCCCCCCACCCCAAACTACCCCTTACATGGAACTTTTTTCGAAAATTTTGATTTTCTAAAAAATGGCTCTAACGATTTTGATTAAAATATCGTATATTAAAGTTATTTATCTGACAAATAAAATGTATATCTTGAATTTCCTGGGAATAGCCTCTGAAAAGTAGTTTATTCTGGATGAATTTTACTAAATTTTACCGTAAGAGATGGACAAAAACTCTACACAAAAAATGTAGAGCACGTTAAAACATAATTTATGTTATATACATTTTTTTCGTGGAGTTCGTCGTTTTTGTGACATTCCTTATTTTTGGTTTCTGCTATGAAAAACTTATACATGTCTCATTCAGGAATTTGTCAATTGCTGTCCATACAAACAAAGGAACTTCAGTGACATGGCAACCAGCTTTTGATTATCACTTTAACCTATGGTACTCCCTTATTTCACCTCTACTTACCAGGAAGCAAGTAATATGGCTATTTCTGCTAATATTTTACTGATTAGCATGAAGCTAATAGAAGTATTATTTTTTTAAAAATAATGTTTGCACGGATATAGAAAAAGTCATGTGAATGGTACACATCATATTTTTTGTGATTTAATTCATAGGGCATATAATCAGCCTGAATTGTTGTTAGCGAAGTAGCAGGTATTATGAAGCATGACTACAAAGGTTTAATTATCTTCATTTAAAAATCGGTTTGATTTACATACAACTCGAATTGCATAATGTAATCCCTTTACATAAACTGCATCTTCTGTAACCTGAAGTATAAACTTTATAGCCCTGGTATAATAACCTCATTTAGAAGCGCTCACGCTCGGTTAAGTCTGCAGGGAAACTAAGTTTTGTTTAACTTAATGAGGCCACCTGTCACGCATGCTGCCTATATAACTCTCAGGATATGTCGATAAAACGAGCCATTGATTTTACAACTTTCGTCATTATTGAAAGTGCAACATTTCGTATATTTAATACTCTGCGCTATGAATTCTTGATTGCTTGAAGCTTTTAATGACTGGCTCTATAGTCTTCATCAAGAGAGACAGTAACCAGGGAGAATACTTTTTCTGAGACTGGCTTTTTACTCATTCGATCTCGTATATCCAATGTACATAGTAAGTGGAGAAGGAAATGTGTTTCACCCAAAAATCTCGATACCGAGATTTCACCGAAAAAGCATGTTTTAAGACTCCTGAATCCCTCCCCCCCACAAAAAAAATATAAAAAAGGTCCATGCATGTATGTGTGTGAGCGTGTGAGTCTGCGAACAGCATGCCTCAGAAACTCAAAGTCGTTAAATGCCAAAATTGATATTGAAATTCAGCATTTATAAGGATGCGACACCAAGATTTATAAAAAAATTTACCATCATTTTACCCTCTATGTGCAGCATTTTTTTTTTTTTTAAGTTCTATTTTTCGCAAAAATGCCCAAACATTTTCATTAAAATATTATAGTCTATGATATTTTCTTGATAATTTATATCTATATCTTGAGTTTTTGGGAATAGACTTTGAGACCTCTTTATTCTCGATGTCTTTTGTTAAACCGTAAAATACAAACAACTACTACATAAAAATGTATATATCCTTAAAATAATTTATCTCATTTACCTCGAGATAGTCCTTGCAATTGGTTTCAATTTTAAAACACAGAGAGGTCATTAGTGACCTTTTTTTTTTCTTTCTTACTTCTTGTCATGCAAAGATAATCAAGGTTCAATTGTAACACGTAAGGTCAACTTTTAAAAGAGTTGATAACGATTTATCTTAGTTATTATTCTGCTTACAGGAAGCAGCTAATAATTCCATTTTGCTATTTCGATTAGTATGATGTGTAAAAGAGTAGTTTTTTGCAAGAACAGTTTGTTTGCTGAACAGTCATTTGAATGGAACACAGAATTTTCACATCAGCTCAGTAGAACTGGTAGTTTTTTTTTTTTTGGGCGGCGACACTGATGATACATGATGATGGAGCACCGGTGGAATGCAATGGCGGGGAAACCGGAGTACCCGGAGAAAACCCGCCCCAGGGCCGCTTTGTCCACCACAAATCTCACATGCGGTCGCTTGGGATCGAACCCCGGCCGTCTAGGTGAGAGGCAAGTGGTCTAACCACTCGGCCACGGCGCGGCCCCGAAATGGGGATTGCAGATATAGTGTGTATGCAGGCTGTATCTTTATTCGTGATAAATATTTTGGGTACGCCCTCCAAAGATCAACACTGTAAATAAGGTTCATGTAATCATGGGTTTGAAAATTATTTATTACTGAGTCACAATAGACAAAAATTCTATTACAAAATTATGGGCATTTCTCGAAGAGGCATTCTTCAGTTCCAATGCCTGCCCTAAGACTACATTCCATGTTTTGCCTCCTCTGTTGAACATGTCTGGAGTTTGCTAAAATACAGTGTGGGTTACCTCTATCAGAGTGTCAATATCAATATTTTAAGTATCTCCTGAATCCATTGAAGCGCGCCATGAAATGAACATCCTCGATCAATTCATCTATGCGGAAATGTACCATTGAAGAGGTTACGTATTATCTAACTTAAATGAGATGGCGCATCATGAAGTGCAAACCGTGTTCTTTGGACGTCGTTCAAAGACACATAATCCATTAAACAATGCAACTAATTTCTGAGAAACTGAAGATACGTCTCTGCATTCTGGCACGGAGGAAAGAAATATGAATAAGTTAATCATGTATGAACTCACCCTAAATGTTTATGTATAAGCTCCGTTGATATCCATGCAGTGTTTCACTCGTCCATGTTATGCAAATTGAAGATACCGTGAACAGTTGTATATTAAGAAGTTCATCAACATAGCCAGGATATTTTTTTATTGTTTCATTCATATAGCCTCTTTAACTTCTAAGGTCATATCGGGGGCTTTGCACTTGAAACAACTTGCTGTCTGTAGTTTTTTTTTTTTTTTTTTTAACGTTTGGTTTAAATCTTTTTTCCCTCAAACACACACACACACATTCACTCTCAATACGTGCTTCCAGACTATGTGGGGATAGAAAATAATTCTGGTTAAAGAAAAATTCCCCACTCGAGCCGGGAATCGAACCTGGGAACTCCGGGTGAAAGTCAGCTTGCTGACCACTTGACCATGGAGGCAGACCCATAATTATTGTGTAATACACAATGGCAGAAACTTCTTCCTAATCACATTTCACCTATGTACCCGCTGAAGATGATACGGTACGGAATATTCTGATGTAAAATTATCCAGATAATCATTGTTGACTAATGCCTTCCCTTACTACAATGCGTCGTGCACCACCTGTTGGGTTTACATTTACATCAGGAAGAACTTCTTACCTCATTGTACTTAGCCGAAATTCTCCTCTCTCAAATAAACCACTCTCAAGTGTTGTTGAATTCGTGAGAATGATACATGTTTAGTGGTTCTTTTCATCATTTCATTCCAATTTATATTTTAGGGATTTTTTCTCGATTTTACATCATTACTTTGTCATTTTCTTTCCCTTTGTGGCTTGTACTTATACTTTTGTATTTGAGAACTTTTATTAATGCTTTAAATTAGGATAAATTCTAAAATGTCACAATGCTCACTATTCAATTAAAATTAACAGCATATTTTTTATACATTTACTCGCACTCTTGATGGAAACTAATTCTTATTCAATGATTTCTCTAAAAACAGTACTATTGGAGAGGTCCATGTTTATTAAAATTATGAGTGTATGCTTCAATCTAGAGCTGAGACAGGCAGATGTCTTCCTCCTTGAGTTAACAAATGCTGCCAGGCAGATTGTTATTGTGCCTAACCTTGTTTCGTAAGTTATCTTCATTCACTATGCAGTTTGATTAATCTAAGAACTAGAATAGTTAATTCTTCAAGAAGGCGTTTCTTAATTTTATTTTCAAATTCTTAAAAAAGAAATATAGACAAAACTATGTTTTATTAAATTTCTAAAATGTAACGTTATTGTTTACTATTTACATAGCTGTATTATTGACGTACAAATTAATATACAACATTCTGTAAACTAATTCTATTAAATTTAAATACATTTCAGTTTTAGGTGATTTTGTGTAAATAGCCTCATTTTTGCAAGTACGTATTTTTTAAAACATCCTTGAGTTATCAAAATCCTGACCGCGGTGATAACGAATATAAATAAAGGTTTTAGAAACGTGACAACGCTCCCCTTTATTTCTTACGAGGTGAAAAAACGATTCTATTTCAAATGATATATGGTCAATGTATTTTTATTTTAATTGATTATGGTGATCAATAAAATAATGAATAAAAAGGAACTGTCTAAACACTATCCTGAAGCAAAGGAATAACCTCGGGTAGAAAATAGCCAGTGTACAACAGACTAATTCTATGAAGAAAACCCATAACAGGTCTCTCTCCCGTTCTCTCTATATTTATATACCTTTAAAGTAATGAATAATAAATAGACCATAACCAACGTAATCTCTCTGGAATTGCTGGTCGTACTTCCGGAAGCTTTCCCTGTGACTCATGACGTTAACAATATGTGACTTGAACATCCGCTCTAGCCACAATGCGTTTACTATACAAGAGCGAATTAGATCCGCTAAACCTATTTAAACTCAGGAATCAAACTATGCTAACATAGAGGGAAACGGTGATGACCTTGTATCCCAAAGGTGTCATGGTTTCATTTACTCTGCAATATATTTTCTCTGGCGAAGACCGTGAGCTAAAAAAAGTCTAATGGGTTAACATTCACTTGACTTTCTCTAATTATTATACAACACATTTTTCTTACAAAAGCTTAATGTTCTATCTGCTTCATCCTCATCGAGATAAACATTAGGTAATACGGTTCTGCAACAGCTTTTTTATAGAGACAAGGGAAATAAGGTTTTACACCAAAGCAATAGTTAACAATTTAACAGCTGGTCGTACATGATGTAGCTGATTTCTATTTTTATATTGAATGGCCAAAATGAAAAGGTCCATGACCTTACATGACCTCCTATAACTCTCTGTAAAAACGTTATCTTTGAAAGCTTATTCTTCTATATACTTCATAATGTAATCAAAATAAACATTAGTAGAAATGGTATTAGTACTTAATTCTTTATAAGTAGAAGGGTGTAAGGCAATACCCCAGGCTAAAGCGATAGTCAAATCTCTTACAAGCTGGTTACGTGGATATGATTGATATTCGTTCTCTTTCCTTGTCCAGAAGTTGACAAATTTTCGTATGAGACGGGTTTGCGTAATTTAAAATTAAAATCAATGGCATGAAATGTTTTGGAAATGGTTAACTTTACAAAACATTTACATGACACAAAGTGTGTGGTTTAACCAGCTCTAAATGTCTTGTGTAGTAATTTTTGTCTATGTTTTACGATTTGCCAGTAATGCAGTTATTCAGACTGAAGAGCATTTCAGAGGCTATTCCCAGAAAATCTGAGATAAATCTTTTATTTTTCATATAAGCATCTTTAACATGCGGTATTCATACGAAATCTATTTTCGATATAATATACATTTTCAACCACAAAAAGTATTCCATTTAAAGGACAGTTAGGAGTTGGGTGTTTTCCTACAAAGCTTCGTGTCGCATCTTGATATCTGAACTTAAATACCAAGTTGATATTTAACCGACTTTTACTTTTTGATTTATGTTGCCAACAGACACATTCACACACGCGGAACTTTTTCAAAAAATGCCTTCTCTTTTGGACTCAGAGGATCCCAAATCGTGTACTCCCAGTGAAATCTCAATATCGAATTTTCGATGGAATGAAATAACTTTTTTACCTAATATGTACGTTTACATACTTGCTAGAGGAAGTAAAAAGAATAACATAAAAACGGAGAGGAAAAACGAAAAGAAAGGAGCTTCGGTTTGAGCTGTTTTCGTGGATAATTGTCATAAGCATAAAACTAATTCAGTTATTTATTACAGTTTTTTTGCAATTATATTCTGGTTAGTTCAAAAGTGGCCACCATAGTTATATTTTCTCCACGGAATCTGAGGTTGATTTTACACATACAAATTTGTGTCGTTCTACACAAATTATTTGAATAAATTGTTGTAAAAGCTAACTTTTATAAAACATTCAGTTGTGCCATCGTGTAACATTTGATGACATAAAATGTTTCGTCATAGCTGAGAAACACGTTATGAACTCGTAGATAAATATGAATTAAGCAGTACAACAGAACATTCTTAAATTAAACTAAGTGCCAATTTCCACATTTAATTATAAGAAATCAGCTAGCATATCAGGTACTCTTGATAAATGTGAATATTTACTACAACGATCCGAGAAAATTGTTATATGTTTAATCAGTAGATTTTGTTTCAAACATATGGTTTAAAGTATCGTCAAATTTTATATAAAATAAACAAAAGATTTCATTTTCAACGACAGAGATAAGAATATAAACTGAAGTGCAAGGAGCTTCATATTCTCTGATGTATACTGACTTCGCAATCCGTTCAGATTCTTCTTGATATGCAACTCTGTGCAGCCTACCTGCACAGATCTTGTTGCTTCTGCGGCTTTCTTGTATGACTCTTGTCTATTATTTCGGTTTCTGTAAGTGTGCATTGTGTTGTAATAGCTTCATACTTGAAAATTAAAGTTTTGGTTGTACTAGTAATTCGACCTGTTTATTTTCCGCAGGTATTGCTTCAGAAATCCATAATGTTTTATAAATGCTAGCCAACTGTTCAAATATTTTATCACAGAATAAAGCTTATAAAAGAACGATTATTATACTGTAAAATATTAAGTAAAATGGGTCACATTTCCACCTCAAAACTTCTGGAATCGTGACCCTAACCACAAACCCAGCTACCAAGCCTAGATTATCGGGGTTTGTGATTTGATACTTTGCTTACTAAAAGTCACAGCGAGCTTTGTACAGTGTGCATCGAAAGTGTTCCGCATATGTTTGTACTCAAAGGGGACAGTTAATAAGAGTTCATTTTATTTTTTTAACCATGACTCCTACGTTTTGAAAGTTAAGTGGAAAGGTATTACTTAGAGCAGAGAAATAATTGGAAATGTTCTTAACTTCATGAAACAAGAGGCAGAGATGAAGGAAGAAAATGTATGTTCCCCGAGTTCTTCAAAAGCCTGTAGAAAGTGAATGAAAGAGTAGCTTTCACTGAGTTCCGTTTACAGGGTTCTCAAAGATAAGAAAGAAAAAAAAAAAATAAAAGTTATATAACACTTTTAAATTAAAAGAAGTGGAATAGTTGTGTAGCCAGCGAATTGCAGAAATTGGCAGGCCAGAATCGGCAAATGTATATCGAGATGTTGAGAACATTGAAAATCATTAGAAAAAATTGTAGAAAATCAAATAGAAAGAATTCTAATCCAGATTAATTGGTGCAGAAAGTAGCAATAGCGTTAATGATGGCAATGACGTGAGCGAAGATGGATTGTCAGGTGTGGAAGAATTGGAGGCACACTATTGACATTGCTTATATAGTAGGCCATTTGTATAGATGTTTTGTAGATATGAATATAAATATGAAAACACATATTTATCAGTGCAGCGCCGTATAGTGCAGGTGCAGATAAATGACATTGGCTGTGACAGACACTATTCCAGCATGCATGAATCGACTGGTGAACTGCTTATCTGAAAGTACAACTCGCTTCCTAGTTCTCATTAAGATTTTCACATGTCCAGATCTGTTGGGCCTGTTATAACATATCTTTGGTCCAGATACTTACAGTACAATGCCAGCCTTAGAAAGCTAGCAGGAGTGTTGCCTAGAGCTCTCTAAACATCGTATACTCGACCACCATTTTAGTGTATTAAATTACATGGTTGCTTGGTTAAATCATCATCCGGAGTAGCAAAAGCTTTGACCCCGATACTGTATATTTTTCATGAATGTGCGTGTGCCTATGTGTGTGTGTCTTTGTGTGTCTGTGTGTGTATCTGTGTGTGTGTGTCTGTGTGTGTCAGTGTGTCTCAGTGTGTCTGTGTGTTTGTCTGTGTGTCAGTGTGTGTCTGTGTGTGTCTGTGTGTTTGTTTGTGTGTCTGTGTGTGTCTGTGTGTTTGTTTGTGTGTCTGTGTGTGTCTGTGTGTGTGTACGTATAAAGGTTATTCCTTGAGTTTATTGTACGTCAGACGCGTCTCGAAAACTGCATGTTTTGAGACGCATCTCACTTTTATTTGTAACATCCAAAATGATTGAATTCTACTGTCAGCATATACAGACAAACGAGTATCTCACCTAAAAAATTCGTCGTGATATGACCAAATAGTTAGAGCGACGTAAAATAAACAGAATAAATATGTACATAAAAACGAACTAAATATTTTCATATAAATCTGATATCTAGTTATTAATCCGAATATATTCCGAGAAATAGAAGACAGTAGACCGAACACTAAACTTTCAAATCAAACTATTTCGATATTTATACCTAAAGTTTAACCTGTGTGGTTCTAATTATATTCCCCATTTAGAAGATAAACTGAATTCAATTCTTATTACTTTCTGTATACACACTATGTACATAATGTATAGAGAAGGTATTACACTCCACCAAAAAGTTCGATACCGAGATTTCACCGGAAATATGCGTTTTAGTGTCCCCTGTATAAAAAAAAAGTATTTTCAGAAAAAAGGTCCGTGATTGTGTGTGTGTCCGTGTGTCAGTGTGTCCATGTGTCAGTGTGTCCGTGTGTCAGTGTGTCCGTGTGTCTGTGAACACGATAATTCAAAAACGAAAAGTCGGTAAATCACCAAGCTTGGTATTTAAGTTTAGTATCTTCCAGGGCTGCGACACGAAGATTTGGAGAAAAATCTCCCCACCCCAAACTACCCTTTATGTGGAACTTTTTTCGAAAATGTTGATTTTCTAAAAATGGCTCTAACGATGTTGATTAAAATATCGCGTATTAAAGACATTTACCTGACAAATAAAATGTCTATTTTGAATTTTCTGGGAATAGCCTCTGAAGACTACTTTATTATGGGTCAATTTTACGGAATTTTGCATAACTGCTAAACCGTAAGAGATGGACAAAAACTTACCGCACAGCAAATGTAGAGCACTTTAAAATACACACTTTATGTTATATACTCTTTTTTCGTGGAGTTGATTGTTTTTTAGATACTCCTTGTTTTTGGTTTCAGCTATAAAAAACATACTTTTCTCAGACAGGACTTTGTGAACTCCTGTCCATACAAACAAAGGAACATCAGTCACATAGCAACCAGCTTTTGACCATCACTTTAACCTATGGTACTCCCTTATTTCGCTTCTACTTATAAGGGAGCAAGTAACAAGACTATTTCTGCTAAATTTTTCTCGATTAGCAGGAAGTAAATAGAAGCATAAGCTTTTTAACAATGATTTATTGCAGAGTTGTAAAGAAAGTCATGTGAATGGAACATATCAGACTTTTAATTTTGGAGCTGCAGAAGATGTTTTCCCTTTCACTGGATGTATTAAATCATCGATGGTGGTGTAAAATGTTGTGTGATAATTTAATTAACGACATTGTGGTAGTATAACAAATAGTAAAATATAAAATTAAATTAAACATAGCAGGTTTTCTCCAAGGAGTGTAAACATTTGTAGCAAACTCGATTAAAATTGCATAATTTTTATTTTTTTATTCAGATTGTATAAATATATTGGTTCATAGAAAAACCAACATTTAAATGTAAATTTAAACTGACCTCTTGGATATTCTGTGCATTTCAGCAAATGCATGTATTCATGCCGAAATGTGTGCGACATGTCACCTGCATGAATAAGCCATTCGGTGCAGTTTCAAGTTGAGCAGACAGAAACGGGCAAATGCTTCGGCACAGGTGTGACTGGTATTCAGTGCTTTGTGACATTCCACTGCGCTTTCATGCAATCTAAATTCGGTCTCTACAACTACAAAACTCTACTGTGTCCTGTGATTGCATATTTTATGTTTTTGCTGCTAACTCTGCTGCTCAAAGCAATACATTATATAGAATTTACGTGCTTTGGCAACGACTTTTTCTTATACACAAATGTAACAGTAATGTATGACGTCAAATCAAACCTCAGTTGACATATTTTAGAGTTTCTATCCCCGTATCGACCAGCGTCCTTGTAAGCTGATGGCTTTTTTAGCATTTTGTGTGGAGAGGTACTATTTTTACTTTCTCTACACGTACTGTGTACATATTGTATAGAGAAGGTATTACACTCTACCAAAAAAATACGATACAGAGATTTCACCGGAAATATATGCTTTAGGGTCCCCTGTATTTTCAAAAAAAGGTCCGTGTGTGTGTGTCCGTGTGTCCATATGCCCGTGTGTCTGTGAACACGATAACTCAAAAACGAAAAGTCGGTAAAATACTAAACTTGGTATTTAAGTTTAGTAACTTCCAGGGATGCGACACGAAGATTTTGAGAAAAATCCCCCCCACCCGAAACTACCCTTTACATGGAACTTTTTTAAAAAAATTTGATTTCCTAAAAAATGGCTCTAACAATTTTTATTAAAATATCGTATAGTAAAGCTATTTACCTGGCAAATAAAATTTATATCTTGAATTTTCTGGGAATAGCCTCTGAAGCTCACTTTATTTTGGATGAATTTCATGGAGTTTTGCATAACTGCTAAACCATAAGAGATGGACAAAAACTTAACACACAAAAAATGTAGAGCACATTTAAACAACTAATTAATGTTACATACATTTTTTTCGTAGAGTTGATTGTTTTTTAGATATTCCTTATTTTAAGTTTCAGATTTGAAAAACATTTCTCACACAGGAATTTGTCATGTCCTGTCCTTACAAGCAAAGGAACTTGAGCCACATAGCAACCAGCTTTTGTCTATCACTTTAAACTATGATACTGCCTTATTTCGGTTCCACTTACAATGAAGAAGGCAATAAAGCTTTTTCTGTTAAGTTTTTATCGATTAGCATGAAGTAAATAGAAGCCTAAGCTTTTTAACAATAATTTATTGCAGACTTGTAGAGAAAGTCATGTGAACGGATCACATCAGAGTTTTTTCGACGACAGTGCACTTCCTTTTAATGCTGTCAGGTGGAAACACGAATTTTATGCATTCAGTACTGGTAATTTAATCGATCTGTTTTGACTTACATATATGCGTGATCTACTAGCTGTTAATGAACTACAACGAAATAATTTGCGAGATTGTGCACGTGACTGATATAAGTAATTTGAGATCGGCGATGCATGGTGCTCGGATAAACGTAATGCAACTATGCAACTACATAGCCTTAAACGTGTGGGTATCAGGTGCTGATAAGTCGGTGTTAAAGCAAAACAGGTTAAAAAAAAGTGGCTTAGAATGTCTTTAAAACTGCTGCCCGAGTATAGAGATATCGATTTTTAGAAGCTCGTTACTAGCGTTCTCAAGATTTAATGTCGCAAAATCTGTAAAATTTCTAAACAATCATTTGACAGTGCGACACTGAGGATTCATTAACTACGTTCTTGATTTATGTAGCCTAATCTGGGGGAGTTTTTTTTCAGCCCATCTGGTGGCTTAATGCGAAACGCGGGAAACTGCTAGCCTACAGGTCATGAGTTCGTTTTCTGTCATAGAGTAAAGTTTTTTTATTATTATTACTTTCTCTACACGTATTATGTACATAGTGTATAAAGAAGGTATTGTTTTGCACCCAAAAATTCGATACCGAGATTTCACCGGAAATACATGTTTTGGGTCCCCCTGAATCAAAAAAGGCATTTTTGGAAAAAGGTCCAAAGTGTGTGTGTGTGTGTGTGTGTGTGTGTGTGTGTGAGTGTCTATGGACAGCATAGCTCAAAAACGAAAAGACCGCTAAATACCAAACTTGGAATTTAAGTTTGGTATCATCTAAGGATGCGACACGAAGATTTTCAAGAAGATCCCCCCATCCCAACTACCCTTTACATGGACATTTTTTTGAACATTTTGATTTTCTCAAAAATGGCTCTAACGATTTTGATTGAAATATCTTATATTAAAGATGTTTACCTGACAAATGAAATGCATATTTTGAATGTTCTGGGAATAGCTTTATTCTGAATGAATTTTGCATAACTGCTAAACCGTAAGAAATGGACAAAAACTTACCATACAGAAAATGTAGAGCACATTAAAACACACAATTTATGTTATATAATTCTTTTTCGAGGAGTTGATCGTTTTTGAGATATTCCTTGTTTTTGGTTTCAGCTTTGAAAAATTTGTACTTTTCTCATACAGGAATTTGTCAACTCGTGTCCATACAAACAAAGGAACTTCAGTCACCTAGTAACCAGCTTTTGACTTCACTTTAACCTATGATACTCCCATATTTCGCTTCTACTTACTAGGAAGCAAGTAATAAGTCTGTTTCTGCTAATTTTTTCTCGATTAGTATGAAGTAAATAGAAGAACAAGCTTATTAGCAATAATTTGTTACACAGAAGTAAAGAAAGTCATATGAATGGAACAAATTAGATTTTTTTTTTTTTTTTTCATTCCAGACGAAGTGCCGCGATACGTGATCGAGACCCGAACTCGGAAACCATTACCATAACCACTTCGCTAGAGAGGTACGCTGTAATATGTTCCTTCGTTTTTCGTGTTATGCTCTCGAATGGTTTATAATTTAGCAGTGGCGTACTGGTAATTCAGAACCGTTATTTAGAAACTTCAATAAACAGGTCATTAGTCTCCTATCTCAAATTACTTATGTAAGTAATCTACATATTCTGTGAAAATATATCGGTATAGTTCATTAATACCCTGTATATTAAACTTTGTTACTTTTCAGTTATTTATTGCTAGAGACATTAAATGTGATCCTATCTGATAGTTGAATTTTACCATGATCTGGATCTTTACATGTTTGTTATTTGTTAATATTTGGTTAGGATTATAATTCAGTACATAAGCATGAGTTGGAAGCTATCGACCCTCTTAAGATCTACTGTTAGTGTCAATGGTGGTGACATTGATATGACCAATATATACGCAAATGTTATTCTCCAGTAGTTACTATTTTTATTCCTATCGTTGAAAAAATATCTTATGTGTTCCACCCACATGATCTTCTCTACATCTCAGTAATCATTTATTCTTAAAAAGCTTATTCTTTTAAGTACTTCAAGCTAATCGAGATAAACATTGGCAGAAACAGTCTTATTACTTGCTCTCTTGTAAGAAGAAGGAAAATAAGGGAGTATACTAGGCAAAAGCGATAGTAAAATCTTTTAAAAGCTGGTTGCTGTTATTTAAATTCGTTACTTTGCATGGCCATGAGTTTATAAATTCCCATATGGGAAAAGTTAAGTTTTTTAAAACTGAAAAATAACAAGAAATATCTGGGAAATCGTCAACTTCACGAAAAATGCACATGACAGAGTGTGTGTTTTAAAGAGATCTACGTTTTTTGTCTATCTATTGTTACCAGTTATGCAAGTCATCCAGAATGAGTCTTTCAGAAGATTCATGTTAATCATTTTGTATATTTTATTTGTCATGTAAATAGCTTTAATATACGGCATTTTAATCAAAATTTTAGAGCCAGCTTTGAAAATTTAAAAAAAAATCGAAATTTTTCCATATAAAGGATATCTGAGGAGATTTTCCTCAAAATTTTTGTTAATATCCTAGGAAGATACTACACTTAAATACCAAGTTTGATATTTTACGACTTTACGTCACGAACAGACAAACTCGAATACGGATCTTTTTCTAAAAATGTTTGTTTTTGGATAAAGAGACCCTAAATCGTGTATTTCCGGTGAAATTTCGGTATCAAATTTCTCTATCAATGTACTATATGCAGAGTTGAGAACGTAAAAAAAAAAAAAAAAAAAAAAAACCCCAAAAAAAAACAACTATAATACACGTGGGTTAAACGTAATGGAAATTTTGGAAGATAGAAAATACTCAACTTTCATTCTCGAACCATGCCATTCTCAATTGGAAGTAGAGAAGTATTTTCACATTTTTTCTCGTTGTACAATGATACACTTATCACATCTGTATGTAACTATACTAATGTTTCGTAAAATATGGTGCCGTCGAAGGCATTTATACAAACTAAGATTAACAGTAAAATGTTTTCTATCTCACACAGAACATGCAAAAGACATCCAGAACTTCAGATGCTATTCTCAGAAAATTAAAGACAAACATACCAGTAGTTGTCATGAAAGAATCGTAACGGTATTTCAATTTAAAATAGAGCCATTGTATGCAAAATGAAATCGAGAAATATTATTGCAAGGATAGTTAGGGGTGGGGTGATATTCTTTAAAATCTTCGTGTTACATGCTTGGCAATACTGAACTTAAATATGCAGTTTAGTATTCAAATAACTTCCGTGAGCCTTAACTCGAATTAAATTCTTGGGTAGCATACGATATTATATGTGTGTTACAACCAATTGACCTTCTATAACTATTTTTCACAAACTATTATTATATGAAATCTATTTATGTCCGAAATAAAATGTATATCTCGAATTATTTGGGAATAGCCTCTTAATAACTCTTTATTCTGGATGAATTTTGCCGAATTTTGCTTAACTGCTAAACCGTAAGAGACAGAAAAAGCTCACAACACAAAAAATGTACATCACGACAAAACACACAATTTATGTCCTCTACGTTTTTGTTGTGGAGGTAACCGTTTCCGAGATATTCCTTGTTATTGGTTTCAATTGTGAATTACTTAAATTTTTCTCAGACAGGGATTGTCCGTTTTTCTTTTGTTCTACCACTGGCCAAGCAAAGAAGTGATTTGCAATGACAATTGTATAACGATAGCTTTTTAAACATTTGACAATCACTTTAGCATAGCGCCTTCCCTTATTCCCTGCAACTTATAAGGAACTAAGTAATAAGAACATTCTGCTAATATTTATCTCGATTAGCATTGTGTACAAAGAAGAAGAATTTTTTGTAGTAGGTTTGTAGAGCAGCTAGAGAAAGTCATGTGAGTGTAACACATCAGAATTTATTTTTTTTTCTGAGTTGTTAGACTTTGCCTTTCTTTCAGTTATGCAATCCAATGTAAAGATATCATCAGAAGCCATTCTCAAAAAAAAAAAACTAAAAAAAAACAAAACAAGCTAAACAATTCGTTTGTCATGAAAATATCTGACAAATGCGGTGTCCTAATCAAAATAATTGAAGGATTAATTGATATTGAGAAAATCAACTTTTTTCAATTTACAGGGCGATTGCAGGAACTTTCTTATAAATTTTCGTGTCGTATCCTTGGAAGATTCTCCTCATTTGGGTCTTTCGTTTGGAGGTATCACTATATTTTCATGGAATTTGGAAGTTAAATTTTTGGCTGTATGACAGTACTTTCATTAGTTACTATGGGTCGAAGTAAAGAAAATATTAAAATGCATGTGGAACATAGTCCTAATGAATGCGGAAATTTACGGAACCTTCGACTACAATGTGAGAATTCCTCAAACAGCAACATAAACTATAATAGTAATAATAATAATAATAATAATAATAATAATAATTTAAAATTATATCCGTAAAAGTACTTCGGTCCTGGTTAAGTAGAGCTTTTCTTAAGGAAAACAAAATAGTTAAGGAAAAACTATTTAGTTTAAAAGTACAAAAAAGAAACTGATTTAATCAGACGTGGTAAGCGAGAAGTAGAAACCTCAATTAATAAAAATCCGAATAATCTAAATATAAACTGTTGAATGAACATAAAATTATACTCCATAGAAGCATTTTAAGGGCTAACAGAAATAATAAGAAATTAATATTTTGGCATTGAATGTACTTGATTCAACTTTAATTTTTGAACCAAAGTATTAATCTGCTATATTTCAAATTTGTACTACCTGTGATGGGAATTTTATGGTTGGTATGCCATTTTATGGCAGGATTTGGAAGGATAAGAAAGGTTTAAGAGAAGGATTCCTTTTAGAGATTTTCTCAGGGTGTGTGTGAAGAAAAAAATTACTGTATATTTTTTCGGATTACTCAAGCTTATCCATTCTCATACACAGTCAATTATTTATCTCCTCTGACTTCCGTTTCCTCATTTACTAATATTATTCTCCCACACTGAATAAGTTTCTTACAATAAACTTTTGTAAATTTTCCAACTATTTCCTACTCTAATTCGCATGTGAATTCGGACAAATAACCCTTTGTCCACCGCTCACTTTCCTAATAAAAAGAGACACATATCGTAGCACTGAAGTTAAAAATTATTTTACAACATGCAACATGTCTGCTCAGCTACACTAATAATTTTTAAGTAACTTCTCCCCTTCTAAATTTGTGACCGTAACCTCCCTTCGTGCCTAGATAAATTTCTTATGGCTCCTCTTATTTTCTATGGTCTGACACAAATGGATCCGAAGTTAAATATATCTTAATTTCTATTGGTTACAATTTCCTGTCATAGGTTTTTCCAAGTCGGTCTCAGCTACAAAATAAGTTTGGCACATCAGCTATAGCATTAGACTACAGTTAGCTCCCATCAGGTCTAAAGTACCCTTGGTCATTAATGTTTAATGTTTCTCATTTGTCAACTCTGAACACAAAATTTTCACAATTTTATTGTACTTATTTTCTGTTAATAGCCTTCAGACCGACGTTACCAAACAAATCTTGCAGCTAATATTCCAAATCTCGGGATTTTACTTTTAGCAATAATTTCTTTTCATATATAGAATAAATATTCTTTACAAATTTTAACATTATTGCTTATTCATTCTAATGTATTTCCTTTTTAATATCATTAATCACTTATTTATTTAGTTATTCTAATCTCTTCCCGTTCTTTTATATTTATGTGCTTATTGGTGTTATTTAATTTATTATATTGAAATGTTTCTTATTCCTAAGAAATGAGCTATTCTACATTATAGCTTATTTAAGCAAAGCTTGATGCAAAGGAAGGAATGAATACATTAATCCGGATAAACTCCAAATCCGGATTAATTAGGTGTGATTAAGCCATGTGTAGTATTTAAACTTTGTTCTTAACTATGTTGCTCAAAACTATATATATTTAAATGGAAGAATGTACAGTACAAATATTCTCAAAATTAAATTAGAGGTTTGCAAATAATCCTACGCGCTTTGGTGGAGAAAAGCAAGTCTTCAGAGTTGCATCTAGCCTATAAACGGGAATGTCATAACAAAAGAAAAGCGTACGCTACCTCAAACATAATTATGTAACACAACTGGTACCACTCTCAGTTTACGAGTTTGACCCTGAAACACATGAATGCCTGACCTACTTTATGAAATATTTACATTAGGATTAAGTTTTCAACCTCCCATGTGGTCTAGTGGCTAGGATACCTGGCTTTCACCCAGGAGGCCCGGGTTCGATTCCCGGCATGGGAAGTATTCTTTTTTTTTTTTCAACCTACTTTACACACGCATTTATGGAAGATGAACACTAGTCAATATATTTTGCTTCATTCTCTAAAGTTGAATGCGACATCATTTTAACATTAACATAACTCTTAACAAAATAATTAACAGTTTCTGTAATAATATTTGTTAGATACGGACCCCAAGCGTGTTACATAACTATTGTTTTCTTTCTCATTGGTTTTCCGAGTTGGTTAAACAAATTAAGCAATATCTTGTCTGATCCGTATAAAGAAATCAGATCAAGTTAGCAATTAACATAAATTACATACATTACATTTGCAATACATTTAAGTCTAGGGATGTGGCAACAGTATTGCTCAATGTCTTCCTATAGGCCTTGCAATCAGCCAGATGAGAGGCTGCCGAGGAGAGAAGTCAAGTTTGTGTGCTCAGAAATTTCTTAGGTAAATGAAAGCATTCAAGAGAGGCATTGTGTCATCAAGGGAAATTTAAGGGTCCCAAAAGACCTTGCTTGCGTTAACAGGGGTAAAGACCTCAACTCCATAAAGGTGTAGCCCTGGTTCAGGGAGTTTGTACATGGTGGAACAAGCCTGCGGACTTTAACCCCTTAGTACTCGCGTTGGCTGACTATGAACCGAGCGATATTTTTGCCCCTAATATTCTTTGACAGGTGTCATATTAAACCTTGACAGTGGTGTGTAATTGCTGATATTGTTGAAATACTTGAAATTGTTTAGTTCAGGCCATTGTTGGTTCTGTTATTCTCATTTAGTGACCATTATGATTCATCTGACCCGGCGTGTGTGCGTTCCGTTTGATAAAAGAGCCCAGAGCAACAACAAATAATGCGATTTCTATGCTTTCTCGTAGGCAAATATGATTGGAATATATTCTTTTCGCAGTACCTTTGCTTTCCTTAATCTTAAGAGGAACACTGCATTATTGCATTTTACTTTCTGTAGCACATATGTACAATGCACATAGTAGATGATGAAAGATTTGTATTCCACCGAAAATACAGCTCAAAAAAGTCAGTTGAACACCAAACTTAGTATTTAGTTCAGTGTCTTCCAAGGATAGACACGAAGATGCTCTAGAAAATCCCCACCCCACCTATCCTTTACATGGAACATTTTTAGAAAAAAATTATTTTGTCAAAAATGGCTATACCAGTTTAAATTAAAATACGATATGTATAAGATATCTTCATGGCAAACAAAATATGTCTTTTCTGGGAATATCCTCTGAAGACCTCTTCACTCTGGATGACTTTTTTTACAAGTAGTAAATCGTGAGAGATAGATAAAAACTTATTGCACAAAAAATGTAGATTTCATTTAAACACACACTTTGTGGGCTATACCTTTTTTTTTTATAGTTAACCGTCTCCGAAATGTTCCTTGTTATTAGTTTCAATGTTAAACTACTATCGTCTCTTTCGGGAATGCAAGAAAGATCCGAATTTGTATTGTTTCATATAGCAGTAGCTTATAAGAAATTTGACTATCTCTTTAGTCTAGTGGTTCTCTTCTAACGGGTGTTTCAAAAGTGTCTCCGCAGTATACTCGGACGTGGGCAAGTTGGGAATGCAGCTAACGAGGAGTAGCATTATTTATGTTTGAATAGTACAGTGAGAACTGTTTGCTTCAAGTCATTAATGTCTGGTTGTACTTGTCAAGTGGAGGCAAAATGATAACCATTGAAAACATAGATTTTAGTTGAGGGCATATTTCTTAATACCTTTCTAAAGGTAAAATATATACTTCTTGAGCATTTTGCACACTCGGCATGTCTTCATCGTGATTTTGTGTGAGATTTAATTACTAAATTTAAAAGTCTGTGAAAAGCGGTAGCTCTAAACTTTTAACCATGTATCATTCCCGTTCTTATCATAACTTATTTTGTCACGTGCGGAATTACGATCCACATCCGATGCTTCACAGATATTTCCGGTTATATGTAATACTCTCAAAATGTGGTTTTATTCTTTTCATGTGTACATTTTAATTTTATATGTAGTGAAAATAGAAAGTAATATTATCAGGATAATCAATTAAATACATGTAACCAATAAGTAATACAACATCAGCATAGAAAATACAGAAAATGCACAGCAAAAGTATTATTATGATAAGGCATGTACATTGTCATAGTTTTAATAAATATGCCCTTAACATATGTAAATTATTCTTTAGTATATTACTCCAAATTCATAAATTCATTATCTTCTGATTCATTTTGCGTACTTTTTTCACAGTAAGCAACTGTCTTTTTGTGTACTACCCACAAAACTGGCGGCTTGAAGTACATTTTCTAGTGCAACAGAAACACCTTCCAGATTCTGAATTTGGTTGGACTTAGTAACTGACCTTCATGTATTCCTGGCAAACTCGCAATCTTTGCTCTCAGGCTCCGGAGAGGTTTTTGGACAGATAACCTGCCCTTCATTTGATCTAAGCAAAGTCGTTTTGTCAGAATCTACAAATATTCTTTTCTTTGAGTTAGCCAGGAAAACAATATAACTGATATCATCATAAATATTCATTAGTACAAGAGAGAGAGAGAGAGAGAGAGAGAGAGCAAGACGTCACTTGTTCGTCTTCCTTGATAGGAAATATACTCCTTTCACCTCATTCATTGTATAGCAAGTTAATATCTCCGTCCATTTTGACTCTCCAGAAGATACATCTATGACTCCAAAAAAATGCATAGATGAAAGCAGAACCACCACTCAATAACGTCATATTTTGACCAAACCCAAAAAAACTTCATTGTTGACGATTCTTTCCTTCGATGAAAACCGCTGGAATTTCTCTTTTATGTCTTCTGAGTGTGGCAGCCAAGGTCAGTCTCTGAAGATGAAGCATTAACTGAACCAGTTATCGGCTGTGATGTTTCGTTCCGTCCTTTATATAGTTCAACTAACAGTAGAACTATTAGATGGGGTGTGTTGCTCTACTGGAATGGTCCAGTAGGTGTGTGTATAAATATGTATATGTGTGTGTATACCACATACACACACACACACACACACACACACACACACACCTCCATATTGAAGGCGTCACAGAAGGGAAATATCTTTATGCCATCCTCGCTGGTTTCGATTTCATGAAAGCACTAAAGCTTCAGCGACCTCTAAACTGCTCAACTATTTTGTCGATGGTACCATATTCACCGATGGAGTTGTTATTCTTACAGCATGTGTTGAGACATTAAAAACTATGTCTAATTGATGCCACCCTTTTTCTCGTTTTTGCTGCAGACGTCATAAAAAGAAGTGATGTCATGAGGAATCTCATTCTTGTAACTGGGATTACTACTGCTGTACCATTCTTGGCATTAAGATCGTCTAAATTTGCTTAAGATGACTTCAAAATCCCTGCAGGATACTTTGATCCCAAATAGGCCTTTATGAGGGATAATTTGAGGTTTGTTAGCAGGCAACCTTTTTCTTGTTAAAAGTTCAAATACGGAACGAATTTCCGCGCGCCTCTAATGCAAGGTTCACAGGCTGAACTGAACAAAATGTGGGTGTAATACCAAGGAACCCCACTAAATGAACTAAATGTGGAACAGCTAGAAATAGTGTAATGAATGAAACACGTCGGACTTTTAACTAGTATTGAATGATAAACACAAATTTTAATCCCTTGTGATAAACCATGCGTAAGTTTTAAAGTGATTTGCTATAGTTTGAGTGAATAAATAATCGTTTTAGCACCATAAGGACACATAAGAGCTACAGAAGCATAAGCCTTTATATCTACTTGATGTAAACATATGAGCTAATCTAACCAAACATCTTCCTACCAATCTAATTGATAATCAAAATACTTGAATTATATACCAATTCCTATTAAATATTCAAATACTCGTAATAATCCACAACAGATGCCTGATCAGAAAAGGCGGCACAGCACAGTAGCACTGCAAGGTATTTTAAATTAAACCAAAGCTGGAAAACAAGCAAAATGTTCACAAATGCAGTTTCTACCCAATAAAAATCTCAGAAAATGTTGTAGAAACAGTGAAGATGGTTGTAGATGCATAAAACGACTAGATAGGTATACTTTATGGTGTAGTGTAATCCTAAGTGAGGAACGAAAACGTATGCAAATATTTAACTTTAATTTTACTAATTAATAATTCCACAAGCATATACGTTTTGCAATAATCCACGCGCTGATTTATAAGTAGTTACCTCTATTAGAACATGAACTTCTGAATAAGCAATTTAAAATTTTAATTTTACAAAGTATACCAAAATTACAAAAATTAAAAGCTCATATTTAAAAATAATGAATAAAAGGATTTTAAAATGTGTCATGGAGTGTTTAGCGTAATCTATGTAATTTTCTAAACATTTCATCATGTTCTGTTTAATAGAATATAAGTTCTATGCTTAAAGTTTGTATTTAGTTTAGAAATAAATATTTGACATCAATACACATTGAATAAATAAATAAATAAGTTATTTAATTCCTTTAAGAATATTTACATAACAGTTTAAATCATTATACATATACTGAAATTTAATAAGAAGGCGTATGTTTGCTAATTTTCACTACGATCATATTATTATTTATACTAGGGTCGCATTTATGTATGCACCTTTTTACCACGCGAGTACTCCTGGGATGGAGGTAGCCCCTACCTCAAATATTCAATGTACGGTTGGTAGCCCTGCTTGAGAATATACTTATTATACCCTATTTATCCCAAATATTAAGCCGAAATAATCAACAGTTCAAAGACTGAAGCGGAAAAATGGATAAGAAGAAAAGGAGGACGAATCGCTGTGGTAAGATAGAGGGATAACAAATAAAGAAGATAACTGACTTAGTTGTGATAACTGAAACTAAGTTAAAAGTAACAAAGGAACTATGAAATTAAACAATAGTATATCTGATGTGAACTAGCTATTTGTGTAAGTAATACGTGAAAACAAAATTATATTACAGTTTCAATGCTCATTTGAAAGCATTGGCGGCAACATTTTTTGAAGCGGGTATTGCAGAGCTGGTGCACAGGTACGATAAATATCTCAATCTTTTCGGTGATAATGCTGAAAAGTTAACCATAAGTGTAAAAAGTTTTAGTAATAAAATGATTGTTTTCTAGGAACTTATCTTTTATTTATAGCCTATCGGAGGTTGAAAAAATCTGATGTGTACCATTCACATGACTTTCTCTACAACTCTGCAATAAATTATTGTTAAAAAGCTTATGCCTCTATTTACTTCCTGCTACTCGAGAACAAATTAGCAGGAATAGACTTATTACTTGTTTCCTTGTAAGTAGAAGCGAAATAAGGGAGTATCATAGGTTAAAATGATAGACAAAAACTGGTTGCTATGTGACTGAAGTTCCTTTGTTTATATGGACAGGAGTTGACAAATTCCTATATGAGAAAAGTAAGTTTTCCATGTCAGTTTTTCATGTTTGTTTCTCAAAAACAATCAACTCCACGAAAAAATGTATATAACATAAATAGTGTGTTTTAACGTGGTCTATATTTCTTGTGTAGTACGTTTTTATCCAAGTCTTAGTTTTAGCAGTTATGCAAAATTCCGTAAAATTCGTCCAGATGCTATTCCCAGAAAATTCAAGGTACCCATTTTGTTTGTCAGGTAAATATCTTTAATATATGATATTCTCATGAAAATCGTTATAGCCATTTTTCGAAAATCAAAATTTTAGAAAAAAGTTCCATGTAAAGGGTAGTTTTGGGTGAGGGGATTTTTCTCAAAATCTTCGTGTCGCATCCCTGGAAGATACTAAACTTAAATACCAACTTTTTGTATACCTGAGTTATCGTGTTCACAGACACACGGACACACACATACACAAGGACCTTTTTGTGAAAATCCTTTTTTTGCATATAAGGGACCCCAAAACATATATTTCCTGTGAAATCTCGGTATCGAATTTTCGGGTGGAATGCAATACCTTCTCTATACACTATGCACACAGTGCGTGTAGAGAAAGTAAAAAAAACGGCGCTCGTAGTTATGTGCATCTTTTTACTTTTTCTAGCACACATATACAATGCACATAGTATGTAGGGAAGATATTTTATGCAGCCCAAAAATTCAATATCGAGATTCACTGACTAAAAAATCTGATGTGTTCCATTTACATGACTTTCTCTACATCTCTGTAAATTATTATTGTTAATAAGCTTATCTTCTATTTATTTCATGCTAATCGAGAAAAATTAGCAGAAATAGTCTTATTGCTTTATTGTAAGTAGAAGTGAAATAAGCGAGTACCTTAGGTTAAAGTGAAAGCCAAAAGCTAGTTGCTATGTGACTGATGTTCCTTTGATTGTATGGACAGGAGTTGAGAAATTTCTGTATGAGAAAAGTAGGTTTTTCAAAGCTGAAACCAAGGAAAAGTAATATCTCCAAAACGATCAACTCCACGAAAAAAATGTATATAACATAAATTGTGTATTTTAACGTGCTCTACACTTTTTTTGGGTTAAATTTTTGTCCATCTCTTACGGTTTAGTGTTTATGAAAAATTCATCCAGAATAAATTAGTCTTCAGAGGCTATGCCCAGAAAATTCAAAATATACATTTTATTTGTTAGGTAAATAATTTTAATATACGATATTTTAATCAAAATCGTTAGAGCCATTTTTTAGAAAATCAAAATTTTCGAAAAAATTTCCATGTAAAGGGTAGTTTGAGGTGGGGGATTTTTCTCAAAATCTTCGTGTCGCAACCCTGGAAGATACTAAATTTAAATACCAAGTTTGGTATTTTACCGACTTTTCGTTTTTGAGTTATCGTGTTCACAGACACATGGACACACGGACACACGGACACACTGACACACGGACACACGAACACACACACACGGACCTTTTTCTGAAAATACTTTTTTTGGATACAGGGGACCCTAAAACATATATTTCCGGTGAAATCTCGGTATCGAATTTTTTGGTGGAGTGCAATACATTCTCTATACACTATGTATATAGTGAGTATAGAGAAAGTAAAAAAAAGGTGATTTTAGAAAAAGAACAGTGAGTATGTGTGTGTGGTGTGTGTGTGGTGTGTGTGTGTGTGTGTGTGTGTGTCTGAGGACAGGATAATTCAAAAGCGAAAAGTAGGTGAATATCAATATCTCTGTAAGCAATTTTTACAAACAGCTTATTCTTCTATTTACTTCATGCTATAGGAGATAAAATTATCAGAAATGGTCTTATTACTTGTTTGTTGTAAATAAAAGGGAAATAAGGCTGGTTACTCTGTAATTGAAGTTCCTTTTATTATATGGCCAGTAGTTGATAGCTTCCCGTTTGAGGAAAGTATAAGTATTTTCAAGTTGCAACTAATAACAAGGAATATCTCAGAAACGGTCTGCTCAACAAGAAAACCGTATAAGATAGAAATTATGTGCTTTAATAGTTGTTGTGCAAGCTTTTGTCTATCTCTTACGATTTAGTTATGCAACTTTCAGAAAAATTCATTCACAATAAAGAGGTAATTTGAATTTATTCCCAGAAAATTAGCATAAAGTAAATAGAAGTATAATCTTTTTAAGAATAATTTGTTGCAGGGATATAGAGAAAGTCATGTGAATGGTACACATCAGATTTTTATTCAGGGAGTGTCAAAACAAGTATTTGCAGTGAACTCGCCGTATGGAATTTGTACATACACTATGTACATAGTACGGTAGGGAAAGTAAAACAAGAAGAACAAATATGTTAATTTATTCGTGTAGAATCTAGATAAGAAACAATTTGTATTTGGTTCCACTTTAGCCCGTATAGTCATTAGGGAAAACGGTGTTGAATCTAAACAAACATTATAAAGGTCTAAGTTCTGTCTATCGCATTGTTTTTTGTTAGGTCATGTTGACACTTGGGATTATTACTCGTTGACCGTAAACACCATCTAAGTGATATTTGCTTTTACTTTGGCTGTTGTAGAACACTGTCGGAATGGAACATGCACCGTTTTGAAAAGATTCCAAGAGCTCATTTTGGTTCCGGCCTTTTGTTTCATTGTATACCGAATGTTACCGAAATAAGTGCAGATATTTCGTGTGGTGAACCTTGGGCCGGAAATGCGTTGTTATGGGTCTACAGAGTAAAAGCACATGACAGACTGTTGAATACACATTCTATTTATGAACTTAAGAAAATTGCAAGGTATTGCATGTTATTCTTCAGTAATTGTTGGAAATGAACACTGACTGACCTGGACGCACAGCTTTGCGTGTGTAACCTCGAACCGATGAACACTAGGAAGCATTTCTGGATGGTCCTTAATTTTCGCAGCCTGATCATTGGTACAAGCTCGGCTTCTGTGTTCACTGGAGTCTCTTATCTACGAGACCATTGCCAACAATTACTGAAGAATAATATGTAATACCTTCCACTTTTCTTAGAATTCATAGATAAACAAGAATGTATGTTCAAAAACTTGCCATGGATTTTTACTTTGTAGACCCACAACAATGCATTTCCGACCCAAGGTTCAATGCATAAAAATATGTTCCCTACCACCACACGAATAATCTGCACTCATTTTGGTAACTCCACATATTGGAGTAAGTATACCTGTTCTCACATTCTTGTGCTTCATTAATGACATCATTTAGCGCTATCAGTTCCATACCAAGCTGTTAATTCTTCGTTTAACAAGTGAGATTCGCATTGTTAGTCCCGAACTCGATTCCCGTCAAAATCTATTCTGACTTTGGTTTTTTCATGGTTTTAACGGTTGGCGATTACTGAGGTGGATTTTGATCTTCCACGATTTAAATATTTCTCTTCAGATTAGTGGTGGGAGGCGGTGGCGAACAGATAGCGCAATTGCTTGCTCTACAGAAAGAATATTTTCCTCGCATACTCGTCAGAAGGCTATTTGATTGCATGGTTCACTTATCGCCTTCTATGTGCAGCTCCAGTGGCGGGTAGGGTCTGCGATCTAGAAAATGTTAGAGACTTGAACATGATTCTGTGGCTTATTTACCTGGTCCTTTACCCTCCTTTGGTTTCTTTACTTCATCCCTGCTTCTAGAAATATTAACCTCAATAGGTAGGTATCTCTAGTCTCAGCGCGCGAATTACCCCAGCCATTGTATACCCCATTAGTTAAATATCATGTTTAATAAAAGGAAATTGATCTCTTAATTTTTGTTTAATATTTCTCTTCACTTTTTTTCCATAGCTTTCTCGGCTTTATTTGTATTTGGAATATCATGTAAGATCAGTGACCGATGCAGTAAGTATAATTACTCTAATAATTTCACACCAATAAAGATCATCCCATCCCTTCACATCCCGTCATATCCAACCTTCAGAACATAACAATGCCACAGCGCCAACATCAGAATGCACAAACTGCATGCATCCGTACGGCAACTGCCAACACTGCCACACACCACGAACCCTATGACATCAACACACACACACACACACACACACACACACACACACACTCACACACAACCACACACTTATTGGTAAGATGAGAAGGGAACAGCATGAAAGGGAAATGATGGAAAGGAATTCGTGGGAAATAAGCGCACCAACATTCGCGTAAGCGACTTGCGGAACAATGAGAAGCTTTAAGTTAGAGTGCGGGGTCAACCGGGATCGAACCCGTGGCCTGCCGAATGCGAGTCGCACACGTTACCGAAGTGCCTCTCGCTCCATTATATTGATCTACTATTAAAGTTGGCATTAAAGCTGGCCATATGCAGACCCTTAGGTTCATTGTCAGGGGAAAGTAAAATATGTGTTACAAACAAAGAGTTCCTCCACGCATCACGTATTCACATATGAACTTTGTTCATTAAATTAATCACATATAACAGCAATTTTACTCTTCACGTTCTGCTTTTCATTACACATTTTTTCCTAGAAATTTCTTAATATTAAGTACGCACCAACCGCTATCGGGTCGGCTGATAGGTCCCGGGCCTCACACAGATATGGCATCACTAGACCAGTTAGACGGTATCATCGTATAGTTTAACTCTAGACTAGCTTGTATCCATAGTAACAGGTCAATAGCTTGTTTAGTTTTCGAATGACGGCATTTTAAACAAGACAACTTAACGAAAATGGAGGATTTGAAAAAACGAGCCGGGATTAAATACTTCTATTTGAAAGACTTAACGCCTAAAGAAATCAAGCAAGAAATGGACGTTACATTTAAAAGACTCTGCTCCATCATATTCAATGATTAAAAGGTTGGTTACAGAGCTTAAAATGAGACTACGGGCACTGGTTGTGAGCCTCGCTCTGGACGCCCTGATATCATTCGTCGTTTAGTATTGGAAGACCGCAGATTAAAGTTGTCTGAGATAGCAGAGGCTGTAAACATATCAAAAGAACGTGCAGGTTGTATTTTAAGTAATGTTTTGGGCTTTCGTAACCTCTGTGCAAAGTGGGTACCACGTTTTTGACACTTGATCAAAAGTTGCAAAAGAAAAACTGTTTCTGTTAAAAATGTGGACAGTAACAAGGCTATGGCGTGTGTTTTCCGGAATACACAGGGAGTTATTTTTATTGATTACTTAGAAAAGGGTAAAAGTATCGCTGGTGACTTCTGAGTAAGGTTACTGCAACGTTGTATTGATGAGGAGAAAAAAAAAAAAAAAAAAAAAAAAAAAGACCTCATTTGGCAAAACAAAACAAAAAAAAAAAAAAATCTTGTTTGACCACAATGCCCATCATTCAGTCATTGCAAAGGGGGAAAATGTGCGACTTAAAGTTCGAATTGCTTGAACATCCACCCTATTCGCCAGATCTATCACCCAGTGACTATCACCTGTTCCCAAACCTCAAACAATTTCTTGAAGGACGAAGATTTCAAAGCAACGAGGATGCCATTGATGCGGTAAACAACAATTTTGAGGACCTTGATAAATCGCACTACAGAGGTGGTTTAATTAAGTTAGAAAACCGATAATGTATTACTCTTTCTGGAGATTATGTTGAGAAATAAAGAAAAAAAAATGTTTAAACTCTGTTTTCATTGAGAGGCCCCAGACTTGTCAGCCGACCCTCGTATGTGTTTTGGATATAACATCACGGAAGGAAATCCCAGAGAGGCCATAAAGATAAAAGGTCTGCAAGGTTTACCTACTGTCAAAACTTCGCGTGCTCTTATAATTATATGTCTATGTGCATGTGCATTTTGACTTTCTCTATATGTAATATGTACATAGAGGGGGTATTGTAATGCACACAAAATCTGACCGGAAATACATGTTTTGGATACTCCTGAATCCCAAAAAAAAAAACATTTTCGGAATAAAAGAAGTCCGTGTGTGACAGCATAGCTCAAAAACGAAAAATTCGTTAAATACCAAACTTGGTATTTAAATTCAGTACCATCCAAGGATGCAACACGAAGATTTTCAAGAGAAAAAACCCACTGCCACCTTCCCTTTACATAGAAAAACTTTCGAAAATTTTGATTTTCTCAAAAATGGCTGTAGCAATTTCGATTAAAATACCGTATATTTACCTAACAAATAAAATGTTTATCTGGAATTTTCTGGGAATAGCCTGACTACTTTATTCCGGACTTTTGCATAACTGGCAAACTCTAAGAGATAGACAGTAAATATAGAGCTCGTTAAAACACACAATTTAGTTTACATACATTTTTTTTGTGGAGTGGATCGTTTTTGAGATATTCATTGTTATTGGTTTCAGTTTAAAAAAACATACTTGCTTTTCTCATACTGGGATTTGTCAACTCCTGTACATATAAAAAAAGAAACTTCAGTCACATAACAACCAACTTTTGACTAATACTTTAGTCTATGCTACTCGTTGCTGGGGTCTCCTGGTCAGCAGCTGCCTCCGAGATCTATCGGATAAGCTCTCCTCCGCAGTGCCACCGGGGTTAGGGAGCTTGTGACAGTGCGCCGGGCGATGTTGGATGTATTATATCTGGAAACGTCAGGGACCCCGTCCATGCGCCCCCCTAAACCGGGGTTTTCTCATCATCCCAGAGTCACACAGATGCCAAGATGTGCCAATGGTCTACACGCGGTGCTTCACCTCTGTGAGGGGTTTCTATTCGTTTAGTATCCTAATCCTTACTGGACATTATTAAAATTAATATATTTCATAGTAACCATAGAAACGCAAAATTTAAAGGGAATAAGCCGGAAAAGATCTTAATTTAAAATGACAATAAACACATTTTCACTTTCTCTGCGGTAGAGTAGTAAGTGTTCTGGCATCTCCACTAAAGATCTTCAGTTCGATTCCCAGGTTTGACAAGTAATTTGTCTTTAATCAGAATCATTCCCTGTCCTCCAGAGGGTGTGGAACTATGCATGTGAGATTGAATGTATGCGCGTAAAATAGTATAGTACTGATATGCTCCATTTACATGACTTTCTCTTCATCTCTGTTACAAATTATTGTTAAAAAGATAATCCTTATGTTCATTACATGATAAATGTAGCAGAAATGATTTTATTTACTTCCTTGTAAGTAGAAGAGAAATAAGGTACTACCATAGGCTAAAGCGATAGTCAAATCTGATTGGCATTCGTTTCTTTGCATTCAGGAGTTGAAAAAATCCCGTATTAGAAACGTTTTAAGTATTTTAAAACTGAAACAAATAACATGGCATATCTTAAGCATATATTTTTCGAACGCTGTATGTACGGAAGCACAGAAATTTATGTGTCTTCTCCCTAAGAGGAGCATCGTTATTTACGTCTATTGTCTTTTTATCGTCGTTATGACGGTAAAAATTCCAATGTATTCACATGAGTTTCTCTATATCTGTGCAAAAAATATTATTAAAAAGCTTATGCTTCTATTTACTTCATGGTAACCGAGAAAAAATTATCAGAATTAGTGTTATTACTTGCTTCCTTGTAAGTAGAAGGGAAATAAGGGAGTACCATAAGTTAAAGTGATAGTCAAAAGCTGGTTGCTGTGTGAATGAATTCCTTTGTTTGTATGGACAGGAGTTGACCAATTCTGTATGAGAAAAGTAAAAGATGTTTAAAGGTGAAATCAAAAACAAGGAATATCTCAAAAACGACATATTCCACGAAACAAGCATAAATTGTGGGTTTTAAGGTGCTCTACATTTTCTGTGTGGGAAATTTTTGTCCATCTCTTACGGTTTAGCAGTTATACAAATTTCGTAAATGTCATCAAGAATAAAAGTCTTTAGAGTCTATTCCCAGAAAATCCAAGATTGTATTATATTATTTGTCTGGTAAATATGTTTAATATACGACATTTTAATCAAAATTGTTAGAGCTATTTTTAAGAAAATCAAAATTTTCGAAAAAACTTTCATGTAAAGGGTAGTTTGGGTGGGGGATTTTTCTCAAAATCTTGGTGTCGCATCCCTGGAAGATACTAAACTTAAATACCACTATTCGTTTTTGAGTTATCGTGTTCACAGACACACGGACACACACAAACACACACGGATCTTTTTCTGAAAATGTGTTTTTTTTTTTTTTTTTGTTATAGGGGACCCTAAAATATATATTTCCGATGAAATCTTGGTATCGAATTTTTGGTAGGAGTGCAATACCTCCTCTATACCTTATGTAAATAGTACGTGTAGAGAAAGTAAAACGAGTTTGAATGTTATATTAACACAAATTAAACACATGACGCATTATAAACCTCTTCATGTGTGGGTGTGGGTGTTTGTGTGTGTGAACATATTTTATTTTAAAATGTTGGTATAATGATGCGTTGTGTAGAACAAATTTCTTTGTAGCATTTCTTTATCATTATTATTATTTTGGTGTCACAGATCTAAATGTTGCAAAGATCCGTTTTGCAAACTAACGTTCACACATTTCTAAGCTGTTTATTTCATAATCAATATTTGTTACAATTTGCTGCTTAATCAGTCATCCTTTTTATTTTACTAGTATGTGTTTTAACTGCCATTATATAAGTTGCATATTGTATTATAGAACCATTGCGTCTGTTCAACTTAGAATTATATCCTGCTAGTGATAGCGTCACATGACATTTGTTGCTAACGTATATTTTCTTCCTTTTTATACCAAAACAATGAATTACAACTATTTCTCATGTGTTTTCGGACAATGATTAATGAATAACATTAATTTAGATGAATCAGCTAAATACCGTTTCAGCAACTATCAGATTCAAGAGGAACACTACTGGACAACTACATGAGGTTACAGATGCCTTCCCATATGTTGCACGACTTCTGAAAGATAACAGGTACAACTCCACGAGGAGTCAAAGTTCAGCTGCCTCATACAGATACGCTATTGGACAGACGCTAAATGGTGTCGCTGATTAACATTCGGTATTTCTGAAATAGTGGCTGAGTTGGGATGGCTTTGCTCTCAGACGTAACGACACGTGTGCAGAAATTAAACCAGAAAATGCAAGTTATAAGTTTTGTGCAAAAACCTCGTTAAAGTATTCTTAGAAAATCGATCCGTGATAATGTGTTTTTGTCCACATTTACTAGTATGGTAGGCGATGACATTGATCATCGTTGGATGGTACATGGAATGAAGATGGAGCAACGGTGGAATGCGAAGATGAGGGAAACCGAAAAAATCAGAGAAAACCCGCTTTGTCCATTACAAATCACACCTGCGGTTCGATGGGATCGTACCCGGACCGCTCGGGTGAAACGCGAGTGTTTAGATCTTGCCCAGTGAGTGGATGAGTGTGTCGGTAGAGTGAGGCTGAAAAAGAAGAAAAACAGTTATCACTAATTGACCATACTAGTTGGCTAACCTATGAAGCCCGGGAGTTACTTACGCCATTGTAAGTCACCACTGAGGTATGCCACATCAAAGTAATTTGAGATCACCCTGTGGTTTACGGGAAACATGCAAGAAACTGGTTACAATTATTTTGCTTCTTACTTAATTTCAACTAAATAAGGATAATGATTTATTTATATTAGTATTAGTTGAAGAATTTAATGATGTGCCGGCATATTGCTTTGGTTGCTCAGTGGTTAGAGACCGGGAAATCCGTGGTTTAAATCCCTACTATGGCATTGAATTTTTCATTCTGATTCTGACACTACCTATCCATCTCATATGGTGGTTTGCCAAATCTATTATTACAAACATTTAAGTGTGCGTCGATGATTTTTCTTTTATGCACTATGACTGGGCAAAAAAAAAAAAAAAAAAAAAAAAATGTTCAACAGTTTGCTGCTGAGAATATGTATACTGATTTGCGTTTGTATTTGTATTCTGCGTATTTAAAAAGTAAAACTTAACTTACCGTATCATGTTACAAAAATTGAGTTAAAATTAAATATGATGTGATATTTTTACACTGCTGGCAACATTCATTTGTTGGAAAGAAGATTATTCTTGTGGTGGTTCCTTTAGAGCTGGAGATTCACTGTTCCTTCCAATGTGTTTCGATGTATTCCTTAAGTTTATTTCTAGTGTAACATAGGGGGCATTTGTAACTAAAATTTAAATTAGAGGTTTGCAAATTCATCAGCTCTTTCGTTTCATACTCTGCACCTTTGAGACCGTTAGTCGGCCTCGCCACTATGATTATTGTTATTTCTATCAATTGTTAATTAGCTAATGTATTTAAGAGTGCTAATAATCTGTTATTTCATATATTTAGAAGAGTGAAGCTAGCTTCTAGTCAGTACAGCTCCGAGTTGTTCACCCAAACTTGGCTATTGGAAATGGGAAGGTCTTTGTGAGAAATTTGTGAGAAATTTCTCTTTTGTTAATCACGTACATGGTGCATGTGCGTGCAATAGAGAAATAAGTGATGGTGAAGACCCAAATTGTAGTGAAATGAGTCTTTTTCCATTGTGTGATTTGGTGACGTGGGTGCTATGATGCATTCTGGGTAGAAAATGATGCATTATGGGCCACATCAACGCCAAGTTCGCAGTCTTTCTGACCAAGCGGAAAGATGCAGCCATAACAGTAAATCTACTATATAAGTAGGAGATTGTAGGATCTCAGGGCAGTCACAGTCACTCAGTTACGTACATCAAGACACCCGCAGTTATACACCATCAAAGCATTCAAATACACTCAGTCGCTATGTACGCGTAACAGTTAAGTTCAAGGCACATACTTGTTATAAGATGGTTAATACGGTTTGAGAGTAATAAGTGAACAAGTAATAAATTTATTAAGTGAAGTTAATGTACGTCGTTAAAGATGGAAAGCTCCTAGAAATAATTGCAGTTAGATTGTAAAGCAAAATGCTTGTTGACATGTCTTCTAGTCAGGAATAAACGAATAGGTAAAATAAAAGTGTGTGTTAACTATTTCGTAAGGTCACTCCCAAACTATCCTCATTGCTTCCACCCGAGTGAGTCAAATCTACATGCAGACTGAGCTGAGCCAGAGGCAAACCACCGGTAGTGAATCTTCTGAACAACATAGTGCAGATCTACTCTTTTGGTAGCGAAGTGAGTCTAGAGGCACCCGTTAACGCAAGAGCAACACCATCGGGCTCGTTCAACGGGGTGTTAAAAACGCCGCATACTGGGCATATAACGTGGTGCGTTTTGTCCGCTTGATACTTGGCAACCATCACGTGGGACAATGAACTCGCCGCACCTTGTGCCTATAGTAAATAAATATGTTTCTCATATGATATCTTAACTTTAGTTTATACTGTATAGGTATTTAGATTGTATTTATTGCTTTTTAATAGTAAGTGTAGTTTGTGAATAATTGAAAATGCAACAGTCAGAATTTTGACTTCTTCCTTAATAACAAAGAGCTATTTAACTATTCCTTAATAGTTTGGATAATAGTCAGCAGGAAACCTAATGTGAATACAACGCAGAAGAGTTTTTGATATTTTAACATGAATATGAAATACTGTATGAAATATAACATTTTGGATTCAACCTAAACTCCACAGTTTGATGCTTCATGGATTCTTAGTACTGGAATGCACTGCATATGTTTTCATACACTCACGATAAACATTGTTTATACATTTGTAAATGAACACCCCGTGCGATGTAAGCAGTGCCAATATATAAAAAGGCTATTTTATTGAATTTTTGTCAATCACGTGAATTGGAACTCCCAGGTTCACGTGAAGCGAAATAACTGAAGTAAATACTTCAATAAGCTAGTTCCTTTCATACCAAAACATTTGTCTCAGAGGAAGTCTTATCAGAATATCAAATATCCTGAACAGTTCATACAAACATTCTTAACAATAACTGTGCTTGACTTACAAACAGCTCTTTTGATACAAATGTGTGAGCTACAATACTATACATTTCCAAGTACTCATTCTTAATAATGGTTATTAGGAGCTAGTTGGCAATGGATTCTTCCAATTAGAGCACAGAGACAAATAACGACTGAATGTTTAACATAGTCTATAAATGCAATTACTTACACATAATTACTATACTGTTACTGATTTTATCAATGATCAGTTGAGGTAAGAGTGATTACTTGTCGAAATGAACTCCCAATTCATCTCGGTCCAAAATGACAATAGGGGGCTTTTCCCATCCTAACATGTACACTGGATTCTATTTCAAATAAAAATAATACTTTAAATGGCATTTCAAACAAGTCACTTAGCACCCCGAGGCATTAATGATCATTAAGTATAGCTTGTATAAAATATAATAAAAAGTCTGAATAATTCGATACTAGCTTGAGGACCCAACCGTCAAAGCATGCACTTCTAGATAAAAGTACGTCGTTTCTGTGTATGTGTATTTGTCAGTGTGTCTGCACATCATATCTCAAAAACGAACAGACCGTTAAATACCAAACTTGGTATTTAAGTGTGCTCCACGGATTCGACATGAAGATTTTCAAGAAAATCCTCACACCCTAAATTAAGCATTTTTGAAAAATTTGACTTTCTCAAAAATGGCTCTAATGATTTTGATTGAAATGTTGTATATAAAGGATCTTTATTTGACAAACAAAATGTATATCTTGAAGTCTCGGGGAATAATCCCTAAGATCTCTACATTATGAATGAATTTTGCATAACTGGTAAACCATAATTGGTACTCAAATAATGAATATCTGTTTAAAACACAACATTTGGGTCGTTTACATTTTTTTAAAGCTGACCGTTTCCTTTTGTTATTGGTTTGAGTTTTAAATTGCGTAACTTTTCTCAAACGGAAGGTCACTTTTCGTGTTAACTCTGTTTGTTTTTACTCCTGCACGTGCAAAGCGAGCCGAACTTCAATCGTTTACATATCTACCATCTTTTAACAGTTTTCAAGCAGTGTATTCCCTTATTTCCCTTCCCCTTAGAAGGAAGCAAATAATAAGAAAATCTATGCTTATGTTTATATCGACTAATAAGACACAAATAAAACAATGAACTATAAAAGAATGGTATATTTGCAGAACAGACAGAGAAAGTTATGTAAATGGGACACATCAGATTTCTTTTACAGCTCTTTGTTTACAGCTATAACGAACACCAAAGGCGTAAGAAATAACATCTCCAAATACTACCCATGTTAACACGTGGCTTACTCCACTTTTCACTAAACCCTTCACCTCTTTTCTTTGCGCGAAGCGGTGTAATGATTCACGCGTGAAATAGGCACTTGATCCTAGAGATTCGAAAATAGGACTCGCCTTCTCTCGTCCAGTCGTACGTAGCTATCGAAAACAGAATTTTTCTCCAGCTCGCCTGCTAACTTGAACACAGGACTTCTCTTCTCTAGCTCTACGTTTACAGAGAACTCGCTGAGTAACTGTGCCACCTCCATCGCAACCTCACTTGCAGGCAGCTTACAATATGTAGCTGAAAAACCTGCTGGAAAGCTTTTGATAGGGTGAAGAAACATCCAGAAATATCTCCTTATCTCTGTTTGGTGCTTTTGGAGTTTACGTTGGCTTTCTTCTGCTTTCCTGGCGACTAGCGCTGAAGGATAAGTTACACCACTACTGTACTTACATCACAATATTAACAACTTAGATACACTAGATAATGAAAAGCTGCTCTTCTGAGTGAGAAATTTCTATTTACTTTTTTTGGTGCAACTATTACTAGTGGACGTAATGTTTCCTATTACTGCATTTGTATAGATAAATATAAAATAACAATTCAAACCTATGGAAGAAGAGTCTACTATACTTATGTAATTTCTGTTATATAACCTCAGACGTGTTTGATTTCTATACATATGTAAGTAGTATGAGTAATGATTGACAAGATAATAATTCTAGTATGTATTTAGATGTAAAACACAATATAACACTTATAAGATATGTCTAAAATTAAAATCCCATATGTTTAGTATAAAGTCAGGAATATTATTGTGTATAGATAGGGATACAAGCTTTAATCTTTAACTTTTATTTCTTAAAACAAAAGTCAGAGAAATGCAAAAACAATTAAAACTTCAGAAGACAATTATTAAAAGGAATACAGACACACACAATATCTAGTATCTTTGCATATTACTTTAGGCACATTGCACAAATTTCAATTTTGTGTTGTTATGGGTACAAAATTTCCGCACGCATAGAATAAATTGTATCCACTTTCTTGGCAGAGCTGAAGAGTACCTTGGTTAATAAAAAACAAAAGAAATAAAGAAAGACAGATAGACAGCAAGAAAGAACGAAAGACAGGAGAATGAGTTTTGTTTATCAAACGTTCTTGAATTTATGTTAAGTTTCACCATCAATCTTCTGGTAAAGTTACTCGGATGTTTTCACTAAACGACTTTCCAGTCTAAAAGTCATATTGAAGCATATGTATATTTAATCCTACAGCAACACAGAGCACACAAACATCTATCTGAAAACCCAGTCATTAATGCATACGGGGTGACAGCGACCTGTGACTTCGCCTAGGTCAGAGGAAAATAGAGAAGCTATTAACTGAAGTTATTAACAGTGGTGATGTTTAGGTCGCATTAGAAAAGTACAGTGAACAGAGTTTAAAGGCGTATAAATATATTAAATATATATTCAAAGGCATGAACATGGGTGTTCCGTGTGCAACCGTATGTGTTCTATGATTAATTCTAAATTTAATCAATAGTTGCAAAATTTATAGATCTTCTAAGTAATTATTTCGATCCCCTCATGTCAGATTTTGGCTTTAAAATAGTATGAATGATGGGTCAATTAGAAAGATATCGAAATAAGCCTCGTAAGAAGCGGATAGAGACCGGATAATAACACCTATTCCTTGAAAAAAGAATAGCTTTAGCCATCTCATCTGAAACAAATAATCTAAATCGCAATTCTGGCCTACAATTAAGTAATAAGCCTCGTAAGAAGCGGATAGAGACCGGATAATAACACCTATTCCTTGAAAAAAAGAATAGCTTTAGCCATCTCATCTGAAACAAATAATCTAAATCGCAATTCTGGCCTACAATTAAGTTCAGCATGGACACCGATGATAAAGAGCCTTAACACCTAATCCTGTACCTGCAGTCTTCCAAGACTTATTTTCTAGCAGGTGCGTGCTCAAACACAAAATATTAGCCGAATAACTGCTATAAATAGTTTCCTTCGAAGTCCGTGCCCATATCTCAGTCATCTTGCCGCAACCTCACCGTCAGGGCTAAGATGGCCAAGAAGAGACTGCGCAGACACGCCGCTGCTAAGGCAGCTCCCGTCGCCTCTTCCTCGGCAGCCGCCGAGGAGGCAGATTCTCCGTTACCACCGGTCCCGGCAAGCCCTGCTTCGCCGCCGGCCGCCACCACACCCTCGCCGCAACTGCTGCCGCAGTTGCCGCCATCACCACCAACGCCGCTGCCCAGCTCCACGTCGCCGCCGCCCCGGTTCAGTGCCGTGGTACGGGGGGTCCCTAGGGACCTTTCCACCCGGCACCTCCTCGCTGCAGCGAAATCCAAGTGGCCTTCTTGTTTGAGGGCCACAAGGATAATTTGCAACCGGGGACCTACACCACTTGTGAGGCTGGAACTTCAGGATCGTTCGGACCTCGACGCTGCCTTGGCGTCAGGGTTGCCCTTGTTAGGGCAACTCCTGGTCGTCGAGGCTAGCAAGATGGAACGTAACCGGCCCTGCCGTCGCTGTTGTGCCTTCGGGCATAACGCTGACTCCTGCTCCGCGACGCCGCGGTGCCACTATTGTGGCTCCGCCAACACCACCGCAGAGTGCACTGAGCACAATCTTCGCCGTCGCCGCCGGTTCTGTGCCACCTGCCGTGGCACAGGACATTACACAGGGCAAGCGCAGTGCCCTCTCTACCCAAGGAGCAGCACTTCCTCACCACCTCCTGCGCGCCGCACCACTCCACCGCAGACATCAACCACCGAGGCCTCACCACCTGCACTCTCAACAGACGCAGCGACGCGAGAAGCCATTCAGGACCTCCACGCGGAGATCCTGAACGTCGGCGCTCGAATAGCTGCTCTGGAAGAGACATGCAGCCTCCTCACACAGAAGCTGCAGGAACTGCAAGCTTCTAACGCCGCAGCAGCCACCAGCCAGCAGACTTCAGCCGCCGACCTGTCCACCAGGATCGACGCCCTACAAGCTGCCAACATCGCCGCCATCTCCACTCTACAGGCCTCCACCGCTGAGCTGTCCAACCGGATAGCCAGCGCCCAAAAGTATCAACAGCAGGTAGCTGAAGGAACATTCCCTCAGCAGCCTAAGACTCCGCAGCAATTGCTCAGAGAATTCCAAACAGAGCAAGGGTACACCCGGAAGAGTCATCTTAAACTTGGCAGACATCACCAATAACTACCCATCACTTACACGACCAGTGCCCGCGGCTGGGGTCTCTTGAGGCTTCGGTCGTGGGTGTCTGAGAGCTGCAGCACCAACTTCACCATCAATATCCAGTGCCGTCATCATCACCACAGGGAGAGAGTGGCAACTCTCCCTACACTTCCAATCCCATGTTCACCAACAACTCCCAACCACCCATAATTTCCTCAACTCACCTATAATTCGCTACAGGGGCCGGCTGGGCCTCGGTCAAGCCGGTCTACTAGCACAACCCTCACCCCTGGCGGCCGCACAGCGGGCCAGTTCACCTTTACCTTTTACTGCGCGGGTGCAACAGCGGTACCGCAGTATCCTTACCTTCCAATACCGGTGGAGGGGTTTTTTAGTCGGTAGGCCCATCCTGGGAGACCCCGACACTCCGGGCATGCCAGCCCGGGTTAGTCCTTAAGGTGGATTTTTCCCCTCCACTTGAAACTAAAAAAAAAAAAAAAAAAAACACCGTCAGCTGAACCGGGTGAGTCGCCGCCGCCATCACCTAGGAATGGCAGCGCGTTTTGGACGGTTTCTCCGGCTTTAGCTCCCGCTCTTGCCGGGCAACCGCCAACGCAATCGCCGGTCGCCGCTGCCGCAAGCTCCCGGCAACTGCTGCCGCAGTTGCCGGCCTCAGCGCCGCCTTCACTTCTGTCCAAGCAGAAACGCGGAAACCAAACCGCCTCATACACCGCCGAAGCCACAGCCGAGTGCCAACCGGCCTTCTCGGCTGAGAGCAGTGCCACTCTACCGCCTCCAGTCGCCGCAGCCACAGCCGAGCACCAACCGGCCCTCTCGGCTGAGAGCAGTGCCACCCTTCCGCCTCCAGCCGCCGCAGAATGCCGGCAGTTGCAGCCGCACCTGCCGGCCAGCAAATCATCCACCGCCGCAGTGACCGAGCCATGTACAACGCAGCCGCCGCAGCCCAACCAACCTGTGCGAAGCACAGCGCGGTGATCCGGGGAGTTCCGCTGGACCTCCCCCACCGCTTCTTCACCGCAGCAGCTCGCCACCAGTGGCCCTCAGTGATACGGGCTTCCCGTATCACTAGTTCGAGGGGTCCAACACCATTGGTGCGCCTCGAATTCTCCGACGCAACCGACTACACTGCAGCCTTGACTGACGGTCTGCTCATCTGTGGGCGCCGTCACACAGTTGAGGCCAGCAGAGGTAGTCGCCAGCTTCCATGTCGCCGCTGCTGCGCATTCGGCCACACCGCCGACACCTGCGCTGAGCCCCCACGGTGCCACTACTGTGGGGCGCCCAGATTGACAGCTGAATGCGCAGCTCATGATCTCAGATTTCGACGCCGGTACTGCGCCACCTGTGATGGCCCTGGTCATTTCACAGGACAGGCGCAGTGCCCCTATTACCCACGCAGCCGCCGCCACCTGACACCAGCCTCCGCCGCCACACCCTTAGACCAAAGGAAGAGGACCTCAACAACCACCACCTCGACGCAAGGCCCACTCAACCCTAGCAGACGCCGACACCTGACACCAGCCTCTGCCGCCACACCCACAGACAAATAGGCGAGGACTCCAACAACCACCACCTCGACGCAGACGGAAGACTCCATCACCCATCACCTGCCTGCCGCCACTAACACTCCACAGGCAGCAGCGCCATCCGACAGCGCCGTTAAAGACGCCGTGCAGGACCTGCATTCAGAGGTCCTGCTCATTAGCGGCCGATTGAACACGCTGGAAGAAGCCCTGACTACCATGACCGCAGCCATCTCAAACACCCACACCACTTCTACAGCCAACCGCCAAGACACCGATGCCATAGCCCAGAAAAAGGTCACGTCTGAGTTCCTCTTGGAGCTGGACGTCCTCTACACCCTGCTACAGGAAATCCACGACGTCAACGCCAGGATCTTGGAGGCCAACCAGGACCTCTATGTTGAAACTGCAAAATTGCCAACACGCCTTACACTTCTGGAAGACCTGCTCAAAGGAAACCGAAACGACATTAAAAAGTGCTATACTGCAGTTCTTGACAGCCAAGAACTGACAGTCAACAATGTAGCCCAGCAAATTACAAACAGCCACCACCAGATTCTTCAGGACCTTACCACCAAAACTTCATGCCCCCTCACACACACCCGTTCCACCAGACATCAGTACTAAAGAACACCCAAGACTCCCTAGCGCTGTACTCAGGGCCCTCGGGTCATGTTTACAGACTAGATAAGCCATTCCTTGTTGCAGCCCCATGTGCTGCAGCAACATCAACTTTACCAATAATCACGGAGGTGCTATCGCGGAACTCCATCATTCCCCATTCACTGTTCCTTTCCTATCTCACCCGATTTTTCCTTCTTCTAATCCTCACCCAATGGCGAGATAAGCCATTCTTTTAACCTTCCAACTCTCTCTCTGTCTCCCCTTTCCAAAAAAAAAAAAAAAAAAAAAAAAAAAAAAAAAAAGCCATAATATCTCGCGAACCAATCAGATGTTAGCTTCATCCCAGCTCTTATAAATACCAGTCTCCGCAAGCTCAAACCATCAGTTCACCCTGAAGACGAGGAAGATGCACTTCTTCGAAACGTTGGTGTCAAGCCAAGTTTTTACCTGGCTAGAAGCCCGAGAAGATTTTGAATTAACTTTATCTTAGATGCATTTCAACTGTATAACATGAAAATTACTCCTTAGAGAAGGTTGATCTTGAGAAAAATGCTCTGTGATTATTTATTATATCAGCTTATAGAATATCATCGCTACTGCTATAACAACAGCAATAACATTTATTAGGATAGCGATAATAGAAACAATAATAACAATAATAATTACAATAGCAGTAATGACAAAATAACACTGTGACAGTGCCATCTTCTGCAGTGGTTCTCACATTAGTCATCCAGTTGGAGTCTTTGGAATCTGTGACAATGCAGGAAGTGTGACGCTCTTGTATCAAGAGACTTTGGAATGCGAGATGCCTCGATTCTTCTAGCAGCGTCCAGTAGCTTCGCCAAGGTTCCAGAAAGTTCTGTGACGTCATGTTCTAGTTACAAAAGAGGGAAGAATAATTGCCGGTTGTGTGGTATGTTGTGACTTGTACTGAGTCATGAGTAACTGGAGTGTTAGTGCGCAGTGGCGCACGAGCCATGGATGGCGTGCAGCCGTCAACTATCTACGCGCCGAATGAATTATTTGCAGCAGTGAATTTAGGACTTTATTTCTGAGCAATTTTTAGTCAATAAAGACATTTGTTACAATAATAACGAGCGGAAGAACAATACTAAAGTTGTATATATGTATGAAGGTCAGCAAAATTAGACTTTCACATTTTTGTGGTTAGAGAGTAAAAGAGAAACTTGTAAAGTTATGTACCTGATTCAGGACACAACACTATGCATTATCAGGACGCTGCGATAACATTGGTTCTAACTACTGAGAGCAAATGATCAAAGCTGCTCCGGGACTGTTTGCTTTGTCGACTATCAGGTCACGTTGCATTTTGAATGGAACATTTACTCGAACGATGGGAATCCAACGCAGAAATTAGCTGTGTTTTACTAAACAAAAGAGTGGCGAGTGGGTTAAAGTGAAAGCTCCCTGGCAGCGCTGTATCTACATTATTGCGTCACTCTAATGCATTTCTCCTTTCGTCGCCCTCCGGCAAGTGTGCGTGTGTGTTCGTTCTGTCTCTTTTGCTCCCAACATTATCCCTCCAAAACAATGTCCTTGCAAATCCTTAAATCGCCAGCATTAAGTACTGCGCATGCCATGTCCTTGTGAATTAGCTGCACCATGTCACACAATGGCAAGCGAAAAGACAGCAAATTATATTGTAAATGCCTGCCTGTGCTACTGTTGCCAACACGAGAAGCTCATTAGGCACAATGTGTCCAGTGTGACCAGAAATGGAGGGAGGATGAGTTACGTTTCAACTTGTATTTGCCATACAGCCATGTATCCAACGAGAAACTACCACAATCTTATTTATTGTACTGTAATTTCCTATAGGTACTCACATTACCATGGACATACTGTTTAATTTCTCTAGCACGTATGTATAATTTACATAGTAGGTAGAGAAGGCGATACGTACATTTCACACAAAATATATGTTTTCAGGTCCCTAAATCTAAAAAGGAGGCATTTTTAGAAAAACTTCAATGTGTATGTGTGTGTGTGTGTGTGTGTGTGTGTGTCTGCAGTCAGCATAACTCAAAACTAAACTACCGAAGTTGGTATTTGGAGTTGGTATTTGAGTTTAGCAGCTTCCAAGGATGCGACACAAAAATTTTCAAGAAAATCCCCCCAAACCAAAGTGTAAAGAACTACCCTTTACATTGAACAATTTCAAAAATGTTGATGTTATCAAACATGGCTATAACGATTTTGATTAAAACACCGTATATTAAAGATATTTACATGACAAAGAAAATTTATATCATGAATTTTATGGGAATAGCCTGTGAAGACTCCTTCATTGAGGGTGCCTTTGTGTAACTGATAAGCCATAAGAGATAAGAAGAACTCCCTACACAAAAATTTAGATCCCATTAAAACACACAATTTATGTCATATTTGTTTTACACCTCGCCATACAAAGAAGCGAAATTCAATAACAACCACATAGCGCCAGCTGGTAATCGCTTTATCATAGTTTATTCCGGTATTTCCTTTCTATTTATAAGGAACTAAGTGATAAGATTATTGTGCTAATGTTTATCTCGATTAGCATGGAGTAGAAAAAATAGTAGTCTTTTGTAAGAAGTTTGTTCATAGAACAAGCAGAGTAAGTCAAGTAAATGGAACACATGTTCACTGTTAAAACCAGCTGAAAAATGCAATGCCACAGCCGGAATGACAAGTACTTGTGAATGTAAGTCGTGGGGTATAGTGTCTGCCTCAATTCAACAGGCCGCGAGTTCGAATTTCGCTTAGGCTGAGTTATTCGAATAAGTTTTTTTTTTTTTTTTTTCGGATCTTTCCCTTATCAAATGCTATGAGTCGGATAACTTTGAGCCTTGTAAATTGCAAAGCAGAGGTATCTTGCCCCAACAACTAGTTTCTTAAATTATTAGCCTAATGACTTGCTAATTATCGTAATAGTAACTCTCAATACCGTATGGTAATTAACAATAACTTGTTGTTAAGTATACAAATATTCCATTTAATATTTGGGGTTAAAAGCAGTAAATTAGCCTTTTTGTCCCACTGCAAAATGGAGTTTCCTCTTTTTCTTTTCTTCTTTTAATTTATCTACAGTCTCTTGTTAGTATTCTGGTAATATGTTCCCCTTTGTTGTCTTTATGACTTCCTTGCCTCCAGCTGCCATTCTCAAAATCACTAATGTTAAGTAGGGAATTCCTGACTACAATCGGTCAAAAATCGAAAATATCTTTTTATATTGGAACCTTTTCGGCATCCATTGAAAGTTAACATTTACATGTACTCCCCTAATTTTGACTTTAAACACACCTGAGGAGCGTTAATAACATCTGTTTCTTAGCATACTATTTTATACGTAAATTTCTTCAAAACTACATTAATATACTTTTAGAATCTTCTACACGCTTCAGGTTTTGTTTACATCCCACTAACCATATTCCAATACCATTAATGTATATTTTTTAAAAATGTCGTTAATTCTAAGGAATAAATGGTGTTTATAGATTCATAAACAATTTTACAGTTCGCTCATCATATTTATTTAAAATGCTTGTTCATACTATTTTTGTGACTCAAATTCCCAATTGCAAAAATTGCTACCACTTTGCTCAAATTATGTGACTTTTGATTGTTCTACATATTTGCATAATACACTATATAAAATAATGTATAACCCTAGGCGTATTTATCCAATATGAACATATATTAACTAAACAGTACATTGACAGTTTAAAAAAAAAAACATAAAAAATGTGGAGCTTTAAAAAAATCACTTCCATATGCAGGTCCCTTAAATTGCCTGCAAAACATAGTATTAGCGGTGTACGTATTTCAAATTATTACTCCAGTAGTTTCCTTTCATTCATTATCTGCCATGACAAATACGTTAAAAAGAATAAACAAATAACTAATGGTACAGGTTGTTTAGCGGAGTTTTGTATAACAAGGTGCTAAATATGAGCCTTTCGATATGTTTACGAATACACTGCGAAAGCAAGCGACGCGGAACATTTGTGTTAATTCCGATAGCGAGGCTAGGCGCGCAACTTTCTTCCTGAATGACTGCCCACTCCATGGTAATTATAAGCCATTTTGTTCATAACCTCTAGTGACGTTGAGAACTATATTTTCATATAACATTGGACTTAAGCAACAACATATACGTCTTGCTTCGTTTCGAAACACCTGTATAGTAATATTATCGAAGAGGATTTTCTTATTTAAGTTTTTTTTCAGATTATACAGCGCTATATAGATTTTTAAACACATTAGAATTCAATAATTACTTGTGACATTTTGTGTTAAATGTTGTTTTCTTTTCAAAATCTACTATATATGGAACGTGTGTGAAAATTAACATAACCATAAAATAACCACGAAGAAAAGTTAATTGCGTTTTCATTCGATCTGCAATTCTGTTTCTCTTTGTAATCATATTTTCGTTGATATAGATAAAATACAGTTAAAAGAGAATAAGCTTATCTTCATTTAAACATAAACATAACAAAAGAGATGGTTCCATTCACACGATTTCCTCTACCGGCGCAGCAAACAAACTTCTTACAAAATTTATTCTTTTTTCTACTTCATGCTAATCGAGATAAACATTAGTAGAATTCTTTATTACTTTTTTCCTTATAAGTAGAAGGAAACTACACTAGGGCTAAAGCAATAGTCAAATGCTTTAAAGCTGAAGCTATGCAATTGACATTGAAACGCGTTTCTTTGTCTGGCCAGGAGCAAACCAAAAGAAACACGGAGAACTTCCTGTTTTAGAAAAGTGCAACTGTTTTTAGGTTGAAAGATAACAAGGGGTATCTCGGAAATGATTAGCTCCAATACGTAAAAGAATGGGAAATGAGTTGCGTGTTTTGGGGGGGGGTGTCTACATTTTTACTTTCTCTACACGTACTATGTACACAGTGTATAGAGAACATATTGCACTCCACCCAAAAATTCGATACCGAGATTTCAATGGAAATATATGTTTTAGGGTCCCCTGTAACCAAAAAAAAAGCATTTTCAGAAAAAGGTCCGTGTGTCTGTGAACACGATAACTCAGAAACAGGAAGTCGGTAAAATACCAAACTTGGTATTTAAGTTTAGTATCTTCCACGAATGCGACACGAACATTTTTAGAAAAATCCTCCCACCTCAAATTACTCTTTATATGGAACTTTTTTGAAATTTTTGATTTTCTTAAAAATGGCTCTAACGATTTCGATTAAGGTACCGTATGTTAAAGATATTTACCTGACAAATAAAATGTATATCTTGAATGTTCTGGGAATAGCCTCTGAAGACTAGCTTATTCTGGATGAATTTTACGGAATTTGTATATCTACTAAACCGTAAGAGATGGACAAAAACTTACCAGACAAAAATGTAGAGCAGGTTAAAACACATAATTTATGTTATATACATGTTGGTAGTTTTTGAGATATTCCTTGTTATTGGTTTAAGCTTTAAAAACTTGTACTTTTCTCAAGCAGGAATTTGTCAACCTCTGTCCATACAAACAAAGGAACTTCAGTCACATTTTTCTAAAACTGCTTTCTCGGATTCAGGGAGTCTCAAAACATGTATTTCCGGTGAAATATCCGTGTCGTTTCGGGAGAATACAATAACTTCTCTACCTACCACGTACGTGGTCGAGGAAGCTAACCGAGTCATCTGATTACTCGGAATCAATCCCAGGAAGCAGGACCATATGGGGCTTGACTAATGACTCGTCATTACCCTGAATGACCGGGTTATTAAGGGTTTCGTTTCTACTCTGGCCATGCTCTGACAAGACCATATAAATATATTTTACAGGCTAAGACAGCAAGCGAAAGAAGCTTGTAGTTCGGGCCGCACTCAATCTTGCGGTAACACTGAATCCTGGTCATCCATCACTTCCCGAGGTGGTACAATGGGACTACTGCAACCTGCAGATCGATCAAGAGTCTCAACTTACCAGTACTCAGGTTAACATAGCTGATAGGGAACGAAGAACTTGTTTCTTAGCTCTTTTGGTTTATATAAATCTGATGTCTCTCTACCTGATCTACATACAAACTTCTTACAACTTATTTACTTCTATCTACTACATACTAATCGAGATGAGCATTAGCAGACTGCTCTTATTACTTAGTTCCTTATAAGTAGAAGGGAAGTAATTGAATTTACTATGCTAAAGAAAGAGTGACATTTTTAGTTTCTCTAGCAATTATGTACACTGTAGATAGAGAAAGTATTATATTGAATACCGAGATTTCACCTAAAATGCATCCTTTAACGTCCTCTAATTCCAAGAAAGCATTTTTAGAAAAAGATCCGTGTGTGTCTGTAGACGCATAACTCTAAAAGTAGGGCACGAAGATTTTCAGGGAAATCCTACCACATCCTAATATCATTTAAATAGAACATTTTCTAAACCTTTTTGTCTCTCAAAAATGACTTGATTAATATTCTATATATTTAAATCATTTTATGATAACCGAAAAGTATATCCTCAATTTTCTGGAGGTAGCCAATAAAGACTTCTTTATTCTAGATGATTTTTGTTTAACTTATGTATAACTGGTAGGAGATTTACTGCATTTACTGCACAAAAATGTAGATCTCGTTAAGCACACGCTTCTTATAGTGTTAAGCGTTTCCAGATATGCCGTCTTAATACCTGAAGTTTTAAACTGATTTAACTTTTCTCAACCGGAATGTTATCTTCTTTTTGTCTCTCTTTTATTTACTCCTGGCAAGGAAAGAAAACGGAATTTCAATTGTTTCACATACGAACGGCTTTTGAAGGATTGACTACTGCTTTAGCATAGTGTATTCCCTATTTTTCTTTTACTTACAAAGAAGTAAATAATAAGAAAATATTAACCAATGTTTATCTCGATTAACATGACGTATATAAAAGAATAAACTTTTATAAAAAAAAAAAAAAAAATTGTTTGCGAACAGTCATAGAGGCTCTAAAAACTTATCATTAAAATGTGATCCTTTACATAGGCAGGAGTAAAACAAAAGGAACACGGACGATTTCCTGTTTGAGAAAAGTAAAAGCAATTTAATATTGAAACCAATAACAAAAAATATCTCGGAAACGGTTGGCTCCAAAATTAAAATGTTAAGGACATAAAGTGTGTGTTTTGATGAGAACTGCAATTTATGTGTAGTCAATTTTTGTGTATCTCTTAAGGTCTACCATTATGTAAAGGTAATTCAAAAAGAAGAGGACTTCATAGAATATTCCCAGCAAATTCAAAATATACTTTTTATTTTTGATGTGAATATCTTTAATATATGGCATTTTAATCAAAATCATTAGTCATTTTTGAGAAAATAAAATTTTTCGAAAATATTAAAGCGTAGTTTGGGGTGGAGGATAATTTGAATATCTTCGTATCGTCATCCTTGGTAGATGTGCACATACACACACACTCTAACCTTATTCTAAGAATGCGTTCGTTTTTCGATAAAGGGGACTCAAAACATTTATTTCTGGTGAAATTTGGTATCAAATTTTGGATGGGACATAATCCCCCTCTATCTACTATGAATTTTGTACATATATGCTTTAGAATATAAAAATATGATGTGCCACATTCACATAATTTTCTCTTTCTGTTCTTACAAACTTATTCTTGTATCCACTTCAGGGTTAGCAAGTTAGACGTTAGCATAAATGGTCTTATTATTTAGTATTTACTTGTACAAGCGAAATAAGAAAATGCAATACATTAAAGTTATAATCTACTCCTTTAAAAGCCAGCCACTCTGTGATATTACAGAAATGTCGTTTTCTTTGCATGCTGGAAGAAGGTGAAACATTTGACAAAAGTTTAAATATTCCAAAATTGAACCAATAACAAGAAATATCTCAGAAATGGACAACTCCATAAACAATGTGTGTATAAATACGAGGTTTCAATGTGATGTAATATATTGTATAATACGTTTTGTCTATTTCTTACAGTTTATCAGTATACAAAAGCTTCCAGAATTATGAGAGCTTCAGGGACAATTCCAAAAACTACAAGATACACATCCTTGTGATGAAAGTTGAAACAATGTTTGTTATTGTTTCCTTTTCGCTAGGATTTTCTAGAACAATCGGGGGGTGGGGTTCAATGTGACCTTTGATCATCAACGCCTGCCCTCATTTCTGATTGGTCCTGGGTTATGGCTTTATGTTCAATGGTTAACTTGGACAGACAATGCTCCGGAAGAGCCAGTTGTCTCTTAGCGAGTAGGCAAGAAAGGTATTTGCGCTGTGTGCATCGATACCCAAGACCGCGATGGATTGGCTGAAATTTGGTTTTGGAAAGGTTAGCACTCACCTGGAACCTTAAATATATTATATTTTAATTGTAATTTGTTTCAGGTTTTCGGGCTGTGGCGCTTACTTTTCAACACAGAGATATAATGTAAGGGGTATAAATTTTAGTGTGATGCAGAAATGGTTGGAAGGGATTGGTGATTTTCTCGGGTGAGTAGGCACTGTATATATATGTATAAATACACACACACACACACATGGGGCATAAGAATTTTATCTGGGAATTGATACCATTGTATGAATATTTGTGATGGGTTACAAATTTAATGTGACTGTCCTAGATGGTTAATTGGGCTTAGTTTTAAAATATGTACGTATGTCTGGTTTTACATGATATTATATTGGGGGTATTTTTAATAAATGCGAATCGCCGGTTCTGTTTAAAGAACAAATAAAATCAGCAATATTGTTTAAAACTCAGCGAATTGCAAGGGTTATTGGGGGAAATTATTCTTTGCAATGTTAAAGGGAGTTTATATTTTTTGACAATTACAAATTCTGGACCATCTACTCATGCTATCTGAAACCAATCAACTAGAGAAGGAGACATGATGTAATTCATTTTCAGTGGAATAGGAAAGCACTGCCCTTACAAAATTCGCTTGTTTTGGGAAAGATTTATTAGTTGGCAAATGAAATCTAAGATTAAAATATTTCTTTGTTGTAAGGTGATATGCTGTATTTCCTGTGAAATATACGTATGCATAGATATTGACTTGCACCTTGCTCTGACGAAGTAGCTCAATAAAGCTCAATATAACAAATGCAGGGTTAAGTTTATGGCATTTTTAGTACCAATGTCTGAGATAGGAAGAATTAATAATTAAAAGAAATAAATAACGAGTTAATGAGGAAAGTGCTTTCCTATTTGTGAATTTGTTTTCTAGCTTATAACTTTAATTAAAGTATGTGGTTGGAAGACTTCTCACTCACAATTACGAAAGGTTTCGAGCAATTTAAACCTTTTAGAGAGAAATAATTCTCTACCAAGCTAGAACCGTTTGATGGGTTTTAATTTAGATTTTTTTTCGTAACTGGTTCTCATTTAGTGGTGTTTTATGATATTTAATTCTAGCCGTTTTTAGAATTTATCTGTTGTGAGTGGTTCTAAATTACTGAGTATAATGTAATTCGACTTGATGGGGTTTCATTCCGATTTTGTGATATTTTCTTTTGGTTGGGCTATTTTTCTGTGCATGATTTAGTGGTTCGTGATTTTTTTTCTTGTGTTTAAGGTGGGATCCTTTATTATTCATATACAATTTTTCCTTCTTTGTTATTCACTATAAAGAATGTTTCACTTGCCTAATAAACTTTGTATATTGGCAGTGGGAGCTAATTTTCTTTAATGAATGAGATATTTGCAGACATTTAGATTTAAGTTTTTTTTTTTCTCTTTCATGATTGACTGAATATAAAATTCACTAGATTATCTGAGCTGGACTTGGTTATTACTCTTCCATCTGTAAACTACTGAATTAATTTCAGCAAAATAAATAGGAAAAGTCTGGCTATTAAGTTATTCTGGGTAATTTAGTATAGAGCCGTTGCTCTCCTTTTGGGGGTTTATGTTCTGTTATTTCTGCTATTCATTAATTCATTCAAAAGGGATAGTATATAATATTTGCTTGATCCTGTGATTATTGTGATTATTGAGATGGATTTTAGTTATAATAATTCAGTTAATTCTGGCTTGGTAACTCGGTTAATTTCATTTGGCATTGCTGTTTTAAAATTATATTGTTTTATTCTTGGCCTTTGACATTATGGGTCATTGTTGCTATTACAACCAGATTCGAAAATTGTAATAACATCCCTCCGGTTGAAATAAATTCAATTTGGAGCCGGCGATTGGTTGTTGAATGAAATTTAATCGTTTGTCCGGTAGCCTTCCCTTTTCCTTATATACTGTTTTTTGAGTCAACCTTGTGGAATTATCTCGAAGTTATCTGTTTACGGGATACATTCACTGTGCGTTGCTGTGTGTGCAGCGGTCGTGCGGTGAAAGTATCTTAACCAAATTTGGTGTTTAATGTAATTTTCGTTCTTAGTTATTTTATTCACAGATAGCACGGACACATATACACACACGCTCTCTTTTTCTCTCTGCCACACACACATGAACCTTAAACTAAAATGATATGTTTGAATTCAGATAACCTCAAAACATGTATTTAAAACTCGGTAGTATATTTTTGGGAGGAAGGAAATACCTTCTGCATCTACTACGTAGTATACAGCAACAAAAAAAAAAAAGTACTATCGTCTACTCTTCCTCCGCTACGTGTTATATGTAGGTACCAAACTCATTAGCGAGAGGCTCGCGTTTATTAGACTAGGAGTATGGAGGAGCACAAAAACTGCTGACGAGAAGTGGTACAAGAATCTGTCCCATTTGCGACACATCTTGGCAAGATGTAGAGGTACGGAGGAATGACGGAAAAATATTTACCGCGAAACTTTACCACCTAGAATGTAGAACTAGAAGCATGTTGGACACTACTGGCAGGCACAGAAGACGTGGACGGGCTAGGTAAATTTATACCTAAGGTGAGACAGCTGAGATCTGTGAAGGCTGCCAATAGAGAAGAGGGGGGAGGGGATAAGGATAGCTAAACAAAAATGACTTCAATGTTTTACATACATATATTTTATATCACACCTAGGTCATTGTTGTATATTGGCTTTACATATTCTATATATATATATATATATATATATATATATATATTATGGGTATATATTTCTTTTAAGTGTATTTATCTATTATAAGAGGGTACATTTATGAAGGTGCACTCCGTGCTGTAAATTTAAACTGCTGTATCTGAATATCTTTGTATTTTTATTTTAGTGTTTATTCTTTTAAAACCTTATTGTTTTAATATTGCTTTTTATTGTGTATTACCTTTGTCTTTTTATTTTCATGTTTACTCTTTTAATTCTTTGTTGTTTTTTTAATATTGCTTATTAGTGTATATTGCAAACGTACGTACGGTCTATGGACTCGTGCAATTTTTGAAATTCAATGTATAATATTGTTATGTCAATAAATACACTTATTCATTCATTCATGTGGGGAAAAAAGTGATTCCAACATAAATTTTATCTCGAGGTTTCAAATGTGTATTGTGTGCTTTGAGGTTTTCTTAATCAGAAAATTTTTGGAACAAGTGTGTGTATGTGGACAGTATCACTTAAAAAACAAAACGTTGGTTAAATTCCAAACTTAATATCTAAGCTCAGCATGTTTCATGGATGCAATACGAGCTTTTTAAACAAAATCGGCTACCCCAAATAACCTACCTTTTAAAAGGAAGATTTCTCGAAAAATAACTGAGGATTTTGATTAAAATGTGTATTTAAGATACTGTCCTATCAATGAAATGTATGTGTTGAATTTCTGGATATTTAAATTTTGAATTTTCATTCTAAACAAAGTTTATATAACGGATAAAGGATAATACACAAAAACTGCAAAACTTTTTAAACCACACACTTAATGTCAAATACATTTGTATGTGGAGTTATTCATTTCTGAAATATTTCTTGTTATTTGTTTAAAATAAAAATTCTTATACATTTCTAAAATGTTAAATCGTTATTATTTTTCTTTCTCTTAGTAAAGCAAGGAAAACTGAAATTTTAAGTGATAACATAGGGACCGCTTCTAAAGATTTGATCATTATTATAATCTAGTATATTCCCATCTTCCCACGTATCTACAAGAAAGTATGCAGCAAAAGTGTTTCTTCAAATGATTACCTCAGTATACGTTAATTAGAAAAATTAGTTTTTGTAAAATATTTTTCTTCAGAAAGGTGTAAGAAATTGTGTGAAGGTAGCTCATCGGTTTTTCGTAGTGTTTTTACACATTATTAATGTGAAACCTTATTATTCTATCTATTTTAGTTAATAGACACCTTTACAGAAATGGTTACATTACATATTTCGTTTTATACGCAAGGACAACACAGTAAATTAAATTGGTAGATACATATTTAAAACAGGGCCTAATATTCCATCGTTTTGCGGAGAAAACCAGCCCAGACGCCGCTTTGTCCACCACAAATCCCACATGGGATCGAAAGCGAGTCGTCTGGTGAGAGGCGAGCGGTTCCAATCAATCGACATGATAGCATTTATAAACTATCAGCTCAAATTTTCGGCCTTGTCCACATTTCACATTTCAACATTTAGTCTTGGGTTGCTTGCCCAAAAGCCAACGCTTTTCTTCAAACGTATTTAGAAATTATGAAACAACATACTCAAATGAATAGTTAATTAAAAAACTCGGGAAAATACAAAGAAAGAAAAGTATATGTGAATACAATATACAAAAGCACGTTAAACAACTACAAATATCACAGTTTGTCATTTTAGCTTCTTGTGAGCATTGGTATGGCTTATGTTTATCTCAATTTGGGTGACTCGTTGCTATTTACAGAGAAAATCTCAGTGAGGAAGAAGTAGTACAAGCTTAAGTCAATATTTGCTCTCAGTAGCAAATATACATAAAACTACTAATAAAACACAATAAAGAAAAACCAACAACAAAATAAACACAAACAAAATAAACATAGAAAAAGGGAAGGGGAAGAATCAATGGTACTTCATCAGGTTTCATGCTATTCACGCCCTTTTTGTCGTTTTCATATTCTTCAGTTTTGTTTTTCCGCTCACAAAACTTGCCATACCAAAGGAAACTCGTTGGTTACAAAAATTGAGAAATTAAAGTTATGTGTGTATGTCCGAAATTTGTAATGTGCTTACAGAATACGTGGATGTTAATGCCGACTTATATATTACTCTACGTTAGTAATGTTTGAGCGTCTTAAAACCTTTGTAACCGACATGATTATAATGGTTAAGTATATCAATATGCAATATATAATCATATGAAGATAAATAAGGTGATAGTGACAAAAAGAAGTATTTTGTCCGGTTTAATATTTTTGCTATTATTACAATTTAATATAATCCAGTATAAATCCTTCAAACTTGCGATTATATAGTCTTTGCTTTTGTTTAAACATATTTGTTGTAATAATTTGACTGTTATTTTACTCCATGATCAATTTTGGATATTAAATTAACTAATAACATGTAAATTCGTTCTTACTTTGTTCATGAAAGCCTAAGTAGTTAATTACTTTTCTTATATTGGTAATGTTGCAGCTCCTACATCAATGATTGAGAACGATTGTCCTGCGAACTTTTGTAGGTAATATATGAAATAATTAATTTTGTGAAACGGAACGGATTTTGAATTTTTTGCCTTGTACCAAAGGTTACCTACACCAAGTTTGATCGGAATCGATGCAACAGTTAGAAGCGTATAAACACGTACCTAAATACATTGACATTTGTATATTAAAATGAGGAATAAAAGTACTTTCAGAGCTGAGCCTGAGGCAGAAAAATTATCATTCCCATGCAAGGAAAAATATTTATTGATATCACACTCATACATTTCTGTCATAATTTGCTCAGTTTTTCGAAAGGAAAGCATTTTTTCCATAAATTTACGTAAAACAATATTTTGGAAAGTAGATGAACATATGCGATGACTTTACGTTTAGAAAATTTTAAAACAATGGCTTCCCTTCATTTGTCAGAAAAACATTAACAGAACTTACAAAATTTATAAAGTTGTAAAAGATGGTCAATTACTTTTTACCTTCTCCTTACGTACTGTGTACATAGTGTTTAGAGAAGGTATTGTAATGTACCAAAAATAACATATCGAGATTTCACCGGAAATACATGTTCTGAGATTCCCTGAATCCCAAAAAGCATTTTTAGAAAAATATCCGTGTGTGTCTGTCTGTCCATCTGTGTGTATGTGTCTGTGGGCAGTATAGTTCAAAAAAGAAAAGGCTGTTAAAAAACAATACTTTGTATTTAAGTTTGGTATTTTCTAAGGATGTGACACGAAGATTTACAAGAAAATTCCCCCACCCTAAACTATGCTTTACATGGAAATTTTTTCGAAGATGTTGATATATTTAAAAATGGCTATAACGATTTTGATCAAAATCCCGTATATTAAAACTATTTATATCCGAAATAAAATGTATATCTCGAATTTTCTAGGAATAGCCTTTGAAGACTTCTTTATTCTGGATGAATTTTTACAGAATTTTTCAAAAATGCTAAATCATAAGAAATGGTCAAAAACTTACTACACAAAAAATATAGAGCACGTTAAAACACACAATTTATGCTATAAAATGTTTTGTGGAGTTGATGGTTTTTGAGATATTCCTTGTTATTGGTTTCAGCTTTGAAAAACTTAACTTTCTCATACAGGAATTTGTCAACTCCTGTTCATTCAAACAAAAAAAAAAACTTCAGTCATATAGCCACCAGCTTTAGACTATCACTTTAACCTATGGTACTCCGTTATTTCGCTTCTACTTACAAGGAATCAGGTAATAAAACTATTTCTGCTAATTGTTTCTCGATTAGAATGAAGTAAATATAAGCATAAGATTTTTAACAATACTTTGTTGCAAAGATATAGAGAAATTCATGTGAATAGAACACATCAGATTTTTTTCTGGAAGAAAATCTGTTCACGAAGTGGATAATTTCTTTTTATTTTGCAGATGAAGGAGTTCCTTCTTAAGAAAGGGTTGCTTGAATTGATCCTCGTTAAAAATTAGAGCTTGATAAGCTTCATTTGAGGGATTATTAATCCAAACAAAATGTTGCAACGTTGAATAATAGTTGCTGTTACCTCAGTTATTGTAAAAACGGTTAGTGATAGGGTGTTAATAGAATTCCATACTCCTCATTCCACGACGAAAGTGAAGCTGGGCATATATCCCCAGATGTTTTATGAATTGCTTATTCAGATGGAGATGTAAAAATGTTTTCAGAGGAACTAGATTAGAGTCTTAATCGATATTATTGCTGAGAAGGTTTTCAAACAAAGAGCAAGTGAACTTGTTTGGAAATTTGAGTTCCACAAATTGTTGATTTGCAGAAAACACAATCGCTGTATGCAACACTCAAATCTATAGCACTGGGGATGCTTAGTGGGATGGCTATTACTTTGACTAATACAATCAAATATGCTGGTTTGTCAGCTATTCAAAAATTTTGTTTGTATGTAAATAAAACTATAATACGTTGTTAAAAATAGAAGAATGAAAGGTTTGTGCAGTTGAATGAGAAAATGGTAGCTAATGCTTGTCTGTTGTAGTTTATGTTATAGTCATATAAGTACTTCATTTAATCCCTATTGCAGCAGAATTAAGAACGCTTAAAGAGGAACACTAACAATATATATATATATATATATATATATATATATATATTTTCTTCTATTAAAATTCGAAAATTTGTATCCCCTGTAGTGAATACATAATATTGGCTTTTAACGTTGCATTCTTTAATGTGTGCTATGATTCATTAATTGATTATATTTTTTTTCGTAGTTGGCATACCCTCTCTGCATTTGAGGATTGACATCTTCCTAGGACTTACAATTCGATAACAAGGTGTCAGAAGCACGTGGAGCAGCCAACGGCATTAAACCACAGACTGGAGAACCTGCAACGAGTGGTCGGCCCGTAGTCAGGCATGAGCATGAGGAACTGGACTATACAAAATGCAAGCGATATAGGATGGGTACTGATGGATAAATTAGTGGAATGAGTGATGGGGGAAACCGGTGGATTCACCTAGACGCCGCTTCGTCCACCACAAATCCCACATGGAACGAACCTGGGCCGCTAGATGAAAGGCGAGCGGTCTAACCAATGCGCAATGGCGTCGCTCAAATTATAATAGTTAATAGGCAATTTTAATTAAATTTTCTAGGATAGTAGATGAAAAGCAAATTTGTCTCAGTATATCTCTAACCACTCGGCAATGGCGCCGCTCAAATTATAATAATTAAAAGGCAATATTAATTAGATATGAAGGACAAATTTTCTCAGTATATCTCTAACCACTCGGCAATGGCGCCACTCAAATTATAATAATTAATAGGCAATATTAATTAGATATGAAGGACAAATTTTCTCAGTATATCTCTAACCACTCGGCAATGGCGCCGCTCAAATTATAATAATTAATAGGCAATATTAATTACATATGAAGGGCAAATTTGTCCCAGTATATCTCTAACCACTCGACAATGGCGCCGCTTAAATTATAATAATTAAAAGGCAATATTAATTAGATATGAAGGGCAAATTTGTCCCAGTATATCTCTAACCACTCGGCAATGGCGTCGCTCAAATTATAATAATTAAAAGGCAGTATTAATTAGATATGAAGGGCACATTTGCCTCAGTATATCTCTAACCACTCGGCAATGGCGCCGCTCAAATTATAATAATTAATAGGCAATTTTAATTAGATTTTTTAGGATATGAAGAACAAGTGTGACTCAGCAGATCTGCTATGGTATGTACGCCATCAGTAATATTATAATACCAATAATATCAGGAATACTGCTGGTTATTTGAAAAATATACTTTGTCCATTCTTGGTTCTTTGCTTTAGACATTGTGTTGCTATCATTCCATTGCGTTTTATCTATATAATTTGAATCGGTTTTAATTTTCTTACTTTGCTTGATTTTGTTCTGACGGGCACTTTATTAGAATCTGAAATCTTTTCAGATATCTCGTTTTCACTGTCAGTTAGAGAGCTCGAGTTATTGGAATTGAAATTAGTAAAAGATAACGGTCTCTTCATTTCTGCAGTCGGAATTCATTTTGTGAGTGGTAAGAGACCTAGAAAACCAGTAGAAGATACAGAAGGTGTAGTTGAAAGGTATTCAGGAACATTTTCCGCGCACTCGACCTGAGGGGGAGTGAGCGAGGAAATTGACTGTGTCGTTATGAACTTTTTGTTTTTCGGTGAAACAGTGACATACTAACTACCACTACGGGTGAGTCAGCTGAAAAATAAAGGAGCAGTCTTTTGATAGATAAGACTGTATTGAAAGTGAATGGGAACATTACAGAATACATAAATCCACTACGGAGGATCAGCTAAAGTACTTTTTCTTCATCGTCTGCTGCAATAAAAATTTTCGGCGAGGATCTGAGCTAATCTGGGATTAGAAGCGCTTGTAGCCTGTACATAGGGAGTGACCGTCTTTGGTTTTCTTTCAAAGGAAAACAATTTGTTATCGGTCACTAACAAAGGATGCGATCAAACGTATTAGAGGAAATTGTCGTTTTATTTCATGGAATTAACAGTCCAATTGGTAATTCTTGACTTGATGCGGTAACTGGTTTTTGTTTCCTCTTTTACGACTTCGTCCACTATTTATTAGTAAATCCATAGAGAGCTAATTCACCAAAAGAAACAGACAAACGTTTGTTTAAAATCTTGGATTAACTTTCCATGAGAGAAGCATTAAGTATGATTGACAATATTTGCGCAAAAAAAAAAGCTTAGAGCGTAGTTAATACAACTACTATAACAATGACATTTTTAGTTCTTGGAAATAGAGTATCTTAAGATTGGAGATTTACTGATTAGTGGATGCTTGATCACATTGTGTATATTCCATGTTAAAGGCGGTTTCACACGGAGACCAAAGGCCGCGCCGTGGGGCGGCTCGTATTCGATCCCATGTGGGATCTTTAGTGGACAAAGTGGCGCAGGGACGAGTTTTCTTCGGTTTTTCCACTTTCTTCCGCTTTTGCATTCCACAGGTGATCCATCTTCATTCCAAGTATATCACTGACATCGCCTGCGGTGCTATATGTGGTAAAAGCAAGCGTTAAACACTATAAACAAAAGACGGAGACCAAGTATAGTAGCAAAATAAACACCATTGTTCATGAAGTTATAAAATATTAATGAATCAGTTAATATAAAACCTCGAAAACCAAAGAACAAGTAATGATTTTCTAAGGAGAAAATTACAAAATATTTGCATTCAGTCAGTAACATTGCCTTCTGATTTGGAGGATTATTTCTGTTGTTTTTTCCTTTAATTAAACAGCTTTTACTGTTTCGGCGGATTCAACAAAAGTGGTCCGTCAATCGTTCTCACATGAGAAATAGAAAAGGGTCAGAATAATGAATACATAAGATGTCCATTCCAATTATTTTTATTAATTTTAATAAGATATATCACTTACAGTATTTTTATGCTGTTTATGGAATATAGGCATACGAGATTCAACAGTACCTACTGCTTTAATATATAATATAGTACCTTAAAAGGGAGTTGGTATTACTAAGAATAAAATAACTACACCTAGTATTACAAGAAACAACAAAGGTACCTGTTCAAATACCTACATGCAAACTTTGGGATCGTGCAGCTACGAAAAGTGGGTATACACTGACTTTGAAGCATAATAATTCTACAGAACACAAATTACCAAAAAGCTAGTCTACTGAAGATATTTAAAAAACACCAGTCATATTGATATTCAATATTAATAAATAACGACTATGCGTAGAAAATTATAAAAATAATATTTTGTTAACGTTCAACTATATCTGCTGAAAGTGTATTTGATTATGTAAACTATAATCATTTTGCACATATGTGAAACACACTGTCATTTTAAATTAAAATGGCTTGTAATACAGGAATACGCAAGTCGACTGTATCATCATAGCCATATGATGGCCCAGGGTTGCTTGTGGAATTTATTTCCAGCCTGGACAATTTATATTTAGTTCAATACCATTGGTAACTAAAAGAAACAGGATATAAATAGTTCAACATTATAATAAGAATGAGAAATATTACCAAGTCAATATTTTGTTATATACGTTTATATTTTGTGAATTATAGCAAAAGGTAAGCTATCTTTTAATTTATAAGTTAGAAATGGTAACACTGAAGCGTCATGTAGGTCAGTGTAAGTTGGCGAATGCAGATTTCGAATTGGCTCAAGAAGAGCCATAGATCCGGTCAAGCGGAAGTGGACATCTACAAACAATATATTAGGTTACAAATTTCTAGCTGCTTATTCACTATTGACAACATGAAAATATAAAAGTATCTAATTGTTAATTATCTAAGAATTTTAAAATAATATGGAGCCGGATGTGCAACAAATATAGCAACGCTGTTGTAAAGCTATCATCTTTAAATAAATAACTAAACAGTTAAATGCTTTAGTTTCATTGAATACACCCTGGCAAAAATGCCACGCGAAGCAGTGCAAGAGAAAAGCTTAAAATAAATATATTGAATTTTTGCGTATAAAGGAATGCTGAGAATATATTCAACTGAAACTTACGCGTATAAATATATAAGCGGTCATCATGACTAAATAAAACGAATTGTCATAAACCTCTAGAAATAAATAAAGTTTCCCATTTAGTTCAGAAGAAACAGATTTCTCAGTACGTTCACTTTGTACACTAATAATGTTGCCAATAACTCATAAAAGAAAATGTATTGAACTGAACAACCGGAGGTTTGGAGCGCAGGATCGAAACAATAAATCAACAATACCAATCATATTTTCCGAGGTTTAGGCTGAATAACCCCTTCCGCCAAAGGGGCAAGTGAAATCCATGTTTTACGGGTTCGCCCACATGTCTTGCTCCTCTCGCATGGTATAGTAAAGCTTCTTTTGTATTTTCTTGTAATCCATTCTCATTACATATTCTGTTCATTTTCTTTGATATGTGTTAGGTTTATTTTCAATCTATATCAGACAGGTACAGAAATGAAAGTGATATATCAGTCTGATCTTGTGCATATTGACATATTGGAGGTGCTGTTCGGCTGCTTGTATTTTGCTCTTTTTGCTGCTTTTGATTTGGTTATCCAAGTCTCGCTTCCATATAATAGTGAGGAACGAATGTTGCTCTGCAGAATATAAGCTATGTGTTTTTTCTTGTTGTCTGCCCTAAGGTTCTTTTTATGGCTCGGCACATAGACTGAAAGGTTGTTATTTTCTTCTCTATTTCCTTATTTTCTTGTTAGTCATAACCCAAATACTGAACACACACACATATATATACACACACACACACACACATACACACCCAAACACATGGCTTTCTCTATAACTCTGCAACAAATTATTGTTAAAAACCTTATGGTTCTATTTACTTCTTGCAAATCGAGAAACAACCATCAGAAATGATCTTATTACTCGTTTCCTTGTAGTACCATAGGTTAAAGTGATAGTTAAAAACTGGTTGCTATGTGACAGAAGCTTCTTTGAATGGACATGAGTTGACAAATTCCTATATGAGAAAAGTTTAAGTTTTTCAAAGTTGAAACCAAAATTAAGGAATATCTCACAAACAAAATTCCGTAAAATTCATCCACAATAAAGTAGTCCTCAGAGGTTATTCTAAGAAAATTCAATATATATATATATATATATATATATATATATATTTTATTTGGCATGTAAATATCTTGAGTATAAGAGATTTTAATCAAAATCGTTAGAGCCATTTTTGAGGAAATAACATTTTTCGAAAATAGGACCTTTTAAAGGGTAGTTGGGGGGGATTTTCTTGAAAATCTTTGTGTCGCATATTTAAATACCAAGTTTGGTATCTAACGGGGACCCAAAACATGTATTTCCCGTGAAATTTCGGTATCGAATTTTTGGGTGGACTACAATACCTTCTCTATACACTATGTACTAGAACGTATAGAGAAAGTAAAAATATTTTTAACGCATTAACATTTGACGTTCACCATATTGATTCCTCTAACATAAACAGAAATATTTATTAGTACAGAAATGATAATATAACTTTACAAATAAATGTTACAATTAAATGTAAGTATAAGTAATAATAATAAAAAAAATTAAAAAATATGATGTGTACCATTCACATGACTTTCTCTACATCTCTGCAACAAATTATTCCTAAGAAGCTTATACTTCTATTTACTTCATGCTAATCAGAAAAAAAATAGCAGAAATAGTCTTATTACTTGCTTCCTTGTAAGTAGAAGCGAAATAAGGGAGTACCAGAGGTTAAAGTGATAGTCAACAGCTAGTTGCTATGTGATTGAAGTTCCTTTGTTTGTATAGATAGGAGTTGACACATTCCTGTATGAGAAAAATATAAGTTTTTCAAAGCAGAAACCAAAAACAAGGAATGTCTCCAAAAACGATGAACTCTACGAAAATATATAAATTGTGGGTCTTAACGTGCTCTACATTTTTTGTGTAGTACATTTTTGTCCATCTCTTACGGTTTAGCAGCGATTCAGAATTCCGTAAAATTCAACCAGAATAAACTACTCTTCAGAGGCTATTTCCAGAAAATTCAAGATACACATTTATTTGTCAGGAAAATGTGTTTAATATGTGTTATTTTAATCAAAATCGTGAGAGCCATTTTTGAGGAAATGGGAAGTTCCATGTAAAGGGTAGTTTGGGTTGGGGGGATTTTTCTCAAAATGTTCATGTCGCATCCCTGGAAGATCCTAGACTTAAATACCAAGTTCGGTTATTTTACCGACTTTTCGTTTTTGAGTTATTGTGTTCACAGAAACACGGACCTTTTTTTGAAAATGCCTTTTTTGATACAGGGGACCCTAAAACATATATTTCCAGTGAAATCTCGGTATCGACTTTTTGGGTGGAATGCAAAAAATTCTCTCTACAATATATACATAGTATGTATAAAGAAAGTAAAAAATAAAGGATATGATTATGAAATTTATGAATAATTATTAATAGGAGTCCCCTGTGTCACTGGTTAAGAAATGTTGTGGTAATTTTCTTTTCAACCCTTTGTGAGAAGTTTTGATATGCAGGTTAAATGCTTAATTTGTTGAAGAATCTTCGAGAGGTGATAGTTTTATATTGAAAGTATGTTAAGTTCGTGTTGAAGCTGCGTGTTTCTTACAAACCATGGTGCATTTGTAGCTCTGAGGAGAAACTTAATTTGTACAACTTGCAGTTTATGAATATTGATTTTATTTGTTGTAGACCATAAGTGAGAAGTGGTCGAATCTTGGAGCGTTTATTAATTAATGGATAAAGTTTGTTGAGCCTTGAGTCAGCAAGTGTTGTGATGCGTGAAATATGATCGTGCTATTTGATTTTTGTGTCCAGTTGAACGCCAAGGTATTTAACTGAGGTTTGAGATGGCAACCAGGTTAGCTGTTTATTCTATAAATGTAAATAAAAAAGGTTTTGACAAGCTCTTAGAGAAAATATGTTTGCTTATTGATGTTAAGTGAGAGACGCCATACTCAGCTAATAGTGAAAGTGATACTTGCAGGTGTTTAATTGTTGTATTTAGTTTGGAGTGTGAACAGTGTCGTCTGCATACATGGCGATGGTAGCTGCTTGTAAATCAGGTATATCGTGAGTGAAAAGCTTAAACAGTAGCGGCGTGAGAAGTGATTCTTGTGCTATTCCTGCGGTGATTGTATAGTTGATTTGAAGGCATCTGTGTGGACTAGAAATTGCTGTCCTGTTAAAAAGCTCTTTATTATCTCTATAAGATACTCTGATATTTCTACTCTATATAATTTTACTAGTAGACCTTCGTGCTTGAGGCTTGAAGGCTTGAGCAACGTCAAGTAAGGTTGCAGCAGTAAACTGTTTCTTTTCAAATCCGGTTGCAATAGCGTTTATAACCTTTAATAGCTCATGTGTAGTGGAGTGTTTAGGGCAAAAGTCAATCTGAAAATCTGGAATTATGCGGAATTAGATGTTAAGACTGTTGAAAGATGCTTTTTAATATTTTTTTCAAACAGTTTAGTCAGAGTTGGTAGCAGACTAGCTGGATGGTTGATGCTTCAGTTTATCATGTTTGTGAAAAACGATGATCTCTGTAAGTTTCCATGTTTGTGGAGTAACCAAGCCTCAGTAATGCATTGTAAATGGTAACTAGATATGCTAACGCTTTATCAGTGAGTAGTCTGTTCATTCTCACTATTATTGGACTTAAAGATATTTGCATAAAACGAAGCTAACAGGTTGCTTTTTTACTGTGTGTCAATGACAATGTGGTTATTTTCACGTTATGAAGGAATTTGGTTCTCCAAGTATTCTTTGGTCGCTTGCCATAGAGTGTTATCGCAGTTGGAGAGAAATGATAAGTCATTTTGGTATGTTTGAAGACGAAATTGATCTAGCTCATGTTTAACCATACGTATTAAATTATTTAGTCTCCTTTTCTGCCAAGGTTGCCATTTTTTTGCCATCTTCGACCGGTATGATGTTTTCTTGAACTAACTGCAGAATATGCGATGGCAAGTTGGAATTTGGTCTGTTAAAAGTTATCGTTGGCTCATTTACAGATGGACAGATTTTTTCGGCAAATGCCTTAACAGCACTGTCAATATCGTTGACTGTTTCAGAATTAAATGCAAATTGTAGTCTCAACTCTAGTGCTGTTTGAAATTTATTCCATTGCACATAACTGTTAATAAGTATAGGCGTGTGCATTGAAATGTTTGTTCTTAAATGAAAGGTTAAGGAACTGAGCAGTGATCGGAATCAAGTGCATTTAAACTTACGATGTAAGTAAGTAGTTGAATATTTTTATGAATACCGATATTAAGTATATCTGGAGGAATATTTGCATTACATAAGTAGAAGGTTGGTTCATCTTGAGCTAAAATATGTACATTATGATTGCTGATGCATTCGTAAAGACGACGACCATTTAGGTATGTGGTTCTGAAACCCCAAGAAACATGTTTGCAGTTTAAATCACTTAGAAGCAAAGTTGAAGTAGTCGCCTGGAAACACTAAGAAAAGGTAGGTTACATTGAGCAGATAAGACGGCGGTCTCTAGGTGCAGTATGACACAAAATCACTTTCACGACAATTTACTTGAACGTCAACAGTTTCTAGTTCCTTTAAAGTTGGTATTAGTACTGCATTGTGACTAATATTATCTTTTATTATCATAGCTACTCCTAAGTTGAAGCACTTATATCTTTCCTGTGGATTTTATATCCTGGGGTTAATATTCATCCAAAATGATTTATTGATGAGAAAGATAAACTTTTACGGATAGAGATTTGGTTAAATCCTCCAATGGCTCCAATAAATGCAGAGAGAATAATTATAAATTTAATGAAATCATTATTGATTATTTTAAAATATTAATTTGGTAGTCAATGAGTTTCAGTGTCACAAGCTATATCAAAATTGTGAATTGTTAAGAACAAAATAGATTGTTAACTGATGAATTGATAAATGTTTAAGGGTTGTCATTTTGAGAAGAAATAGAAGATAGACAAGAGTTGATGAATTGTTGAACAGCTGGCAAGTGCTGAGTTAAAAAAAAAAAGAATGTTAGGAATTGCATTAGTTCAAAGTGGTGAGAAAAGAAGAGAATGAGTTTCAGTCATCTGACTTGTGATTTGCGAGTTTGGGTGTTTTTATTGCATTTGCATATGTTTGAGAAGTTGAAGGTTTACTGTGAGCAGTATTTATGTGTTGCTCTGCTTGATTTCTGCTAATTGATATGGTGTTGCAGTTGTTTCTCTTTGATGCTGAGTCTGATTATTGAGGGATGCATATAATCGATCTTTCATCTGTAAATAATTTCGACAACCTTTATAGTTTGCCAGTTGTTCTTCATGGCAATTAATGCACTTTGACAGTGTGGTTTTTGGGCTTGGGCATTTAGAATAATGATGTGCTCCCGTGTATCGCACACAACGTGGTTGAAGTTGGCAATACTTTTTCGTATGTCCAAAATGTTGGCAACCTGTGTATTGATGTATGTCCTTGTTTTGCATGCGTGGCTCTACTTTGACCAACGGTTTAGATTCAGAATTGATTTAACTGTTTATTGTATTTTAGGTCTACTGTGCATAAAGGGATTGGAATTTTATTCCTTCCTAAGAGGCGTGTTACCTTTTGAACGGAAAAATGCAATTCTTGCAGTCTTTACATTACATCTTCATTGCTGATTGAGCATGGTAAATTCCGTATAATTGCTGAAAAATTTTAGTCAGGGGCTTGTATAAGTATAATACTGCTGATAAATAGAGTCAAAATATGCAGTCAGTTCCCTAAAATCAACAGGAGTTGAAGTAAATACTTTGGTGGTAGAACCTTTTATGTCGGTATGAAATCTAGACTTTGTTTTGCTCTTTACAACTTGTATGAATAGCTGACAATTCTCTAGGCTAGGTAAGAATATGGGTGGTCTTTTAAGTACAGGTTTTACAGAGGAGTCTTCTGGTTCGACCTCGGTATTGGAAATATTTGAAATCAGCTCTTGGTAGGAATAGCATTAAAAACAGAGTTAGTAGGTTTTTGTTTACTTTGCATTGCTGCTGTGGAAGGAAGTGTGGTTAGGTCTTCATTTCTTTTATTTAGCGATAGCTTCAAATGTTTCGCTTTTTTAATTAGATGCTCACTTGTTTCTTTTCTTGCTTTTATTTGTTTACTTTTACTATTAACATTTGCAAATCTATTCATAGTTGTTAAATTAGAATCCAATTGGGTACTTACAGTATCCATATGAAGCGAAGTCACTTCCTTAAATGAGTCAATGATAATGGAATCTTCATTATTAGCACTGATGGAATCTGTTCAGAGCTTCTGTGTCCATGCCCAAGATTTCTGTTATAGCATTCGCTCTTAAAACTGAAGGGCGCGGCCTACTCCGCTCTACTGAACATAAGAAACTCCCATATTATTTTATGGTAATTTTATCTATTTATATTTTGCAACTAAGTGCAATTATTTATCGTTTATTTCTTGATGTTTTGCAAGTTGGAAATTATATGTCAATATTTGAAGATCTTTATCAGATTGAGACAAGTATTACGCCATCTGCAAAAGCAATATCGTGCATTATAGAGTACAGATGGCAATGCTGTATATACAGGTGTCCCAGAATTCAACCGCACCAATTAGCAGGAATTTAGAGGGTATCTAGATAAACAGTTGAGATAGGAAACTTATTGTCGCTTTTGCCAAAATCAAAGTTATGGCATGTTTTCTGGATCGCACAGTAATGACCGTAAATTAAAATAAATGTAGACGAGTTCTATTTTCATTCAGAAAACCTCTTTTACATGCCTGTATCGAAGAAATGCAATAGCGGTGCATAATCACTACGATAATTGAAATTATTGGACTCCAGCTTTGGCAAAATTGCCAGTTCTTGGAGGGTGTGTTGATAACAGCTCCATTGATTTCACATCATATGTGCATAGTTAGCGAGAACGCTCCGCTTTAACGCTCACCAGTTGGTGAGTCGATAGTGCCTGTCGTCGAATCCCACGACACAAATTTCACACTGTTTTTTTTTTCTTTTTTTTTATTTTTTATTTTATCTTATCTTATTTTTTAATATTCTTGGTTTTCCCAAAGCTATACACAATTTGAAGACCACTAAAACGCTTATTTTACTTTTCTGAAGCCAAGACGATAAACTCCCAATGCAAATGACTTTCAGAAAACTGTATATCTATTAGCATTCAACATTAAGTGCAATAATTGTAAAAAAACAAAAAAACAAAAAAAAAAAAAGAAAGAAGTTGCGTAGAATAATAAAAAAAATTAGGTTTCTTGAAGAAAAGAAATGTAATATGTGCTTTGAAACGCAGAAACTGAGATAAGCTTTCGGGCAGGAAAAAATATTATTATTGCTTACATTTGAACAACGATATGTAGATATTTTCTCCGTATGTAGATGTTACTCCGTTTAATCACCTAAGCTATTGTAGTAATGCGGGATATGCTTCTGAAATATTTGTCTAATGCCTACATGTGACTACTGTGAGAACCATGAATTGCTAAACATTGTGTACATATTGGAAAAATATACTCATTATGAGTAAGGAAAGAAATTGTTTCAACGAGGTGCGAAATAGATATCACACAAACATAGTAAGCTAATCTAAGCTGTGAACTTCTGAATCATGTGTTTTTGGTATCACGTGTTCATTCTTAAGAACTTCGTTTACCAGATGACGGTTAAATCAGATGAACAGTTACTGACACGAGCTTTAGCTGTTTGTGATGAGTTTCACAACACTCTTGGAAAATTTGACCGGTTGCAAGGTTCATTTCTTCATAGATGAAACCTATTGTAGCTATGTTGCAGGTTGTCACACTGAGCAGTTTCTCTGGTGACCTGTTGTATTCTGTTCTTCGGATATTGTGGTATTTCGTGAAGATGCTTTCTATTTGCCTTTCATGTAGAAATGAAATATTTGAATGCACTTTACTGACTAATACATTGTTCTTAATTAGTTTTATATAGGTACTTGTTTTACTATAGAACTAGTTGTTCCTTTTTATTTCATTTGAAGTTTATTTGAAATAATGAAAATATTGTTTTCAACTCTCTCAACATCAGAATCAGATGCCCAAACACTCACCACAGGGCTAAGTAATGCCATTAGGTCTGCGCTCTCCAAAATCCGAGTGTTCACGTCATGGTGCACTGCGGTTTGGTCAGTGACGTTCTAACCCTTATACATCAGAAGTTATGGCAAAGAATTTAGAACCCGTATCCCATAGGTCCCCTATCTCAAAAAGTTTATCATGGACCACTCTACAATCCTGCCAATTTGTGAGGTCGAATTCTGGGACAGCCTATAAATTAGATAACTGATTTAGCAAGAGGTAGTTTTAGATCAGTTTGAGCAATAGGTATGTATAAGACGTTGTAAATGACAAAGTTGTGACCTTAGCATAGTGTGACCTTAGTGATATAAGCATAGTTTTAGCTATAAATACCCCGATAAATACCTTATATCTGAACCACCGGCCCAGCTAGACGCACTTTTGGTTGAACGCTCAGGAAAGGGGCAAGTATGTAAAAGTGTGACTTCCAGCAGAGCAGAATATACCAGGCGAGTTTTGTGGAATTAGAGTAATCCATTGGGTTTTTCCCATATCTCCTTAACCATGTATTCTCGTTAATTCCTCTGGGTGATAGATAGTAAAAGCCCTGTATCTTCTCGCACTCCTTGGTGTACTTATTTAGAGCTTCTTGATCTCTCCCCGAACACAGTCCCTTCAACACCCTATCCACGAGGTTTATACCTCTCTTTCGGCATGCGTGAGATGGTTCTACCCTAAATCTGCTACTCCCCAACGATACGCAGTGGCAAGGGTAACTCCTACCCACACTGAGTACATTACAATATTTATCCTATCGTTATGATCAATAAAAATCCTTTCATTGTTTAAAAACTTTTCCACTTATATTTCAGTGTTGTCCATAGTATAAGTAAGTAAATACAAACAACAACAATAATAAAACACTAAATTCAAAATTTACAATAGAAGTCATGCCCAAACCTTAAACTTTTTGTATTCTATCCTACGAATGCTCAAGTGTTATCTTAAATGTCAAAATGCTTCTCCCATTTCGGATTTCGTTACATATTCCTACGGATGTATTATATATTAATTACTCCAAAGTCAGTATTTTATTCCCCGTTGAACATTTCGTTGTTATTTAAGGTTATTACGGTTTCATTATTCTGGACTGTAGTTTTTACTTGAATATAGCACTGAAACAGGAAATACTATAATTTAGAACTTGGTTTCTAGATTGTGCCATTTGCTGAATAATTTTATTCATTGCTAACACTATGGGCTTCAAAAAGTAAGCACTTATTACTTTTAATATTGAATATCTAAAAGGTACACTCAAAAACTGGAATATCTCTGTGGTTATATTCCTAATGCTGCTTATTGTTGTTTCATTTGGGCACTAAAATTTGGTGTTTTTATCAAATAGAATATCCCGCTCATCATTTTTATTACTTTCTCTATACGGACTATGTACATACCGAGATTTCACCGGAAATACATGTTTTAAGACCTCAATCCAAAAAAAAAGCATTTTTATAAAAATACCTGTGTGTGTATGTGTGTCTGTCTGTGTGTGTCCGTTGGCAGCATAGCTCAAAAACGAAAATATCGTTAAATACCAAACTTGGTATTTAAGTTTGTTATTGTCCAAGGATGCGACACCAAGATTTAAAAAAAAAAATCCCCCACCCCAAACTACCCTTTACATGGAACTTTTTTTCGAAAATTTTGATTTTCTTAATAATGTCTCTAACGATTTTGATTAAAATATCATATATTAAAGATATTTCCCTGACAAAATGTATATCTTGTATTTTTTGGGAATAGCCTCTGAAGACTATTCTGGATGAATTTCACGGAATTTTGCATAACTGCTAAAACGTAAGAGATGGACGGAAACTTAAAACACAAAAAATATAGAGCACGTTAAAAGACATAATTTATGTTATATAATTTATTTTTCTTGGAATTGATCGTCTTTGAGATATTCCTTGTTTTTGGTTGCAGCTTTGAAAAACATACTTTTCTCATACAGGAATTTGTCAACTCCTGTCCATACAAACAAGGAACTTCAGTCACATAGCAACCAGCTTTTGGCTATCAATTTTACCTATGGTACGCCCTTATTTTGCTTCTGCTTAGAAGGAAGCAAGTAATAAGATAATTTTTCTCAATTAGGATGAAATAAATAAAAGGATAAGCTTATTAAGAATAATTTGCTACAGAGATATAGAGAAAGTCATGGGAATGGAACACATCATTTTTTTTCTACACTTACTATGTACATAGTGTATAGAGAAGATATTGAGTAGCACCGAAAAATTCTATAGCGAGATTTTACCGGAAATACATGTCTTGAAAAATATTTTACATAGCGACCAGCTTTAAAAAGATTTGACTATCGTTTTAGCTTAGTATATTCCATTACTTGCCTTCTACTTACAAGGAAACGAGTATCACAATGAAGATAAAAGAACACTCTTTTGTAAGAATAGTTTGTATATGTAGCAGCTAGAGAAAGTTATGCAAGAGGAACACATCAGATTTTTTATTTTACTTGATACATCCCTCACATACAGATCCAACAGATCCGTGTTTTCCACCATACGACAACAACGGTTTTAAAGCCCAAAGGAGACATATTACTTTCTCTACATGTACTACGTAAATAATGTAGAGAAAGTATTGCACTCCACCAAAAAATTTGATAACCAGATTTCACCGGAAATATATGTATCCCAAAAGAAGCATTTTCAGAAAAACATCCGTGTGTTCGTGTGCCTGTGAACACGATAGCCCAAAAATGGAAAACTGGTAAAATGCCATACTTGGTATTTATATTTAGTATCTTCCAGGGATGCGACACGAAGAGTTTGAGAAAAATCCCCCCACACCAAACTACCCTTTACATGGAACGTTTTTCAAATTTTTTTATTTTCTCAAAAATGGCTGTATCGATTTTGATTAAAATGTCGTATATTAAAGATATTTACCTGACAAATAATATATATATATATATATAATTTGTATTTTCTGGGAAAACCTCTGAAGATGAATTTTATGGAATTTTGCATAACTGCTAATCCGAAGAAGATGTATAAAATCTTACAACACAAAAAATGTAGAGCACGTTAGAACACACACTTTATGTAATATACATTTTTTCGAAGAGTTGATCGTTCTTTAGATATTACTTGTTTTTGATTCCAGCTTTGAAAAGCTTGTACTTTTCTCATACAGTAATTTGTCGACTCCTGTCCATACAAACAAAGGAACTTATCAGCCAGCATTTGACTATCACTTTTACTTATAGTACTCCGTTATTTCGCTTCTACTTAGAAGGAAGCAAGTAATAAGACTGTTTCTGCTAATTTTTTCGCGATTACCTTGAAGCAAATAGAAGCACAAGCTTTTTAATAATACAGAGATATAGAGAAAGTCATGTAAATGGAACACATCAGATCTTTTATATATATATATATAATTTCAAGAATTTCCAAAAAAGCTGAATTAGCGTGTAAAGACCGTCAGAATAAGTCCTTATTAGAACACAAACTAGCCGCATTATTACTTCCTCTAGGGTCATATGTACAATGTACTTAGGGATAGAGAAGGTATTGTAATACGCCCAAAAGTTTGATACCGAGATTTCACCGGAAATATATGTCCCACTGAATAAAAAAAAAGCATTTTTAGAAAAATGTCCGTGTGTGTGTCTGTGTGTGTGTGTGTGTGTGTGTGTGTCTGTAGGCAGCATAGCTCAAAAATGAAAAGACCGTTAAATACCAAACTTGGTATTTAAGTTTGGTATCTTCCAAGGATGCGACACGAAGATTTTCAAGAAAATCCACCTATCTTTTACATGGAACTCTTTTAAAAAAGTTTTTACTATCTAAAAAATGGCTCTAACGATTTTGATTAAAATACTACATATTAAAGCCATTTGTATCACATATAAAATGAATATTTTGAATTTTCTGGGAATAGCATTTAAAGACCTGTTTATTCTGGATGAACTTTGCTTAATTTGGCAAAATTAGTAAACTGTAAGAGATAGACAAAAACTTTCGATAGAGAAATACAGATCTTGTTACAAAACACAAATATGTCATATACATTTTTTTCGTGGAGCTTACCGTTTTCGAGGTATTAGTTTCAAATGTGAAGTAGTTATACTTATCTCAGACGGAAGTGTCCGTTTTTCATTTGTTCTACTGCTGGCCAAGCAAAGAAGCGGTTTGCAATGACAATCACATAACGACAGCTTTTAAAACAATTGACTATCATTTTAGCCTAGTGCATTCCCTTAATTCCATTCTACTTATAAGGAACTATGTAATAAAATTCTGCTAATGTTTATCTCAATTAGCATGGTGTTGAAAGAAGAATTTTCTTTTGTAGAAAGTTTGTTTGTGGAGTAGTTGAAGAAAGTCATGTGAGTGTAACACATCAGGGACTTAGCAGAAGTAAGGTTGACTGGTGGACACAGCGCGGTCTTAGAACACGATGAGATGACAGGTCAGAGAGAGTTGCAGAAACACCCCTTTCCGCAGAACAGCTGGTGTAAACCGCAGTCCTGTAGCAGCTACTATGTGGTGTGTTTGTATTAGCAGATCAAAGACCATTCGCTTGCAGCAGCCAGTCTCTGTCCCCGAGATAAACCTGAAATGTTAATCTCTGAATGCCACATTGAGGTTGCTTTTCTTTGACTGTCCACAACTTCTGGTAGTTTTGTGGCAGTTTCGGTCAATGCGCCCTTTTCCAAACAAACGCCTGCCATTGGCATCAATGACTTTGAGATGAGCTCTATTATACTCTGACCGAAGCATTATCTCCGTGGTTTTTCGGTTCAGAAATTCGAAGCGACTTTTGAGCGTCCTGAGTTTCAAAAGACGTTTTACAGATTTCTTAATCGGCATACCAATATAGTATAATAATAGTAAAATCTCCCAATGGTTATATTCCAAAGCATATACGAAAGCTGAGAAAATATTTGTCATTTAGAGAGAATTGTCATTATTGTTTTAACATATTTGGTGACGATAAAGGGACATAGAAGTACTTTTTTAGAGATTTTCATCGGAAATATAGATTTTTGGACCTTGGATTTCTTAGGGTGCATATAACATTTGTTTTGGACGTCATTTTAAAGCATTACGCACGTTATATGTCTCTATGGGAAACTTTAAAGCCAATTTTCTCAGGTTCAGTATTTCTGTTATTTTCGCATATTCAAAATTTAATTTCCTGCACAAAAGTTCATCTAGAGGTCCAATTTTCCCCCAAAGCACTACAGATGGTGTGCAATAAAAATATGATTGGACTTGTATATTTGGTCATAGATTAAACTTAAGAAATTAATTGGTGTAGGTGATGGTGCATCATGTTTTTCAGTTTTTCCACTTTATGATGTAAAACAATTTTTAATTAAATCTGATTCAGTCTCATAGCCTTCCTTAGCTATTCCGCAAATAAATTTTTCTTACAAAAGCTTATTATTTTATCCTCATCATACTAATATAAATAAACATTAGCAGAATGGGTCTTATTACTTTCTTCCTTGTAAGCAGAAGGGACATACGGGAGTATACTAGGCTAAAGCGATAGTAAAAACTTTTAAAAACTGGTCGCCTTGTGAAACTATTGATCTCCGTTCTCTTTACTTGTCAGAAGTAAACAAAAAAAAGATGAGTTATCGTTTGAGAAAAGTTGAAGTACCTTAAATTGAAACCAATAACTTGGAATATCTCGGAAACGATTAACTCTACAAAAAATGTATACGTAATAAATTGTGTGTTTTTACCAGTAAATGTGTAATAAAATTTGTCTCTCTGTTACGGTTTACCAGTTACACAAAAGTTATACGAACGTCATTAAAAATGAACAGGTCTTTAGAGATTGTTCCCAGAAAATTCAGGATACATATTTCGATTGCCATAAAAGTTTCATAAACATACATTTTTTTAATTAAAATCATTAGAATCATTTTTGAGAAAAATCAACATTTTCGAAAAGTTTCCCATGTAAAGGATAGCTGTTCCTGGGTGGATTTTCTTGAAATGATGGATCTTTTTCTAATAGTACCTTTTTTATAATTCAGAGGACTTTAAAATGTGTATTTTGGTGAAATCTCGGTATCAAATTTTGGGTGGAATGCAATACTTCCTCTATCTATTGTATTGTATATTGTACTACTTACGTGCTAGAGCAAGTAAAAAAAGTATCCGCCATAAAAAAACTACAACCACACAGTTTATTCAAGGTATCAAGGAAAGCAATTTTAAATCATAGTGAATGTAGTTAAAAGTCTGTAGGAGAAGGTAGAATTTGATTTTAACTAATTATATCAAATAAATTAATTAACATATCCAGAATGAAAATAGATGTTTTCGTGAAACTTGGTATGCATACATACTCTATTGGCAGTAATGCTTATACAGGAACTAAACCGTTAGATTTAATACTTTATAGGGTCACTTTCATTACTTCGGTGCGCGTTCAGTCCATTTTGATTCAAAGTTTTATGTTCATTCATTCATTCGTTTATTAATTTCCACCATGGCTTGTCCTAGCATTATACCACATTTACAGTAGTTTCCTGATCTAGGAATTTCTAGCTTACCAGTTTGCGCACATGCTGAGGAGAGGTCAACTCATCGCCCAAGATGGAACTATAGGACTAAATTTCGACTTGCAGAAGTGAAAAATAGCTCATTTTTCTCAGAGAATTTTTTAGTTCTTTTACGTGCCAATAAACATTACATGGGATGAATTACTTTACTTCCTCTCCGAAGGAAGCTATGCTAATAAATTATGTTTCCAAAAACAATCCAACTCCTTCCGCCGGGTTTGAAATCGCATCCCTAAATATAGTATACATTATACAACGGAATTGAATATAGTCATATATAAATATAGATTTATCAAGTTATTTGTATAGTTTAGATTCTAATTTAATGTAGAGGAAGAAAAACATGTGGTTTGCTAGATATATCCTTTGCCATGCTAGAAAAATTACTATATTAAAAGTATTTGAAGCATATAAGGATATATGCATATAAGTTCATAATATTAAGTTACATTCTGCTTGTCCAAATAAATAACATATAGATATTTCATGCTAAAAGGTATAGTATTATCAGCAGCTTATACAGGTATTTGCTAAGAAACTCATAAAAAGCTTTTCAATGCTTGCTGTGTTGGAAAGCAAAACCTCAGAAAACATATATGTATTAAATGTTTTGGAATTTTATTAATTTATGCCTTTACCATTAAGACAAGTACATTTTGTCAGCTAAAATTATATTTCTTATTTATATTATATAATATTTATATTATATAATAAATGATTATGAACTATTTGATTTTAGTTATTCTAGCGGTAATAAAATGTTCTTAATTTCTTTAATCACTTAAAAACTTAATATCTAAGTTCCTCTTCCTTGTTCAGTATTAACCTGAATTCCGTCTAAGTTTCTAATGTAAAATTAAATTGCCATGAAACAATATTAATTTCAAGCAGTTCCAATAAGAGTAATAATTATATCTCGTGCCTAATAGTTGTCAAATCCTCTACTCCCAAATGAAGAAACTGCAGAAACCAAATTTGTGCAATTGTCTTATTGGTTAAAGGTAGTGTACAAATGTTTGTGAGAGAAGATAAAGTCCTTCGCATGTTTTAGCTGTGAAGTTTGTTCATGTACATAAGGCATGGGGCGAGAGGAGATGCAGGACTGAACATGCCTTACTCACTCCACATTCTCTTGCCGAGTGACGACGGTTGTTTTGATACAACAAGCGCAGTGGTGGATTCGTTTCATCTGTAGGGTAGTAATAATTTCTATTCTTTTATTAACAATTTTGTTCATATTAACATATTTTGCATATAATTCTATTACAGCCACCTATTGTGTTTAGACAAATTACATAATCCTTCCTTTATCTTACTTAGTATTATTCTTACGCTGCCTTATGATTAACATACTAAATTATTTCTTTTTCACAATAAATAAAGCAGCAAAGTTCCACTGTTATTTAGCTTTAAACATTTAAAAGCTATTTGATCATTTGGTTTTTAAACTCATTATTCTTAACTTGCGCGTAATGACTTCTCTCGGGAGGTTTCACTCAGGGGTGCTGCGCATATGACTTCAATTTTAGTTTATTAAGCTTGCGTTCTCTCCAACCCTAAGAGAAATAATTTAGAATATACTTCAGATATAGTATTAATAAATATTATATTTAATAATTATTAATTGGCATCAAATAGATAAAATATGCACTAAGCGTTTTACTAGATAAGTTCGGTTCGGAAACCTAATAAGCTAATAAGAAGCTAAACTCTCAATGTCCCTTTTATATGTTACATGAGTATTCAGAAAGTAGCTTTTGAATTTGTTACCAAATCGTGTAAGTTCACCAAAGTTTACTTTTGATTATAGTGATGTTTGATATTGTAAGGCATTATATTTACAAATTGAAATCTGCATATTTAGCAAACTTTCCTGTTTTTGTAACTTAAAAAAATTCTCTCTATCACTCTTCATGAAACAGACATCCCTACGAAGCCACTGAATAGGATGTGTCGAAGCAAAGGTAAATTTGAACAGCAGTGATGGGGAAGGATGTCTGTCGGTGGTGTGAGGCAAGAACGCGTTTCAGTGGATTGGCCCTTTTAAGCTCATGCCTAATGGTGGTCTGGTGTAAACAAATGCTAAGACACCAGCTTGAGCAGCACCAGATTTTACTAGTAACAGTGGTTTCATTTATGGTTCATAAAGCTGGATTCATTTGTAAAATGCTTAAATGAAATAGAGGGAAACAATTAGCCCTGGACTAATCACTGGCTGTTACAGTTATGTCGTATTAATTATAATGCAAATTTTAACTTCCATTAAAGACGCTAATTAATATTAAATGAAATAACATTGTTTTCTATTTTGTTACATTACTTCAATATTTACACGTAAATCAACAATGACTTTTGACTGTCTTACGTAATGCTGAAATGTATATGTCATGTAAGTATAATTCGGACTTGTATATTTTAAAGCTAAAGTTTCTTTATACAAGTGACTGTATATTAATGCTTACTATTTTGTGTATTGTAAAGGCATGTTTGGTCTGTGGGCCCATACGGTTAATGAATATCAGTGTATGTATACTGATATTTACAAATATATTTATTCATTCATACAAATAAAAGAATTCATTAGTATATACAGTGTTCCCGAATCACGGCCCTGTTTGTTGGAGTACGCTATCCACATGCCAATATGAGGGATGTTATGAGGCCTCTGCCTTTTGTTTCAGTTCTTTTATTTACAAGCTTTCTCGAATTGCTAGATAAGTATTCGAGGCAGGTGTCTCAGTGTAATAACATTTTTATTTATATATTTCAGTTTGCAGGTACGAGTAAATTGTTTTTAATCCGGAATACTAATTTAATATTCCATGGTACAAACAATATATACAAATGATGTGTCTTCTTAGCTTCCGGAGAAGGCCGCGTTATCTTGCATTGTAGTGCCGACGTTTCGCTCATCTTGCCGTGAACTTCTTCTGGGCTCTTGTGCGGTGATTGCTTCTTTGCTCTCGCTTATATAGTGGCAGTGCGGTGGAGGTTGCCCCGCCCTCTCTCTTCTGGTTGGCTAGTTGCCTGCCAATTGGCGTGGATGCTGGCGCCGCTCTTTCCTGGTGATGTTGGAGTTGCTTTACGCTTTCTTTTTCAGGTCTTTGTTTCCTTTTTGTCTTATTTCTTGTTTTAGATTGTGGTTTGGATCTTCTTTTAGTAAATGCTGCCGTGGATTGCCGTCCGTTTCTAGAATGCGGCATGTCTCCGCCCCTTGCCTCTCTTTGGCTGGAGGCTAGCATATTATGGCTCTCCTTGTGAGCAGAGTTTTCCAGATGTTATGGAGATGTTTTCCGCCGTCCCTGTTGATGTTCTTTTCTTTGAAAATCTCTATGCTTTCATGGGTCATTCTGTGATGCAAATTGCTGCAGGTGGCTATGAGCTCTGTGTTGTCAAAGTCAATGTGGTGGCCGGTTGTTGTTACGTGTTCAGCTAATGCGGCCTTCTCCGGAAGCTAAGAAAACACATCAAGACTCAGGTCGTGGAAGCCTACGCATCCAATATGTACAAATGATACTTATAATCTCGTTGCTTATGAATTAGAAATCGGATGAGTAGGTCTATTAGGATGACGGGTTTCTAGCGAGAGTTTTGAATTCGAATCCCGCTTGTGTCTGCGGGTTTTTATGTGTGTAGGTAATACATACTCATTTATTATACTTTCTAGGCGTATTGAGAAAGTTTGACTTATTGACCAGATGGAAGCAACTGATTGCTCATTGAGTAGAGCAGCGGAGTAACCTCATTCCTTACTTGCACTGAATCGCCTACTGCACGGAAATTCGTTCAGTTCAGTGGCAGAATAACTTTTGCGCTTTAAATATCTAGTCTATTGATGTAGTTTAATATACCTATTGTGTTCATTAAACTACAATAATTCAATGTGTTATAATTTCTTCTGCATTATTGTTTATATTTATTATGTGATAATATACATATTTTTTTATAGATTTAGTGATCGTAACATAAACGGTTATAAAGTTTGATGACAATTGTTATTAACAGAGCACAACAACAAGTTCCAATTTCAATTAAATAAGGAAGATTGATAATTCAATACTTTTGGAGTGCAAATCAAACGTTGTAATTAACTTCAGTCCTAAAAATTATTAAGAAGCTCATTCTATGTATTTTAAAAGTTCTGAAGGGAATTTTGGGTTTAAGGGAAATATGGCAAGGAACGCTAACATCATGAGAGTTAATTTGGAAACAAAAACTTCCACATTTACACCAGTGAGTATGCAGAGGTATTTTGGTAATTAACTAGTATCTAACAGAATTCGACAAAAATACACGTTTGTAGCAGTGAATGTGAGTAGTATCTTGGTCAGTAAATTGTATCTGGCACCATTCAAGCACAATACAGCGTGTTTAATAGTTGAAGCATTAGAATTAAATGAAATGAAGCTACAGCTTTCTTCCCTCCCAGGGAGGAGTAAATAGCCTATTTTCTGTTCTCGACATAAACTGACACACGACACCCTGTTTAGGGAACGAGATATACAACTGATGTCAGGAGCCTGTCTCTAACTGATGTCCTAAGATTACCCATTGCAAGCATTAAGCAAGGTTACTTGCTGCACAACCAATCAGGTGAGTTAGTGACGTCTGATCTAGATGAATACTTTTCCAGAACATTACTTTCAGGTATAAAAGTGTTGGTTCTCTCGTACCAGGGTGGCATTCAGCAATGAGGTAACAAAGATGTACAATGAAAACGCCCTGTGACATAATCTCCAAACGTGTGTGATCGGCTTGCTTGTAATTCATAGCTGATTACTGAAATCCGTTTTCTATAGTGTTTAAGGCCGAGTTTTACTATATAGATACCGCAGGCAATGGCACTGATGATGCATGGAATGACGATGGAGCACCAGTGGAATGCGATGGCAGGGAAAAACTCGTCCCTGCATCGGGATTTTTACCACAAAGACATCTATTGTTACACATGTACTATAGTGAGCACGTGTTCCAGCGGTAAGTTGTTTTGGCATCGCAGATGTGATTGATGCACTTGTTCTGTCCAAGGTTCTTTGACAGCAAAGTCCGCATTGTTACACCTCAGCGAATTTGTGACACTTGCCGTGTTTTTTCTCGTGCGACTGTTTCTGGAAATTTCCTGTCACGTGATAACTGGTATAAAAAGGGGAAACGAAATCCTACCCAGAGTCAGATTTCACTGGGAACAGGGAATGAGCTGTGACGGGAAAAGAAAAGAAAAGAAATATCGAACATGGAAAAGAAACTATGCGGCAGAATTGTTACAAAAACATTCAACAAAGACAGCTATTAGTGAGCAAATTCTGGTTGTAACTAGTTTTGGAAGAAATAAAGATTTTTTGGAAAAAAGGAGAGTTATTTTTACAACGTACAAATAACTTATGGTACAAATAACTGAAAGGCTGGAGGAAACGTTTCTACAGCACGAAGAGTATATAAAAACGGTCTCCTCTAAGGTTTGCCGTTGCAGAATGTCTCCAGATGCACTATTGTGAGACTGAAGACGTCCAAAACTCGACGACCAATACGTGTGACGTGGGCTGGGTTGGTTGTTGATGTCCTAACTTTTTTTTCGCGAAAACCCTGCATGAACTTCAGACAGTTAGACTTGGTGACACTTCCATTCATTGAAAACTCCGAGGTGAGTTGGTGCATGAGCTAACAGAACACGATTTTCTAATCTGAACTACATATTACTACAGGTACAACGATACGCTATCTTCAAAAACATCCGGACTTCATCACCAAACCTCGAAGGTATCCTCATAAATATTAGCAGCATAGACCTAAACAACATGGTATATTAGGTAGATCGCAATCATCGATGGTTCCGTGGAGATCATATCCACAGTTGCGTATGGTGTGGTATTTTAGGAAAGCATTTTATTTGGCCAGATTTCCTGGACTTCAATCTCAATGATAAATATTTATTGAACCACCAGAAGAGTCTTCTGAGCTTATAAGATATTGTCCCGCTGGCGCTGATAGCACATCATTAAAGCTAGGAAGTTCGTGCCGTTCACCTTCCTTATAGAGGTTACGACCGACCATCTCGGCGCTACAAAACAAGTCATTGATAAGAATGCAGGGGGGAGAGAACTTCCCCACATTCACGTACCTCAGACGAAGGATACAATGGACCAACACCATCACCTACTTGGGGGTGAAGCTCGACAAGGGCGTCACTTTTAGGGAGCATGTCCGGGGGCTGTGGTGCCGGGGCAATGGGGCTGCGGCCTCGCTGTACCCGATGCTGAGGTCCTCGATGACCGTTCCCCTTAAGTTGCGCCTTTTGAGGGCTCTTATTATCCCCTTATTAATCTACGCCTGTGAGATCTGGGGCATGGCGGCAGACTCCAGTCTGCTGTTGCTTCAGCGGGTACAGAATAGGTGTCTCCGGGCTATCTATTCTGTGCCTCGAGGCTTTCCAACGAGACTCCTGCACGAAGCCTCTGGTCTACCATACCTGGAGGACGAGATTAGGCGTCGGGCAACAAAATTCAACGAAGGGTTACCATTCCATCGGAGCGCCCTCGTTAGGTCTCTTGGGGATTACGATCCCACAAACCGCCGCTTCAGGCGATACCGGCTTCCCCGCATGGCTTGCGGGCATCCCCGGTAACGAAGGAGCACCACCAACAGCTGCTACGGCTAAGCTCCTTATTATCCTTCAAGAGTTGCTTGGATTCAAAAATTTAACCTCAAGAAACATTTTGATAAAAACACACCAGCGGTGCACAAGGGCCGTTGCACCATCAAGGCAACCGTCGAGGAGCAATATTCGCCTCCTCCTGTCACTCCACAACCCCAATACACACCCGCCATCCTACAAAACCCACAATCCCGTCAGAACGTGGTTAAGTTCTCTCTGAGAACAGGGACACGTCTAAAACACCTCGGGCTGCCCTCAGCCTGCCAATCACACTGGACTGGTAAACAATCATGTACTGTTTCCAGAGAACAAAAATGATTTATGAGACATTTGTAAAACAGATCATTATGTACGACATATTTACTGATTGAATGTAAAACAATATCCAAATGATAAAATTAATTTCTTAAATGTCTTCAGACTCTTAGCAGGTAAAACGAAAGTAGGAATTAAACTAAATCTTTACTCATCTGCAGCCGGATTAGTGAAAATTATATGTACTTCTGAAGCCTTTCAAATTAAAACCTCATTCTACGTTACAACGAACAAGATTTGTAATGCGAAATAGTCGTTCCCCTTCGCATGATGTATCAGTATGACCAAGCTAATAGCATTTGTTGGGATCTAAAAGTGCAGTTTGTGTGCAATCCATCACGCTGAACCCTATATTCTTTTCAATTATACTTTTAATTTTCATTTTTATTTCAGGTAGGAGGCTCATGGATTAGTAGATTATTGTGCGTAACGTTCTGAACAAATTTACAATCAATAATATGTTTCTGTGGAGCTGTTCTGCTACTAGACATTTGACACTTTGTTTACTATAACTGTCACCGGTTTCTAAATAAGTATCAAGAGTAGTTACATCACTAGAAAACGTACTATGATTGTAAAATTAATTTTGCTCACATTTGAGCAGAACCAAATTGTTATTCGAACGTCTTCCTTCATGCATACGTGGTTCTGTGTTATGCAGTGATAGCTGTTTTGCAGTAATGGGTTGCATTCTACATTGACCATAGCTCGCGAAAGTAGCGCCGCATGGTATTGCCAACCCTGGCCGCTCTTACACTGCATAAGAGAATCGGTACGAACTTCCTAGCTCTGCACATCACAGATACAGCTGTATGGCGTACCGCCACATTATGTCTTAATAGTGCATTTTGTCTGACCTTGGAGACGGCGGGTGTATATCCTGGTGCCCTTGTTCGCCGGACCTTGCATCTGCAGAACTTTTGCTATGGGAGTATTTAAAGCATGATCTGTCACAACAGAGCAGAAGTGTCGTAGTTCTTCGCAGACGCATAATCGCTGCTTGCTTTAATGTGACATCCGGGAAGTTTTCGCAGCTATACCAATCTGCAGAGCGGCGTCTTCACCATCGCATATGCATAGAGGAATTGTCAACCGAAATGGCAGGACAGAGAACAACAATGTCAAGTCATGTTACTCTTTGTTAGTGCTAATCTATTGCTAATAACTTGAATTCCAAATGCAAAGACAATGGAAAACAAAATATGCATGTCAAATGCACAATTATTAATTGACTAACAATAATATACTAAGGCAATAAAATAGCAGTTCTCTTTTGTAAAAACAGTAATTTGTTTAAGTTTATACAAAATGCGTCCTGAATTTCAATCACATAATATCCCATCTACGTGGTCTTCAGTACCCTTAAATTAATTGATTTCTTTAACATTATTCTCATTAGTCATAACACCTATTTTGACAAACACACGTCAACACGCTATCACACTTAAAGAAGTTCAAATCGTAACTGAGTGCAGTAGAGGTACTTTGAATAGCTGTAACTTAAAGTACAACTTAAACCCCTGTATCAAGCTACACACATTACCGGCGCGTCATGCGCGTTTACGACGCATAACTTTAAGAAATGCACTGAGATTTTATCGTATATTCTGTACGATAAACTATTTTCTAAAACCTTTACTTCTAAATAAGATGTCCACCATTAAGCTTAAAGTAGCAACAAAAGAAGCCATAATCTGTTTAACTTTCAAACTTGCCACTGAGAAGAATAAACCATCCTCTTGTTTCCTTTACGTCGAGCCAAAATTACTGACGATAACTGTGCGTGTAATTTATGAGGTTAACGCCCTATGTTGTATACCTACACCACAGTGAAATGCATAAATTTCGGAAATGCATGCTTAATTCCATATGTAATTGGCCATTGGTTTCTGGAAATCTTTTCCTTAATAATAATCTAGGTATTATCTAAATATACTATTCTACCTTCCTATCATTAATACCTTGGCAATGGGCATAAATATTGAATTCCTCCTTAGTTGCTACATATTGAGAACATTGTGTAGCAACAGTACATATAGCTTATTTAAAGCATCATTTGTATTATGCAACTAAAAGAGAATCAAAGCCAATTTCTCTGAATATTATTATTGCTGCTTTCACAATATTACTCCAAAAGGGTTATGAGTAGACACAGGAAAAATGTTGCAAAAAATCACAATAATATGAATATGTTAAAAAAAATATTTAAAATATAATGAAATATATTTTATATAAATTTTTATATCCAGAAATATAATAAAATCAACTTTAAATAACGTTACGGATCCTGATTTACAAGCCGGTGCCTAGGGGTCGGAAGCCTGTCGGGGAGCCCGTCCCGTGACCACAGAATGAAGAGCCTGGAACGAGCTATCGGCCCGTAGTCAGGCATGAACGTGTGGAAGTGAATGATATGAAATGAAAGCAAATGGGTGGTAGAAAGTTGATAGAGCAATTGATGGAAGAAACCGGAAGAGCCGCCCAGGTGCCCCTACATCCGCCACCAATCCCGGATGGGGCGCTTGGGATCGGACTCGGGCCGCATAAATAGGAGACCAGCAATGTAACCATCTGCCACGGCGCCGCCACTTTGAATAGCACATCTTATATTCTAATACCTTTAGCACGTCCACATATTTAGATTTAAAAACGAGCTTTGTTAACTTTAACCATATACATTAATAAAATACAACAATGAATAAATTGCACATGTAAACACTTTAGTCCATGAAATTTATAAGCTCTAACGGAATAACTAGTCAAAATTATTAAAACCAAGTTCAAAACTTGTTTTATTGCGAAATCATAAAACTTAGAAAAGAATAAATACAATTTTCGGTTGATTTATCCTTGTTTTAGGATAATGACAATGAATTACTAAAAGTAAAGATCTGAGAAAAAAACATTCGTCGAGATTATTTTTTTTTAATTTCCCACGTGATACAAATGAAGGAAACACTAATATGTTCACGCTTTATGAATCACTTTTTTCTTTCTCTATTCGTACTATGTAGATAGAATATAGAGAAAGTATTGTATTCCACCCAAAAATGCAATGCAGAGATTTAGCTGGAAATACATTTTGCGGTCCCCTGAGTTCCAAAAAAATATTTTTAGGAAAAGTCCCGTATAAGTGTGTGTGTTTATGTGTCTGTTTGTGTTTGTGTGTGTCTGTGTGTGTTTGTGTGTGTCTGTGTCTGTGTGTGTGTTTGTGTTTGAGTGTGTGTTTGTGTGTGTCTGTGTGTGTGTTTGTGTGTGTCTGTGTGTGTTTGTGTGTGTCTGTGTCTGTGTGTGTGTTTGTGTTTGAGTGTGTGTTTGTGTGTGTCTGTGTGTGTGTTTGTGTGTGTCTGTGTGTGTTTGTGTGTGTCTGTGTGTGTTTGTGTGTGTCTGTGTGTGTTTGTGTGTGTCTGTGTCTGTGTGTGTGTTTGTGTTTGAGTGTGTGTTTGTGTGTGTCTGTGTGTGTGTTTGTGTGTGTCTGTGTGTGTGTTTGTGTTTGAGTGTGTGTTTGTGTGTGTCTGTGTGTGTGTCTGTGTCTGTGTGTGTTTGTGTTTGAGTGTGTGTTTGTGTGTGTCTGTGTCTGTGTGTGTTTGTGTTTGAGTGCGTGTTTGTGTGTGTCTGTGTCTGTGTGTGTGTTTGTGTTTGAGTGTGTGTTTGTGTGTGTCTGTGTCTGTGTGTGTGTTTGTGTTTGAGTGTGTGTTTGTGTGTGTCTGTGTCTGTGTGTGTGTTTGTGTTTGAGTGTGTGTTTGTGTGTGTCTGTGTCTGTGTGTGTGTTTGTGTTTGAGTGTGTGTTTGTGTGTGTCTGTGTCTGTGTGTGTGTTTGTGTTTGAGTGTGTGTTTGTGTGTGTCTGTGTCTGTGTGTGTGTTTGTGTTTGAGTGTGTGTTTGTGTGTGTCTGTGTCTGTGTGTGTGTTTGTGTTTGAGTGTGTGTTTGTGTGTGTCTGTGTCTGTGTGTGTGTTTGTGTTTGAGTGTGTGTCTGTGTGTGTGTCTGTGTCTGTGTGTGTGTTTGTGTTTGAGTGTGTGTTTGTGTGTGTCTGTGTGTGTGTTTGTGTTTGAGTGTGTGATTGTGTGTGTCTGTGTGTGTTTGTGTTTGAGTGTGTGTTTGTGTGTATCTGTGTCTGTGTGTGTGTTTGTGTTTGAGTGTGTGTTTGTGTGTGTCTGTGTCTGTGTTTGTGTGTGTCTGTGTGTGTGTTTGTGTTTGAGTGTGTGTCTGTGTGTGTTTGTGTGTGTGTTTGTGTTTGAGTGTGTGTCTGTGTGTGTTTGTGTGTGTCTGTGTGTGTGTCTGTTGACTCATAAACTTTACAACCGTTAGGCACTTGATATTTAAGTTTAGTATCTCTCAAGAATGCGACTGAAGACTTTTAAGAAAGTCCCCCCACCCCAAACCACCCTTTATATAGAAATAATTTTTTAAATTTGTGTATTTCTAAAATGACTAACGATTTTGAGTAAATGCCGTATATTCAAGATATTTACTTTATAAATAAAATCTATATCTTGAATTGTCTGGAAATAGTTTCTGAAGACCTATTGTAGATGCATTTTTCTGAATTTCACATAACTGATAAACAGCAAGAAATAGACACAAATTTACTGCAGAAAAATGTAGTCTCGTTAAAGCACATGATTTATGGCACATACATTTTTGTAATGGGGGCTACATATTAGGAAGAGATGAGAACTTAATCTACCAACTTGGTAGAGTTGGTCGTTTCTGAGATATTCCTTGTCATTAATTACAATTTTAAGCCGTGTAAACATTTCATCTCTCTTTTTTTTACTGCTGTCAATGAAAAGCGAACTGTTCACATAGCAATCTGGTTTAAAGGATTTGACTGTCAATTCAGCCTAGTGTATCCTCTTATTTCCCTTCTGGTTGGAAGGAAGCAAGTAATAAGATACATTCTGCCAATGTTTACCTCTATTAGCATAATGCAGATATTAGAATAATCCTTTATAAGAATAGTTTGTTTGCAGAAAATATTTTTTGAAAGGGCTATACAGATTTCTGAAAACGCGTCTCTTGAAAAATGCCTTGCCTTTTTAAAGGTGTTTTATAAAAACCTTTCCGAATTAAATATCTATTGCTTACAGAAATTATTTTCAAAATCGAAAAACCATAAAATGTACATAAAACATAGAGATGTAAAAAGTATTATGAAACGTTAAATTGTTTGTTACAGTGACTTTTATACAGTGGTTTTTGTAAAACGTAAAAATTATTGTTCTCATACTGATAGTTTGGGAATATGAAATTCTATGTTTGGTCTATCCATATCCTTGCACGTTACTCATGAAACGCTAACCTTTAAAATTTAGCAAGAGAAGCTGGGTTCGGCTCTTTGCGGGGAGTTCTAGTGTCCCAATGGACTCCTAGTGGTATGTTCGCAGTTCAAAAGCGGTCCACAGAGACCTGGCTGGCAGTTGTAGCTGGCAATCTAACCGCAAACTCCCTATCGAGTTGCAACAGCAACAGTGAATTCCTGATATTCAGTTTAAGAGGCAGCTTACATTCTAGATTTGCATGCATCAAAATGTTCTCGTCATGATGCTATTGCAGTCTATTTTTATGAACGTAGCATCTTCGCGCCTTCAACGGCCGTATAAAAATAGTATACTCTTTTCTTCTAGATTAATCTGGGATTCAAAATTGTGATGATTATTGGTGAAATCTAGCACAATTGACGATCACAAATGGAGCGTCGCCGCCAAGGAGACAATTCTGTTTGATAAACCAATTGCAAATTTACACATTGCTGTAGATTTTAACATTTAAAACCAATCAAAGCGATACGGAAACCCTAGAGAAATATCACAAAATATAAACGTTTTAATCACAATAATAAATGGCCTCTGTGTATATCAATAAGAATAAGAACTTTTTTGTTTGCTTTTACTGTTCACAGAAAAATACGCAGACACAAAGTATTGTTAATACTTGTTCTAGCACCTGTGCATAATGTATATAGTGCAAAGAGCAGGTATTATATTTCACCCCAAAATCAATTTCGAGAGTTCATCAGAAATACATATTTTAGGGACCTCTGAATCCAAAAAAAAGTCCGTTCATGTATGGCTGTGAACAACATAAATCAAAAACAAAATTTCGGTTAAATGCCAAACTTGTTATTTAAGTTAAGTATTTTACAAGGAAGCAGCTTTTCAAACAGAAAATATTTAGGAAGATGGCCCCACCTCAGCTACCCTTTATATGGAACATTTTTGGAAAATTGTTATTTTCTCGAAATGTCTCTAACGAATTTGTTCAAAATATATGTAGAAATTAGCCTCTAAAGACCTCATCATTTTGGATGATTTGTATATAACTTTTCTATAACTGATAAACCGCACTTAAAGCTTAATCAACTGATAAAACTTATTGAACAAAAATGTAGATCTGGTCAAAATTGACAATTTAAGCCATATGCTCTTTTGTTACAGAGTAAACGATTTCCAAGATATCCTGTGTTACTGGTTTCACCGTTAAGCAACTTCCTCAAGCGGGAAGATATACTTCTTTTCGTCTGTCTTTTGTTTACCCCTAGCAAGCAAAGATATCCGAATTTCAATTGTTTCATATAGCGAGCGCCTTTTAAAAGATTGGACTATTGTTTTATTCTATTGTATTTCCTTATTTCCCTTCTAATTACAAAGAAGTAACTAATAATACTAATTCTGTTAATGTTCAAAAGTTCATGTTCATTATATTAGCATGTTGTGAATAAAAATATAATATTTTGTACAAAATGTTTGCTTCCAGAATAACTAGATGAAGTTATGTGAATAGAACACATCAGAATTTTTACTTTCTCTACAGGTAATATGTATATAATGTATAGAGAAAGTATTGCATTCCACCCAAAAATTCAATACCGAGATTTCACCGGAAATATAAGTTTTGGCCTCCCTGAATCCAAAAAAAGGCATTTTTACGAGAAGGTCCATGTGTGTGTGTGCCTTTGGACAGCATAGTTCAAAAACGAAAAGACCGTAGAATACCAAACTTGGTATTTAAGTTTGGTATCTTTCAAGGATGCGACACGAAGGTTTTCAAGAAAATCTCCCCCCCCCAACTACCCTTTACATGGAAAATTTTCTCAAAAATGGCTGTAACGATTTTGATTACAATCTTATATTTAAGATATTCACATGCCAAATAAAATGCATATCTTGAATTTTCTGGAAATAGCCTCTGAAGACTACTTTATTCTGGATGAATTTTACGGAATTTTGCTAAACTGTAAGAGATGGATAAAAACTTACCATACAAAAAATGTAGAGCACGTTAAAACACACAATTTATGTTATATAATTTTTTCGTGAAGTTGATCGTTTCTGAGATACTCCTTGTTGTTGGTTTCAGCTTTGAAAAACCTATACTTTTCTTATATAGGAATTTGTAAACTTTTGTCGATACAAACAAAGGAACTTCAGTCACATAGCAACCAGCTTTTACGTATAACTTTAACCAATGGTACTCCCTTATTTCCCTTCTACTTACAGCAAGTAATAAGACTATTTGTGCTAAGTTTTTCTCGATTTGCATGAAGTAAATAGCAGCATAAGCTTTTTAAAAATAATATGTTGCACAGATTTTGAGAAAGTCATGTGATTGAAACACATAAGATTTGTTTTTAAATCATGGTGTCTGAAAACGCATTCTTTAAGAGAAATCCCAATATCGTATACTTGCGGTGAGGGAATACTAATATCAATTCTGATTCTAAATCTTAATTATAGGTAAGCAGTAGAGAAAATAAAAACAAAACATCTGGTGTCGGATTTTTATGTAATATCAAGGTGCGAAATATGTACATATTTATGTAACAAAAATTTCAAAATATGTAATGAAATATGTAATATCAACAACATTTGTAAAATGATATGATATTCTAAATGCTAAGACTACCGCCTCAAATTGCCTCAGACGGCAATTTACTCAGAATTTTTTAATTTGAAGGGTCTGTAAATAATTAAAATAATTACAATGTTAAAATTTAAACAATAAATATGGAAGTAATTATAGGGAAAATGTTTTGTTTTATGCAGTATTTATCTAAAATTTATTTTCATATAGGTAATTACGAAATAAAAACATGTGTTTTGAATAATAATTACTAAAATTCCTCATTTCACATAATTATTTTACTTAAATTTTAGACGGTAAGACAATGTTGAAATACTGAACCAATTTATCAATGAGTGAAACAATCAATTCAAAATAATTAAATGTTATAATGAGGATGCATTTCAGTTTTCTATCTCTTGACATACAATGAACAACTAGGCATTTTCATTTTGAGTCTTTTGCTTCTTTCAATGTACTTTGAATAACCATATACTTTTCCATATTTTCAGGGGGCATTGTTTGTCACCTATCTTGTGCTTATAAGCAGAGGAGCTTCTCTCCACGTCACACGAAGTAACAGGAGCATATTTTCGCATAGAAATCTGATTCGCAGAGAACTGTTTTGGCAAATCAACACTATCACAATTTAGCACTATAGACACGGGCGCAAGTGGATTCCTGTTTAGCACAGCTTTGACGTTTCAGCTACCTTCCTTCCTACATCTCCTGCAACTTCACTAAGCTTCTGTGATGCGCGTTCCATCAAATCCATAGATTGGTGATGAAGCGAACCTGATGTTTCCAACTGCTTGATGGTGCTAGGCAAATAGCCCAAGTTATTATTGATGTAAGTTACCACATTCGGATCTTTAAAAATGTCCTGAGATTCAGTATGAAAACAGCTACTTCTGAAGAGAACATGACTGGACTCCTTCAAAATGTTCACAGTAGAAGTTCACAGCTTCTAACCACGTACCCCATCTTGTAAGTACTAGCTCAGGAGGCAAAGGGACATGTTGGAGATGTTTTTTTGTATGTATCACTGAATTCTGTGCGGTGCTTTCACGAAGACATTTTTTTTTTTTTTTTTTTTGCCGATATCAACTTATTCACTCAGGGAAAATTACTTCTTACTTCTTCAGCAACACGTTGCAACGCATGGGCCAAGCAGGTGACGTGGAGTACATTTGGGTAGAAAACCTTAAGAACAGTAACAGCTTTAATTATGTACGTTGTGGCATCTGAATACATAATTAAAACCATTTCCTCACACACACACACACACACACACACACACACACACACACACACACACACCCTCTCTGGCCACAGAATCTTCATTCCAATCTTGCAATTGTAGAATGATTTGTTTGTTCTAACACCTAGCAATAGATTAGAAATGGTTTTGCTGGACTTTTGGAATCTAGTTTTCCGACTACTAAATTTGCTATTACCGACCCATGTCATCTGTAGTTTCATCGACGGTAAACCAAATACAGGAATCTCCAATTCCATTCCGTATACGAGCAACTACTTCTTCATAATACACCTGAAGACACTTTTTCCTCAGAATATATTCGTCAGGAATTACCTTCTTGCAATATTTTTTCTAGAAAGGAGCGAAATTGAGGAATTTGAAGTTTAATCCACGGAATATTAGCTGCTACCATTGCACTGCACAGGTCTTTAAGAAAATAATTTCCGGACGATTCCTGTTGTTTGTCAACAGACCTTGCTTTCTAGAAGACTGTAAGAGTTTGTGGCGTATGTGAAGAGCACTCTTGATATGTTGTTCCAATTGAGATTTCATGGAACATTACATCTAATTTCACCCATGAATTCAACTTGCAGGATAACGAGGACGCAATTGGTGCCATTTTACGAGGACTTGCAACAAACTAACTGCAGTATTATAGCGTGTATTTTGATAACTGTCCAGCGGCTCACTTTGTTTCCTCGCAGCTATTATATTACAAGATGCCGTCTACCGCGACAATGGTAACAATGTTAACAATCAGTTGAGGGGGTCAGCGCAACAGTGGTCTAACCCAGAAAAAGATTTACACCACACTAATAAAAATTGTTAGGTATATCTCAACATTATGTTAACAGTACTCAGTGTGCTGTTGTGTAATAATCTGGAAAAGTGTCAGTGAACAATCTGTTCAATTAAAATGAGGTTTTCATTATTCTTAAAGAAACCAGGTAATTTTAACTGAGTTATTCTCCATTTTTTAAAAAGATGGGTTAGACCACTGTTGCACTGACCCTCTCAATTTCTCCAGTCCTTGTAGTTGCCCAAAGCGCTGTGACACTGGAGGTCAACATTGTCGAGCGACACCTGCTTTGATATAAACGGACAACAATCAGAACGAGGCGAGCGGTTATTATCACGTTCTTAATTTAATGTGCATCCTCTTTCGCTTTTTTGGTTTTTGTTGCTTACAGCAAAACTAGTGAGAACTGTAGTTTATAATGTGACTACAATATTTTTCAAAAAATAATAAAATTTTAAAGAAACCCAGAAAATATGTACTTTTTATGTAACATCGTTAAAATATGTAGAAATGTGCAAAATATGTAAAAGAACATGTAAAATAAAAATTTGTAAGGGAGTCCCAAATGACGTAATTTGCCAAAGTTTTCATTTCTCATTGAAATATTATGCAGGATTTAAAATATGTAATTACATAAAAATCCGGGCTCTACTCATGACCTTCTCTATACATTTTTCAACTAATTATCCATATAAAAGCTTCTATCAAAAGCTTCAAATTAATGGTTATAAACAACTGCAAAAATTATTTTATTACATATTCCTACAAAAGAATATATAATAAAATAATTCCTTTCGGGTTTAGGAAAATACACTGTTGTTAAGCGATAACGTTAAGTTTTGTTCTCTTATGAAAAAAAATATGATGTGTTACATTCACATGACTTTTTCTAGCTGTTAGACAAACAAGTCTCCATACAAAATATTACTCTTTTATCTACGACATGCTAATCAAGGTAAACATAAGCAGAAATTGTGTTATTACTCTTCCTTGTAAGTAGAAGGGACATACGTGAATACACTGGGCTTAATTGATAATCAAATATTTTAAAACCTGATCCTATGCGAAACAATTAAAGTTCGGTTCGCCTTGTATGACTCGCAGTAAAACAACAGAGATGAAAGGAAACGTCACTTCCCGTTTGAGGAAAGTTTAAGAAGTTTAAAATTGAAACCAATAACAACGAATATCTCAAAAATGATCAGATCTGAATAAAATACGTTGGTATATGACATACATTATATTTGATAACAATATCAACAGTTTTGGTGTAGTAAATTTTGTCTATCTCTCACGGTTTAACCGTCATGTAAAATTCTGCAAAACTAATCCAGAACTAAGAGGTACTCAGAAGCTACTCCCAGAAAATTCAAAATATACATCTTTTTTGTATTGTATGTATTTATTTATTCTTTGCAATTGGGTACTGTCCAGTGGCAGAGCTAAATGTACAAAATTCACTTACAATAATAATGTTACAGTTTAATTAAGAATAGTAATACAACTAACATTATATACACGTTTTCTTAAATGGCTTAGTACTTATTATTCAGTATAGCAGTACCTTTGTCAATTACCAGCATGCTTATAATCAGTTATTATGTAGCCTCAACATTATTACTAAACATTAATAATATATACATTAATAATAGATACCCATTAATACAGTGTTTGAGATCCTTAAGTACTTCACAATATTTACTCAAATTAACTAACATTTACTCTGTTTAAATTAACCCTAAACTTCTTTAATGTCAGAGGGTAGCCCTGAAAGGCTGCTACAGATGGAGTACAAAACTTTAATATACGGAACTTTAATCAAAATCGTTAGATCGATTTTTGAAAATACAATATTTTCAAAACTTTATCCATGTAAAGGTAGTTTGTGGTGGCCGGTTTTTCTTGAAAATTCTTGAAATATACTCAAAATCAATACCAAGTTAGGTATTTAACGGTCTTTTCCTTTTTGAGCTATTGTGTCCACAGACACACACCCACTTATCCACAAAGACCTTTTTTAAACATTCTTTTTTCAGACTTAGGGGACATTAAACACATATTTCCGGTGAATTATTTTATATATATATATGTATATATATATATATATATATATATATATATATATATATATATATATATATATACACACACTTCTCCATCAAATTTTTTGCTGAAATACAACACCTTTTCTATCTCCTATATACACTGTACACTGGGACCAAAGAGAGTAATAATAATAATAATAATAATAATAATAATAATAATAATAATGAAGCGTCTTTCCCTTGACAAAAGTATAAATATTTGAAACTTAAAACCAACAGCAAAGAATGAGTACATAAGAGTTAAGGCTATACCGTTTTAATTTATATCTCTAACAACATCTGCCTTTTTCGTGTAGTAATATGTTTTACGGTTTATCAATCGCTAGGTGGCCGCGCCGTGGCCGAGTGCTTAGATCACTCGACTCTCACCTAGACGGCCAGGGTTCGATCCCAAGCGACCGCATGTGAGATTTGTGGTGGACAAAACGGCGCTGGGGCGGGTTTTCTCCGGGTACTCCGGTTTCCCCCGCCATCGCATTTCACCGGTGCTCCATTATCATTCATGTATCATCAGTGTCACCGCCTGCGGTGCCATTAGTAGTTAAAGCGGGCGTTAAACACTAAAAAAAAAAAAAATCAATCGCTAGTATAAAACAATTAAAAATGAAGAGCACTTCACAACATATTCAAAAACATATTATTTGTTGTTTAAATATTTTAAACATTCTTTTGTTTTTTTAGAACATTAAACCTAACAAAGAGAAACAAAACCTGCATTTTTTTCATAACATATTTAGAGAGGATGGATTTTCTTGAAAATATTCGTTTGCTATTTTAGTAAGATACTTAATTAAATTATCAAGAATTGTGTTTGTTTTGGAGTTATGGTCTACAGAAGACACACGCACACACACCGTGCGCGCTCAGTAACACACTCACGGATCTTAAATATTATTTTTAGGTTCGTGGAGAACTTAAAAGTTTATTTGTGATGCAGTCAATAAGGTCTCTGGCCCGTATTTTGGAGATCCCGGGTTTGATCACCGGCAATCGCTGACTCTGATAATGGGTTCTTTTGCTAATTTTCCTAGTCACCAAACCTCAAATCTTCTTTTCCTCATGTCCTCTCATTTCGTTTAATTTTTTCCCCTTCAGGTAGACGCCGAGGCTACGCTTCTATCGATAGCGGTTAGAAGGCGCGAAGGCTTCAATTTGAACTTCTCCGCACTGTCAGAAGAAATCCTTCACTGCAGCGTGATATTCCGCGGTCCCGCCAAAGGGACCTCATAAAGCATCCCTCTGTGGCCGAGTGGCTTTTAACTATTAGGAATATCTGCAAATTTTGGTGACGACCTACTGTTCTTGGTTTTCTGCGGTTCTTGCATTTAATCCTCTCTTCCCAGGGGTTTAAGCTCAAAAAGGTCCCCTGAAGTCTGCTTGTTGTCCCCTGTGTCAACTACAAAAAGAAACTTTAATTAAGCCGGTACTCACTTTATGATTTCCATAGCACTTAACAATTATTATACCGTAAATTAATTGTTTCTTCCCTAGTATCTCCAGTTGCTAGCCAGTGGGTAGCTACTGAATTACCATAGCAACATAAGTAATACATTTCCCAAGTGCCTCTCGTTTTTCCTGGTAAACCACAAAGGCGATCTCAAATTATATTGAAATGGCATACTCCAATGATACTTACATTTCATAAGTACTTGAAGTCCTGGGCTTCGTAGTTAGTAAATTCACAAATACTGTCGTAACAGTTGCTTAAGCACTAGAACCGAAGGTACAGCATTTCGTGGTGAAGCACTTGGGAACGAAATCACAAAACAAGTGCATTTATGTAATCATTTTGTATTTAGCAATGTGTAAATAACTATTTTATGTACAATTTGTAAGGTCGCGATATGACCATGCTGTTAAAGTGACCCAAAATAAATTATATTGCTAAAAAAAAAAAAGTGCATTTCTTCAATTTTCTTGGTTATGACAGCTCTCATTTGTGTGCTATGGATCCACAAAATACATTACATAAGTTCCATAAAAGGTGTCGGTATAACAAAAAAAAAATTAAGGAAAGAGCCGATCCTGAAACTTTTTAAAGTTTTGCTTTGTCTGTGTTGCTTCATGATGCAGAACCTGGACTTTAAATACTAGAATGCAAAAATCTAACGTGCTTCATTCATATGAATTTTTCTAGCTGTTCCAAACAAACTGTCCTTACAAAAATTATTCTTTTGTCTAAGTCATGCTAATCCAGATAAACATTGCCAGAATTGATCTTATTAAGTGCATCTTTGTAACTAAAAGGGAAATAAGGGAATATGTTAGGCAAAGCAATAGTCAGATATTTTAAAAATCAGTCGTTAAGTGAAATTCGGTTCTGTTTGCTTGCCAAGAGTCAACAAAAGAGAGAAGAAAAGTTCAAGTGGGTACCTTAAAACTGAACCCAAGAACTCGGAATTCTTGAAAACGGTTAACACTACAAAAATGTATATGACTTAAATTACGTGCTTTAATGAAATTTGCATTTTTATGTAGTGAGTTTTTTTCTATCTCTTACGGTTTACCAATTACACAAAAGTTACACAATAATCATCCCAAATGAATAGGTCTTCAGAGGCTATTTCCTGAAAATTCAAGAAATACATTTTGTTTGTCATGAAAATATCTTAGACGTATGACTTTTTAATAAAAATCGTTAGTCATTTTTGAGTATATAAAAACCTTCGAAAAATATTCCATGTAAAGAGTAGATAGGGGTGAGGAAATTTGTTTAAAATCTTGTTCTCGCATCCTTGAATGATAATGAATTTAAATACCTAGTTTGGTATTTAGCCGATTAATCAGAAATTCGAGAGTAACTAGGTATTTTGGAAATAATACACACACACACACACACACACACACACACACACACACACACACACACAAGGTGGTTCATCCTTATTCTCTGGTTTTATGCAACCCACAGATTACAGTCTAACCTGAAAACATCGTTCCCGAGATCCATCTGTTGCACATTAACATAATAAGTTATAGCTAAACAGCAGTGTATTTGGTTAACGCGCGCTGTAGTTTGAGATCCAAGATGCTCGATTGAGGTCGAATTTTAGCAAAATGTTGAAAATCTCCCCCCCCCCCTTCTGCATGATTTGGCGCAAAGCTAGATGGGATATCAGAACATTTATAAACTGCCTGTTTGTTTATTTAATTGTTGTTCTCTTTATTTACGTTTATTCTAACTTTATCGGTCCAATATTATTTAAAGTCTTAGTGGAGTTTCTTTTTCAAAACAATTAGAATGAAAATTAAGGATCACGAACTAGAACACATAAAATGTACTGCCGTTTGTTCTTAGTTCTTACACCTTTTAGTTTAAACCTAAATTTATTAGTGTGATAGACACTGGACTAACTTTGCACCTTGTTGGATAATACATAAAGAAGAAAAAAAGCGAACGCAGACTGTGGGACTCGAACCGCTGACACCCTGCCGATTATGAGGGAACATGAACTTAACCAGTCGAGCTACTATCACTGACCCCACTTTTTCCGTCAAAACTTGTAGGTATAGCATCACACATGTCTCTCTCTCCGCTTCTGATCACTTTGTAACTGTTTTGTGACTCTTTTTTGTTGCTTAAGCCGTTCGTTTAACCTCCATTCATTATAATTTACGTTGCAGAACATATGACAGCGATCCTATTGCTATAACATGTACTGTAACAGGAGTTATTAAGTGCATGTTTTTGGAATGGACGTAACTATTACTGCTAAGGTCTATTTTCCTAAGAAAATGAGGCTAGATTTGCATGGTTATCAAATGGTCGATGAGCTCGGTAATTTCGACGTTATTGCTTTCAGAAGTGTTGCCTATCTCCAAAATAATAATAAGGGAGAGGAGAATCACTTATTGTGTATATATAAACATGCGATAAATTATACGCATTTTCAAATAACTTATGAACCTCAAGGGAGAAGAACCGTTTGACGTTCTAGAATCAGATAAAAAGCTCAGCTGTGAACAACTTGGTTTTAGAACAGACAATATGTCCAACCCCTTGTCCACAATTTGGACATTTAGGACGATTCCATTAAAATTTTAAATTATTAATCAAATTCTATGATAAAATGGGCGCAGGTTTAGCCCTCACGTCTCATGCAGACGTTGGACTCCTCTCCCACGGATTCTTGTGTGCAAGAATTAACGCAAATGTTCATTCTGTAATGTGTGAGAGAAAAGATAGAAAGGTAACAAGTAGCCCCTGCTTAATATCGCTACTGTCAATATCATCATTCCCCTTCTAAAACATTGTTCTTTGAAGAAAAAGAGAGCTGAAAGCCATTGATTAGGCATTAGCTGTGAAAGCTTTCCTTCCATTGTCTGGGTATGTTTACTATTGTCAGTGAAGCTAATTGCACCTTCCTTTACAAGTATTAGGGGAGGGATAATGGCCATTGTCGTGGCATATACATGTAGGTTTCTGGCTTTTCATTTCTGACAGGTCACTCCTTTATGTTAGGAGAAATGGTTTGGATTAAGGTTAAAAGCTATGTCTCAGTCTTTGTTAAGGAGAGAGTGTGTATTTTATCACCAACGCATCAAATTTTGTGCTTTCAATGTACTTTTTCCTTTACCAGTAAGTAGAAAGTAGAAAAGAAAGATTTTCACAAATCTTCTTAGATTACATACCAACGAAGGTATCTTGAAATACGGAGAAATGAAATTACGTTTTACAATAAAATATGGGATTTAAATTAGTTACATATTCAATTAAAACTATTAGTATATCCTTAAATTTGCAGAATTTCTTTGCAAATTTTCTTTAAAATTAATTTTGTGTAACTTTGTAAAGCTAGTGAGCCATAGAAATGGAGAATTAGCTTTCTCTACAAAAACACAGACGTCTTTTCTCTTAGCTATTAGACTTGAATCAGAAATAAAATTGCCTGATGAAATAATACACCATTCCACATCTCAGACCCGTCCCAACCTCAAGGCATGTTATGGTGTCAACGAAGAAGTTTTTCTCCTACATCATCCTAGGACGGTTTCGACTTTTTTCCCCTCATGAAAAATGTTTTAGGGTCCTATTTCAAGGTACACTTTGGAAATGTTGTAGCGGTTCTTTTGTTATAAGAAATCTAAAACATGTTTTCTTTGAGTTCTTTCTGCTCATTACACTTGTGATCCCATTTGTTATAACTGCTATGAATCTCATAAATTTCATTTCGCCAGCTATTATTCAGCGTTTATCTACTTTTCTGATGTCAACGAACGACCCGGGTTCAATCCCAAGCAACCGTGATATTTGTGGTGGACAAAGCCGCCCAGGGGCTGGTTTTCTCCGGTTTTCCCGCCATCGCATTCCACCGGTGCTCTATCTTCATTCCATGTACCATCAATGCCATCGCCTGCGTGCCATTTATAGTAAGATTGTTCATGTCTCACTACTATACCAGAGAATAATAATACCAACGTTATATGGTTCTATTCAGTATTACCTGGAGTATCTATTTCCTCAAGAAAGGATAATTTGTAACCAAGGTTAGTGAGCTCACTTATGAAAGTTTATTCAGAAAATGTCGTTACTTATCGTCATTTATTATTTATACTGAGGACTTCCATGTGATGTTTTTTCTCAGTTATATTTAAATTATGAACAGAATACTCAATAGTGAATTAAATATTACAGCTAAATCATTCCGAAGGGCATCCATTTGGAGATTTTTCTTAATTTTATGTTGCTATTCCGTGTTTCTCTATATTGTTTCATTAAACTAATCAAATATCAATTGTTCATTCCACATGCTTTTCCAACACCTGTCCTGTACTGCTAGAGTCAGGTTGAATAATCCAATGCTATAGTCGGGATTTGAACTATGGACCTCCTGGTCTCCACTCCGGTAAGCACTGATCTACCATGGTAACATGCCATCATGGCATTAAATTCTCCAAATTTTCCAACTATTCATATATTTTTTACTTTCTCCATACGCACAATGTACATAGTATATAGAGAAAGTATTGCACTCCACCAAAAATTCGATACCGAGATATGTTTTAGGGTCCCCAATATCCAAAAAGAGCATTTTCACAAGAAGTTCCGTGTGTGTGTGTGTGTGTGTGTGTGTGTGTGTGTGTGTTTGTCCGTGTGTCCGTGTGTCTGTGAACACTATAACTCAAAAACGAAAAGTCGGTAAAATAACAAACTTGGTATTTAAGTTTAGTATCTTCCAGGGAAGCGACACGAAGATTTTGAGAAAAATCGCCCCACCCCCAACTACCCTTTACATGGAACTTTTTTCGAAAATTTTGATTTTCTCAAAAATGGCTCTAACGATTTTGATTAAAATTTCGGATATTAAACATATTTACCTGACAAATGAAATGTATATCTTGAATTTTCTGGGAATAGCCTCTGAAGAGTAGTTTATTCTGGATGAATTTTACTAAATTTTGAACTGTAAGAGATGGACAGAAACTTACTTCACAAAAAATGTAGAGCACATTAAAACACACAATTTATGTTATATACATTTTTTTCGTGGAGTTCGTCGTTTTTGTGACATTCCTTATTTTTGGTTTCTGTTATGAAAAACGTATGCGTTTCTCATACTGGAACTTGTCAACTCCTAAACAAAGGAACTTCATTGATTATCACTTTAACCTACGGTTGTCCCTTATTTCGCTTCTACTTACAAGGAAGCGAGTAATTAGACTATTTCTGCTATTTTTTTCTGATTAGCATAAAGAAAATAAAAGTATAAGCTTTTTAAGAATAATTTGTTGCAGGGATATGGAGAAAGTCATGTGAATGGTACACATCAGATTTTTATAAAAGCGGTAGAAGTTCGCGGCTCTGTTACACTGCTGAATACATTTCTACTGGTCTGATAACTAAAATGTAAGTGCTCGTCCAATAGCTCTTACCACTAAATTAGAATTCGGCGCCTGTTGTATAACTTTTGTCTACTTATATTTAGTTGCACGAATAATATGGTGTTTTAGTGAAAATATTGAAACCTTAATGAAAGCCACTCAAAAGCAAACATATGCTGTTTTAATCAAAAGCATTTTATCGATTTTAAAGAAAATCATAAAACTGTAGTTTGTTGTGGATGACGGTTATATCTTTGGTAAATGTATAACTTAAAATACTAACATTGGTCCATACTTGAGCTTTCATTTTAAAGCTACTGATCACACATATATTTTGGATGCATGCTATGTACGTGTTAGATAGATAATAATTAAACAATACCATTAAACGGTTGTTTCTAATCTGGCTTCCTTAAAAACCTTACTGCTGTACTCTTCAGTTTTGAGTCATGGCGTTTATAGATTAACTAATAAATTGAAAGGCAAACAGACAAACTGTTATAAATGTGTTTTAATTGTTTACGGTACGTATTCAGGGAACGTAAAGGAAAATGTCAATTATAAAATAATTATACTGACTGAGATGCTAAAATTAAGACCTCTATTATAAATAGGTTGAAGGCAGTTAATAATAAGAAAATGAATCTCATATGTTGCCAAAACTATCCTATCACTCAACTAAAGAAAATATCATATACGTATATATAGAAAGGATTGTGAACTTAAATAGATATTGGAGCAATATATTGGTAATGTGCTACTTTTAAGTGACATGAAAGCAATTAAGGTGTTACAGAGCATATTGCAAATATTCTTGGATACAGGTTGGTTGAATTCCAAAGAAATGTAGGAATAGCTTCTATGAGGAGCCTCCTAGTTGGTATGGCTTTCAGAAACGCAAAGGAACGTAACATTTTTGAATGGATAGGAGATATAATGCTAAGTGGTACTTTTCCTCTCATTCTTATGCTTATATTTTTAATTTGTTGCGTCCTCAAAGCATTTTATATAGATTATGCGCTCCGTGCCAGTTTTTTTGTTTCCGTTTGTTCTATTGTACGAGAATCTCTTACTCGGCTGTTTAGAAACGAATTGCTTGCACCTTGGATAGTTTTATCAGCTGAGGTTATTGGACGAAAATAAATAGAAAATTATACTCTATTTGTCTACACAGAAATTACAAAACATGCATGAAACCTATGGACCAGTGAAATGATTACTGGGATTGAATCAACAACTTAATCCTTTGCTCTTTTTAGTCTGAAAGGAAATGCAGCAAGGAAATGCCACTTATCAAAGTTATCATGGAGTGGGGAAGAATAAAACAGGAAGGATAGCTGGTCTGATATCAGACAGTACAAAATAGAGCAAAATGTACATATGAGATGAATTTGTGTCCGTGGTGGGATAATGTGATATCTGAGGGAGGTCGCAAGAGGTGCGCGAGATGTGGCGGCATGGATAAGATACCATTCCAAGAAGTAGAAATGTAGGGAAAGAATAAAAAAAGAGAGAGAGAGAGAAAAAAAAAAGCTTTAACATCTAACACAATGAGCATCAACCCCACCCATCTCCATTGTCCAACCTATTTATCCTACACAAAAGAAACTAGCAGTGTGCGTGTGTAAGTGTGTATGAGGAAAGGGAGAAAAAGATTGAATCTGAAGAAAAACTGGAAAGGGAAGAGAGGAATGGAGATGGTGAGAGAAGGGACGCAAACAAGGCTTTTTCCTTCTCCAGTAATGGACTTTTAGTAGTTCGTTTCTCCACTCTGTTGCCCCTCCCATGAGACGGGGTTATGCGAAACATTCAGAGATGTTATTTTTTATTTTAAAACTACTATTCTTTCCTCAAACGATTACATTCACATTTTACTTTACCCATCAATTGCTTCACTGCCCCTTGAAGCGAGGACATTACCTCTATTCCACCAATATTAGAACGGTTCGTAAGCTCCATCGTACTCTTTTCCGATCGTTACTTCCGTTTCCTATATTGATTAAACATCTGAGGCTTCCCTACGCAGCACTTTACATTGAAAAAATTGCATTTGGCTCAAACATTTATGTTCCTTTATTACGTAAACGACATGCCTGATCGTCGTTTCTTGCTGTTCAAGTCCCAATAGGCCGTCATTAAATTGGTTTTTGGTTCTAATGGGCTGTTAGGCTTAAAATTTAATATTAGAATTGGGGTTCATTGCTCAGCAAGGACTGACAACGTCTGTGATCTTGCCATTTGTGAGTTAATCTTTTCCTCAGCGAAATTCTGTTCTCACCTGTTTAATACTGACTTTGTCTAAGCAAGCGTGCCCAAAGATACCTCGAGGTCGTGAGGTCACAACACGTTTCTCCAATTTTATTCAAGGTGCAGAAAATTGACGATTCACACATATATACTGTCATATATACGTACAGTGTTGGTAGCGCATATGCTGATTTAAATAAACATAAACAGAATGTGAGCTTCAAAACGAGAAGAACTGCATATGGAAATACTTACTTTAGAAAATTATATAAACATGAACTGTTCTAAAGAAATAAGTTGGAGTTATTTAAATCATTACCTAAAGCATCATTTTCCAAATTAGGATTATTTGCATCAAATTTAATGTATAATGGATTTAATTAAAAACTAGCATCGCACTAGAGTTCGTAACGATCATTTAGTTCTTCTATTAAGGCTCTATACCTCATTCTTAGCAGTATTAATGAGACACTGGAGCATATCACCGAAGTAACAAATCTAATGTGTCCCAGCCACATGACTTTCTCTACATTTCTGTAACAAATTAGTTAAAAAGCTTATTCCTCTATTTACATAATGCTAGACGAGATAAACATTAGCAGAAGTTGTCCTTATTACTTAGTCACTTGTAAGTAGAAAGAGAAAAATCTAATGTGCTCCATTCTCTTGAGGTCTTCTAGATGTTCGACAACAAAGCTTTTATTCAAACAACTAATCTTTATCTATATCATGCCAATCAAAATAAATATTAGAATTAGCCTTGTTTTAGAAGGGAAATAAGAAAATACCCAGGCTAAAGCGATAGTCTCGTCCTTTAAAAGCCGATCGCTATGTTGAAATGTCATTCTCTTTGATTGCAAGGAGTAAACAAACGAAAAACGGAAGAAAGATGTGCTTCCGTTTCAGAAAAGTTTAAGTGGCTAAAATTCAAACCAATTATCCGGAATATCTCGATAACGGTTAACTCTACAAAGAAAAAATAAACAAATAAAATTAGTGCAATCAATATTTTCTCTATACACTATGTGCACAGTACGTGTAGAGAAAATAAAAATGACAATACTGTGTCAGATAAGAAAGCCCTTGTCTTTACAACCATTACATCGCGTAGTGGCATGCCCCGATGATTCACACGGAGGGGACCGAATTACTGAACCTTCCTCTCTGTACCTTTAATTTTGGCATGATTGGTATATAGCATAACGGTGGTCATTTAGCGCTTTCCATTTTGTATTTGTTAGTACCTTTGTGTTTAGTACAGTAGTAGTGTCTTCCTTAATGCTGCAGTGTATTCGCGCACATTATTGTCACAGTGCTAACGGACATCACCCAATTATAGACCATTTACAAAGAACTGTCATTACATATAATTCTGGGCCAATGATTTTTTGTGTCAAACCATGATAGTTAATTTAGATACATTTGTTACAAAATATGTGAATGAGAAAACCCCATACCGACCATGCGCTGACAACAACTTTTGATGTCTTATTCTTCTTTTCAACTTCCAAAAAGGGACTTCATCGATAATTACTAGTCTGTATGGAGCCCAATAATTAGGAAATGCCACTGATGGCTTAAGTACAGTCAAGGTTTCGGATAATTGCGCGTGAGTAAATTTTGCAGTGTTCCTTCGATACTTTCTACTCTTCTGTGCTGTGTACCACAATTAGTGACAGAAATAGAACATTTCGCTTGTTGGCCCTAATTTTGTAGTTATTTTTTTCAAGCAACACAGGTAAAACTATTTATGATTAAACATTTAAATCAGGGAAGTATAATATTTTGGACATGCTTGTACGAGGGCCGTTTTTTCAACTTGCGATAGGCTATAAATAAAAGATAAGTTCATAGAAAACCATTATTTTATTACTAAAAGTTTTGTACGCTAATAGTTACTTTTCAACATAATCACCGAAACAATTTAGACATTTATCGTGCGCTAACGTACTCTTTTTACTTTCTCTACACGTCCTATGTACACAGAAAACCTATTGTACTCCATTCAGAAATTCAGTACCGAGATTTCACCGGAATTATATGATTTGAGGTACCCTAAGTAAAAAAAAAAAAAAGCATTTTAAGGAAAAGATAGTGTCTGTGTCTGTAGACAGCATAGCTCAAAAACTAAATGACCGTTAAACACCAAACTTATAAGCATGAAGTATATATAAGTGTATTATTTTCCAAGGATGAGACACGAAACTTTTCATGAAAATACCCCAACAACAAACCGCCCTTTATATTTAAACATTTTTAATTTTTTTTCTCAACAATGGCTCTAACAATTTTGATTAAAGTATCTTATATTAGGGAGATTACCTCGGTACCGATCACTTAAGCGTATATCCGTATTTATATCAAATTGGATAATGAAATTAAAGAAAACTGAAACCTAAGAATAGAGGACAATATGAATAGCAATTAGTAAACAATTTGAAAAAAATAATGACTTTTAAATGACTTTTAAGTACCCATAATCCAGATTATAGACATTGCGTTAGTGACTTTAAAGAAAATCTGTTCCCATTACCGGTCGGTCACTTTGGGTTTCATGGAAAACAAATGTACAACTTAATAGTTACATAAAACAAATATAATGGTTACAAGAATAGACTGAGCTTATTATGTTTTGACAATATCACTCAGCAATTTTTGCAATATTCATACACAAAATATGCTATTTTGTCACTGTCCGCGTAATCTACATATGCCCAACAAGGACACTTCCTACGCTGCACCCGATTCTCTTCAAAATATTCACCACAAATAATGCATCCTGTTTCCTCGGTATTGTTTTCTTTTTGTTATGTTCACACATTTCCACCTTTTTTGAGTAATCCTCTTCATACAATTCTTTTTCTTTCCGCTGTCGTTTGATTTCCCCTTTTTTTTCTAACATATTTTTTAACGGAGTGGATGTCAGAATTGCACATTTTTTCTCCTCTCCTTTTTCTGTTGACGTTTTTCCTCTGATGGTCATCATCTGCAATAGAGATCACAGCAACAACCTTCTGGAAGTTATATGTCGAGGGGCAGCCATGTCAATCACTGGAGATTTGGGAACTGGCGGTGGGGACTGTGGCATAGAGTTGACATTAGAATTTGTACTCTTTACTGGTGGTCTCTCAGGTCCATCTCCCTCTGCCACTTTTCTTGTGTTCGTCGGTGGTATAAAATCCTGGTCTGAAAAAATATTTCTGTTGAAGGGATATATACCTGTACACCGGAAGCTTGACTTTGCTAATTCCATCCTAGAAATTTTTGTGAATGCAGTTCCCACTAACCCGAAGATGTCTCTGTCTATAATCTTTAACCCTAGTCCCCAATATTGCTCATCAACTCTTCGCATGCTGCACTGAATGCCTCATGATTGCACGATCCCAAGGCTGGAGCTTGTGCGTTGTAACATATGGACAAGCAGAATAGCTTGCAGGTCTTTGTGGGTACTGTGACCATCTAAGATGAGCAATACTGGAGATTCTCCTGTTGGGTTTACTCTCTCGATGAAAGCCTTCAACCATTTAATAAATCCAAAAAGCAGAAATCCAGCCACTTTCTTGCGCATCAAAAATACTTCAATGTGGTTCATCTTTCGTAAGCTGTGGATACATTCGAATCCTTGGGAATACAAATAAACGAGGGATAAATTGATCACCAGTAGCATTGATGCAAAGCATCGCTTTTATATTTCTGCCCTGTTCACCAGAATATAGCTTGCTTATTTGTTTTTTCCTCTTCATGGACAACACTTTCTGAGAATTGGAATGTACAATCCAAACACCATTCTTATCACAATTAAAATATTGTTTGGGGGGGGGGGAATGAAAGTTTATTCATAAATTCTTCCAATTTGTCAAAAAAAAAAAAAAAAAAAAAACCCACATCCATTTGTTCCTTGTTAAAACTTTGAGCTCTTTGCAGGCTAGTTCGTTGAGCACGACGCAAAGAGAATTCGGAATGCCATTCATAAATCCTCAACAAAACTTATTTCCAGCAGTTTTCCTTGTTGTGTTGAATTGACGGGGCAATTTGAAATACTTAGCGACATCATAAATTAGCTTTAAAAGTTCAGTTTTTCTTACTGGCAAGAAACAGCTAGCCAGATATCTAAGACGGGAAATATTCTTTCTCTAGCTCATTATTAAAAACTATGTTTAAAACCTCAAAATGAGGCTGCAATTTTAATAGATTTACCCCTTTTAATGGCACAAACACGGTCACTCAATGTGCTTTTAGGTACAGAGAAGTGATCAGCTGCTTCCCTCAACTTGAATTTTCCCGCCAACATATCATCATGAGTCTTTTTCACATGTTCTCCATCCCACTTTCCTTTCTTGGTTGCTGCCATCTTGAGAGTAAGCCCTAAAATGAAAACGAGTAAATGTTAGTAGACTTCTTTTCCTGAGCGTAATAGAAACAGAAACGTAGACCGGGCACGGGCACGCAAGAGGAGTTGTATAATAAAATGAATACTATAAAACAAGAGTTTCCGTAATCTAAGCATCTTAATTCATTGCTCGTGCATGTTAAGAGTATAATAAAATATAATATATAAGTTGCACTCACCTAAACACAGCCATTGCAATTGTAACTTTTAGCAGCGTAATACAAAATGTACATCTTCCACACCTCACAAAGGTTTCCTCTAAAATGGCGAGACAAACAGACTCTGCACAGGGTATATCATTCTTTTGTTCCTGCATGCCTGTTCATAACGGTTTTTTGCTTCTATCGAGCGTTTTAATGCGTAACTAATTTTTGATAGGTAACGAGACCTGACCGGCAACGGGGCAATCTCCTAGATATTTACAACATAAATAAAATGTATATGTTGAATCTTTTGTGAATAACTTAGTTCTGCAGGAATTTTGCATAGCTACTAAGCCATTAAAAACAGACAAGAGTTTACTATACAGAAAATATAGATTTTTCTTTCCTTTATTTTGGCTTAAGTTCTTTGATTCGTTTGGAAATACCGGTCGATGCATTAAATTAGAAAAGTAATACTCAAATGATCTCGGGGTCCATGGAGTTTAAAGTTACTCGAAATTTGTCTTCTCAGGATAAGCGAAATCTCTGAAAGAATTTTTACCGGGTAATTCACCCTAAGCGAGATTCGAACTCGCAACCTGTTGAATGCGAGGCAGTCACGCAACCCCCACACTACTCAGGTGGGGCGTGGGTACTCTTATTTCCCTTCTACTTACAAGGAAGCAAGTAATAAAATAATTTTTGTTAATATTTATCTTCATTAGCATGAAGTAGATAGAAGAATAAGTTCTTTACAATAATTTGTTAGATGTAGAGAAAGTCATGTAAATGGAACACATCTGTTTTGTTAGTACTCGACATACGTTTGTAACCTAAAGCAGGGAAGCTATTAGTACGCTAAAATTTAGCAAAAACATGGGTTCCAATATGATACGATATATCTCTATGCAATTCCATTCCATGAGCGTTAATCTGATTATTAATTTTATTAGCGAAAGGTTAACTTTTATGATTATTTTACTTCCGTATTTGATAATCGTATAACGGAAGCAGTTTACGATAATTTGTATGTACTATATGTTGAAACATAGTACACATTATAAATTCATGGATTGCTTGAAGTTACATATGATTCTTTTTTATAGAACGGGGCCGCGTCGTCGCCCATTGCCGGCCTCACTACAAAAAGGGAGCACTGTCATGTGTGCGACTCATTCTTCAAGGTTTCGCAAAGATGTGCAAAGTAAAACATATTTTAACTATACTAAGAAATGTTATATTCTAATTCAATTAGCGTAAGTCTAATTACCCCGGATATATAGTTTTCTAATATGTACATTATCAGCTTTGTACGAATTTTCCAATAAATACACACTCCCGGCCAAAATGTTTATATCTTGGGGCGTGTTTATGTAGGGGTTGATGAATTCCGCTCCTACGTTGTGATGCCTAGGTGGGCGTGTAACGTGCTTGGTTGCTCTGATTGGACCAGATGATGCCGCCTTTGAGACCCGTCAGATGATATCTCTAGAAAAGTTGGGTTGGCACTATGAAAATCAATCTTTTGTTCTCTGCCACCGGAAACTGTTGGCTGTACTGAAATTCCCGCGTGCTGTAGTAGCTAATTGTTGTATTCAGTTCTGCTTTTAGCTGCGAGTAGAAATATATATAATGTATATATATGGAATTATAAATGTGTATGTCCTGATGGATCTAGCAGAGTGCTAGTCTTAGTGTGGTGAGTAAGAGAATCTTAATTTTAGTTATGATTTCACATGACTGTTCTAAAAATAATAAGAAATATTGCAACTGCAATGTTTCTTTTATACTTTTCATGAAATAGCGTCTCTTTGGTGACGCTGAATTTCTATCCCTCCTTTTTAATCATAATTAACAATAAAGTTACTACTTACAAAAGTGCAAGTCCTCTGTAGTAATGTTGCAAGCTGTAATTACTTAAACTACATGTACATAATTTAAGGATGAGTGCGATTTTGCAATTATTTATTATTATCTGCACATGAACATTTTGATATTTTCTATGACAGTTATGTTATTTTTATGCTAACATAAACATAGAATTGCATAATTTGCTTTATGATTACAATACAATGTAATATATATATCAATTTGCTTCCAGCTGTTTATAAAATCTCGCTTATATGCATGTGTACTTATAATGCTAAAACTTTCTTTGTAAAGTTGAATTAACTACTTTTATGGAGCCAAATAAAAATTTTAATGAACGTTTATAAATTCACTAAATTGTCTTCTACCGGTGAATCATTTCCCTAAATACAGAGTGTCCGTAAAGTCATGGTGCACCTTTTACAGGTCACAGGAAATCATGAAAAAAGATAGAAATGTGAAATCGGCACATAATTAAAACAAAACTTTCCAATTTTCCCTGGTATGATGTGAAAGCGTGTGCGTACACGGGTGATGAAGCACACCAGGAGCGCAGCAGCGGATTCGCTCACGCTAGGCCAGTCGAGATGTACACGGTACAGAGTGTAAATCAAGCTGTTCTATGACTTGCCAAATTCGAATCCATGTCCAAAGTGCTACGTGAATATCGTCCAGTGTACACTGGAGCGCCACTACATAGGAGTAACGTTATTTGGTGGGATAAGCAGTTGAACAATAGCGGCAGTATGTACGACAAACCCCGTTCTGGCAGGCCATAGGTAGGTAACGAGTCTATGGAGGCTTAAAGAGCCCGAAAATATCTGTGCGTGCATGTGTTCGACAATTACACTATGCAAGACTACAGCTCATAAGGTGCTAAAGAAACATCTATGTTTTTTAGGATGCAGCTGTTACACGATATAAAACTGGTGGATACACATATCACGTTTGCTATTGATATGCTTCATGAGATCGAAAAAGATTAACGTTTTCTGCAGAACATTGAGTTTATCGATGAGTATCACACTGCATATTTGTGAACATAACTCCGCATATGGAATGCTGAAGCTGTTCATGTCTTCCACGTTGAGTACGAACTTAACGCCCTTAAAGTGAACGAGTGGTGTGACCTGATGAATGTCATAGTTGTAGGCCCATCTTTCTTTGCAGAGTAGTCTGTGAAGGCAAAAAATTACATTGACATGCTGGAATTGTATGCAGTGCCACAATGTTATGGTTCAATAGGAGGGCGCTTCTCCACACTACGCCAACATTGTTCGTCAGTTTCTGGATACAACATTCTCTCAGCGTTCTCAGGGGTTCTGTCCAGCCATGGCCACCGATATCTTCGGGTCTGACACCCTCATTTGTGGGCTTTTGTGAAGCAGCACATGCAAGATGAACATATAAACATTAATTATTTAAAGCAAAGAATCATAGACGTTATTCATTCTGTTACACCAAACGTCTTAAACGTGCGTGGGTAGAACTTGAATATCGTTTGATGTGTTTAGGGCGACAAATGTAAACCACAGAGAACTGCACTGAATAAATAAAATTTTTGAAGAGTTTTCCTTTAATTTTATGCATATTTTACTTTCCCATTTTGTTTTTTTTCTGTGATCGGTCAAAAGTGCACCATGACTTTATGGACAAAACTGACAAAATTAATACATACCCATACTGAATGAAAAATTTACATCAAATGCACTTTAAAGATAAATTCTCTTCAAATACTTGTGCTAAAAGCAATAAGAATTACAAGTAAATTTTGTACATCATGACAGTAATTCTGAAAATAACCTTCCTACATAAATCGATTACAGCTAGATGCTTCGGCTCAGACTATCTGAAATGCAGTAATTCTGCATGATTGAATAGACAAAGTCATCCAATGCGTTGATTGGTGGTATACATGTTGGCTTAATAACGACATTTCCCATATTTCGACACCGACTGCTACCACAAACTTTATCATTAGTTACAGCAGATGAGGGGATAATTCAGTTATGCATTTATTCACACAAGCCGAATGCAAACATTCTCCCTTGGCCCTCGGGAATGCTAACCGTTATTTCTCTTCTCTTCTGAAGTTCTCTTCGTTTGGTTGTTACTGTATTATGGTATGGAAATTACCACATTGCCATTTGACTAAGACAGGTATGAAAGTACAGGATACGCTCATTAATAAAAGCTTGACTTTCACTTCTAGTGTGCACCATGTTAACTTCGTAGATGTGTTGTTTTCCTCATTTAACTTTGTGCGGTCTTTGTGGTATGCAGTCTCTTTGTTCCAAAGTGCATTCACAGGAAGACACACAGCAGAAGTAGTCTTCACATTAAGCAGAATTATAGATTATCAACAAGTGCATATATAATAAAAAATTGGCTTTGAAAAAGTAAGTCCTATTAAACTACATTCACGCTGAGGTGCCAGCGCAGGTGTACCGCAACATAAATGCAAGTGCCAGGTAAGAACAGTCGTAAACGTAGCGCAAAAGCTAGCACGGGTTTCTAGATCTGTAAGTTATATGGGGATATCATTAAAGCGCTCCGCAAGTTTCAAATTGAATAACAAAGCTTACTAGCTCTTTTATAAATAAATAAATAGATTGCACAAATTACATTACACTGACGTCATTTTAATTGTTTGACCAAAATATTGAAAATACTGCAAGCATGGACACTGCACATATAGTGCAATGTACTTTATCTCTTTGCACCTTACGATTTCTGAGGGTCAAGCAATCTAGATGCAGATGGTGTGTACATCCATAAATCAAAGGAGGATTCGCAAGGGGACTACCTTAACCTCTTGAGCGAGATGTGAAATGGCACCGCACGGCCAAATAGAAGAGCATGTACGTACAGGAGGCCTTGCATAATAGGCAACGCTTAGAGGAAGGAATACATCATTTTTCTCTATGCACGCAACGCAAGGCTGAAGATTAAAGTTTGCAAACCTTGAGTTTTCCATTGCATTACTAGCGTGTTGCGTGTATCTATGTGATTGCTTACATGGAATAACATGACTGCAAAGTCCTGTGCTTATGCTGCGTCTGCGCTTGCATCTCATTGTGAATGGAGCATTACAATTAATAATGCATTTCCTTAAGCGTTATTAGGAAATAAATGCAAATATGTACAATTACCGCTTTAGATATATAAGCCTTAGTTCGTTACGGATTTTCTTTTTAAATAATAATAACAGCAAACATTATAGTGATAGTAATAATAATAATTATAATTATAATAATAATAATAATAATGAACAATTCAATATTAAACAAACTGAAGTTATGACCATCTGATATCTACTTTTAAGCGTCCAAATTTAATTACACGTTCGCTATATAATAACTGCTGAGGAAACATGTAAATGAATAAAGAAATTAACGTGGGTAACGTAATGTAACGCTTTTAATTATAACATGATTGCATATTTAATTACACACAACTCCTACTGTCTCATCTTTATATATCTATAACGCTTTACATTTTTAAAAGTATCAATTTTGTACAAAGGGAGTTTACTTCATAGAATTGCTTAAGGAGATACAGGTGATTTTCTGAACTACTGAAGTTAGAGATATGATTTTTGTACTGACATTACCGGCAACAAAAGAAGTATTCATAACATTTCCTTCCAATATCTATTGTTCTGTATATATTAACTCATGTGTTCGCTTTAACCAAAATATTTATTCTACAGATATTGATTTACATGCACCATTTTAAACATTACGTTTCTTAATATTGCAGCTTACCCAGTATGGGGCAGAAGTCAATCTACACTGGCATCTAGGGGTAATAATTCCAGGGATAGAATGCTCGCGCCTGCGAGAGGGAAGCAGGTGGCCTCAAGATGGGGGTAGGAGCCAATGCTATCTACACTGCGCATGCTAGGGTAATACTTTCAGGGGTAGAACGGTTGCGCCTGCGAGAGGGAAGCAGGTGGTATCAGGGCTTTGCAGGAGGGATTACTCAAACTCCATTCCAACCCCCTGGTATATGGTAGATCTTGTAGTTTACACTTTTTACTTTCTCAAGCCCCATATGTACAATGTACATAGGGATAGAGAAGGTATTTTAATGCACCCAAAAATTCGATACCGAGATTTCACCGAAAATATATATTTTGAGGTCCCCTGAGTCCGAAAAAAGCATTTTTTGAAGAAAAAAAAGGTTTGTGTGTGTCTGTGGATAGCTTAGCCCCAAAACGAAAAGGCAGTTAAATACCAAACTTGGTATTTAGATTTAGTATCTTCCAAGGATGCGACACGAAGATTTTCAAGAAAACCCACCTACTAAAAACTACCCTTTACAAGGAACAAATTTCGAACATTTTGATTTTCTTAAAAATGCCTCTAATGATTTTGATTAAAATTCCGTATATTAAAGCCATTTAGGTCCGAAATAAAATGTTTATCTCGCATTTTTGGGGAATGGCCTCTTAAGACCTCTTTATTTTGGATGAACTTTGCTTAACTGTTAAACCATAAGAGAGAGAGAGAGAGAGAGAGAGAGAGAGAGAGAGAGAGAAAAAACTCACTACACAAAAAATGTACATCACGACAAAACACACAATTTATGTCCTTTACGTTTTTGTTGTGGAGGTAACCGTTTCTGAGATATTCCTTGTTATTAGTTTCAATTGTGAAGTACTTAAACTTTTCTCAGACAGGAAGTATCCGCTTTTCTTTTGTTCTACTCCTGGCCAAGCAAAGACAATCGCATAACGATAACTTTTAAAACATTTGACAATTAATTTAGCATAGCGCATTCCCTTATTCTCTTCTACTTATTAGGAACTAAATAATAACATTCTGCTAACATTTATCTCGATTAGCATTGTGTACAAAGAAGAATAATCTTCTGTAGGATGTTTGTAGAGCAGCTAGAGAAAGTCGTGTGAGTGTAACACATCAGATTTTTAAATAAAGCTATGCCTGCTCGATGGACGTCGTTCAGTACGTCTCACAAGTACGCAGCTCAGATAAACAAGGCTCTGGTGATTCAGTTATTAAGATTTCATAAGAAAACCCATTCTTATGCCAGCATTGCTTTAGGAGAACAAAGCTATGTCAGCAATTCGACATATTGCCGCTATTGCTGAAACTAATGCAACTTTACCTCTTGCTAAATGATATATACTGTATTCAAAATGACCTTAAATATGCATATGTAGTTGCAATTTTCCTAAAGTGGATAGTACTTAAAAAATTCTACGTCACAAAGTGGAAAACACCGAAAAAGTAGCGCAATATTATATTAATTCATTGTTTAAACCTAAGCTGTGACCAATATAAGAATTCCAAACGAGCATTTTATTTAATACATCCTTCAGTGCTTTGAGAAATGTTTTCAGACCCTTGCTGAATTTTGTGCGAGAAGATTGACTTTGAACATGAAAAATAAAATAAAAAAAAAATAAATAAATAAAGAAAATTTAATATGAGAAAATAGCTTTAAAGTTTTGCTTGAGAGTCATTTAGTCAGCGCAACGTTTCAAAACGGGGTCCAAACATGTGTGACATCCATACTAGTTGGCTAAAAAGGCGCTTGCTTCAGTGTCCCCTTAACATAAAAGAGACAATATCCACTCATCCGCCATTGTGCTGTGTTTTCTGTACAGTAATCCTTACCGTGGTGATTAGACTTATACAAAACGTATCCTTCTAATACCTGGCTTTGAACAATACGCCAGAGGTTTGTAACGCTTTTCGCACAGTTGTGAACGACTAATTTAGAATCTTAGATTTTGAAGACTAGTCTTTCATTAAATGTCTATGATTCTGAATAATTTACAAAAACAATACATCCTTCAGCAGTTGCATAGAATTTCTAAACTTCCACAGTATGTATTTTTAACGAATTACAATATGTAAGCCCTGATACATTCATATTAAAATAAATTTGAATTCTATTAAGCCATAATGGCTTAAATAGTTTCAAGGAGGAGAAGCACTAATGCTATATTTGGAATTGTGGATATATGAAGTTGAAATTATTTAATATATAATTCAACACAAAAATGTACTTCAACACATTAAAGAAAACTAAAATAATATTATTATTAATAATAATAATAATAATAATAATAATAATAATAATAATAATTTCATTACTATTATTATATAATGTATATTATTAATATGAATTAATAATCAAATAGCAAAGCATTAATTTATCTCGTAGTTAAGGGACATTAATATATTTCGAAATGCACTGCTTCAGGCAATCTGAGGTGATTATATCTAATGGACAGAAAAAGAGTACACTTTCGATAATAGGATTGTGCGGGTTGGAGCCCATTTGTTAAAAACAATGTAAAAAATAATAATAAAATCCGCTTAACTCGAACTTCTCTACCTTTCAATATGTATCCTAATCACGTGGAGGACATAGAAGCCAGCGCCTAGAGTCAGAAGCCGAATAAGAATTAGACGGACTTTGGATCAAATACGGTAGCCAGAATGAGTGATCGACTCAAGCCTAGTATGAACGCCAGGCGCATACTGGGCATTGATAATAATATGATAATACAGTAAAACACTACGCACTCTCGGGCTGGATGTTTTTCTTCCAGATGGTTTTAAGTTTCCATCAACTCTGTTGTATATTATTAGTAACTCTGCTATACAATAGCAGGAACAGGAGCAGTAGCAGTAGTAGTAGTAGTAGTAGTAATATTAATAATAGTAATAATAAAAATAACAATAATAAACAGTAATACAGTTAAACATTATGCGCACTCATGTATGGTTTCTGTTATAGCTCATTAATGTTTGTATTTAACCATACAGTGAGTCCAGTCTCTATTATTTAAATAAGAACAGCGCATTACACACTTTCAAAACTAGTTATTAGTGGACATTGATAGGTGAAATAATTTTTTAAAAACTTGTGAATCTTATTCTCTAAAAACCAAGCTCTCTAATTGAGGTGGAAAGCATGTTAACTTTCTTCGTGCGTTTACAGGGACTCTAGTACAAACCTAGGAACCGCCTTTCGCTGATATACAAGAGGAGATGAACAGAGGTAGCTCTCTCTTACAACGCTACTGACCGGCATATGCTTGGATTTACACCGAAGAGTTCTGCAATTTTATGGCGCTAAAAAGGTTATCTGAATTTGTGAAATACAGCCCTATTGGCCACCTAGTACATAACACTCTGGCTTAACATTTTTCTGGCTACACTACAGCTTTCATTACAAATCTATTAAAATATTACACAGCATTTTTCGAGACCCATACTATGTTTTATATATAAATACATTTTATATGTTATGCAGGGTATTAGTACATAATATTTGGGTTTAAGAAGGCAACATTAACGTGATTTATAAGAAAACAAGTTCTTTAGTTTTTATTTCATTTAAAATTATACTTATGTACTTTTACTCCTGCCTGTTATTGCATCGTCGTTCAAATAGTAGATTTCTTACGTTCAGGCCTTTCAAAGTTGTAATATTTCTCTCCCTCTCTCTAGTATGTCAGAAATACTTCATTGTTAAAGTGATGCGTCTGCGAACTTTCGAAAATCCATAATAGACATGTTTTTAAATTTGTATCAGTTATAATAAAAATGAGCCATGTGATGCATTTGTAAAAAAAATAATATAAAATCAAGCTTTACAGTAATGACTTTAGAAGAAGCAGAAATTAAAATATTTTTATGCCTTCTACACTCTAAAACATTGGATTTTTCAAAATTAAGTAGTTTATTTTTAAAAACTGAGGCATTATTTCGAAAAACTATATGCCCATTTATTTAATGTTCTTTTGAGAAGTGTATAGAAATGTTGTAACAAATTGTTAAGAAATTGCATCGTGTGGAGCATTTTGAGAATGGAAAAATGTGGAAAAGAATTGGCGAGAAAATACGATTTAAATTTGGGATTGCCTTTTAATAAGCATACAACTGCGTATAATTCGCAGTCAAATGAATTAATTATCTCAATTCAAAATACAAATATTGGTTATATTTCGTACAATAATAAACATTTCATCCTTTGCACAACACAATAGCTTCACTGTATATAACAGCTTTTAAAAAGAGTTTAAATTTGAGCCATTGTTTTACTTTAAATATATTCATCTAAATTTCTATCCTTGGGAGTTGCTTGTTATTTTAGACCTTATATGCATTTAACAGGTCGTCTTCTTAGCGCGGTGGTAGCGTTGCTACTTACCAAGCGGGAGACCTGGGTTCGATCCCCAGTACCGGCGTGGGGATTTTTCCCCCGCTGGGAGACCTGGCCCGGGGTGCACTCAGCCTCGTGAGGTCCCTGGGGGGCCAATTGAGGAGCTACTTGATGGAGAAGTAGCGGCTCCAGGTCATGAGGACCGCATTAACCGGCCGGGGGGATTCGAGGCGCTGACCACGTCTCACCCTCCAATACTGCACCCCATCCATGACGTCTATAGTGGACCGAGATGGGGGACGCAGCGGCCGGGCGGTAGGCCAAGGTTCCCCGTGAGCTGTCGTGCCATGGAGTAAAAAAAATGCATTTAACACCCTGATTATTGGTGTATAAGAATCATGTTTTTCTGATACTAGATAGTCAAATTCTGTCTATCACTCATTTCATCTTCCTTGCATTGCCTCACAATTCTATTCCTATATATTTTCCGCACATTATAATTAATTCTCTTCTATTATTTTAAACATTCTTTTTGTCAATTTCTCTATTCCTAATTTATTCCACTTATAAAATCTCAATCATCTTGTCCATATCCGTTCTCTATAATATGACGCAGAATTTAACTTGAAGCAATCTAGGAAATTGAAAATAAAACTATACTGCCCTAAAACAGTGTTAAAAAGTAATTAAAATAATGTTGTTTGGCACTTAAAAGTTAAAAAAAATGTATGTGGAGAAATTGCAACGTGACGTCATCGCTTCACGATACGCATGAAAATTGCTTAAAATGGCGCGTTTAACGAAAGTAACATAGCCAAGTTTGTGTAATAAATATAACTCATTATTCTGCATAAAATAGCTAAGAATTGGTATTTAGGAAAGTATATTAAGTTCATAGAACTTAAATAAACTTATAATACGGGAGAAGAAGAAGAACAAAGGAGAACGAGATATCGGATGCTGTAATTTGTTTAAGCATGTAACAAAGAATAAGAACAAAGCTTAACAAATAACTAATTTAGAAAAGTTAGTTATTTGTACGAACATTATTATGTAAATTACTAAAATTTATTAATTTTAATTACTAGGTGCATATAAAAATGTATATTGTAATGTATTTCACGAAATGTTGAAACAAGGAAATCTGTCATCTCCATGGTGATGTGCAGATTACAATACTAAAAACAATGATCTTCAACTTTATGCTGGAAGTAAAAATGTTATAAAGCTCCGGTACACAGTCTCTGAATAGTGAAGACGTAGCTGCAGACGCTAAGAGTTCATCTTAGAAATCGAGACCAATATTATAGTAATTGTGTATAAAATGTCTTATATTAAGTAGAACTAATAATTTATGTAAGCACATATCATAAAGCAGATATTGGACACATTTTTCTGTAAAAGAAACCAGTTCAAGTCGCGTGCCTTGGTATATCAAGTCGTTACAACAATGTATACCAGTGTTTCCCAACCTTTTGAAGTTCAAGGCACCCTTTGGAATAACATTAAACACCAGGGACACCCTTCCTCGAATTAAAAGAAAATTAACCTTAATATGTTAATTTATTGAAATATTGTATAATAATAACGTACACCATAACATAATACAGTAAACTTTACTACAATCACTGAGTAAAAAAATTTATAAATTTTGTTCGATTAATGATTAATATGAAACTTGTGATTGATGCTTAGAGCACAGATATGTGATGTCGGGTCTTGTAATCTTGATAAGTGATCACAAATGCGGTCTTTCAGTTTACCCAGATCTTTATCTCCTGCCACATTAAGAAGAGATGGAAAGTTCGACAAATCTCCTTTTTGAACTGGAGACTTCCAAGAACTAAGTTTTCTTTTAAAACCTTTCATTTTATTGGTTGAGGAGATTATTGTTTCATGTCGACCCTGCATCGACACATTCAGTTCATTCAGCATATGAAAAATACCTGCCAGATACGACAGTTCAGAACACCAAGAATCACTTAGTAAGAGCTCATGAAATGTGTCTTGATTTTCATCCTTAAAAAAAGTTTTTAGCTGTTCTTTAAGTTCGAGAAACCGGTTCAATACACGACCTCGTGACAACCACCGTACTTCTGTGTGAAGTAACAAAGAGGTATGAGCTGCATCCGTTGCACGACATAACTGTTCAAAAATTCTGCACTTTAAAGGTCGAGACTTCATATAGTTCACCATTTTCACAACTTGGTTAAACACTTCAGCAAAATCTTCATTACACGCTTTCACGACTAATGCCTCTCTATGCAGAAAACAGTGAGTTATAATAATGGATGGATTTTCATTGAGAGCTCTGGCAGTGAAACCTTTAATTTTCCCAAACATAGATGGTGCACCATCTGTACATATACCACAACAGTCTTTCCATGAAAGATCATGGTCATTGAGATAGGAATTAATAGAAACGAAAATATCATGGCCTGTGGTTGTAGCCTCCAGCGGTCTACAGAACAGAAACTGTTCACTAATATCTTTTTCATCAATATATCTGATAAAACCAAGGAGTTGCGGTTTGTCACCAATATCGAGACCCTCATCTACTTGCAAAGCAAATGTTCTATAAGTTTTTATTTTCTCCGTGACTTGTTCGTTGATATTGCATGACATTTCAGATATCCTGCAGCTGATTGTGTTGTTGGGCAGAGGAACTTTCGAAATTTGATTAGCTGCTCCTTCGCCAAGTATTGTTGAAACTATAACTTGACATGCAGGGCCAATGATTTCCTCTCCAAGAGTATGAGGTTTCTTTTTTTTAGCTATCAGTTCTACTACTTTAAATGAGGCTTCAAGAGCAGTATCACCTATGGTCATTCTCTTTACCATTCGCACAGCTGTTTTCTTCTCCCCTTCTAATATATGTGAAAAATACATTACACTTTTCTGTGACACACTAGGATGCTTTGTTGTAAGTTTGCTAGGTACCATGGCCTCGTTGCTAAGTGTTTCGCCACAAACTAAACACATAGGCATAGGGTTTTCCTCGTTGTTATTCCACTTAAATCCATACGCTAAGTAACTGTCCTGGTATGTTCTTTTCTTTCGTTTGTCTTCTTTATGTGGTGAATTCGATGGTCCGGGAGAAACCGTAAGATTTGGCTTCTTAAAGCAAGCAGTAGGAGCCGACTGTTCACTTTCACTGTCCTGGCGTTTACGTTTAACAATGAACTTATCCATAGCTAAACACTGTGAATCAACGCGAGGAAGACAACTGAAAGCGCCAAGCGGCGTACACTTTTATATATTCATCTGTCGAAGTCTCGGGAATGTTCGTGAGGAAGCGAGTAGTCTCGGGAATGTTCGGCAGGGTATAGCTGTAATGCCATCTGTGGGATACTAGTATAACTGAATTATTGAAATGAATCGACCACTATCACCATCTGCCGTGCATGAGAGTAATTGATTTGACTTATTTTATTTCAAGACCTTACAAGACTTAAGGCTTCAGTAGAAGGTATTTTTTTTTTGTTTATCTCAATATCTCGCGGCACCCCTTAGCCAATCACACGGCACCCTAGGGTGCCGGGGCACACCCGTTGGGAACCGTTGATCTGTACAAATGAAAGTTTTAAATACCAAACTATTTTTAAGTTCATTCTCTCCTAAAAGATCCTAATAAACAAGCAACTCACTGACTATATAGCTAGAAATTACTTAATGTGTAATGCAACCGGGTTTTAAAATGAAACAGCTTCACCGCAATGAATAAGCTCAAAACTGTCTCAACAATTAGTTCGGCGCTAAACAGATATTCCAGTTTAGCCAACTGTAAAGGTGACCAACGTTACAGATCCAGCGGTTAATTTAAACCTATAAAAAACGTTTAAACAATTACTACACCGAGGTTCCAGGACGAGAGTTCCCGAGACGAACAGCAGCAGCCCAATCAACCCCGAGACTACAAGCTACACCGACAGCGAAGGTGAGGTAACCGGCGACGAAGCGAACAATGAGGGACTGCCACAACCTCTGTCTTCTCGCACTTACAGTGCTTCTTCATTTTCCCCCACACACTGGGCATACTTACTGTCAGAATCCCCTCTGAGCCCAGCTCTTACGTTTAACACACCTGTTATTGTTCAAACAGATCCTTCTCTCCCCACATATTTCTCTATGTCCCTATCTGTATAGTGCCAGCTGGAACTTCATAGAAAACACTAAACAAATTAATTGGTAGTTAAATCGGGTAAACGATATGTTTTGTTAAAACTTAGAATTCACATTGTTTTATAATGAAATAAATATTTATTTAATTTTTCAAAATCTTTGTCGAACTCCATAGATGCATTGCCTTAAACCTGTTCAAGGAGCTTATTGTTACCTTATACGTAATAATCTAAGTACAATTTAGAAATTTGAAATGTTTTTATCTTATCATTCGTTTATTCATTCCTTTATGTTTCCTTCATGATAAGCTTTACGGGTTGCATAATTTGCAACCTAATGCCTAATAAATGAATAAAACTTTGACTTCAAGTTTATGCAACTACCTGCTGAGCGAGTTGGCTCGGCGGTAACGTACTAGACTGTATTTAGGGGTCCCGGACTCGATTCTCATCGACCGTCCACTTTGAACCAGAGTTTTCTGTGGTTTTCCTTAGTCGTCAGATGGATAATGTAATTGTTTCTCGACTACCATGACTTACTTTTCATCATTTGTTTTCATTGCGTTTCCTTATCATGTGCTTCCAGGATTTATGGTGTATGACAGGCCCGAAAAGTCTACATGGTTGACCGGTCGTTCATCGCTCTCTCTCTCTGGGCAGTTCCAGCAATGCAAAGAATGTTCAAAGCTGGAAATCATAGGGACTTCCGCGCATCTCCGTGGCCTATCTGTTTGCCTCCTGTGATACCTTCACTTTATCTCTTCTTCCTGAGAAGAGTAGTCACAATACCCTTATGGAGGTTGAAATGCGAAAGATCTCACCCTTCGTTGTCTAAGTCACACCAATAATGTAATTATTTAGCATTATATCTGGTTCAATAATAATGCTGTTTTACTATTGATTGGTATTTACAAAAAACAAAAGAATTTTGCTTATAAAGAAAACTTGTCTGTTCGTGCAGATATTCTCAGAATTCTTCGCATGTGTTTGTACTTGATAACATCAATAGGTAGCGCTATAAACAGTAACTTACTTTCCGATCATCCTTGGTGGTCGGAGAGGTTGGGAAGCAGAACCTATGTTATTAGCGAGTCACAAACATTTCCCCTACCCTTGCTACACGGAACAGACGGCACAAAGAGAGGAGGGCTGTTTCTAAGTCGACCTTTAACATTCCAGCCACGATCACAAAAGGCGAAGGGCTTCCTAATAATATTCAAAACGCGAGACACAGTAGCTCTCCTACAGGATGTAGGTCACTGTGAGAGAGAAAGCCTGGGTAGTATGCAACCCTTATCGCCAGGGGGAACCACAGAGTTTGTAGCAGCACCTTTAACGTCCGTCGTCCGCAGAGAACTATCTAGTGGACACACAATGGTATCGATCTTAAACTGAAATTAAAACAATTAGTTGCTTGCATGCATATACTGAGATGCTGTTAATATATGTCAAAACCGTGCAATTTTCTTATTCGTAAAAGAAAAGTGTGATGTGTTCCATTCACATACATACTCTACATCTCTGTAACAGATTATTCTTAAAAAAGCTTATTCTTCTATCTACCTCATGCTAATCAAGACAAACATTAGCAGAAATGGTATTTTACTTAGAGAATACACTAGGCTAAAGACTTGATAAAAACTTAGTTGCTATATGATTATATTCGTTCTCTTTGCAAGGCCAAGGGCTCACAAATTCCAGTATGACAAAATGTAAATGAATTTTAAAATTGAAACTAATAACAACGAATATCTCCAATAGTAAACTAGTAAACTCCAAAAATTTTATATAAAATAAATTGTATTTTAACAAGCTCTACATTTTTTTTGTATGGTAGCTTTTTCTCTCTCTTTCGGTTTACCAGTTATGCAAAAGTTATTCAGAATGAAGAGAATTGGAGGCTATTGTCAGAAAATTTAAGCTACACGTTTTATTTCTTATATAATATTTTTATTTTACGGTATTATATCAAAATCTTTGGCGCCATTTTTTAACAAATAAAATTTTAAAATTTTTCTCAATGTAAATGGTAGTTTGGAGCGAGTAGTTTTTCTTGAACATTTTCGTGTCGCATCTTTGGAACATGATAAATTTAAATGTCAAATGTGGTATTTAACGAATCGTTTTTTCTGTTATCGTGTTCATGGGAACACAAACACACAACACACACAATAAATGGCTTCTGTGTAATATGAAATAATACAAGTATTGTTAAACAAACAAATGCATTTAAATATCTTAAAACGGAATTTTTGGCAAACGTGATCAATTTGTGTCTTTGTTTTTTAGGCAGGAATATTGTGACAAAAAATTAAATTACGCAGTTTTCACTTGGTTGATTTGAAACGTTTATCAGAGTATGGTAAAAGAATATAAAAGGTAATAGGCAGATTCATTTAATTATTTTCATTTATATTGAACATGTTGACACTTCTTTATTCGATTAAACACATTTTAATAAGTTTAAGGTGTTCCATACGCCAAGCGGTTTGTTAAATCTGCTGAAATTTGTGTTTTGACCTTCAGAAATAGCCAAAGAGAGAACAAAATGGAGTGTTACTATATTATAATGCAGCTATTTATGAAAACAAAAATAAATTCTTGCTTATATATACATCATATATAGCATTATAAAACTATGAGAATATTTAATAAATGTTATACATTAAGTTGCCCTTCAAAAAGGCAATGCGAGAACGATATTGAACATTTTTAAAAGCTTCGTATTTTAAAAGGAAACGAAATGTGTTTATATCTGAGAGCTGCTTTATAATGTTTTGCGAGTTGATTGCCAAAGTTTGTCCAATTTTCTTTAGTACTTCGTTAATTAAGGTCATTGAACGATTTTGTGTTCACTCAAATGAATCCGACTAAAAGCATTTCTGAGCTATGATGTTTTACGATTTTAAATATTAATTAACGCTTTAACAATGCGAAGATGGCCCTTAAATGCATTTGGGAAAGAAGTTTCATCTATGACAACAAATAATTGTTGTTAAGTGAACGTATCGTTGCTGGCATTTGCTACAAAAATATCTGTTTACCGATATTTTTTGAAAAAGTTCCTGAATAACACCCAAAAGAAAAAAAAATTGCATCATGATATCGCATTATCATATACAGCAAAAATAACAATTGAGGTGCTGAATGCCCTAAAATTCGGCACCAAAACCCTCATTCATACAGCTCTGACCTAGTACCTTCCGATTTTTTTTTTTGTTATGAAAAGTTAAAAATAAAATACTTGCAAAAACTTTTAGAATCAAATAAAGCACTGGAATATTAGAAAAAATGAATTTATAAAGTTCCTCAGGAAGAGCACCATTTCTATAACATTGGTTTCATCTGGTGCAAAAATGTAGGTATTGATTGATGTTAATGGGAAAATTCTGAAAAACAATAACAACATTTATACTTTTTTAAAACTGACTCTTATTTTATTTTCTAAAACCTTTCACTGTCTACTTGTATCGTATTTTAGTAATAGTTTTTCAGTTGTAAAAATGAATAATAGATTTACCAAACTGTACATTTTAAGTAATGAAAATTCCAGAGGAGATGGCTTAGAGAAGATATTTTAGAACTAAAACTACATCTGTGCTTAATATTTTTGATTACACAATAAAGCTAGCTTAACACAAGTATATGTGCGTACTATAGAACTGTAAATATGAAAGATCTAATTAGCAAGGTCTAATTTGTGTTCCTTCATATAAGGGTATAATAGCAACGGTTACAGAACATCTTGCATTTCATATTGTTAAACTATACGCGTACGGGATATTTAAAACCTACCAAATTGACTTATGCATGTGTAAGATGATTCATGACAGGTAAAGTTTACTCTACAAGCTTTAATGGGTAGGTGCTCTTACTTATCTATTGTGGCCGTAATGCGTTCGTGTCCCGGGCGCGGGTTTTGATTAGCGGGAATGTTGTGGATATGGTTGGCTTAGCTCAATTTTTTTTTTTTTTTTTTTTTTTATTACTAGCATGGAGACTCTTTCAGGTTGTAGTGAGACACAAGTGCTTTATTAACTGAGTCCGGCCTTTTTGTGACGTAGAACACACGCATAATTTTTTTTTTTTTTTTACTGTGACGTTACACTTTACTCGCCCGCTAATGTTATTGTTTATTAATGTTGAATCCGTGATTTATTACGTACTATGATCGGTCTTAAAGTCCCTTCCGTCACAACTAAGGACGCTGAAATACCACATCTTGGTCGTGCGGGGATACTTCGTCAAGTGATTTAAAATGTCGCCTGTTCGGCTCCACCACGAATTCTAAATTTCACATCTTGGATGTTCGGAGGTCCTTTACCAAGTACCTTACACTGTCGCCTGACCAGCGGGAATCATTGTCTCGCTGTGTCCCGTTAGTTACCCTTGGGCAGGGCATTCTCGCCCCTTTTCCTCGGGTCAACGCACGGCAGGTAACGGATCTTGTACCCCGAGCTCGTGCCTTATACGTGTTAAAAGTTTTTCTACCCTTACCATTTTCATTGTACATTTATATTTCATCTTCGTGATGTAATTTATATTCCTGGCTATGATTTATATTTCTCTTCTTAATAATTTTTGCCCCCCCCCGGGACTAGACATGCAGTCTCACTATACAATAATTGTTCTACTTATTTGTTTGTAGACATGAAGATCATCTCAATTTCAATGTTGCTTTTGAGATTGTAAATTTATTTGCCGAAAATATGTACATCGCGAAACTATTAATAAATACTGATGTGTTCCATTCACAGGAATTTCTCCACATATCTGTAACAAATTATTGGTTCATGCTATTCTCCTTCATGCTAATCGAGTTAAACATTAGCAAAAATTATCTTTATTACTCTCTTCCTTTTAAGCATAAGGGAAACAAGGGAACATACAGGCTAAAGCGATAGTCAAATCTTTTAGAAATTAAAACTAAAAGGGAAATAAGGGAATATACAGGCTAAAGCGAAGCGATATTCAAATCTTTTAAAAACTAAAACCTTGGTGGTGAAATTGTCACACAAATCACTAAAACCCCTAATAATATCACTTCACAAGCATTATTCATTTTTCTTGGTCATTTTCTCCTGTGTCTCCCTCCTCCTTTCTTGTGGATATTTTCTCTCTACAGAACTGGAAGACGTACTTAAATAAGCAGGAAGGTAAGAAAACAGTCGAGGAGCTGCTCCCTCTCAAAGTTTTGGTCTAGAAGATGGAATTTCTTCTCATTGCCCATAAACATCATTTATCACAATATCCTTGTCTTCAAAATGGTTTATGCATATTACTGACCACTTTTTAGGAGTCCAGTATTTAGTGTGGTAAGCTTTATTTAGATACATACTATACAATTCTGGGTTTGATGGACATTTGAAAACTGTTATATAACCATCTTTATTGCAATTGTAATTGTTAATGCACCGGGTATACAGCATTTGTCTGTCATCTACAATATAAAGATTGTATAATTTATTAGTGGTTATAGAATGATACATGTTTATTGTATTAAAGAAACAGTTATTTACTTTCCACCAGTCTGATTAGGAATTCTTCCTAACCTGTTTTGCATATATCTACTGAATTATACATTAAATTAACTGTAAAGCTTACCTTATTAACTCCATGGACATCTCTGTTGCAGTTTATTGAGATTGTAAACTATAATCATTTTAAACAAGGCATAAGGTACAAATGTAGAGAAAAATACAAACTGCTGCATCCGCGTGTCTTACTTTGCTTCACAGTGTTCCCAATTCTATCGCCACGACTACGGCTCGGCTATGGTCTATAAAAATGTGTATGACATAAATTGTGTTGTTTAACGTGATCTACAGTTTTGTTCAGTAAAGCTTTGTCTATATCTTACGGAGATTATTCCCACATAATTCAAGATGTATATTTTATTTATCAGGAAAATTTGTTTAATGTACAGTATTTTAATCAAAATGCTTAAAGCATTTTTGGGAAAACCAAAGTTTTCGAAAGTGTTTACATATAAAGTGCAGTTTGGTTTGGGGGGTCCTCAAAATCTACGTGTCTCAACCTTGGAAGATACTAAAGTTAAATACCAACTTTTCGTTTTTAGTTATCGTTTTCACAGACACACAGAATCACACCCAAGGACCTTTTTCTAAAATGTCTTTTTATACAAGGACCCTAAAACGTGTATTTCCTGTGAAATCTCCGTATCGAATTTTTGGGTGGTATGCAATATCTTCTCCATATACTAAGTTTATAGTATTTGTAGAGAAAGTAAAAGTATCTGTATGAAAAGTGTTTACAGACTTTTAGCTTCATAAAATAACACTTTCAAATATTACATATATTCGCTGCTAGAACCTGCAACATTGTGCATCTTATTGCGTTAACGGCGTTTTAGTATCTCTATTTCCCATTTGCTCACTGCTGCTTTTCCTCCTTTTCTCTCATTCTCGCTACATCTCTGTACTTATCCCTCTCTTGTCCGTTTTATGTCTTCCTCCTTACCCCTCTCCATCTTTTCATTCTTTCAAACTGTCTTGTCCATCTCTTCTCTTTGAGCATCACAGGTCATGTGATGTTTTGAATTCTATATGCTAAACAAGGAAAACCTAAGTACCGCAACGAATAAGTTGGTTCCCGTATATTTAATTATCCTAATTTTATACTTCTACCATGTAGACTCTTCTCTCCTCTCAGGGTTGTGGTAAACGAGACGCGTTCTGGATTTTGGTTTCAACTACCGTAAACAAATATTGTTATTATTGTGTTGAATTCACTGCAAATCATTGCAGATACATAAACATACACGGAATCAAGTTATAACGCTTATTTATGACAAGAATACAAAATTGTTACTTCTTCTTGTTTTGTTGTTAAGCCAAATCGATGTTCCTTTTTCTTTACAGAAATTATAAACAGCAATGTTTGTGCTGCCGTGCGTTCATTTCATTCATGTATGTCAGTTTTAGAAATGCACATGCGTGCAACTCTTTCCATCTCTTTCTATCATTGTTGCGATTGTTGGTCATGTATCCAACCAACACATTATAAACTCCTTTACTTAGAACGTTTTGCATTAGAATGAACACAACGACTTCCAAATATATAAATAACAAGTTAAATAATTCAGCAATAACAATTCACACACAAATTACCAGTTAAATGTAAGTTTTAAGCTCTTATTTAGCACAGATCAATTTCAAGTAATTAATAAAATTACAAAATAAAAACATTTTATCTTGTGTCCTTAATATTGTCACAGTACATAAACGTTTTAAAATAAAGGTTATGCATTTCTCTTACGCTTACATTTACTGGAACTGAGAATTTTCTCTGGGTAATAGGTTTACGTAAATTAGTTGGTTGGCACGTCATTCCGGAGGGAGTTCCACACTGCAGTCACCAGAAGCTTGTTGTACGTCACACCTCGGAAGAATAGGATGAGAGTGGAGTATTCCAGGGCCTCCGAAACCGACCTTGGAAAACACTTACGAAGTAAAAAAAAAAAAATAAATAAATAAATAAGTAAATAAAATAGAAAATATTATGGTTCTCTTAGTCCAGTGCTTCCGGTATAGACCGCGTTTTGAAGCTAAACATCAGCTCTGAGGAAGCTTCATCATAAGATGGCAGATTTTAGCCTCAAGACGCCGTCTACACCGGAAGTACTGGACCAAGATAATTCTAATATTAGTCGTGGAAGTTTACGAAAACAAATATTATAGTTGCTGCGATCACAGTTGTAAATTATTGCCGAAAACAGATATAAATGAAACTAAGTCCTCAGTTTGTGTAGGAATTTCTGTACCTACTTTACTCAGGTTTTAAAGCAGATGAAGGTTTAATTTGCAGGCAAATATGTTTAAATACGTCATTTTAATCAAACACTTTAGAGCCATATTTGAGAAAATCAAAATTTTATAAAATGTTTCCAGTAAAGGGTAGTTTGGGGTGGGAGGATTTTTTTCACAATCTTAATGTCACATACTTGGAAAATACTAAACTTAAATACGTTTATTTATGACTTCTCTTTTGAGTTACCGTGTTCAGCAAACACACACACACACACACTCACACACACGGACCATTTTCTAAAAAGTTTTTTTGGAACAGGTTATTTCCGGTGAAATCTGAATCGATATCCATTATCAAATATTTGGGAGAAGTGGAACACCTTCTCTACCTACTGCATCCTCTTACCAGAGAAAGTAAAGAAGTATTTCTCTGTTCTACAACAGATAAAAAAGAATTTGCTACATAAGATTGTAGACTTCACTCAAATTATTTCCACTTTTTATACGTTAAGGAATTGCGAGTAATATCTGTGTGTGTTTTAATACTTGAATTTATGTTACTTCCGAATTCCGACACTTGCTTTTCTGCCATGTGCGTTTTCGATATGCCATGTGCAAACATGCAGCAGAATTTTCGGCACATCAGTCGTTCATCATCCGAGTGGGGGAGAACAGGTAAACAAAGATAAAACCTTGTGACTGTTAGCTATTTTAATAAAAATGTATAATTACGAAATTAAAATTATTGTCTATCTGATATTTTGTACAATAATTTTAAAAAATGCATTTTATAGTGTTTGCTTTTTAAACGAACACTCATATCTGAAGTACTCTGAAATTAATTGAAGGATTGAAAACAGCAGCTGTATTATGTATTGTTCCCGGGATCATAGTCACTCACACTGGAACCACAACAAAGGTTTAACGTTTAAAGTAATAACAATACCAATCGTTTACGTGGTACAGCTGTATGTTTAGTTCTTGAAAATTACGATAGAATGCATTTTCACAGTTTACAGTCCACCGACGACAGTGCAATGATACCGGAATAAAACATTGTCTTGCTGGCAACAGCTTGGCCATTTGAAAGTAAACCCTAGTTGTCACGACAGCTGACCCAAATGCCAGGCAAGCTGTCACAATTTGGAAGTAACGATAATAATCAAATATAATTTTAAAATATTTATACTTTTTTCAAGTGTTAACTCGGTTCTCGAACTATTTCATTAAAAATATTCCTAATATTCCTATAAAATATTCCTATTCCTATTTTTTTACTATTGGTTTACAAATTAGTTTATTGTAAAGCGTCTATTCTTTTACAATATTATTCCTAAATATAAATGCTAGTACAAGTTTTTGGTTTATTAGCAACAAATAAGAATATCTTAATAATTCATAGCTATTGGTGATATTAACATTTGAAATTCGTTATCACTTTATGTACTTTAGCAGATTTACTCAAACCCCATTCTTTTTATTATTGTTTTCGAGTCTACAAATGCTAAATGTAGACTAGGGTGGTGTTAACCTGCAAATCTACTCCCATTTGCGTTATTTGTATTATGATGATGATGATTATTATTATTATTGTTATTATTATTATTATTATTATTATTATTATTGTTGCTCCGTATATAATGCACATAGAAAAGGTGTAACAGAATAGAGTTTCTCTGGCTCATATACTAAAAGAATACTATTTCGACCACAGCTAAAAAAAATATTGATTAAATTATCAATGGTTTCAGTGTACGCCACAGTATTCTTGAGTTTTTGTACTGGGAAGAATACCAGTGCTAAAAGCTTACAGGATGTTCCCAAATTGCAGTTATATATTGTAATGGCCGCGCCTCTCACCTAGACGGCCCGGGTTCGATCCCAAGTGACCGCATGTGAGATTTGTGGTAGACAAAGCGGCGCTGGGGCGGGTTTTCTCCGGATATTCCGGTTTCCCCCGCCATCGCATTCCAACGGTGCTCCATTATCATTCATGTTTCATCAGTGTCACAGCCTACGGCGCCATAAGTAGTTAAAGCGGGCGTTAAACACTACCATATATATATATATATATATATATATATATATATATATATATATATATATACGTTGTAATGCATGTCGCATGTTACAGGAGTTCAAGTGGTACACAAAGTTTTCTGTATTCAGTTAGAAGCAGTGGACTCGTTAGAAAAATGATTCCCTAAACGCTCGTATAAAAAGCAAAGCTGCAGATATGTAGCTTAAAATGGCTTACCATTATTATTATAAATATACTGTAGATATTATGTAATATAAAATTAGTAGTTCAACATTTTCCAAGGATGGAACACGAAAGTTTTTAAGAAAATCATTCAACGCAAACCACCCTTTGCATGGAATATTTTTAGAGAATTTTTATTTACTGAAAAACGGTTGTAATGATTTTGATTAAAATAGGTAATTAAGGTGTTTTCACGACTAATGAAATATATATCTTGAATGTATATCTCAGAATACTCTTGGTAATTCTACTTATTCTGTATAGCTTTAGCATAACTAGTAATCGTAAGAGATAGACAAACATTTACCACACAAAATTGTAGATTTTGTTTAAACACAATCTATACGAAATACATTTTTTTTTTACTTTCACTAATATATGTACAGAGAGACACACGACAATAGGCTTCTTTGCTTACGCTTTTCCCTTTAGACTGCCCCACAGAACTCAGATTAAAGTCACAAATAGTAAGTTCCAGCGGCCGCGCGGCCATAATCCTTTGCTGACAGTCCTTCCCTCTGTGGATCTTTCATGAATGCTCAATCAGATGGAAAAATGAAGAGTTAAAAGAGTGGAAAGAGTTAAAACAAGAGATCTAAAAGCAGTATAAAAACTAAAACCAAGATATAATAACTGTCCAGCCCTGAATCCAGAGATGGCGAGAAAACCTGACACTAAAATAGCTAAAACAAGAGGGAACATAAACAATAGTGTCTAAAAGTAATAAAAGATTTAATAATCCTCAAATATTTGCAACAGATCCGATAAAATCAAAAGAAAACTAGATGCTTAAAACATATGACACTTTGGATACAAATTTAAAAACGTTCTCCACCGTTCCGGTATCGCCGGCCAGGACCTCCGAAAGCCTGGTCGGCAGTCGTAGAGACTTGTAGTGGGGCTAGAGCACACTACAAACACGTGTCGGACTGAAAAAGTTTCGCCACAGAGCGGAGATAGAAACAGGCTTCATCGCTCATGAAACACAGCAGCGGATCCAACATTTCACTAACAATTATTTAACATAATCAGTACAGTTATTCGCAATTCCTTTTCTTCCTACTTCAGTACTTGAACCTTTTTCATTTGGTAGAGCGTCATCTCTTATATAGTGTAAATCACGTTGACAAAGCCTATCCGAAACGTTCACTAGTTGCGACAATTTACGCGACGACTTCTTTGGACTTTGGAATTATTCGTGCTCAAATATCCGCTATCACAGCAGGTGTACGTATGCACGGGCTCCATTCTTTTTCCGTTTGCACTGACCTACCATATATCCCGCCTTCGTATTGACAGTCTGTCAATTCAAAACGTGTACTTGCAACAGCTTCGAAATAATGTATGACAATAATTGGCGGACGACAATGGGCAGTCCAGTTCTCGGGTCCATTTCTTCGTGCGCCACTCTATACAACGTACATAGTAGGTAGAGAAAGTATTATAATCCACCTAAAATTAGATACCTAGATTTCACCGGAAATACATGTTTTGAGGGACACAGAAGCTGAAGCAAATGGAAATAAAATGTATATCTGGACTTTTCTGAGAATAACCTCTGAAGTCCTATTCATTCAGAACGACTTTTGCATAACTGGTAAACCTCAAGAGCTAGACATAAATGTAGATCTCATTAAAACACACAATTGATCATATATATTTTTTGTTACAGATTTTCAAAAAAATAGCTGTTATTGATTTCAATTTTAAATTATCTAAATTATTCTCAAACGGAAGCTTCTCTCTCGCTTCATATAGCTTTTGTTTTACTCCTAGCCATCCAAAGAGAGCGAATTTCAGTTCTTTCACAGAGTCACCAACTCTTAAAGCACATGTGTAGCACCATTGTCTAGTGTACGAGTTCTCTTAATCCCCTTCTACTTACAAGGACGCAAGTAACTAGAAAATTTCTGGTAATATTTATCTCAATTAATATGATACAGATAAAGAATAATTCTTTCTAAGAATAATTTATGAATAGGTAGAGAAAGTCAAGTGAATGCAACACATCAGAGTGTTCTTCTCCAGAAGAGTAAGGATGAGATCAGGTCACCTCATAGTCTTCGGTGGGATCTTTCTAGAATTTCAAGTCATATAGATGGTTGCTCACATTTGAATTCTCGCTTTAAGTTCTTCAGATTTTCTCCGTCGGGTAAGTGGCTTAGTACTCCTCACAAAACGTTTCTCAGCTGCGTACGCAATATTTGTGCACGAGGTATTTCAGCACTTTCTTCTCTCTTCGTTTAAAACGCTGTGTGACTTTTTCCGCCTCCACTCCTCCGTTAGTCAGAGTGAGTGAGGTGGTGTACAATTGCTTTCAAATCCTCATCCACTTTTTTCCTCATCCCTCTTGTCCTGAATTGCTTTTACTATCCCCAGCCTGGATTTCAGTGAATATAGTAGGTATAGAAGGTATTGTATTCCAAACATATTTCAGATTTCCATATAAAATCATTTTTAGAAAAATGCTAGAATATATTTGTGAACAGTGTAAGATAAAACAGAAAACCTAAATTTGGTATTTAAGATTCGTATCTCCAAAAGATGAGATACGAAGAAATTCATTCACCCAAACTACCCTTTAAATGGGAAAATTGACGAAATTGTTGATGCTCAAAAATGGCTGTAACGATATTTTTTAAAATACCGTATACGAGTATTAAGGGTTTTTGGATGAAAAATACAATGTGTGTATTGCATTTTCTGGGAATAGCCTCGAATTCTCTTTATTCTGAATGACTTTTCCATAACAGGTAAATCCTAACAGATAGACAAAAAAGTATTATACAACAGGTGTAATTGTCTTCAAAACACACGATTTATACTCTATACATTTTGTGTGGAACTAGCCGTTTCCGAGATATTTCATGTTATTGGTTTCAATTTTAAAATATTTATTCTTTTCTCTTCTCCGTGTTTGTTTTATTTAACTCCTGGCTATGCAAAGAAGCGAATTTCAATGACAATTACATAATGAGAGCTTTTAAAAGTTTAAATGTCGCTGTGTCCTTAGTTCCCTTTTCTTGTAAGAAACCAAATAATAATATCATCCTGCTAATGCTAATCAATATAGAAAGAAGTAGAATTTTTAGTCTCTAGTTCGTTTCTAGCACAGGTATACAGAGTCATGTGAATGGAACACATCAGATGTTTTATTTCTAATAGGTTCGAGTTTATAATGGCGTAACATTAGTAACATGGTTCTTCCTGTAATAGAGCACAAAAGTAATAATTTGCGAATTTTTGTGTATCACACAAAATTTTAATCTATAAATTGGATTAAACTTCAGAATATTAGTTTAATTAAACAAGGACTACACCGATATAAATAGTGTGCAAACGTTTTTCTGCAGCAAAGTATACTTAGAGATGTTTATGTATAAAGGTATTAAGAATTAAAATTACAGAATGATGTGTTAAGAAATCCGTGTATTATGAAAGTTTGAGGAAAATGAATGTAGAAAGTATGCGTTATACTTAAATGTATATTTAAAAAACACATGATTTTTATTAAAAACGCTAGTGAACCAAGAAGCTTCTCGATTTCTTCTAATGACATGGAGCTCATCATATGGTGAACGGTTACTTTTAACAATTTGGATTTTAGCCTACTATATCCATCTTATAAGTACCTCAAACAATGGCATAAACTTTTAATAAACGGCTGTTCTAATTGTAATAATTTCACAGAAAAGTAAAGCAGTGAAACAATAGTCTATAGATGCGTGGCTATAGAAAGTCGTACAAATACAGACATACAGGTATAGATTTCTTACCTTCATCACTACCGAGCGGCCTGGCTTAGGTGGCTACGTCTGTGGCCAGGATTCGGGAGTACTCGATTCGATGCCCGGCGGTCTCCCACTCTGACTCACGCAGTTTTCGTAATTTATCTGGGTGGCAGGCTAATGCTAGGGCTATACATCTTATACCAGAAATTTCCTGTACATCATTTGTCACCTACTTTAGGGTCGTGAAACCGGGTAGTGGTTTTAGGAAAGTTGCAGTTGTACGCTCTAGAAAGGTTCGTTTCTGGCATCATTTCAAAACCACATTGTTAGGACCCGCCTTAGGAATCTTTTTGGTGACGCCCTTTCGGGGCACCACCGGAGGCTCGGAGCTTGCGGATAGGGCTGGGGCGTTATCGGATGCGTTCAATCTGGAAACGTTTGGAACCCGTCCATGCTTGCTCCTGATCTGATCTGCCTCGGGTTCCCTCTCCTCATTCCTAGCTCTCAGAAGTAGTGCACCTATTCACAATCCTAATTCTGATTCTTCATCACTAGTTTCCGATATTTGATATCTACAGTGCTCAAGTGGTTTCTTCTGTGGCCCCCAGTCTGGACCTTGAGCTTTTTCCGGGTCGCTAGGCGAACGCTAGGTAAGTAGGCTTCTTTTAACCCTCGAAATTTCTGTCCCTCCTGTCGTTTCCATTGGTATTTCATCCATCCTTCACCCTGTTGGTTCTTTCAGGGTTGGAAGTATCGAGATGGTAATCGGTGTGCGTGGAAAAGTTGCTCAAAGCGACTATCTCCATTCCCGATTTGGGATGCTGTGAGATTATCATGTTCTTTCTCTAGCCTTGCTCCGAGGTTTGTAGTTGAGTACACGTGAGTACACTGATTCAGACGAGTCAAGTGGAACAACCTGCTCTAGATTATAGTAGGTAAATGAAAGTAATTATTACGTCATTAGAATTTGAAAAGCAAGTGCAATTTTGATTAGTAGAGAGCAAAGGGTTATTTGAATGAGAACAGAAGCATTAGGTACTCTTGAAAGGAATGAATGACAATGAATTAGATGGTTTTATTTTATTCTGAGGGAGATGAAGACAGTTTTGTTCACTGTTCAACTGAATGTAAAAATATAGAAATTAGAAGAAAGACATTTGGATGAACGAATGGGATAGTATGCTAGGAGAGGTATCAGCGATGATAATGAGCTATATTTAGAAAAGTTAAAAAAAAAAGTGGATACAATATCAGTGACATATTTACTTAAATTAATTAACCTTATGTAGTAATAATAATAATGATACTACAAAAACTTAAATTTATTCAAATGATTAACAATGTTCGTTTAAATGAAAAAACTTCAGAAAATAATTTAGTAAAAGAAAAGAGAGAGAGAGAGAGAGAGAGAGAGAGAGAGAGAACAAAAGAGAAATCACAGAGGAGATCAAATAGCTAACCCAACAAAAGGGGCTATACTCATTAACTGCCTTGGATCTGAGCGGATATAGTTATGTAAGCGGTACTCAAACCTAATTTTGCATTCGGATAGGTAATATAGTTTAAGTGACAAGACATAATTATGTCAATAATTTAAAATGTAACCTAATTGCTATTATCATCGTTATTATAACATTGTTGTAGCTCAGAAAAGTATAACGAATATATAAGCACACAGTTCATGTGTTTTATATGATGATTACAGGGCAGCAATCGTTTTATAATACAGGCCAACAAATTATAGTGCATTTAGTATGATATATTTTCTTAGTTTAATAAATCCCTTTAACGTGTAGTCTTCATCATGAGATGTTCATCGCAAGCTGATACTCTAACAACGATAGTATCAAATAAAATATGCTTTAACAAGAGGGAACAAAGAAGCCACTAAGAATACATTATCTTGCATAAACCAAAAACAAGAATAAAAATAGTGTGCACCATCCTTTTCTATAGAATACAGAAATTAGTGGGCATCTTCTGTCTGCACGAGCCCGTCCTCTCCTAGCTCATAATTCTGGCGCTTCTTGCACCAGCTTCATAAAATCGATTGCGCACTCCTAATTGCTTCGAGAGATTCTCTTGGAGGAGTAGGAACCGCTACTTCAGCTTACCCTTTTCTTCTTCCGCTTCATTTGCTTCCGTCTTTGTTCTTCACTTCTTCTGTCTTGGCTGCAGCTCTGGCAATATCGTATTTAATGAAATCACAGTGGAGGGTTTTCACTTGGTTTTGGATGAGTGTGTGGAATGGAGCTAGGACGGAGGACGCAGGGATGGGACCCCGACACCTGGCTACTTCGAAATTTCTAATTTTCCCATTTCTATTCCAGATATTGCTGCTGGTGGTGTCTACGTTTCATTGTAGCTAGATAAGGACGACGGAAGCGCTGGAGTGGAAATGACTGAAGAGTATTGCCACTAAAGCATTTTGGGTGATCGTTATTAGTTTCTGTACATAGTTTACGTTCTAAAGGTTAATTATATCAGCAATCAGTCGTATTGGTATGATCAATTGAAAGATTGCACAATGTTGGGAAGGGGGAGGGTACCTATGAAGTAAACGGCAGCCTTAACTGAATTCTAATTGAGTTAGCTAACACCCTATATAGTACTTTGCTTTCTCCTGTCTTTCCCACAGCTATTCACGGAAACTAACTTATGGAGGTGAAGGACCCTTCTGTAAGCCGGGTAATTTCCTCACGCCCTATATGTCGTCGTGTGGAGCTTCTGTTGGCTCGATTGCGTATTGTATACTGTTTTTACTGTCTCCAGCCGGTATGTACAATGTAAATAGTGGATAGGGAAGGATTTGTATTCCACCCAAAAAATTCAATGTCGAGATTTCATGTTTTGAGACTCCTGAATAAAAAAAAGTATTTTCAGAATCATGTCCGTGAGTGTGTCCATCATCTATCACTCTGTGTGTGTGTGTCTTTCGGCAGAATATCTCCTAAACGAAAAGTCGGTTAAACATCAAGCTTGGTATTTAAGTTCAGTATCTTCCAAGGATGCAACAAGAGGATCTTCTTGAAATTATCCTTTACATGGAACATTTTTCGAAAGTTTTGATTTCCTTAAGAGCGCTTCTGACGCCTTTTATTAAAATGTCGTATGTTTAAGATATTTTTATTACTACGGATATTATCTTGGGAACCGATAGCGGGACACATGCGATGACCAGTAGAGACCAAACTCATTGGCGATACATGTAAACAACCAATAGAAACGCGTTGGGGTACGTGGCTCCACACAGCAGTATATGCTGTATATCATAGTTCTGTTTTATAGGTAATTAATGCCTTTGATGATAGTGCATGCTCTACAATCAAGACTGTAAAGTATCTTGCTTCAAATGAAGATTTGCTTTTCATACAGAAGAACTTTGCAGATATATCTACGACAATAACACATTTGGAAACATCGCACATTCAAATGCCTCGAGCCCTGAAAGCTGTCAACGAACTTGTATAAGCAATTAATCAGAGACCCATGACACTGTTTTGGACTATGTGAAAAAGAAAGTAAGGACAGTGTTTGGATAATAATGTCGGATTTTCAATAATGCGTGAAATACGAGATGAGCTAAGGGTGGTGCTATGGAAATAATTGCTGAAGGAGTATCTTACCCAATAGTCAATAATGTGTATTATTTCCTTTTTGTTTCCCTCCACATCACAAGATGCGATTGAAGTTTCTCACAATATAAAGCCAGTCAACATGATCGGAGACGATTCACATTTGAGACGTTACGTATATTGTGCATTGTAATCTATGTATCTTGAGAGAAAATGAAACAGATAATGATGCTGATGACTTGTTGCACAACAGCAATTGAATGCATGTACATATTAAAACTGTTAGTTCCGGTGAATCAGTTGCATTTACCTTTATCGCGCACCCGACCTCAATCGCCTTCCACTGCTAGTGAAAACACCACAGTCTACCACGCAATCACTACCGCATTTTCCTTCTAATAGTACCATTACTGCAAGGATTGTCAACATATTACCTAGATACTATGCGGTGCTAACTTTTATTCTGTCCTGGTATCGGTCCCCAAGATGGCATCTCTATTTATGTCAATATATTTTATGACAATTTTTATATCTTGAATTTTCTGGTAATTGCCTATGAAGACCTCTTCATTCTGGATATCTTTTGTATAACTGATAAACCGTAAGATATAGACAAATAGTACACACATATGTAGATCTTGTTAAAACACACAATTTATGTCATTTTTTTTTTTGTAGAGCTTAACGTTTCAGAGATATTCCGATTATTTGTTCCAGTTTTAATGTACTTTCTCAAAAGGAAGACCTCTTTCTTTCCGTCTCTCCTTTGTTTATTCCTGGCAAGGAAGGAGAGTCGAATATAAATTGTTTCACTTTGTGACTGGCTTCTAAAATATCTGACTATCGTTTTAGCCTATTGTATTCCCTTATTTCCTTTCTACTTACAAAGAAGCAAGTAATAAGAGAAATTTTGGTAATGTTTATCGTGATTATCATGACATATAGTATTTAATGTTTTATAAGGAAAGTTTTTATGAAACAGCACTAGAAATTCATGAGTGTCACACAGCAGTTTTTTTTTTTTTAAACTAGGTACCTGCTTAAGAAGGAACGTCCACCTATTTAAATCTCCTGCTCTAATTATTGAAACCAATACAGGAAATTCGTTTTTTTAATATCTCTCTGCTGTAGCAATGTCCGTCCATCATGTGCTGCTAGAGCGTTCTCTGGCAACAGTAGAGCTACTTTGCAACTGCCAGCCAGTCTTTTGGAGGTCCTAGCCGATGATACCGGAACGGTATATAAGGTTTTTAAAGTTTTATGTAAAGTGATATTTGCTTTAAGAATTTTTTATATTGCCTTTATGTTTTCTGACAATGGAGAGACAGGAGAGACTTTTAACCTTTAGCCTGAAAATACAGTTTTATTTTTATTTGTATAATTTTCTCTCCATTGTTCGTTATTGCTTTTAAATTCATCTATGGCTTTCGCCATTAATAGTTTTGTTTACCCAGGCAATATCTCTTTATGTGGCTGATATTTTGTTCTATGATTTTTTTAATGTTTTTTTCCTCTGTTTTTGCCTAGATCTTGTTTTCTTAGAGAGTTGATGACCTTAGTTATTGATCACCCTTAAACCTGAGACAGTATCTGTCGTGTCACGGGATTAACAGTCGTCTAAAAGGGAGATATAAAGTATAGTCAATATAATATAAATTATAATACGAGGTGACAAATAAACATTGAAAATGGCTATGGAAGGAATGTTGTAAAACACGCATAAGAAGGCAAGGGTAAACATTTATCATGAGCTGACAAGCGACCCATGTAGGATAGTACCGTTAAAGGAAGGACACTGAACTGAAGGGATAAGGTTACTCTGCCAGAGGGTGGAAAAAACAAGGAAAACATAAACAATTCTTTTGCTGATCGAGCGACTTTCTGCACTAGCTATGGAAGAGTATCAGAGGTAAGATGTGATATTTGATATATATGTGCAGACAACTGGGATACATATGGCCGCGGCGGTTGAATTGACAAGCCCTAGAAGATGCGTAGAGGTAAGACGTGATAGCTGAGTCCGCGAGAGAAATGAACGGATTACATGCGGCGATAGAACCTGTTTATTTGCTACACCTACAGACGGTCAAAATTAATAAGGAATAATAGTTGCGGTCGTGTAAAGGTTAGTTGAAAAGGGGACAATTTAGGAGGAATGCGTGTGTTCGACGGCAGAAAAGGCCGAACAAAATGAATAAATGAATCAGATAATAATCTGAAATTCAAGAAAATCACTTGTGTTTTACCACACCTGAGAAAGATTCCATGCCAACAAAATTCTGAGCTAGAGCACCTGTATCTCCCCACCATTTCTTATATATCCAAAACCTGTACGCGAGATACGAAACCGGTATGCATACAATACGTTGCCGTCGAAACCCCCAATCATCATCCTCATCATCATTACCATCTTCTTTACCACCAACTGGCATGTTAAGGGACTCGTTCCTTACATTTACTTACTCTAGCAATAAAACCAATGAAACCAGCAGAAACTAATACAAATTTCAAACGTGAGCTAATTGTGCTTAAAGCTACTGGTTTCTTATTGTATCTATTTATGTCTAGGCAGCCAAAATTTTAACTTAAACGAGAATTGTGCTTTTAATTGCACTATCGGTTTCGTTAGTAATTAGAAAAGCTAGCTTATAACACCAAAAATATTGAATAGAATAAGTTAAATGTACAACTTCATAGAACTATATCTCTTCATTAGCAACAACAACAGAGAATTTGTTTTTAAAACCTGAAGAAATATATTTGGCAAGTGAAAGTCGCGGAAAGCATGAGATTTAGACAAACTGAATAAATCATCGAGTGAGGATTACAGAACCTCTATTGAGTAAATAACTATTATTTGATATTTTGAACGTTCTGGATTTATTTTTATATGGGCAGACAATTATAGACAGCTATGTAATTGCTTAATAAAGGAAAAAATCACTTATTGCTATGCGAAGTATATTAGTATGAAGCGTATATTACTAGTTCAATCATTAGTTTTGTACATATTTAATATAAGAAATATCTGTTTCAGGAGCACGCAGAACCTTAGAGTGTATAAGCTCGCATTGTATTCTTCAAGGCTACTTGCTTTGTTGAAAATAACAAGAATGTTAAAGCATCAGGGACACAAGTAACAGCCCCAAGTTAGAAGGTACGTATTTTCCCTTATAATCTGGAGAGAGGGACTTTCTCATTGTAGAGAAGGGTCACGTGGGTGGAATATAAAGAAAAATCCCAGACAGTCACGTGACAACGCTACCTTTCGCGCCTCTTTCCAGCCAATCAAAAAGGAGGGCAATATTAGGATCTTTTGGTATATAAGTGATGCGCGTACAAGAAGTCGCACACAGTGTAAGAAATGTGACGACACACAATGTAAGAAATGGCGCGGCGCCCAGTGTAAGAAATCGGCTTGTTATTAGAAATCTGATGGCGATGAATAATAAGAAATACGCATTAATTGTGAGTGTGAAGCGTCATAGTAAAAGTTAATCTGACGGGCAACTTTTACCGTAAATGTTATACGGACTGTGAAGCTTAAGATTACGCTGACAGCTGTAAAACTATAAGAACTCAATAAGAGTCAAACTAACACTTATAAAGATTATGTCATCAAGTTCGCAATCGTTTATGTCGGGAGTCGCACGCAGAGTTAGAGCCTCAAGCCAGCAACAGATAAAAGAAGTCATCAGTGAAATTAAATGAAATTTCTCTTTTATTTGAGTCTACCAAGTGTTACACACCTTTGTCATTCTTTCCCCCCTGAGCAAGACAACTCATTATCTACAAGAACGAGCTTAGCCAGAGCAACAAAGGGAACCTGCAAGGTATGTACACGCTTAATGTAGAGAATTTCACGAGCTCTAACCCTCGACCAACTCCAAGTAGACTCACAAGATAGCGCCATATTGGTGCACAAGCAAATAACTCCGGCAACTGTTATCTATATTAATTCTAATTATTTTATATTAATATTATCAACTTTGAGTTTAAATAAGGAATATGTAATCTCAAGCTTAAAAAAAAGAATTGCTGCAAATGGGAGAGGAATTACTTCTTGGATTATCTTCTTATAATGTAGCATTTACACCCCCAAGAATTAACCTAATGTCGTAAGTCAAAGGCTATCGAGGAGCAGGCCAACTCTGGTCAGAGCTTAATCAGGGTGGGTGTTCAACCCATATGGTGGTAAAATAGAGCAAGTGATGAACGAAATGATAGAAACGTTTGTACATCTAACAACCAACATTCACGAAAAAGTTACGGGCAGATTGGTCGGGTCTGGTGGATTGAACCCGATATCTTCCGAATGCAGGCCAGAGACGTATATTACAGAATACAAATCATAAAAAATAGAAGAAGAGATGTTCAGTAATGAGTATTGTTTTTAAGTATTAAGATAAAGTGGGGTGTTTCATCCTTATGTGAAAGAATAGAGAGAAAAGTAAATAAATAAATGTGCTCCTAATCGATTATGCTACAAATTAACAAAGCGATTATGAATTCTTAATGTGTTATAAATATTTTGAGAAAGTAAGATTTATTTACCCCTTTAGTGCCTTCCATTGGATTATCAAATTCCTGCAATAACTCTCCAGTTTGAATTCTACAGAAATATCGTAGCAAAAATGTTAGATATTATTCGCAAAATGCAAAATGTTTTTTCTCATTTTGTACGGCTAAACTTTAATCAATAAGAAAGCCAATACCCTGTTTGCTTACGATATACAATATCTGACTTACTACTGTTTGCATTCAGAATCAACAAAGCAATAATAGGTCAATGCATCGCTCTTCACTCATCCCAACAATTCGTTAACTAATAAGGAGGAGTTTCTGTGTTAAAGCACTTTTGAACCACGGTCGTTTACGTGAGCCTGGATTAGCAGCATGCTGAAAACATTCAGTTTTGGAATTTTGAAGCTTTTTGTGTTTTGTTTTGATAGTGTTTAACACCCACTTTTACTACTTGTGGCACCGCAGCCGATGACACTGATGATATATGAATGAAGATGGAACACCGGTGGGATGCAATGGCGGGGAACCCGGAGAAAACCCGCCTTTGCGCCGCTTTGTCCACCACCAATCTTGCATGCGGTCACTTGGGATCGAACTCGGGCCGTCTAGGTGATCTTTTGGGATTGTCCAAAGTTTTAAAACTATAACTTGATAGTTGTTAAACTTATAACCTCACATATTTACATTCTCTGTCACTTATGTAGAATGTGCATAATAGGTAGAGAATCTATTATACTCTGCCGATATTTTATCGTAAATACATGTTTTGAAGACCATGCATTAAAACAGTTTTAAAAAAAGCTCCATGTATGTCCGTATGTGTGTGCCATTACTCAAAAATGAAACGTCCGTTGAATACCAAACCTAGTATTTAACTTCTGTATCTTCCAAGGATGAAACAAAGTACAGAAACAACATTTTCGCACCCAAAACTACACTTAAAAGTGTTTTTTTTTTCGAAATTTTCAATTATCTAAAAATGGCCGTAACGAATTTTATAAAATACCGTATATTGAAGATATTTACTTTGCAAATAAAATGTATATGATGAAATTCTTGAGAATATTCACTTGAAGTCCTCTCCATTCTGAATCACTTTTTCATAACTGGTAAACTTTAGGACATAAACAACGGCTTACTGCACAAAAACTATAGATCCCGTTAAGTTACATAATTTATGTTCTATGCAGATTTTAGTAAAGCTAGCCATTTCAGGGATATTCCCTATAATTGATTTCAATTTTAAAGTACTTTAAAGTTTTCTGAAACGGAAAATCCTCATCCGTTTCATATATATTTTGTTTTTAAATGACAATCATATAGAACAGTTTTGAAAATATTTAACTATCACTTCAGTCAAGTGCATTCCTTTGTTTTCCTTCTGTGTATAAGGAACTAAGTAATAAGACCATATTTGGTAACATTTGTCTTCACTAGTATAATACACATAAAAGAAGAATCTTTGCCAGGAACAGATTGTTTGTGGAGCAGATGAATAACATCATGTGATTTGAACGTATTAAAATTTTTATCGTATTTGGTATCTGATCATCAATTGCGTTACAGAGGGGTTTCGTAGTGTTAAAGTGGAACTCCTGGACATTGTTTATTCCAATTTGCACAGTAATAATGTAATCAATTGCGATTAGCAATAATGTAAATACCCATGCACATATACAAATTCCTCTAAACAAACTATATGGTTTTGGTTCCTACATACACAATAATACGTTTTAAGATGAAGAAATTGACAGCCGCGGATTAAACAAAAAGGAAAAAAAAATCTTCTACATTACATAGTCTATAGTTTTACTTTGTGGGTACCTGGAGGATAAAACTTTTTAGGAGAATCCATCATAAATTATCACACTTAGAAGGCTAATTCGGAGATTCCAGCCAAAATGGACACCTTTATTTATTTTGCAATCTTTTCGTCCGCATAAACATTGAATAAAACGATTCTTTCCCTATAACCGATACGAATAGTCATTGTGACCACCTACATTCGTACTCAATTTATAAAAGTTATGCATATAATACAGAGGTTAAGAATGTGTAGTTCCTAGCGTGTAGAATGTGTAACCAATTATGTAAACTCTTTTCGGAACAACACCAAACGAATGTAGCGCTCTTATTACTTAACCTATACTTGACTATTTCTAATTTTGATGTCTGAGCTAGGAAATTCTTGTAGGTATGTTTGTAGGTGACACTGAAATACATTATTTTCAGATTAGGCAGTACACGACGCTTAGAGTGTGATGCCCACATACTCATGCCTCTGAAGGGGCCTTTTTCAAGCTCGTGCCATGAAAACAAGCTGAGTTCGACTCCTATGTTATCAGCAGGTCTTTCCTAGCTTTCAGACAAAAGGGAAAGGGGCAGTTATCTGCTCAAAATACTACCCACGACTCGGAAGAATTTAGATATTGCTTTTGAATGCAGAGCATACGTAGTTTATGCTAACCACAGGTAGCTTTTAGTTATCCTAATGTTTTGCAATTATTCTAATAGTAAACTTTAAACAACTTTATACCAGTAAATATCAACAATGATTTGCTGCTAAATGTACAAATGTATAATTTGGCATTACGAGTGAAATTTAGTAAAATAAACTTGTTTCACAGCAAAACGAATTTATTTTCCTTAATTCAAAACTACACTCATATGGTAGTATTCTTGTAGTATACTTAGCTCGGAACTCTTCATTAGTTCATTGCCTTCATCTTCAAGATCATTATGTTAAATTGTCTCTAAATGATGCGTACCTTAGTTTATGCTTTCCGGTTCATGTCCTATAATCATTTTCGTTCATGATGACGTTATATCCTAAAAGAATAAACAAACAACTAAACGTTTAAGTTTTTTAGCGGGGTTTCGTAAGGCAAAGAATCTCTTAATGTTAGCTAACCACAATACATCATGTTGGTACGTAGACAAAAACACTGCTAAAGCATAAGACAATTCACACACTTCCTGCGTTACCTCCAATGTCGTAGAACAGTAACGCCGTTTGTTTCCCTGGAGCAGATGACCGGGACACGTTGATCAGAGGCGTTTTGTCGATGTACACTAATTGACGTTGATAACATTTCCGGTTTAAATAGGATCTGAGCACCAACCTTGGTTTGTCGTCTTTGAAAATACTCTGCTTATTCCTATTATGAAAATACTTTATAAGATAACCACATGTATCTGCAAAGAATATTGATTGAATTTTTAAATGTAATATAACGAAGATTTCTTATGCTGCACATTAAAAACTTTATGGTAATTATTTTTAGAAAAGTTAACTGTACATAGTTTGTATTTAAGAGTAATATAAAAGCTCAAAAACAATTAAGAAAATAGGAAAGAATTGGCTCAAAGCCTCCCACAATTAGGACATACATTTCGAAATCATGCTCGAAGTCTTTCAAGTTCCAAAATACTTTGTCAGATATGGTGGGGAAGCTAGTGTTAATTGACTGAAGTGTCTAAGGCTTTTCTTTAAGAATTAGCTCCGTAGAGTGTATGAAACAAAATATCTACCACCAAAATGATACCAAAATATGTTTTAGACAGTCTCTTGCATCCATTATGTTTTCAGAGTGAGCAACTAAAGAATTTGGGAACTTGTAACGCCTACTTTGTTGCTGGATTCGATGCAATTTGCGAACAAACAACACGTCTGTCACATTTAATCCTCACATGAATCCAGCAGTTGAATACACAACACAATACAAAACATGCCTCGTAATCCATAGTTCCAGGCGTCACTAGAAGCCAGAATTAAGAATCTGAGTTTTTTTTTGGTTTGATAGTGTTTAACGCTCGCCTTTACTACTATAGCACCGTAAGCAATGACACTGATGATACATGAAATAAAGTTGGAGCGCCGGTGGAATGCAATGGTGGGGAAACCGGAGAATCCGGAAAAAAATTGCCGCTTTGTCCACAAAAAACCTTACATGTGATCGCTTGGGATCGAATTCGGGCCGCCTTGGTAAGAGGCGAATGGTATAACCACTCGATCATGGTGCGGCCCAGAATCCAAGAATGCCTATGGGCATCACAATAACGGAACTGGAAGGTAGTGGTGCTTGCTTTGCATTGCCTAACAAACTCCTCCTTTGTGCCAGTTTGTGCGAGTCTGGTGTTATCAAGAATTCTTTATTTTGAGGCAGGCCTAAGTCGCTGCTGGAGCGTATAAAGAGCTTTCCGTTGTTTTATAGACACCACTTTCTTGTTATTTACATACAACATATATGTTTTTGTGTGTTACCTTGAACCTCAGTCAGCTTCCATATTGGTCATACCTTTGTAGTCTTTGTGATTTCCGAGTAGTGTGTCAGAAGTTTGCCCCTAAAACTGCATCCTATCAAGAGAATTAGTGGGGGTTTACCAGTGTGATTCTCCGATAGTTGTATTCCATTTTGTTGTTTCCATAAGAGATCCTAAGGGTGCATAAGTTCCGCCCAGGGGGATCCTGGTCTTATGCTTTGGTACTCAGAAGCTAGGTTTAAAATACATGGGTCGCTCCAAACCTTGGGCTGGACTTTAAGTAAGCCAAACCTTCGCTGCCACTCTTGCAGTCTAGCCTGCAGATTCATAGATATACATAACCTCCTCCTTTTTTTCTTCTTCTTGTTCAAGGGCACGTGGTTTCAAGGGTAAAAGGGCCCGCTGCTTAATCATACCGTTTCTTGACACTTTTCCAATTCAATTTGCACCACTTCCTTTGCCACTTGGTAGGCTTATCAGTTCCATAAGAAGCATCCTGTGTTGATTATCTACAATATTTTCTCGTTCCTCTAGTCCCCATATCTTAATTCCATCCTGTATTTTGGTTTAACCCTCATATTGTGCATTTATATAGCTATATGATAGCAATATTAGGTAATCTTCATTTACCACTTCTCAGAGCTGATATGGTTCTTCTCCCTTATGTCAATGCTAATTTATTTTATTTTGTGTAGTAAGTTTCTGTCTATCTGTTTACGGTTTACCAGTTATCAAATTTCCTCAACATTTATACGGAATAGAATTGTCTTCAGAAGCAAATTCAAGATATATATATTTTATTTACTCTATAAGTATGTTAAGCATAAGAGCTTTTAAACAAAATCGTTAGGGCCATTTTTGAGAAATTCAAAATGTTTGAAAATTTGTCCACGCAGAGAATAGTCGCGGCGGGGATGATTTTCCTGAAAATCTTCTTATCGCATCCTCGGAAGAAACTAAACTTAAATAAGAACTTTGGTATTTAACGTACTTTTCGTTTTAGAACTATGTTGCCCACAGACACATCACACGCACACACAGGAACAATTTCCTAAAAATGCTTTTATTACTTTCTCTACGGGTACTATGTACGTAGTGTATAGAGAAGGATTGTATTGCACCCAAAAATTGGATACCGAGATTTCACTGAAAATACATGTTCTGAAGCCCCCTGAATCCCCCCCCCCCCAAAAGAAAAACAGTTTCCTACCATTTTCCACCTCCATCATTGTTAACTTGTAATACTCTTATACTTGGTGTGAGTCTGGTTCCCCATTTTCCACGTTTATCATTTACCTTATTTTGTTCCTTAGTAAAACACATCATTTGTGTTGATTTACGTTCAATTTATATTCATTTAGTTATTTTCACCGAGCGTATGGCTCAGGTGATTGTCTGTTGTGAGAGGTCGCGGGTTCGCTTCCTGTAACCGGCTTACCTGACACGTGGGTTTTTCGGGGTTTCCCCGGGTTGCCAGGCAAATGCTGCGTAGGTACCTTTATGTCCGGAATTTGTCTCTCCATGTCGTTTCCATTGCAATTTCATCCTATTCGTTAGTTTGCTTCAGAATTGGAAGAGTCGGAGGTGGTGCTCGGTCTAGCGTGACAGGCTTCGGCTGGTTGCCGGAATGAGCACTGATATGCTGTCCAATTATCGGGGTACTTCGCTCTGGAAACTGTAGAGAATCTTTCGTAGTGTGATCGCTCCTGGTTCCGGCCTCCCGGTGTATCTTCTTACCTTATCCCTCCATCCTAGGGTCGTATATCATGTTCAGTGCAGAGTCGCCTCCGATCGCACCCTAACCTATGCTATTCTATTTCGAATATATTTATTTAATCCAGTTTATATAGCTGTTCGGACTTTCCAATCATCTGCAAACAATGCCCCATAAATTCAATATTACTTATTACTGGATTAACATCAATAGTTTTTCCTAGTATGTCATCAACGGACACGTTGAAAAACTATTAAATGTATTTTAAAATCATATCCTGATCCCTTCATTTGTTTTGAATCTCTGGTCACCACTCATTCGTTTTATCTCACACAAAAGGTATTTTCTTTGTATATATCGAGCATCTTGGAACTCATGCTACCTCCGCGCGTTAATCAATTACGCTACTGTTTATGTTTGCTCATTTAATTCTGTGTTGTTGTTTTAATATTGCTTTTTATTGTGTATTATCTTTGTCTTTTTTATTTTCGTGTTTACTGTTTTAATTCTTTGTTGTTGTTTTAATATTGATTTTAGTGTGTATTACAAAATCACGTACGGTCTGTGGTCTCGTGTGATTGTTGAGGTTCAATGTATGACATTATTATGTCACTTATTCATTTATCATTCATTCTTTGTATATATAGTGATTTAAGTATGTTAATCTTTGATGTAAAATCTTGTAAATCTTGTAAATGTACCTCTTGCAGTTTCTCTAAATCCACACTCAGATGCCATGTATAATTTTCCTATTTTGTTCCATTAGGTATTTACATACTGATGTCTTATTAACACACGTTACTTTCCAGTTAAAAAATTTAACTATATAGTGTTATGATATTCAGCTTATGATAAACTCCGCATGCCTAATAGTAAACAACAACAAAATTCATTGCATAAATTTAAGAAATGTAATAATATATAGTACTGTAGCTAAACAGTTAATCCCAAGTAAGTTCTTAAATTTACAGTAATTGCCTATTTGCTGATTTTGCTTTATTTTTGTATTCCTACTTTTCGTTACATATAATTTCATATTGCAGTGTCCAAAAATGTGGTTTTTATATAATGATTAAATTGTGTGTATTCATAATCCTCTACGTTTGAATATCGCAAATCTAGAAATAATTATGGGTAAGCTAATTAAAGGCTTAATTCAATATAAATTTAAGTTGGACAGAGTAATTTTCCTTTATGGCTATCAATACTTAAAAAATGCCTACTCAATGAGATGATAAAATATACATTACAAGTGATAATATGGAACCGGTTGTTACGCGAGATTCAGCTGATTTGCCCAAAAACAAGCAAATAAACAAAAATCAAACAAAAAACGCTACTGATAACAAATTGAACCGTCTGTGCGTCCTAGTCTGTTATTTTACATACAAATAAGACAGGTCTTAAGAACTGTTTATACTTAGAAAATAAAATATTGTATAACACAAAGATCAAAACGTTTTAGAGCAAAAACTACATATTTCCAATGCAGTGTCTTCACGCACACTTATACCTGTATTGATATTCTCTGTAAACGAAATTTCGCGACCAATGCGAACGCACCTATGGAGAAAGGTGGCAGCATCTTGTAGCGGAAACAATGGAAGCAATATTGAACCCCGCATCAGTCTCGACCTCTGCCTCCTGCAAGGAATTACTTTCCTTTTTTTCCCTTCTTTCTTCCGTCCTCCGCTCTCATCGGGATGGCAGCGGCGACCCATTACGTGCAGAAGTTAAGGGATTGGAATGGATGAACCGCCATTGTTCCCGCGTCGTCTTTTCGGAGGCCTCTGGCACGCGGCCATCGAGCCCGGGGCGGGGAGCCATAAACTGCAAGAAAGGGAGAACCCAAGTCAAGTTGGCGACCGTATCAGGTACAGTGGCGGAATTCATACGTCGCGGATCGTTCTGAATCCACATTTTTATCCTAAATGTTTGTTTTACTTTCGAATTATCAAAGAGATATATGAGATTTCCAACTATAGTAGGCAAATGGCGAATTTTAAGTGCATTAAATGGGATTCAATTGATTTGAAATATAAGATGAAGTCCCCAGGTTACGTTAATATTTACATTCTCTTATATTATCATCAAAACACAAAAGAATATTGCGAACTTATCTTCTCATCAGTCACTTGGCCCATCTTTCGACTGCATATGCGCTTCAAGTTAATCCTTTATTTGTTGTAGATAGTAATATTAAAAATTGAAAAGAAAGTACGGAACTATCATTTGGCAAAATGTTTGTCAAAAGGCTATTTGGAATGTTGTACTTGTTTAATAATAATAATATTTAATAATAACATTAAAACAAGAAATTCCAATATTAATAAAGTTATTAATAAATGCTTTCTTTTACTTACATGCGTAAGTCTTCCAAATCCTGAAATAATTAAAATATCAACACGTATCCTCCTCTTTTTAGAAGAATGCTATACAGTAAAGCCATTTAATTAATATGGTAATGCATTATTCATTATGGCGCCCGAAGTTGTAGCTAAACGCGCGCTGTTAGTTTGAGTTCCAAAATTCTCGATTGATGTTCAATTTTTACCAAAATGTTGACACATTTTTCCCCGATTTTTTTCTTCCGGATTTGGCACAAAGCTAGATGGGGTATCAGAACATTTGTTAACTTGCTTATTTTGTTCATTTACTGTTATTCTCTTTATTTATGTTTATTCAAACTTTATCAATCCAATATTCGTTAAAGTCTTAGTGAAGTTTCGTTTCAAAACAATTAGAATGAAAATTAAGGATGGATAACTGAAGAACACGTAAAATGAACTGCCGTTTTTCTTAATTCGTATACCTTTTAGTTTACATCTAAATTTATTACTGCAACAAACACTGAGCTAACTTGGCACCTTCATGGATAATACATAAAAAAAATGTACGCTGAATGTTGGATCGGAACCGGAGACCGCGCGTGAGGTTATGGCGGAAGATGAAATTAACCAGTTAAGCTACAATGATTACACCCGGTTTTTCGTCAAAACTTATAGATATAGTGTCACACAGGTCTCTCTCTCTCTCCGCTTCTTATCTCTTTATAACTGTTGTGCGAGTCCGATTTTTAGGTTAAGCCTGTCGTTTAACCTTTATTCATTATATTTTGGGTTACGGTACATGTGACCGCGATCCTATTGATGAAACATGTACTATAACAGGAGTTATTAAGCGCATGCTTTTGGAATGAACATAACTATTGCTGCTAAGGTCTATTCTCCTATGAAAAGCAGGCTAGATTTGCATGGTTACCAAATGATGGGCAAATACGGTAATTTCAATCTTATTGCTTACAGAGCATGAAGTGTTGCCTATCTACAAAAATAATAAGGGGCAGGTGAACCATCTGGTATAGGGAATGATGGATGAAATCTCCCTGGGAGGTTGCTGGAGCTCTCTTACTTGACGGACTTCGCAGTTGGCTTATGTGATGAGAGAATAAAATACCCTGCTGAGACAAAACGTGAAAATACTCCATTTGCACAGCTAGTAGAAATTGTCTTGCAGGTAGAAGAGGACTTTAAAACTTAAAACTAAGGATGTATTAATTAATTTCAGCAATAGTCAGGTCATTTGTGGAGTAAGAAGCAGACAAGTAAGTTAAATAGGAATTTCAGCTGGGAATCGAGGTTACAAACTTTTGCAGCCAAGGCACAGGGTACATGGTGCTGGACTATAAAACAGATTGGTTATATATAGTCCAGCATAAGTATCATCATTGTCAATAGTCAGATCATAACTATTGTAAATTGGAACGTGAAACAAAACTAGTGCAGATATAAGAGAAATATGCACAATCAGGGACCACATGTGTAATAATCTCCAAACTCATATAAATAATAATAGTATTAAAACAATTATTATGTTATTATTATATTATTATTATTATTATTATTATTATAAATATAACGGAGGGAATTTGGAGAGATAGAGTCAGACTGAACAATTCACTGTCATAGCTGGGAATTGTTTAGTCTGTCACTATCTCTGCAAAATCTGTCCTACACACGGATGGTGTAAAAAAACAAAAAAACAAAAAAACAAAAAAAACGGAAGACAATAACGGAAGACAATTCAGTAAGTTTCAGAAGCTTATGAGAGTGATGTGAATTGTTCTCAGTAAATTGGATATAGAAATTCTATTAATGGTTATATAATTACAAACTTATTTAGCACATTTAAAGCCATTACATTGCTTGAAATTGGATAACACTAAGATATTAATACAGAGTTCTACAGGAAACTAAATACAAGTGTTAGGCAAACTTATTATGAAAATTTTAAATCCTAGTTTGAAATCGATTGATCATGAATTTCTATTATTGATACTTTACTTGTTGACCTAGAACTGAAGGAGTAATTGCTCGTGAAGTTAATCCGGCAAATTGTTAGGTGGCAGCCTTTATGTTTGATTATTAATATATTATTCTTAAATATCATACATCCCAAAAATGTGAGTGAAATAGTTGAGGGTTTTCAGATGCGAAGTGCACAGAGAAATCAAAGCGTTATGAGAAACTGAAGTAAAATCAAATAAAAGAAGCTGCCAATTATACTTGGAACATTTTAAAGAAGTTTATAAATATCTATATTTAAAATATCGCATGCCATAGCTATACCATATATGTTTCTTTACCCGCTTAACTTCGATATTTGTTGTTCCCTTGCACAATTTGATACCTTGCACTGTGTTTAGATGACTTTGTGTTATTTCTGAGTCATTTTGTGTACATTACATCCTCATTTGTTAACACCTATAGCCATCTCACATATCGGAATATTTTAGGATATGCATTTGTTAATAAATTTATGGTTTTATCGTTTATTTATTTCTCCTTTAATAATTCTCTGCGCATCTGTTTTATTAAAACAAGGAAGATGTTCACATTAAGAATAAACTGTTTTAGTGACGATCTGAGCGATAAACTGATAAAATATTTTCGGAAGCAGATTAAATTCGCCATCAAACTGCCTAAGCTGCACGTCGTTATGGTTATTTAATAAGTAATTAAACAAGCAAATGCATTAATTAAATTGCGTTAAAATATCCATTTGGTTTTGCATCAATAATCAGCTGAAGAAAAGTATTATTTCAAATTTCAAACATTGTTCAAGAATATTACGAAAATAAATACTAGATGGCTGATGGCCATTCGGTGATATACATTTACTCAACTTTGAGTAAATCAATTTAAATTGCAAATTAATTAATATCAGACGCTCTCCAGAACTCTTGGACAGAGCATTGGCCCTTTACCACTTACGAGACCCTCAGAAAGGAAGGAGAGACCCGAAGGGCTCATGACCGCGCAAACATGGATGGAACGCTTCCAACGCCGCTCTAGGTCCTGCTCACGAGCCGGCAATCCTCCCGACGAAGACGCGAGGATAACCCTTTACAATGCGAAATTCACAATTCAACCGTAACACGCCTAACACCTTTGACAGGCCCTTCAATCCTGAAAGAGATTATAACGAGGAAATGATGGGAACAGGAAACGGTAGATCGGAAAATTCAGAGGTTGCAGCTAACCTACACAGCATTCAGGTAGGCCGCCCACGGGGATCGAACCCACGACCTCCCAATGTGGACTACATACGAAACCACCTAACCATCCAGTTCGGTAAGTTAAAAATAATCTACTACTATGCTTTCCGCACCACGAACATGTTCCTAGACAATTCCTCATCAGCTCTACCTACTCACTAGTGGCAAAGAGGCAGTTTAAGAAACAGACATCACTTTAAAAGTCTACGTAACAATTTTGTGCACATTAATAAGTAGGCAAAGCTTTCAATAAAACTGTTTCATATTATGCCAACCTCAATTAATCGGGCTAGTTACTTCTACCGCAAAACATTAATAACTGTAATAGGATGACAATTTTGGGGAAAATTAACGAAACAGAAACCGCTTCTGCAGAACTAAGAGTGTTATTCTTATAGTATAGCTTATTAGAAGTACCTACCATCAAATACATTAAAAATGCGCTTGGCCCTGTGATTTTTCTGAAAATGTGAACGTTTGATGGAGACTTGAGTCTTTCCACGATTTTCATTGGCGACATTCTGGTACAAAATACCATGCAAGTAAGAAACTGCAAAACTGATTAGGAAATTCACCCCTTCACTCCTCAGCCCCGCTCGATGCTCTCTCAGAACAGGTTGACTTGTATACGCACGTATCTTAGTCTGCCATGTGCGTGCACTACCTTGGGATTAGTATGTGGCCCAGAGGAAAGATTAACCTAATTTTGTAACACCCGGTGAAAGGGCTGCAGTACTGTCCAACCAGAAAGTTTAGGGATCATCAGTTAGTCATTCAGAACTTTATTTATAGCAAGTTACGTTTCATATTCAACACCTTCCCTTCCGTAAAGCTGCCTGTCCAATACGGTTTTAAGAGCACAGCAAACAGGTGACAGACATCAGCGGAGGTAGCGACTTTATTTATATGACTCTTTCTACCTGAAACGCAACCAAACTATTCTTACAAAAGAGAAGGTTTTCTTTTATGTACATCATGCTAATGGGGATACCATTTACACAGTTGTCTATATTACTTGCTTCCCTGTAACTAGAACTAAAATAAGGGAATACGGCAGACTAAAACGATAATCAAATCTTTTAAAAGCTGGATGTCATGAGAAACAATTGAAATTCGATTATCTGTGCATGGCCAGGAGTAAAATAAAAGAGAGATGAAGCCTAAACTTTCCGTTTGAGATAAGTTTAGTAGTTTAAAATTGAAACCAATAACAACAAATATCTCGAAAATGACTTACTACACAAAGGAGTATATGGAATACGTTGAATGCTTTAACGAGATCCACACTTTCTGAGTAGTAAGCTCTGTGCTAAGATTTACCAGCAATACAAAGGTCATCCAGAACGATGAGGTTTCCCAGCAAATTCAAAATTTACATTTCATTTGTCATAAAAATGCCTTAAGAATAGTGTGTTTTAATAAACATCGTTAGTCATTTTTTGAGGAAATCGAAGGTTTTGAAAAATGTTCCATATGAAGTGTAGTTGTGGGTGAAGAAATGTTCCTTAAATCTCTGTGTCGTATTCTCGGAATATACTGAATTTAAATACCAGAGTTTGGCATTCAAGTGATTTTTCGTTTTGGTGTTTTGCTGTCCACATGCACATGCGTACATACACACACGTAAACCGACCACATACGACTTTTTCTAATTTTTGTTTGTTTCATTTATATAGCCCCCTTTAACATCTAAGGTCATATCGGGGCTTACGTTGGGTTTAAACTATTTTATTTCCTCATTCACTCTTACATACATACTTCCAGACTCTGTGGGGGATAGGAATAATTCTGGTTAAAGAAAAATTCCCCGCCCCAGCCGGAAATCGAACCAGGGACCTCCGGTTGAGAAGTCAGCTCGCTGACCACACGACCACGGAGGCGTCAGTTTTTTTCTGTAAACTCTAAAACATGTATTTTCTCTAAAATGACAGTATTGTGCTTTTGGTACAATCTATGCATATGACGTACACTCAAAGACGATAAAAATACACCTGGCGCAGTAATTTTGCTGAAAATGAGAACGTTTGACGAAACTCGAGCCTTAAGACGCCTTTCTGTTACAGCATACCACGCAATTAAGAAAAGGCAATCCATCCCTTCATCCCCCACCCTGCTCGACGATCCGTCACAACAGTACAAACGGTGTGTTAATTTTGTCGACCATTTGCGCGAATTAACAAGGCATTAGAACTTTAGAATGAAGTACAGAGAAAAGATTAACCTAATTTTGTATCACCCGGTGAGATGAATGAATTACTACTATCCATCCAGAAAGTTTAAGAATTACCAGTTCGAACTCAGAACTTCATTTTTCGCAAGTTACGTTTCGTGTCCAATCCATTCCGTTAGTTAAAGTGGCCCGTCTAATATGCTTTTAAAAGAGTATAGAAAATAGGTTAAAGCCAGGAGGGGAGTCAGCGAAAAGAACCCGTTTTACGGTAAGCATTTTCAAGCATATTTTTAATGTATTTGAGTGTACAGCGTACATAAGTGCTAGAAAAAAATGAAAAGCGAATGGTCTCTAATAAAATAAATACGTTGGGAAAAATAAAATTGAGTTTATAGACACTGCAGAAATCTAAACGAAATGATTGTAAGTAATGGTTATCCCTCACCTAATATTCAATATATTTTTAAAAAGTTAGGGCTGGTTTCATTAGATTGTACCAATGAATATTATAGGTTTTCATTTATGAGATAAACAGGTACAAAGCGACTTTTAGCGCTTCACAGTGCCTTTTCAAACATAATGCCACTCGAACTGAAATGCATACCACCATTATTCAGGGTATAATGAATAATGTTTTAGCTGATTTAATTGATAGGAAATGTCTAGTGCGTATTCATGGGCAATTTTAATTACTGGAAATCATTGGGGTACCTAATTAAGGCTACAGGGGGAGTTGTTAAAATTAAAACAATTTAAATTTAAAACCGAGTTTGAAAGTGTGAACTTTTGAAGACGTATGGTTATAATTTACGACTAAGGTAGAATTTCCAATACCAAGAAAAGGAAATAGCATAGCACATTTTTAGGTTTAGCTGTATATTATAACTCCATGGCACGCACGACAGCTCACGGGGAACCTTGGCCTACCGCCCGGCCGCTGCGTCCCCCATCTCGGTCCACTACAGACGTCATGGATGGCGTGCAGTATTGGAGGGTGAGACGTGGTCAGCGCCTCGAGTCCCCCCGGCCGATTAATGCGGTGCTCATGACCTGGAGCCGCTACTTCTCCATCAAGTAGCTCCTCAATTGGCCCCCAGGTGCTGTGTATTGCAGTAGGTTTATTACACATTTCACTGCTAAAATTAGACCCTTAATACATTTGATAAAAATGAAAATTTAGTTGGAATGTGGACACTTGCAACAATAAGGATTTGGAACGCTAAAATCAAAATTTGCTGTTCCAGCTTTAGTTGATTAACGTGATATTACACTGTCACACAGATGTCAGCTAGTATACTAAGGCCGCCAAACTGATGCAAGTACAAGTAGAGAAAAGTAAAGTATTTCTTTTAGGGGCAGGATATAACATTACATGGCATGCCATTAGTCTCTACGGAATAGAATACCCATGGAAAAATTGTCCTTCTTATTTATTTTAGAGACATTTGAAGACTATATGGTATCATAAAAGTTTTGTTTGGATACTCAATGTAATGTACCCCAGATTGACGTTAATCACATGGAAGGTTCTTCTGCAATAGACTACTAAGTTATTCACACAGCCTGGTGCAGTTATTAAAATACTGCTAGCTTGAGTGTATAGCCGTAACTTTTGTATGTATTAATTCTTAGGATTTGATTATAGATCTGACTGATGTGTTCCATTCACATGGCTCTCTCAACCTGTTTTGTAAAGAAACCATTCTTGCGAAACATAATTCTTCTATCTACTTCATAATAAGCTGGATAAACATTAGCTGAAATGGTATTATTTCTTGGTGATGTTGGACGCTATGTGAAACAACTGAAACTCAGTTCTCTTTGCATGCCAAGAAGTAAAAAAAAAAGATAAATGAAATGAAATATGACTTCCCGTTAGAGAATGGTTTAAGTACTTTAAAATGAAAATCAACAACAAAGAATATCGCAGAAACAAAATATACATTACATAAATGTTCTCTCTTATGGTTTAGCAATTACACAACGAATGAACAGAGCGAACAGGGCTTCAGAGAAAATTCCAGAAAATTTAAAATATACATATATACATTTCGTTTGTAATAAAAATTTAAATAACAGTAATTATAATCTAAACTAAATTTTGGGGCATTTGATCTCTTCTAAAATTAAAATGTTTATTGTTTTTCCTATTTTTAATAAGACTTTTACTATACTACAATATTCGACTTGAGGTCTCACCGAAAATGTTTATTTAAAAAGTAGAAGCAGAAAACAGTTCGTATGTGTTTTACAAAAGTGTCCTATGTAAATATGTCTGCAAGTAGTATGTAAGTTTGTGTGTGTATGTGCGTATGTGACCTTGCGCGCGTGTGCGTGTTTGTAAGTCTATATCTGTGACCACCATTATTTTAAAAACGGATTTAGTCAATTTACGGATTTAAGATTTTCAGGAAGATCACACAACCACAAACCAATTACATAACATTTTTCAAAACTTTTTATTTTCCCAAAAATGGTTCTGACAGCTTGATATAAATACCATATATTTAAGATTTAACAAATTAAATGCATATCTGAAATTTTGTGGCAGTATTCTCTGAAGTTATTTTCATTTTGGATTGTATATAGCAGGTAAACCGTAAGCGATACAGAAAATGTTATTATACAAAAACTACACAATTCATCACACAATAAAGTCAGAATATTTTTTGTGAACTTAACTATTCTTGTGATATTCCTCCAATACTTATACTCTTAATTGAGAAGTCATCCTTCATATTTATTTTTATTTTGTTATTCCTAGATATACAAAAGAATTTCAACGTTGTGATATAACAACTTTAACGCTCTAACCTAATGTATTCCATTGTTTCCAGTGTATCTGCAAAAATAATATAACTTTCTGTTAATATTTAACTCGATTAGTATGAAACAGATAGCTTTTGTAAGGTTAACTTGTTTCACGAATGATAGAAACGTCATCTACATGGAATACATGAAATATTTCACACATATAGTTGCTTCATTTGTTTGTTTTCATAGTTTGGACAGATATTTGTATCCTACTATTATACACGGGAGATACATAAAGGTAAATCCACATGAACCTTCAGGGACAGAAGAGAAAACAAACTACTTGAATAGTGCCTAAACTGGCTAACCGACGCCATCAGGCGTGTCATTACAAACACGTCTGTATTGTATAGATAACAATTACGCTAATGGAATTTAACTGGAAATTGCAGCCGATTGCACTGCGCCGAGGCCCTGTTGCATGCATATTTTCCACTGCCATTCTCCCCAACTTCTCGACGTCATTAAACAAACTTCAGATTCAAGAAGTGCTCTCCAGTGTACGGGAGTAGTAAGAGCAAGTTTTGGAGCTGAGGAGTAATTTTGCTGCCCTTCGGAGCTATTTAGAGAAAATGGGTTTATGGCGTTTGAATATTTCCCTATACAGGTACTGCAACACTATCATCTTCGTCTCCTCTTCATGCTCAGGCTTCAGGAATATTATTCTTGGACATCCAGACATGTTCCTCTAGCTCTATAATTTGCTTCTCGTGGTTTATTTTTTGTTATACGTATTTTCAATAAGTTAATTGTATTTCATTTTCTCTATTTTATTCACTATCGTTCAATTTTCAATAAATTCCTAATTTCTTGACCTATTTTACCTAGTGACATTGTCATCATTTTTATAGCATTTCATCCTTATAAGAATATAAACCCTGCAGCTATCGCTGTAAACCCACGTAGACTATCATAAACTAGCGTTGACTTGAATGGGTCAGTTAAGATCCTATCCGCGTTACCTGTACGTTAGGTTTGTGGCATTATATCAGGCGTTACCTCATAACGATTGCTTTGTTTGCCTTTGAGATAGGTTGTTTACTAAATTCCTCTAGAAAGCGAAATTGTTTAACTTTGAATCCTCCAGAATCTAAGTGAGAGTATACAACGGGCAGCTTACCTAGGGAACATTAGTATGCGACAACGTTCTGCAGCATGCGTCATCGTTCAAAAGTGTAGTAATTGTATAAATTAAATTTCATCTAAAACAAGACAAAAGCCACTTGTAAGTGCTAGGAAACCATATATCATAGTGCACTGGCTACGTCTACGAGATCACCTTCAGAAGTAAAGAGTCTGTTCATAATCTATCAGGAACCTTTACAGAGAGCAGGAAAGCTCAAAGGAGCATTTCTGATACAACTAATGAAATATTCTTTATTTACTGTTATTCGTGTTTTTAAGGACCGTCTGTTGCAAAGCACCTTTTACAGTTTAACGTGTTCAATAATTGGAATGTGATTTTAAATTTTAAAACAATCTAATGAAATCTAAATCGGCCCTTACAAACGGATATTCTAAAATTATTATTACTATTATTTTTATTGTTTTTAGTTTATTTATTTAAGGTCACTTTATAACAACAGAGGTCATCAGCGACCACAGTATTCTTACAAGAGCAATGAATATACAAAATGTAATAGAAATATATGGACGTGAACTTAACTAATTGAACATTGGTAACAGTAAAGTATAGTACATGTAAATTGACAAACAATTATAATAGTATCAAACTGTGGTTATAACAATTAAATCACATTATATAAAAGACGACATTTGTGATATTTCCATTAACTCTGATAACTTTTCTGCATCCTTCGGTGGTGTTAAAATGGAATACAGATCACTCTTGAGGTTTCAGTTACTTCTGTCGTTGAGTAAGGTGAGATGTTGAGACGACTTCTGGAGCTGAACATTTCGGGCAAGGATCTTTGGTTGTTTTCTTCATCAGATAACCATGGCTGAGGTTGAAGTGGCCGATGCGCAACCTGGTAAGTAGGACTTTTTGTTTTCTTCGGAATTTTATTATTATTATTATTATTATTATTATTATTAAACCTTTGGAACAGTTTATAATACTTCCACTTGATCTGGAAAGAGAGTTGAGAAAAATTTCAGTATGTTACAAACCGGTTATTAATAAATATTTCATATAAAATTGGTATTAAAGGCTACTTAATCATTTTAATTTTTCTGTTTTCTTTATAAAATGAGGTGCTCAAAACTCATGTTACAAAACTCTCTTGCAAATGAGATTTTGGTTTATCCGGAAAAACATATTATGGACGCCAGCATGTTGCACATGGAATTGCTAACGGTTATGTGTTAATAGTTTTCAAGTTGGAATACATAAGATTGCCATATAATATGGCTGTGAATAGTTAGCATGAATCTTGTGTTTCTTCCCTTTGAAAAGAACCAAAAGGTTTACGATTCTGAAGTTAAAAAACTAATATCCTTCAAAGCTATAAATAAAGAAGATTTATCTTTAAGTCTTAGTACACTTAATACACCATTAGAATTGCATTCTAATATCATTTCATGAATATAAAACCTATTTATCTGGTAGAAGAGAAAAATATCTCCTTAATAGATTTACAATCTATCTGAAAAACACAGAAAACTAATCTTACCCTATTGTTCTAAACAGTTGAAATATTCAACATGTAGTTATGATGGTATTCACTGTTAATATTGAAGCGGCAAAACTTAAATAAACAAAGTAATTGAATGTTTAAAATTAAAATAATTAATACTAAGAAGATGGAGCCTCATTTTGTTCATTTCCTTCATGCTACAGGTTGTCATTCATTTTATATCAAGAGGATTCAATTTCAACCTGTCACATCCATCTGCAACAGTAGATTTTAAATGAGTGGAAGTGAGAACCAGTCATGTTTTATAATGCATTTCTATATAAAAACTTCTACAACCATTGTCATAATCTAAAATGAAAGAAAAGCATTTATATGAGTAGAATCACCGTATAAAATCATAGGTATATAGTACTTTTCTAAGATTAAATATGTCGTCCATCGCGTTTTTACATTACCTAGTATCATGGTCTAAAGAGACTTAGGGGAACACCTTCTATACTGGACCACTGCTTTTATGAAATATAATAAAGCGCACACTATTGAATACCGGCGCTATGTTTTTGGATGAGCCTATTCTAACATTAGTTCTAACTCTCCTGATGCAAGCATTTGCAAATTTCTATAAATATTGCACACTTCCTAAAAAGCCAAAGTAGTTTGCAGATTTTTTTTTTTATTTTGTGTGGTAGTGTTAACTTTATATGGCCGAAATGAGATTGTAGCAGGTGAAATTTAACCATGTATGTTTCTAAGCTGGAATTTGTAATATACAGTATACTATTTTTTTCCGATCCAGTAGTTTTTATTATGTAAAATTAAGTTTTTAGAAGTTCAGCGTAGTGTTAAGTATTACACATGTTGTTTGATGTTTGATTGCGTTTGTTACTTTTATTACGATTATATCTCAAACCTAAGTGCTCCAGGCACTTACTGTTACCTATATTTTTTAAGTCTATAAAACACTTACACACTACTTTGATGTTAACGCTTTTAGGCTCTAAGAAGACTAGAGGCTAATTCTAACCAAACGTGAATTTTCCCATACAGGCTGAAAATTGTATCGAGGCCCTCGAAACTTAGAAACCAGATTTCTTACAATAGCAGCTGTGAATGGAAATTATCATTTCTAGTAATCCTAACAAATCATATGCCTTTGTATATACATATATACACGGACTTACTTTAATTAAGAGCGTTATAGTAGCCCATTAAACTAAATTAATTTAACGGGCTATTATAATTATTGCTGTTCCAACTGGAATTAACATTTTCAGTAGAGTTGCAACAATATCGTGTTGTATAATACAATTCCGTGGTACTATAACAATTTTATTTACTGTTGCATTATTAACCATCATTTTGGACAAAAGAGTAAAAACTTGGAAAACCTTTTTGGAATCTATTATAGAAATGTGCGTGCGTTGCAGCCCAGAAATGAGATTAAGAACTTTTTCGGGTCATGTATAGAACTCCTAAGGATTGTGAGGAATTTGAGAAGCTGCAATATGAGTCTATGGGGAAGTATAGTGCCAAACACATGATCTTCTCATACTTATTGGATGAATGCACCACCTTTGTCGTGAGGATGTAGACTTGACGGAGTCCGGAAAATCAGGTTGATTGACCATGGTCTCACAAAGATTTAAAAGGTAAAATCTTGTTCCACTTCTCCCACAACACAGTAGTTTCTTATGGTTTAGTTATTTATTATCAAAATGTTAAGTCTTATAATGCTCGCAAAAGTCTTGCACCTGCTATTGGTATTGAATCTTTATGACCCCCTATAGGAATTATTCATTTTAATGCTCTCCAGTTTAGGCTCTTAGCTTATTACGGCTCCAAAGTCTTGCTTCTTCCATCTTTCCTCGACGTCCTGTCTTCTTTGTCCCTGTGGTTAGTAAGTGTATATAATTTTTGGAAGTCTATTTTCTTCCAAAAATTAAATATTGCTTCCTATTGGTTGTATGCTCTTTTATTTTGTTTAATTCTTCTATCTTTAGTTGTATTTCTTTGTTTTGTTTTTTATCTAGTTGATCTAGGTGCGGTTCTTAGATACTTCACTTCCAAAGTTTGAAAACGTATTTTATGTTGTGCTTTCATTGTACATGTTTCTGAACCATTTGATGCAATTTAGATATTTATTGTGCTATGTAGTTGTATTAATGAATCTTGTCTTGCTTTATTATTTAAAGATCTTTTATCGTGCCTGTTATGTAGCTAAATCTTTTATTAATATCTATTTCTGATTCTTGTGTTATTTCACAGCGGGAAAGGTAATCATCAATGAAAAGGTGCATAAGCAATTTTTATTAAAAGAGGAATTATAATAAGGTTATTACATGTTCTATTTTTTATGACGTAAAACATTCAAAAGTTTTATTTTTAGGGCTACTTTGGACCGGTGGATGAAAACTCTTAAATACCATAACTTTCGTTTTAGCCATAGATATTTACATTATGTTTTTGCTGTTTCTGACACACATTGAGGGCGGGAAGCTTTACCATTTCTATCGCCACATTTATTCAAAATAGTTTGTTCTACAATGGGACGGCCTTGTTCAGCAGTTGAGTGTAAAATAGTTGAGTGACCTTGTGACCATGTTTCGCCTCACTACGACTTTCTACATTTTAGAGGGTTTTCCGCATAATGTTACATATGAAAAAATTATCCAGCACAGTAGTAGTGGTAGTACTGCTGGTGGTGGTAGTAATAGTAATAATAATAAACCCATCATAAATATATTCCTGCCTTCAGCACACATTGGAAATGCAACGTAAGAATTGTATCTAAAACTATCTCTGTTATAATTTCCCTTCTGTTTAACATAATTATGGAATTATTATGAACGTATTTTGAAATTTTGTGTATTCATGTATACACATTTTTAAATGTTAAAAAAGGAATGCTATTGGGTTCAACTGAAATATAAACCGAAACAGTCTTATTATATTAAGGCTTTTATATATAAACCAACTGATATAAATAAAAATCAAAGATGGAATCAGTTTTATGCAGCTTAGGTTATGATCCTGCTCTTAAATACAATATGTTTTATGCCATGTGATACTACATGTAATTACTTAACTGAAATGAGGAGCTAGTTTTGACAAACAGCCTTAAGCGAATAAACAAGAACCAATCCTAACAACGGAAGACAAACTTGGTTTTATTCACGGACCTTTGTACTTTTTATCCATAATTATAACTTCGTTAGCATCAACCGCAGAGCCTGGGGGCACTTTAAAACAATGGCACTCATCTTTGGAAACAAAAGCATCAACACATTTGTCTGAGAAAGAGTTAAAATTGGATTTTCCCTAAGGAAAGGAAACGAGATAATTTACTCGTAAAATTAACAGAAAATCGCAATTACATCTCTTTACAAACTAAACGAAAACATGGTTTCTTTTCAGAAAGAGGCATCTAATGGAGGAGTTGAAGGCGCAATTCACTTCCACGCTTGGTTTTTCAGTCCCATTACGAATCCAAGACGAAATGGTTTTGACTTAAGAGCACAAATAGTCCACTGTGGTGTTCATATACACAATTAGACCGTTGGTTGTCGATTTTCTCAAACTGGTCGAAAAGCAATGCGGCCCCAAAAGATACAGCTTTCTACAGATGATATGAAGAAAAAATGCAGAGATAGCAAAGAAATGTGCAAATTGGTCAGAAGAATGGAATAACTATTCTTTTTTCATATGAGATGCATTTTTGGTTTAGGGACGACGTTCTCGTTATGTTCGTAAATCAAACAATGAGCACTTATCTGCAAAGAACACTAACCCGACTGTAAAACAGCCCGTGAAAAATAATTTGGGGTTGATTTTTGATTCCTGGGTCAGGGCCACTTGTCCAATAGATGGAATGATAAATTCAACTAAACACATTGCCATTTTGGAAAGAATGGTTGTGTCAACTTTGAAATCGCTTTTCCCAAATGCTAATGGAATTTTTAAACAAGAACTTTTACCTTGCCAAAAATCCAAAATAACCATAGAATGTTTAAAAAAAAAACATACAATATATAGCCTCGACTGACTAGGAAATTCACCAGCTAAAAATCTGATTAAAAATGTTGTGCACGATTTTAAGTTTAATTCAGAGACAATTAAGTGAAAGTATGTGTGAATAGCTAATCAGATCTATGCAAAACCGCATGAAAGAACAAAGCAAAAAGAGGCATATAAATACTGTAACTTGTTTTAGAGTGTTATAAAAGTGTACCGGGGAGTAAGCTGTGTTCACATTCATTTTGACACTACTGTATTGTGCACTTATATATCCTTGCTGAAACCGTCCCGTTCTCTTACAAGTGAAGTTTTAGATTTTCGGGTATCCCATTGCTTCCGCAAATAATGTTTGGCGTAATTCACGGACAAACTATGAAAAGAACTGTGACGACGTTGTGTAAAGAACAGTTGAAAAACTACTGAAGTGATTTGTCTCTCACCTCCTAAATACATACCAAACACTGCGGTTGTGCCGAAGCATTAAAATTACACTCTGATTGGCTTAATTTGAGGCTTTTGTTGGCGTCTACCTTCTTGAGCCAATCGCTTTTAGGTGCTAACAATAAAGCAACTTTTATATTCCCATAAGAATATCATCCCTAATTGCACTGCTATTTATTTACATTATTATTTGCAGCTTCTTCTTGCAGTCGCATTACTGCTTCACAGATAATTCATAAGGTACTGGATGAAATTTAAATAAGACTATTTATAGAATCCTGGGATATTTACACAATATTTTCTATAAAACCGTTTTCTTAAAAGTAATTTCTTAAACACTGAATTTTGAGGTCAGTATTTTCCATAGTAAGACTAAGTGTTAAATCTACTTCCAGTGATACTTTTATGTTATGTTTTTGCAACAATAAGTTTTTTAAACTAGATAAATCTTCATGATGACAATAGCAAACCAGTAAATAAAATGACTGAAGACCACAGGGGAAAAAATAATATTTCATTGAAAAGTCATAACTCATAACAAAATGAAAGGTCAAATCCGATTTTTTAGAATCCCAGTATAGGAGCACCATTTAAATAAATCGAGAATCAGTTTTGTTATAAGGTTATGCATACCTGGATTTATAAATTAAAATGTTCAGTAGAACGATTAATAATAAAACTGGCAATAAATGCCAGGAGTATCATCTATACTTGTCGCGCGGATGATTGGACTTTTAAATGATCTCTTGGCAGTGTCTTACGCCTTAGGGCCTTCAACATTAGGCTACACTTAAATGCGTGACTAGTTTCTGAGTTTACCCAATATTTTTCCTGGGTGATGTTTTGCTAAAGAAATACGGGACTTTGAAATTTCCCATAAATAAATGTGTATTTATACTTTGCCTACTTAAAGTCGCAGCGAGCAAACTTTGTATAGTCTGTATCGAAAGTGCTCCGCATATGTTTGTATTCAAAGTGGGCAGTAAATAATGTTCATTTTATTTTTTTAACCATGTCTCTTACGTTTTCAAAATTAAGTGACAAGGTATTACTTAGTCAGAGCAGAAAAATAATTGCAAATGTCCTTGACTTCATGAAACAAGAGGCAGAGATGAGGAACAAAATGTATGTTCCCCGAGTTCTTCAAAAGCCTACAGGCCAAGCACACTGATATTCACTGAGTTCCGTTTTCAGGGTTCTCAGAGATAAGAAAGAAATAAGAATAAAACTTAATATATCACTTTAAAATTAAAAGATGAGGAACAGTTGTTATGTCGCCAGCGAATTGCAAAAATTGGCAGGCCTGAATGGGAAAATGTATGTCGACATGTTGAGAACATTGAAAAGCATTAGAAGGAATTGTATAAATTCAAATAGAAAGAGTTCTAATCCAGGATAATGGTGCAGAAAGTAGTGATAGCGTTGATGATGACAATGAAGTGAGCGAAGACGAAGGACTGTCAGGTGTGGAAGAATTGGAGGCAGACGATTGACATTGCTTATATAGTAGGCCATTTGTATAGATGTTTTGTAGGTATGAATTAATATACATAAGAAAACACACGTTTATCAGTGCAGGGCCGTATAGTGCAGGTGCATAAGCGGTGACAGATACTTGACATTGACTGTGACAGTCACTCTTCCAGCATACATGAATCGACTGCTTATCTGAAAGTACAGCTCGCTTCTTAGCTCTCAGTAAGATATTCACATGTCCAGATCTGTTACGCCAGTTATACTATAAAGCTCACAAATTCTGCCATTATCTTTATATTTACTTTTAATAAGGAGAAATTCAAATATAGGCAAAATTGAGTTTGCTTTTGACCATTTTCAACTTGAGAGGAAATTAAATCATAAAACTAAGAAAACACTAGCTTTTATTCATTCCAAATTCAATATTTTTCTAAGATGAATGCCCGAGTATGCTGTGTTCTTGCTTCCATTACTTGAGTATGTTCTCAAAATGAAGTAGGTACTCGAAAGATTTTATTCTTTCCAAACAGAGCATATATTTAAAAGGGCGAAGCATACACTATAATATCTATTATACTCAGATTTATTCATATTACTCATTGTTTCATCCTACCTCATTTTGCGCAATGCTTTTAAGCAGCTACGGAAGTAGATGTTCTGTTACATGTTTTAAACTCTCGTTTATCATATAGTTAACGCACATTTTTGTGCCTTAGTATGTCGTAATAACTTTCACATAACATAACTAATAACAGCGCCACAGATCTTATCTCAACTTAATAAAAAAGACTAAAAGGAATGCATTAAATTATTATTCGTGGACAGCATAGTCTTCATATATTTTACTTTGATAAGTGTAGAAACAAGAAGCGGTGTAATCCACTGTAATTTCATCTTGTAGAAAGAGTGGGGAAGTTTGAATATATGTCCGGGTAAATATCTATGGGGGACAGCAGATCCATATGTTGTTTATTTATTTCAGGCTACATCAATAATCGGATATAAAGGTCGCTTTTTAAGATATTTTATGCAGTTACATTTTTATGAAATCATTGAAACTGTATTCAGAAATTAAACGAAGGTACTGGCCAATAGTGAAGCGGTATGTGAACTCCTAATGACATTTTTCTTGTAACGGAACAGTCACAACAAAATAATAGGCAGCTGTTTCCAGAATAAAAACTTAAATTAACCTAATGTAATGCATTTCTTCAAATGCCAATACGCTTTATTAGATGAATTACGTTTGGTAGCACAATGTCTTTTGTAGTCATAATAGATTTAATTTTCTTGTATTTTATTTTGTTCAATTAAAGGTTATTCACTGCTCAATTTTTATTTAAATTACTATTCTGTATTCCTTTGTTCACCTCTTAAGCTTTCTTCTGTTTCCTTGATTCCTCTGAGGAAGAAGCACATTATTTTCGTTTTCTTATTGTGTCGTTGATCTCCATTTTTAACCTATGGTCCTAACGGCGGCATTTCCCTGTTGAAATTAGTGTCCATTGGCAATAGTGTTAACCTGTGTACTGATGTAGGAGACTTCATAGTTATCTCTTAATAGGTATTTATCATTAGATCACATACAACAGTCACCCTCGGAGTCATACCTCCAGACTCTGGAGCGGATGCAAATAATCTGGACTAGAGAAAAATAACTACCCGCTCTGCAGGGAATCAAACTCAGGGACCTTAGCACAGCAGGAAGTTACCCAACCGACTGAGCTATGGGACCAGTTAACATTACTTTCTTATTTTTAAACTTTCGTTTCAACTGAATATGATTGTGAGCCTTAGACTTTCAATAGCACTTCTTTTATGGTTCCATCGTTTCTCTCAACACATTGAACCCCAGGTGTTTCTTTAGTTGAATTGCCAAGAAACTGAGGGTTTTTATGCCTATTTTGAGTTATTATTTACAGTACATTAATCAAATCTGCCAATAACTATTGGTACAATCTAAAAGTATGATATTCAAGGATTTCTCAAAAAGTAAGAGGATAGTAATAACTTCTGTATTTATATTTTATTTTAAATTTACAAGAAGCATCAAATATGATTTTGAAAAAATCTGCGTAAAGGAGCTTACACTCCATTTATTGAAAGTTCGAAATACTCTCCCTCAGAATTGGAATTTTTCAGAGCTTCATTTGTATCTTGAGTTTCAACTTCAGTTCACAGAAATCAAGGAAAATGCGGCATTTTAGCATTTAAGAACACGAAACGTAACAAATAAATCACCACCTTCAAGGAAACTGGCGCGACTACCCGCGAGCAACCAATGTTATTCACTCTCCTAAATTTCCTAATAGTTGACTAAAGCGAGGAGAGATGGCATCAGACAAATAAACGATAACAGATGCATGTACTTTGCCGCATAGTCCAAGACCGAGTTACGGTCGTGGAATTGCATTAAAAGCGTTAGAAATACCTGCCCGAGGTATACTCGGGCTTGGGCTTCAATGTGTTAAATGCGAAATATTGTTCAATATCTTTTATCATACCATGCAACAAACACTAAGGCAGAATGGGTGCACAGGAATCCTGTCTGTGATATTGAGAACATAACTGCTGCAGAGTCAAGTCTTATGAACTAAAATAAGATATTTAGTGTCGGCACGGCTTCCATTTTGCGCTTTCTGAAAAGAAAGAGGGGAAAAACAAACGGATTCAGGGCCTTGCCGGCCTATACGTAACCCTTTACACAGTAATTTATTGATGGAAAGGCGGGTTAGGGCGGAAGGAAGTTCTGACCTGCAGAACGGAAGATGTTCAGGGTCGGCCGTCATGGAACATTTAGATTTAGTGAAGGATGAGTTCGTAATCAGGATGCTTCCTACTACAAACGAACCACAGCGGTGCATTAAGTGTTTCAAGCATAGAGTTTGGGGTTATCAGTGGCGTGCAGCTGAATCATCTACTTAAAGCGGTGAAAGGGTTCACGGTGAAAAGATTCTTCCAAAATATAAGTCTTTGTATTTTGTAAAAATTCTGATGTGTTCCGTTCACATGAATCTCTCTACATATCTGCAAAAAATATTATTCAAAAGCTTAAATTTCTATTTACTTCATGCTAATCGAGACAAAAATTTGCAAGAAATAGTCTTATTACTTGCCTATTTGTAAGTAGAAGAGAAATAAGGAATTATCACAGGTTAAAGTGATAGTCAAAAGCTAGTTGCTATGTGACTGAGGTTCCTTTGTTTAATGAACAGGAGTTCACAAATTCCTGTATGAGAAAAGTATAAGTTTTTAAAGCTGAAACCAATAACAAGCAATATCTCAAAAACGATCAACTGCATGAAAAAATGTATGTAACATAAATTGTGTGTTTTAACGTGCTCTACATTTCTCTTACTGTTTAGCAGTTATGCAAAATTACCAAGAATTCATCCAGAATAAAGTAGTCTTCAGAGGCTATTCCCAGAAAATTAAAGATATACACTTTATTTGTCAGGTAAATATATTTAATATATAGTATTTTAATGAAAACCATTAGAGCCAATTTTGAGAAAATCAACATTTTCGAAAAGTTCCATGAAAAGGGTAGTTGGTGATGGCGGCTTTTCTTGAAAATCTTCGTGTGGTATTCTTGGAAGACACCAAACCTAAATACATTTCGTTTTTGAGCTATGCTGCCCACAGACACGCACACATACACACAGACGTTTCTCAAGATATGTTTTTTTTTTTTTTTTGTATTCAGGGAGTCTCAAAACTTACATTTCCGGTGAAATCTCGGTATCGAATTTTTGAGTACATTATAATACCTTCTCTATACACTATGTACATAGTACGTATAGAGAAATTAAAAAGTTAGAATGCATTCCATGACTTTCTCTACCAGTTCTGTAAATAAACTATTCTTACAAAGCATTATTTGTTTATCTACATCAAGCTAATCGAGATACACATTAACATTACTTGCTTCACGAGGTTAAAGCCATGCTCAGATCTTTTAAAACGGATCGCGTGTGATATATAGAAATTCGGTCTCTATGCATGTCCAGGACTTAAAGAAAAAATACGAAACGAATGACGACTCTCCGTTAGAAAAGTTTAAGTATTTTAAAAGTTAAGCCAATAACAAGGAATACCTCGAAAATGGTTAACTCTACGAAAGAAATGTATGTTTTAAATTGTTTGATTTAACGAGATCTATATTTTTGTGTAGTATGTTTACTCTAATTTATTGTGGTTTACCAGTGATTTGACACAAAAGCCATACAGAATAAATAAGTCTTTAGAGGCTATTCCCAGAAAATTCACTATATACATTTAATTTATGATAACATATCTTAAACTTATGATTTATTAATTAAAATCGTTAAGAGTAATTTTTCAGAAAATCAACATTTTCGGAAAATATTCCTGGAAGGTAGCTGGGGTGGGAGATTTTCCCAAAAATCTTCATTTAGATGCTAAACTTAAATTACAATTTTGGTATTTAACGGACTTTACGTTTTTGAATTATGCTGTTCTCACACATACGGAAACGCACACATATGAGAGCGGATCTTTTTCTAAAATACTTTATTTGATGTACGGCACCACTGAAATTGCAATGGTATCTCGTAATCAAAATTTTGGATGGACTGAAATACCTTCTCCTTCTATGTATTATTTACCAAGTAGAGAAAGTTAAAAAAAAAAAAAAAAAAAAAAAAAAAAAAAAAAAATATATATACACACAAAACAACATATAAATATTCAATTATTTGTATAAAATTACTGAAGTTGGCCTTTAATGTTCAGAATGTTTCAGCATGATTCGGAAATAGTAGTGTCAAATACCAAGACGTTTCTCAAACATGTCTTTTTCGAAGTTCTTAAAATACTTTTTCCACTGCTTCGGGGAACAAAGCTATTGATGGACTTTTTAAAAAAAAAAATTAACCTTACAATTTAAACATAAATAAACAAAACTCACAACGTATACATAATATTTGTGTATACATATAAAAATACGCGCATACGTAAGATATATACATAAACCGAAAGAGTTGTCTCTTCTGTAATGTTAGAGGCTCGCAGTTCCATATCTTTAAGCGCATGTTGGGGTCTTTGGTTTTTCGTGATTTTCCCTGGTCGATAGGTGAATCAAGGGTTGGATTCTCATGTACCATAATTTAATTGTCCTATTATACCTTCATTTCGTTTCATTCACATCTTTAATGTGTACTTCTAGGTTTCGATATGTGGTGGAATGATGTATATGAGCAAGATAGTGCATGTATTTCATATTAAGGGATACTGGGAATGAAATTAAATATATATATATATATATATTACTTATAAATTTTTCAGAAAGTTTTATCTTGATGGCATTGTTATGTAAATATCTGTACCAAATTTGATACCAATTGGACAATTACTTTGCCAGACAAATTACTTCATACACTTATTATGTAAATATATTGCATAATGAAAATATCACAGGCGCTCAAAATTTGATAACATTTGTTGCCATTTTCTGAATGAAGCTTTAAATCATACTACTTTAAACGGAAATATTACAATAACCTTATTACTGAATTATTATATATTTTTTTAAAAACTACATATTTTAATCTCAATAACAATTAACAATTCTTCATAAAATATATTCTGAAAAATTATTATATATATTACAATAATTATTTACTTTTTAAAATTACAATAGATGCTTCTTCTCGATCTAGGACATTTTAGTTGAATTTAAACAGAAAGTGAGACGCTTGGAACATTTGAAAGTGTGAAAATGTAGTTATGAGATAATGAAGAGTATGATAGGAAACCGATATATTCTTTGATATTTAAATAAGTGTAGAGCCCGAAGAAAGGTAAGGACAGCTAGACGCCCACAATATTTTGCTTTAAAAAGCAATTTTCGGTTGTTTGGGTGTGAAATATTGACCACAATTGATCAATGTCCTCTAAGTACCCTTCACAGGAAAAACATCGATCCCTTTGATGGTTCTTGTATTGTATTAGCAATAAAAAATATTACTCATAACTTAACAGTTTCTGAATTATTGAATAAGTATATTTCTGGAGCAAAATTATTAATTTTGCGACCAAATCTGGCATCGAGCTGCAATTTCGCTCTTTTTACGAATTTTACTACTGCTAGGTACAAAATGACTTCTTGTACTGATGTATATCTATGATAAAGAACATACAACACAAAGAGGCAAGGAAATGTTTGTGGGTGGAAACATTACTTTCGAATATAATTTATTTATAATAAGGTTGACTTCCAAAAATATTTATGTTTATAATATCCAAGCCACCGATTTATTTTAACCTGTATCACTTTATAGAATATAAATGCTCCTTACAGACATAATTTTAACACTTTTGTTTGTTTATATTATTTTAAATGAATTATTTTCATAATATTTGTATCTCATTTTTCTCCATTTTATTTTCATTTTTTTAAAATGTACAACCATCTTACAAAACGGGATATTTTGGGATATACCTTTATGTACTTTATTATTTTATGGCTATTTGTTATTTTCTTCTTTTAAGGAAATACTCTGTTCATGATTCACTAAGTACTATAAACCATCATTTTATAATCAATATTGTATCTAAATTATTTTAAACAAATTTCCCCAAAATGGCCTGTACTTAGTCAATCAATTGCAACAATTATGTGTAATTATCATTTTCAATACATTATAATTTCACACAATAATTCTACCTCTTGTTACCATTTTGCATTTGGATTGATAAGTAGGCTGTAACTTTAAGACAATCCTTGATTAAGGACCGCTATCCTTGGGTCTTTTCTTTTACAAAGAAACACGGTGGTTCGTATTGCTTTAGAAATAAACAGTATGTTTTAACAACGGTTTGTAATCTGCATTAATATAATACTTTTCTTAAATACATTATAATTCGGAACATCGTAGCAGAGACTGCGGAAAAAGTAGAATATCTTATGTGAGGTACGATAGGTAATGCTGGGAATAGTTAAAACATGCTTTATTTGAGAAGAAAATATGGGTAACTAAATAATATATATATGTAATTTAGCTAATTTAGTTAATTTTGTACCTCACGTATCGGATACGTAATTGATTTTTAAAAAAGTGCATCAATAATTGAAGGAAATTGACAAACTAGCACAAGATAACTATAAGCAATTATTATACTCATCCACAAAGCTTCAAGAAAAAAAATTGGAAACACAGCTTAAATGGAAATTCCATGTTTTTACTACCAGCTTAACACTGAAGATAGAATCATTAGCCTTACTAACTGGCTAGCAGAAAAAGGTGCAGTTTCGGACCTACATATTACTTCTAATACCTGCTTCATAATTTATCACCTTAATTTTGCAGCAAATGATTGCCTCGCAAACCGTATTCCACATTTATTTTAGTGAAAAGGCATTCTTTGTAGCATAGCTTATTGTTAGATCTCACTGCATTCTGATCCGCGCCGTGGCCGAGTGGTTAGACCCTCACCTCACACAGATCCCAAGTGACATTATGTGGGATTTGTGGTACACAAGCATTATCTGAGGAGGGTTTTCTCCGGGCTCTCGGTTTCTCCCGCCATCGCATCCCACCAGTGTTCCATCTTCATTACATCAATGTCATAGCCTATGAAGCCATAGTATTAAAAGAGGGTGCTTAACACTATCACCACATTTTTATCAATTTTAGTATTGCTTATATTAAAGGAAATATTTAACCTAATATTGTTAGCGTATTACTTTTCTCATTTGTGTGTATTACAAAATCTCATGCAAAATATATTAACTAAGCAAAATTCACTAATACAATATTTCATATAAAAGGAATATATATATAGCTTTAATTGGTGATCGAAATTGAGAACCATAACACATGTTTTTAAAATGTAATATTTAAAACAAAACATTTATACTACACAATTTACTTTGGTATCTATATAATCGTGAATCACCTAAAGTAGTAAGTTAAAGGAAAGAACAAATCTAACATATTTTAATTATACTTTAAAATAAACTTATACCAAAATATTATCTTAGTTGCAGTGTACTTTTAACATCCACTTTTGCAATTCATTCAATGCAGGTGTAGATTAGTGGATGTGTAATAGGCTTAAAAGGAAACAGTTAATTTACATGCATGAACTTCCAAGTTACAATTATTTGAAAACTATGACTAACGTGATGTCTATTTGTTGCATAAAATGTTCACAAAGTCGCAGTGCAATTTGAAAATGTTCCCTTTTGCATTGTTTATTTCACGGTCACCATTTATTTAACCTGTTGTATTTATGAAACACTTGCGGCATAGTTATTTATCTGCTGATCCACTGCTACATAAATCAATGACTCTCAAGTTACTCCATTCATATTATATCTTAAAGAATATTCTAAAGGTTTTATCCCACATTGTTAAATTTGATAACTTAATGACAAACTATTTGGGATATTGGACTGAAACTCTTATAGGATATAGATTAATTTAATTTTATATATGGACACTGTGTAACTACTGTGGTTCTCAGCGAATATATTGGTCATGAAAGATCTCTTAATTTTGCTCAGACTTGAGCTTTTTTTTTTGTTGTTTTTTTTTTTGTTTGTTTTTGTTTCTTGTTTTTTTACATGACGTATATCTACGACGTAAATCTGGCTTTATTTACGTTCCAAAGGACGCCCGAAAATCTCATCGTGTTTAACGGGATTTGAATCCGTGACCTTGAAAAACAGGTTAGCATGTTACCCTAAGACCACGGAGCACAGAGGATTTAGCTGCATTCCTACAATTTTCTGAATTTGAAGTATACAATAGTATTTTGTTTTTTGAGTATACACATATTTGTTATAGGATTTTGAATTAAACTGATTTATATTTTGAAGCATAAACAACAAACTTATAAGTACACAAAAACCCGCATTCAATTAAGAGAGCCATTTCGGAGAAGTGATAAAAATGATGAAGTAAGCGAACATTTTCTACTACCATCACTGCTAAGGTAGGCGGTTTTTTTTAAAAAAAGGGAAACTTTCAACTTTCCAAAAGTACGGATTGACAAATAGACAGATCTTAACCATGTAGAAATAATTATATATAAAACAAGAATAACAAATGAAAAATAAATGTAGTTATCCCTGTAGTAATATTCAGGTTTTCGTAAATTCAGATAAAATTATATTTTAATACGAAATACGCGGAAAAAAATTTACAAACACATTTCCTCTTCTTTTAAACATATACGTAAAACAATAAATGAATTTGAGTACAGATGATCTAGGAGAATCTTGATTGAACTTTTAAGGACCAAAAGTCTAATATTGTACATAAGATTGGCCTTGATGTTAAACTTTGTGCAAAATCTAGCAAATAGGTAAGTATACTTCATTTAGCCCCAACGTTCGTCTGGCTGGCTCAGTCGAACTGCTTTCCTCAGTCTCAGTGGCGCTGGCCTTCTGATTCCAAGGTCACGGATTCAAACCCCGCCTAGACTGGTGGTTTTAAGCGTGCTTAAAAGTGACACGCTCATATCAGTGGATGTACTGGTATGTAAAGAACTCATAAAAGCCTCATGAATAGCAGCTTAGCTGCTAAGGTGGTGCCCACAGGGTGGAATTTTGTGACACATACTGTTGATGGGCTGCTTAATAAAGTAAGTAGCCAAGGCACTGATATTATGGGCTGTGCTGACGATATATCACCATGAATAATGGAAAATACACAGGACCTGTCAGGGAGCTCATGCACTTGGCCCAGAACACTGTCAGAAAGTGGACTGAGAATGAGGGTTGAGGCATTAGCACTTGAAAACAGTCATAGTACCATTTACTAAGAAGAAAAATATAAAGATTTTAGGTCTTTATATCTTCAAGGAAAAGAAATTAAAACGCCAGATGGAGTCAAATACCTGGGAATCTATCTAGTTACCATGGATCTAGATGACTGGAATCAATATTTTAAGAAAATAAGTAATAAAGTGTGCGAAAACAACTTTTGAAGTAGTTAGACACACACATGGCGAAGATGGGAATTTAGGGCCGCTATGATCCTTTGTATATATACCAGGCTAATCAAACCATCTGTAGCCTATGGAGCTCTGATCTAGTGGCATAGCGTCCTTCAAACAGACTCCAAAAAATCACTAAATAAAGTCTAAAAAGGGGCTTGCATGGATGTTATAGGAGCCATGAAGACGAACACTACTGCAGCAATGGAAACACTCTTAAGCCTGACTCCATTACACTTAGTTGTGATGAAGATGGCAAAAGTGGCACACTACAGACTGCAATATGGAAAACAGCTAAGAATTCTTGAAACAGAATCAGGTATGCTGAAAATAAGCATGTATATAAAAGATGCATCCTTAGAAATGCACTCAGATTTATATAACTCCAATTAAACATTTTAACAAAAACTTCGAGATCATTATTGCACCCGAATGTTGGAAGAATAAAACTTTGAAAAAAAGGCTGAGAAGACTTTGATGTGGTTTATAGACGGATCAGAGGATGGATCAGGAATTGGTTCTGGAGTATATGGCATAAGGCCAAGATGTACAGGATCCTTTCCCTTGAATAAATATGCTACTGTATGTGAAACAGAGATATATATTATTATCCAATGCATTCATGAAAATATAAGGAGAAGATATGTCGGTAAACAGGTCCGTATACACTCAGATAGCCGCTCAGATAGACTGTACTTAAAGAGCTTAGTAATCATAAGGTTACATCAGGACTGGTGTACAATTATCTAAATATGCTCAATGACTGGCAGAACAGAATGAGATTCAGCTCATACGGGTACGTATACAGACGTTTTTACAATTTACTATCGAATAAAAAATGAAATATATTTAGAAGAAAATGAAACGTTCTTTTTTTAATAAATTACCACTCTTAAAATTCCCTGTGAAAATTACATACAATTACTTTTACTATACATTACGAAAGTCATATAGGAAATTAGAGCAGTCATGGGGTGCCGAGGAGCATCTGTTTTACCCCAAGTCAGATGCAGTGTTGAATTTTTACCCCATTCTGCTCGATAATAATAAACCCTCATTAACATTTAAGTTATTTTGTTTATATTAAGGATAGTATAGTAATAATTAAAAATTGAAGCTAAGCATAATCTTCAAGTTTCTAACAATTCCTTTAACTTGTACACCTGAAGTGTTTGCGCTTGTGGTCAACGCAATAATTTGCTTATTTTTAATAAAAAACGCTCCATTGCTACTTGGGCTTAAAACATATTTTAAAATATATATACGTAGCATAATACATTGTGTGATTTTAGAATCAATAAGTTCCAGTATTTTTAAACTTTAAACTTTAAAACACGTTAATCAATATATCGCATATTAAATAGTCTATTAAATCTCAAGTTTGACATAATAAGATCATTATTTGTTACGAAATAAAACTAAAGCCCTAAAATGCAGGAATTATATCCTACTGTAATTTTTAAGAAATATTAAGCAAGCATCTTTTAAAATGGTGTAAAGTACCAAAGCCTCTTTATGCTTCCAATTATAGTGTCATTTGATATTGAAGGGCTTTGTAATATGTAATTTGAATACCGCATATTAAATAGCCGAATCAAAATATCTCTGCCACTGTTCTTATTACTGGCGTCCCAAGTTCGAAGCAATATCCGCGACAGAATGAAGCGTGTCCGAAGCATAGGTGAAGGAAGCAGCCGGAAAAAAGGAATAACTCGGCACTGGAATGAGGCAAAGACGTCTTTCAGTGTACTGGCACTTCGGAACCGTTTTTCCTCACGCCTGTTTTAAAACATGACATTAATGTTTGTTTCTCAATGGGTTTTTTTTGTTTTTTTTTGTTTTTTGTTTTTTTTTAACCGCTGGGTAATTGGTTTGAAGTACATAACCTCAAAACAGGAAAGGCTAGAATTTATGTATACCATGAGGGCCAAGCTCGTAAAAACCCAAATGAATGATATTCCTTTATATAACGGTACATAAATGCCAACATGTCTAAGACTTGTGTTTTTTTTTTCTTTGTATTTATTCTTTTTTACTTAGTTTGTAATGGCAGTACCCCCTTTGGGAATTAGGAACTTTATATATTTCAGAAGAAGCAGGAGCTCTACATCACAACAGGCCAGCATAAAGAGGAATAATGCATGAAATTGCATCCAAGATCATCCCGGATCGATATAGAATCAATTAGGTGCTCATATCTTGTATATCCAAGGTTTAAAGGCGTTGATTCTGTTGTCTCGAATCATACGCCACCTCTCTGCATACAAAAAACTACGTAAAGCTGGAACCACACAGTCAGCTGGCGTGTCCAAGGTACTAAGCCAAGCATAGGTACCCATTACTGTCCAAATAAGTGCTCTCCACAATGCAGGATGCGTCCAGGGAAAATTCAGGTGCAAAATATCCGTTGCTGAAGGCAGCCAGGTGTCACCAGTCCAACTCCGACATCGGCTCAAGAGCCATGTCCATATCAGTCCTTTACCTGAGCATTCCAAGAGTCGATGTGCGAGCGAATCTGGAGCTTGGCACATTGGACAAGCGGGAAGAATTGCCAGATGATGTCTGTGTAATTTATCTGCAGTTGGTAGGATTTCATTGACAATCTCATATGCCACCGAGACCCATTCCGTGTTGATTTGCGGTATAGCAAAACCACGCCAAATTTGCCTCCAGGGCAATTGTGGATACTTAACTTCTATATGTGGAGTAGTAGGTTCCCTCCGTTGAAAAAAGGTATAGACCTCCTTAGCCGCCCGAAAACGACCATTAGCCACTTCTGCTGAAGGTAGTGTGCTCAAGTCACGTAGGAGATCACGTAACATTTTAGGAATCTTATGGAGTTCTCTCCGTTCCCAAAACAACTGATAATGCCGTTGTACTAGCACCTCTACACTATCACCCTGTCCATCCAGTGCTTGCAGAATCATTTTTAAGGAAAGTGCTTTACATTGCATCGCCACATCCAACAACCCCCAGCCACCCTGGCCTTTTGGAAGACGTAAGTGAGTACGGGAAATGCGATATAATTTTCCTGTCCATATGAAGTATCCTATTATTTGCTCAATTCTTTGGCTGTGCCGTTTAGTTGGAGGCAGCACGTGTGCTAAGTGCCATATACGACTCAACGCAAAGGCATTACAAAACCACACACGTTGTATCATGTTCAGCATCCTCGACTTTTGACCGTATAGTACACCACGTAAAGTATTAATGCATGACGTCCAATTATAGTCTCGCAGGTCTTCGTCGTCTCCACTGAAGTATATCCCAAGAATTTTTGTGCGTTGCACAGTGGGTATTCCTAACACCGTGGTATCCGGAGGATGCGGTCCAATGGAAAGACTTTCAGATTTCCTCAAATTAAACGTCATCCCCGCACATTGGGCGTATTTCTGCAAACAGCTTCGTAGATACGTGACATCCTGCTCGTCGGTAACCATCACCGTAAGATCATCGACATATGCCCTAACGGCTAGTTTCTTTCCATAGACCTCCAGACCCGTTATCGTAGATTGCAGCTGTCGGAGCAAAGGATCGATGTACACAGCAAATGACAACATTGATAGGGGACAAGCTTGGCGGACGATCCGGTATGGCGGCAGTCAGAAACCCATTGCATTGAATCCTTGATAACGCAGTGCCATATAGTGCCCGAAGGAGGTGATACAACTTGTTCGGCACTTGCAATGACTCCAAACGTGCCCAAAGACCCTCGTGAACCACATTATCAAATGCTTTCTCAAGATCCAGGTTTACCAGAGCAGCAGAGCGGGTTTCTTGGCGACAATGAAGAATACAGTCTCGCAAAGCTGCCACGGTATGGTGCATAGCCGCACCTCCGGGCACCACAGCCTGCTGCTCACTAAGCAAGGGCACTAGCCATACTTGCAGCCTATGGGCGATTATTTTTGCTTATAGTCACAATTGAGTAAGGTGATGGGCCGATAATCTGCGGGCCGGCTGGGCGTGGCGGTCTTTGGGAGTTGTAGAACCACCCCATCTCCAAATGTAGGCGGCGGGTTTTCATCCTCCAGATTTCTTGAAACACTAGAAGAAGTTCTTTCTTAATAAACCACCAACAATGTTTATAGAACTCGTACAGCAGCCCATCTGGTCCGGGCGCTGTATGAGGTTTGGCTATCTGAATCGCAGTGAGCAACTCCGTCTCCTTCAGCATGGGAGTAGGCGACCGTTGTAAACCTCCCTGCACAACTGGCACATATTTGGAATATACGACTGGATTGAATCCACCATATCCACCGGCCTGGCAAAGCGCTGGGTGTAATAAGAATGCAACACACGAAGAATCCCTGTCGTGGTCGTAATCTCTTGACCATCATCTATCAATTTGGTAACAAACGCTCTGCGACCTTGCCTACGCTCCTTCGCCAGGAAGAAGAAACTCATTTTTTCACCATAAACCATTTCTGCTGTATGTATTCTGCTTAAGGTTCCCTGGAGCTCTTGCGTTTTACGGTGCTGGATATGAGCCTTGACTTCCCGGAGCTGACAGTGTACGTCCTCGCCATGTTGTAGCACTGCAAGATAAAAATCCCAAGTTTCTCTCCGAGCTAACGCTCTACGGCACGCTGCGGCTTTAAAAAAGGAGCGTATCGCTGGCTTCGCCTTATAGACCCACCATACTGCCTTATTGGGAGAGCGCTGAAAAGACTTCTGCAATTTGGACCAACATTCTTGGAATTCTATCAGGACCTCGGCATCTGTAAGTAAGGAGCAATTAAGCTTCCACAACCCTGGACCACTACGACGTATCTCCGCACGACCTACAACGGCATGTAGCAGTGCATTGTGATCACTAAAAGCTGCTGGCACTATCTCTGTGCGATGTATCCGGGATGTCATCTCCGGTAGAACATACATCCGGTCCAGTCGAGAGGCCGACTGGCCCCGTACGAAGGTGTACATCACATCATTACCGTGCTTGAATTCCCAGCTATCCACCAATTGGAACTGGTCCACTAACTGCTGCAATGCTATACAACCATTAAAGGCTCCTCTTTGGTCATTGGCTGCTAGCGTACAGTTAAAATCCCCAACCAATAAAGTAGGAATTAAACTACCTTAAAAAAAAAAAAAAAAAAAAAAAAAAAAGAGATTATATTTAATCTACAAACATTTTCAAGTTAAAGTTTTAATAATTACTTTAGTTGAAAGGAGAGAATTTCTTTTATAAGAATGGGGAACTCCGAGGAATATGAGTTAAAAGCTCCTGGCGAAAAAAATCCTCGCGTTGTTTCCTCTTGTTGCTTCCCGCCGGGGCATAGATATTCACGAAGGTAACACCATCATACTCCGCGGAGAGGATTCTACCTGAAGGATGATAGGCAAAGCCGTGTAGGGGCAATCCCTGGCGGTATACAATAGCCGTCCCAGTACCACCCGGGCCTAAATTAGTCTCATAGTCATATCCATATAAAAAGTCCATATTATAAACATTCACCTCTTGAAGAAAGCAAACATCAACATCATTACTACTCAAAAAATCCCGAAGCAGCTGTTGCTTAACTGGTTGACGCAACCCATTCACATTAAGTGACGCCCAAATTTGAAGTCCAACTGGCATGCAGGGCAAAGAAAGGTACTCACAATCTCAGGACCAATGTCGTGATACCAAACAGGAATTAGGGCACGTGTCAGTTATTCAATCCGGGGAGTACAACCATTAATTGTCCGCACCTTCGTGAGGATCGTCCTTAGTATACTTGTAGCAACACCGTATGTCCTCATCGGCGTCATTGGCATCATCAGCCGGCCTCTTACCGGAATCACTGACCTTCACTACGCCACCGTCAGGAAGCTCGTGAAGAAATCGTTGCACACCCGCGAAGACGATAACAAACAGGCATCAATATGGCGGTCTAGCGGTTGGAACTGCAGGCGAGGGTCTCGAGCAGATACAGAAACTCTGGACGGCGCACCCAAGTTGCGGGTCGCGTCTTCAGACGCTTCAGGTACGTCGCTATCATTCGCCCCGCGATCAGTATCCTGTTGTACGGTGTCCTGTACATGCTGGACATCATCAGCAATCTCCGGCGTCTCCGGCATCACCATGCTGTCCCCCTCTATAGGTAACTCCTCTCCCTCATCCAACTGTCGTTGTACAGGCATTACCTCCACTTGGGTCTCCATTGATGACCCGGGCGTGTGCATAACACCCTGCTGTTCATCCGCCAGTAAGGTAGCCGGAGCACCCACTGCCTCGCTGAAGGTTGCCGGACGATTTCTTGGTTGCAGAGACAACCGAGTAGCTCTAAAGGGACAATCTGCTTTGAAATGCGTCGTCTCACGGCACAAATGACAGGCTTGCTGCTGTCCGGTATAGGCAATAGATATCACATAAGTATCAATAACCAAGGTAGCCGGTATATTGCACTTAATACCCATTTTCACGGTACACACGCCATTGTTTGCCGGAAGCAGATAATGAGAGTGCCATTTCTCACGTCATATATCAAATACCTTACCGTATTTAGACAATTCTTGTGACAAAACTGCGCTGGGCACCTCCGGTGGGAGGTTGAAAACCCGCACATTAACAATTTGCTGGTCACCTGGCGTGATTTTCACTTTGGAGATTTCCCCAGATTCACATGTAAAGTTTTGTTCTTCGGTGTAACGTGATATAAGTTTATCATATAATAACGTGGAAACTAACTTGACATAAATAGCACGTTCACGACTATTGAGCTGTAGCGTGTCCACTTGATCCGGTTTTAAAGCCAGAAAATTTACCAACCATTGATATATTTCTAGTGCAGACGGTCTAGTTGCTGCGTTGTCAAACTGAATTTTAATAGTATTTACCCGCTTATACACGGTCATTTTAATGCTTACCACCTTCTCGCAAGAAGAATGAAAGTGCCTAATTAAGTAGAACGCCTGCCCGCTTTCACAACCGGCATGAGACGCCGCAACAAACAAACAACTCACCGCAGTGAAGACTGGTTCCGCTTGCTATACACAAACAACCTCACGGTACGCCGTCCAGCGAACGACTGATATTGAAGCAATGTAGCAATGGGGAAGTGCTGCAGATTAAACATTACTTTGGAAGTTCCGATTTAGAGCACCCACAATACAGCGCTGATGGAGAAGTTGCCTTCCACAAGCAAAAAAGGCGGGGAGCATCTCATATTATTTACTGTTCAGATCTGTTTAAATCATGCACCTTTAGTACAAGTAAATAATTAAAATTAAACAAAGGACCTTCCTCCAAAAAAATGTTTTGCCCAAAATTCAAACTTTTAAGAACAAATGAAAACATCGGTTCCATTAATAAATAATTTTAGTTTATTTGTATACACAGATTCCATTCTTATAAAGTTTATTGGACAAAGTCAAACTGAAGTTTCAAAAGTATAATTACGAGTAAAGCAAGTGTTGTTTAATGCTCTGCAACTGCATGTTAATAGAATATTTCAAAATATAGCTGATAGCTTAACTATCAATGACATCATTAAATATCATTTAAAAAACATTGATTAATTTCCAGAATTTTCATAAAATTTGAATTCTCTCTCTCCTTAATATCCATCACTTTGTAACTCAGCCTACGTTGAGGTGGAAAGGCGTATAATTTCAAAAGATTCTCCGCACAATGTACCAATGTTTGAATAAAAACATTTTGGATATTTACTTTCTGAAACACGCGTGTATCATGTTTTAGACACAGAGATAGGATGTATATATTTTATTGTCTGTCAATAGCCAGTAAAAATCTTGTTTTCCTCATTACATTTTTATAGCCAGGAAATTAAAAGAATATTACAACTTTTAAAACGCACTGCATAACCCATTAACAATTATAAACCATGTCCATTTTCCATGTACATTTTGAAATATCGTATACTATTTTGCTACTTTAAACAATATGATTCAAAATGTTAAATAACTATCTTTTATTTGGCTTGAATTTATTCAGCAACAAAGTGTATGAAAATTAGTTTAGAGAGATACGTTTCAAAGTGCTGAAAATTCTTTATGCCTCTGTACAAGTTTGTCCATAACGATATATGGATTGAAACCATGATAGCGTTTATTTATCCAAATGAACAGCAAACAAACTTTCATCCAACCTTTGCACTACATTCACATGCATTTTTCTGCCTACTGTCATTTATTTTTATACAGTATCTACAAACTACTCCATACTATTCACGTTAACTGAAATAAACTTTTACATAAATAGATGCATTATACTTTCGTTGAACGTAGGATAACAGATCAAATCGAATGCATGTTTCAAGCACACGGTCGTTATATGCTATCCTTGTGATCTCCTGACACAGGAGGGAATAATGGAAGTGTTTGAGTAATTTAAAAATGAGAAAATATTGCAAAATTCATTTTACTTATTATTATTAACTCCGTATTTATTAACCCTATTTTACAAAAGTATTTTAAGGTTTTTTATACATACGATAAATTATAATAACATAATAGAAAATAACATACACCAAAATATACATTAGAACTACAAAAAATATAATTATCATAATGTTTGATTCTATAATACAGTTTATTACAGTTTATGTTTAGGAAAAAACCTCTAAAAGTCTTTTAAATAGCACTTAGATTTTAAAATATGATGAAATGTAGACTTATGATCTTTAATGCAGTTGTATAATTTATTACGAAATAAAATTTACGTTTATGAAAAACAGTCGAAACAAAATTTGTACCCAGATTAGACGCAAACTTGACACACACCAAGAAAGTCATTTGCAACATTTATATTAAGTCATTGAAAATAATCTCAGAATCTATCATGTCCAGAAAGGAACTGAGTGAAAATATGATTAATTATAAATTCTCCACATTCAAGCCTGTGTTGAACAGTATTAAACCACAGCCGTACTAGTCAATACGCAGCACTACTGATAATCCACTCTTCATTCCATTTTTCTACGATTTGAATGTAAATTATCAGTTTTATATGACAGATGGGATACTTATTATATACGTATTAAGTAGCTTCTGAGTTGATGATATCAGCCTCCTTTGCAAGTTTATTAGCCCTTTCATTTCCTATGTCCTCGTACCCATCCCATGCAAATGTGTAAATTACTTTCTATAATACTTGGTTTTGTAATATATATGACCAGTGCATTAAGACCGTGCTTACTATTAACAGTGTTAAGTGCTGTTGTGAATTCCTAAATACGTAAATTAGCTCCATTATTTATACTGTTTCTATGAGAGCTTGAACTTCTGCCTGAAATATTACTGTGATATCAAACAAAATTTTGCTGAAATACTTTCAACCTTATTATACCTTACAACAAATGCACATGCAACTTGGAGGTTTTCCAATAATGTTATGCTAAAAAGTGAATCAACTGTATTAATGTTGTGAACGTGATTAGTAGAGCTGGTTTCTACCAGTCGCATTGCGGAGTCAAAGTACAAAGTTTGGTATATATTGAGGTTTCGCTTTTTGGTTGTTTTACATCACTCACACAAACTCACATATACATTTAATACCTTTTTTCTCAGACTGCTCTTTTATATTCAAATTAATTGAAAGGCTTTCTACCCTGGGATAAGTTCAAATTCCGTTAAATAGTTTGTTCATAAAGAAAATATTTCGTTTCCTTACGTCTGTAATATTACTACAGTTATAACCAAAATATTTTGAATTGATAATTTAAACATCGCAACAAATCAACTAAGGTAATTCTGCGTTCCGGCTCTAAATATTAATCCGTCTGCTAGGCGGAGTACCAACATCGGAATGCTGTATCCGCTTGGTGCCGGCCGTTACCAACGCTCTATTTTAATACATCGCTACATATGAAAGTACGTCGTGGTGTCTAGTCGGAAAGGAAAGTGAAATGTGCGGATTGTGGTGTAGACACAGAAAGTATTTTAAAGTCAAACATACGTAAACTGCACAGCGAATATCCCCAAAATGATATATGTGTAATTGTCCAGGAAAGATAAAACCTTAGATTTGTTTCACTTTAGTGAACTATAAGTAACTATAAGGACCTAAACCTAAATATAAAATCAGCTAAACCGAGAAGGATAGTGCCGGCGATTATGTCTCTGGCCCATATTTGGGAGGCGCTGGTTTCAAATCCCGTGAGCCACAATGTGGTTGGACTTTTATTCATGGTTTACCTCAGTCGGAAAGGCAAATACTGGGTTGGATAATTTATGACACGCTACAAAATTCAACTTTCAATTTAAAGCAATAGTAAACCTAAAGTAGATGATAACTGCAGTTGCTATGCCATCTACCTATTTATAGTGTAATCAGTACACTGGACAGCACCTTTACTCCATCTACCTGTCGCGAAGCTAAGAGGTACGGTATAACCAGATGAGATGCCGAAAAGATAGCTGAATATGGAGAATACCACATGACTACGCGTGGCAGAACAGCTGGAATGGATGGCACTCAGGCACGATTTGCTTGGCGCGAAGCGGGTGTAATGGAACTGAGGTGAGACATTGATAGGTCCACTGCCCACCACATACCACAGCGAGGTATCCTACCTAATAGTTTCGTCGTGATATAACTAAGCAGCGGAAAATAAGGTATAATTTAAAAAGTAATTTAAATAATATTATAAATTAGTGTTCCAAATAAATGTTAATACATTAGGAATGAACAAAAACTATGTAACAAATGGTTGAAAATATAATACGTGAAATGAATCTATATCTTATTCTGAGTAAATAATTTAAAAATCTGATGTGTTACACTCACATGCCTTTCTCTACATCTCTGCAGCAAATTATCGTTAAAAATCTTATACTTCTATTTACTTCATGCTAATTGAGAAACATTAGCAGAAGTGGTCGTACTACTTGCTTCCTTATAAGTAGAAGCAAAATAAGGAAGTATTCCATAGGTTAAAATGATAGTCAAAAGCTCGTTGCTATGTGACTGAAGTTCCTTTGTATGGACAGGAGTTGACACATTTCTGTGTGAGAAAACTATAAATTTTTCAAAGCTGAAACGAAAAACACGGAATATATAAAAAACGATCAACTCTACCAAAAACTGCATATTACATAAATTGTATGATTTAATACGCTCTAAATTTTATGTGTTTTATGTTTTTGTCCATCTCTTACTGTTTAGCATTTATGCAAAATTCCGCAAAATTTATCCAGAATGAAGTATCTTCAGGAGCTGTTCCCAGAAAATTCAAGATATGCATTTTATTTGACAGGTAAATATCTTTAATATTTGACAATTTAATCAAAATCGTTAGAGCTATTTTTGAGAAAATCAAAATTTTCGAAAAAACTTCCATGTAAAGGGTAGTTGGGGGTGGGTTTTTTTCCTCAAAATCTTCGTGTCGCATCCCTGAAAGATACTAAACTTAAGTACCAAGTTTTGTGTTTTAGCGACTTTTCGTTTTTGAGTTATCTTATTCACAGACATAGGGACACATGGACACATACGGACCGTTTCTGAAAATATTTTTTTTGGGGTACAGAGGACCCTGAAACATATATTTCCGATGAAATCTCAGTATCGACTTTTTTGGGTGGAGTGCAATACATTCTCTATACACTATGTACATAGTACATATAAAGAAAGTCTATTTGTCTTATTTGCTTCTCATTCAAGGACTTAAGTAATCACCCAAGTTAATATATACATTATGAACTCGCACGCCACTGAACGTACGTTTCTTCCTTTCAGGATAACTTTGAAATATTGTCGTGTCGAAGTCAGCAGTCTCGCACCCTCTGTTCACGTGATCAAGTTCCTTTTTTGTTGTTTCTTCAGTTGGCAGAATGATAATATATGTGTGGCAATAAGCCAATAGTCGTCTATACACTCAGACCAAAGATACTTACTTTTTTCTACCCGAGCTACCTTATTTTTTTACTGTTTTTCAAGACTCAGGGAAAATGAGTGGGACTCACATGACGGACAGCTAGTGATATTTCTTCAGAGAATTTGATGTCAGAACACCTTTCTTGAAGAGCGGTTTTTTTAGCTAAAGCTGATAACGCTTAGAAATCAATAAAGGTGTTAAAGATGTAAGCATATAACAATTTAAAAATTGTATGTGCTGCATTCACTTTCTGCACCTATTCCGCAAAACCTTTTTTACAAAAGCTATTCTTTACCTTATTTCATACTGATTGAGATAAATAGCATATATGGTTTTAATACTAAGTTTCTTCTATGGAAGGGAAATAAGGAAATGCACTAGGATCAAGCGAGAGTCAAATATTTTAAAAGCTGGTTGCTATGTGATGCAATTAAACTTGTCTTCTCTTTGCATGACCAGAATGAAAAAAAACGTAGATATTGGAGAAATTCCTAATTAAGTAACAAAGCATATTTCTGAAATTGTTAATTCCACAAAATTATATATGTATATGACATAAATTAATACATTCGGAATTTTTGTGTACTAAGCTTTGTGTGTCTGTTTTACTTTAACAGTTATTAATAGGTCATCTGGTATGAAAAAGGATTCAGAGGCTGTTCCCAGAAAATACAAGATATATTTTGTTTGAACGAAAATGTCTTAAATGTAGTTAATTCAATCTAAATAGTCAGTGCCCTTTTTGAGAACATCAAAATGATCAAAAAATTGGCCAACTAAAGTTTAGTTTGGGGGAATTTCACATATTTCTAACATAAATGCCCAGTTTGGTATTTAATTGACTTCGTTTTTTATTATGATGTTGGCACACACATCACATGTGTGTGAAAAAAATCTAAAAATTAGTTTTATATGCAAAGGACTTCGAAAGATTTTTCAGTGAAATCTTGACATTGTGAGGAATTTTTGTGTGGAATACAATGCTTCTCTATACCCTATATACGTACATAGCACGTGGAAATGAAAGTAAAAATTAAGGAGCTTGAACCTGAAAATTTAAAATGGATGGGCAATTTAGTTAGAAAAGCTATACAGCCTTTTTGTTGAAAAATTATTTATTCATATTACATAAAGATTGTCTCATTGTTCACTATTAATAAGTGAAACTTGTTCTTCAGTCTGTTGAGAACTTGATCACGATAGCTAAACTACTTATACTTCAAATATATTTTACTCTGTCTAACATGTACATAAAATGTACATAGTGCTCGTAGTTACAGAAGTTTTTGAATTCCATTCAAAAATCTATTCCTCAACTTCACCGTAAATAAACGTTTACAGGCTTCGTGACGCCAAAAGAAAAGCACTTTTAGAAAAAGATGAACATGTATGTGTGTGGGTGTCCATGTGTGTGTGTATGTGTCTGTGTGAGTATGTGTTTGTGCGCGCGCATCTATGAACATTAAGCTCAAATACGAAAAGTCGTTTAAAGACCAAACATTATATTTAAGTTCAGGATTTTCCGAGGATATGACACCATTTTCAAGAAATTTCACTCCTCAGAAACTACCCATTACATATATGGAATACCTTTGAAAAACATTTCATATTTATTGTTTTTATGGCAAAAGAAAATATATCTTCCGGGATATTTCTAGCTAATGGTTTCAATTTTAATGTAATTATATATTTTTCAAATGGAAAATCGTTATTCATTTTTCCTTCTTCATTTCTAGCAAACAGAATAGAATGTTAATGATCACATCATTTAGTTTAAGCATAAAGATTCAAGGGTATGTAATAGGAGGCATGTAATAGAAATAGTTATAATAGTCACTATATCGATATATGTGAAGTGGATAGAAAAATGAAGCTGTTGTAAAAATAGTTTGTTTCAGAATAGTTAAATGAAGTCATGTGGATGTAATATATTTTAATAATGCAATTGTATTAGACATTTTTACTATGAAATCTGCAAACGGAACAAACAATGGCTGCTACCACTTTGGAGTACTGAAATAAAGTTTTGCGAAAAACGTCGCTCTGAACTTAATAGTAGTGATGCTCTTCAATACAATGTCACGCTATATTCCTAATAAGTTGGGAGATTTAATCGCTTTAGTAATATAAATTGCAATTCTAAATTTTATGCTACTCAAAATTAAGCTTTACATGTATTAGAATAGTACTCAGTTAAACAAATTAAATTAGCATTCATAGCTGTATTTGTTATTTTGCAATTCTGTTTATTCAAGTTCCAAGACTGTTTTCTTTGTACATTTATTGCTGTTTCGCTTTTTCTATACATAACACTTTCTAGCATTTTTGTTTCAAAAGCCATTGAAGACAGCTGAATTTTAATAATTATAAAACTTTTAATTGGAATTTTGAATATCATATATTGTTAGTAACGTGATTCGTTTTTGAATACATGTTGTTAAATTATAATCAAAACATGGTATAACTAAGAAATAAATCCGACATTAAGACTGTACATTTCATAACATTTTCAAAGCGTTATTTAAATACTTTCAGACATAAAGCCTCATACTATATATGCATATATTCGCATATACATATATTATATATTCAATACCCTGTGAATGTTGTGTGCATTCTCCGAGTTACAAAAGGTTACGGACGTAAGAAGGCGCATGGAATTGAAGCAATTAAACATACTTGTTTTAAAGGCCATAAATTCTGATGTATTTCAAGGATCCTATATATAAACATATCCATAGATTTCATTCATAAATTTATGAGCCAAAATGGAGTAATAATCCCTCTCTTACTCCATTATCATCTTTAAAGGGAATTGTAAATAAATAATTATAACCTGTTATTTATATTGGTCATTAAAATAACTTCAATATACAATTTAAAATTTAATCTTGATGCTTAACTTCGTTAAGAATATCGACTTTCTTATCGGCAATTTCTGGAGTAAAACGGCTCTACATGCAAGATGAGGGTGGCAACGGAAAATTTGCCGCTTTTATTTGATCACAAGCTTTAAACGCATTAAATTAGTGGGATTTCCATCCATAGAAGGTTTTGATCATTAATTTGTGTCATTCGCGTTATTTAACAAGGCTGACCCCACAGTCAGGTCGGTACAGCGTCTGCCTACCGAATTAGGGGTCCTAGGTTCGATTCCCAGCTGGGGTATTGGGTATTTTTCTCTAAGCAAGATCAATCGCAAATCTCCCAGAGCCTGGAAATGTGTGTGCGAATGTGTGAATGTATATAGCTATGTTATAGTTATTGCCATTCCCCGTGGCCGCGCTCGCTAAAGTGCCTCGCATTGGCACTTCGTGGCGCACTGGATCGTGGGTTCGAGTCCCGTCTTGGGCATTGGTGTTTGTGTGTTTGTAAATATGTATATGTCTGTGTATGTATAAGTAAAAGGAAAATAGATCAACTATGGAAATATAGGAAACTGGAATAAAGAGGCTAAAGGAATACAGAGGAAAAAGGAATACAGCGCCGGAGCCCGACAAACTTCCGGAACTGTAGTTATACAGGTGTTTCAAAAATACGGGGCATAATTTCAGGTATGTATTTCCCACATGTAGACAATCATGTTAGTTCATTATAACATATGTCCGGAAATGCTTCATTTCCGAGTTATGGCCTTCACAACATTGAAATTCGCTGGAACGTTTTTCTTTCCGCAGGTTGTCATTACAGAAGATGCTCAAAATGTCCACCTCCTGCTTGAATACATACCTCACATCGATGTCTCATTGACCTGCGAACACGATCCCAAACTCCAGGAGTATTGCGTATGTCCTCACAACTTGCCACAATTCGATTCCGAAGGGATTCCAAATCCGGCACCGGAGACGAATAAACCAATGATTTTAAATGGCCCCACAAGTAGAAATCGAGATGGTTCAGATCAGGTGAACGTGGAGGTCAAGCAATTGGGCCACCTCTACCTATCCATCGATCAGGAAACCTTCGATCCAAGTACCGGCTAGCCGTAAGACTGAAGTGTGCAGGAGCGCCATCATGCAAGAAGTGAATGTGTTGATGATTGATCAGTGGAGTGTCTTCGAAAACGTCAGGTATGGTGTTTTCCAGGAAGTTTGTGTACGCCTGCCCCGTAAGTCTGTTTACAAGTACATGGGGTCCAACTAATCGATCACCAATGATACCGGCCCACATGTAGAGGGAGAACCGCACCTGGTGATGAGACACAACAGTTGCACACGGGTTTTCATGCGACCATACATGCTGATTGTGGAAATTTGTTATGCATCTCTTGTGAACAGTGCTTCATCTGAAAAGTTCGGATTTACACCACACTGCTACAAGAACCACTGACAGAACCTAACTGGTGCAGGGTAATCTGCTGGTGACTGGGCCTGTACACGTTGCAAATGATAAGGATACAATTGATGCTCGTTCAACAGTCTCCAGACAGTCGTATGAGGAACATTGACTTGCAACGCTAACCGTTGTGTGCTGATGTGCACTTCTGTAGTTGTAGATCTTTGTCGTCCCCTTCCCAAACCAGGAGAGGTGAATGTTCCATACTCGCACAGACGGGAATATAGTCGTACAAATGTCAATCTGGACATTGTCGCTGTGGGTACCTCTCCTGGTACAAACGACGAGCCAGAGCAGCATTGCCGTCTGCCTTACCGTACATGAAGTGTATCTCTGCCAGCTCTTGATTTGAATACATGTCGCACAATCTTAATGCCTAAAGAACATGAATGTAACCTTCCTCAGAATGAACTATCAGAGCGCCCTCCTAATGTCTCCTTTGACGTCAAAGACCTGCGGAAAGAAAAACGTTCCAATGAATTCTAATGTTGTGAAGGCTATAACTCGGAAATGAAGCATTTCCGGACATGAACTATTTTGATTGTCTACAGGTGGGACTTTCAATGTTGTAAAGGCCATAACTCGGAAATGAAGCATTTCCGGACACATGTTATAATGAAATGTGGGAAATACATACCTGAAATTATGCCCCGTATTTTTTAAACATCCTGTATAGTATAGCATTTAAGTAAAAAACGCAACAAGTTTTTGGCAAAATAACCTGAATTCTGTTGAAGGTTGGTAGAGTTATCATTCATTTTGCACGATAGTGTGTGAAATTGAAGTTTATGCGGTGTTTTACGTTTGATAATATGTAAGCATAAAAATTCGTAAAAATACGAAGTTATAAGTTTACGCACTATCGTGATAAAATGCAACATGTAACATTAATTTATTATTAAGCATTCAAATGAATGTTTATTTAGTTGTTTATTTATTTTTGGATAAAAATAAACATAATTTGCTATGACTGCAAACATATCATAGAAAATTTTAGTGCGCGCCTGGGTAATGAAGGGATAGCGTTTCGAGTAACTTTAAGCTCCATGGATTCCGAGATCATTTGAACATCGTTTCACCGATTTCATTCATAATCCGATATGACTAGCCAGGTTAAAGAACATTAAGCTTCAAGAAAAATAGTTCTATTTTTCAAAAGAAATATGCAAGAACATTTTCTTTATATTCATGCACACTTTTTAAATTAATCAACTACTAGTATCTTTAGATTTTTTAGGTATAAAGACGCCTAAGGCAAGTTCCGTTTCATCATTTATTTCCGCTAAATTATAATTGCATATTTCACAATCTTCTGACGAGGGATATTTTATTTTATTTAGTATTACCTCATCGGTTCCTTGGTTGCACGGGCCTGTCTCCTTGGAGAGGTGGTTTGGTTTGGCAGTCCTGGTTAGCCATTCCAGGTGGATTTGCTTTAATTATTCAATGTTTATTGAAACAAGTCACTAAGTATAGCATCCTCATGATGTTCTGTATCCAGTTGTTTCTAATGTTAATTTAAACACATATGGCCACATAAATAACAGCCCTTACATATGTGAGTGTAAATAGTAACTCCTTTCTAATATATATTTTATTTTAATTTCATGCTGACGAACAAAAACAAATTGTGTGCTACACTTGTATAAAGTCTTATTTCGATTTCGTGGTTATGAATGAAGATTACGCAGACAAACAATCCGAGCAACCGCATTTGGCCACCATCAAGTTTTGGTATTTGTTTGAATAAAATTAAATATTATTCACCAAAATATTAGCACTGAAAATATGTATCGTCAAATAACACCATTATTTTATGCTTAAATATATTTAATAAGTTTTATGACCTTTTTCTTCTATTTGCTTGAAATTTTGCGCTGTTATGAAGGCTTCTACAATTGCCAAACCATATTCATTTCTTATTGCAGTGTATCTAAACGCACTTATGAAATGAAATAGTGTACGCTTCGTACAGGATAATCAATCTAAGACTCTAGGGTGTTTTTCAGAAGTTTGGCGCTCATTTATTTAGATAAATCTTCGAGTAAATATATGTGCAGCATAAAATATTGTAAAAGTCAACCCGCATGCTTGCACATAGAGAAATAAAGTGATCTAAACCTAGTATTTGTTTAAAGTGATGAATCAGTAACTTTTGTAAATTCCACTATTTAAGATACCTTATTGAAATGCACACCAGTTATTATTCACAAGAATAGTGATAGTTTTGCAATTTATTAAAATTCTGGCTCCCAAATTTACTCTTCAAATTAAGTGTTAAAATAAAATCAAGGAACGTCAAAGTTTTCTAAAAATATTCTGTTTAAAATTTCAAAATAATTTACAAATATTTCATTTTATTCATATTAATAAAAAATGGTATCGTTTTAAGATTTTTTAAAATGAAAATGCGTGGAAATAAAGTTTGTGAGAAAAGAAGGTTTAAAGCTAGACGTGTCTATTAATAAGCATAAATATGCTTATTTATAGATTCAATAAATTGTTTGTTAAAGTGCGCCATATATTAATTTAAATTTCAGAGTATAAAGTTTAGTTTATTAAATTTTTTTTTTATTTTTCACAAAATTTGGTCAATTTTTGCAGCTGTATGAGCTAAAGTTTCTATAACTGGAATTCAGTGTGAGGGAGAAAATATTTATTAATATCAGATACTCTACCGCCCCTATCTACTTTATTTTATAGTATATAAAATATAGTATATGGCGAAGGAATATATAGATATCAAATCACATTTCAGTTAGAATAGTGGGAATAGAGGAGAATTCAATTTTCTGTGAGAAAGAATAAAACAACCCACCAGCCCTTCAGGCTGCAATTTTTTGAAACAAAAATTAGCTCATAACAGGAAATGGCAATGATCGGTTGGAAGGGCAGTGGTCAGCCTGCTGTTGCTTCGCACGTGAGGAAAATCTAAAATCACTGCGCTGCAGTGCACGCACATCCGCGTCAGTGTGCGAGCGTGCGTGCGAGTCTGCGTGTGCGTATGGGTGAGGAGGAAGAAAGGCAGAACACTGAATTTAATGTAGCCTTATTTTTATTACGTTGTACGGATGACAGTACCCACAACGGACATACATGAAGATATTTTTCTGAAAATAGAACATGTGGTTGAGAAATGTTTAAAACAATCAGTGCTCCATCCACATCACTTTCGCTACATGATTATGCTTCTATCTCCTTCATGGTAATTGGTATTAACATTAACAGTGGAATTCTTATCGCTTAGTAGGAGGAAAATAAGGAAATACACTAGGCTAAAGGCAAATCTCTTAAAAACTAGTCGCTATGCGATTGGTCTTGAAATACGGTTTTCTTGCATGGCCAGGAATAAAACAAATGAAACATGGTGATTTGAGAAACGCATATGTGTTTTAAAATTAAAACCACTAATGATGAATATTTTTGAAATCGTTAATTCTAAAAGAAATAAAAATAAAAAATAAATAACTATATAGGCAGTTTTCTAAATTTTCCTATAAATTTATAGAATAATCTGTGTTGATATAACCAATTCTTAAAAATATGATAGGAAAAAGTGTAATAGTTAATAAGATTTTATTAGAATAGAAAAATATTTCGTTTGAGGCTAACCTACGTACGTATATAAATCGAAATGCAAAAATTGTGTGTGTATCTTTAAGGTTTACCAGTTATGCAAAAGGTATTAAACATTTAGAGGAATTCCAAGGCTATTCCCAGAAATATCAAAATACATATTTATTTTATTTATGTAAATATCCTTAATATACGGCAGTTTAATCAAAATCGATGAATGCATTTAGAGAAAACCGCACTTTCGAAACCTTTTCCATGTGAAAGGTAGTTTGAGGTAGAGGATTTTGTTGAAAGACTTAGTGCCGCATTCTTCAAAGACACTGATCTTACACTATAAGATTGGTATTTAACTGACTTTACGTTTTTAGATTATCGTGTTCACATAGACACACAGACACACACACACACACGGACCATTTCCTAAGAATATTTTTCTTCTTATTGTGTATTGCCAGCGAAATCTCTGTTTCGAGTTTTTGGTGGAATGCATTACCTTCTCTACATATGTTACTATGTACGTAGTAGAGAAAGTAAATATTCGCTTTATTAAATGGCGGTCTTTTTACAATTTGTTTTCTCACAATACAAGATGTTGCCACCATCATTGGGAATCTTTTGGTGGTAATACACCTTAATTGATTCCTCCTGTATTCTCCCATATTCTTCTAACTCTTCATTATCATTAGCAACAAAAATAAACAACATTATTATTTGCGGTAATGCCGTCGGGAATGAGTGCACCTTTTCTTGGTCACTGATTTTACAATATGGGGGAAGAAGATTAGAACCCGACCGCCAATCTATTTGCCGTGTTGCCAACGAGAAAAAGTTTGTGTCCTTCTTTGAGACCCTTAACCTTATGATAGATATCTTATCTAATTTACCGCGAAATAGCTGAATTATTAAATGAAACAGTACAGGCCATGACGTGTGTTACAATATAACCAACTCTCAGACCAGGGCATAGTGTGTCATACAATAAGCAACTCACAGACCAGGCCATGGCGTGAGTTACAATTCTCAGTCCAGGACATGGAGTGTGTTACAGTATAACCCACTCTCAGACCAGGACATGGTGTGTTATACAATAACCAACTCACAGACCAGGCCATGGCGTTTGTTATAGTATAACCAACTCTCAAACCAGGCCATGGTGTGTTATAAAATAACCAACTCACAGACCAGGCCAGGGCGTGTGTTACAGTATAACCAACTTTCAGACCAGGCCAAGACGTGTGCTATTTTATAAGCAGTTCTCGGACCAGGCCATGGCGTGTGTTTCAGTATAACACAAATCTCAGACCAGGCCAAGGCGTGTGTTACTTTATAACCAACTCAAGATGTATATAGGCATCTCTAGGCCCAGGCCGTGTATTACAGTATAATCAACTCTCAGACCAGACCATGGCGCATGGTACAGTATAATCAACTCTAAGAACATGCCGTGGCGAGTCTTACAGTATGACGAACTCTAAGAACAGGCCATGATGTGTGAAAGTATAACCAACTCTAAGAACAGGCCGAGGTGTGCCTTACAGTATGACTAACTCTAAGAACAGGCCATGATGTGTGAAAGTATAACCAACTCTAAGAACAGGCCGAGGTGTGTCTTACAGTATGACTAACTCTAAGAACAGACCGAGGTGTGTCTTACAGTATGACTAACTCTAAGAACAGGCCTAGGTCTGTCTTACAGTATGACTAACTCTAAGAACAGGCCATGACGTGTCTTACAGTATAACCAACTCTAAGACCAGGCCATGACGAGTTACAGTATAACCAACTCTAAGAACAGGCCGAGGTGTGCCTTACAGTATAACCAATTCTAAGACCAGGCCATGACGTGTCTTACAGAATAAACAACTCTAAGACCAGGCCATGACGTGTGTTAAAGTATAACCAACTCTAAGAACATGCCGTGGCGTGTCTTACAGTATGACCAAGTCTAAGAACAGGTCATGACATGTGTTAAAGTATAACCAACTCTAAGAATAGGCCGTGGCGTATCTTACAGTATAAGCATTTCTAAGACCAGGCCGTGACGTGTGTTACAGTATAATCAACTCTCAGACCAGGACATGGTGCGTGGTACTGAATAATCGACTCTCAGTCCAGGCCTTGGCACGTGTTATAGTTTAACCAACTCAAGGCCAGACCGAGGCGTGTGTTATGGTATAACCAACTCTAAGACCAGGCCGAGGCATGTGTTACTTTATAACCAGCTCTAAGACCTGGCCAAGGCGTGTGTTATGATATAACCAACTCTAAGCCTTGGCCGAGGCTGTGTTACGGTATAACCAACTCTAAGACCTGGCCGATGCTGTGTTACGGTATAACCAACTCTAAGACCTGGCCAAGGCGTGTGTTACTTTATAACCAACTCTAAGAAGAGGCCGAGGCTGTGTTACGGTATAACCAACACTAAGACCTGGCCGAGGCTGTGTTACGATATAACCAACTCTAAGACCAGGCCGAGGCTGTGTTACGGTATAACCAACTCTAAGACCTGGCCGAGGCTGTATTACGGTATAACCAACTCTAAGACAGGCCGAGGCTGTGTTACGGTGTAACCAACTCTTAAGACCCGGCCGAGGCGTGTGTTATGGTATAACAATTTCAAAGACCTGACCGAGGCGTGTTATACGGCATAACCAACTCGAAGACCTGGCCGAGGCGTGTGTTACGGTATAACCAACCCTAAGACCTGGCAGAGACTGTGTTACGGTATAACCAACCCTAAGACCTGGCCGAGACGTGTGTTACGGTTTAACCATTTCTAAGACCTGGCCGAGGCGTGTGTTACGGTATACTCTAAGACCTGCCGAGGCGTGTGTTACGGCATAACCAACTCTAAGACCTGGCCGAGGCGTGTGTTACGGTATAACCTACTCTAAGACATGGCAGAGACTGTGTTACGGTATAACCAACCCTAAGACCTGGCCGAGACGTGTGTTAGTTACGGTTTAACCATTTCTAATACCTGGCCGAGGCGTGTGTTACGGTATAACCAACTCTAAGACCTGGCCGAGGCGTGTGTTACGGCATAACCAACTCTAAGACCTGGCCGAGGCGTGTGTTACGGTATAACCTACTCTAAGACCTGGCCGAGGCGTGTCTTACGGCATAACCAATTCTTAGACCAGACTGTGGTACGTGGTACACTATAATGAACCTACTCTCAGTCCAGGTCTTTTTTTATTTTAATACTGTCCCTAATTTTTTTACTTTGTTTGCTGTATGATTACTGAATTACTGTTTTCAAAATATAACACCCATGCCCAAAGTGGGACTTGAACCCACGATCCCCAGCGCTACGAAGCACCAAAGCGAGACGCCTCGGCGAGCGCGGCCATGGGGACCGGCATGGTCTTGGTTCAGTATGACCAACTCTCGGGCCAGACCGTATGGCGGCGTGATCTCCGGAATCTATAGAAGAATGAAACCTGAGCATTGCAGCCATAGGATGTACTTCATGTCTCAATGTGGTTGCCTTGCTCTTCTTCACGAATTTGCGCGAAATCCACAGAAAGAAGATCAGGGGACCGAAGTCCAAGTAAACTTGTATACCTAATGTGAGTGATACCTTCATGCCAAAATCGCGAACGTCGGGGAGATGCTGATAAAACAAATAACAGCTGAAATGTTATTACATAGTTAAAGGTGATTTGGTTCCTTGCACGAACATTGAGTCTGACCCATTTTTACTTTCTTTAGCACGTACATGGTACATAAGCAACGAAGATATCACATTTCACCTAGCAAGTCGATAGATACAGATTTCCCTAAAAATACATGTTTTTGGCTCCCTAAATTCATGAAAAGGATTTTTAGAAAAAGAACCGTGAATATCCATGTCTGTGTGCGAGTGTGTGTGAATATGTGCGTGTGTGTGTGTAAACATGGTTAACCAAAAACGAAAATTTGGTTAAATACCAAACATGCCAATTAAGTTCAACATCTTTCAAGAATGCGACATGAGTTTTTAACAAAAACACAGATTCCAAATTATTCTTTAATGGAAACAATACTGCAATTTTTGAATTTCTCAAAAATGTCTCAAAAGAATCTATTAAAATACAATATTTTTTTTAAAACATTTTTATGACGAATTCTATTTCCTGAATATTCCGGGAATAGCCTCTGAAGATATCTTCATTCTGGATTACTTTTGTATAACTGGTAAACCGTAAGAGGTAGACAAAAATGTAATGCACAGAAGCGCAGATCTCGGTAAAACACGCAAGTTATATCGTATATAACTTTTGAGGTATTAACTATTTCCGAGATATCCTTCGTTATAGATTTACATTTTAAAAATTTTTAGCATTCCTCATGAGAGGATTTTTCAGTTTCTGGCATGTAAGTATAACCGAATTTCAACTACATAGCAACCAGCCTTTAGAAGATTTGACTATTGTTTTATCCTAGTGTCCCCTAAATAACAAGAAAATTTCTGTTAATGCTTATCTCGATTAGGATGAAATGGAATGAAGAATTAGTTTTTTAAGAAAAATTAATGGAAGTTATGTGAATGGAACACCTCAGATTTTTAAGTTTTAAACCCTGTGTTCGTTATAAAACATCAAATTAAATTTGAGTTGGTTTAAAGCTTTGCCTTGTTGATATCAAAGCCAAGTCCTACTGTCCATTTTATAACGATTCGCCGCTCTTCATGATATCGCCAGTGAACTTTTTAGAGGGGGGAGAAAATTTAAAATTAGCATAAATCATTACCAGCGTTTAAAATTAGTCACATATTAAACTATTTCAGTGACAGAATTAATTTGGTCACGCTCCCATCGAACTGCTAAGAGCTCTGCATTTACAAGCTTGGGGACAGCTCAATTTAAGGAGACATGATCTCCTAACCAAAGAGTATTAGCAAATCACTACTACTCCTTCATTTCAACACAACAATTCGAACTCTATTAGTAGATAGCTGTGTCTATTTTTTAGCATTGGCTAAAATTCCAGATCCTTAACATATATGCGTTCTGACAACTGTGCATCTGAAATTTTGAACGTGTTTGAATGTTCAACTTGTAATGAAACGTTTAGGAGATGAAAATACATTTTATGGATTTAGCGAGTTGATTATCATCTTAGTGCTGTGTGTTTCCTTATTTCCCTTCAGCTTATAAGTTGTTAAGTAATAAGACCATTTCTGCTAATGTTTATCTAGATTAACATTACATATAAAAGAGTATTTTTTTAAGAATACTTTGCTACAGAATAGGTAGAGAATGTCATGTGAAACGAATACTTCAGAGTTTTCTAAATGAAAAAGCTTTATTTTGTTTTTCTCGGGTTCTGCATGGTCGAGCATGGATTCTGCATTTTAAAAATATGACTACCCTTTATTTCTGTATTTTACTTATATTTAATTGTAAATGTTTACACACTGATGCTATGTTTCAATCACACAACTTTTACTTTTTATGGTTCTCCTGATCATATGAGCTTATTCTTCTATAGCTTCTTGCATATGGAGATAAAACTTTATTAAATATTCTACAGGTCGAATGCATGTAATCATTCCAATATTTATACACAGCGGTTTATGTTGGTAAGGAAATACTAAACCACCGGGTTCTAGCACGTCACCTTTCCTTCCTACCGAGCTTGGAACTGAAGTGTGTTAATAGATTAAAGCTTTAATGTCAAGCATTTAGCACCAAACAAATAAGAGACAGAGCCAGCCAGGAATGGTTTTGTTGAAACGTTAATAAGGCCTGTCATGTCTCTTCACTCCTTTTTATCTCTCAACATAGAACAACAAAACAAAGGATATATTATTTATAAAAAGGTACTAAGGGCTTGTAAGAGGAGGGCGAATGATAAGAGTTGAATATAAGATAAACTCGTTGCTGCAATTGGGGCTACTAAATATTGTGACCGGCGCCTGAGAATCCGCCAGTTAAGCCCAACTATTATTTGTATCGGCCGCTCTTATCAATAGCGAGAAACGAGCACAATATCCACACAAAAAAAATCCCATTGTCGCTTCCCTGCAGTTTGAGTAATAAAGCTTGAAGGCTTATAAGATCTCCTATTTACGAAAACCAGAAATATCGGTCAGGGCTACGGGATGTATAGAAGCAGCCGAATATATTTAAGTACCCGGACACACTGACAGGACATGAATAAGTGAGCAATAAAGAAACTGTTGTGACGGTAAGCAGTACAAAATGCACGTTGTGATACAGTGATGATTACATTTGGCGAAACAGTTGTATTATGTATGGAGTAGGCGATTCCAGTGAAACGTGTTGTCTTTGTCTTGGGCTAACTAATTTAGTGTCAAATAAAGTGTGCTTAGGACTAAACTAGTGTTCCTATTTGCTACAATATTTTAAGTCCTCATTATCAACATAAAATGACTCCTTCTTTATGACGTTTCTATATCTCATTTTTAACATAAATAACAGAAAAGGTTTCCTTTTCGATGGCTTCGTCGGGAACATCCCCACTCCAAACAACCCATTTGATTCTCCTTAAATAGAATAGAAACAAACGGAGGATAAATGGGTATATTCCCTAGTTTGTACAACAGAAAGATACATATCACACTAAGAAGTGCATACATATATTATGGCTACCCCTTTCTCAAGGATGGAACGCAATGGTGTAACCGAAGAAGACTACAAATGCAGTCAGATGGGCATTTTCTGGATCGAAGAAACGAGATATGAAGATAATCTTTCCTTGGAAGAAGTACCCGCACCATCTGTTCGGCACAGCCACGCACCACACAACCTAGAAGCATAGATGAAACATGAGAATGAAACAGATAAAATGGAAGTAGGAGATTGGAAATTATAGTAGAAGATAAATCACTACCGAGAGAGAAAATCACTAAAAACCAAGCTCAGAAAATCGGCCGTCGATAATTTGGTACTTCCATAATGCAATTCCACCATACTGAGGAACTAGCTCATTCTGCGAGACATGAGGAAAGAAGAATGTTGTGTTGGCCAGATTAAAAAACAACGGCAAGTCATTTGCAAACTTCTTCTTTCGCTGTTTAACCTCCTCGTATGCACGATTTATAGCCGCTGGACTTAAAAACCAGCATATGGAGAGAGATGTCTGGTCATTTCTGAAATATTTAACGAATTATTTACAATCGGCTTTTGATGTTCAATAATAAGCTATGTGCTTATGGGTACAACACTCAATTCTTTAGAGGATCATTAGACTCAGAAGTTATTCGACGGTTTGACTGTAACTCAAAAAACACACAATTAAAAATGCGCACCTCTCGGGAAATATTTAACCTCAAAGTGAGACCTCATTCTCTGGAGTAAACAAATTCTGATTTTGTTTATATTGCGCTCCAACTCATCCGGGGATTGTCAACCATTGAAAGAGGATTAGGCAATTACGTGAAGTAGGCTTTTGTTTGTTGATTTATATTAGGTGTAAATATAATAGATCAATCATTTATTGCTGTGATCATCAAAACTTTGTGTTTATCGGAATAATGAAAACTCTCTCTCGTTAATTGACAAATTAAATATATATCTATGTAAATATATAATCAGTGTGGGTAAATTTTAAAATATTGGGTTTAAAAATCAAGAAAATACTGAAAACTTTTCAGTTTTATTTCATTCATTTCACGATTAGTAAGATTTTTAAATGTGTAAAATTCTTTATAGTGTATGTATATCAATTATTAGAAAACAAGGGCGAATTTGCCCATCTTGATTAGAAATAACACATATTTAAAATTCTCAGGAAAATGTGGACATTTTACTTTTGGCCCACGTATTAAAATGAACGTGGTTTTAAATCCAAGAAAAAGAGACTGGTATTTTCTTCGGATTCAAGGTCTTATATTGAACAACAAGAGGGAGAATGAACTCTTTATAAACCTTTATTACCTCATTCTTTCGACTTTGTTCACTTATACAGACTCACTAGTATAGCCAAAAATAATTTTAAATCCTAATTTCAAAAACTGTTGAAGGCCTTCTTTGGTATCCACAGCATTTCTCTAAACGAAATATTGATTTATTAGGATGTTGAGGATGATGAGCGGTGAGGAACCTACATGAAGGTTAAAACCGGATGGAATCATGGAGAAAAAAAAAAAAAAAAAAAAAAAAAAACACCGAGTGACCAGTCAGGATGATACCGCGGTGATTTGCCGCTGCCTTCCGCGGGATGTAGGAGGTGGAACCCAACACCAAAACTGTACAGACTAGGATAGGATACGGATGGATCAATGCAGCTATGCTGCTCGAGGGTGCATCCCTGGGAAGAAGGAAGGTGAGAGAATACACCGAGCGGCCGGAACCAGGAGCGAAGGCACAACAATGGCAGCAGCAGTGACTGAAGCACTATGTCAGTCGGACAGACCCATCGGAGACCCGCCCCGCACAGAGTCCAAGCCACGATTCACAATCGGAGTATGGAGAGAATCACAATGACATTTTGTCCCCGGCCATGCTGTACCGAACACCATCGCCGACACACTTACTCTGAAAGAAACCATCTGGTGAAAGATGAATGAAACGACAATGTAAAGACATAGGGGGGGGGGACAGGAAATTCGGGGGAGAAAAGAAACCAACCCGCATTTGCCTGGCGATTCGGGGAATCCCGAAGAAAACCCCGGGAAACCTACTCTGAAGGAAACCAAGTGTCAAACGAATGCCACAGAAAACAGCGGAGAAAAATCCTGATCGAGGAAAATCCCCATGCCCCTACCGTGAATCAAACTGAGGTCCACCGGGCCAGAAACAAACGCGGCTCCTCGGCGCTATGGGGATTGTCTGATTTCGATGTTACAGCAGAGACCAATAGTAATATTGCAACAACAGTGTTCCCGAGACACATTCAGTGTTTCACAAATGAATCATCCGTTGCTATCTCCTAAAATGTTATGTGCCCCATTCATATAAGTTTCTCTACATCCTTGTAACAAATTATTTTTAAAACGCTTATTCTTCTATCATGCTAATTGGGATAAACATTAGCAGAAATGACCTTGTTACTTATTTCCTTGAACATAAGTAGAAGGGAAATGTAGAAATACACTAGGCTAAAGCGATAGTCATATCTTTTAAAATGTGGTTGCCATATGGTTAAAAATCCCTTTCTTTGCGTTGCCAGGAATTGACAGATTCCCTATGAGAAAAGTTTTAAGTAGTTTAAAACTGAAACATATACAAGGAATGCTTTACTCCACTAAAAAAATTAATACGATATACATTTTTATTAACGAGATACATATTCTGTGTATTAAATTTCTCTTTATCTCTTACGACTTTTCTGTTCTACAATTTCAGAAAAATTCATCCAAAATGAAGAGCTCTGCAAAGGCATTCCCAGAAAATAGAAACTATACAGTTTATTTGACATGGAAATATCCTTAATATGCGGTATGTTAATCAAAATAGGGCCATTTTTAAGTAAATAAAAATTTACGAAATATTTTCATGTAAAGAGTAGTAGCATTTTTGAATGACACTAAACTTAAATATCAAGTCTTGTAATTCAACAACTTTTTGTTTTTGAGTTATCGTATTCTCAGACACTGGGACATATAAGGACCTCTTTCTAAAAATGCTTTTTTTGGATACAGGGGACCCTAGAACGTGTATTTTTGGTTAAACTTCGGAATTAAATTCTTAGGGACTACAATACCTTCTCTATACACTGTGCATAGTGCGTATAGAGACGGTAAAAAGGCTTTTCTGAACTCCGGGCACCCCAAAACATATATTTCCAGCGAACTCTCAACATCAATTTTCTCTATACTCTATGTACATAGTACGTCTAGAGAAAGTCAAAATGAATTATAAGGAAGGCACTATAAAAGGATAAGCATGCTGCTAATGACATGAAAAAAAAATCTGTTCCATTTTACACCATGACCTCATACTGCTGTTACTCGCTCTATGTGGTTTCGCACTTCTGTGTAGGAGCATGAAGGACTTAATTTGTCCAGATCTACTTCTTCTTATTATCCAGTGTAGGTGAACGATTATTGTGCTTGGAACAGACTAGCAAGACTCGTGTTTCAGTTAAAGGCTTTGATTATAAATAATAAATTATTTCATAAGATTTAATGACAACGAATTTAGAGGCGTATCTTTATAATTTTTCTTTCAAACTGTTGTATGTTGACAGGTTCAGATAGGCTTAAGAGTTAGGAGAGACCTCCAGTAAGTAACTAGATCACAGCACCCCTTGTAGTCCGGAGTTGATCCTTTATGCTTCCAACGTGACTCCAGTTGTAAGGGATGAAGGGGAGACCCGAAGGGCAACCAGTTCCAGACGGCGACTAGCGCAAATGAGAACAGAATCCATAAATATTTTAATATGACACGAATTCTGACACCGGCTACCCTTGTGCCTTAACCACTAGAATTTGCGCATCCCGAAATAAACAAAACATTTCTCAGGAATAGAGTGATTCTCAGGAGTCCCGTAACGCTACGGGGAAATATTTCCATGGTCCTATTTCCACCATGACTCCGCAACACCATCTAGTGTTATAACCCTGAAGCAGATAAAGGAAACAGTGACAGAGAATTGGGGCAGATCATGGCTAGACATACCTCAATAGAAATGGAATCACTCCAGATTTCACCTATCGATCCGGAGAAATTTTCCTATTTTTTTTCTCCATGTAATGGTTAGTTTGATTCGAAAGAAGGGAAGGGGAGCTTCTCCGCAATCTTCATTCGCATCGTTGGAAGATACTAAACTTAAATACCAAATTTGATATTTCAAGGTATTTTCTTTTTTCAGCTATGCTATTGACAGACACACAGATATAACTATGCAAACACACACTGATTTTTCTAAAAGTGATTTATATGTATTTATTTTTTGAATTCGGAGCGTAATTGTACTGTTTACAAACTTTAAATTTGCGTGCCAGCAAAAAGACTGAATTAACTCTTCATTGCATAGTGTTTCATTTATGCAACAAAGATGATTAATCAAAGCTTTTAGCACTTTTTTCTAATTCCTTATTACACACTCCTTCAACAATACAATTATAGTAGTTATAGCTGTTTTATATTGTAAAATATTAATGTTTTTTTTTCAATAATTCTGTAGGGTTTTAATAATAGAAAAGAGCAAAATCCTTGCAACAGCAGTCAAATGCAATCCCGTCAGCATTCAAGCGTGCCATCAAAACGGTTATTTTAATTCCTTTACCACAGGCACATTTGAAACACTCGAACACGCGACGTTCGGCTTTGAATGGATGGCCTGTCCATTTTCTATCACATTAACGATCGCGGCTACTCAAGCCACTCCAGTTATGGTGCCACTGAAAGGTATATAAGCACCGCTTTGCGATTTCGAGGAAGAATGGCAATATAATTCATGAATAAAGGGTTAAATCGTGAATGTTTTCGTCCTGTGATTGATTATCATTTTTGACGTGGATTACCAAGACAAGAGTGCATTGATCAAGTTACTGATACATTTTGCATTGAAGCTCCATCCTTTGCCACTGGAAATACTGGTATAACGAGTTTAATAGTGTCCGCCGTTCGCTCACTGGCGAAGTTCGTGAATGTGGTCCAAAATCAGTTGTGCCAGAAAGCATCAATGCTATGCAAAATCTGATGGTACAAGATCATTATAACACATATTCTGAGATAGAGGCAGCCCTGGGAATTAGTTCCAAACCATGATCATTTAGCAGTTAAAAGGGTTTTCTCTGTTGTTTGGATCCCCATAATTTGACGCAATCTGAAAGGGATACTCGCCTCGATTGGTGCACACAGATACTCAAGAAATACAATGTTGGCGCTTCAAAAGACCTATATAAGATTGGAACAAATGACGAATTATGCATCTATGCATGTGAGTCGGGACCTAAACAGAAGTTGACTCTATGGGTGTTTCAAGATAAACTAAATCCAAAAAAAGTTATTCACACTCGAAGCACTTCGAAACAAATGGTAGCCTGTTTTTTTTTTTCAGTGTCTTTAGAGGAACTAAAATGGTTAATTCTGAATAGTGCCCAACCATCTGTTTGTCGTAGGTCTTCGTTGACACAAGGAAATAGCAGAAGACTCATTTGCCGTACAGTCCTAATTTGGCACCGAATGAAACCTTTGACACGTTCAAAAACTATTTTTGGAGGTATCACAAGCAGATTCGAAAAATAATAGGAGAAATAGTTAGAACGTATGCAAAAAGTATTGATTATAAAGGAGAATATTTCGATAAGCAACGAAGCAATTTTTTATGGCAAATTACTATTTTTATTATTAGGCTCTAAGATATAAACAGTGCACCTTGTAATAACACAACATGATAGTTTTCAATTATATATAGTTTATATCACGTTTCTTATCAAAAGTGGGTTTAAGTTAGGATTTTGTACCACCCTGCACTACTGTTCTAAGTAAATATTTAAAATTACATTTGGGAATTTCTTCAAACTAAAATGTTAAACACTTATAATATTTTAAATAACAAAGTAATACTCCTAAAATTAAGCTACAGACCTCACTCATATATAATTTTGAAGATTATTAAGGAGTAAACGAGGTGAAACAAAAGATATGCTTTCACCTAAGCTAGAAACATTCTGTAGTCATTTTAAAAGAAAACCCAATTAGTAGCAATGCTATTTTGAATCTAAAGTTTACAAGTTTTTGAAGAGTTGGCTATAAATAAAATATTTGAGATTCAGATCATTTATGTGTTGAGAGACAAATGTATGTATTGAAGTCTGAGATATTTATATTTTTCTATGTGCTACAGTGTTTTATAAAATTAGTACAGCTTTCAATTTCGAACTTTTTTGCGGTTGGCAGAGAGCATTTTAATGATGTAAAAACTTTTTGTTTGTTATGACAAACAATGCTTACGCATTTTAAAAATATTGTTCTAAAAGTATGGATTTTAATCTCAACATGCATATGTGCCTTAATAAAATTTACATAAATTTCCTCTTACTATGTGAGTAGTAAAATACAATATGCATGCATATACTATCAATTATTTTACACAGACCGTGATTCTATTTGCACCTCTACATGGAATCACGAGAATTGGTTGCGTCCAATACAAAATGTAGATCATTATCGCAAACCGCAACATGAATTACATTCCTGTATACATGCAGCTAACACCTGCACATAAACCGCATATTTATCTGCAAAATACTGAAGGGTTAAGGACGCAATCTAATTATTTATACTGTAAAACACAAAAATTTTGAATTGCATGGAGGCACTGAGGTGATGTTTATACCCACGGGGAAAAATTATAAGAGATGATAATATTTCAAAATTATCATTATCATATTTCATTTTAAAATGTTATTTTGTGAATACTGAACTAGCATACTATCTCTATGATATAGCATAGTATATCTATGTATAGTATATCTTACTATAAATAGAATATGAATCTGTAAAATAATTATTTGTTTCAAGGAATGGAAGACATTATGGATTATAATTACCATATTTCATTTCACAAATATTCTATTGATAGCACTGAAGTGACATACTATATCTTTGCTATAGCATAGTATATATATGCTATAAATACAAGATGGATCTGTAAAAGAACCGTTTGATACAAGGAAAAACAGAGGAGGATACATGAAGATGAGCTGCTAAAATAATCCACTAGAAAGAGAAAAGGCTTTTGTGTCATTTCTACAAGAAGCAGCAGACCAAAGTGACTGACTATCTGAGAGAATATGCTAGAGGGAAGGAAAGGTACAATTGAAAGGTACTTCATCTCAGAGCATCTTCAGCCTTACATGGAGAAACTGATAAATAATAGCGGTATAAAGAGGAAGAAAATATATTAATGATTACCATAATTGCCAAAAGATTAATAACCTCCTAAGGAAAATCATAGTGGCAAGCATTCAAAATAAGAGGATAAATGCGAGCAATACAAAATACATAATATCCTTTTATCCATAGGAGAAGAAGAAAAGGATACATTAGTTTAAATACTTGAGATGTAGCTTCAGTAGCAGAAAGTGTTGTAAGGAAGTCAAAGCACAGTAAAGTCAAAAAAGCTTTAATTATTTTCAAAAAAATCCTGAATGTAAATTTGAAGAAAAAATGGTTGTGAGGCTCGGATAGACACTGAACATTTGGTTAGGTAGCCTACTCCTGGTACACTGCAAATGTTTATATTGTGAGGTATTGGAAACTCAAAGAGTACTCAGGCCGCGCCGTGGTCGAGTGGTCAGACCACTCGCCTCTCACCTAGACGGCCTGGGTTCGACGGCATGTGAGATTTTTAGGTGGACAAAGCGGCACAGGGGCGTGTTTTCTCCGGGTTCTCAGGTTTCCCCTGCCATCTCATTCCACCAGAGCTCCATCTTCATGTATTATCAGAGTCATCGCCTGCGGTGCCAGAGCAGTAAAAGCGGGCGTTAAACACTACCAAAAACAAAAAAAAACAAGTACCCTAGAGCCTAAGATATGGTGTCAGAAAAGGAACCAGGTGCACTATTTGTGCAGTATTTCGCTCGTTTAGTTAATGTTGTTCAAGATACTGTAGTATTGCGATGGGCACCTTAATCCACAGGTGTCACTGGAAATAAAATGGCTGATTCCTTAGCAAAGAAAAGGGTATCTCTCCCCTTCATAGAACTAGAACCTGCCTGTGAAATTAGCATGATAAAGGTAAAAACCCTATCAAACTTTGCGTTTTGAAAGAAATCCTAAAGAAATGGAAATCAAATAGCCAAGACAAGCTCAATAAGCGTACAATTAACAAACCCAGGGAAAAAATTAAGTAAGTCCCTTCTTAAGCTTAATAAAGCTTCACTTAGAAGAGTAATAAACTTCATAACTGGATACAGAAAGTTCAGAAAACACCTGGAAACAATGGGACTATGCAATATATAAGTCAATTGCTTACGAGGAGTTGAAACGGCAAAACACACCCACAAAGTACAAGGAATGTGAAGCCAAACACACACAAGGTACACAGGCTTTGGAAAAGGTTCCAATTTATAATTACAAATACTACAACTAACCAAATGTGTAGGTATTGATCTAGGAACTAGGAAGCGCACACAAAGTAGTTTTAGGCTGAGGTGCTAAAGGGAAACATGCTTCCAAACTTACTATACTACTACTAGGTACTACTACAAATAATATTTTTGGAAGCAGAATTGTACTGAACTTAATAAAAGACAAATGGTTTGTGATAAATTCACTCATAAGACTTTTATTCTACAGGTCTTTAAATGCAGTAGATGTGTAGTTCGCATATTATTTTTATCCTAATTTTATTCAGAGTATGATGAAATTATGACGTTTTTCGAAGAATTGCTACAAGAAAGTCATCATATATTGGTTTCAAAGCTCACGTATTTTGTATTCAGAAGGAATTATTTAGTTTATATTTCTATTTGAATTATATCTAGTTTTCTTAAACAAACATTGATCCTGACAGGCCGATATTTCATCATAATATGATGGATATTTAAAAAACCCTAGTGAACGGAAATTCCTTAGTTAGCTTTTCTAGTTCAGTTTAAACTCATAAAGATGCTGATTTTAGAGTACAATCTTAAACTTTTGCTATAGACTAATTTGTAAAATTAATTTACTTTCCTATGTACCAAAAATAAATAAATAAATAAGTTTTACATTAAAACTTGATTCCATAACACTCATTATTAAAATATGACGTCTCTTTCATATCGTTATTATGAGTATTATTAAAATAAACATATATAAATGCAGCTAATATTAGTTAAGACATCAAATAATTTCTCGGTAATGAAGTCTAAACTGTGTGAATGCCTTAAAACAAAAGTTCGCCACGTTAGGATACTACACGCTAGTATATTCTTCAGTCCAGTTCTTTAATTACATATCATACAAGTTAAAAATGAAATGCACATTTGGGGCTAGCTTTGGTTTTATATTTTTTCTCGTATTCCATTAATTCTTCCCCCACTTAATATAAAGCACGGTTGCAGCTCATTATCCCGGAACACAAGTTTCCTTATTTCCAAGTAGTTCTCCGCACAGGCATTCAAATGTTCCTTTGAGCGGACATTATGCAGATTATCCTCTCTTCCTTGAATATCTTGAAGACATCTTCCCAACAGGTGGAGAGGTTAGAGCATCCTCATTCTCAGAACCATCTACGATTACCTGAATCCACCAACGTCACAGCTCTTTGAAGTGTAATGCCATAATTAAACTGATATCACGGACGACATCGGGTTACTAACACACACACACACACACACACAATGATTGTCACTGCTTCACCCTAACGTTTAGATAAAGAAAATGTCCTCCAACTTCTCCTACAAAATCTTCCCATGAAAATGTTCTTTTCATCTCAGTAATTTCTACCTACAGAAAGTTTGTGACCAACAGCGTTTTCAGGGCGCTTTAACGAGATCCAGGGAAGAGACGGTTCGGAGCTTCTTCGTTTCAAGCATCCCTTTAAATGGCGTTTCCAAGGGGAATTTCTAACACGTTTTGAAAACGACTATGGTAGTCATGATCGGTGTTGTACTTCCTGCTTTGGAAAGACAGAAAACAATAATTACATCATAATTATCGTGAGCATTAACACCAGATTATAAATGTGACTTTTCAACATCAAAGCTTATGTGTAACATTCCATATATTCGGCTAGACTTTGAAACATAATTATTTTGTGTGTGGTAAATCTATAAACTTATAAAATTGTATGTAATATTATATATTTATGTAAGTTTGAACAGCCTTATACCATATATTCTCATTAACATAACATCTTAAACTCCAAAAGCACACATTCTCTTAGGTTAGAAATAAAACGTTTGTTACGTAAGACAACTATGACTTTGTTACTTTCTCTATACGTACTATGTACATAGTGTATAGAGAAGATATTACATTCCACCCAACAATTCGATACCGAGATTTCACCGGAAATACATGTTTTGAGATCACCTGAATCCAAAAAAAATAATTTTTAGGAAAATGTCCGCGTGTGTCTGTCTGTCTGTATGTATGTGAGTGTGTGTCTGTGGGCAGCATAGCCCAAAAACGAAAAGACCATTATACACAAAACTTGGTATTTAAGTTCAGTATCTTCCAAGGATGCGACACGAAGATTTTCAAGAAAATTCTCCACCCCCAACTACCCTTCACATGGACAATTTTTCAAAAATTCTGATTTTCTAAAAAATGGCTGTAACGATTTTCATTAAAATTTCATATATTAAAGATATATACCTGGCAAATAATATGTATATTTTGAATTTTCTGGAAATAGCTTCTGAGGACTATTTTATTCTGGATAAATTTTACGGAATTTTCTGTAACCGGTAAACCGTAAGAAATAGACAAAAACTTACCAAATAAAATATGTAGAGCACATTAAAACACACAATTTATGTTATATACATTTTTTCGTGGAGTTGATCATTTTTAGATAGTCCATTTTTTTGGTTTCAGCCTTGAAAAACTTATACCTTTCTCATACAGGAATTGGTCAACTCCTGTTCATACAAATAAAGGAACTTCAGTCACGTAGAAACCAGCTCTTAACAATCACTATGGTACTCCGTTTTTTGACTTCTACTTACAAGGGGGCAAGTAATAAGTCTATTGTCTATTTCTATTGTCTAATTTTTTCTCACATAGCATGAAGTAAATAGAAGCATAAGCTTTTAAACAATAATTTGTTGCAGAGATGTAGAGAAAGTCTTTAGAATGGAACACATCAGATTTTTTTAAAGTATATATATATATATATATATATATATATATATATACAGGGTGTTTCAAAAATACGGGGCATATGTATTTCCCACATTAGTTCATTATAACATGTGTCCGGAAATGCTTCATTTCCGAGTTATGGCCTTCACAACATTGAAATTCACTGGAACGTTTTTCTTTCCGCAGGTTGTTGTCATTACAGAAGATGTTCAAAATGTCCACTTCCTGCTTGAATACAGACCTCACATCGATGTCTCATTGACCTGTGAACACGATCCCAAACTCCAGGAGTATTGCGTATGTCCTCACAACTTGCCACAATTCGATTCCGAAGGGATTCCAAATCCGGCACCGGAGACGAATAAACCAATGATTTTAAATGACCCCACAAGTATAAATCGAGAGGGTTCAGATTAGGTGAGCGTGGAGACCAAGCAATTGGGCCACCTCTACCTATCCATCGATCAGGAAACCTTCGATCCAAGTACCGGCGAGCCGTAAGACTGAAGTGTGCAGGAGCGCCATCATGCAAGAAGTGAATGTGTTGATGATTGATCAGTGGAGTGTCTTCGAAAACGTCAGGTATGGTGTTTTCCAGGAACTTTGTGTACGCCTGCCCCGTAAGTCTGTTTACAAGTACATGGGGTCCAACTAATCAATCACCAATGATACCGGCCCACATGTTGAGGGAGAACCTCACCTGGTGATGAGATACAACAGTTGCACGTGGGTTTTCATGCGACCATACATTCTGATTGTGGAAATTTGTTATGCCAACTCTTGTGAACTGTGCTTCATCTGTAAATAATACGAGGGCAGAAAAGTTCGGATTTACGCCACACTGTTGCAAGAACCACTGGCAGAACCTAACTCGTGCAGGGTAATCTGCTGGTGACATGGCCTGTACACGTTGCAAATGATAAGGATACAATTGATACTCATTCAACAGTCTCCAGACAGTCGTATGAGGAACATTGACTTGCAACGCTAACCGTCGTGTGCTGATAGAAGGAGTCCTGTCCACAGCCTCCAGAATCTCCTCCTGCACTTCTGGAGTTGTATATCTTGGTCGTCCCCTTCCCAAACCAGAAGAGGTGAATGTTCCATACTCGCACAGACGGGAATGGAGACGTACAAATGGTTTCCGATCTGGACATTGTCGCTGTGGGTACCTCTCCTGGTACAAACGACTAGCCAGCGCAGCATTGCCGTCCGCCTTACCGTACATGAAGTGTATCTCTGCCAGCTCTTGATTTGAATACATGTCGCACAGTCTTAACGCCTAAAGAACACTGAATGTAACTTTCCTCAGAATGAACTATCAGAGCGCCCTCCTAATGCCTCCTTTGACGGCAAAGACCTGCGGAAAGAAAAACGTTCCAGTGAATTCCAATGAATTCCAATGTTGTGAAGGCCATAACTTGGAAATGAAGCATTTCCGGTCATGAACTATTTTGATTGTCTACAGGTGGGACTTTCAATGTTGTAAAGGCCATAACTCGGAAATGAAGCATTTCCGGACACATGTTATAATGAACCATTTTGATTGTCTTCATGTGGGAAATACATACCTGAAATTATGCCCCGTATTTTTGGAACACCCTGTTTATATAAGACTGGATAAGAAAATGTATCACTTAAGACAAGTAAATCTCGAATTTTAGATACTTACAGTTATACTAAGTATTGAGTATCGTCAAGACGAAGTCGGCATAATACAGTTATGTGCTGCCATTTTATGTTATATGATATATTATTAATAAAGCCACAAGTTTGGGAGTATTTCTTTGCTTTTTCATGGTGTTTAATGCCCACTTTTAATACATACAGCAGCACAGGACATGACACAATGGTACATGAAATGAAGATGAAGCACCGGTGTAATACGATGGTAGGGGACATCGGAGAACCTGGAGATGACCCCCTGAGCCGCTTTGTCCACCACAAATTCCACATACGCTCGCTTGAAGAAAGCCGGGAGCCATGGCGTGGCCACTGTTTGGAAAGAATAATAATTAAAGAAGAAATGATTATAAATTAATATATACTTATAGGAAAGAGATTTAAGGGAATATGTCAAATGAAATATACGATATTTTTAAACGACATGCAAGTTTCTTACTTTAGGTTACAGATTTACTACTTTGGATACGTTTTAGATTATAATACGATATACGTATATGACACAGATGCAATAAAATAAATACTGTAGCAAAATTACACGTGATTTCTTCTTTTCAACATTACAATATTCCTTGATGCATATTTTAAACGTAAAACTTCAGAGATTATCACTAGTAATTTTCTGTACTATTTTCACTTTCTCTCTCACACATATATACAATGTACATAACAGATAGAGAAGGTTATGTATTACACCAAAATTCGCTAGAGAGTTCATCGGAAATACGAGTTTTGAGGCGTCCTGATTACAAAACAAAACAAAAAAAAACACATATTTAGAAAAAGATTAGCGTGTCTCTCTCTCTCTCTCTCTCTCTCTCTCTCTCTCTCCCTCGCTTTCTCTCTGTGTCTGTGTACAGCATATCTTAAAAACGAAAAGTAGGGTAAATACTGAACTAAATGCTAATTTAGATACTTTCCAAAGATGCGATACAAGATTTTCAGAACATTCCCTCGGCTTTAAAGACCCTTTATATGGAAAATGTTTCTAAAAACTTTCATTTTCTCAAAAATAACTCTAATATCTTGAATTTATGGAAACAGTCTCTAAAGACCTCTTCACACTGGATAACTTTTGTATAACCTGTAAGAGAGACAAAAGCTTACTATACAAAAATATAGATCTCCTTAATGTACACAGTTTATATCGTAAACATTTTTGTAGAGTTAGCCGTCTCGGAGATAATTTTTCTTATTAGCCTCAAGTTAAACTACCTTAACATTTCTCAAACAGGAAGTTAACTTTCGTTGCATATTTCTTTCATTTCACTCCCAAAAGTGGTGAAGAGCACCGAATTTCAATTATTTCACATAGCGAAGTGCTTTTAAAACATTCGAATATCGACTTAGCATAGTTTATTCCTTATTTCATTTCTACTTAGGGAAGGAAGTAATAGGACAATTTCTGGTAATTTTATCTCGATTAGCACAATGTAGACAAAATAATAATCTTTTATAAACATATGTATGCAGAGAAATTCATGTACATGTAACACATATTTTATGACTTATTGTGATATAATTCCTTATGATGATTGTTTTCTCTGTTTATATTTTTAAAAGTAAACTAATATTTCCTCCAACTGTGTGCATTGATATCACTTAAAAAATACAATACCAGGGTCGGCTGATAAGTCCCGTGCCTCACACAGATATGGCACCACTAGGCAGTTAGACGGTAGTATCGTATAGTTTAACTCTAGACTAGCTTGTATCCATAGTTGCAGGCCAATAGCTTGTTTAGTTTTCGAATGACTAAGCAAGACAACTTTAGAGTCTTCACGAAAATGGAGGATTTGGAAAAACGAGCATACTTCCATTTGAAAGGCTTAACGTATAAAGAAATGAAGGAGGAAATGGACAGTACATTGAAAGACGCTGCTCCATCATATTCAATGATTAAAAGGTGGGTTAGAGAGTTAAAAATGGGATGTACGAGATTTAGTGATGAGCCTCGCTCTGGACACCCTGTAGAAGTGACAACTGCAGAGATCATTGAAAAAATGCATCATTTAGTACCGGAAGACCGCAGATTAAAGTTATTTCAGGTAGCAGAGGCTGTAAACATATCAAAAGAACGTGCAGGTAATATTTTAAGTAATGTTTTGGGCTTTCAGAAGGTCTGTGCAGGATGTGAACCGCGTTTGTTGACTGATCAAAAGTTGCAAAGAAAAACTGTTTCTCTTAGGAAGAGCTCCTACCGTAAAAATCCCAGTAAATTTTTGAGACTACTTATTACCTGGATGAAACTTGGATACCTCAGTACACTCCAGAAAGTAAATCTCGGTCAAAACAGCGGATTGCGCCAGGTGAACCAACTCCAAAAAAGGCAAAGCCAATTTTGTCAGCTAACAAGGTTATGGCGAGTGTTTTCTGAGATGCAAAGGGAATTATTTTTATTTATTACTTGAAAAAGGGTAAAAGTATCACTGATGACTACTACATAAGCTTACTGCAACGTTTGAGTGATGAGGTGAAAAGAAAAGGAGCTCATTTGGCAAAAAAGTCTTGTTTCGTCACGACAATGCTCCACCCTATTGTTCAGTTATTGCAATGGGAAAAATGTGCGAATTAAAGCTCAAATTGGTTGAACATCCACCCTATTTGCCAGATCTAGCACTCAGTGATTAACACCTGTTCCCAAACTTAAACAAATATCTTGGAGGTCGAAAGGTTCACAGTAACGAGGAGGTCATTGATTCGGTAAACAGCTATTTTAAGGACCTTGATAAATCACACTACACAGGTGATTTAATTAAATTAGAACACCAATATGACAAATGTATTAGCCTTTCTGGAGAATATGTTGAGAAATAAAGCCACAAAAAAAATTTAATGCTGTTTTCATTGAGAGGCCCAGGACTCGTATGTATGTATGTATGTATGTATGTATGTATGTATGTATGTATGTATGTATGTATGTATGTATGTATGTATGTATGTATGTATGTATGTATGTATGTATGTATGTATGTATGTATGTATGTATGTATGTATGTATGTATGTATGTATGTATGTATGTATGTATGTATGTATGTATGTATGTATGTATGTATGTATGTATGTATGTATGTATGTATGTATGTATGTATGTATGTATGTATGTATGTATGTATGTATGTATGTATGTATGTATGTATGTATGTATGTATGTATGTATGTATGTATGTATGTATGTATGTATGTATGTATGTATGTATGTATGTATGTATGTATGTATGTATGTATGTATGTATGTATGTATGTATGTATGTATGTATGTATGTATGTATGTATGTATGTATGTATGTATGTATGTATGTATGTATGTATGTATGTATGTATGTATGTATGTATGTATGTATGTATGTATGTATGTATGTATGTATGTATGTATGTATGTATGTATGTATGTATGTATGTATGTATGTATGTATGTATGTATGTATGTATGTATGTATGTATGTATGTATGTATGTATGTATGTATGTATGTATGTATGTATGTATGTATGTATGTATGTATGTATGTATGTATGTATGTATGTATGTATGTATGTATGTATGTATGTATGTATGTATGTATGTATGTATGTATGTATGTATGTATGTATGTATGTATGTATGTATGTATGTATGTATGTATGTATGTATGTATGTATGTATGTATGTATGTATGTATGTATGTATGTATGTATGTATGTATGTATGTATGTATGTATGTATGTATGTATGTATGTATGTATGTATGTATGTATGTATGTATGTATGTATGTATGTATGTATGTATGTATGTATGTATGTATGTATGTATGTATGTATGTATGTATGTATGTATGTATGTATGTATGTATGTATGTATGTATGTATGTATGTATGTATGTATGTATGTATGTATGTATGTATGTATGTATGTATGTATGTATGTATGTATGTATGTATGTATGTATGTATGTATGTATGTATGTATGTATGTATGTATGTATGTATGTATGTATGTATGTATGTATGTATGTATGTATGTATGTATGTATGTATGTATGTATGTATGTATGTATGTATGTATGTATGTATGTATGTATGTATGTATGTATGTATGTATGTATGTATGTATGTATGTATGTATGTATGTATGTATGTATGTATGTATGTATGTATGTATGTATGTATGTATGTATGTATGTATGTATGTATGTATGTATGTATGTATGTATGTATGTATGTATGTATGTATGTATGTATGTATGTATGTATGTATGTATGTATGTATGTATGTATGTATGTATGTATGTATGTATGTATGTATGTATGTATGTATGTATGTATGTATGTATGTATGTATGTATGTATGTGTGTGTGTGTGTGTGTGTGTGTGTATGTATGTATGTATGTATGTATGTATGTATGTATGTATGTATGTATGTATGTATGTATGTATGTATGTATGTATGTATGTATGTATGTATGTATGTATGTATGTATGTATGTATGTATGTATGTATGTATGTATGTATGTATGTATGTATGTATGACAGCTTAGCGGCAGAGCAATTTGGATGTTTTGTTAGACTTCAGATATCTTATAACAGAATTTCGAAATCATATTTTGCGGACGTGTTGTTTAAACATTTAGTAATAAGTAAAAGGAAAATGAAAACAAGAATATTTTAACTGACCACACCCCGTAAGACCTCAGTAGAGCAAGCACGTTCTCAGAGACATTTTAGTACGTTTGTCTCACTTTCGCAATAAGTCAATTCCGAAAAATCTTACCTGTTTAGAAGCAACACTTCAAAGAAACATTAGGCCGCGCCGTGGCCTAGTGCTTAGACCACTCGCCTCTCACCTAGACGGCCCGGGTTCGATCCCAAGCGACCGCATGTGAGATTTGTGGTGGACAAAGCAGCGCTGGGGCGGGTTTTCTCCGGGTTCTCCGGTTTCCCCCGCCATCGCATTCCACTGGTGCTCCATCTTCATTCATGTATCATCAGTGTCACCGCCTGCGGTGCCATAACTAGTTGAAGCGGGCGTTAAACACTACCAAAAAAAAAAAAAAAAGAAAAAGAAACATTAGCTTGCTATTCCGAAATCAAAGTTTAAAAAATTCAGAACGTCATAAAATCGTTTTTTTTTTATGCATAAGTGTATTTTTTATTTCATTTATAACTTGGAAATCTCTTCCTCTGAAGATTACATAACAGTAAGCAATTAAAGTCTTTAAATCAACTTGACATAAACATTTTAATCTAACTAATTCTCTTCATGGAACATGCATTCTATATGTAATCAGGCGACGAATATGATATCCTTCCCCGAATATGCAACATATGGAATGATACCGCTCGACTAAAGACCAAGTATCTTCCCTAATTTATAACTCGTAGAAAAGTGTGTTTTAGGGTTTTTTTTAGTGCTTAACGCCCGCTTTTACTACAAATGGCACCGCAGGCGATGACACTGATGATAAATACAACGAAGATGGAGCACCGGTGGAATGCAATGGCGGGGAAAACCAGGGAACCCGCAGAAAACCCACCCCCGCGCGGTTTTGTCCACGACAAATCCCACATGCGGTCGCTTGGGATCGTACCCGGACCATCTAGGTCTAAGCATTCGACCACGGTGCGGCCATGTACATATAGATGTTTTGTTAAGTGGTACCTTAATGTATCCCTTCGGTTTGTAAGCTGTTTCTTTGTTCTTTTCGTGTAACGTTTTCTCACGAATCAATCACATAATTTACTCCCCGGTGTGTTTTTCATGGTCTTAATGCGCAGCGAAATGAACAGTCAGCATATACTCTCCGTTCTGCTTCTACGTCTTCACACCTCAATACGGGACTGTTGACCTTAACTAGTGTGTGGTCACTGAGCTTGTAAAAAGCATTAAAACTCAGTTTTCCTGTAGCATTCGTTATAGCGAGGGCTGCCTACTCAAGATTAGCCCTTTCGCCACACCAAAATAAACACGTATGCCGTGGGTGTGCCATGCTAACTGGTGCTACTAACCAACCCGAAAACTTAATAATGTTAATTTGTAAAATTATAATTCCGCAAATGAAGAAAATGCTAATGCTGTGTTGTTATTCACAATTACAAGTACAAATATCTGCACTTATGCTTCCAATAGCTATGTGTTTGTTGCTATTATCTTGTTACCAATTGTAATATAGGGCTATTACAAATTAACTACACAAATTTTAAGTTCTATGATACAAAAACTAAGTGCAATATCAACATAAAGTTTGTTGCGTTATATGGAGAAGCTCGTAAGTTTGCATTGGTAGTGTTGTAGCTGGTAATTATATGGTATGTAATTTTGTTGTAGGGGCAGAATCAAGTAGAATGTAGAAGAAGCATATTGTGCACTAAAACTGGCTAAAACAACGACATTTCATAGCTGTTGGAATTTATTTTGATTAGCCGTGCTACAGACGATAATAACACTGATACGTTGCCACCAATGAGTCCCTTCCACGGTGTAAAGTCTCCCTCTGGGGATTTGTGAAATATAGAGATTTGGTTCCTACAAAACCACACGATTTAAATGAAAAGAGGGAACATATCAAAAGAACCGTAGAAAGCATTGATGCAGATCTGCTACATCGACTTGGGAATGAACTTGATTTTAGTCTTTATATGTGTCATGTGATTCAGGGATCACACATTGAACCTTTGTGAGTTCTCCAATTAAACTTCAAGACTTCCTCTATAATGCAGTGTAAACAGATTTCTTTAATAGTTATGAATTTATTACAAATTTGAAGGTGAATATTTCCTTTATAATTCCGAGGAAGAGAGTCGACGCATGGAATATGTTGAAGTATCGTCGTCATTGGGACATAATTTTATCGTATACATCATAAATAACTTCAAAATACATAATTATTGATTAGTTAATTTCCTGTAGCTCCTAAGTGAAGCATAGAGCATCATTACATTGTTTCCTTGATCGGATTAGAATTTCTAGTTCACGAATTCGCCGCTATGCCCATGGTGATGAGGGACCAGGATGTCGCCCACAGATGGCACTGTAAGACGAAATTATTAATTGTAGATGCGAACTGTCGGAATTTTGATCAGAAACCTTCTTGTTTCTAGATATGGAAATCTTATATGTGCAAATAAGCATTATACGAAACCCCGGCTTTACTTCTCTTCCCAAGAAGTGGCGGAACACGTTTCTTCTTTAACCTTTCCAATGGAAATGGCGTGTTATTTATGGACGCTCTTTAACTGCTGTGGTTCTCAAAGTTCCATTCTAAATTGGGCGTGAAAGACCATTTAATTTTGCTCAGAGGCCTCTCTATCAGGCTTGAGGTTCTTTTACGCGCCGTAAATCTTCGACACGGGACCAACGGCTTTACTTCCCTTCCGAAGGAAGCCATGCTGAGAATTTTTACGCCCGAAAAAATTCATCGTCCTCCGCCGGGTGTGAACCCGCGACCTTGGGTATATGAAATTAGTATGGTAACCACCACACCACGGAGGGCGACTTAACCTTTCCACAACAATTTCCAAGTTCTGGAAATGCTGCGTAGCTTATAAGCACCTCCTGCCAGAGAAACAGTAATTGGCCTGAATGGGTGAAAACGTTTTAAATAATTGCAATAGGTGAAATTTTAAGTCCTTGTTCCAGACTACCAAACTAACCTGTCTGGAAAAAACCTTATAATCTGAGACCAACGAGGAAAGTAATTATCTCAATTGTCAATTAATAAAATATCGGTTCACTGATTTCTAACGTTAGTTACTTAGTCTTTTACGAACTTATTTAACATGTTCTGCTAATGAATATAATACAACATAAGTACAAAATATAATGCACAACTCTCTTACATGAGGATCACGAAAATATGTTGGCATTGTATCACGTGTATACAGATTGAGTTATCTCTCTTTTTTTATTGTGTCTTGATTGTTAAATATTGACCGTCTGCATATAAAGGGAGGAAAGAAACTCATCACATTCTTCACAAATATATGATAAACAAAATGTATAATAGCGTTTTGTTCTGGGATTACATTTTCGAAATAAAATAGTTATGTTCCAGATTAAATTATTTATTCCATGAAAATGTATTAAGATAAGGTTTTTCTACTTGTAACATATTCCTGGTAACAATACATACAGTATTTTTAAACAATTAATCATTTTCAAAATACCGTTTTTCAGACGTAATGTGGTTGGAAAATAGGTAGCGTTGCTAGGAAAAGTTAGATCAGTCTGAGAACGGGCTCATGGGTATAAATCAGCATAACTTATGTAAGAGCCTGAGAATATGGGAACTACTGGAGGTTTTTTTCATACGTCTTTAATCCAAAAAACCACACCAGTCGAAAGGAAACCCTATTTACGAGATGACCTGCTTCTGGTTTTGAAGGGAGACTACTAAGTTGGTAGCTTTTTGGGTTCTAAGTTCACGAAAACAACTAAACTACCTCCGAAGAAAATGGTTCTAAAGAAAAATGAGAAAATACACACTCTGTTCCAAATAGTGAGTTCTGTAATAGGTTTTATTTAATTCATGATTTTCTTTCGATAGGTTTCATAGATTACTTCCAAATCGCATGACTATATCTTGTGTTTTGGAGTGAATTCCATTTTTATTTTCTCTTTTCATCGCACACTCTCCTGCTGTTGCTGCTGCAGGAGGAGCGTCACCAAAAGTAAAACGGCTTTCTCCCCTAACGTAAACACAACAGACTTCTCGCCTGGGATAGATAGCGTCATAAGCATGAATTTGGCGAAGCAAAATGCAATTTTCAGCAACGAATTTGACAACTTCTATTCAACGAAAAAATTATATTGAATTGAAACAATTCTTGTATAACTATTTAAAACGTAAAACATTGTATACTTTAAATTAATTTTGAATATATATATATATATATATATATATATATATATATATAGTTTTGCATCAATAATCAAGCATAACAACTTTTATTTCCTTATAATATTAATGTAGATGGCATGCATATTTATTGTGTTCATATTTTGCAAATAGCAAACGTAAACACTAAAATAAAAGAATATCTTCGCTTCTTCTTAAAACATTTCTTTTGAAATAATTTTTTGAAGAGAAAACATTCGGAACCTTTAGTGTTGTTAAATAACATTATTTACGAATGTATGGTCGGAAATATGATTGAAAAAAGGCAAGCCTATATTTGTTAAAGCGCCGAATAAAAAATATTTTTTTCATGTGTTGTTGACAGTATAAAACTACTGAGAACGGCGAAAATGGTAACCCAGAATATAAATTAGTTTACGACTTAAGAGGAATTAAGTTTGCAACTTTTATAGCTATCCGCGTCAGACTGTTTCAAACATGCGCAGTAAGCGCGAACCAACCCAAGGTTTTTTGGTGTAAACTTTGTTGAAGTATAAATAGCATGTCCAATTTTGTCAGACTGTGTTCCTTGTTATTATTATTGTATAGTGCAGGAGTTTTAAAATCGCTTCTATCTTCACTCTGTGATAAAGTGCCTTGCTGCAGCGACTTCGGATTTAGTAATTAATACTAGAGGTAAAAATAAAAAGGTAGTTTATTACAGTTTTCGAAGAGAGAGAGAGAGAGAGAGAGAGAGAGAGAGAGAGAGAGAGCTATCAGCTCGTTACAAGAAGTAGGTATTGAACACCAGAAGGAAGAACTTCAACACTACATCCAATGCAGTAATGTGTCGAGTTTACTTCAGCGAAAAACTCTTCAAGCAGTCAGATGTTCTGAAAATACAGTTACTTCCATATAAAGCACTTAACACCAGTGCACTTAAATTGATCGTGCGTTGTCGATTAACAGTTGGGTTGTTATACAAAATGATTTTATTGCTCTTTGCTAAATAGATATGGAGAAAGTCAAATGAATGGAACACGCCAGATTTTTCTTTATATAACATATTATCTCAGTTAATAACGAAATGGATGAAAGTCACCGCAAAAGAAACTTCTAAGTACCGTGGCACCCGCAGGAAAATATGCGGATATGCCGAAGTTTGCAGTGAGGACAAGGATCGCTTTTAAACGTACTGAACTATCTCAGTGGACTTACTTTTTTCTTCTTTTTTTTTCGTACCTGAATGACTTAATATCAAATATTTCTGCTTGCTCCCACGATCATAAAGCATCTTCTAAATATTTTATGTGTACACATGAAATTGGTGTGCAGTCTGTACTCGGGGCCGGCCTTTCCTGTGTTATTCTGAATATTGTATAGTCAAATGTTACACGTGAATCAACATTTGAGAAAGTTGATCGCTATCTTTTGAACTGGAGCTTTGACTCACACAAAAAAACTTTAGGAGTTCCTGAGTCAGTAACTTTGATTTCTGAATTATAAACTTGCACGTATTCCAAAACTATATTTACCTTAAAATTAATCTTTTTTCATAAAATATTTTTCTGGAAAATTACTATTCATAATGTAATATTTACTTCACTCATAATATTAAAATATATACTTTTGCACACTATAATAAAGTGTGATAGTATATAACTAAAACTGAGTGCATGGAACATTTTGAAGGTGTGAAAATGTAGTTTTAAGAAGCACAAAGTATTATAAAAAACATACTAGAAAACAGATATATCTTACGATCTTTAATTGGCTGTAGAGCCTCAAGCAAGAAGGTATAGCTAAAAGTTGATTCTGTATGGATGCTCTAAGATCCAACAACCATTTGCTATAAAAAAACGACTTTTTTTTTTTTTTTTTTAATATTGTAGTCGAAATTTTACTTCCAACGGACCTTAATACCAATCTATAGTTATACATAAAATCTTATGTTTGCGATTTTATTATAATTCATAACAGCTACTTACCTAATGTTGGAATGCTGACGCGTTTTCCTTCCTTCTGTTTTTGCATTTGCTATTTTTCTTATCACATTATACTACTTACAATAAATAAAACGAAAACAAATCTTTTAATTAAGGTTATTTATGGTAGTTACTCAGTACTGCTTTTTGTGCTTGTTCTATTGGGGGTTCAGTTAACACTATGTAATCGGATAAGATTGATTATGTTAAACGGTTGAAATGATGTTGATATGCGTTTGAACCTATAAGAGCCTAGAATTATCCAAATTTGTTTCTTTTATCTTATTGTACCTATTACTTTAATCGTTATTCTGTAGAAGTTTGGAATCCGATGAAACAATTACAATCCATTTTTTGGAAATTTACTTTTCCAAAAAAAAAAAAAAACAAACAAACAAACAAACAAAAACGTGGATAGCGCTCTAACAACGCATATTAGGCTCAATAAAGCTATTACAGCGTTTTCCGAAAGCTCTCCTTTTATAAATATTTGCACAGGGCAATGAAAGAGAACAAATTGCACATCTAGTTAGAATTTACTTGTAGGTTAGATTTTAAATACTATTAGGTTGGATGATGTATATCTTTTATTTCGTATGTAATGTAAATTATAAAAGATCCTTATTAAGTGATACCCCAAATAAATTTTTCTGTGTCGGTAAAGTAAAAGTATTTAGGTAATAAAAAAAGAATACTTAACAGTTTTTAAATTAGTTTGAACTAGTTATTAAACTGCATTCTCAAAATGAGGCAGATAAAATAGAAGACTTATGACAAATGTGAAATCCTCAGAAGAACTTAAAGTTGCAATGTATTTCTTACAGAATTTGAAATGTCGCCTTATAATGTCGATGTATAGATATATCATCAGAATTTAGAGCTCTGAAAACTGCACATTAAATCTCTATATTTTCCTGCCAAGTTAGCATATTTCTTTCTTTGATTCATTATTCGGAATCATTTTATTGACTACTTGTTGTTTACAAGAGAGCAAGATAATGAAACAGTTCCACCCTTATTACTAAGATTTGGATATTTAGGTGCGTGTCTTTTTTCTTTCGGGTAAATTAAAGCTGTTCGGAAAGATATTACAGTGTGAAATCCCGTTTCTAGTTGCGAAGAGAGGCATTTTTTCCACGCGCCTTTTTTTCCCTTACCATAACCATTATCACCTATCCTCCCCTTTTTTTTTCTTATATATTTTATTATAATTTATTCTACACGATTTCTAATCATATAAAATATTTAATTTTCAATTAACGCCTCCTCAGCTTGCTTTGTACGTGTGAATAGTAAGCCTCTTTCAGTAAACGCCGCGCGGGAGTTGAAAGCACACCTGCAACAATGGAAAATAATCGTGTTCGACAAAACATATTTCTCTTGCTTTACCGCTATAAAGTAGCCCATAATAATGATGCAATTGGCAATGAGTGATTCTATCCCATCAGAGTAGCTGTTCGTGAATGTGACTTTGTTACTGTGAGAGACTTCATCTGTTCGCGTGGAGACGGAGGCGGATCACGCAGAGACGGCAGTAACCTCACCCGCGTAGTTCCGAGAAATTAGGATCAGGTTCTGCTCGAAGCTCTTAGAAATCGCTGAGACTGCAATTCCAGCATGAATGAGAACATTCTGGTAATTGTTGCGGGTTTTAAGTGAGCAAGTGGGCGCAAGAATGTGTTGGGCGAGTCGCATTGAATTAACAAGTGAACTGGTTTTAGCTCATAACAACGTTAGTAACACTGTCCGATTTATTGTTATAGCTCAAGAATTGAAACAAAATTTCATGGACACTGTGATGGAACTGATTTGCGATTCAGGAATTTTGTTACAAGAAAAACACCAACGAGATCACATCAAACAACACGTTTCCAGCTCTAAGCATCGAATCAATAAGACTCTTCAAGCAATTTAATCTCGGAAACCTCTATTACGAAATGTATTTCAACAGAGATCTTCAAAAAGTCAATATTTGAAGGAATTAATCATTGATTTGTGTGCAGCTCTTACACAAGATGGAAATTCTACTCAATAAATTGAACCATCCAGCCTTCAAAGGACTTTTTGAAACATACACAAAGATACACATATAAGCCCGATGAAAGTACTTTAATAAAAACTACATGGAGCCAGTTTACCAAGAAAACATACAAAGAACCCCTGAGAAAGCGTCTGATGGCGATGTGGGAATCATTGTAGATGAAACCATAGACTCGGTGGAACGATATGTTTTGAATATTTTAGTTTTTCCCTTAGCAGTGGAGAAAGTTAAGCCCATGTTGTTTAAAACGTATGAGCTACAGAAAACTAATGCCAGTACAGTAATGCAATCAAGTATGGACTTCTGCTTAAAACTGTGAGTTTGAAAATTTTCTTATTGTGGTTACGGACCAGGTCCCATGCATTTCAGGTGTTAACCAACTGAAACCTATTTTCCTAAGTAAAAACGAGCGACATGCTTGGCTCATGTCCTTCTGAGGTTGTGAATCCAGAAGGAACGAATACATATCGCAAATCAATTCATCTCTACCATGAAGAAGATTCTACTGAAAGCTGCGAGTCGTGTTGTTGCCTACAGGGAAACCACTAGCCTGTGCCTTCCAAATTTCCCGATCACTACTCGTTGGGGATCTTGGATTGATTGTGCTGCTATGTTGTGCGAGAATTTTGACAAAATTAGAGAGTTTTTGCGTTCTTTGAATCCAGCCTACGCAGGTGCAAGTTCTATTACCCAAAGAAATGCATAATCTGCAGACAGAATTATATTGTGACCATAGTTATAACTACTTGACTGCAGCTATTAAACGATTACAAAAACAAGATTTGGAAAAGGAAAAACAATGGAATATATTTACTTCCGTGAGGGAGCAGTTAGTTGGCGCTGCCAAACACAAACTTGAGTCTAGTCTTCGGAAGAATCATGACATTGAGGAATTCGCCACATCTATAAATCTGCTATTTCGGGAGAAAACAAGGTTTGCCCAACTGGTTTCTGTAATTGTCGAAAACACTCCTAATAGAAACAGACTTACTTTTAAAAATGCAGAGATGCTTAATGTTTTGAAGTATAACAATTTCTGTTGTTGTTGTTTTTTTTTTTCCTTTTCTTTTTGATGGGTGATAATTTGATATACTTGACTGTAGTTCAATAAACTAGACTAGAGGAAAGAGAAATCGTTGAATTGGTTGAATAAACCATCACCTTTTTGTCCCTTTTTGTCTTATTTGAGAACCTTTTCCATTCCTTTTGATTTGAAATTTGCATCTAAACTCCCTAATCCTATTTTTACTTTCCCTTTCATGTACAGACAATGCACATGGTAGATAGAGAAGGTATTGTGTCCATAATTCGCTACCAAAATATAACCGGAAATGCATGTTTTGAGGTTTCCTGCATTTAAAAAGAAATCTTATGAAAAATCCTGCTGTACAAAAATGTAGATCTTGTTAAAATACAATTTGTCAAATACATTTTGGTGGAGTAACTATTTCTGACGATATTTCTAATTATTAGTTTCAATTTTAAAATACTTATACATTTTTCAAATAGAAAACCATTATAATCTTTTCTTTTTTCTGGTCAAGCAAAGAGAATAGAATATAGATGCATCACATACCGACTAGCTCTTGAAAGATTTGACTATCACTTTAGGCTAGTGTGTTCCCTTATTCCCACGTATTCACAAGGAAGTGTGTAATAACTGTATTTCTGCAAATGTTTACATAGATATACGTGAAAGAGATAAGCAAATATGTTTTAGAAAGAATATTTTGTTGCAAAATAGGTTATGAAAATAATAGAAATAATATGAAAGGTGTATATAAAAATATATTAACCATAGGATTGATCCTATAATTATATTAAGAGAAAGTCATCTGAATGTAATGCATCAGATTTCTTTTAATACCTAATACTGTTGGACAAGTGATTGAATTTATCGGAATGGTAATGTTTATCAGCCTCATGGCAGTGGCACAGTTCTTCGAAGTGCGACATGAGTAAACATTTGCAGAGACACAGTAATACCTTTACATTTTATCGGTACCAGTAGCAATTGGTCAATCTCACCGAAGCGCTCACTGAAATGCTTCGTGAACACCTTTCTCATCGCCGATATACTGGATGCATTATGTGCATAGTAAATGAATCTACATCAGTATTTATCTATTATTTATATTTCGTCCTACACAATGAAGTTTGTTAACGATAAATGTTTGCTTTATATAGCAGACATGTATAAAGTACATATTACATGGAAATATATGTTTTGAGGACACCTGGATCCAAAAAAAAAAAATAGAAAAAGAATAGTGTGTATATCTTTAAGTACTTGCGTGTGAGTGTGTGGGAGTGTGTTTGTGGACAGTGTAACGCAAAAACAAAGTCAATTAAGTTTAATATCTTCCAAAGATGCAACACGAAGTTTTTCAGAAAATGTCCTCATTCTTTACTACCCTTTACGTAGAACATTTTTCGAAATGTTCAATTATCTAAAAATGCCTCTAACGATTTTAATTAAAATGCTGTATATTAAAGATGTTTACATGGAAAATAAAATGTATATGCTGAATTTATTGGGCATAGCCTCTGAAGTCCTCTTCATTCTGAATGAATTTTGCATAATTATTAAACTGTAAAGAATAGACACAAACTTATTACACAAAAATATAGATGTCACAAAACACACAATTTATATCGTATACATTATTGTCGAGCTAACCATTTCAGGTATATTCCCTATTTGTTTCAAAATAAATTGGTGTTAAAATGCTCAAAACTTTTCTTAGACGGGAAGCCCTCATCCGTTTCATATCTCTTGTGTTTTACTGCTGGCTAGAGAGAGAGAGAGAGAGAGAGAGAGAGAGAGAGAGAGAGAGAGAGAGATCCAAACGTAAAGACAATTCCATAGAGACAGTTTTTAAAGAATTTGACTGTCTCTAACTTAGTGTACAGCCACAGTTTCCTTATATTAATAATTTCTTTTTCGAAGAGCAGATAGAGAAAGTCATTGATTAGAACACATAAGATCTTTTGAAATACTAAGCATCTGTTGCCTGACATAATGGAATTACCATACGTTAAACATTTTAAATCACCCGTTTTTATGGTATTCTAACCAAGCGAGGTGAGGCTAAACTAACGTGAGGGAGATTGTAACTTTGATCCCTGCCAACGTATGTGCGTGTTATTTTGGATAGGATTCTGCAATGCAGCCATTAGGTTATTGTGTGTCAGACCCCAGGAGGTTAGGATAGATGAGTGTGATATCTGCAACCGTCGAAACTTCCTGAGCTCCCTGAGTCTAGAAGCAACTTCCAACTCCATTTTGCCGCCGAAAGCTGTATTTCCAGAAACATTCACCACCACAGACCTGCACCACCACCGCAGTCCTCTACGACACTTAAATGTTGGAAACAGACCGGTTGAATAAAAGGAGATAAAATGAAAGTACAGAAAGCTCGGGGACTAAAGAAACCTCCCTAGCATTTTAGTGGTGACCCGGGAAAACCCGCCAAAAATCCATGGTCAGAGAGGTCAACCGCGGGAATCGACCCAATGTCCTCCCGAATGCCAGTCCCAAACAAAACACCTGAGCCACCTGGCTCGGTCATGTCACCATGTACTTTCACTTTCGTGACTAAACTCTTGTACTTAGGCGAATGCGAGGAGCTTAATCTTCATGACTTCCTTTCCATTAATGCAATTTCATTCCATTTCTTTATCACCTTTAAGATGTAATTCTAGGCTCTGCTGTATATAACTGCTAGCAAATGGCGCGCGGATATAAGCGTAAAGTAATACTTTTTTGGGTTTTCAAGATGAGTTGTGGCCTCTGTTCTCTTGGCGGGCAGGGAGTTTTACGACACCCGAAACACGTGGTGTAGTTGGCCCCGGGATGAAGACCTTTCAGCCACTGAGTTAGGGACTTCCATGCGTCGCTATGACCTGCATGCTGCTGGCCTGTAATCTCCTGTGGTTTCTCATTTTATCCATTCCCCCTGCGAAGTGTTAACGTACAATAGATCTCTATAGGGCGTAATGCGTGAGTTATCCCCATCGTTGGCTTTACCTTTAACTTTACAGTTTTCCAAGGAGAAGAGTGGTAGAATATAATATACTACATTAAGCTAAAGTTCTATGTTGGTTACAGTAGATTAGTTATTAATAATGCAATAATAAACGTGTAGTATTGCAGAACAAGTGTGCATGATGCAGATTTTTTTTCTCGATCACGTGTGCCACGCTTTTGCACCGCTTGCAGCAATGCAGCATACACCGCTTCATAAAAAGGCAAGTGCACATGATAAAGGGACGGTAATGCATTCTTTTTGTCGCCCAGTTTGCCTTTGGAAACGCCGTTTCCATCAAGCACGCTATGTTTGGTTATCTGGGTGATATATTGCGATATTCTCTCTGGCTCTAACACTTTCGTTTCGCACGACCAAACACAATATGATTTTCCCTATAGAATATACCCTGTTTCCCAATAAAATATTGCCCAGTGTTTTCTCCCCCTTTTTTCATCATTTAAACAGCGTCGGTCCCGCGCGGCTATGTAATATACAGCCAAGGGAAAACCCTCCTTTCGGAGAAGCTTAAGATTGCCCATTTATTTGCTTCCCGAAGGCTCTATTCCATTTTCCCACCCTCGCCTCATACAAGCCTTAACAATTCAGATTTGAGGCCTCGACAAAAAGGATGTCTCCAAAGAGGCATTGTCTGGACAATAGAATAGGGCTGCTGTGGCAATCGGCTTTCATTTTTCTACCACTTTCCCCTTCGTGGTGTGGAGGTTTGTGTAATTTTAGTCCTGCTTGTGCCTTTAAGTCCAGTTTCCTCTTCCTAAAGCTACTTGGAGTTTGCAGTGGACTGAATGCAACGTAACGTAACTCCAGAGAGAATGCAATAGACTGTGCAGGTATGGCAGTAGTAAACGTTTTAAGACAAATTTTAAATTCAGTATCTTCTATGGAAGGGACACAAAGATTTTCAATAAAATCCACCGCATCTCCAGCTTCAAATCCCGACCGTGGCATTGACTTTTCAGCCAGTTCTAATAATAAAATCTGATGTGTTACACTCACTCTCTAGCTCTCTACGAGTGCAAACAAACTTCTTACAAAAGAGTATTCTCCTTTCCACACAATGCTAATCGAGATAAGCATTAGCAGAATGTTTTTATTACTTAAATCCTTATAAGTAGAAGGGAACTAACGGAATGTACTATGCTAAAGTGACAGTCAAATATTTTAAAAGCTGCCGCTATGCAATTGTCTTTGCAAATAGCTTCTTGGCTTGGCCAGGAGTAGAACAAAAGAAAAACGGAGTAAGTGCAGTACGTTTTTGCCTATCTCTTACGATTTGGCAGCTAAGCAAAATTCGGTAAAACTTATCCAGAATAAAGAGGTCTTTAGAGGATATCCCCTTTAAATTCAAGATATTCATTTTACTTGGGATGTAAATATTTTTAATATAGGTACGGGATTTTAATCAACATCATTATAGTCATTTTTCATGTAAAGGGAAGTTTATGGTGGTGTGATTTTCTTGTAGGATACTAAACCTAAATTTGGTATTTAACATATTTTTGTGTTTGAGTTATACTGTCAACAGCCACAAACACGCGAACCTTTTTCTAAAAATATTTTTCGGACTCAGATGACCCCAAAATATATATATTTCCGGTAAAATCACGACATCGAATTTTTGGGTGGAATACAATACCTTAGCTATCCGCTGTGTACATTGTACATGTGGGCTAGAAAGAAAAAAACTATATTTTGTAATATTACTAAGACATACAGATATATGGAGAAAATCACACACTCTAACCTTATTTAAGAACTGGTTATGACGCAATTTAAAGCGAGAGTATATGTTAACAGATACAAAAAGGAAGCTTTATTATAGAACTTTAGCTTTCCATTTTAGCTTATCAAAATCAGCTTATTCAGTCAGGTTATTAGTTCATTGTGATCTAACCGCCAATTCACTACAAAATACTTGCCACCAGGGCCAAATAATTACTCTTGTGCGCAATTTTATATACTGTATGATATTTTAGAAACCGGTAATGAAACCGCTAATTATCTATATAAGTTTAAAAGTTAAATAAAGTTTTAATACCTCATAAATTTCTGCCTTATACCATTGATTCGATGAAACTATATTCTTCTTGTATTACGTGGCAAGTAATTATGATTATAATAAAAAAATCTGATGTCTTAATTTCACAGGGCTTTCTCTACCTCTCTGTAACACATTATAGTTAGTAAGCTTATTCTTCTATCCACTTCATACTAATCGAGATAATCATTGGCAGACATTACTTAGTTCCTTATGAGTAGCAGGGAATGCATTAGGGTGAACCGACAGTCAGATATTTTAACATGTGGTTGCTATGGGATTGAAATCTGTTTCTTTGAGTGGCCGGGAGTTGACAAGTTCCCATATGAGTAGCAGGGAAATAAGGGAATGCATTAGGATGAACCCACAGTCAGATATTTTAACATGTGGTTGCTATGGGATTGAAATCTGTTTCTTTGAGTGGCCGGGAGTTGACAAGTTCCCATATGAGTAGCAGGGAAATAAGGGAATGCATTAGGATGAACCCACAGTCAGATATTTTAACATGTGGTTGCTATGGGATTGAAATCTGTTTCTTTGAGTGGCCGGGAGTTGACAAGTTCCCATATAAGTAGCAGGGAAATAAGGGAATGCATTAGGATGAACACACAGTCAGATATTTTAACATGTGGTTGCTATGGGATTGAAATCTCTTTCTTTGAGTGGCCGGGAGTTGACAAGTTCCCATATGAGTAGCAGGGAAATAAGGGAATGCATTAGGATGAACCCACAGTCAGATGTTTTAACATGTGGTTGCTATGGGATTGAAATCTGTTTCTTTGAGTGGCCGGGAGTTGACAAGTTCCCATATGAGTAGCAGGGAAATAAGGGAATGCATTAGGATGAACCCACAGTCAGATGTTTTAACATGTGGTTGCTATGGGATTGAAATCTCTTTCTTTGAGTGGCCGGGAGTTGACAAGTACCCATATAAGTAGCAGGGAAATAGGGAATGCATTAGGATGAACCCACAGTCAGAAATTTTAACATGTGGTTGCTATGGGATTGAAATCTGTTTCTTTGAGTGGCCGGGAGTTGACAAGTTCCCATATGAGTAGCAGGGAAATAAGGGAATGCATTAGGATGAACCCACAGTCAGATGTTTTAACATGTGGTTGCTATGGGATTGAAATCTGTTTCTTTGAGTGGCCGGGAGTTGACAAGTTCCCATATGAGTAGCAGGGAAATAAGGGAATGCATTAGGATGAACCCACAGTCAGATGTTTTAACATGTGGTTGCTATGGGATTGAAATCTGTTTCTTTGAGTGGCCGGGAGTTGACAAGTTCCCATATAAGTAGCAGGGAAATAAGGGAATGCATTAGGATGAACCCACAGTCAGATATTTTAACATGTGGTTGCTATGGGATTGAAATCTGTTTCTTTGAGAGGCCGGGAGTTGACAAGTTCCCATATAAGAAAACTGTAAGCTTTATAAAACTGAAACAAATTACAAGAATATCTTAAAAACGCGTGTTTTGACAATATTGTTAAAACAATTTATTTTTTCACACAAGCCGTGTGTAGGACAGGAGTTGAATAGGTCGAGTCGGACTGAAAAATTCAATGCCATAGCCGGGATTTAAACCACGGATATCCCGATCTCTAGCCGGTTGCTCTGCCACTGAGCTAACATGTGAATACGCGGGCATATCATTGAGTTTCTCAATTGACTCGTATGTTTCCCGGTAAACCACAAGGTGATCTCAAATTATTTTCAGATGACAACCCAAAGGCGACTTACAATGTTGTAAGTACTTTAGATCCAGGATTCATAGTATAGCCAACTATTTTGGTCAATTGGTATTGAATACTCAAACTAATTTGAGATCACCTTGTGGTTTACTGGGAAACATACGAGATCCGTGGTTAAAATCCCGGCTATGGCATTGAATTTTTCAGTCTGACTCGACCTATCCAACTCCTGTTCTACACATGGCTTGTGTGAAAAAACAAACTATTCCAATACAAATTGACCATAATAATTGGCTATACTATGAACCCTGGGCCTAAAGTACTCTCAACATTGTAAGTCGCCATTGGGTTGTCATCTCAAAATAATTTGAGATCACCTTGTGGTTTAACGGGAAACATACGAGTCAGTTTAAAAGTCAATGAATGCTATACCGGTATGTTGGCATGGAAGCTCAGTGGCAGAGCAACCGGCTAGAGATCGGGAGATCAGTGGTTCAAATCCCGGCTATGGCATTGAATTTTTCAGTCCGACTCGACCTATCCAATATTGTTAAAAATTTGCCAAGTAAGTTTTTGTCTATCTCTCAAGGTTTACCAGTTATGAAACACTCCGTAAAATTCATCCAGGATAATGACGTCTTCAGACGCTATTCCTGGAAAATTTTAATACATACATTTTATTTGTCATGTAAATATATTCAATATACCATATTTTAATCAAAATCGTTTGAGCCATTTTAGTAAAAGTCACAATTTTTGAAAAGTTTTCCATGTAAAGGGTAGTTGGGGTAGGGGAGATTTTCTTGAAAATCTTTGTGTCGCATCCTTGAAAGATACTGAACTTAAATATCGAGTTTGGTATTAACGGACTTATCCTTTTTTATCTATGCTGCCTACAGAGACACACACGGACCTTTTTCTAAAAATGCTTTTTCGGACTCAGGGGATCCCAAAAGGTATATTTTGGTGAATTCCTGATATCGAATATTTGGGTGGAATACAATAGGTACTGCCTCTATCCACGATGTACATTGTACATGTGGACTAGAGAAATTAAACAAAAAAAAAAAACAAAAAAAAACACAAACTGAACATTATATAAATTATAAGATTTAATCACATCTACACATTTTGTGCATAATCTTTTTTCTATCTGCTGAGACGTAAAATGTAGTTCCAGTGCAGAACTTTTACTGAAAATCTTCGTGTCTCATTGTCGATGGATACTAAACTCAAATGCCAGGTTCGACATTTAACAGACTTTTCGTTTTTAAGTTATTCTTCCCACAGTCTCTCTCTCTATCTATCTATCTCTCTCTCTCTCTCTCTCTGCTTCTCTCATTTACCCAAAGATGCACGTACATGTGTATAAACATTTTTTTATTCAGGGGTCCTCAAAACATGTATTTACGGTGAAATTCCGTCATTTATTTTTGGCGAAATACATAAGCTTACCCACCTTCTATGTACGGACGTAGTACTCGGTAGAGGAAGTAATGCGTTAACAGCAAACCAAATAGTTTGGTTGAGCAGATGCAGAATATTGAACACACCTTTGAAAAATTAAAATGTCATACGACATATTTTACTTTGTTTAAGGAGACTTATGAATAAAATATAAAATATTCCGTTTCTATAGTTTGATGTTATCATTCTAAAAATGTCACTTGCTTTACAGAAACAATTTTAGCAAATTTAAGCCATATAGGAATAGTAGTATTTAAAAACCTATTCGTATTTAATAGAAAACCTTAGTATAGAAAACACTTGCTCCTTAATCAACCACGCATGCTATACTACCAATTATTTAACCTGGGCCCATCCCGTCCTAAACCATAGGAGTATTAGCACATCCTTGGGCTAGTCACACCTTAATAAAGACATATTTCTGACCGTGAAGCGAGCCCATTGTCGAGGAGCTTGAACTAAATGATTTGCAATTTTTGGCTATTATCTGGGCGAAAGAAGAGAATCATACCGAGAGAGATTGCTAATGGCAATACATAGGATATGCTACTTCTTTTATATAACCATAAATAAATGTATACTTTTACGATATAACAATGAAATTAAACTTAATGGTAGTAAAAAATAATCGACTGTCAAACTCATTTACATTTTGTTGCGGCTATCATTTGGGTTTGCTTTCAATTTCTGTCTGTTGAACAGACACTCTTTTGGGCATATAAGTTGCATGAAATGTTTCAAGAGTGGCAATGGTGGCGTTTTAAAAAGTTCCTTAAAAATACCTATCAAGGAACCTAAGTCAATAGTAGAAACAATCTTCTGTAGCAAGGAGTTAAAAAGCATGATACGAATAAACAGAGTTTTAAAACAATAAAGAGAACTATTTTTCATTGTAGTCCTATCATTACTTCTGCTGTATTTATCCTTATAGGTACTTTTCCGTATATACTACATCTCGTCACCATTTAATGATTAAAGAGATAATTCATGAATAATGGATATCCATGTACAAAACCAGCTATAAAAACAAAAACGGCTTCTATAGAATGAACACAGTGAAAAACCTGATGTGTTCCATTCACATGACTTTCTCTATATCTCTGCAACAAGTTATTGTTAAAAAGCTTAACCTTCTATTTACTTCATGCTAATTTAGAAAAAAAATAGCAGAAATACATTGCTTCCTTGTAAGTAGGAACAGAATAAGGGAATACCATAGGTTAAAGTGACAGCCAAAAGCTGGTTGCTATGAGACTGAAGTTCCTTTGTTTGTATGGACAGGAGTTGACAAATTCCTGTATGAGAAAAGTATACGTTTTTCAAAGCTGAAACTAAAAACAAGGCATTTCTTAAAATCGATCTACTCCACGAAAAAAAATGTATACCACATAATTTTTTTTTTTTTTTTTTTTTTTTTTTAATGTGCTCTACATTTTCAGTTTAGTAAGTTTTTGTCCATCTCTTACGGTATAGCAGTTATGCAAAAATCCGTAAAAGTCATCCAGAATAAAGTAGTCTCCAGACGCTATTTCCAGAAAATTCATTATATACATTTTATTTGTCAAGTAAATGTCTTAAATTTGCGATATTTTAATCAAAATCGTTAGAGACATTTCTAAGATAATCAAACATTTTGAAAATGTTTATATATTTTTTTTTTTTGGTAGTGTTTAACGCCCGATTTAACTACTTATGGCACCGCAGGCGGTGACACTGATGATACATGAATGATGATGGAGCACCGGTGGAATGCGATGACGGGGGAAACCGGAGTACCCGGAGAAAACCCGCCCAGCGCCGCTTTGTCCACCACAAATCTCACATGCGGTCGCTTGGCATTGAACCTCGGCCGTCTAGGTGACAGTCGAGTGGTCTAACCACTCGGCCATGGCGCGGCCAAATATTTCCATGTAAAGTGTAGTGTGGGGTAGGGGGATTTTCTTGAAAAACTTCGTTTCGCATCCTTGGAAGATAACTAACTCCATGGCACGACAGCTCACGGGGAGCCTTGGCCTACCGCCCGGCCGCTGCGTCCCCCATCTCGGTCCACTACAGACGTCATGGATGGGGTGCAGTATTGGAGGGTGAGACGTGGTCAGCGCCTCGAGCCCCTCCCGGCCGGTTAATGCGGTCCTCACGACCTGGAGCCGCTACTTCTCCATCAAGTAGCTCCTCAATTGGCCCCCCAGGGACCTCACGAGGCTGAGTGCACCCCGGTCCAGGTCTCCCAGCGGGGGAAAAATCCCCACGCCGGTACTGGGGATCGAACCCAGGTCTCCCGCTTGGTAGGCAGCTGCGCTACCACCGCGCTAAGGAGACGACCATCCTTGGAAGATACCAAAGTTAAATACCAGTTTGCTTTCTAACGGTCTTTTCATTTTTGAGCTATGCTGCCACCAGACACACACACACACACACACACACATACACAGGCACACCAAGACAGACAGACATACACAAGTACATTTTTCTAAAAATGCCTTATTTGGATTCAGGGGGTCTCAAAACATATATTTCCGATGAAATATCGGTATCAAATTTTTTGGTGCAATACAACACCTTCTCTATACACTATGTACATACTACGTATAGAGAAAGTAAAAACAACATAGTAAGTATTGTGAAGAATAGTGACTAAATTATGCTTAATTTCAGCCTTAGTTGTTTAAGCAGGAATAAGAAAAAGTGCTCAAATTCCTCTTTTGGCAGGTTTACCAGTCGCTATTGTGTTAGCATTTGTTCATTCTTCAACTACTGTTTAATGTTAAAGCAATAACTAAACCTTATCATATATGGACCAATGTGTTGAAATATATATAATATAATTGACTCAACAATGCGTATGAGAAAAAAGGAATACACAAACTGGAATCAGAGCCTCAAGGCAACTCGTTAGCTTTAATATCAATTATTCACATAAATAATAAAATTGCCAAAAATGGTGTCAGGTTTATTGTATGTTTAGATTTCAAATAAGCTTCTCATCATCGGTATAGTATGGTTTCTGCATAAAACAATTTTTGAGTAAGTGAAAATTAAGTATCCAATAAAATTAATCCATTTAGTAATATGTCCGTAAAAGTATTCCTAATACTATTGCAGAATATAACCCCGATAAGAAAGAAATTCATTTATAGTTTGGTTGTATGCGCTTGCACTCCACATCACTGTTTGTTGAAATCCTCGTGGATGCCTTTGACACAATCTTGCTGTGCCCTGTGTGTATGCAAAGTCAATATTAAATTACAAATATTTCGTGTAGCTACCTACAGGTACGTTCTTGTCCTTTTATGATGCTAACCTGAATTGTTTAACTATCTCCTGTATAAGAAGAACATATGAAAAATGCAAGTTAACAATGAACCCTAAGCATTTTTTCTTTCTTGCACTGAAAGTAAAATCTTAAAAACTTCAGAGTCATGTTATTCGCTGTCGGCAACATAATTAAAGTGTATATAAATTTCCTCAGGGTTTCTACGCTTACTTTCAGGCCGGATTAACTTCCAGCACAAACACTTCTGAGAAAGTAAACATTTTAACTAAATTAAAAACCTGGTTTGGTTCTGCCGGGTTACTGTTACATAAGCTAATGTAAGGGATTTTAAAACTGAAACAAGCCTTATTATTTATTTCTGTGGTGTAGAGCATATTTTAAAGTAGATGTGATTAGTTTGAAACGCTTTGGCCCTCCCACCAAATTAAGACTTTCCTATAAAGAACACTCGGGCGAAAATTTCAACAAAACAAAATGTTAGCAATTGCACTCAAACAATAGTGTCAAAATTAATAAACGTATTGTATTGTACCAAGAGATGAACAATAAACTGTAAATATAATTTCTTCATTCCGAATAAATTAAAATTAACTGATTATTCAAGTGGTTTAAGTCTATTTATATTTAAAATGTAGCTGTAGCTTAAATAATATATTACGCATATATTTTTAAAAGAAATACCTTAAATATTACGATTCTAAGTTTTGCGTTCTCCATTGAAACGAAAATACAAACTGGTAAATCATTAAAAAACAAAATCATTACTAAATTAAACACACCTTTTAATTCTCTTAAAAAAAAAACAAGGTTAATTTTAAAAATAACGGTACTAAAATAAGAAATTCGGAATTGTATATTTACTTTTTGTAGATTCAATATAACATACTTATAGTTATTAATAAAAAAAGTACTTGAAAATCAAATTACACAGACACACACACACACACACACACACACAACACGTCTAAATTAAAAATAGGGGACGCTCGAATCGCTCGTGAGTTTTCCAAAAACACTGAAAATTGGTAGCACTGCAGTTGAGTTTTACATAGACAGCAAAGCTGCCAAAGCAAATAATATATGCTTTGTTTAAATATAAGTAGGGAGTGTTGTAGAAACTTGAACTGATAAATACTTTAAACGCCTTATTACGTTGTGAGCAAACCTCTAGAGGTTGCTTTACAAATGTTTCTGTTATGCTATGCTCTGGATTTCACATTACTTCCCTTACTGTTCTTAAAAAGTATTTATACAAAATCGCACTCATGTGCCTAATTTATGATTGCCTACGGATTGACACTTCATCCCCACAGCATATAGCCTTAGCTTGCACTTGCCCAATGGCCTGGCGTTTCTTTGGAGGCATTTAAAACTGTTATATAAGGCTCTTAAACAAAGCATTTAATTAATATTCTCAGGATACTCTTAAGAATAAGAAGTAAATATCCTAAAAAAACATACAGAAAAGCACTGTTGAACAACCACACTTATAGAGTTTATAGTGATATGATTTCTCCTAATATGGCTGATTTTCACTGCTTCGACTTATTTACAAAGGACATCTCATTTGGAAAGAAATAACAGTAGTTTAAGTAACGTTAATATAAAATGTTTATCACTTTATCTAAAAGTACTATGTAAATAGTAGGTATAAAGAATATTATATTTCACTTAAAAGCTCAATATCTATGTGTTACCGGAAATATGTTTTGAGGTCCCCTCAGTAAAAGGTCTCTTTGTTTTTTAGAAATGTAACCATCTGTGTGTATGTCTGTGGACACAATAACTGAAAAACGAAAAGTCAGTTAAATACTATATTTACATTTGCATTTGCATTTAGCATCTTCCAAGGGTGCGATACGAGGATATTCAAGAAAATCCCCCAACCTAAACTATAACTAAGTGGTAACATTTTCGAACATTTTGATTTTCTCAAAAATGCTCTAACAGTTTTGATTAAAGCACCGCACATTAACGATACTTACATGACAAAATGTATATATTGAATTTTCTGGGGATAGCCTCTAAAGCTTTCTTCATTTTGAATGACTTTGCATAACAGGTAAATTGTAAGAGATACACAAAAAATTACAATACAATAAATACAGATCTCTTTAAAGCACGCAATGTATGTCATATACTGTTTTGTAGCGTTAACTTTTCCGAGACATTCCCATTTATTGGTTTCAATTGGTTTAACTTTTTCCACACAGGACGTCCTCATTTGTTAAATTTATGTTTTCTGTTTCTGTTACCTTTTGTTTTGTTTATTGTTTTTTCGTTGTTATTACTGGCCATGCAAAAATAACTATTACAATAGGTTTTAAAACACTTGACTATCGGTTTAGTCTAGTGTATTGCCTTGTCTCCCTTTCACTTACAAGGAAGCAAGTAGAAGACCATTTCTACCAAGGTTTATCCTGATCAGTATGATGAAGATAACTATTACAATCGGTTTTAAAACACTTGACTATCGGTTTAGTCTAGTGTATTGCCTTGTCTCCCTTTCACTTACAAGGAAGCAAGTAGAAGACCATTTCTACCAAGGTTTATCCTGATCAGTATGATGAAGATAACTATTACAATCGGTTTTAAAACACTTGACTATCGGTTTAGTCTAGTGTATTGCCTTGTCTCCCTTTCACTTACAAGGAAGCAAGTAGAAGACCATTTCTACCAAGGTTTATCCTGATCAGTATGATGAAGATAACTATTACAATAGGTTTTAAAACACTTGACTATCGGTTTAGTCTAGTGTATTGCCTTGTCTCCCTTTCACTTACAAGGAAGCAAGTAGAAGACCATTTCTACCAAGGTTTATCCTGATCAGTATGATGAAGATAACTATTACAATAGGTTTTAAAACACTTGACTATCGGTTTAGTCTAGTGTATTGCCTTGTCTCCCTTTCACTTACAAGGAAGCAAGTAGAAGACCATTTCTACCAAGGTTTATCCTGATCAGTACGATGAAGATAACTATTACAATAGGTTTTAAAACACTTGACTATCGGTTTAGTCTAGTGTATTGCCTTGTCTCCCTTTCACTTACAAGGAAGCAAGTATATGACCATTTCTACCAAGGTTTATCCTGATCAGTACGATGAAGATACCATTTTGAGGAGTAGATAAAGTTGTGCGAATGGAATACTTCAGATTTTTTCCGTATAGAACATACATAAAAGAACACAAGGATAGAACAACGCAAAGGAAGTGGCACTTCGTATGGTTTGACCTCTTGCTGCTGTCTATGCTCACAATCGTTTTAATGTTATCCAGTTCTATATTTTTCTCCTACAAAGCAATCACAAATATTCCATATCCCATTCTGTATTGAAGGTAGCATGTCCGTCCTACATTAAGAGGTCCCGAGTTCGAATTTCGGTTATAAGGTTTTTTTCAGAGTTTTCCTTTATCCTGAGAAGACGAACATCGTGTAAGAAAAAAACTTCCCATTGAGAAATAATCCGTTTTCTCCTACAAAGCAATCACAAATATTCCATATCCCATTCTGTATTGAAGGTAGCATGTCCGTCCTACATTAAGAGGTCCCGAGTTCGAATTTCGGTTATAAGGTTTTTTTCAGAGTTTTCCTTTATCCTGAGAAGACGAACATCGTGTAAGAAAAAAACTTCCCATTGAGAAATAATCCGTTTTTAGACAAAACGAGAAAATTAAAATTGTAATAATTAAATATTACATATAAATCTGAGTATGATCACAGAATGTATAAATATAAACTAAGAGTTTTGATTACTTTTATGCAAGAAATGGTTGAGCATTATAAAAGCTTTCGTAGTCAATGCGATTATATTGAATCCTTTTGTTTTTTATATCGAGATAATGTAAATAATCATATGGAGGTGAAGAAGTGTTTGGTTTGCATAGATGCTCACCAGATTCTAATGGTACTTTTACTTTATCTACTATGTTTTATACGTATGCTAAGTATTGTATTAGATCCGAAAGTTCAATATTGAGGTTTTTCCAGAAATACATATTTTGAGGACACATTAATGAAGAAAACGTTTTTATAAATAAGCTCCCTTTGTGTGTGTATGTGTGTCTCTCTCTCCCTGTTGGTTGTCTCTGTGTGTGTCTATGAACAGTATAACGTAAATACAAAAAAGGTGAGATAAATACCAAGCACACACTAGAATTCATTGTTTTCCACAGATGTGAAACGAAGGTTTCCAAGAAAATCCCCCGATGACATTATAGACCTGTAATTCATTATATTGAAATTAAATTAAATTAAATTAAGATATTTTACGGTAAAGTATGCAAAATATATGGAGGTGTTTATATAATACAGTGTAAGTATTGTGAAATTAAAAATACAGAATAGTACCTTCAACTATCCTTAATATGGAATATTTTTCGAATTAATTTATTTGCTCAAAAATGGTTCAAACAATGTTGATTAAAACAACACTAATTAAAAATATTGTAATGACAAATAAAATTTGAGTTTATGATAATAGTCTGTTAAGTTCTCTTCATTCGGAAGGAAAAAAAAACATTCGTAAAACACTCAATGTTTTCGAAATAAAACTTTTATGAAGTATGTCATTTAGAAAGTATTTGTTGCCAATGGTTCGAATTTATTAATGATGTTTTATTATTTAAAGTCCTGTTTGATTTTCGACCACTTCTTGTCATTACACGGAAAGAGTATGGAATTTTACGGCCACCTTATAGCCTTCAGTTTTCTAAAATTTGACTTATGTTATTCCCTTTGTATTTATAATGAAATTTCTAAAAGTTGTCTGTAAAAGCTATCAATGGCTGTATTAATTTTGATTAAAATATGGTATATTAAAGATATTTACCTGACAAATAAAATCTGTATTTTGAATTTTCCGGGGATAGCCTCTGAATACTACTTTATTCTGGATAAATTTTTCGGAGTTTTGCATAACTGCTAAACCGTTAGAGATGGACAAAAACTTGGCACACAAAAAAAATGTAAAGCACGTTAAAACACACAATTTATGTTATATACATTTTTCGTGGAGTTAGTCGTTTTTTAGATATTCCTTGTTTTTTGTTTCAGCTTTGAAAAAATTATACTTTTCTCATACAGGAATTTGTCAACTCCTGTCCATACAAACAAACGAACTTCAATCACATATCAACCAGCTTTTGACTACCAATTTAACCTATGGTACTCCCTTATTTCGCTTCTGCTTACTAGGAAGCAAGTAGTAAGTATATTTCTGCTAATTTTTCTCGATTGGAAATGTAAATGTCGTGTTATTTATGGACGCTCTTTAACTGCTGTGGTTCTCAGCGTCCCATTCTAAATTGGGCGTGAAAGACCGCTTAATTTTGCTCAGAGGCCTCTCAATCATGCTTGAGGTTCTGTTACGTGCCGTAAATCTACGACACGGGACCAACGGCTTTACTTCCCTTCCGAAGGAAGCCATGCTAAGGATTTTTATACCCTAAAAAATCCATCGTCCTCCGCCGGGTTTGAACCCGCGACCTTGGGTATGTGAAATCAGCATGGTAACCACTACACCACGGAGGGCGACTTTTCTCGATTGGCATGACGTAAATAGAAGCATAAAGTTTTAAACAGTAATTTGTTGCAGAGATGTAGAGAGGTCATGAAAATGGAACACATGAGATTTTTTACTTTACTTTCTCGGCCCAAAGTTACCGCAATCGAATGCTGAATTTGAGGGTTTATTTAAAAAATTAATTTCATACTAAAGTGAGACAAAGAAGTTGGCTTTGTACAATCACTAGATATTATCAAAACATTTTTCACTTTTGGAGAATAAATTATGGTGAGTGAATATAGGTTATATATATATATACTGACACATTGATATTTTATGTTTTTGAAATTGATATTTCCTTCATTTCTTAATTATATGATGCGCATTTTGAAATATTTCGTTAAAAATTGACGTCGTACGGGTTTTCGTTCAGAAATACGGTTCATTTTTATATGTCTAAGCAGTTTTCTGATTGTCGATGGTTGGCAACACTGCTCGGATCACGTAAGTCGCAAATAGCCCAAGGGCGTACGTGCTCTGCTCTGGCTGGGAACCATGTTCGTATGAAATCCTAATCCTAATAGACATGAGAGCAAAAATATCAATATGATCATAGAACTGAAAGGGATAAAGCATATCAGACCCGAATTATGTTTAATCGTTCCAGCAACAATTATGCAACAGATTCATGATTTCAAAGAATTACAGTAGACCATTAAAACTAATTTTTTCTCTCAAAATGCATTCCTGAAATTCACTAGAGTTATCACGCCATTCTAAAAGTTACACCTCTTATCACAAATGTCGGTTTTTCTTAAGATCACTAAGACCAAGACACTACTCTTTTACACCTTTTTTGATACTTCATGTTCTATGAAAAGTTACACCATACTCCAATAAAGTAATTTATATTACGAATGATCTTCTTCATCTTCATTGCTGTCCTGGCTAATATTGTCTATCGGTCTATTGGTTGGCCCGGTCACGCTCTTCAACAGGGTGGTAAGATAAAGCTGTTTGTCAAAGATCCTGCCTTCTTTGAAATTTATCAATTTCTTGTATTATATTTTAAGTTTTTAATGTATCTAGTCAAGCATCATTTTCAACAGATCTGAGAAACCCCATTTGGTGAATATCAATTCTATTTTCATCATGACTTCTCAGAGTCCATGTAGAAGTACAAACTTTGATAACATATTACACATCTTATTTTAACATCTTATAACGTATTTTCCAAAATGTTTTCTTGTTATTCTACTTATTCAGTTATATGTCTGTATATTTACCTCTAAACAAAGTATAATTATCTGTATTTCAATTACACTAAAATATTTAAACAACTCATGTGCTCAATTGTTTGACCCACAACAATACCACTGATAGCATGATACAATGACTAACCAATGAGATCAAAAGCGAGATTGGGAATTCAATTGAAGAACCATGCGGAAGTTGTAAACATGTTGCTACATTAAAACATAAAACAAAATTGAAATGTTTAGGAAAGCTAGTGGTTGAAGTTTACGCGTGTAAAAACATCCGAAGAGATTCTTTATTCATTAATGTATAACTTCTCTTATAATATTTAAGTTTAGAGTAGCGGCAAATTAGTAAAGGAAAAGAAATATTGGTATTTTAATTTAACTATAATTATAATTTGCAATAACAAAGAAAAGGCGCTTGCTAAGATTTGTATAATAACTGATAGCCTTAAATTCTATACGATCTGAAAAGTAGTGCAAAAAATCTTATGTGTTCCATTCATATGACTTTCTCTACTTCTGTGAAACAACTTATTGTTAATAAGCTTATTCTTCTATTTACTTTATGCTAATCGAGGAAAAATTAGCAGAAATAGTTTTAATACTTGCTTGCTTGTAAGTAGAAGCGAAATATGGGAGTATCCTAGGTTAAAGTGAAGTCAAAAGCTGGTTACTAGGTGACTGAAGTTTCTCTGTTTGTATGAACACGAGTTGACAAATTTGTATGAGAAAAGTACATGTTTTTCAAAGCTGAAACCAAAAACAAGGACTATCTCAAAAACGATCAACTCCTCGAAAAAAAAATTATATAACATAAATTGTGTGTTTTAATGTACTCTACATTTTTGACGTAAGTTTCTGCTCATTTCTTATGGGCTAACAGTTATGCAAAATTTCGTAAAATTCATCCAGAAAATTCCCAGAAAATTAAAGATATACATATTATTTGTCAGGTAAATATCTTTAATATACGATATTTTAATCAAAATCGTTAGAGCCATTTTTGAGAAAAATCAAAATTTTCGAAAAAAGTTCCATGTAAAGGGTAGGTGGGGGTGGGAGAACTTTCTGGAAAATCTTCGTGTCGAATCCTTGGAAGATACCAAACTTAAATACCAAGTTTGGTATTTAACGATCTTTTCGTTTTTGAGCTATGCTGTCCACAGACACACACACGCACATAAACACGGACATTTTTCCGAAAATACTTTTTTTGGATTCAGGGTAACCCAAAACATGTATTTCCGGTGAAATCTTGATATCGAATTTTTGGGTGCAATACAATACCTTCTCTATACACTATGTACATAGTACGTGTAGAGAAAGTAAAAATCCAATAATCCGGATTATTAATAGCTATTATATTTTTTGCTTGAGTGGTTAGACACCTTGCATCCCATCTTGGCAGCCCGGCTTCGATCCCAAGCGCCCGCAAGAGAAATTTGTAGTGGACAAAGCGCCGTCTGGGTGGGTTTTCTCCGGGTCCTTCGGGTCATTCCAACAATTGCTCCATCATCACCTTTCCAGTCATCAATTTCGCTTACATTTCAAATCATCCACTTCCTCATATTCATGTCTGTCTACTGACCGACCCCTCGTAATATCCATTCTGTGGTTTCGTGCCGTTGGCTCCCCGACAGGTTTCTGACCCCTTGGCATGTGTTTGTGAGTGAGGGGAGTGTCAGTCCTACGAATATGGGAGGTTACGAAACAAAACGATGTTTTTACAGAAGAAAGACATTCAGAATGTAAACCATGTAACATAATCAACAGCAACAGACACAATGGTTCAAAAATGAAATCGGAAGTTTCATGTACAACCTACTTCACAAGAAGACCTCTGTGTATGGTTCAGAGCACTTAGTGGTGCACAAAATGAGCGGATTAGAATTCTTATATATTGAAATATATAGACAAAATTGTTGAATTTAATGCAATGATTCTTTCCCTTAAAAATCAGAAGTTTTAAATTTTTAAAAATTCAAAATGTTGTATTTCAAAATATCGTTCCTTTCATTTTATGCACCACAAAGTGTTTTATGTCTCCTAAAATTGGATTTTCTGTGAAAAAAATTTTGCCCGTAATTTGTACCTAAATAATAATATGTGTTTTGAAAATGTCGTTTGTTGACGTCAATTTAGAAACCTTCTGAGAAAGAGTATGAATTTTAATTACATAACTTTACAATATCAACATGTTAAGAAATAGTTGTTTGTTACATGGTATGAATTTCATTGTCCTGTGACAAAGCAAACCCATGAATTTTTATTTTTCAGAAGTGTGTAGTTAAACACAAGTATTGTGCTTTCCACACGTCCCACTGTCCTTAAGCACTAACGCCATTTGAGAGTTGGAATATTAGTAAAGCAAATAAGGACTGCTTGAATCTATGAACCAATCTAGTGTATGCAAAGAGATTATCAGCAGGAGCAACACGGTTTAGGCTAGTGCCTCCTCTGACCTCATAGCACGTGAAAATGACTCCTAAATTTCTCGACAGACATCCTCATACTTTGTAGCTTTATATACTTAAGCGTTTTGCGGGAGTCGATGTTTTTTCATTTTAAAACGCATTCATAATAGAAGTTCCCATACCGTCTTATATTCTGAATAAGATAATGTCTTAATTTTTACCTCTGTCTATTCTTAGATAGCCTACCGACGTTTTCATAGCATGCAGCAATCACATATTTAATGAACCTATTTACTTTCTCTATACGTACTATTTACATAGTGTATAGAGAAGGTATTGCACTCCACCAAAAAATTCGATACCGAGATTTCACCGGAAAGATATGTTTTAGGGTCCCCTGTATCCAAAAAAAGTATTTTCAGAAAAAGGTCCATGTGTGTGTGTGTGTGTGTCCGTGTGACTGTGAACACGATAACTCAAAAACGAAAAGAAAACTTGGTATTTAAGTTTAGTATCTTCCAGGGATGCGACACGAAGATTTTGAGAAAAATCTCCCCACCCCAAACTAACCTTTACTTGGAACTTTTTTCGAAAACTTTTATTTTCTATAAAATGGCTTTAACGATTTTGATCAAAATATCGTATATTAAAGATATTTACCTGGCAAATAAAATGCGTATTTTGAATTTTTAGGAATATCTTCTGAAGCCTACTTTATTCTGCATCAATTTTACGGAATTTTGTATAGCTGCTAAACCGTAAAAGATGGACAAAACCTTTCCTCACAACAAATGTAGAGCACTTTAAAGCACACGATTTATGCTACATACATTTTTTTTGTGGAGTTGATTGTTTTTGAGATATTCCTTGTTTTTGGTTTCAGCTATAAAGAACTTATACTTTTCTCATACAGGACTTTGTGAACTCGTGTCCATACAAACAAAGGAACTTCAGTCACATAGCAACCAGCTTTTGACTACACTTTAACCTATGGTACTCCCTTCGCTTCTACTTACAAGGAAGCAAGTAATAAGACTGCTATTTTTTTCTCGATTAGCAGGTAGTAAATAGAAGCATAATGTACATAGGGATAGAGAAGGTATTGTAATGCACCCAAAAATTCGATAACGAGATTTCACCGGAAATATATGTTTTGGCATTTTTAAAAAAAAGAGGTCCATGTGTGTGTTTGTGGACAGCATAGTCCCAAAACAAAAAGACCGTTAAATACCAAACTTGGTATTTAGCTTTAGTATCTTCCAAGGATGCAACACGAAGATTTTCAAAAACATCCCCCCACCACAAACTACCATTTACATGGAAAAAATTTCGATAATTTTGATTTTCTTAAAAATGGCTCTAACGATTTTTATTAAAATCCCCTATATTAAAGCTATTTATATCCGAAATAAAATGTATATCTCGAATTTTTTGGGAATAGCGTGTGAAGACCTCTTTATTCTGGATGAATGTTGCTGAATTTTGCTTAACTGCTCAACCGTAAGAGATAGAAAAAAACGCACTACACAAAAAATGTACCTCATGACAAAAATCACAATTTTTTCCTTTACGTTTTTGTTGTGGAGGTAACCGCTTTCGGTATATTCCTTGTTATTGGTTTCAATTGAGAAGTACTTAAATTTTTCTCACACAGGAAGTGTCTGTTTTTCTTTTGTTCTACTCCTGGACAAGCAAAGAAGTGATTTGCAATGACAATCGCATAACGATAGCTTTTAAAACATTTGAAAATCACTTTAGCATAGTACATTCCCTTATTCCCTTCTACTTATAAGGAACTAAGTAATAACATTCTGCTAACATTTATCTTGATTAATATTGTGTACAAAGAACTATACTCTTTGTAGGCGTTTTGTAGAGCAGCTAGAGAAAGTCATGTGAGTGCAACATAGATGTTTTTTATCGAAGTCAAATATCATTAAAGCAGAATACCACAGTTAGTATTTCAAGATATTTTAAGATTTATTTCTTTCTATCTTTGTTTAAGCAAGTCTTTTTATAATTCCACAGAAATAATCAAATCGTTAATATGTTATTTTGTACATCTTCATTCCTATTTACCAATTCCACACACACATACACACACACACACACACAACACACACATCTATACATATCTATTGTTGTATTGTTGTACCTGTTCGTTCTATTTATTATTATCATTAATGTTTGCTCTTAATGTATTTCTCCCTTTAAAATCTACTTTTCTTTACATTCAGATGTTATATAAGTGGAAAATAAAGCCTTGCAGGGAGTTATCTGATTCTATAATTAAAACTTTGTTGTTTGCGAAGAGCAATGTAGTGAGTGTTTATTGATAAATTAATGTCTTGACATACATTATGTACATGGATTTAATAAAGATTAATCAATAGCAGTAACAGTGGGTAGATATATCTAACTTTCTGATTTATTAAAGGTCGTTTTTAGTTCTATTTTCCACAGCCTATTTTAAAGTATGTATTGACATAAAGACTTTGTATTGCTCGTATTCGAGTGTTTAGAGCTTTCATTTCTGGTATATCTCATAATTTAATGCTATTTATACGACGAACACTTATATAACAATGGTGCATTTTAAACTGTGATGGTTGCGAATAATTCTGTAATAGTCCCAATGCCATGAGCAAAAATTAAGTTTATTTCTACAGTCAGTACTGAAGAATAAAAAAATATTTAATTTTAATTTATAGCAAAACGTGCTCTAGGATGAAATAATAATGCAGAAAGTTTTTACTAAAAATCTAATTTTGCTGCTGATGATTGTAAATTGTAGTGACTGGTGAGTACGATAAATAAATACAATATGAAGTTTTACATATTGTTACATAGACTGCCTTTCTGACATATCTCTAAAGTTTCCCCGAGTATGTAAAGAAAATATAGTCTGTAACTTGAATTTCAACCAAAAGGAGATAAGCTCTAGAAAATCATTGCAACTGAAGAAAATGGCATGTATAGCTGATAAGATTGAAAACTTAACTAAGTAAATGACCTGTTACAATTTCGCTTTCTATTAGTCAAAACTTGGAAGTCCAATCCCAAAGTCCAGATCAATATTTAGTGAAGCTTGTGAACTGCAGTTAACATAACACAATAATACCAACATTAGCTAGCTAATAGAAACAAAGTTTGGTAGATAAGAATTAATTCAATATTTATTGAAGCTTGTGAACTGTAGTAAAATAACACAATAATACAATAACATGATACAATAAAGCTTTAAAACGTATCTATATAACAAAACAAAATACTGCTACTAATAAATAATGACAATAATAATAATAATAATAATAATAATAATAATAATAATAATAATAATAATAATAATAATAATAATAATAATAATAATAATAATAATAATATTTAATAAATATAAAACAGTGCAGCTCAAAACACAATCTGAACATTATATTAAAATGTACTAACCAGATCAACCTTTTAAAATGACCAAGTATTTTTAGACGCCTGAATCTTTAATATATTTAACATATTACAGTTAATATTTTTAATCCATTCTTTTATTTTGTCAACCTACATGATAATTGGCATAAAATAATTATTCTTGGTATCATAGCCATGGTGTTGATTAAATTGCTGTTTGGATAAATTAGTGCTCGAATTAACTGCTCAATTAATTCCAGTTCCGTCACGCCGTGTCAGTCACTTCTAACGTTGGGTTTTATCTAGTTCACGAGTTCGCCAAAATGCGCACATGATAACGAGGGACTAACTCATCACCAAAAGGTCACAACACAGGGAGAAATCACGGGGCGGGTATGAAAATGAGGGAATTTTACTCCGAGACATTGTTGCAAGATGATTCTCAACTACAAGGATTAGATATATGTTCCGGTTTCTATCTGCTCATTCCATCTTCTGAATGAGCTTTCAACGTTTTTACTTTCTCTACAAGTAATATATACATAGAGTATAGGGAAGGTATTGCATTCCATACAAAATTCGATACCGAGATTTTACCGAAAATACATGCTTTGGGGCCTCCTGAATCCAAAAAAAAGCATTTTCAGAAAAGGTCCCTATGTGAGAGTGTATGTGTGTGTGTGTGTGTGTGTGTGTGTGTGTGTGTGTGTGTGTGTGTGTGTGTGTGTGCTGTCCGTGGACAGCATAGTCCAACAACGAAAAGACCGTTAAATACCAAACTCATATTTAAGATTGGTATCTTCAAAGGACGAGACAAGAAGATTTTCAAGAAAATCCCCCACCCCCAACTACCCTTTACATGGAACTTTTTTCGAAAATTTTGATTTTCTTAAACATGGCTCTAACGATTTTGATTAAAATATCGTATATTAAAGATATTTACCTGACAAATAAAATGTATGTGTGAACTTTCTGGGAATAGCCTCTGAACACTTTATTCAGGATCAATTTTACGGAATTTTGTATTTCTGCTAAGCCGTAAGAGACGAACAAAAACTTACCACACAAAAAATTTGCATAAAACACATAATGTATGTTATATATATTTTTGGTGGAGTTGATCTTTTTTTTTTTTTTTAGATATTCCTTCTTTTTGGTTTCAGCTTGGAAAAACTTATACTTTTCTCGTACAGGAATTTGTCAACTCGTATCCATACATACTTCAGTTACATAGCAACCAGCTTTTGACTATCACTTGAACCTATAACTCCATGGCACGACAGCTCACGGGGAACCTTGGCCTACCGCCCGGCCGCTGCGTCCCCCATCTCGGTCCACTACAGACGTCATGGATGGGGTGCAGTATTGGAGGGTGAGACGTGGTCAGCGCCTCGAGCCCCTCCCGGCCGGTTAATGCGGTCCTCACGACCTGGAGCCGCTACTTCTCCATCAAGTAGCTCCTCAATTGGCCCCCCAGGGACCTCACGAGGCTGAGTGCACCCCGGTCCAGGTCTCCCAGTGGGGGAAAAATCCCCACGCCGGTACTGGGGATCGAACCCAGGTCTCCCGCTTGGTAGGCAGCTGCGCTACCACCGCGCTAAGGAGACGACCCACTTGAACCTATGGTACTCCCATATTTCGCTTCAGCTTACAAGGGAGCAAGTAGTAAGACTATTTCTGCTTATTTTTTTCTCAATTAGCATGAAATAAATAGAAGCATAAGCTTTTTAACAATAATTTGTTGCAAAGATGTAGAGAAAGTCATATGAATGGAACATATCATATTTTTTTCTTCCTTTTGGCTTATAATTAAGGATTATGTTTTTTTTATTTTTTCTTTGGTCATTCTTAATATATGATTTCTCTATTTTTTTTTCCTTTCTATTTAATAACAATTTTATTTATAGTTAAACGTTTAGTTTCTTCCCAATTTTCTAATTTCCTCATATCTAATATTATTTAAAAATGTGTATTCGGCTATATTTCTAAGACGTTAGCCTCAGTTGACTCAAGTTTTATTATTTGAATTTACGAGGCCACATTTTGTTGTTTTAAATAAATAATGAAAAAAAAAAAAATAAAAGAAGAATCTGACAGGTATGGAAAAATTTGGGAGCTTGAAATATATCACACTAAAGTTGAGCCTAAGGTCGGAGGTACTAGAGAGCTGTACAGTACCAGTTCTACCGTATGGTATTTATAATAGTTAATAGAGAACATGAAGAGAACAAGACAGGTGCGCCAACAAAAATGGAGAGGAAACAACTGCAGGTAACGCTCAGGAAAACAATAGGCAACGAGAACATGTCGCCCTCCGTGGTGTAATGGTTACCATGCTGACTTCATATACCCAAGATTGCGGGTTCAAACCCGGCGGAGGACGATGGCTTTTTTTCGGGTGTAAAAATCCTTAGCATGGCTTCCTTCGCAAGGGAAGTAAAGACGTCGGTCCCGTGTCGTAGATTTACGGCACGTAGAAGAACCTCAAGTCTGATAGAGATGCCTCTGAGCAAAATTAAGCGGTCTTTTACGCCCAGTATAGAATGGGACACTGAGAACCACAGCAGTTAAAGAGTGTTCATAAATAAAACGTCATTTTCATTTAACGAGAAGATCCAGAGAAGAACGGTATGGGAGACGCAACTATCATGACAGTGTGTCTCAAATGAAAATGGAGAGGCCACGTTGCAAGGATGTGTATAAGCATTTGATTTTTAGAATGACCATTTGGGACCCAAGAACGGGAAGAAGATGCGTGGACAGCTGAGGACATCTTATGCAGGACGTGGGTTGACTGTGTTCGAGGTTGCCGGAGAAAGAGAAGCGTGGGAAAAGTTTTACTATTTTAATGTAAAATTTGCATGATGTGGAAAGGACAGATACATTAATATGGAAGAACATTCAAACTTTAATGTAAAAATAGTGTTAATGTAAAAGTAAAATTGTGTGATATGTAGGACAAGAGGAAAAAACGTACTCCTTAGGATTAGCTCCCTTCTTGAGCGGTTTGAGCTACCCTGCCGACAGGTAGGATGAATTGGATCAGTAAGGGAAGGATGAACTGGATCAGTAAGAGAGGGATGAATTGAGTAAAAATAAACAAAGGCCCTTCAAACATATGCAGATTGCTTGCAGAAATAGAACTAATCCCATAGATAAAGGACTATTTAGAAATAAAAATATAATTCTTAAAGTTAATATAATTCTTAATAGGAAGTACTGAAACAAGTTGATAAATAAATAGATAAATTATTTAAAAAGCGGCTGTGTTCCATTCACGCGACTTCCTCTACCCGTTCTACTAACAAAACTGCTTATAAAAGATTATTTGTTCTTTCTCCTCCTAGTTAATCAACATAAACATTAGCAGAATGTTCTTATCAGTTAGTTTCATATAAGTAGAACCGTACTAAGGAATTAAATTAAGATAAAGGGATAGCGAAATATGTTAACCTGTCGCTATGCGATTATCATTGCAAAGCGGTTGTTTGCATGACCAGGAGGGAAATAAAAGAAACATGAACGACTTTCTGTTTGAGAAAAATATAAGAATCTTTAATTAAAAGCAATAACAGAAACATTTCGGAAACGCCACAACAAAAATATAAAGAACATAAGTTGTGTGTTTTGACGATATCTACCGTTTTATCTATCTCATACGGGTTTCTAGTTATGAAAAAGTCTTTGAGAATGAAGAGGTACATATTTTCTCTCCAAGCAAGCAAAGAGAACGGAATTGCAATTGTTTCACACAGCGACCGGCTTTTAAAATATTTGACTATCGCTTTAGCCTAGTGCATTCCTCATTTCCCTTCGACTTACAAAGAAGCAACTAAACACACGAATAATATTTATCTCGATTAGCGTGATATAGACAAAAGAATAATATTTTGTAAGAAAATGTGGAATAACTAATGGATCACATCACATATTTTATTCACATTATTTTGTTGGCAGTTAATCAAATTTATACAGAAGCTTTTGTAATGTTTTCATTTTCTGCAAACAGTGCACATCTTTGCACAACATAAAAATTGATATCTTTGTGCTTGATTCAAAAACACTACTATTTTGCTTTGTTTCTTTTATGATTTTGTCCATTGTTACGTTAAATAAAATAGGAAATAAGAGAATACACAACAAAAGCGATAGTCAAAAAATTTAAGGTAATACATATGTGAGATTTGGTAAATCCAACGTATGTAAAAAATCTCATTCAAATTACCCCTGCTATTTCACACAATAACAATGCTATTTTTATGACTGAAAATTTCAGCTTACATGGTTATTTAAATTACAATATTTTACTGTCTAATTTATCGTTGTAATAAAAATGAACACCGTGATGCATTTTTAAAAATATTCGTATAAATACATCAAACCTTATAGCAAATAAGTATAAAAATATATTTGACATGTTATATCTATTTTATTATCCCTGATTGCTGAAGGAAAATTATCACTTTTGTACTTTCAAAACTCGTGATTTTTCAAAATGTTATATTTTATTTATGAATTTGACGTATGTTTTCGAAAAAGTATTATAACCATTTTAATGTGTATTTGAGAGGCAGTGGGAGGCTTTTGAGAGCATATTAGTGAAAAAAATTGGGAGAAAATAAGATTTAGTGTTGGATAGTGTTAACAAGCATTTGCCTTCTCATTTATAGCTTCAGAAAATTAAAATTAAAGTATGCCAAATTGAAAAAAATATGTTTTTTAAAATTTATAATATATTTTATTTCTTTCAGATAAAATAATTTGGCAATTGTTTACAACTTTTAGTCAAATTTCAGAGAGCTGGTTACTATTTTATTGACATTAGGATTTCTCTGCATGGCCATGAGTAAACAAAAGAATGACAAAAACCGTTGGAGAACAGTGTAAGTATTCTAAAATTGAAACCAATAACAATAAATATCTCGGAAATGGTTAACTCCACAAAATGTTATGATATAAATAATTTTTGCTATCCCTTACCAGTTAGGCAAGCATCATTCAGAATCTTCACAGGCTATTCTTAGAAAAGTCAGTATATATGTACGGTTTATTTGTCATAGAAATATCTTTTAGTATGCGGTATTTTAATAAAAATATTAGAGATATTTTCGAAAAAACAAATTTTAGAACATTTTTCCATGAAAAGATTGTATGGGGTGGGAGAATCACTTTTAACATATTCGTATTGTATTCTTGAAGATGCTGAGTTTAATATCAAACTTGGTATGTAACCGTCTTTTTGTTCTTACATTATGTTGCTCACACACATACACAGACGCTTATATTAAAATTCTTTTTTGGATACAGGGGACCATAGAAAAGTGTATTTGCAGTGAAAACATGATATCAAATTTTTAGGGAGAATGCACACCTTAAGTAGAAAATGTAAACAAGCGTAAGAAATTTATTTCAAACATTAAATTTTATTTTAGCACAAGGGAATAGTGGAATACAGCAGACTTTAAGCAATAGTAAACGTTTTTATGAATGGATGGCTATGTGATGGCCTTGAAAGTAATTTCTCTTACCTTAACCAGGGGAAAGAAAAACGAACAATATCGTATTTACCTCTGTAGTGTAAGAGTAGCATGTAGCATGACTGCCTTATATTCAAGAGGTCTCGAGTTCTAATTTAATTTACGGCGAGTTGACCGGATAAGCTCCCCCCCCTCCATCTGGGAGTTTCCTTTATTCTGAAGACGAATATCGGGTAGTTTTAAACTCCTTTACGCCGACCTCATTTGATCGTTATTTTACCTATTTCTTTCATCGTGTGATATTATCTACCAGATTAAGGTATGCTAAACTCATAGTACCTACAGATAGGTAGCATAAAGTTGAAAGCAATAGCAAGAAGAATCCTGAAAATGGCTACCACCATAAAAATTGTATGAATATTATGTTTTAACAAGATCTAATTTTTGTGTAGTAAGACTGTCTTTTTCTTACAGTTTACAATTTATACAAATTAGTTCAGATTATGGAAATCTTCAGAGACTACACTCCGAAAATTATAATTATACGTTTTATTGGTACTGAAAGCATCTCACCTATGCATATGGTATTTTAAAATAAATCTTAAAGCATTGCTGAAAATGTCAAAATTTTGTGTAAAGGTAGCATAGCATAAGGACTTTTTTTTGAAGCTTCGTATCACAAATTTGTAAGACGATGCATCTAAACACGAAGTTTGGTATTTTCCCGACTTTTGAATTTTGAGTTATGCTGTTCACTGACATACATACACAAACACATATGCGCGGATTATACCAGGTGCCCACCGGCCCCATATTTGGCATATGTCTAGTTAACCGTCTTCGCTGATAAAAGTAAGAGGAGTAAAACAAAAACTGCTCAGCTAGTTCCACACTTGCCAGCTTTAAATCGAAATACCCCGTTGAGTTCTGCAGCTCTTTTAAGGCCCGAAAAATATCTGCACACGTCTAACATAGGGCAGTTGGGTCACCTGGCGTTCTAGAAATGTATTTTTACTCACGGTGTTTACAGTGAAATTACAATACAGAATTTTTAATGGGTTTATAGTGATTTTTATTATATTATTTGTAATAGACTGTATATTATTTGTTCCCAACTTTATTACATTTTTAGGAAGAAATTGAAATGTTTAATACCATGATGATTAAACTTGAATAGTAATAAGTTTTATTATAATTTTTAGATAAGCATGTACATTATATTATTATAATCAGCATGAAAATGTATTATCCTGGAATTTATAGAGGAGTAAGGGAATATTTTAATGAATAATTATTATTAATATTATATTGATAATCTTTAAACTTGTTTACTTTATTTATTTTGACTAGCTTTTCTATTAGGTTGTACAGAAACTAAAAGGAACGTGGAAAACTGTTGCAGATATAGAAAACGTGATCCATCCTAACCACCTCAAGTTTAATTTTATTGAACTTGCTTAATTGTAAAACATCGTATTGGACACGTTTTGTAATTACATCAGAAAGAAATCTTATAACCATCTCTAATTTTTGGCTAACTTGACGTTCACTATTGATTTGACTGAGTTAATGAACACGATTTATTTGTTCTGTGTTCTCCGCGTTTACACAACTAGGAATGATCCGTACAGCAAATGAGGGTTACTCAATCTATGTATACTGAGATTTATACATGCTTAAACAAGTAGTTTGGAAAGCGGTTGCCAAAAGCAAACATAGATGCAATATTAATGCTTTGGTCTGTAATTGAAACATTGTTTTGTTCACACAAGCTTGCCAATCTCATAAATACTAGCGAACATGACCTCTGTTATATTAAGTTTGAGTTTAATTTTTGTAATCATGTGTGTACGCGAGTTAGGCGTTAATATATTTCATCCAGCTGCAATTAAAATTAGTTGCAAGTCCGTCCAAGGATGTTGTGTTTACTCGTATAGTCTCTGAAAAATCTCTCCAATGGAAATTTAAGTTCTAAATGCAGTTGTTTGATCTAATTTTTACTACCAACTGTATGATATGTCAATAGTTTTTCCAGTTTCAAAAAGGATAACCATTTACACAGAGACTGTAAGTAGTAAACTTTTTGATTTTATTTACTCTTCCAGAAACTATTGTATAACCTTAATCTCTAACTATTCTATCTTGTTAAAGTAGGTAAACTTTCAACGCACATATACAGATTTTATAGACAAAAATACAGAAAGCTAAAGCGATTGGGAGATTAAAAACAATAAGAAGAAGGCGCTCAATTTACACGACTTTCCCTATCTATTCGGCAAAAAACTTATTTTCCAAAACCTTATTATTCTATCTTCTATGTCATAATCGAAATAAACATTAACAAAAATGGTACGATTATCATTACCTTTCAGATAAAAAGGAAACACAAAATCTGATGTGCTCCATTCTACTTCTGTGTAAAAAATTATTGTTAATAAGCTTATTCTTCTAGTTACTTCATGCTAATCGAGAAATAATTAGCAGAAATAGTTTCATTACTTGCTTCCTTGTAAGTAGAAGCGGAATATGGGAGTATCTTAGGTTAAAGAGAAGTCAAAAGCTGCTTACTAGGTGACTAAAGTTCCTTTGTTTGTATGGACACGAGTTGACAAATTCCTGTATGAGAAAAGTTCAAGTTTTTTAAAGCTGAAGCCATAAACAAGGAATATCTCAAAAACCATCAGCTCCACGAAAAAACTGTATGCAACAAAAAATGTGTGTTTTAATGTGCTCTACATGTTTTGTGTAGTAAGTTTTTTCCCATTTCTTACGGTTTAGTAGTTATGCAAAATTCTGTAAAATTCACTCAGAATAAGGTAGTCTTCAGACAAATTCAAAATATACAATTTATTTGTCAGGTAAATATTTTTAATATACAATATTTTATTCAAAATCGTTGGAGCCATTTTTTAGAAAATCAAAGTTTTCGAAAAAAGTTCCATTTAAAGGGTAGTTTAGGGTGGGGGGATTTTTCTCAAAATCTTCGTATCGCATCCCTGGAAGATACTGAGCTTAAATACCAAGTTTGGTAACTTTCCGTTTTTGAGATGTCGTGTTCACAGTCACACGGACACACTCGGAACTTTTTCTGAAAATACTTTTTTTGAATGCAGGGAACCCTAAAACATATATTTGCGGTAGAATCTCGGTATCGAATTTTTTGCTGGAGTGCAATACCTTCTCTATACACTATGTACATATTACGTGTAGAGAAAGTAAAAATGTGCTTGGCTAAAGCGATATTCATATCTTTTGAGTTTCGCTCTCTTGGCCACAAAAAATCTGACATAAATAGCATGTTCACAGTAGCTACACATTCTATATAGTAGTGTCTTGTATATTTCCTACGGATTACCAGTGTGCAAAGTTCATTCAAAATGAAAAGTACTTCAGAAGCTATTCCCAGAAAATTAAAGATATACATTTCATTGCTATAAAACTATCTTAAACATATGGTATTTTAATAAAAAGGTAAGTCCCTTTATAAGATCAAAATTTTCGAAAAATGCTCCATGAAAGGTACAATTTGGTGTAGGGAGATTTATTTGAAAATGTTTGCTTGAGGATCTTGTTCTCCTGTCTATATTTACACTCCTCGTATGTAGGGTGCTTGGATGACATACCTGCTAAGGAGCAAATAATTTCTGGACCAGAGAGAGAGAGAGAGAGAGAGAGAGAGAAAGAGAGTGAGAGTAGGGTTAGCATCCCGATGCCTGGTGTGACAGCTTCAAAGATGATATGAAATTACGGAATGGCGAAAAGTAAGGCGTATGTTTGAGCAAAACCCGGAGAAAACCCGCCCAGACATCCCCCATATCGAACCCGGGTCGCCTTGGTGACAGGCGAGCAGTCTAGGCACTCGATCACGGTAACATCTCCGTACATGATACTGAACATTTCAAGTTTGTACATAACGGATTTTTCATTTTTTTTTTTTTTTTTTTTTTTTTTGAGTTCTGCCGTTCACGCGCGCGCGGACATTTTTCTAAAACAGGTATATTTGGATTCAATGACCACAAAATATACAGGTGGCCCAAAAGCGTCGTATTTCATGTCCACAGATAACAAAAAACCTGTGTTACACTCACACAACTTTCTCTAGCTACTCTACAAACAAACGTCTTACAAAAGATAATTCCTCTTTCAACACCTTGCTAATCGAGATAACCATTAGCAGAATTTTGTTACTTATTTCCTTATAACTAAACTGGAACTAAGGGAATGCAGTAAGCTAAAGTGACAGTCAAATGTTTTAAAAGCTGTCGTTATGCGATTGTCATTGCAAATCGCCTTTTTGCTTGGCCAGGTGTAGAACAAAAGAAAACGGAACACTCCCGTCTGTGAAAAGTATAAGTACTTCACAGCTAAAACTAATAACAAGGAATACCTCTAAAATGGCAAGGTCCACGAAAATAATGTATATAATATTACTTGTGTATTTTAACGAGATCTACATTTTCTGTGCAGTAAGTTTTTTTCCTATGTCTTACGGTTTACTAGTTATTCTAAATTAAGCAAAATTCATCCAGAATAAACAGGTTTTTAGAAGTTATTCCCAGAAAATTCAATATATACATTTTATTTGTGATAAAAATGTCTTTAATATACGATATTTTAATCAAAATAGCTAGAGCCATTTTTAAGAAAAACAAAATTTTTGAAAATGTTTCCATATAAAGGTCAGTTATGGGTGGGGGGATTTTCTTGAAAATCTTCGTGCCGTATCCTTGAAAGATACCAAACTTAAATAGCAAATTTGGTGTTTAACCGTATTTTCGTTTTTGAGCTATGCTGTCCACAGTCACACACACACACACGCACACACACACGCACACACAGACAGACACACGGACCTGTTTCTGAAAATGCTTTTTTTCGGTGAAATCTCGACATCGAATTTTTGGGTCGAATACAATGTTTCTCTATCCCTATGTACATTGTACATACGGGGCTAGAGAAAATAAAAAGTGAAAAATCCATTAAATAAAAACTTAAAATGTTCTGTATCATATACGGAGATATTACCGTGGCCGAGTGCTTAGACTACTTGCCTCTCACCAAGGCGACTCGGATTCGATATGGTGGACGTCTGGGCGGATTTTCTTCGGGTTTTGCTAAAACATCCGCCTTCCTTTCCACCATCCCGTCTTCATCTCATACCATCATCATCTTTAAAGAATTACAAAGCTAAACGGGGAAAACCAAATAAACACCGCTTAGTTGCTGTGTTAGCGCGAATGACGTCCCTTCATATCAACGGACGCTGTGTGAGAATCTCGCTCATTGAGAGCAGTTTACAGGATTGTATTGAAGAGTAATCCTCACCTCATATACAAGAACAGTTACATCAGGTAGGAAAGGGCTAACATGTTTTCTTAAACTACTGAGCCTTTGTTTTTGAGAAAACAAAGTTATTCTTTTAGAGTATGTTTTAAAATAAATGCCACGATTTTATAACATAAGTAAATTCAGAAATACTTTGCTAGACAAATTAATAAGCTATATCCGCCAATGTTCAAAATGTTTCTGTGGTTACTTTCTATAGGATAAGATTTCAATTTACAAATATCGAAGGACTCTAAAACTTTTAAACATTAAGAACACATTTTGTGCATTAAAGTACTAAATAAGGTGGCGTGCATGTTTTCTGCAAAGTTACTACT